>CM074724.1:255818096-257190596 GCA_037306005.1 Rhinophrynus dorsalis | reverse complement strand
TACCAGAACGCTCCATAGGGAGCCCGGTCTGGCATAAGGAACAATGGGTTAAAGCAGTTAGAGAAACCCTAGAATCCTTATAGACTTGGACTTGCACGTGTCCTGATTCTGATAGTAAAAAAAAAAAAAACACAAAGCAGTGTAAAAGACAGTCAAAAATAGTAGAAAGATGGGAAAAGTACTTAAAATGATGCAAAAATACTGCAAGGGGTTAAATTGGCAAGCAGGAGGGAGAGACCAGCCTCTGCACTGCATGCAGAATCCAAAATGGAAGAGGATTATTCTGAGACCACCTCTTCTAATGCCAGAAAGACAGGATAGCAAAGGTTTCTGGGAATTGTTCCTTAAAACTGGTGATGTAGCCGTCTAGCCATTCTACCACCCCCCCAGCAGGTAACAGGAGTGAATCCCACTGGACGTCAATAGACAGTACACCTTACAAGAAGCACTATGAAAACACCCACAGTCTCCTAAAGACAAGTACTAAAGAAGTTCAGTGTATGCACATGGCCTAAAAGCTGCCCTGCCCAAAGTTGTTACATATATTGAATACGTGTTAAAAAAAGAAGCTTAAATAAACAAGGAAAATTGAGCAGATCAATAAGAAATCCCACTTCCACAAAAAGCACAGTTCCCACTGGGGAGGTACCCAATAGTGAAAGGGTTAAAACGTTACAGAAAATTCTAAACTCACTACCACCTGTGGGCAGCCAAAATATACACAGGCAAATAGTTTTGTATACTGAAGAGAAAAAAAATGTGCAAGTTGGCAACACCCACATGTACGTGGATGCCAGAAAATTGGGACACACATTCAGAGCCAGTAGAACTTTAGGTTAACATACTTTACATCTTCAGTCTCACATTATAATGAATTAAACTCCTGAGAAGCTACAGTGAGGTAATGGCTGATAAGTAAATCCAACCTCGACTGGTTTGCAGACCTGTAAAATAAACCTGCGCACTGGACAATACATGAATAAGGAAGCCAGTAATAGGAGCTATGCCCATTCCACCTCCTTCTCACGAGGTCACTTAAAAGTGAGCTTAGAAGACAGCATAAAGTAGAAGAGGAGACTTTATCTCGTGGTTCCTGTGTTCCACAATGGACCAGAGAAACAACCCCCCCCCCCCCAACTGCCACTGATTTAAACGGGGGTTTAATCTCTTGAATGCGAGAGCGATTTCCAATACATTACAAACCAAAGCATTGCAGAGCTCTATCATTCAGTGGTTAACCCCATTCAAGGTAAGCTCCATTTAAATCAATGGGAAATTGTAGTTGCCTACTTTGGGGAAGTTAGCTTGCTACAGAATTACTGATCTTTTGCTTCTTTGGCATAAGGCCCTCAGTTTCACCTTTATTCTAACAACCCATAGCTGCAGTAAGCATCCTAAGCATTCCCTACAACTGTAAATATTCTGAAACTTCCTCAAAATAAAGAAGACGTAACCTCCGTCGCGCCACACTTGGAAGAAAGGTACCATCTTGTTATTTTGACCGTAAAGCAAGAACAAAGGGGATATGCACTACGGGGTGATAAAGTGAGACGCCTCAGCCAGAGACTATCTTCTTCAATTCCTGTGTTATTACATGGAGCCAATGTACCTAGATGTCTCAAACTGGAGAAGTGGTATCACTGTAGAGGTATCCCCACTTTATCACCCCCTAGTGAATCCCCGCCCCCCAGGAGTAAAATGCTTGAGAGCTGTAGGGGATGGAGATTAGATGTAAAGAAGCAGCACTTTGATTTTTTGGAACTTGTCATGTTGGTTGAACTCTATAGTATGAGATTAAGTACCAGTGGAACTAAATCAAAACCTTTAACTCACTGGATGCTAGAGTTTGCCAAACCCTTGTAAAGCAATGCGTTGAGTGACCAAGGTGTTAACATAGTATTAAACTGGAACACGCTTTGTAACAAAAGTTATTTTGAAAGAGCTTTCAAAAGCCCCTATATTTGTGTTGGTGTTTTTTAGTTAAACAATTCTTTTTGAAATATTTAGCTTTATTTTTCAGTGCAACTGGCAGGCACTGTCACAATGCCCCCATCCCAACTGCCATTTCCTACCAGAAAGCATTAGCTAGTTTCCATAAACTTTTTTAACCTTGAGGAGTATCTTATTGTGGATTCTGGGAATATAGGTGTGCCCATCTAAATATGATCTTGTTGCTGGGAGGACAGGCACTTTATTTCCCAGAGGTCTACACACTGGCTCTCTCACACATGGGCCAGTGGGATGTTGAATATCAATTTACAGTATCTTTGTGCTGACATTTGTATCAAAGAATCTGGGCTCTCCGCTGTGTATATTTTGTCTGTGTTCTCTGTAGAGTTTTTGGTGGATGATCTGTCCAGACTGATTGAGCGTTTTGACATCCAATTATCTGTGTGGGGGCAGTGAGAATATCCTCAACAAGCCATATTTGCAACTATACCTTAACAGCGAGTAATTCTTTTCATAATCCATATTTATTTCTGATGTACTACACCATGATGCTCTCCAGCTTCTCTCTCTCTTTTGATGTTTGATAAAATTAGTACTTTAAACAGCATAACACATACAACAGATGGAGCTCCTTCCTGCTCATGCTTGTTAGAAGGATAAGGGCAAAAGGAAGGATGAGCAATTTCCTGGCTGATGTGAAAATCCAAGGCTTACAAGAGAAAGACTGTAGTTCTGCAACACAGCAAAGAGATATGATGGCCAGGAGGAAGGAAATTTGGAGTGTCACAAGATGCAAAGCAGAAGCACAAAGAGGCACAAAGAGAGGCTCTTCTGGAGAACTGCACATTCAAATCCCATAGAGGAGTGGGATCCTTAAAGGTAGGGTAGGCTTGAGCCACCCCCTGAACAAATGTCTTGATATCAGGGAGAAAAGGGGCCAGAAGGGGTCAATCAGAATGATGTGAGCATTCTCCATCTTCACCTTCATGAACACCCTGGGAAAAAGGGGAAATGGTAGAAAAACATATGCCACATTAATGTTCAAGGGCAATTATGTGGGGCAATATTTTCATTGGGTGGTAGTTCCGCTTTAAATCCTTTTCTCTTAGTCAGTGTGGAACACAGGAACCATAGATGTAAAGTTGCCTCTTCCAGTGGGCAGCGCAGTTGAAAAAAGGCATAGCCTTTGAGGCAGAGACTCCCTTCTTTCACTCTAGCTTTTTACACCATACCATGATATATTTCTAAGGTGTTTATGGACATCAAATTTGCACACCAAGCAACTGAAAAAGAACCAAAACGGTTCAGAACTCTGCATAAAGTGGAAATGAATCCTTAAGAACCATAAATGTGAAAAACAAACAAAACAAACAAAAAAAAAAAAGAACAATATACTGTAGGACCTTCTGGCTAAAACTGTACCCAGCCGATGTCAGGAAATTGGCATGGCAATATTTGGGGAAGGAATGCAAAGACGACCAGATCACCACTTTACACAGCTGTTCAGAAGACAACATTCTTTTAGGGCCAAGAGGTGCCCACAGATCTGATGGAGTGTGCCATTACTCAGAAAGGGACAGTTTTTTTTCCCTGAACACATATGCCTGTCAGATACTTGACTTGATCCGAGAAGCAATGGTTACTTTGGAGGCAGCCTGACCCGCTCAGGGACACATATGGCACATATCTCCAGAATGCTGATTAGAAGATGACCACCCTCCTCTGTACAGCAGCCCTGTGCTGTTAGGTGACCTAGAGGGGCTCCCCATCTCGTCAGGCTGACATCAGTGGTGACCCCATTCTGGTATGACAAAGGGATGTCCCAGCGTTAGGGTAGAATGGTGAAACCATCAGAGAAAGCTGTCCTTCTCTCACTGAGACAGGGACATTACACGAGACAGCTGAGCACATTTTTTTTTTTTTTTTTTACCAGCTCCTGAGAATGTTCAGCTTTAACTTTAACTTCCTCATGTTGAACTGAGAATAGGGGATGGCTTCAAGAGTGGATACTAGGCAACCTAGGACTTCATGTAATCATTTACCATTGCTGATAGCCAGGATATTGCTTGAGTAACATGAAAAGACAGATACTGGATCTTATTTTCTAGTAGAAATACCATCCCTTGGAGGGTATCGAATCTTATGCCCAAGTAGTACAGAAAGTGTTGCTCCAGGATGAGGATGCAATTTTGAATCTACGAGTCGAGTACAGCTTCAGAAAGAGCCTTGCAAAGATAGTCTTAAGTAAGGGGTTAAAGGAATCCCTTGAACATGGATGTGGCCTGCCAAAGTAGCCATGACTTTTTTTTTTGAGCAGATGCTAGTCTGAAGCGGAGAGCACTAAACCGGTAATGACTGCTCTCGAAGGAAGGTCAAAGGGAGAAAACACTGATCTCCACAAGCTTGTTAGTCTACTCTGGCTATCCCCTTAGTCGACATCTTCCAAATGTGAGTACACTGTGTTTATGCAATATCACACGACTTGGCACCCCTCTTGTTCTTTTCGTTTTGGTCTCACATATTATTCTTGTTGGTGACTCACTTCTATTTGAGAATGCAAAAGAATAACAAATTGGGATCTGAACACTAGAGGGCACTGGTAATGTAAAAACGTAAGAGTTTAAATTGGATTAACAATATCAGCAACAAAAGTACCCTTGTTTTACTCAACAGGAAAAGTCCTACAGTACACACATACATAGCTCAAAATTTCCACTCGCCGCCTCATATTTGGCGAGGAGAAATTGAGTGAGTGGAAATTGTGCCGTGCTCCGCCTGACTGAGCCATCCATAAGTGAATATGAGCACTGAGCAGCATGAGCCTGAACAGGTGATGCACCTGAGAAACTCGGGGAAAAGAAATTCAAATAGTCTCCCTAGTGTGACATTATACTACTAGCTAGTTGTTACTAAAGTAGTGACTAAGTATCACGGCCCGCTGGCACCTGGTTGAGTTCAATTCATGATGGGGGGGAGCAATGCTTCACGGGCCGGGACAACACAAGTGATCTCTGCAATCTAGCTGACTGCCTGGCTAAGTGACACTGGAAGCAGCAGGCCAGGAGGAGGAAGCCCAACCGTGAGCTGACTTTGTTAGTTGAACATTACAGTGCTGCACGGGGTGTCTGACTGACCAGCAGAGAAAATGAACCCTGAGAGTGCCAGGGGTTAGCAATGCATACCCCACTCTGGAACTGCAGGCGCTGACTCACCAGTATCAGACATACCCAGGTGAAACATTAATCACTCCTTACCTATGGGTCCCCGACTTCCCTTTCTGGAAAATGAGGGGTTAAATATTCACAAGAAGTGTGCATATGTAGCATCCTAGGAGTAACTTTATCATCAGTCAGCAAAAGGGCAAACAAAATATACCAATTACATTCTTCCCACTGACAATGGGTTAAGAAGGTAATTGAATGAATTACCTCCTTAACCCTTTGCATGCCAGAGTGGTGAGCAATGCATTGAGAAGCTGTGTACCTCTCTGGCACTCAAAGGGTTAATATAAAAAGAAAAAAAGAAAAGATATGTCCGTCCTGGGTGCCAAAATTTCCTACGTTTATAAAATAAATAAATAGTTTGCATTGTGGCTTCTTTGACTTAGCATAATATTAATGCATTAGCCTCTTGTACTCATGGTTTCCCCCACCCTGGCACAGACTCACCTTGCTGGGTACGTGCACGGCTCTGTGCCTTGCACTCCAGGCTTGGAGTTGCTCCCCTCCCAGCTTGCAGTGGTGATCCCCACTGAGGTGAGCTATGTGCACGTGTAGTGGGTTGTGGGCTCTTTGAAAGCCCTGTTCTGGCTGAAGTGGCACTGCAGTCGGGGCTCCACCGTGTTTTAACCCTACTGTTGTAGCCTCCTTTGCTGCCATTTATCTCATGCATGCCAGGATGCAGGGCAGCATGTGACTTCCACAGATAAAGTGAGACTCCAGTCTCAGAAGTAGCACCCAGACACAACAGGGACCTCTTTGCCCAAACCCCCTCAATGATCCAGGTATGTAATGTTATCAATATCATATAACCAGGTTAGAGGCTGCATTTCATGCTACGCAAGTTATCCTGCATGTTTTTTATGCTCATGCATGCTTACTGAGAAGCAGGAACGATAGCAAGATGTGTTCATTGATATTAGTAAGGTCTGTGGTTTTAATGTGGGCACTGAGGAGACTGAAGTTTGCATGATGCTCAAGCTAAGTGCTCAAGTGCCCTCTGACCCACAGCATTAAGCTGGTGTGATTTCACAGAGTGATGTATAAGATGGATGCCTCCAGAGCAGTCCCACGCAAAGAGGGAGAATAGTTGTCATGCGTGTCTTCCGCCTCACTAGCATCTGTACATTTTCTTCCTCCATCCTACTTTCTTCATCTCTCCTTCCTCCAGCATCTTCCATCCTCATTCCCTCCAGCTTTTTCTCACATCTTCCTTCCTTTCACCCTTTTCTCCTTCCAGCTTCTTCCATTCTTTCCACCCTCAGTTCAGCTTCTTCCATCTCTACATCTTCCTTCCTCCCGTCTCTTCCCCCCATCTTATTCCATTACTCTAGCTTCTTTCTTCCTCTATCTTCTTCCTTCCCCACCAGGTTCTCTCTCTATGTTCTTCCTTCCCACATCAGTCCATTTTTTTTTCCTTCCCCCATTTTGTCATTATGGTTTCCTTTCTTCTCACCCTATGACCTTGCAGTCCACCATGCTTTTTCTCTCCCCCATTTGTCCTCCTCTTCCCCTTTCGTCCTGTCTTTTCCTCAATTTGAAATAAAGCTGCACTAGTGATACCATAGAGTTTATAAAAGAGATGGCAAGGGGGTACTGGGGACTAAGACATCAGGGTAGGGAGGGGGTTGCTGGGGACAAAGAGAGAGCAAGGGGGGGGGGGCCTGGGACTAAGACAGCAAGGTAGGGGGGCTTGAGAAAGAGACAAAAAGGGATAAAGAGTCCTGTTTGAGCTGGAAAACCTAAGTGTACTTAGGATGCCCAGTTTGTCCCCCCACTATTTACATGTAGTTACCAAATGACTAGCAGAGCGCTATTAACATGTCACATGATATAACAGTTGCTCTTTTATATCTGTTAAAGGTGGGGATATGGGTGGGGCTAGGCATGGAAACTGGTGGCGAGTAACTTTTCAGGCCTTGAAATTTTGAGCCCTGTATATATTATATATATTTAATAACAAAAGTTTACCGCTCCTTTAAGTATGCTCAATGCTCGATGGTGACAGTAACTTGTGATCAAAATATTAGGCTAAAATTGTTTGGAAATGACCAGGTAATTGTCTTTTCTGGGAGGGTGTTGGGAAGCTATATTTAGGTTTTTATTAGATAAAATAGGATTTTAGTGTTCTTACCGGTTAAATCCATTTCTCTATAGTTCATTTGAAACATATTGGGGTTGAGTCCCTCTTTGGAGGGCAGGACACATCTCAAAAAGACAGTCTTGTGTGTGGAGACTTCCATCCCTTCATCCAGCTCAACCCTTCTTCACCCTGCACCACCAGTTATGATGTGATAAAAACCACACCAACAGGGTCAGCAAGAGAATTGGAAGGAAGCTCTTGTGAGAATACTCTAAACAAGGACTCCCACATCCAAACAGGCGAGACCGACAGAGGTCCCTTTCGCTAGTTGGGAGACCCATGTTCCATATGGACTATAGAGAAAAGGATTAATCAGCTAAGAACACTAATCCTATTTTCTCTTATGTCCAACATGGAACACAGGTACATATGGATATACCAACACTAAGCTCCCAGAGGTGGGTAGAAGGAGAAAGGACATTATGCCTGTTCCCATGATACTGGAGTACCCTAGGACTATCCAGAACCAGAGAAGCCCAACCAGAACAAGTGTCAGACACTAAACTCGCACAGCACACAAAAAAAAAAAACCAAGAGCCAACGAGGCTCAAACAGCTGAACAACAGTAAGGCACAAGAAAAAATCCTGTCGCTTTCTTTTGAGTAACATTGCTAAAATCCATCCCTTCCTCTGCTCCTCCACAGCTGAAATTCTTATACACGCAATCAAACTCTCCCGCATGGACTATTGCAACATTCTTCTGTCTGGCATTCCTGCCTCCCATCTCCATCCACTTCAATCCTTACAGAAGGCTGTAGCACGAATTACTGTTCTGTCACCTAGGTTTGTCCCTGCCCCACTCCTCAAAACTCTCCAATGGCTGCCTATCAAACTCCGGATATCTTACGAAATCTTACTTCTCTCTTTCAAGACACTTCTCTCCTCTACTCCTTCTTACGTTTCCACTCTGATCTCCCGTTGCACTCCATCCAGCCAATTATGTTCGGCCAATGATTGTCTTCTCTAAGCTCCTTTTGTGTCTACAGCCCTGTCACGTATCAAACCTTTCTATCTCATTGCTCCGTATCTATGGAATGTTCTACCATACAACCTGTGCCACTGCTCCTCTCTGATAAATGTCAAATCTCACTTAATTGTATAGTAATGTCAGAAAAAAAGTATTAACTATATGGTATATACAATTAAAAGAGAGTACTTGCACTTATTCGTATCTCTCAAACTGTTATGGTTTGAGAGATATAGGAAAATAAAGTTCTCTGGTCCCTCCCCTTTCTGCTTGACGAGCTGTAAAGCTGTCAGAAGTAGATTCTGGTCGCTTGACCAGAAGTGGCTCTTCAGCAGCGCCGATATAACGATATCTAAAGATAAATACTTAATTTGGAACGGTCTACAAAGTGTGCTTGCAAGCCATTAAAGTATTTATTTCTAAATAGTGTGATTTCAACTCAAAGGTTTGAGAGATGAGACTTACATTGATGTTAATTTTTTTTAATGTCTACAATATTAAATCAACTTAAAATTAACCATTACTATCCCTTTAAAAACGCACCTCATGGATAAAATCTCAACATGCTAGAAGGTACTGATGTTGAACAATGAACGCTCTTATAAATTATTTATTTTACTGATGTCCTCTATCATCATCAGAACTAGCACTGTATTCAACACTTGACCCTTATGTACTCTCTATGTCTCCCATTACCACTTTAGATCGTAAGCTTTCGGGCAGGGACCTCCCACCCAATGTTTCACTCTACAAAGCACCTTTCACCCTGTATTGTTTAAATCCTTAAATTGTAAAGCGCTGCATACACTTGTGGCGCTATATAAACATATTAATTAATTCCCTAGACAGGCAGAGCCGCCTGAAGGAACTTCCTGCCAAAGCTATCTTCAGCCGAAGCCAGGACATCTACACAATAATGCTTAGCAAAGGTATAAAAGGACGACAAAGTCGCTGCCTTGCAAAACTGCCAGATTCTTGTAGGCCCAGGAGGCCCCCACAGACCTTTTCTAATGCTCTGTGACTTTGAAGGGAACAGGTTTATTTCTGAGCTTGTACACCTGATATATGGTAGACTTAATCCAAGCAGCCTTGGAAGCAGTGTGACCTGCCCTGTGACCCACAGGAATGACAAGCAGGGAATCAGTTACACAAAAAAACTCTGTGCGGTGCACACAAAACATAAGGCTTTGGACAAAACAAAGGCACAACAATCTTCTGATTGATGTGGAACTCGGATTACCTTAGGAAGAAATTCCTGAGAGGTTCGAACTACTGCCTTGTCCTTGAGAAAAACCAGGAAAGGAGGCTTGCAAGACAAAGCCAGCAACACTGCGGACTGAGACTACTGCCAGAAGGAAAGCAATCTTACGAGACAACGGATGCATAGTGATGGTAGCAAGGCCTCTGCAGAACACACAAACTGAATTAAAGTCCCACAAAGGAGTGGAAGTCTTGAAGGCAGGGAAAGTATGAGCGAAACACCTTGACATCTGGAAAAGAGCTGAAATTTGAATATTCAAGGAACTTGAGCTGAATCCTTTGTTAACCCCATCCTGGAGAAAGGAGAGCACCACCAGAAGGTGAAAATCCTGTGAGGACAAACATGTCCACACACCAGGAATGAAAAATAGACCTTACCCACCCTGTGGTGGGCCTTAGAGGAGACAGGCCTACGAACCTGAATAATATTAGAAATGACCTCAGTGGAGTATCCCTTCTTCCTCAAGATGAGATTCAACAGCTATGCCATCAAAGAAAGCTTTTCCACACGCTCTTTCCAAAGGTAGCCCTGGAGAGGGAGGGCTGGCTGGCCTGGAAGAAAGCAGGAGTGGATCCTGAATGGAAAGACTGACCAGATCTGCAAGTCACTCCCTCCTGGTCCAATAAGGAGCAACTAGTAAAACAATTTGGCTGTCCATCCTGATCTTCCCGAGCACCCAAGGAATGAGGGGAATTGGAGAAAAGGCATAAGCGAGGTGGAAGTTCCATGGAATCAACATTGCATCCATGGCAAAGGAAAGAGGGTCCCCCTTGTGGGAGCAGAAGACCGGAATCTTCCCTTGTGGGAGCAGAAGACCGGAATCTTCCCTTGTGGGAGCAGAAGACCGGAATCTTCCCTTATGGCCATTAGGTCTATCGCTGGCAACCCTCACTGTTGCACAATCAGGCACAGTGCTTCCGAGTTGAGTTCCCACTCTCCCGGAGCAACGTCTTGGCAACTTGGGAAGACAGGCAGCACATTTTCTACCTCTGGAATGTGGACAGAGATGCCTGGAACATGGGCTTCTGCCCAACATAGAACGCACCTCACCTCGTACCATGCACAGGCACTTCAAATGCCCCCTAACAGTTGAAGTAAGCCATGGCTGAGGTGTTGTGCAACTAGACTCGCACTGGATGTCCTTTCAACGGAGAGGTCTAGTACACCAGAGCTAGATGGATTGCTCTGAGTTCCAGAACATTGATGGACTGACCCCAAGGTGATCTAGAACCACACCCCAGCTGCTCAGGCTGCTTCCCTTGGGAGCAGAGTCCATTCCAGAATCACAAAGTATTTTCCCTGTTCCAGGTTGTGCCTATGCAACCACCACTGCAGGTCCCTTCTGACCTCAGAAGAGCCCGGATTCCTGGACCAATTCTGAATTACATGTCTCTGGAGTTCCCTGGTGTGCACCTGAGAGTAAGACAACTCCTCTCGTGTCGACATTTGTTTGCCCAGAACTCTCATATACTCCCTGACCATGGCAGAAGGTCACTCCCCGGCCCGAGACGCCTCCTGCATAACCTGCAGGATCTTGTCCTCCAGTAGACAGACATTCCCTAGGCGAGTGTTGAACCTCATGCCTAGGAACACCAGCTCCTAGGAAGGCACGGATATTACTTCAGCATGTTCAAGATCCACCTGTGGTGGACCATGAGTCTAGCACAGTCTTGGACGTGTTGGGCAAAGAGCTCCTGGGAAGGATCCCTGATCAAAAGGTCATCCAGGTAGGGTATTATAGAAATGCCCCGGGTGTGAATGAAGGCTGCTAAGTCCCCCATGACACTGGTGAAAGCCAGGCCAAATGGCAAAGCAATGAACTGGTAGAACTCAGAGCCTAAAGCAAAAAGCAGATGTTGCTGGCTGTCTGGATGGATAGGAACGTGCTGGTACGCATCCTGGTCTAGGGGCACCAGATACTCCCCATGGCACATTGCTGCGATAACAGAATGCAAGGATTCCATCTTGAAGAGTGCAGTCTCCACTTACTTGTTGAGACATTTGAGGTCCAAAATGGGATGACAGCCACCACATCCTCCTTTGGAATCACAACAGGCTGGAATAAAAACCTGGGGAGGTACTGGATACAGAACCTTCTTTTCTAGCAGTGAGTTTACTGCCTTCCGAAACAGCTGTACCTTATCTAGCTCCTTTTGCACCCTGGACATGACGAAGCGAAAAGGAGGAAGGGATTTGAAGTCTATTCTGTACCCTTCTGAGACTACCCGCAAAACCCACTGGTCCGCGATGGAGGAGTCCCAAGCTTCTTGAAAAAGGCGAAGATGCCCCCCTACAGGGACTGGCAGACCAGGTTTCCATAAGTCATGCCGAAGCAGACTTGGCCCTTAAAGCGGTTTGCTTGGGTTTAGTGGAGGGGCAAGAGTGTGGAGGGCATTTGAGATAACAAGGTGCTCTTGCCCCCAGCAGCATCAACAATGATCTGCTTCAGTGTAGGTCCAAACAGGGACTTGCACTGAAAGGTTAAAGAAACCAGTGACTTCATGGAAGATTGGTTCGCAGACCAAATCTTAAGCCACAATGTGCATTGTGCAGTAACAGAAGGCTGAGGCCTTAGCAGACAACCTGACTGCCTCAAAAAGAGCCTCAGAAACATAAGCTTCCTTCAAGTTGGCTAAAAATACCAACAGATCCTTCCTGGAAGAATCGCCACAGATAGCCTCCACCAACTGTTCACCACACACGGCAACAGTTTGTTAACCTAGGAAGAGGCGAAAATGGCCTCAGCGCAACTCCAGTGGCCTGCGAAATTTGGCGAGGAGAGAATCCAGCTTCATATCCACTGTATCCTTCAGGCCCACTGTGTCCGCCAATGACAGGGCAGTAGACTTGGCTAGCCTGGAGACTGGTGGACCCACAGTAGGAGGAGAAACCCACTGCGCCAAAGCAGCCTCCGAAAAAGATTAAGAGTGGCTTTAGGGGGAAACTGTAGAAGATATCTTATGCCTCTGAAAGACATCTGTAAAGGAAGACCCCTCATAATGGGTGTCAGGTACCTGACGGGTTTCCAAGACAGCCCTAATGAGCCTCTCAGTCGAGAGAAGGGGGTCAGTCTCATAAGAGCCCCCATCAGGGTAGGAAGAATCCATATACTCATATTCCCCTTCCTCATCCTCCCCATCTGAAATTTCCCCCAAGAAAGCCCCTAGAAGCATAGAAACACTGAGATCTGGGGGTCACATATTTAAAGGTAGTGGGGGGCTTCCAGGATTGAAGGACCCCCCCCCCAGCAATTTCACCCAAGCTGGCCCTTGCTCAGTGCTGGATAGTAGGGGCCACAATACAGGAGGAGCAGAGAGATCCCAAATACTCTCCAGGGAGCCCCATTTGACATGAGGAACAGTAAGGAAGGGGTAAGTGATGCCCCTGAGTCCTTAGTCTTGGGTATAGCCACATGTCCCTTAGAATGTGACATCCTTACCAGAAAAGTGTCTAAGACTAGTATAAACCACTAGTAACCGTTCCCGAGACTAATAATTCACCCTAGAAAGCCCAAAAAGGTACTTACATGGCAAGCGTAGTTCTAATCTGGAAAAGGAGAGAGTCTGACTCTGCATAGGAAAAGCAAGAGAGAAGTAAAATAAACTGGCAACTGAAGCAAGCCCGCAAAACAGGCATTCTTGGAAATGTAGTCTTCTCTGTTGCCTAGCAATGCCTACAACTCCATCCGCAGAATTGCCACAGGCTCCCAAGACACTCAGGACGTGCACTAGATGAAAGGGAGTGAGCAGACACGGAGAGACCCCACTCTGACTTCTGTAAGTGAAACAGTTGCAGAGATATGTCCCATTGAATTTCACCCATAGAGGTCAATGGAGCAAAGATGGCAGTGGCGAGGGAACCACTCTTAAAGGGGCCGCCCACTCGAAAACCAAATAACCCTAAGGTACACATGGGTGGCACCCAATAGACAGGCCCCTAAAGGGAAAAGCCCCCAACCTGGATATAATGGCAGGGAAGGGGTTAACTATGCCAAATGTAGCCATCCATAAATCAGGGAAAGAACAGATAGCTATAAGAAAGATACCCAACATGAGTGCAGGAGCCCAAGGGCTCAGAGAAAACCTTTATGGAAAGGTACAAGGTAGGGACAATTGTGGGCCAAGGCACTCAAAGGGTTACTCCCCCATCTTCTTTCTTCAGGTTACCATTGTGAAGGGAGCAGAGCCCCAAAGGATTCTGCTGGGAGGGAAAACTTGGGCTGCAAGATTCCCTCCATAGTGCTGCAAGGGTCCACATAGCACCTGCCCACTGGTCAATGCATTCCAGGGGAAGGCCAGTAAAGGCAACCTGCCTAATGGGGGAATTATAAAATTAAGAGGAGAGTAGCTGGCCATGTTTCCACCTCAGAGGACACGTCATAACTGGAGATGTGGGGAGGGGGATGGAGGACTGAGGTGGAGGAGTGGCTGGGAGTCTCAACCCACAAGACTGTCTTTTTGATGTGTGTCCTGCTCCCCAAAGAGGGACTCAATCCCCATGGTACCTGTGTCCCATATTTGACATAGGAGAAATACAATATTGCACATTGTGAAATACACAAACCTTCCTTACACCCATCCCCTGGTAGTCACAGGGTCACAAATACATTGTCTGATACCCTAGCTTTGTTCTCATGCTCTGCCACTACTAACATTTGATCCAGACAACACCCCTTGTACTTTAGTAGGGAACCTTGGGGATCTGTGACCACAGTTTGAGAACTGATTTATATACCATGTAGGGCTGGAATTACCAAGTTATGAGAAGCACAACAGACAAGGTGAGCAACAAGATTTTGTCCCTCACCCCATCAACCACCTTATTTATTTATTTTAAAAAACAAACAAACCTTGGATTCTAGTTAATAGGAGCAGAGTTCCTACTTGCTTTTTTTTTTTTTTTGTCTTTTTGACTGAGTGCTACGGGAACACACAGCATCCTTAACCTCTGATTGCCAGAGGAGTATGCAGCGCATTGCAAAGCGATTTTCTGTGCACCCTTCTGCCACAGAGGGTTAATATACTGGCATTCCCATTGACTTTTGTGTGCATCTTCTATAAAGGTAAGAGAACTGAATAAAAAGAGGATGTTAGTCTTACCTGTTAAATCCTTTTCTCTTAGTCCATACAGGTTACTGGTAACTTTGGGTAGGCAATCTGCCCCTTTAAGTATGCAGGAACAAATCAAATTGATTGCAGGGGGTGGAGTCTACCTTCCCTGTTTGGTTGCAGCTAGCCAGCCAGCTCCAGAAAGATTTGAGACACTATTGACTAGATAGTGGAAGGGAAAGAAGACTTCTGTGAGCATGACCACGAAGGACCCTCACAATATGCCACAGGAAAGCCAAGCATGGTCCCTTGACAGGGTGGGAGACCAGTAATCTGTATGGACTAAGAGAAAAGGATTTAACAGGCAAGACTAAAATCCTCTTTTCTCTATCGTCCTACACAGGTTATTGGTAACTTTGGGATGTCGAACCGTTGAGTTTCCCAGAGGCGGGAAGGCAAGGACCAGGCGCAAAGCCTCCAAAGTCACCAGAGCAGATATGTTCGGATCAGAGATGGCCCAACAACAATTAAGTTTCAACGGACACTGAACAGGGGTAAAAACATCCCAAAACTGTTACACAGCACACTGAACTAGAACCAACAAGGCTCAAAGGTGAAGGAAACACCAAAAACAAAAGAAAATCCTAGACAGCCAAGACTGCCTCCAGGATTTTCCTCCCAAAGCTGGCGTCAGCCGATGCCAGCACATCAACACAGTAGTGCTTCGAAAAGGTGTGCACAGACGACCAAGTGGCAGCCTTGCACAACTGATCAGTGGAAGCCTGATTCTTGTAAGTCCAAGAAGCCCCAATAGATCTAGTAGAATGAGCAGTGACCCAAAAGGGAACAGGCTTCTTCCGCAGCTCATAAGCCTTACGAATAGCGCCTTGATCCAGGACACAACAATCACTCTGGATGCAGGTCTTCCTGCCCTCAGGAATGATGAGCAGTGCGTCAGACTGCCTGCTAGACTCTGTGCGATGTACATAAAACTTGAGACAACGCACCACATCTAACAAGTGGAGATACCTCTCCTTGTCAGAGGTAGGGTCAGGGCAGAAAGAAGGCACCACAACCTCCTGGGTGATGTGGAGCTCTGAAACCACTGAGAAGTGCAAAGCACCGCCTTGTCCTTGTGAAACACCAAATAGGTCGGTTTACAGGACAAAGCATGTAACTCTGCAACACTGCGAAAAGAAACAATCGCCAGGAGAAAAGCCATTTTCCACTTCAGCAGGCGTATAGGAATAGTAGCAAAGGACTCAAAGGGAGGGCGCTTAAGAATGCCCAAAACCAAGTTAAGATCCCACGGAGGAGTGGGACTCTTCATGGCAAGACGAGTATGAGCTACTCCCTGGAAGAAAACCTTGACATCAGGAAGGATGGCAATGCGGCTCTGAAAGAAAACAGAGAGCAAATGTCTGAACCTTAAGGGAACTCAAACTGAGGCCCTTATCTACACCGTCCTGCAAAAATGTCAGGACCGTAAGCAGATCAAATTCCTGAGACAGGTCCTTATCAGCACACAAAAATAAAAAGGTCGAACAGATGCGACAGTAGATCTTGGAAGAAACAGGCTTGCGGGCATGGACAGTGCTCCAGTCTCAATTTCCGTAACATCCTGTGCAACATTGGCAGGGGAGGAAAGATGTAGGCCAGAGGAAATAACCAAGGAATGGACATAGCATCCACCACCAGAGCCAGAGGGTTCCTCCATCAAGAGCAGAACCTCGGAACCTTCCTGTTGTATCTTGTTGCCATTAGGTCGATGTACGGAAGACCCCACTTCTGAACAATGAGGGTGAACACCTCTGGGTGCAGCTCCCACTCTCCGCTGTCCACTGTATGTCGACTGAGGAAGTCCGCCATGACGTTGTCTACTCCAGAAATGTACACTGCGGACATGGCAGGAACATGTTCTTCTGCCCAGGACAAAATAGCCTTGACCTCTAACCAAGAGGCGAGACTTCTTGTTCTGCCCTGCTTGTTGATGTAAGACACGGCCATGGCATTGTCAGATTCTACCCAGACTGGACAGTCTTCCAGCTGAGATGTCCAATGACGAAGAGCATGAAATATCGTTCAAAGCTCCAACACGTTGATGGGAAGTAGAGATTCCTCCGGAGACCACAGACCCTGAGCACTTAGGCGACCCAGGACCGCTCCCCAGACAGAGAGGTTGGCATCCGTTGTCACCATGGTCCAAAAGGATACCAGGAAGGACTTGCCCTTCAGCAGATTGGAGAGGTTGAGCCACCATGACAAATTCCGTTCCACATGACGAGAGAGGGATACAGACGTCTTCAGAAGGTCCTGCTGACCCCTGCGCACCTGGATCACAAACCTCTGGAGCTCCCTGGTGTGAGCCATGGCAAACGAGACCGCTTCTATGGTGGAAATGAACTTCCCCACTAGAGAGGACAGCTTCTTGGCTAGAACTGGATCCTAGCCAGAACAGCAGAAACCCTGTGGGCAATCTGGTAAGCCACCTCATCTGTGAGAAACACCATGCTCTTCTGAGTGTTGAAGAGAAGGCCCAGGAAGACCAGACGCTGGGATGGGACAAGGTCTGACTTGCCCATGTTGATGATCTACCCATGATGAGAGAGAGCATGAATGCAGTTCTGAACCTGCTGATGATTGGTTGCAGGCAAATCTGAGATACTGCCTGCTCTCTGAATGAATGGCAATATGAAGGTACGCATCCTGAAGATCCAGAGGCGCAAGGAATTCCCCTGGGGACATAGCAGTAATCACCGTCCTTAGAGACTCCGGGTGATAATGAGTCTGGATCATAAAGGAATTGAGATCCTTCAAGTTCAAAATGGGACGACAACCGCCGTCCTTTTTGGAGACCACAAAGAGGTTTGAGTAAAAACCCATACCTCTGTCCTGAACTGGGACCAGCTCTAGGACATCCTTGTCCAGAAGAGCCTGGATAGCACAATTGAACAGACTGCTATCTCTGCACCCTGAGGCGTATGAGAAGTAAAGAAGCGAAAAGGAGGAAGAGAGACAAAAGGGATCCTGTACCCTTCTGTCACCACCTGTAAAACCTACGGGTCCATCATTGAATCCTCCCAGATTGCTGTGGTAGTGACGCAGAGTGGGGACCTGGGTTCGGTGAGTCATGCTGAAGGAGGCTTGGAAGCCTTAGGCTTGGAGGAGACCTTGGGCTTCCAGTGCTGTTTGGGCTTGGAAGAGGCACGTGGAGCTTATGGAACCACCTGGTTCGCGTGATTTGTCTCAGTCTGGAAGGAAAGAAAAAGCCGATTACGTTTGAGAGGCGTCGTCCTCCTGGGGACCATAGGCAGAATGGTACTCTTGCCCCCTGTGGCCTCACTAATCAGATCCTTAAGATCTGGCCCAAACAAAGAGGTGCCTTGAAATGGCAATGAGAGCAAAGCTTTCTTGGAAGCAGTGTCAGCAGACCAGATCTTGAGCCAAAGAGCTTGTCTGGCAACAACAGACATGGTGGAAACCCTAGCCACCAAACGGATGGCATCAAATAAGGCAGCAGAAACATAATGCTGGGCCTCAGAAATGTTGGTGAGAAGTTGCAACATATCAGAAGTAGGAGTACCCTGATTGACAACCAGGGTACGTTTTTCAGTCCAGACTGAAATGGCCCGGTTAACCCATGCCGCAGCGAACGAGAGACGCATGGCAGTACCAGCAGTGGCAAAAATGGACTTGAGGGAAACCTCAAGTTTCTTGTCAGTCTAGTTATTCAGAGCACAGCATCAGAAACTGGCAAGGCAGTAGACTTGGATAGCCTGGAAATAGGAGCATCCACTTTGGGGGGATGAACTAACTGAGCAAGTGCTGCCTCAGAAAAGGGGTAAAGCTTGGCAAATTTCTTGGAGACAGAAGGTTTTCTGTCCGGGGATTTCCACTCTTTAGACACAAGGCGGTCAAGAGTGGGGTTAGATGGAAAACAAGTAAGGGGTTTTTTGGCTCCTGAAATATATCAGAGGGATCAGAAGGAACATCTTGAAATAAGGGAATGTTTTAGGGTAGTCAAAACAGCCCTGATCAGGCCCTTAGCCGAGGGCTCAAAATCCGTCTCAAAGGGGTCCCCAAAAAACTGAGAGGAGCCCACAGCAGAACATTCCTCAACATCTGAATCCACCAACAGTTCCTCCTCAGAGGCATCTGATACTTCAGGTACTACCTGTGGTTTTGGCAAGGAAGACTTGATGGAAGAGGGGGTCTGCCAAGAATGGAAGACCCCCGTAACTGGGATAGAAAGAGTTGCAATGTAGACCTAAGGTCCCTCCCTAGTAGCAGCCTTGAACTCTTGCACCCAAACTGGCTCTAATGCATGGCTGGAGGTCCCTGGGAGACTCTCAGGGACATCAGAACATGCTGGGCATAAATGACCTGAGAATTCTCTAGGGAACCCTGAATAACAGAAAAAGCAATGCGCAATGGGAGATAGAGACCTTGGCATCCTTAGTCTTAGGCCTGGCCCCAAGCTCCAACGGATTAGACATTCTCACAGTGTCAAAAACGTTACAATGTAAGAAATCACCCAATTACAGTGTGTAGGATTAAAGTTTCACCCCAGAAAATCTCTAAAACAGACTTATCTGGCAGGCGAATGGTTAATGTGCAGAGGAGAGAAGGATATTCCAAGCCCTGCGTAGGATACGCGTTCTGAAAATGGCACAAAACAGCTGCCGCAGCGGGAGCCAATCAGAAACGAGCGCGAGAAGCAATCGCTCATGGCAAATGTTTTCCCAGGAAAAGTACCCCAACAGTGCCCGAAGCCCCCTGAGCCTCCCAACACATTAGAAACATGAACCGGATGATAGAGCAATGGCAGACAATAAAAATGAGCCATCTTTGAAGTCACTAGGTGGAGCAGTTTCAGAGATATGTCCCAAACTGTACAGTCCCATAGGAGTGAATGGAGCAATGGCGCCTATGCAGTAAAGCGTACATTAAAGGAGCGCAACTCAAATTTTACAAAATTGAAACCGTAAAATAAAAATACATGAAACATAACTAGAACGTGTTGAGACCCAAAAAACACTGAACCAGTAGGGAAAGTGTCACCCCCCCCCAAAAAAAAAAATGCAAAACCAGCAGTTAAAGGGTTAATTACCACATAAACATGCTCCAAACACCCAACAGACATACAGATAGACCCAATGAGTACAGGAGTGTGCAACAGGAGCTCCAAAGGCAAAAACCCCTGTGAGGAGGGGCACTGTGGGACATGTGGACCTGCAGCACTCAAAGGATTGCTCACCTTTCCTGCAGATTTTCTGTCTTCAGATTACCATGTAGTAAGAAGCAGCCTTGGTGGGCAACTCCTGAGGAAAGGACTTGAACCCAAGATTTCCCCTCAGGGCTTACGGTCCACAAAAAGCACCTGAATACTGAGCTAGCCACATCTAAGGACATTGTCAGTTATGGTAATCCTCCTAATGGTGGTGTTCCATTTCAAAAAGAAAAATAAAAACATTTCTAAGACTACAGCAGAACTGTTCTCTTGCCTGTGTCTTCACCAAGGAACAAATCTTAATGGCGCTGATTGGCTAGCTGCAGCCAAGGAGGGAAGGTAGGCTCCACCCCCTGCAATCAATTCTAGAAATGTTCCTGACTACTTAAAGGGGCAGATCACCTACCCAAAGTTACCAGTAACCTGTATTGGACGACAGAGAAAATTCCATTCCTAATATGTGCAGACAGATGAAAATTGCATACAAGATTCTATCCATCTTTTACTTGAGTGACCCTATGAGCAGGGTTGTAACAATAGGTGGTAGACAGGTAGCATAGCACACAAACTTGTCATTTAAAGGATGAAACTGCATTATCTTACCAAATGATAAAGATATTGCAGAGATTTAGGGACACCATCCCAAAAGCACAGTTGCAATCAAAAAGACTGAGCCAATGATTGTTTAAGGATGAGAAGGGCTGTCTGCACTGCACATCCCTTTAGTCATTGACCAGTTAAGATACTTGTGCAATAAGACAGCTCTATTACCAATTAAGGCTCATTTACAAACAAAAGCTGGATCAAGTCTGGGGAAACTAAATTGCACCATAGCATAACTTACCATTTAAAGGGATAGTAATACTTCGTTTTAACTTTATTTTATTTTGTAGGCATTAAAAAAACATGAAGAATGATATAAGTCTTATCTCTCAAACCTTTATGGTTTATGAGATATTCACAAGCAAAGTTTCCCCCTCCCGCCCCTTTTACCTACTGTAAACAATCTCTTCTCAGATGTGGAATACAGTCCATAGACTGGACAGATAACAGAAGGGGACACTCTTATTCCTATGAAAACAATGAAATCCCTGCCCCCCTTGACAAGCTTTTCAGGTTTTTCCCTTATCTTAATTGAAGATTGTCCCTCTCTGCAGTCTACCTGGGCAGCTCCCTTGTGCCCTGGCTGAAAAGTGTTACATCAGTAAAAGGGGCGGGAGGGGGACACTGCTTGTGAATATCTTTTAAACCATAAAGGTTTGAGAGATAAGACTTACATCATTATTCATGTTTTTTTAATGCCTACAAAATAAAATAAAGTTAAAACGAAGTATTACTATCCCTTTAAATCAAGCTTTTAATCCCTTGAATGAGCGTTCTCCAATGCAATGCTTCACAACAAAACTGAGACCCCAATAGGTTCATATTCTCAAAGGAATAGTAGTCTTTTATTTTGACTTTGCATATTCTGTCAGCACATCATTTGTAAAGGTATATTTCCTATACTTTCTTTTTTTTCTCCCCATCTTAAACTGTTTTCTTTCTCACTTTTAAGTCGCTGTGAAAGCATACAATGCAGAAAAACACACTACGGCATACAGATCAATCAGTGCTCCAGGGAGACGTGCAACACTGTATACATATCCGTTTCCTCTGTCAGGCTGAAATCTCCCTAAGGTAGAGAATCAATGTCCTCATCATGTCACGGTCAGGGACATAAAAGTTCTCTTGCAGAATATGTAAAATCAAAATAAATGGTTACTTTTCCTTTAAAATAGATGGAAACTTTTAGTTGTCCCCTATGGTGCAGTAGTTTTGCTCCTGTTCATCTTAGTGCATCAGTGTCACTATGACTCTGCCTTTAGGAAACCAATTACGGACTGTGGTGTAACACCACTAATTCACCCATACATGAGAAGACACTGTGCCAGCTATATGTGAAATATTTAGCACATCATTGGCTATGGGATAAAGGCCACCCATAAACATTCAAGAGAGCAGAGGTGGCAAGTCCATCAATTCTGGCCTCTCGGGGCTGTGACATCCACAAAAAGGGAAATTGAGGTAGATGGGCAGCAAGTCAATAATACACATGGAAAACAGATCATATTGGATGGTGGGCAGTTTTTGATAGTATGTTTAGAAAGATAGCCAAAAATGCATTGCAGATGTGTGTTGGGTGGAAGGGGCCTGAGTTTGTATGTGTTGGGAAGCAGAGGAATTCCTGCGGTCGTGGTGATGGGGAGGTGTTCGGGTATGTGCTGCATATGGAAGCGTCTAGCAAAAGCAAAGAGCAGGCAAGAATTTAAATAAAACAGGAAACTGGGAAAAAGGAGATGGGGCAAGAGGGGAGGTGTATATAAAATGCATGCAAATCAAAGATACAGAACATCCACCATTACTCCAAGAAGATATCATTAATTACCACTTCAGAGACTGTTGGAAGGTGGTGAAGGCACTCAGGGTAAGGAACCATGAAGCTGCAGCGGCCACAAGGTCACCTCTTGAGTACCACAGTACACTGAAAATAAATCCATATAAAATGTGCATCCCATCTCTATAGTGTAACCATTTCACTGCCAAACACCAGTATCACTATGCTGGTCTATGGCAGAAAAGGGAAGAATGTACTGTACATAGTAAAAACTGCAACTGCCCCCAAGTTAAAAATGAAGAACAAGGGCAGGCAACATGAAGAAAAAATTTCATTACATCCTGTAAGGGTGGTAAAATTGGGTAATTTCAATTGTACAACCCAAAGTTAGTTGGTTAGGGACAGGAAAGAATTCCAGCCTGCGTGGCACAGAGTGAAGATTTGTCCCACTCTTAATTTAAGCATATTCTGATTGACATGAATTTTCAGGTGTTCTCACTAACAGCATCATTTATGATAAGTGAACATCACAAATCTAAGATATAAGGGCCTTATGGTACACAAAATAGAAGTTGCACTTTTGGGACAAGCTATCATCACAAAGGACAACTAAACATTCTCATTTATTTTAGTGGGGTTTTACACCCACTTTAATACTAGAGGTCTCCAATGCATTGACAATCAATGAGGTAGATACCTCTACAGTATTCAATGTGTTTAAAACCCCATTATAATCAATGGGAATTTTTAGTTGTTCCCTAATGATACTGTTGAATGGCCCAAAAATTGTTCCACTTTTCTTGTATGCATAAAGCACCAAATATTTCTCCTCTTAACAGTACACAGTACAAGAGCAAAAATGCAGAATCTGCTGTAGGACTAGAATGAGGCAAATATGGAATGTTCCTCAGGCAAAAACAAGTGCAAGAGTTGTACATTAGGATTGAAGATTGGCAGAATGGCCCCAATGCTTCTTTATCCAGGCTTCTAAGTTCAAAATAGAATGTTTATGTTTGCCAGGTCCACATATCAAAACATTTTACCATCCCATACGTTCCAAATCCCTTGACACTTCACCCTTTTCAAAAATGCGAAACGGCCCTCCACGGGAGGGGCCAGAGGGCAAGAAATGATAATTGTTTTATATTAAAGGAGAAAAAATACCTCCTAAAATAACTCCCCCAGAACAGCTTAACGCCTTCTATGAAACTGAAGGCAGAGTGCCTGAATCTACTTAACCCTGTAAGGATCAGAGGTAAGCGCTATGCATTGCAAAGCAATGCGTTCCACATCCCCCTAATCCTAAAATAATTAAGATTACCATATGAAATAAGGAAAGTTTGATGTCCTGTAATCCTGCTAGCAACTGTCAAATCCAACTCCATGGTATCCAGGAGAGATTAAAGATATCACTTGAACTAAACAGCAAGAGCAGAATTCATATCTATCAGGACTGAGGAGTGAGATAATTAGGATGTGTTAATTCTCCTTTAAGTTTAGCTAGATTTAAAAATAATAATCTGGGTGCTAGATTCTATTGCAGGTGATAAATGTTAACAGCTGTTTTATGAAACATTTTCCTATTGAAGTGTATGGAGAAACCTGGAGATAAAAGCAGTGACAAAATTAGCACCCGCAATAGAATCCAGCCCTGGATGTTTTGGGAATATATCCCTTAGGACCAGGAGGCACAGAATAAGAGGCATAAGTGAAAAAAAATAATCCTAAAAAACAAAACCAAAAGAAAAACTGCAAACAGGGAGATGGACACAATGAGCGTGGAGGCCCCTGTAAGCAAATCAACATATTCTGACCTCTTAAAACACAAACGTTTTATTATTTTTTTTCTTTTATTATTAATAATTATATAACAACATTTAAGGAAACAAAAAAAAAAATGACAACACAAATGTAAAACATTTCTTACAATAGACGAAATATTGGGTTGGGGAAACCTGCTCTGTCTGGCAGTGGGCGTTTTATTTTTTTTTTATAGATATTTATATATATTTACACATATATATATATATATAATATTAGATATTTGTGTTTGTAAGAGAAAAGAGGCTCCAGGGGCCAGAATTGAAATGAATGGTTGAGGATTGCAGGGACAGATGCACACGCAGGCACACATGCACGCAGGTGCACACACACACGCACGTGCACACAGACACGCAGGCAGGTGCACACAAGGAGCACGCGAGTCCACACACATGCAGACGCACACATACACACATGGCTTTATGCACAAAAGAGGAGGAATTTTTGAGTAAACCAAATGCACCAGGGGAGAAATAAAAATTAGTAAATTTGTAATTGATTAAAATAAGGCTTTAACCCCTTAACGACCGGGGAATCCGGACGCGACTTAACGACCACGGAGCAATTTTTTTTTATTGCTCCGTTGCGTTTCGGACTCCCCGAACGGCGTGCAGCAGCGGGGGGAGCCCGGAACTCGATGACGGTCATAGTACGTCATCGGTCGTTAAGTCAAATCGACCCTTGACATACTATGACTGTCAAGGGTCGTTAAGGGGTTAAAGCCCCATTTTAATCCATATTTTATTTTCTTTGGTGCTGTTGGTTTGCTCTGGTTCTTCTTAATACAATCAGCCTCACTATATATAAAGACAGTCAACTTTCAGACAATACACATGCTTATCTGTGTACATCTCTCGCCTTGGTAAGCGTGATCAGTAAACAGAACATGCTTCACAGGTTTCCAGTCAGTAACCTGTAGATGTGCTTCTAACACTGACACAAACTGCAGGTATTGGCTCAAAGAGCAGGAATGGGCCAATATGTAAAATATATATGGCCTGACTTTCTGAGAGTGGATTGCAAATTAAAGGACACGAGAAGACAGCATGGGTAGTTAAGTGAGCAGATTTAGAATAATGAAATTGTGGGATGATTGTATAAGCCACATATGTGTCATTAACTGTATGGATAAAAGAATGGGGTTAAAGCATCAGTGAGTTGTGCGAGCAGTCATGAATAAAAGGATGAACTGTAGAGTTAGAGAGTAGTAAAAGAGGTCACAGGAAGTAATATAGTGTAAAATGGTGAAAGTACCGAGAAGTGAGGAAGAAAGGAAAATGAGTAGTGTGTGTGTGTGTGGGGGGGGTGTCAGTTCATGAGCATTAAAAAATTCATAGGGGGTAATACAGTACAATGGGATGAGGTGAATAGGCAATATGAGAGGTCATGAGGAGTAATACTGTGCAAAAGGATGAGAGATGAGAAAGCAGTCATAGTGGAAGAATAGACTGAGTACAGTATGAGAGATCAAGGGAAGTAACACAATGTAAAAGGAGGAGATGTGAGAATTGTGACAGTGGATGACCAGTTAGCGTGTAATAAGTGTGTGTGTGTGTGTGTGTGTGTGTGTGTGTGTGTGTGTGTGTGTGTGTGTGTGTGTGATGGTTATGCAAGTCAAGGTGAGAAAACTAGCAGTGTCAGTAGGATGTAAGCTCAGAAAGAAGTCACAGTGCAGAGAGCAAAGTCTTATTTGCATTTATTGAACTTTGGACTTATCTGTGGCTTCATAAGGAATGACGACTTCTGTAGTTTTTTTTTTTTTTTGTTTTGTTTTTTTTTTTTAGCTATTCAATTCACAGAAGTGTGCACTGTATATGTCTGCTACTGGAAAGCCAAGGTAAACCCCACCCCCCTTAATCCAGTAGATGCTAATAAGCTCTCCAATACAATGAGAAGCAGTGCTCTGAAAAGAGCTCTCCAACTTCCCAGTGACAGAAATACTGAGGCTGATGTACTAAGGCAAAGAGCTCCAATTCTAAGGCAAACTAATTGCATTAGGGGGGACAAATCCAATTCCCCAAAATGCTCATTGATTTCAAAAACATTTCTTAACCCCTTGAATACCAGAGAACTCCACCCTTGCACCACTTCTTAGTGCATCATCCTCAGTCACTACAGCTGGTGATGAGTGAGGCCCTGGTCATCTTGCTGTTCTTTAGGACTACAGTCTTTATATACACACACACACACTCACAATATATACACATACACGTTTATATACACATCCATATACACTGTCCCCACACATACTCCATACAGAACATGTGACACTCAATCTTTAATCCTTTCACTGCCAATCAATTTTAATCATAATGAATGACAGACAAACAGAAAGAAAACAAAGTGGAAGAAAAACCAATAATAATAATTGTATGTAAAATAAGTAGCATATTGCACCAAGCCTATTTTCCCAAGGGTCTTGCAGGCACAGTCTGGGGTCTGTGCAACTGTGGAAAGTTGGGCAGGAGGAGCTGGCACCCTGAGTGTGCCCATATACCACTTGCACCTTCAAATACATACTTATTGCATATGTTAAAATGCAAGTGTGGGCAGATTAATGGCAAAATAAAATATATATGGAACAGGTGGTTTGCTATGAATTGCTCTACTTCACCCTTCATATATAAAGGTTGTTTACTAGCCAGACAAAATGGCTACAGACGAACACCTAGCAAAAAGTAAATCTGGTTCTAGCCCTAAATGAAAAAATATTTTCTGGCAATCACATTTATCAATATAGTGTAGATCAGGGATGGACAGCTTGCAGCCCCATTTACCTGCTGCTGAAAACTACAATTTCCATCTTTCCCAGCCAGTTCAGGTTGGCAAACCCTGGTATAAATTGTGAGGTTATTTAGATGTATGTGCATCATACCAACCTACTATCTATGGGCATGTTTTTAAAATGCTCCTGTTCAGAGCTTTCTGCAGGTGTGGCTCAGATGTTACGGGCAATGACAAATGGATTCTAATGGCATTCACTCCTGCATACTCATTGTGTTCTATGGAGAGTGGGGCTTGTCAGAAACCCGCAAACCCACAATGCACCATAACCTAGCCACTTGAGTTTCAATTTAGGTGTCTCCTGTTAAATATCTGAGTGCCAGAGGAGTATGCATATCCCTCTGGCGCTTAAACAGTTACTCGAGAAATCTTTTGGGGGGGGGGGGGGGAAGCTATATAATGAGTATAACATATATATTATACTCTAACAGCCCAAGAACCATTTAAGTATCAGTAGAGTATCCAAAACATCCCTTCTAGATCTCAGAGGGTTCAGGGAAAGGTCTTGATTCTTAAAATAGCAATTAAGAACAAAATAAAAATAGTGCAATTAACTAAAAATGGACCTGTTTTCGTTCCCTTACCAGTGTTTAATGGTTCTCACGGTCAAAGAAATGGTAAACACACATGACAATCTAATACACCACCAAGCAAACGGAGGCCCTCTAGTTTTTGAGAACTCCCATAATTCCTAGTCAGCTAGTGGGGATGATGGGAATTGTAGTACTCAATAGCCGGTGATCCTAAGACTGCCCACGCTGACACAGTACAAGGAATAGACTGTGGTAGTTTATCTACCACCAGCCTATTATGCTCAAAATCTCTTGAAAGGCAACAACATACCTCCTAGCCCACATTCAGACTTAATTCTTGCCCCACTGACACTCCCTTCAAAACTAAACTGTCAGTTGCCCTCTGGGCACCAGCCTCTCCAACCAATCTCCACTTATGTGCCAGCTGCTCCTGCCAGTACCCTTCAGGTAAGGCTTCAGCCTCTGCTCCTGCCTCGTTTGGTGCCAGTCTCACCTGCCTGCTTTCATACGGCACCTTCTGCCGTATTCCTCCATGGGATTCTTTGCTGGTGTTTCTATATTTGGACAATTCCCAAATAGTTCCTGCCATGATGCTCTCCCCTTCCCTCTGGCTCCCTTGAATAGAAGCACTCCCCTTTGTACTGTTTCTCCCTGTATGGGAGGCAACTCACTCTCTGATTCAAGTCCCCTAAACATGGGTATAAGTTATAGTTTCCCCACTGCTCACCCCTCTCCCTGCCCATCATGCCCAAGCTCCAGAGGAGGTAGGCATATAAGGTAACCAAAATAAAACTCATGGGAGAGGGGAAAACTTGAAGAATCAGATTCAGGGAGGTGAATGGCTGGTCAGTTGGTTGGGGAAGGAATACGGATGAAATTTGGCGCTAAAGCTGCAGATACTGTTGGTGTTCAGAAGATGGGACCCTTTGTCACAGCATAAAACCTAAGAAAGAGGGAAAAAAACAAGTTCAATAACAAGTTCACCGTACATTGTAAAAGCAAGCATCCAATTTGTACAGAGCCCTGACTATCATACTGGTAGCCTTCCACAAGCTGCCTGTTAATTTTCCTTTTTCAACCCTTCCACCTCTTCTTTTATCCCTTTGAGTGCCAGAGCAATGCGTTGCATACCATTCTGGCACTCAAACAGTTAACTCCATATCAGTCTTCTCTTAAAGGAGCAGTAAACATCATACATTATTTGGCTTTTCCGTCTGAGTAAAGCAAGGTGCATCCAGTGCTGGCAGTTTTTTCGTTCAAAACTTGTAACCAAACTGTTAGGGAGTAAAAGATGCTTTACTTCCTGAATGTTCAATCACATAGGAAATTATATAGCCGTTACGATAATCTATGGAGAGGTGTTGCCAGTGACTTACATCTCCCATTTGATGCAAATGACAAGCAGCTAACTAATGTTATTGATATTGTTTGTCACATTTAAAAACTCTGGAGTCATACTGAAGACTTACTTGTGTGGCCACATAACGGGATTTTTTCCTCTCTCTTAGTCCACTGAGTGATGAAGGGACCCATAAGCATCATAGAGCTCCTCCTTCCCAATGGCAGGGCACTCTAAACTAAAATCCTCCCACTCCCTGCCCTCTATACTCCTTCACCAATAAGAGATCAATCAGCTACCCATCAGCAAAGCCACGAAAGGTATACAGAATTTAACAGAGCCTAGACGTGATTGTGATGCAACCCAACCCAAACAAGTTTTTCATGTGCAAGATGGCTCAACAGACTAAGGCAAAAGTATTTATGGGTAAGTACAAAAATCACATTTTCCCACATGTCCACAAGGGATGCAGGGACCATGGGGAAGTCCCAAAGCAGTCCAAGAAAATACAGCAGTCTGGAATGAAGCCAGAAGGGACTAAAACAAGCAGACATGCTTGTTTAATAATTAATTTCAGTGAGAAAGCAAGAGTCATCTTCAAAGCCGGTCAGGTCAACACTTCATAGAGCCATATTCGAAGCCTGTAAGCCCTTCATAGGGCCATTAAGGATGACAACAGTATCAGTTTGTCGAACAGACTGTGTGGAAAGAACATACTGGCGAATACAGCGAACCTCATCCAAAGTGTGGAGAACCTTTTTTTTTTTTCCAGACTGGGGCACAAAGACTGAAGAATCAGTTCCTGTTTGATGTGGAATGTGGAAACAACATTAGGCTGAAATTCTGGAACAGTCCTAGATGACCATGTCTTGATGAAAAGTAATTGGAGGGGGGCTGCAGGACAAAGCACTGAGCTTGTAAATTCCCCCAAAACAGCAGCAGAAAGGAACACTGTATTACAAGTAAATATTTTAGAGAGGATGAAGAAAAAGGCTCAAAAGAAGAGGACTGAAGCACCCCTAAAACCAGATTTTGGCAGGCCCTCAAAATAGCCCTAATCAAAGGTTCAGCAGATTCAGAGTAATTCTCATCCCTGGAAAACAAGTCCCACAAGGATTGAGGAACATCCGTACCTTCATTTAGAATTTCCCTTTCATCTTCTAATGAGGTGGGGTCAGAAAGAACAAACGATATTGTGTCCTGATGAAAGGCCGTGGCCCTGAAACGTTTAAGTGGGCAAAGGGGCGACTGTCAACTGTGAAGAAACCTGCACAAAGAAGGCGAATTAGTAAATGGTAATGCCCATGCTGGCTCCAAAACCAGAGGAAAATCTCTGGAAGGCCAGATGGAGGCCCAGCAAGGACAGGAGAAGAGAAATCTGTGCATATATTTTGGAGATTGGTGCCCAGAAAGAACAGCACCGCAAGGTGTCCTTAACCTTACTTTCCCCCTCTCTGCACTTGGGCCCTTGATCATACCACCTCCTTCCCTGGGCTTAGCCATCAAAAAACACCAACACCGCAATGATAAGGCTGACCTATGACTGCACAACTAGCACATCCAGGAGAAGGCACAACAGAGGGAAAGCCAATTGGAAATTATGCTCATGCACAGTCGTGTTGTCTGGAAGACACGGCCTGACAACACTCCCCTCATGTGAGCTTAGATGTAGATTAGGGGAGAAGTGGGAGATCCAGCATATATGCCAGATCAAAAGCTGGAGAGCTACAAGTATTTTGGAAGAGGAGTTAAGTAAAATTATATGCATAACAAATGTACCATGCAATTCGGAAGTACCAGAACTTGTGGAAAGAAGCATTATACATCACAATGATGAAAAGCAGCACGCAAAGTACCGGTGTCAGAAACGCTCACAATAAAATATGCCCTTTGCCCCTCAAGGCCCAAGACCATGACAAGCATGAGTGTGCAAAGGTCCCCCAATCTGCAATCTCAACAGGAGAGAGGAGCAAATGGACAGGATCCACCGGTCCCAGATATTGTCCCCACAAAGTGAGGACTCCCAATGAAATTCTGCACAAAAAGGTAAATAAGAAACAGAAAATAAAGGTTTCCTAATGGGAAAACTGCCCTGAACTCCTGGAGGTCACTCAAGAAAACTGATGATCTCTAACTGGGATATAGGGAAGTTACAGAAGTTTAGAGTGCCCTGCCTCGGAGAAGGAAGAGCTCTATAACCATGGTCCCTGCACCCCTCAAGGACATGAGAAAAAGGCATTATGTATAAAAGCAAAGCGTTGTTATTCAGGAATAAATTAGAACAAAAGGGGGTGCTTCCTTGAACAGTGCACCTGTGTTAGTACATAAACAGGTGTCCATAAAGCAGCAAATGAACCAGTTCGGCACTGAAGGGAGTTTGTAGTTAGTGTAAATGAAAACAGATTAAAACTTAACCTTTAATACATAAATTAAAAAGATACTAGTAATTGAATACTAAAAAGATACTGTATCTGGACATAGCCAATGCCCATCAGCCACTTTGTATAATTAGCAAGGGGGTTGTAATAGCACAGGGTAACAATGCTGAGTGAGAACGTGGCTATCATACTAAAGCTACTGCCAAGTTCCTTAGTGACTGGATAAGTCTATAAGGATAGATTCAGTCTGTGTTACACTAACTAACTGTACAGTATAGCATAAAGCATTTTTACTCAGTCACAGTATTTTTCAATATTCAATTACTAGTATCTTTTTAATTTATATAATAAAGGTTAAGTTTTAACCTATTTTCATTTACACTAACTACAAACTCCCTTCAGTGCCGAACGGGTTAATTTGCTGCTTTACGGACACCTGTTCATGTACTAACACAGGTGCGCTGTTCAAGGCAGCGCCCCCTTTTGTTCTAGTTTGTACATACACTTTCATCTGTGGCACATGACACTTTAATTTTGGGATACCACTTTCGTTTACTACATATTCAGTAAAAAATAAAGACCACTGTAGGGTACAAACATTCACAAAACTCTCCCTAGTTTAAATGTGGCCTTTAACCTCTTGAATGCTAGAAGGATCGCCGATGCAAATGTTTTTTCTCCCCTATTGGGCAGCTGATTTACCCCAAAAATGAACCACCTTACTTTTATACATAAGGCTCACACGTGTATGCATGCTTGGTGGGTTTTGGATTACCTTTCCTCACACCCCCGCCTGCTCCATGCTGAAGTTCAGGTCTGTGTGCTTGTAGCCCAGCATCGTGGTGGGATAACAAGATGTGGCGAGATGTCCGCTGTCACCCAGCACTGATAAATCTGAATCCTCAGGATTCCTCACATAATCTGTAGATGGAAAGCACATGTTCAGACAGCTAGATGGAAAATGCTGTGAGACAGTGAAATGTAAGCAAAAAAAAGTGTAGCAATAAAGGAAGGAGCTGTAGAAAGAGGGAGTTTTAAGAAATGGTTCCTTGGGTGTTCTGGATGAAAGGAAACAGGCACTAGAGGGACAGTCTGGAAAAAACAAACATACGCTTGGGGGGGAGGCAACCTTTGGTTCTCCAAGTGTTTGAGACTATACTTCCCATCATCCACAACCCACCAACAGCTGGTTGGAGATGGTGATCATTTCAGAACAGATGGAGAGTCAGCATAGTCTTGAAAGGCTCTAAAACAAGGGCACAGAAATAGCACAAGAGGGAGTAAGCAGAAAGAGAAAGAAAAAGAGGAGTAAAGGGGACACACAAAAAATAGAATGAGGCAGATGTGGGGAGACACAAGAGTTAAGAGTATGGCACATGCACCAAGGGCACCAAGGCAAAGCAGGCCACAGGCGAAAGGGGCGCCAAAGCAAAACAGGGCAAGGACCACAGGGGCGCCAAGGCAAAAGGGACCACGGGCAACAAGACAAAGCAGGCCACGGGAGACAGGAGAGCCAAGGCAAAGTGGGCCACAGGAGACAGAGGCTCAAAGGGAAAGCTATTATAGGTCTATACTGTTGCAAGGCACTACATACACTGTGTGGGCTCATATAAATATATTAATACATGCCAAGCCAACTGCAGCATAGAGATTGATTAAAATGGGGAATTTAATCCCTTAAAGGCTAGTTGTCTCCAATGCACTGTTGATTACGCTGTTAAAAGCCCCTTTACATCAACTGTATATATATCATTCTATATAATTGATTTCTATATCTTATGGTACAGTTGGTTTAATTGAGAATTCCACCTTGTCCTTCATGCAGATGTTTGGGGAAGGAAAGCTAGACATGAATGAAGCAGATATATTACAAAAGTTCTGTTGAAAGAAAAATGCACAAGATTGCACACTTACTCAAGACATGGTCTTTGAGGCAAAGGACTTCACACTTCCCTTCCTACGACCCCTGTTTCTAGGTATAACAAAGTTGCAAAAGAAACAAAAGCGAGAAGGAAGGAAAACCCCTGAACAAAGGAACCCAAGAGGACCTCTCTGCCCAGGGAGTCATGTGTTCCACATAAACTAAGAAAATAATTTAACTATAAGTTCACTAACATTTTCTCTTTGCCCAATGTAGACCACGGGGATATACCAAAGCATCCACCAAGACTCCTGGGACAGAAAAGAAGATAATAAAACGCCACTGTAGACCAGTATTCATTCAAAAGGATTAACTGGTAACATACAAACCTGAGCCCTAAGCAGCTGAACAAGAACAAACAGGGTTCAGAACTCTGCAGAAAGACAGAGTAAAGAAAGGTCCTTAAACAGGCACTACCACTTGAAGGATTTTCCAGACAAAACTGGCCTCAGTGAAGTCCAGGACGTTGGCACAGTAGTGTCTGGTGAAGGTGCGTAAAGGCGACCATGTAAAATGGTATATATATTTTTTTTTTTCTCATACTCAAATCCTTTTCTCTTATTCCATTGAGAGATGTAGGGACCATGGGGTTAAGCAGCATCCCTATAGGAGGCAGGGCATGCTAAACAAGAAAAAAAACTCCTCCCACTTCCTAGCTGCCAAAGCCTCCCTCTGCCCAACAGCTTTAAGTTTTTGTTTAGTAGAGTCAGGAAGGGTATAGCAGTAAAATCAAATACTCCTGAAAAAGCAGTGTCTCCTCACCTAAGAAGTTTTCTGTGGGTGGGAAGCCCTGCATCCCTCAATGGGCTAACAGAAAAGGACTTTTTGGCAAGTAAAAAATAAAATTTTCTCTAGAATCAGAGAGGTATACGGGGACCATGGGGATGTACCAAAGCCTTCCCAAATTTGCAGAAGGGAAGAAAACAAAAAGAACAATGGCCTCCAAAACTTTTTGGTCAAAACTAGCATCTTGAGATGCAAAAACGTTAACTATTTAAAATTTTGTGAATGTGTGAACAGAGGACCATGTAGCTGCTTTGCACAACTGGTCAACAGTAGCTTGGTTCTTCAAGGCCCAAGAAGTACTAATGGACCTAGTAGAATGAGCTTTGATTCTGAAAGGTCCTGGAACAGACTTTAGTCTGCATCTTGTCCAATAAACTGTTTAAGCCATGAGGCAATGGTCATCTTGGATGCTGGTCTGCCCTTCTTAACCCCTTAATGACCAGCCGATCGGCACATTGCGATCACTCAAGGACCACAGAGCATTTTTTCCTTTTTTTTTTCCAATTCCGGTTCCAGACGCCACGAACGGTGTGCCGCGGGGGGAGCCGGAATTCCATGACGGTCATAGTACGTCATGGGTCGTTAACTCAGATCGACCCATGACGTACTATGACCGTCAAGGGTCGTTAAGGGATTAAGGCCTTCTGGAATCACAAACAACGTGTATGATGCCCTAAAGGATTGTGTAACTTGGAAATATGGTCTTAAACATCTAACTACAACTAAAGTATGTCTTTTTTGTCTTTTGTGTTAGATGGATGAGGACACAATGAAGGGAGAACCACTTCTTGATTTATGTGGAAAGCATAAACTACTTTATGTTGGAACTGTGGAACAGTTCTTAAAACAGCTTTATCTTGATGAAAGATGAGATGCAGAGAAATACAAGATAATGCACTGAGTTCTGAAACCCTTCTTGCTGACACATTCGAAAGTGAGATCTGATAGAGGCTGATGACAAATGCACAGATGGAGAGGACTGAAGGGACTCTAGCACTAAATTCAAGTTCCATGGTGGAATGGGATCTCTATATGGGGGACTATACTCTTGAGCTCTTGAAGACATGTTTGTGTTTCAGGAATAGAAGCAATTTTTCTCTGGAAGAGAACGGATAGAGTTGAAACTATTGTGGCTACCATTTTTCCCACAATCATGCAGTGCCTGACAGACTTCTGCTAGGGAGAGAAAAGATTGGTCTCTGTCCTATAGATTTGACATTTTCTCTTGAGGCAATATAAACTTCGGAAATTTGGTATTGAATATCAGTCCTAGGAATAGGATCTGCAGAGATGGCACCAGCTGAGACTTGCTTAGGTTGATGATCCGTGATTCTTCGTTAAGTTGAAAATGTTGTTGAATTAGGTCCTGAGACAGGGCCTTTAGTAACAAATCATCCAGATATGGAGTCAGGTTTACTCCCATGGATCTGCGGTGAGCCATAAGAGGAGCAATCACCTTGATAAAAACTTGCAGTGCTGTAGCTAGACCAAAGGTAGTGCCATAAATTGAAAGTTTTGATTTTGGTATGCAAACCAGAGTTATTTCCAGTGTTTGGGCCATACGGGAATGTGTTGGCACACATCTTTGATGTCTAAAGATGTCAAATTCTTCTGGTTCTATGGTTCCTATCACTGATTTGATGGATTCCATCTTGAACTTGGGAACTTTGAGAAACTGTTTCAATTTTTTCAAGTCCAGGATAGGATGGAATCCTCCATCTTTCTTGGGTACCATAAAAAGATTGGAATAAATGCCTTTGAACTTTTCTTCTTATGTACTGGGATTATCACTCCATTGTCTAGAAACTGTTGGATAGTCTGACGAAGAGAGCCCTGTAACAACTTTTCTTTTTGTACCCCTGGACATGGAAAAATCAAATGAGGTGGTAGAGTTGTAAAAGAATCTGTACCCTTCTTTAAACAGTTGAAACGGTTTTGTCTGAAACTGGCATCCTTCACTGGTGAATGAAGTGTTGGAGTCTTTCCCCTAGTGAAGGATGATTCGTGGGAGACTCCATACTCCAAACCTCATGCTGTGGTGGGTTTGGATTCTGATGCCTTGAGAACATTTTTCTTTTGTACCCAGGTAGATTTTTGGTTACTGAAATGAAATTTCAGATGAGTGAGGTGCTATTTTGTCTGGAGGAAATGGTACCTCTAAGTAAAAGATAGCTTGTTTTTATCAAAGCCTTTCAGGTTTATACTAAGGTAAAAAAGGTACTTTTACCTCCAGTGACGTGGCTGACAACTATGCTTCAATGTGGAGGGACCCAAGGATATTATAGCTTTTGTGAAAGCAGAATCTGAATTCCAAATCTTCATCCACAAGGCATGTCATGCTATAACTATTAGCTGAGCATGCAGATGCTAAGTTTTTCACCTCCAAGACAGCCTCTTCAGTATAGGAGGCAGTCTCCTGGAGGTAGCCTATGAGAAGGAAAACAGCACCATGATGTAGATTGTCTTTGAAAGGCTTGAATAATTTTAGCTTGCTCTGCATACCCAGGCTGAAATAAAAAGCGTGAATGATAGCTCCTAGACATGAAAACATTAGTCTGCTTATATCAACCTTTTTATCAACAGGATCTTTAAGAACTGCTGCGGTTTGAATAGGACTAGCGGTATGTTTAGACAATCTGGAGGTTTATATCAAAATTCTACTTAATAATAACCATGGATTTATCTGTGACTATCTGATCAAGCTCTTCTTAGGAAATATAATAGCAGATTTCTTTTATGTTTTATGTTTAAAAGAGAGATTTGGCTGAGGACTTAGATGCTTGATCCATCTGAAACTTCAAGGACATCTAAAACAGCTTTTATTAAACAGTCCATATATGTGGACCCCTTTCCAATGGATGAGGGGATTCAGAAATGTCACTAGACAATTCACCTTAGTGGTCAGAGGATGAATAAAGTACATTTTTAGAGTGTTTTTTGGCCTGTGGTCTTTTAACCAGTGCATGTGGTGCATTTGTTAATCATATGCTAAAGGTTTTAAAGGGACCCCTGATTCATTAGGTTTGGATTTCCCCATGTGTCCCTCGGGATGTGAAATGCTGAGAGAGAGAAAACACAAAAGTAGGACAAAGTAGTCCAAAGCAGTAGTAGAAAACTATGAGAAAATACAATGAAATATCCCAGAAGGTACTTTTCTGATTGCAATGGGTTAGACTTGTAAGGTATAGAAGATAAATCAGCCTTTTTGTAGCCTAAGAAATGAGAGAGTAAGATGGATGCCAAAGCATCACCCCGTACGTTGCAGAAAGCCAAGGAAATGGGGGATTCTGGGGAATGCAGTTGCATATGCCTAGAAAATGGTGGCTCTGCAACTGCACAAAAATAGCAAATTTAAATGGTTCCTCCATTATCCCGAAGCTGAAAATGCAATATAACAGGTCCAAAGATTAATTATGAGCCCTCTCTGACCCTTGTAAGTGACACGTTTGCAAAGATATGTCCATGTAAAGTTTCTCCATTCACATCCATAAAACAAATATGGCCTCCATGTGGGCACCCTTTGCTAAAAGGGCCACATTACTAAAATCAGATTGAAAGAAAATGAAGAAACAAAGCTGAAACATACAAAGTGAAGTGAAAAAAAATATATATGGAATACGGCTATTTGCTCTAAAAGAAGGAGAAAATCCAGTTATAACCTATGCAGAAACAGCCCAAATACAGAAAGGATTATATTTAAAAACACATATACCAGTGGGTGCCAAGTAATAGCAGAGACTAAGAGATAGGACCATAAAACTCAAATGCTTAACTTACCAGTTTTCAGATGCCTATTTTTAAAGAACCACAGAACGTTAAATGGTGAGAGACAGACTTAAAATAAAGTCAGCCTACACAGGGAAATGGTCCAGAAAGACACCTGTGAATAAGTTGATCTCCAGAGAAGCCAGGTAACGTGAGCCCACCTAATTGAGTATTATACAGTTAACGTGAGCCCACCTAATTGAGTATTATACAGTTAACGTGAGCCCAACTAATTGAGTATTATACAGTACCATATCTAAGAATAAACAGTGCCAACTTGCCCTTACCTGAGGTGAAGTCACTTAAAACTGAGGGGTAAAGCTGGAGGGAAAGGAGGGAGTCTCTGCCTCAAAGGCCATGTCTTTTTTTTTTTTTTTTTTTTTTTTGTTGTTTCCTGACCTCTGGAGGAGGTAAACTTAAAGTCTGTTTTTCCACATTGGACATAAGGGAAAGCCCCAATAATACAAATGGGGACAAGGTAATTTTTTTCTTTTTTCTTTTATGAGGCAGTTAGCTTGCTCCAGCATTACCCCAGTTCCTCAAAGTAGGTCAGGCTCAAATAGTAGGAGAATCAAAGGTAAGCACAGAAAAATAATTTGGGGCAGCAAACAAGATAAAGGACGGGTAAGGGAAGGTTTGTGGTTACAACTCAGTAGTGCCCTGAGGTTGGATGCTCACCTTCGCTCTCTCCATCCTGTAGCTGTTGACTTCCCATTAGTGAGGAGCGGCTCAGAACTGCATCAGACATGCGTGCAGAGCTAAGAGCTTTACCTGCCATTAAACTCATGCCGGCCAGGTTATCAAGCTGCACCTGGAAGGAACAGTATAGGTAGTGATTCAACTAGCGAACTGTTTGCCATCAAGGAAGCCTTACTTTTTAAATGAAATCCCTATGAAACCCTATTAAACTTTTTAACCCCATCAGTGCTAGAGGTCTCCACACATCTGCTGTGCAATGATCTCTCTGGCATCCAAGGAGTTAAAAAATTATCAGCACCAAGTGTTACACTGTACTTAAAGGGATAGTAACACTTCGTTTTAACTTTATTTTATTTTGTAGGCATTAAAAAAACATGAAGAATGATATAAGTCTTATCTCTCAAACCTTTATGGTTTATGAGATATTCACAAGCAAAGTTCCCCTCCCCGCCCCTTTTACCTAGTGTAAGCCATCTCTTCTCAGATGTGAGTCTGGTTGTATGACAGTACAGATAACAGAAGGGGACAATTTTCTTTGTATGAAAACAATGAAAGTCCTTCCCCCCTTGACAAGTTTTTCAGCTTTTTCCATTATCTTAATTGAAGATTGTCCCTCTCTGCAGTCTACCTGGGCATCTCCCTTCTTATCTGGTTGAACAGGGGGGGGGATACTTTGTTTGTGAATATCTCTTAAACCATAAAGGTTTCAGAGATAAGACTTATATCATTCTTCATGTTTTTTTAATGCCTACAAAATAAAATAAAGTTAAAATGAAGTATTACTATCCCTTTAAGATAAGTGTTACATTGTACTCAAGACAAGACAAGTGTTAAGCTAAAATGTATCAGGTAACTGTCACCAGGTAATTATATCTGATAGTTTTTCTTTCCTTAACCCTTTGTGTGTCAGAGGCATTCAATGCATTGCAGAGCAATGCAATGGAAGCCTCTCTGACACTCAAGGGCTTTTGTTATAGTGCCTATTGCAAGAGGAGATCCCCCCCCCCCCCCCCCAAAAAAAAAAAAAAAAACGTTTCAACGTTTCCTAAGTCCATCAGCAGTCATAAAATACTGGCTCTGTTACCCTGCCCACCACTACAGAAATGTGTTATGTAGAACCTTTACTTCTTTCATGGGAAAACAACTGGGAACCACTGAGGCAGTGTGCCATGGTGATGTATTTTTCTCAGGATTTGCTCCCTATACACAAAGTCCCTTTCACAGACTGGAAAAGGCCCTGTGCTGGGCTATGGTGACAGTCGCATGATAACATCTCTCAAGAACATACTAAAGATGCAGTGCCCAAAGGCAGATCTTTCACAGGAGCGTAAATGCTGGCTGGTGCTGGCAACCTGCCTGGTGAGCCTTTTCTGCATCTAAATTGTGGACAAAATGTAGGAGAAGGGCAAGTGAAGCAACATAAGCAACAGAACTGTAGCAGAAACTTTATGGAAATTCCGATGATTCACTCCATCTTGTGGAGTCACAACTTCCAATAGATTATTCTCTGATCAGTAAAGCTTTGAGTATCCTATATGCCTAATGGCATTTGAACCATCAAATATTCTCTAAAGATATGCTTTTTATTAGCCCCTCCACAGACATACATAGGCATCGTCGCTTGTCTGGATAGTGTGGTGCCGTTGAAGCATTCTAGTACGAGCGTGCTCGCTGGAGGCGGGCCTTGGGGGGTAGGGTGCTCCATTGTGGTCTGGAACTTCCATGACGTGAGGCGGTGAGACCCTGTCCATGCAGTTCACTGTAAAGCCTGGATCTTACAAGAGGAAAGAAAAACAAAACTTGGAATAAATCAAGCTGAAATGCTCATACAACTAGTTTTATTTACACAAGGCCTAGGGATTCACAAGATTGTCTTGTTGGAAAAAACCAAGCACCGCCCAAACAGACCATTCACTAGGCAGTCAACATCTTAAAGAAGTAAACTTTCTTCATTTAAAGGGATAGTAATACTTCGTTTTAACTTTATTTTATTTTGTAGGCATTAAAAAAAACATGAAGAACGATATAAGTCTTATCTCTCAAACCTTTATGGTTTATGAGATATTTACAAGCAAAGTTCCCCTCCCCGCCCCTTTTACCTAGTGCAAGCCATCTCTTCTCAGATGTGAATCTGGTTGTAAGACCAGACAGATAACACAAGGGGACAGTCTTCTTTGTATTAAAACAATGAAAGCCCTTCCCCCCTTGACAAGTTTTTCAGCTTTTTCCCTTATCTTAACTGAAGATTGTCCCGCTCTGCAGTCTACCTGGGCACCTCCCTTCTGATCTGGTTGAACAGGGGGTGGGATACTTTGTTTGTGAATATCTCTTAAACCATAAAGGTTTGAGAGATAAGACTTATATCATTCTTCATGTTTTTTTAATGCCTACAAAATAAAATAAAGTTAAAACGAAGTATTACTATCCCTTTAAGGGATAGTAACATCTGACAAAAAAAAAAGGAAGCTCTGATTAATCTTCATAAAATTTGGGTCATGGAGAGCGTTATTTCAATACTGTCCGAGTTGTAGTTCTAGAGTATTTGAATGATAAAGTATCCTCTCACTGCCCCTTTACTGATGTAACACTGCTCACCTCAGAGCAGCAAGACTGTCTGGGGAAGGGTTTTCTTTATGCTCACAGTAAGATTATACCTTGCTTCGACCTGTCCGGTCATGAGACCAGATTCCACATCTGAGGGGAGGCGGCTTATACTAGGTAAAAGGGGTGGGAGGGAGATACTTTATAATTCAATTACTCTTGAACTACAACTGACAGTATTGAAATAACACTCTCCATGGCCCAAATGCTATGGAGATTACTCAGAGCTGCTTTTTTGTGAAACTTTACTATTACTTTAAACAAATTACATTAGAGTATGACATTTGTACTCGCACTGATGGGAGCGATTTAATTCAAAATGTATTACAACTCAAACTTTAATAAGCTGCAATTCACTTGCCTTCTCACCAGGTGGCAGTGTTCCCATTACTTACTATGGAAAGTTGTACTCTTATCATATAAGCTCTTCTGTACAGTGAGTGCATAAACTTGTTTTGCTGAGCAGGAAGGGACCTATTTTCCCATTACTAAAAGGTTAACTCATCCAACAGCAGTCTTGTATGAAACATTATATTTAGGCCGGTATTATGCTAAAGAAGTGCAATTATGGAGCAATCCAATTGTATCAACAAAATTCCCATGGGTTTAAATTGTATTTTGAACCCCTTGGATACTAGAGATTTCCAAAGCACTCCTTTACAGTGCCATGAGGAACTCCAGCATCCAAGGGGTTAAAAGCTTCATCTGAATCATTAGGATGTTTTCTTTCTCCTGCTGTCTGAATTGCAGCTTTTTACCTTATCGAACATGACCCTTAAAGCATATGTGGGCAACATTTTATAAATATATGATACGTATACACTATTACTTAGATATTTATATAACAGTCATAATGTGTGAAACAATAAATGTACATTGACAATGTGCTGCCTAATTCCACACTACACAGCTACCACTGTTCACAAAAACAAATGAAATCTGCTTTACCCTCGAGTACCTGAATGCTATGCAAAATATGGCACTACAAAGTGTTGCACACTCCTCTAGTACTCAAAGAGTTCGTTTGCAATGCAATGCTGGCACTCTAGCAGGACAAGCATTAACCCTTTGATTGATCGAAAGGTACGCAATGCATTGCAAAGCAATGTGTTGTGTAACCCTCTGGCACTCAGATGGTTAAATACCTTAGCAGCCTTGTTTGTCCAAAGGCTGAAAGATGTAGAGACATTCTAATGAGAGTCCAAGAGGCAGACAGATAAGTAATTGAGATAATGAGACTCAAGCAGGATAAGGCATAGGTGAACCTATGTACCATAAAGGCTGATAGCAACTAATCAACCACCACATAATAACCACCCTACATATCTTACTGTAGCCATAAAAATACTAATGGTCACTATGAATTTTGCTCTTGCATCTATGCTCAAGAAATACATCTTTACTCTTTTCTGGGGGTCATGTGTAAAAAGCTGGATGTAACAGCTGCTAGAACTACTGAACTTCACCAGTGATGATTACCACTGCACATGGTAATCTTCTTGGTTCATGAGCTGTGGCTCTGCTTCAGGTTGGGTTTTTTTTTTTTTTGTAGGGGGGCACCAAAACTCATGTTTCAGTAGGAACATTTTGAACTCACATGCGGTCATATATGAGATTATCTAAGGGGATAGACAATATTTGTCTCCCCTGCTGCGAGACACTACAACTACCATCATCCCCAAGATACAACCAGTTTTGTTTCTGATGTTGAGGGACATTTTCATCTATACTGTGTGCTATGAATGCCTATTACATTGTAATGGAAGGGGTTATTATAAGCTCCATTTTCCATGTACTAGTCTGACACAAAAAGGGTGAGGTAGTTCTTGTCCATACCAAAGCTTTTGGAAATTGCAGCCCCAAACAGATGGGGAGTCAAGGGGTTCCCTTCCTCTAAACAATATGTACTCACAAAAGTTACAGCCAACAAAGCAACTTCAAGGACTATATGTAGCCCATGACATCTCTGAAATGCCACACAATATGTTTAATCTTTTAGTTCGACACATTAACACAATGATTTTAAATTGTCAGATGCTGATGGAAAAATGGGATTGTTATGCTCACAGATAAATAACTCTCAGTCCACTGGTGGACGCAGAGAACGTGGGTAAACTTCCTTCCACCTGAAGGCTGGCACTTAAAGAGTTAACCAACTACTCTCCCCATTCCTGTTGTTTACCCTACATGCAGTGTCTATTGACCGTGTTCATCTACCAAAGTATAGAAGGACAAATCTATGTCAGACAAGACCAACAAAAGGCAGGGCACCAAAACCCTTACATACAAATATTTTTTTCTCAGGTTGGAATGCCCTGTGTCCCTCACTGGACTGAGAGGAAAAGTATTTATAGTTGATTTAAAAAAAATCTAATTTTCTCTTGCATGCAATGGGGGATACGGGGACTGAGAGATATCCAAAAATGATCCCCAAAAATACATGGTGGGAGAGAAAAAAAGAACTGTATTAAGGATCTGGAGTCTGTAACACCTTAAATCCAAAACATTTATCTGCTGTCAAAATAACCTGATTAGTTTAAATACCCATACTGCACAACATTGTATTAGAAATACCTTTCCTAATGAACTTCCACTTTACAGAGATTGTTCTACATCCAGTGAGTGTATTCATGTGTCATTTTGTGGTGCAGGACACAATGAAGGTAGCACCATTTTATGTGGTAAGGAAATTTGCCTGAAAATTTTGAAGGATTCTCAAAACTGCTTTATCCTGTTGAATTATTATTTTGGGAAATTTACAGGAAATAAGTTTGGACACTTAATTAGCAATAGGAATTGCAATTAGGAAAACAGTTTTACAAGTTAGATGTTCGAGAGTTGTAGAGCCAACCAACTCAAATGGTTGAAATGAACACTTCTATTAGTAGCTTGAAACCCCATGGTGAAGTTGGGTTTCCTCTATGAAGGCTCCATGTGTGCAAACACTTGTGAAATTTCTGACAACATCTTTTAAAAAGAACATAGTGCAGAAATTTGAACTTTGAGTAAAGCAAGCTTTAGTCCTTTATCACTTGCCTCTTTGAAAAAACAAAACAAAACAAAAAAACAAAACAAAAAAACAACAACTCAGTAGATGAGTTACTCTGAAACGCTTAGGATTACAGTTGCTCGGAAGACAAAAAGAAAACTAAGTAAGCCAGATTCTATCAGATTTTTCCTGGCATAGTGAATCTGAATAATGTCTTCATAGAAGTCCTTTCTTAAAATAGAGATTCCAAGATCCATTGGACAAATTTAGATAACAAATCGGCTCCACTGAGCAGATGGTGACAGTGTGAAAGATGCCATGGTAACGCAATAATGCCACAAATGGTCGATACCATGCTCTTCTTGGCCAACCTAGAGCCACCAGAATGGCACAAACTTTTTCCATTTTTATTACCATAATAATAAAATTGCTTTTTAATTGTTTTATACTAAATACAGGTTCAGATCAAGGTTGAGGCAGACACTTGCCTTTTCTAAGGTACTGCGATGAGGCAGGCAAGCTTAACATGGTTTTGGCTACAAACATGCAACTAAACCTCACTGTTTATTATCTATAGTAAGTCTTTGGTTTATAGGAGGTGAGCCCCTTGTTTCTTCTACTGCTAAAAAAATGTCTACTGTGCTAAGTGTCCCCTCTGTTATAATTTGGTGAATGCTTTTTGTTTTCTTGTATTATTTACCTCTGCACTACATTTTGCTGTGCATTCTGTGACAGCTTGCCGAAACAACAAAGGAATGGTTAGAATGTTGATTGATTCCTGCTGTGCTTCCATCATCAGCATAGCTTGAAAAGAGGCATTCTAAGTAGATAATAAATTACCTCTCCTCTGACCGGTCAACTGGGACACCTCTGTTCCAAGAGATACATCTGTACTCTTATTTGTGTCTGGAAACGTAGGTCAGTCCCTGTTTGGTCAAGTGTACCAACCCTGTTCCAAGCCCTAGCTTGCATTCTAGTCTTGATCAGAGTGTCTGAAAGTGTATATAAGCGGTGTGTTTCACCAATAAAGGCAATTCTGTTTAACCCCCCACAATACAAGTTTTGGCTGTATTCCTGGAGGGGAGTTTGCTGGTGATCCTCATCCCAGCCACTGAAAGAGCTAAATTCATTTGCCTCCTGCCTGATCCAGATTATTTAGGACAAGGATGCACGGAGGGGTGCAGTTGACTAACTGGGAAAGCTTGTGTGCCGAGTGAGCTGTGACCTCCACAACTGGGACAATGATAGGATCAGGCAGTACCAAAGGATGCAGCAGGACCACACTCAAGATGTCTGCAGGAAACACATTTTTGTATGACCATGTGCAGGAGATTCGCAGCCTTCTAGGAATGGATTTCAATGAGAAGGCCTAGCAAAAGGCAGTTGCCTTTCGCTAGGAGATGGTAGCCTGGGGGCAGCATAGATGTTTGAGGGACTGCTACTCCTGCGCAGGTCTTGATCCAGACTAGTCTCCTCTTTATCTGGAGGCCCTTCTGGACTGGCAAGCTACCTTGTACCAGAAGCAGTGCAGTATTCAGAGTCTGGAATTCTGTGAGGAGTGGCGTTATCAGCTGGAAGATCTCTCTCATTCGGAGGAAGAGCTAGAAAGACTTCTAAGCTTTGCTGCAACAAGCCAGATGCTTGCACCAGTGGTAGGAACTCTACTGTTTGCCTATGCACCAGACATCCATATGCAGGGGGTGGCAAGAGGTCTATTGATGCCTGGTGGAAAATGCATTTATGTATGATCTGGATTTTGGGAGAGACTCGACTGAGAGGCAGGAGGAGTTAATGGCAAAATACCAGAGGAGCTGTAATTTATGCCAGATGAAGTATGGAGATATCCCCTGGGTTTGCAGATCGGCCGGCAGACAGATACAGAGTGGGAATGCCTCTACAGCTGGAGAAAGCCGAGATGGAGGGCATCCCAGAAGTGTTTGGAGTCCCTCAGCCATACTTTGGTCCTTCAAGATGAGGAGGTATTGCCATGCCAGAGGGAGTGGACATAGGAGCTGCCTACACTAATAGATGGATGGAGACACAGAGCTTGGTAGCTGTGGAGGCAGATGTGCACCTACAAGAGGGATGGCAGACAGTCAGTCTGGGTCCCCACTCAGGCTCCTTGGAAAATAACCCAGAGAAGACTACGGGAAGAATACCAGTCAGGGTGCAGAAAGACAGCTTCCCTCAAGTGACATGGAACTGGAGGCGGCCCTGGAGGATGGGAGCCAGAGGGAAGATGCTGCTTCCCAACAGCCCCTGCAGGGCAAGGAGGTTAAGGACCCAGCTGTTCATTGACAAGCAGAGGAAGGTGTCACAGAGAGGCAGGCAGTGTCTAGAAGGGTGGCTATTGGGCAGGCAGCCATATGCCCCCATCAGCCTACTAACATGCCAAATGCAGGTGGCACTGCAACAGTGGAGACAGCAGTGCTTCAGATTTCTGGAAGCAAGCCCAGACAGTAATCCATGGAAGTGCCAAGGGATTGACTTCTTATGATGTGCTGAAAGCCTCCCGAGCAGTGGAGATGGACGTAAGCCAGGGGGCCTCAGGAAAAAATGTTTTTTTTGGATTTGGGAGCCATCGGGCTATAGCCAGCCATGTTGGAGGGTGGCCATAGGGAGAGGGACATACCCAGAGTTCCCCCCCCCCCCGTTGTTTCCCTTGGCCCTCTTGGATGTATATGGAGTACCATATTTGGGGGGGGAGGGATTCATCACCTTCTGCCATAGGGCTGGAGCCCACCACTGACTATTTTGGGGTCAACAATTCAGGGCCCGGATGGCTTTTTTCCCAGGTACTACCTAGGCTTCTACTGTTCATTGAACCTTTAAGTTTTGGCTGGAGGAGTGGTATAAAGGGCACTTGGTCCAAAGGACTGGCTGTTCAGTACCATTGGACAAAAGGGGTGAACCAGGAAGGATGAGCCCTGTGTGCCCAGTGCCTATTTCACTAAAGTTGACCTTATTTAGTACTGTTGGACTCCGTAAGATGGTTATTTGTGTTTCCATCACAACTTGGGGGCAACTACTCGCTAACCCAGGGTAAAACTCGCGAGGCTGCGGTGGACCTGTGGAAGACCACCCCACAGCTCACTTATTTCGGGGAGGGCAGAAGTTGTAGAGAAACAACAGGTTAGTCCCCTTGTATTACTTAGTACTAAAAAAATGTGTTAAGTGCCCCCCTGTTATAATTTGGTGGATGTTTTGTTTTTCTGTGTAATTTACCTCTGTACTGCATTTTACTGTGCATTCTGTGTAAGTTGTGTTAAAGCTTGGTGTATTTTCTGTTTCCCCAGGTATGCTCAGCTAACAGCTTGCTGAAACAACAAAGGAATGGTTGGAATGTTGATTCCTGCCATGGATCCTTCATCAGCATGGTTTGAAATGAGGCATTCTATGCAGACAATAACCTTCTCTGATTAGTCAACTGGGACACCTCTGCTCCAAGCCCTAATTTTTATTCTAATCTTGATAAGTGTGTCTGGAAATGTAGGCCATTCCCTCATTGGTCAAGTGTCTGTAAGTGTCTATATAAGCCGTGTGTATATTTTTTGATAATTCCATAAGGACCTGTAAATCAGTGGTACTGGAGGAAGAATATGTGAGAATGTAGTTTCAAGGTATTACCATCACATCCACTGCTACAACATTTGGATCTCTTCTTCACACAACACAGTGGAAGTTTGGCACTGAATCTTGATGCCTTTAGGTTTATATCTGGTTAACCCCGGTGATCTCTTAATTCAATTGCCAGTCCCAAGATCTTTGTCCTGCTGAGATGGAATGCTTCCCAGTTTTCAACCACAGATATATATGGTTGATATTGCAGACACTTTTTCCAATTTACATTGGAATCTCTTTATAACATCTAGCTACATTCCTTGAAGTCAACAGCATAAAACCTGATCTATGAAAGAATACACAGTTATTTGTCTTTTGGAACCAGTGACATGAAGGTTTAGTGATTTCTGTAGATTTACCTTGAATGTTTCTTTTTATAGTTGTGTGAAGGTATGATTTTATTTTGAATATGTATGAGGTTATTAAAACCCTATGCCCACATCTCTGTAACCCCTGGTGAAGCGGCCAGCAGAAACCACAATATGTGTACAGAAGAGTCAAGCACTAGAGATACTGTGTAACCTAGCTCCTTTCCAGTTATATCCCTCTATGAGAAATCTCACATTCCTCAGATGGCATTCCAGTTCTCCTTCTAGGACATACACAGCTGCTTGTAGTAAGACACCCCGTAAGGACTTGGAAGAGAGGGAGAACATCTGCTGAGCTCAGAACATTACAGCAACACAGATGCATAAGGACAGTATCGGAGACGCTAGATGTCAAAGTAGTGAACATTGGGGATATAGCCATGCTCCCTACAAGAATGGGGAGGGAGATGAACACTATTTTTCTGGTGATCTTGTAGGAGGGCTATTATACAGATTTTAATTTGCTTCTTTTCGTGCTTCCTTATTGTAGATTGCATTAAATTTGTGGTGGAGAGATCTATATGGAAGTTGCAAATGAAGAAGCTGTAAGCACATCTTCCATATCACATGATCATTTCTAATTCACACTGCTACCTATCTGACATACTGAAATCACTATTCAAGTTTAAATGCAGGTAAGTCATTAAGATAGATATTTTAATCAAGTGCTTATAATTCAAAAGCATTTCCTCCCAGGGGCAATTTTAAAGTGGAACTACCACCTCCACTAAAGTCGCCCTGCAATACTAAGGCAGCTGGCAACTAGCTTAATAATCGTTATTTTACCTCTCAAAAGTTCCCACAAATAAAGTTATCCTTCAGCTTCTGAAACTGGCGGCGAGGTTACTGCAGCCTGTGCACTTGCGCCGTCAGTCTCTTCAGGAGCCGTCTGGGCCAGTGCAATGCCTGTGAAGAGGACTGACAGCGCAGGCGCACATTCAAGATGTCCGCAGTGATGCCTGGCTTCCGGTCTCGGAAACTTGAGAACTTTATTCGGGGCCCCTTTGAGAGGTAAAATAATGATTAGTAAGCTAGTCGACACCTGCTTAAAGGGACAGTAATACTTCATTTTAACTTTATTTTATTTTGTAGGCATTAAAAAAACATGAAGAATGATATAAGTCTTATCTCTGAAACTTTTATGGTTTAAGAGATATTCACAAACAAAGTATCCCCCCCCTGTTCAACCATATCAGAAGGGAGATGCCCAGGTAGACTGCAGAGAGGGACAATCTTCAATTAAGATAATGGAAAAAGCTGATAAACTTGTCAAGGGGGGAAGGGCTTTCATTGTTTTCATACAAAGAAAATTGTCCCCTTCTGTTATCTGTACTGTCATACAACCAGACTCACATCTGAGAAGAGATGGCTTACACTAGGTAAAAGGGGCGGGGAGGGGAACTTTGCTTGTGAATATCTCATAAACCATAAAGGTTTGAGAGATAAGACTTATATCATTCTTCATGTTTTTTTAATGCCTACAAAATAAAATAAAGATAAAACGAAGTGTTACTATCCCTTTAAGTATTGCAGAGCGACTTTAGTGGAGGTGGTAGTTCCATTTTAAACTTAATAGGAGATGGCAATATGATGCAGACAACACTCAGTTGAAATGGGGTACCTTGGAGGGGTAAGTGAGTTTAAACATACTTTAGATAAACTAAGCAACAAAATCCTCCTCTTTTGGTATAACATGCAACATACAGGGTTCAAATTTGGGTAACTTGTATGGAAAAGTGCAGGTTTGTTTTTCAATTTTCGTTTTGTGTTTGGCTTTTGCCTAGTTTGGGGACTTTGAGAATCCATTAATTTCTTGCCGCTTTCCATATTTAGTCACTTGGGTTCTTATTGTGAATTTATATAACATATGTATTTGTCATGGTGAGCTAGTGCTGCGATTTTTTTTTTTTTTGCTTTGCCCATGAATAAAGTAGCAGCCCCAGCTTTGTCATATGCCCGTTTCATATGAAAACAGACATGAGAAAATCCCATATTCAATCACATACAAAATTCTACAATTATTATTATGATGATACAAATATCTTTTCCAGATTAAGTTCCCTCTTTTGGTGCTGTTTCTGCACTGCTGTAGGAAACAATAAAAGGTCTGGTTCCAAGCACTGACTCTTACCTGGTGAGGGGGAATGCAATTCTTCTAATGTCCCTAATGATATTGTGTGAAATAGGGAGACCTAGGTAACAAATATACTTCTAATGTGAAAAACCTACAGAGAGTATTCAATTACTCATAGTAAAACAAGAAAAACTACAAAAAAAGAAAAACAAAATACATTTCCAGGATGAAAGAGTCTTCTGCCTCCTTGATAGGAAAAAAGTGTCTTTGTGTGATGCCTGGAGGATAGGGATGGGGAGGACAGACATCTTTGCTTAGTTAAGTCTAAGTGCCTGCCTTCTGGTGGAAGGAAACTTACGTATGGTCCATGTGTCCCCCAATGGACATAAGAGAAAGCAGATTAATCCCTTGGATGCTTGGCAATGCATCAGAGACTACTCCAGCAACCACCTGATTAAAGTGGAAGGTAAGCAAGGAAGTAAGTTCTTAGGAAAAGGAGAGATGGTGTGTATTCACTGGGGTGAAAAGAGAAGTGTGCAAAGATGCAAAGGTAAGTTTACTAAATGTCCAACTGCTCAAAGAACTTTGGGCCACAGGAAAAGTCTCTAAGGCAAGCATGTAGCCACTGGGCCACCTGTTATCCACCTTTAGTTTACATCACATATGTTTTTATTTTTTTTTTTAGGGGAAACACAAAATAATTATCAACAAGCAGAAAAGCCAGGCCACTGCTTCTGTCTCTCTTCCTACTATGTTATATCTCTCTTACCTCTGCTGGTTGACTTGGTCCGGTTATACGGGGTCTGTGGCTGGTACTGTTGTGCCCCCAGTTCCTGCTCCCTAAGTGCTAGAGTCCCCAGCAGAGACCCTGTTTCGCCTTGCCTAGTCTCCTGACAGGGTTTGACTAGGCTCCTGGCAGTCTCTCCCTCACCCTCCCTAAGTCCTTCTCCAGAGGAGTCCTCTTCCATACTCTCTGAATGAAGCATGGCTGGGTGGTACCTGGGCTGTGGGGGGGCAGTTGACACTGGATGCATACATTCCTGTCCCCGGATTTGGAGAAGGTGATGGTAGGGCTCAGAGGAGCTCTGGTAAGATATGCTTCCTGTGTCACCTTGGCTCGGGTGCTGGTTGAAAAGTTCATTCAGTTCCTGCTGCTGTTGCTGGTGCTGTTTCATGAGCTGCATGAAGTCAGCTGGCGGTAGGCGCACATCTGCGTGGCCAGTTAGGGAATGGCGCGGGGAAAGCAGACCTTGCAGCATATGGGGCAGTTGCTGGTGATGCCTGGTATAAGTGCCTGGCGTGGGGGAGAGCAAAGCTTGCTGCAGAGCAGAGGTAGGATAATTCTGTTGGGAAGTGGTGGGAAATCCAGAATACTGCTCCACCTGAGGGACCTTAAGAGCCTGTGCATATGCAGTGCCACCAGACGAGCTGTATCCAGTGCCCGAGGAGCTGTAACCAGTAGGAGGAGGTCGGGGCTGGTCAGTAAACACATGAGGATGCAGATGAGTCTGGTCATAGTTTGAGGAAGGGGTGAAATGGCCCATATTCAAACTGAAAGAAAATAGTATAAGAGCATAACAGTCAGTCATATGATTCACTGGATCTAGAGTAGGCAACATTTGGCTCTCCATCTGTTGTGCACTAAAAATTCCATCATCCTAAACCAGCAAAATAAGGATAATGGAAACTGTAGTACAACAGCCGGAGAATTAAAGGTTGTCTGGATAAACCCACCACAGAGCCAGAGCTTCAAGCTTTCTAAAATCTGTCTGTTGATTATATATATATATTACATATTACTATGATAAACTAGAAGATCCCCTTATATGCAGTCTGGGCCTGCATCATCATTTGTCCTGTATACACCAAAAGGGGTTTGTTGAGAACTTACAAATAAATCCTTTCATCAAGTGGAACATAGAAACCACTGGGTAAAGTTCACTCATCCAGGAAGGCAGGGTACTTTATAAAATTAAAGTTATCGGAGGTGGAGACTTCCAGCCCACCCACTTAACACTGAGTGCCAGAGGGGTATGTAATGCATTGTGCACCCCTCTGGCATTCAAAGGGTTAAAACCCACCTGGACATGCACCATTTTCACATATAGCAAAGATAAAAGGAGGAAAAAAAAAAAGGAAATTGAACAAGAAAGATTATCCCCTGAACCAAAAACCCAATACTCCTGTGACAAGAACCATTGGTTTTCCTCCAGGAGGGAAGTCTTCTGCTCCACTTGGACTAAGAGAAAGAATTTGTTAGAAAGTACACAAAAATCTGCTTTTTACATCCTATGTAGACGACAGGAACCGTGGGAATGTACAAAAGCATCCACCAGGATTCCAGGGAGAGAAGGAAAAAAAACCTCCACAAATATGGATCTATTCTAAAAGAAATTGAAGTAGTGCTGGATGAAACTCAGGTGTCAACGGACACCAATACTACAAACCAAAGAACAGGAAAAAACGTTATTTGCCAAAAGAAAATCAGGTAGGACACCTACATTGGCATCGTAGAACCTTCCTGCCACAAATGGCTTCAGCCAGTCAGCATATTAACATGGAAGTGTCTGACAAATGCTTGGAGGGACAACCACTTTGCTGCCTTACATAAATACTCAGTAGTCGCCTGATTCTTATAGGCCCAAGATGCTCGCACCAGCCTAGTTGAATGCACTGTAACCCGAAAGAGCACAAGCTTCTTTCTAAGAACATATGCCTGGTGAATGGTTGCCTTAATCCAAGAAGCCACTGTTACTTAGACAGAGCCTAGCCCAAGCAAGGGGCCCTAAGGGGTGACAAAAGGAAAAAGACGATTTTAGTCTTATCTGTTAAATCCTTTTCTCTTAGTCCATACAGGTTACTGGTAACTCTGGGAGGCGATCCGCCCCTTTAAGTAGACAGGAACATTTCTCTAAATGTATGCAGGTGATGGAGCCTCCCTTCCCTCCTAGGCTGCAGTTAGCCAAAAAGCTCCAGAACGATTTAAGACACCAAATGTTGACTAGATAGTAGAAGAGAAGACGACTCCTGTGAGCATGCCCCGAAGGACTCCCACATACTGCCACAGGAGAGCCAAGCATGGTCCCTTGACAGGGTGGGAGACCAGTAACCTGTATGGACTAAGAGAAAAGGATTTAACAGGTAAGACTAAAATCCTCTTTTTCTACGTCGTCCAATACAGGTTACTGGTAACTCTGGGATGTCCAACCATTGAGTTCCCCAGAGGCGGGAAGAAGGCAAGGACCAGGCGCAAGGCCCCCAAAGTCACCAGAACCTCTATGAACCAACTGGTCAGAGAAGCCCAACAAAACTAAAGTGTCAACGGACACTGAACAGGGGAAAAACACCCCAGGAACTGTTACACAGCACACTGAACTAGAGCCAACAGGGCTCAACCGCAAAGGAAGCACCGAGAACCTGAGAAGATCCTAGACAGGCAAGACCGCCTCAAGGACATTCCTTCAAAAGCTGGCATCAGCCGAAGTCAGCCCATCCACACTGTAGTGCTTCAAAAAGGTGTGCACAGAGGACCAAGTGGCCGCCCTGCACAGCTAATCAGCAGACGCCTGATTCTTTTAGGCCCAAGAGGCCCCAATAGACCTGGCAGAATGAGCCGTGACCCGAAAGGCAACATGCTTATTCCTCAACTCGTAGGCCCTACGAATAGTGGACTTGATCCAGGACGCAATAGTCCCTTTGGATGCCGGTCTTCCTGCCCTAGGACCCTCAGGAATGACGAACATGACTTCCTGACAGATTCAGTGCAATGGACATAAAACTTGAGACAACGCACCACATTCAACAAGTAGAGATCCCTCTCCTTGTCAGAAGAGGGGTTAGGGCAGAAAGAGGGCACCACAATCTCCTGATTTATGTGAAACTCGGAGACCACCTTAGGTAAAAACTCCTTGGAGGTGCGAAGCGCCGCCTTATCCTTGTGAAACATCAAACATGGTTGTTTACAGGAAAGAGCTTGCAACTACGCAACCCGGCGAACAGACACGAACGTCAGGAGAAAGGCCATTTTCCACGTCAAGAGAAGCAGAGTAATAGTAGCCAAAGACTTAAAGGGAGGACGATGAAGAACGCCGAAAACCAAATTAAGATCCCAATGAGGAGCGGGACTCCGGAAGGCAGGACGAACATGAGCAACGCCCTGGAAGAAAACCTTGACATCAAGAAGGATAGCAATGCGCTTTTGAAAGAAGACAGAAAGAGCAGAAGTCTGAACCTTAAGAGAACTCAACCTGAGTCCCTTATCCACCCCGTCCTGCAGAAAAGCCAGGACAGTAGGTAGATCAAACTCAAGGGACAGATCCCTGTCAGCACACCAAGACAAAAAGGTTGACCAGACACGGCAATAGATCTTGGAAGAAACGGGCTTACGGGCACTAAGCATAGTAGTCACCACAGCAGGAGAGAAACCTTTCTTCCTTAAAATCGAGGATTCAACCTCCAGGCCGTCAAATTGAGCCGATGGACATCTTCCTTCCACAGGTAACCCTGCAGAAGATGATCCGGACGGGATGGGAGCGGAAAGTGCTCCTCCACAGATAGAGCCAAAAGCTCCGGATACCAAGATTGACGAGACTAATCTGGAGCAATCAGGATGACCGGACAACGTTCCATCTTTAGTTTCTGCAACACCCTTATCAACATTGAAAAGATGACGTTCCTGCTCCTGTCTATTAGATGGAGCTGGACAGAGAGAAGGAACACTACTTTCCTGGTTATTGTGAAAACTCAGAAACAAACTTAGGAAGTAACCCTACAGAAGTCAAGAGAACCACCCTACCATGGTGAAAGACCAAAAAGGGAGGCTTATAAGATGAAGCTTGTCCACCCACTGAACCTACATATTAGCCAAGGGAAAGACTCTCTTGAGCTTCAAGAGATGCAGGAAAACAGAGGACAAGAGCTCAAAAGAAGCATTCTAAAATGCTGCAAAACTAGATTCAAATCCCACGGATGAGTGAAATCCCAAAAAATAGGGTAGCCATGAGACACATCTTTGGGCAAAAGTTTGCGTATCAGTTAGTAACACACCTCTGGAAAAGGACAGAAAAAGCTGAAATCTGAAATTTAACATAACTAAGACCAAGCCCTTTCTGAAGACCATCCCGAACAAAGGCCAAGACAACAAAGTCAAAAAGGTCTCTGTGGTAATACCCAGTCTTCATACCTAAAGAACAAGGACCATAGCCTGTGACATGTCTTGGAAGAAACTGTCATTTAAGTCTGTTGCATAGTAGCAATTGTAATGTCCCAGAGTTGAACATTTACATGACTGAGCCAGACACAAACCCCTCTTTCTCGAGATGCTAGTCTCAAAAGCCAAGCCATCAAACCCAACTTTTACACCTGTGGATAATACAGCACACCCCAAGTCAAAGGTCTGGGCGTGAAGGACCTGAAATGGCTCTGCCAAGGAAAGACTGAAAGCAGAACGTTCACCTCCATTTAACTTAGGCGGAGTAGGTGTAGTAAACGTAACGCTAATATCTGTGTAAGGATTTAAAATTTTGCAGGTGTTAAAAAAAAAAAAAAAAAAAAGAGAAGGAAAACAGACCTCATTACGTTCGCTCTTTGGAATTGCCCTCTGGCCTAATATCCCCCACCCACCAACCATCCCAGCTATCCCTGTTCTCAATGAAGCGAACTGATATTCGCCTAGCCTCCAAGCGAAGGGGTGGGCTTTCTGAGCAAGATTGTCAGCTACATGTGAGGGAGAGCTATGCAGATCATTGCAAATGTAACGAAGATGACACCATAGGAAAAGAGCTAGAGTATTCTAGGACCTGGTACAGACCTGAGGAAACTTGTGGATCAGCAGAGGCCATTAGGTCTACCACATGGAGATATCAGGTCTAGGAAAGCTAAAAAATTCCCCTGGATACATAGCACCAATGACCAAGAGCAAACAAGTCATGTTGAATCATGAAGCGAGCACAAACTGGTCCAGACACTAAGTGCAGAACCAGATGTGTGTTTTTTTTGTTTTTTTCTTTTTTTGTGATAATGAAAACACAGGAACAGAATCCTGTGAATCTCTCCTGAGAAGGAACTGGCATTAACACCTTCATGTCTAGCAGGAAAGAAACTGCGTCCAAAAACAGAAGATTCCACTTGGGATTGCAAGGAACTCTGGACATGAAGAAACTACATGGAGGAAGGGACTTGAAATCTATGTGGTACCCTTCCAAAATGATGCAAAAAAAAAAAAAAAAAAAAAAGGTCCAAAACAGATATGCCCCCCCCCAACTTGCTTGGGTTTTGAGGTGGATCATGCATGGGATGCAGAAAGAGATGGTGTCCTGGGCACATACCAAATACTAATGGGGTAATGAAAAAGCATGCGTCTTCCGTGCAAACAAGGAAAACATATGTGTAACCCAAGACAACATCATGCTCCTACCTCCAGTGGCATGACTGATATGCTACACCAGCTGTCCAAACAGCTGTTATCCCAAAAAGGGGAGAGAAACCAAAGGTTTCTTACAAGATTGGTCAGCCAAGCAAATCTTGAGCCACAGAGAAAGCAGAGGCCTTTCCAGTAAGCTTAGCAATATCAATGTCCAATTCAGTATAGTAAGGATTCCATTCAAGGATCTTGGATATAAGAACAACCAGATAAATCCTAATTGTGTCTGCTTAGACAGCATCCAAAATCTGATTCTCTCCCCCACCCCAGCCACAACCCTAGTTACAGAAGAAATTGCAAAAGGGTGCAAGTTGGCACCAGAAACTGCAAAATTTGCATCCACCTTGTATTCTTGAAAAGGCAAGAAATTGGGGGATCTTAACAGGGGGAGTGGCCCACTACATTAAAGCAGCAGCAGAGTGTATAAGAGAGATATATGCTAATTAAGGAATAAATTCCTGTCAAGCATTTTCCATTCCTCCAGTAGTAACTAACCTAAAGAATGGTGAGGAGGAAAAATTGCAGCCTCCTTCTTGCACCTCTTGAAAATATCAGGGAAAGAGGAACTAGAATCGGAGGCCTCCAGTACCTTAAGCATCTGTAGGATGGCCCTAATAAGACCCTTAGTGGAAGAACTAGGCTCTTCCTCAAAAAGGTCCAAAAGAGAAGGGCTAATCTTAGTAGTCCACATCAATATCCCCCTTCCTTAGCGGAGGGATCCCAAATAATATGACTTAAACACCTTACAGGTAGGAGAAGCAGAGATGATGCCCCATGGACCAAGAATATAAAACCCCTTGAGTAGATGAAGGGAGAGAACTGAGGAAATGAGGGCCTTAACCAACACAGAATCCTGTTCAACAAGCGAGGGCTCCAAAGGTTGAGTAGGGTCCACACAGTAAGAGAGACAGAGTAGCAGAAAATTCCCTAGGAAGCCCAGTCTGATATGAGAAGCAATTGCTTAAAAGGGGTTAACAGGATTACAGGGACCCTTGCGCACTGGTCAATCCCTTTAAAGGTCGTCAGGAATAGGCACCCACCTAATGGGGACTATACAGCCCCATAACCTACAGCATAAACTAAAAAGAAGGCAAAGAGAGAAAGCTCTGTCCTTGAACCTCCCTGTAAGGTCACTTTTAAAACTGTGGATGTCCCAGGTGGGAGTAAAGAAGTGCAGGTTGGGAGTCTCCAACCTTTGTGTAAGTGTTGTGCCCTGCTGGAGGAGAGAACAGTACTCCATGGTTCCTGTGTTCCAAGCAGGATGCGAGAAAAAATCTTGAGACTAAAAAACTCAAATCACCCCTTTAAAATTGCTAAACTTATGGTTAGGCAAATAAGGAGAATTGCAAAGCAATGCGCTGCATACACCCCTCTGGTCATTAAACCGTTAACTAATATGGTGATTCTCACCTCCAGCTCAATTACAATGACTTAGCAATTGATTACCGACCTCTGATCAAGCAGAGATAGCTTAACCCTTTGCATGCTAGACGGGTAAGAAACGCATTGCTTTGCAATGCGTTGCCTAACCCCCTGACACTCAAAGGGTTAAAAACTTGCCTGCTGGATGCGCTGAGGGCTTACATTGAGAATCACTGTACTAGAAGTCCGAGAAGTTAGCCTTTACACCTAAGAAAGTAGAGACCCTAAAGAATAAAAGAAAAAAGGAGCCAACATGGCACAATCCAAACAAACTATATGGGACACGTAAAAGCCATATTTAAAATGGGTATTTTTAAAGGGATAGTATTACTTCAAAATTACTATCCCTCATATTGTAGCCCTTAATAAACTGAGTTAAATGACACCAGCGGCACCTCTCAAACCTTTATGGTTTAAGAGATAGCTGCTTTCAAAGTTTCCTCTCCCCTGCTGTCAGCGTTCTGCTGCCAGCAGGAGAATCCGGTCTCTGAATCAATCGGAGGCTCTTCAGCAGAGCCGATACCTCGTTATGGAAGGAAAAATTATTAATTGAAACAGTCTTCTACGTGTGCTTTGTAAACAAGCACACGTAGAAGACTGTTTCAATTAATCATTTTTCCTTCCATAACGAGATATCGGCTCTGTTTAAGAGCCTCCGCCTGTCCCGGGACCGGATTCCCCTGCTGGCAGCAGAACGCTGACAGCAGGGGAGAGGAAACTTTGAAAGTGGCTATCTCTTAAACCATAAAGGTCTGAGAGATGTTGCTGGTGTCATTTAACTCAGTTTATTAAGGGCTACAATATGAGGGATAGTAATTTTGAAGTAATACTATCCCTTTAAGTGTCTGAAAGCTAGAGAAGTCTTCAGTGTACTGCAGTTAAAGGTATAGTAATGTCTTAATTACAAAAAAGTCATATTGTACAGCATAAAATAAGAAATCCATCAGTGCTATTCCTATCTCTCAAAACAGTGCGATTTAAAAACAAATACCAAGCACACTTCGTAGACTGTTCCAATGAAGTATTTCTTTTTAAATCGCACTATTTTGGCTCTGCTGAAGAGCCGCCTGTCTGTCCCCGGACCAGGATCTCCTGTTGTCCGCTTACAGATGACATCAGGAGAAGGGGAGGGAGAGGGGAGAATGTTCTATCGCTCAAACCTTAAAGTTCTGAGAGATAGCAATAGCACCAATGGATTTCTTATTTTATGCTGTACAAGAAGAGTTTTTATGTAATTAAGACATTACAATCCCTTTAAAGACAATGGAGACCTCCTTAGCACTCAATGTGTTACAAAGCTCCATTTTAAATTGAATGGGAATCTGGGGAAGTTTCATTTGACCTCTACAGGGTTTTGGTTTGTGCCAAAATTGCTCTACTAGGAGTGAAGTAAGCAGAGGGACTGGGCAATACTATAAAGGGCAAACGTGAAGCAATTCTGAAGCAAAACAACTGAATCAGAAGGAACAAAAACATTATGACTTGTTTAGACAGGGTTTTTAACAAGTTGCGCAGTTGGTTTCCAGCACAATTACAGTACATCAACCTTACTATCTTTTGATCAGAGGGATTATGGCTAGTATAACACACAGACAGTTCTGTACTATGAAATAACAAATAGGAATAATCAGTAAAGAGGTTTTCATTCTCATTCACACACATGGCAGACGCCCACTTTTGTACCTGTGCACCTCGGCATTGTCTGCACTCAGCTGCTTGCAAAGTGGCCGGTGACTGTAGTTGTTCAAAGAAGCCATGAGTGTTGCCCGATGCTGCAGCTGTATATGGTTGGCACAGGGATTGACTGGCATGCCCCGGGAAGATCCTGGCAGGTCTGACGGCTCCTGCACCTGAATGGTAACTTGCTGTGCTGACTGCTGCTGGCTCTGCTGCTGTATGCTCATGCGCGGTAGTGCCATGCTGGGAGGGGGTGAGCCAGTGTTAGAAGGCTGGTAGATGGCACTGTGGGTTGGCATCCCCTGATACTGACTTGATGATGAAGCTCCTGAGAGAAAAGAATAAATAAATGAGAAAGCAGGTTTATGTGCAATATGTGAAAGGGATAGTAACTTAGTGATAGTAACGTTTCACAAAAACAGCAGCTCCAATTAATCTTCATAGTATTTGAGCCATAGAGAGTGGTATTTCAATACTGTCAGAGTTGTAGTTCGAGAGTAACTGAATGATAAACATTCCCCTCCCGCCCCTTTGACCTAGTGTAAAAGCCACCTCCCCTCAAATGTGGAATCCAGTCCATAGACCAGACAGCTCACATCAAGGGTCAATCTTCTTACTGTGAGAACAATGAAAACCCTGCCCCTTGACTGGTTTTTCAGCTTTTTCCCTTATCTTAATTGAAGATTGCCCCTCTCTGCAATCTACCTGGACACTTCCTGCTGCTCTTAGGTGAGTAGTGTTACATCAGTAGAAGGGCCGGGAGGAGGAAACATTATCATTCAATTACTCTTGAACTACAACGACAACAGAATTGAAATAACACTCTCCATGGCCCAAATACTATGATGATTAATTAGAGCGGCTTTTATTATGAAACATTACTATCCCTTTAAAGCAGAACTATCATAAAACTTACATTTAGCCCCAAATCCTTAATGCCTTAGCGATATACATATAAATACTTGTATTTTGCAGCACAAGTCCGGCATTAGTGAAAAATAGAACTGGTTAGGCATCCAGTAGCAGGGCAATAGCACATACATCTTGCAGAGAAGGCACCTCCGAGTCTGCGCTGTCTGTCCTCCTTCACGATTGGTAAGTTGAATGCCTTTGTACCTTAAGGCACCAGAAGGGACTGACAGTCTTGGCCCAGAGAGCGCTTACAGCAAGATCACTGCCGCTGCGTGCCTGCCAAAAAAGTTATATTTCTCGCTAATGCCGGACTTATGCTGCAAAATATTTAGATGTAGATCACTAAGGTATTAAGGATTTAGGGCTAAATGTAAGTTTTATGATAGTTCTGCTTTAATTTTGAATTTACATATTTTAAGTTAAAAGAAAGGAGTGCTGTTCTTTCAAGAATGCCAGAGGAACATACCATGTGTCTGGAGCATGGCACTGGAAGAGGGTGGGGGGCTACTGTTTGGCTGTCTGAAGAGGTGGTTGCTGGCTGGGTTTGGGGGAGGGCTGGAAGGCTGAATTCTTAACCTGAATGTATGAAAGAAAAAAGGAAGGCATTGCCAGTTAGATGGGCAAAGAAAGAAGAAAACCCCTTCAAGCACACAACTGCCCAGACCACTCTCGCTCAAGTTTAGAACTGGCAGCATTTATCCCCAGTATTCTTTTGCCTGCTGAAAAAATAGGATTTTAGTCTTACCTGTTAAATCCTTTTCACTTAGTCCATACAGGTCACTGGTACTCTGGGAGGCGTAAGTCCCCTTTAATAGGCAGGAACAACTATGCAAATGATTTGCAAGGGGCGGAGCCTCCCCTCTTACTTAAGCCACCTTCTGGCCAGAGCCACTTAGATTGATTTGAGACCCTAAAAACTGACCTCAGGTAAGCAAAAAGAAAGACTCCTGTGAGCATGCCCGAACGGTCTCCCACTGGATGCCACAGGAGAGCCAAGACTGGTCCCTTGACAGGGTGGGAGACCAGTGTCCTGTATGGACTAAGTGAAAAGGATTTAACAGGTAAGACTAAAATCCTATTTTCACTGTCGTCCAATACAGGTCACTGGTACTCTGGGATGTACAAACATTGAGCTGATCCAGAGGCGGGAAGTAAGGCAAGGACCAGGCGCGAGGCCCAAGTCACTAGAGCTGCTATGACCCAGTTAATAACATAGCCCAAACTGTAAGTGTCAACGGACACCAACCAAGGGAACAATCCCTGAACTAACACAGCACACGAAACCAGAGCCAACCGGGCTCAACAGTAAGGAAGCACTAAGGATCACAGAGCGGAAGACCTACACAGGCAAGACTGCCTCCAGGACCTTCCTTCCAAAACTGGCATCAGCCGAAGCCAGTACATCAACTCGATAGTGCTTAGAAAAAGTGTGCACAGAGGACCAAGTGGCCGCTCTGCACAGTTGATCAGCAGAAGCTTGATTCTTGTAGGCCCAAGAGGCCCCAATAGATCTGGTGGAATGGGCAGTCACCCGGAAGGGAACATGCTTATTCCTCAACTTGCAGGCTTCACGGATAGTAGCCTTAATCCAAGAGGCAATGGTAACTTTGGAAGCCGGTCTCCCTGCCCTAGGCCCCTCAGGAATGACGAATAGAGCGTCAGACTACCTGATAGACTCGGTGCGATGAACATAAAACTTGAGGCAACGCACCACATCCAACAGATGGAGATCTCTTTCCTTGTCAGATGAAGGATTAGGGCAGAAAGAGGGAACCACAATCTCCTGATTGATGTGAAACTCGGACACAACCTTGGGTAAGAATTCCTTGGTAGTGCGAAGCACAGCCTTATCCTTGTGGAACACCAGGTAAGGAGGTTTACAAGACAAAGCCTGTAACTCTGCTACCCGGCGAACTGAAACAATAGCCAAAAGGAAGGCCATCTTCCAAGTCAAGAGACGTAATGGAATGGAAGCCAAGGATTCAAACGGTGGTCGCTGGAGAACTCCCAGCACCAAATTGAGGTCCCACTGGGGAGCAGGACTCTTGAAGGCAGGTCGAACATGAGTCACACCTTGGAAGAAAACTTTCACATCAGGAAGGATAGCAATCCTTTACTGGAAAAACACAGACAAGGCAGAAGTCTGAACTTTGAGGGAACTCAGACTGAGCCCCTTATCCACACCGTCCTGCAAGAAGGCCAGGACAGTGGGAAGATGGAAATCAAGGGATAACTTATCAGAACACCATGTCACAAAAGTTGACCATATGCGATGATAGATCTTGGAAGACACAGGCTTACGAGCACTGAGCATAGTCGACACCACAGAAGGAGAAAATCCTTTCTTTGCTAGAATCGAGGATTCAACCGCCATGCCATCAAATGGAGAGAGTGAACATCCTCCTTCCACAGATACCCCTGAAGAAGTAGGTCCGGACGGGCAGGAAGCGGGATCGGATCCGACACTGACATGGCCATCAACTCCGGATACCAGGACTGGCGAGGCCAGTTTGGAGCGATCAGGATGACAGGACAACGCTCTCTCTTCAATTTCTGGATAACTCTGATCAATAGAGGAAGAGGAGGGAAGATGTAAGCCAGGGGGAAGTCCCAAGGGATCGACAAGGCATCCACTGCTAGAGCAAGGGAGTCCCTCAACCGGGAGCAAAACACCGGAACCTTCCTGTTGTGTCTGGTAGCCATCAGATCCACCACAGGCATCCCCCACCGTTGAGTGAGCATGTGAAACACCTCTGGATGAAGAGCCCATTCTCCTCTGTCGACGGTGTGACGACTGAGGAAGTCTGCCATGACGTTGTCCACGCCTGGAATATGAACTGCAGAGATGACAGGCACGTGATCTTCTGCCCAAGACAAAATATCCTTGACCTCCCACCAGGCGGAACCGCTTCTTGTGCCGCCTTGCCTGTTGATGTAAGCCACCGCCGTGGCGTTGTCGGACTCCACTCTGATCGGAAGACCGGTCAATTGAGACTCCCAGTGCCTCAGGGCAAGCCGGACAGCTCGAAGTTCCAGAACATTGATGGAGAGCATGGATTCCTCCAGACCCCATTTCCCCTGAGCACTGAAGCGACCCCAGACTGCACCCCAGCCCCGAAGGCTGGCATCCGTTGTGACTGTGGTCCAATGAGGAACTAGAAAGGATCTCCCTTTCAGGAGATGAGAGAGATCTAACCACCAGTGCAGACTCGACTCGACATGAGGAGGAAGAGAAACAGACAGATGTTGATGATCTGGATGATTCTTGCACGTCTGGATCACAAATCTCTGAAGGTCCCTGGAGTGGGCCATGGCAAATGGTACTGCTTCGATCGTGGAAATGAACTTCCCCACTAAGGACGACAACTTCGGTACTGGAATTTCGTCCATGTCCAGAATTCCAGCCACTCTGACAGCTATCTGGTGAGCCACGTCCTCTGGAAGAAACACCATGCACTGGCGAGTGTCGAACAGGAGACCCAGGAACAGAAGCCTCTGAGATGGAATCAAGTCCGACTTGTCCAGATTCAGGATCCAGCCATGACGGTTCAGGGTGTGCATGCACATCTGTAATTGCTGATGGAGAAGCTCCGCTGAGGAGGCCTTCAGTAGGAGATCGTCCATGTAGGGGGTCACTCTGATCCCATCCTGATGGAGCACCGCTATCAAGGAGCCCAACACCCTCTGGAAGACCTGAGGGGCTGAAGTCAGCCCAAAGGGGAGCGCTGCAAACTGAAAGTGTCCCCTGTGGCAGGCAATCCTGAGATACCGCCTGCTCTCTGGATGAATAGGGATGTGAAGATAAGCATCCTGAAGATCCAGGGACGCAAGAAACTCCCCTGGAGACATTGCTGCAATCACAGAGCGCAGGGACTCCTGGCGGAAGTGGGAAGTCACCACATAGGCATTGAGATCTTTGAGATCCAAAATGGGACGAGCTCCTCCGTCCTTTTTGGCTACCACAAACAGGTTGGAATAAAATCCTGAACCTGTGTCCCCTTGAGGAACCGCCTCCAGGACCTCTTTGTCCAAGAGATCCTGAATAGCGTCGTCGAACAGATGCCTTTTTGTGGGTTCCTGAGAAGGACGAGTAAAATGGAACCGAAAAGGAGGAAGGGAAGAGAAAGGGATCCTGTATCCCTCTGACACCACCTGAAGAACCCATGGGTCCGCCACTGACTCCTCCCAAGTCCGGCGAAAGATGCGGAGACGACCGCCTACAGCCGGATGCGGACCCGGGTTCGGCGAGTCATGCCGAAGCAGTCTTGGAGGTCTTGGCCTTGGGGGTAACTTTGGGCTTCCAGGACTGTTTGGGCTTGGAGGAGGAGCGCGTAGTGGGAGGACCCGTTTGGGCCGAGGAGCGTGTCTCAGTCTGAAAGGAACGAAAGGAACGATTGCGTTTGGCTGGAAACTTTTTCTTAAAGACTGAGGGTAGAAGAGTACTTTTACCGCCAGTAGCCTCACTGATCATTTCTTTGAGTTCAGACCCAAAAAGCAAATTCCCCTGAAAGGGCAAGGAAAGCAAGGCTTTCTTAGAGGCTGTATCAGCAGACCAAATTTTCAGCCAAAGAGCGCGTCTAGCCACCACAGAAGAAGTGGAGGCCCTCGCCATCATGCGCACAGCATCAAAAGCAGCGTCAGCAACATAGTTCTGAGCTTCAGTGATATTAGCAAGTAGCTGCAACTGTTCAGATACTGGCGCATCCTGGCGAACTGCTTCAGTCAGTCGTTCAGTCCAGGCTGCAATGGCTCTATTAACCCATGCCACAGCAAAGGTTGGGCGCATGGCAGTGCCAATGGAGGCAAAAATAGATTTAAGAGAAAGCTCTAGCTTTTTATCCGTCCAATCCTGCAGGGCAGAGGCATCTGAGACAGCCAAATCAGTAGATTTGGATAGTCTAGAAACAGGAGCATCCACCTTGGGAGGATGAACCCACTTTGCCAGCTCAGCCTCAGGAAAAGGGTAAAGTTTAGCAAACTTTTTGGAGACAGAGGAAGATCTATCAGGATTCTTCCATGCCTCAGAAACCAGACAGGCAAGAGTAGGGTTAGTTGGAAAACAAACAACTGGCTTAGATGGCTTTTTCTGAAAAACATCAGTAGGATCATAAGTGGATTCCTGAGTCAGAGGAAGGTTGAGCGTATTCAGAACCGCTCTGATCAGACCCTCAGCCGAAACTTCAGGGTCACACTCATAGGGGTCCCCAATGGACCTGTTAGATTCAATAACAGTACGTTCCTCAGCATCAGAATCCTGTAAGAGTTCTTCTTCAGAAGAATCAGTGACATCAGGAGCTTCCTGTGGCTTAGGCAGGGAGGTCCTGATGGTAGAGGGGGTCTGCCAGACCTGGAGAGCCCCCTGAATCTGAGAGGGAAAGAGTTGAAGCGTGGATCTGAGATCCCTAGTGGCAGCTTTAAACTACCTCACCCAAGATGGCTCAATAGCGTGGCTGGGAAGCCCAGGGTTGCTATCTTGACCAGTACAATTAGGGCATAGATCCCCCACATTATCGCTAGCCAGCCCAATGTGGCAAGAGGAGCAAAACGCCATGGAGGTAGAAGACCCCCCATCCTCCTTAGACTTGGGTCTAGCCCCTAGCTCCAGTGAAGCAGACATGCTCACAGCGTCAATATACCCCACTAATAACACTATCACCCAGAAAAAGTTGTAAATGATTAAAGTTTCACCCCAGAAATGTCTAAAATCTGACTTATCTGGCCAGCGAAGGGTTAATCTGTTGAGGAGAGAGAAGGCTCGGTCCCTGCGTAGTGTACTCGCTTAGGAAAAGTACCACAAAATGGCGGCCGTCATGCCAGCCAATCAGAAACGAGCGCGAACCAAGCGCTCATGGGAAATGTAGTTTTCCCTTACAAGTACCCCAAACAGTGCCCGAAGCCCCCCTGAACACCACACATAAATAAAACACATTCCGGATGATAGAGCAGGAGCCTAGCATTAAAATGAGCCCTCTCTGAAGTTGCTGTGACAAGCGGTTCCAGAGATATGTCCCACACTGTGATTTCTCATAGAGAGTAAAGGAGCCCTTGCGTCTGAGCGGGAAAAAGCCGCGCTTAAAGGCGCGGAACACCATTTTTAATAAAGTTTAGGAAAACATTAAAAAGTGCCCAAACCAGCATGAAACACATGAGAAACATAAATAAATGAATACCCAAAGCTCCAAAACCCAGAGAATACCACAGAAATTGCATAAAACAGTAATAATGCAATGGAAACACCCTATGAGTGCTGGAGTGTATTAAAACTCCCAAATACAAGCCCATCAAAGGGACACTGTGGGGACAAGTGGACCTTCAGCACTCAATGGGTGACTCACCTTTCCTGCAGGACTTCTGTCTTCAGGTGACCATGATGAAGTGGGAAAGAACCAGAGGTAAATTCCCCAGTAGGGGAGCTGCTTAACACAAGCTGTCCCCTCTTCAGGGCATAAGGTCCACAGAAAATCCCTGGAAGCTGCACCAGCCACTTTAAAGAGGGCAATTCACAGCCATGGTCACCCTCCTAATGGTGGTATTCCATATTGAATAAAAAAAATAATAAAACACTAAGATGCATAGATGTTCTCTACCTGGTGTGCAAGCACACCAGGAACAAATCAATCTAAGTGGCTCTGGCCAGAAGGTGGCTTAAGTAAGAGGGGAGGCTCCGCCCCTTGCAAATCATTTGCATAGTTGTTCCTGCCTATTAAAGGGGACTTACGCCTCCCAGAGTACCAGTGACCTGTATTGGACGACAGTGAAATTACACTTATGCACTATGCTAGCAATGGGGCCATCTGCATGCTGTTGGACTACACCTCCCATTATGTTCTGCCAGGTTTTGGCTGAAGACGGATGATGGGATTTATAGTCCAACAGCAACTGTGTAGCCTCACATTACCTACCGCTGCATTACACCAACACTACCATCTAGCTCAATTGCCTCTTGAGAGATCCTCCTCATCCTCTGCTGAGAGACTAGTTTTGTTACCTCTGGAGCTGGTGGGTGAGCAAGGCTGGCTGGTTTTCACACGCTGAGGCCATAGAAGATGCCTGAAGAGGGGGAGACGGCTGTGGGGCTCGGATACAGTCCTGAACAAAGTAAAGATAGAGGAAACACACATTAAAAAAGCATTGTACCTCACATGCATGCTAAGGGGGTTACTGTCACCACTGCACATGAATTATTGTAAAATAACATTAATACTCTACAGTACACGAAAACAAAGTTAAACAAGGGCTGAGTGTTGATCGGAACAGTGATGACAAGTACTAGGAGTGGTTAAGTGCTACTGTAGAGTCCAGATCCGAGATCAGTGCACAGCAGACAGTAATTATTAATACAGAGTATCTATAAACCACTGGACAATGTATAGGACAGGCATGGCTCTCCAGCTGTTGAAGACTATATGAACTGTAGTCCTCAACAACTGACAGGACGAATGTTGCCAATCCTTGTTAAAGGACGTAGTTCAGCAGACTACAGATCAGCTCTAGTAGGCTGAGTTTAAAGCGCTACAGCTGAGTGCAGTGCACAGTCAAGGAACAATGGCCAAGTAATATTAAAGGAACACCAACAATAATAAAGGCCACTATGAATCAATTCTGCATGTACTGGTTCCCCAGAATTCTTAATTGATACTGTATATTCTTTTCACGGAGGCATACATAATTTGCTGTGGCCAGACTCCATGACCCCAAACTCCTCCCACTGATTTTTTTTCCCCAAACATTTCAATGCTAGGACTATGTGATCCTTGAGTCCTAACAGCAAAGCATCAAGTATGGCCCATGGACAAGATATTCAGTAATCTTTAACCCTCTGAGTGTCAAAGGTGTATACAAACCATTACAAAGAAATGCACTGCATAGCATTAAGGCTCAGAGGGGAACACAATGCACCCATGTGGTCCAAGAAGAGTTAAAGATTCACTTTGTGGAAACAATCCACACAGAATGGTTTCTGTGTGGGAGTTTACTGTTAGTAGCAGATTAGTATTCCTTTAAAGTGAGTTATGAGAACAGCTGAGCATATATTGCAGTGATATGTGAACACACTATACCTGGATCTGGTGCTGGAGGATGTGTTGCTGATGCTCTTGCTGGTACATGACATGTTGCTGCTGTGTGTGCTCCAGGGTCCTCTCATCCATGGTTATACCATACATCTTCTGAAGCTGCTCACATTCCTGGGAACATGAGAATGTCATTGCATGCGCCCAACATACAATACCTACAGAACTTGTCACAAAATACATGGAGGCATTGTAACTGCTCGCTTTTAATACACCATAATGCAGATATCTTACACATTCAGATCACTTGACTTCATTTAACAGCTTGAGGGACAGTGTGGTAAGCAAAGTACTGCTAAGCAATACTTTGCAATCCCTCTGGTCCTCAAGAGTTAAAGAAATAGCAAATTTTTTAATTTAATTTTTTTTTTTACAGGACTTGCTTTGTTTAGGAAAACTAGCATAATCCCATTGCTGGGAGATTTACATTCAAGAGTTCTTCCAGTCCCTTGAATTATTTTTTTTTAGTAAATCAGACTTAGAAAACTGAGAAGCTGCTGTCCAAAAGACAGACATTTTTTTCTAATGCAATCTGTGGGAAAGCTTGCGTCACAAGCTACAACTTCCCACAGTAAGGGGTGTAGGTAACCATAAAACACAGAAATTGAACATACATAGTGTGAACTGTAATAGCTTTTGAATTTTATACACATACATTTTAGTGTTCTTACCTGTTAAATAGTTTTCTCTTTAGTCCATATGGAACACAGGTACCCTGCTTTTGGAGGGCAGGACACATGTCAAAAGGAGAGTCTTGTGGGTGGAAACCCCTGCCCTTCAGTCCAGCTCCTGCCCTTCAGTCCAACTCAACCCTACCCCCTACTGTAATCACCAGTATGAATGTGACTGAACACACACACAAACAAGGCAAGCTACCTTCTCTCACACCACCAGACTCTTCTAGCAAAGAACAGCCAGAGTTGGTTCACAGCTGCCTGGGTCTTCCCAGTGATTCACAAAGAATTGTTGGGAATTTGGTACCAATCTCCTTTCATCCTTCCTCTCCTCTAGACTGCCTCCACAGTATCACTAATGACTTTGCCTAGGTTAGGCCCAAAAAGTTGTCTTCGAACAAAAGGAAGGGACACCAAAAGCAGACCAAATCTTCAGCCACATGGCTACTGAAAGTTTTAAGTCCTTCCCAGAAAGCCTAGAATGCCACCTCAGCAAGGTATGCATTGGTCAGTAGTTCATCTTTAAGAATGTCTCTCCTAATGGAATCTGACAGTTGTTCATCCCATATAGCCATGGTTTTAATTACCCATGCTGTAGTGAAAATGGGTCGCAAGGCAAACCCAGTGGCCTCAAAATCCACCTTTAACAAGGAATCTAAACATTCATGAGCCCGATACTTAAGGGCCCCAGAATCTGTCAATAGGCAGTGCCGTGATTTTAGCAACACAAGAGATGTGCAATCGATAGCAGGTAGGGTGGTCCACTGGTACAAGGCTTCAGCTGAGAAGGGATAAAGGAAATGGAAAGGTTTATTAAGGAAGTCTCCTGTAATGTGTCTTCCATTATTCCAGAAAAACCTGGTCCAAACAACGATGGAGAGGAAAAACAGTTGATGTTCTTTTGCGTCACTGCAAGATGTCCAGTGAAGAAGACGCCATTATCAGAAGGCTCAGAGACCTGCAACATTTCTAAAACGGCTCTGATAAGTCCCTCAGGTGAGGGCCAAGAGTCATAGGAATCCCAAAAGACAGGGGAGAATCTGTCCTTCTCATAAGGGTCAGCCCCCTTCTCAGAAGAATAGCCAATCAAGATTGGTTCCTAAAGCCTCTGTAATAGGGAACATGAAGCCAAGAGTGAAGTACACCTTGAATAGATGAAGGGACAGAAGCAGTGGAAGACATCAGAATCTTAATGCAGTCTCTTGTTCAGCAGCAAGGGCACCAGTGGAGTAGTAGGGGCCACAGTGCAAGAGGGACATAGGGTGCTTGAATATTCCAGTGGAAGTCCAGTTTGTAATGGGAAACAGTGTGCTAAAGGGTTAATTGGACCACTGAATCCTTAGGTTTGCCTTTACCCATGTATCCCTTGGGATCAGACATGTTCAGAGGAAACCCCTCTAAACTAGGACAAAGCAGCCCAAAGAATTAGGAAAGGTGTAATAAACTACACAGCCATACCACAAAAGGTACTAGTCTGAATGCAGAGGATTACACTGGAGAGATGGAGAAGAGAGCACAGCCTCTGCGTAGCCAATGCAATGGGAGTAGCAAGATCTCTGCCAAAGCACCATCCTGTCCAAATCCCAGGAAAAAGGGGAATCTGATCATTGTAGTTTTCCATTACACAAGCCAAACACTGGTTCTCCTGCCACTTTAAATAAGGCAAAATTAAGTGGTCTGAACAATTTCCCCCATGCTGACCATACGATAAAGCCCAGTATGACCCTTGTAGGTGATAAAGGTTCCTGTAAAGATTCAGCATGCACTCCTATGAAAAAAAAGATGGCTGCCACACTGGTTTCTGTCCTTAAAAGGGCAGTGTTACAAAAAATAAAAAATGAAGAACAGAAATAAAGCTTATATTATATTAAACTGGTCACCCCTCTGGCACTCAAATGGTTACAGAAAGGATTAAGAAACCCATACTACTGAAGACAGCCACCTCTGCAAGAACAAAAAGCATGAGAAAGAGAAGGACTGAGTGCTAGACAGGCAAGACCACCACTTTATAGTGGGTGCCAAATAAAAGCAGGAACATAGTAGTAAGGTCCAAAGCACTCAAAGGGTTAACTTAACAGTTTTCTGACTCCCATGAGATCACTACAGAACCTCAGAAGTTCAGTAATGAGGTATAGACATGTAATCAAGTACACATGGAAACAGTTCAGAAATTCACCTGTAAACTGGGCATTTTAACCCCAAGGAAGTAGATTAATTGGTGCCTGCCTAATTGGAGATTATACAGCCCTGTATCTAAGTAAACAATAAAAAAAGAAGTCTAAAAAGAGAAGAGTGACACCTGGCTATTTTTCTGAGGCAGGTCACTAGAAACTGGAGGGGGGCAGGGGTATAGCTAGAGAGAAAGAATGGAGAACGCTTAGTTGGAAGCAACTGTAGAACCTGTTCATACCTCCGGAACACAGGTTCTAGTCCCAGCAAGGTCACCCATTTGAGGCAGATAGAGTACGCAGGACACACCTGAAAATGAGAGAATCTCAAGGTATCCTACCTTGTAAAATAATTTAATAAAAGTGCCCTGCCCTCTGGATGAAGGAACTTGACCCTTACCCCATGGTTCCTTTGTTCTACTGTGGACATAAGAGAAAAAAAGATAAATACTGATCAATTTGGGGAAAACCAAATGCATTATAGGTAAATACCTATTAATTTAAAATGACACTTTAACCCTGTCAATACATAAGAGGTATCCACTGCATTCCAAAGCAACGTGTTGGAGATGTCTCCAACAGTCAGAAGGTTAAAGACTCCATTTTAATTAATGGGAACTTTGTGAATTTGTATTTGTTTTATCTGCAGTCTGTTTAACCCAAATGGCCCTGTGTGTGCTCTAAATTACGGGTGTTGGCAAACTGAGCTTTTCAAGGTGTGATTATAAGATAAGGGATGTTGAAGGTCAAGCACCTGCAGTTTCCCTACCTGCTGGAGCTGTTTAATGCTACTGTTCTGGTTTCCTATCTTCTCCAGGTGAGCTTTGAAAGCTTGAATTGTGGCAGCCCCATCAGAGAATCGCCGAACAGGGGAGAATCGCTCAGCAGGAAGATGAAGTGTGTTTGAGTCTTTATACATGGAGCTGGAGAGGAGAGAAGGGAGCACAGAATTAGTGGGAAAAAAAATAAAAACTCAGAGTGGCATGTGGACATGTACTGTAGATGTTCAGGAGGTACAGCAAAGGAATAAGAGAGACAGAGTAATCATTAACGTACATGCATCGGTTATCCCCAACTTCATCCCAATAGTAATTGGCTCCAGAAAATGGTTAATGCAACAAAGGAGAAAATTCCTAAAAACAGCTTCCAAAGTACGTGATCAGATATAACACTTCAATGACAAGAGGGTTTGCAAAACACAGCATGACTCTATGATACATAAAGCATTCAGATTACCATTTGCAATGGGCAGCATGTGTCCTGTGGTCCTGTTAGGAATTATCATGTCTGTCTCCATGGACATGACATCTAGGATTGATTACAGACATTCTCTCTTGAATCAAGGAAAAAATTCAGAGTGAGAAGGTATGGTGTGTGTCAGAGTGTAAGAGACAGTGCAAAAGAGCGTATTTAGGGTGATAAGGTGGTGTCACTTGTGGTTTCCCTTAATCTGGGCAGAACATCCTTATGACCAATATGAAAAAATTCTGTGTGAATTAGTTGTCCAATATAAACCTTTAATTAGTACAGGGTATCAAAACCATAAAGGTTGACGTGGTTCTTTATGACATTACATGTCACAATTTATGAACCACCACATTGCTTGTTTATTTACACTTTCAACTTATTTGTTATAGATTATACTTTAATGTATCATGTGACTTATTTGAACTGCTTTAATCTACTCAGGATATTGTATGTTACATTCCATCGTATCGGGTGTTCAATAAACTGATTAACTGAAGCTCCAATTAAAGGGATAGTAATGTTTCATAATAAAAACAGCTCCAATTAATCATCATAGTATTTGGACTTTGGAAAGTGTTATTTCAATTCTGTCAGAGTTGTAGTTCAAGACTAATTCAATGACAAAGTGTCACCCTCCCGCCCCTTTTACTGATGTAACACTGCTCAGCCAGAGCAGAAGGGAGGGTGCCCAGGTAGACTGCGGAGAGGGACAATCTTCAAGTAAGATAAGAGAAAAACCTGAAAAGCTTGTCAAGGGGGGCAGGGATTTCATTGTTTTCATAGGAATAAGTGTGTCCCCTGCTGTTATCTGTCTGGTCTATGGACTGCATTGCACATCTGAGAAGAGATGGCTTACACTAGGTAAAAGGGGCGGGAGGGGGAAACTTTGCTTGTGAATATCTCTTAAACCATAAAGGTGTCAGAGATAAGACTTATATCATTCTTCATGATTTTTTAATGCCTACAAAATAAAATAAAGTTAAAACGAAGTATTACTATCCCTGTAAGTTTTTGCACCTCTTTTCACCCTGTATTTGTCTGTTAGTAGGGTTTATAAGGGTCCAGGTCATTCATTTTTATAATCTTGAGAAAGGCTGTTAAGGCAGCCGAAATGATTAATAAATGTAACCTTTGTGTGCAAAGGTTTTTAGTCTTACCTGTTAAATCCTTTTCTCTTAGTCCATACAGGTTACTGGTAACTCTGGTTAGGCGATCCACCCCTTTAAGTAGGCAGGAACAATTGTAGAATTGTATGCAGAGGGTGGAACCTACCTTCCCTCCTTGGCTGCAGCTAGCCAACCAGCTCTAGAAAGATTTGAGACACTAACTATTGACTAGATGGTGGAAGGGAAAGAAGACTCCTGTGAGCATGACCCCGAAGGACCTCCACAATCTGCACAGGAGAGCCAAGCATGGTCCTTTAACAGGGTGGGAGACCAGTAACCTGTATGGACTAAGAGAAAAGGATTTAACAGGTAAGACTAAAATCCTCTTTTCTCTGTCATCCAATACAGGTTACTGGTAACTTTGGGATGTCCAACCATCGAGTTTCCCAGAGGCGGGAAGTAAGACAAGGACCAGGCGCAAGTCACCAGAGCAAATATGAACCACAAGATCAGAGATAGCCCAACAAATAATGAAGTGTCAACGGACACTGAACAGGGGTAACAACACCCCAACTGTTACACAGCACACTGAACTAGAGCCAACGGGGCTCAAAAGTGAAGGAAGCACCAAGAACATAAGAACATAAGAAAATCCTAGACAGGCAAGACTGCCTCCAGGATTTTTGTCCCAAAGCTGGAGTCAGCTGATGCCAGTACATCAACACGAAAAGGTGTGCACAGACAACCAGGTGACAGCCTTGCACAACTGATCACCAGAGGCCTGATTCTTGTAAACCCAAGAGGCCCCAATAGATAGAGTAGAATGAGCCGTGACCCTGAAAGGGACAAGCTTTTTCCTCAGCTCATAAGCTTTACAAATAGTGGACTTGATCCAAGAAGCAAGTCACCTTGGATGCTGGACTTCCTGCCCTAGGACCCTCAGGAATGACAAACAGCGCGTCTGATATCCTGATAGACTCAGTGCGATGTACATAAAACTTGAGACAACGCACCACGTCTAACAAGTGGAGATCCCTCTCCTTGTCAGAGGTGGGGTCAGGGCAGAAAGAGAGCACCACAATCTCCTGATTGATGTGGAACTCCAAAACCACCTTCGGGAGAAAATCCTGAGAGGTACAAAGCACCACCTTGTCCTTGTGAAACACCAAATAGAGTGGTTTTCAGGACAGAGCATGCAACTCCGCAACACGACGGACAGACACAATCGCCAGGAGAAAAGCCATTTTCTACATCAACAGGCGTAGAGGAACAGTAGCCAAAGACTCAAATGGAGGGCGCTGAATAAAGCCCAAAACCAAGTTAAGATCCCATGGAGGAGCAGGAATCTTGAAGGCAGGACAAGTATGAGAAACACCCTGGAAGAAAACCTTGACATCCGGAAGGATGGCAATGCACCTCAAGAAAAGAGAGCAGACGTCTGAACTTTAAGGGAACTCAAACTGAGGCCCTTATCCACACTGTCCTGCAAAAAACCCAGGACTGTAGGCAGATAAAATTCCTGAGACAGGTCCTTGTCAGCACACCAAGATAGAAAGGTCGATCAGACACAATGGTAGAGCTTGGAAGAAACATGTTTGCGGGCACTGAGCATAGTAGCCACCACACCAGAAGAAAACCATTTCTTACTCAATATTGGGGATTCAATTTCCAAGCCGTCAAGGCTAAACGATGAACATCCTCCTTCCACAGGTAACCCTGTAGAAGAAGATCCGGATGGCAGGGGAGCTGGAATGGCTCTACCACTGACAGATCCAGAAGCTCTGTAAACCAAGCCTGGTGAGGCCAGTACGGAGCAATCACAATGACTGGACAACACTCCAGTCATAATTTGTGTAACACCCTGTGCAACATGGGGAAGGGAGGAAAGATATAGGCCAGAGGGAATAACTAAGGAATGGACATTGCATCCACCGCCAGAGCTAGAGGGTCCCTCCATCGAGAGCAGAACCTCCCTGTTGTGTCTTGTCACCATCAAGTTCATGTAAGGAAGACCCCATTTCTGAACAATGAGGGTGAACACCTCTGGGTGCAGCTCCCACTCTCCGCTGTCCACTGTGTGTCGAATGAGGAAGTCTGCCATGACGTTGTCTACGCCAGGAATGTGTACTGCAGATATGGCAGAACGTGTTCTTCTGTCCAGGACAAAATAGCCTTGACCTCTAACCAAGCGGTGAGACTTCTTGTTCCACCCTGCTTGTTGATGTAAGCCACGGCCGTGGCGTTGTCGGATTCTACCCGGACTGGACAGTCTTCCAGCTGAGGTGACCCATGATGAAAGGCATGAAATATCGCCCGAAGCTCCAACACACTGATGGGAAGGAGAGATTCTTCTGGAGACCACTGGCCCAGTGCACTCAGGCGACCCAGGACCGCTCCCCATCTGGAGAGGCTGGCATCCATCATCACAGTGGTCCAGAAGGAAACTAGGAAGGACTTGCAGATTGGAGAGGTCGAGCCACCAGGACAAACTCCGTTCCACATGAAGAGGAAGTGACACCGACCCCTGCACACCTGGATCACAGACCGCTGGAGTTCCCTGGTGTGTGCCATGGCAAACGGTACCACCTCTATGGTGGAAATTAATTTCTGCACGACAGCTTCTTGGCTGGAACTGGAACTTGAGCCAGTATCACAGAAACCATGTGGGCGATCTGGTGAGCCACCTCGTCTGTGAGAAACACCATGTTCTTCTGGGTATTGAAGAGAAGGCCCAGGAAGACCAGACGCTGGGATGGGACAAGATCTGATTTGTCCAAGTTGATGATCCACCCGTGATGGGTGAGAGCATGAATGCATTGCTGAACCTGCTGATGAAGTTCCACACAAGAGGCTTTCAGAAGCAGGTCGTCTATGTATGGAGTAACTCTGATGCCGTCTCGGTGGAGGACGGACACTAAGGCTCCCAAGACGCGGATGAAGACCTGAGGAGCTGTCGTCAGACCAAATGGAAGAGCTGAGAACTGAAAATGTCCCTAGTCGCAGGCAAACCAGAGGTACTGTCGGCTCTCTGGATGAATGGCAATGTGTAAGTACGCGTCCTGAACATGCAGAGATGTAAGGAATTCCCCCGGGGAAATGGCAGCAATCACCGTCCGTAGACGATGTTAAGATACACAAAAACAGACATACAGATAGACCCAATGAGTGCAGGAGTGTGCAATAGGAACTCCAAATGAAAAACCCCTGTGCGGAGAGGTACTGTAGGACATGTGGACCTGCAGCACTCAAAGGGTTGCTCACCTTTCCTGCAGATCTTCTGTCTTCAGATTACCATGTTTAAATAAGAAGCCTCGGTGGGCAACTCCTGAGGAAAGAACTTGTAGCCAAGATTTTCCCCTAGGGCTTAAGGTCCACAAAAAGCACCTGGTCACTGAGCTAGCCACATCTAAGGGCACTGTCAGTGATGGTAATCTGTCTAATGGTGGTATTCCATTTCTAACAAAAAAAATAAAAAACTTCTAAAGCTATTGTAGAACTGTTCTCTTTCCTGTGTTATCTTCACCAAGGAACAAACCTTTCTGGAGCTGGTTGGCTAGCTGCAGCCATGGAGGGAAGGTAGGCTCCACCCCTGCATACAATTTTAGAATTGTTCCTGCCTACTTAAAGGGGCAGATCGCATACCCAGAGTTACCAGTAACCTGTATTGAACGAAAGAGAAATAGGCATTTTTGTTTTTATATTTCCACCCTTTCAAATGTATTGAAATATCTGAAAATTATGGAGTTTCCTATTGTAATAATTAGCTACTGTTCATATAAGAAAAATGGCACCCATTGGTATGAGATGACTTACTGTAGGTGGGTACCAGAAGCAAAAAACTACAAGATCTCCTTTTTACATGAACTACAACTACAGAAATTAAGAAATGAAGACAAAGCATACTATTGTGGAAAGAAGACAACCCACCTCATCAAATGACGGATCAGTTACTTTTCTACTCCTAACCTAGTGTGCACATATGTTTCCAGAAAGTGGCATTACAAGAAAAAAAAAAAAATAGTAATTTCTAAAATTTCCATAGTAGGTGGCAAAACAACAAAATGGCACCTGTTTTTACAGGCTGCCTGCACTAAAAACTATGGAATACTTTCTACCAGCCCAAGAAAAATGGTATCCCTGTGTGAAAAGTTCATATACCATGGTGCCAGAAGCATGTTTCTTTTTTGAAATGACCTGCCTGCACTAACAAGGTCATAATCTTTTTAAAAGGATACCACCTCATCATATGCTCATATTATTGTCCTGTCTTCTGCTTAGGTTTAAGATAAAGGTACAGCTGCCTACCTAAATTTGAACCCTTTAAGGAACAAAAGGAGTGTGCTACATATTCAGAAGGGGTATACATACATGGGATAAGAATATAATTTTAGCTGCATATAAATTCTTGGTAAGGCCTCATCTAGAATATGGGGTATGGCATTGGACAACAATTCTTTAAAAAAGGACATTATTTAACAGGAAAAATTGCAGAGACATGAAACAACACTGATAAAGGGATTTAAGTATCAGTTATAAAGAAAGACTGGCCAAACTGGGTTTGTTTAAATTAGAGAAGAGACATCTAAGGGGTGATATGACTACCATTTACAAATACATTCCAGGTCAGCACAAAGAACTCTGAGGTAATATTTACTCAAACAGCTGTGCAAAAACACAGATTGAATCAATTTAGACTACATAGAAGGAACTTTTGACTAAAACAAAGGCAGGGATATATATATATATATATATATATATATATATATATATATATATATATATATATATATATATATATATATATATATATATATATATATATATATATATATGAATAAAAAAATAAAGAAACTCAAAACTCCGTCTTCCTTTGACAAGCTAGCATTTACCTCAGTTTTGTCTTAGAAGGTACTGCCACTTCAAAGAAAAACTTTACCCTACAAATAAGTTAATTGTTCAGGAAGGAATTACCAAAGCAGATGCCCTTGAAACATCAATCTATTTTTCTTGTATTTGATCTGTTACACTGAATGGCTAGTTTTTTATTTAAAGGAACACTGACACCTACAAATGAGCTAACGTTTTGACGTTACACTCAAATACTCCCTCTTCACTCCATGCTAGCATATTTAAAACTATTCTCTGAGGCCTAAAATCTAGTTGTACATACACTCTGGGGAGAGAAGCCATTCTTGCCTTTTCAAGGGCTCCAAGCATCACAACAGCACTTTTTCCAATAATGTCCTTTTTTTGACCACTTTGTGCCCAATACCGTACTCCATATTCTAGAGGCAATTATCTAAGACTAGTTGAAGAGCCTGTTACACGGGCCACAGTGCCACTGCCAGCTGGTCGCGGGACAGTCATGCAAAGTAGAGACTCTACTGCGCATGACTGCAGCACACGCAGCAGTCTCTACTGCGTATGACTGGTAGTTACACACGTTTTAGCTAATTATTACATAGGATTGTCTGTAAATGAGCAGAGATAACACCCTTTCTAGACACCATGGACGCTAACCCTGTAAATGAACAGATTTAAGCTCTTCTCATTTCAAATAGCATAAACAAAAATAACTGTACACTCTCTGAATGGAAATTATTACAAATGCGTTAAAAATAAGTTTAGGATTATATTTTAGGGATGTAATACATTAATAATTCATTTTTACATCTGCTAGCTGTAAGCACATGATACTCAAAGCTATATCAACTTATTTCAGTTTAAGTGTCGGTGTTATTTAAAACCAGTAGACCGCATGTATAAACACAAACTGGAGTAATTCTAGAACAAATCAAATGCACAATAGGGGACAACAATGTTTCACTAGATTTAAAAGGGGTTTTAATTCTTTGAATGTTAGAAATGTCTCTAATACACTACCTCTGGCTTTCAAGGGGATGATTTAAAAAATAAATAAATAAATAAATAATAATAAAAAAAAAAATCAATAGGAATTTCTCTCCTGTGGTGTAGTTGGTATACAAACATATTGAGATAGATGCATCCTTAAGGCATGAGTGTCAAAACAGGTGTGTAGGCCTAATATGGCCCATCTGACTCAAGAGTTTAGATTTCCCGAATTTTGGCTATTTGGCTACAACACATGAACTAGAACACCCAAACCATCTGACTCTATTGTGCAACGGTCACCCAATAATTCAAGAATAGGTAAGCCTGTTAAGACTTTGAGAACCGGAGGGGCATGCAATGCCCTGCCCACTCTGGTACTTATAGGGTTATGTATAAAAGTAGACTCACTGACTTTATCAAAGCTGATCAATGACTACGACTACTTATGTTATACAAATGTTTTCTTGGTACAAACTAATAAAGTGAATAAAGAAATGTTTATTTAATTGGCTATCAGGCTGTAATACACCAAATGTATTAATAAAAATGAATGTAGTCCTCACTCAAATGGATTTATGATCATGTGGCCTGTAATAATAATAACCATAATAATAATAATAAAAATATTGGGACACCGTCACAAGATTATTAGACATACATACAAACACACATTAAAACACTACACGCAGACACTATTACATGTACTATCCACACCTGGGAACTTTCAAAATGAGCTGACCCTGAGATTGTGTAAATATTAACTCCTTAGTGACCGGCGTGCGCACGCGCGGGAGCCCTGAACTCCATGACGTGCCAGGACCATCACTGGTCCATAAGTGCCGGACCACCGTCACAAATGGATTAACCCTTAAATTTCTCATAATATAGATTATCTGAGATATATTCCTGATTGCTGTAATCGAGAGTCGTTCCAATCAGCATTCAAGGAGCCATTAACAACAACTTACAGATATCATTGCATGAACACACACAAATCAAGCAGGACTTCTCCCTCTGCCTTTCTGGTACAAGTGGCACCAATATAGAGACTTAAAGGGATAGTAATGTTTGAAAAAAATGTATTAACTATATGGTAGATAAAATTAAAAGAGAGTACTTGCACTTATTCGCATCTCTCAAACCGTGGTTTGAGCTATATAGGAAAATAAAGTTCTCTGCTCCCTCCACTTTCTGCTTGACAAGCTGTCAGAAGCAGATTCTAGTCACTTGACCAGACGCAGCTCTTCAGAAGCGCAGATATAACAATATCTAAAGATAAATACGTAATCGGAAAGGTCTACAACGTGTGCTTGCAAGCCAGGCACATGTTGTATTTATTTTTAGGTATCACTATATCGGTGCTGCTGAAGAGCCGCCGTCTGATCCAGGAACCAGAATCAACTTCTGACTGCTCTACAACTCGTCAAGCAGAAAGGGGAAGGAGCAGAGAACTTTATTTTCCTGTATCTCTCAAACCATAATGGTTTGAGAGATACAAATAAGTGAAATACGCTTTTAATTGTATCTACCATATAGTTAACACTTTATTTTTTCTGACATTATTATCCATTTAAGAAGCATTTAACTGGAGCAGAATATATAACAGGTAGAACTGAACTCTCTCGCCCTGAGATTTTGGCTCTCCACCCCGAGACCCTGAGATCTGGGGCAAAACCCTGAGTCTCAGGGTCAAACCCTGAGAGTTCCCAGGTATGGTACTATTGTCTGTATCCATAATGTCAGTTTACCAGTATTGGAACTGATAAAGAGAAATAATCACAAAAATGTATGTGTTAACGGGATAAGTTATAAAAAATAATCCATACAGAGACAGGTAGAGTGAAAAAAGGAAGAAAAGTGATATAAAAAGGTACAGAGTCAAGTAGATGGCAGAGGAAAAAGTGAAGAGATGGTGGAGATAAAGCTGGTAGTAGGTACAGGAAGGAGAATGGAAAGGTAAGGTGGTGATTAGAACACTGGACATACTTCTGTTGTACAAAGGCCCACAACCAATTGCATACCCCTTTTGTCTTTACATTTATGTCAGTGTACATTATTATGTGTGCATAAGCGTGCAATTACCAGCACAACATTTCAAAGGTAAGCCCACAGGAATCTGCAATGGATTATACTATCAAGACAAGTACATTGTCATGAGGGACAAGTAGATTGGTCTCCCATTTTAGTCCCTTGGCCAAGTAGTACTTTTTTTTTTCTCTTTTTAATTTCCACACTCCTGCATAGTAATGTTTCACAAAAAAAAGCAACTCAAATTAATCTTCATAGTATCTGGGACATGGAGCGTGTTATTTCAAAACTGTCACAGTTGTAATTCAAGAGTAATTGAATGATAAAGTATCCCCCTCCTGCCCCTTTTACCTAGTGTAAGCCACCTCCACTAAGATGCGGAATCTGGTCCCTTGACCAAACAGCTCACAGTTTTTCAGGTTTTCCCTTATGCTCAATGAAGATTGTCTCTCTCTGTGATCCATCTGGACAGTTTTGCTGATCTGAGGTGAGCAGTGTTACATCAGTAAAAGGGCCGGGGGGGATATTTTATCATTCAATTACTCTTGAACTACAACTCTGACAGCATTCAAATAACACTCTCCATGGCCCAAACACTATGAAGATTAATCAGAGCTGCTTTTAATGTGAAACATTACCATCACTTTAAATTAAAAAATCCTATTTATCTGTCCACTATAGTGCCCCAGGATTGAGCCTTTTTGGCTTTTTTTTTTTTTTTTTGCCAAGTGGGATTTTTTTTTTAAATCATTGTAATAAATTGGCAGAGTGCTGACTAGATGTCAGCACAATGTTATCAACTGACAAACAAGGACAAGGCCAGGGGATTGCTAGTGGGGGATTGCTCAGCAAAGAACTGAAGGCTTTTGTGGCACTAAATTAGATAAGCAACCTGTTAATGGCCTTACAAATGCACACAATAGCAGTGGTGTAACTAGTCTTTGCAAAGTGCAAACTTTTTGGGGCCCCTTAAAACACAACTATTCTCCCAGGGGTACAGCTAGAACCTATTTGACCTGGGGCCAATGAGACCCTTGGATGCTGTACTCCACCACAACTGCACCCCTTATAGTCACACCCATACCTGGGAACTCTCCGGATTTGCCCCGGAGACTCCGGTTCTGACAGAATTTTACCGGGTCTCCGGGGCAGAGGCTGATTCCTCCGGATGTGGAGAGTTTCTATTGAAACTCTGCCACATCCGCTTTTTCTCCAGCTGATCCTCAGTCCCCAGCCTTCTGTGTGACACCTTTAACCCTCTGAGTGCCAGAGTGGTAAGGAATGCATTGCTTTGCAATGCATTCCGTACCACTCTGGCACTCAAAGGGTTAAGTCCCCCCCCTCACTCGCGGCAAGCCCCGCCCCTTTTTGACGCGATTAGCGTCATTTTTGTCACCCCCTGGTGAACAGAGGACTACCCTCCGGGTAGCCCTCAACTGGAAGTTCCCAGGTATGGTCACACCCCTAGCTCAACCACCAATCATCAAAGTTCACCAGTACTTAAACTGTTCCTGTGATATACATGTTCTACAAAATCACATTTAAAATATTATTCAAGTGTGCGCCAAATAATTTATTGCAAAGCATTAATTTCTCCCTATATTATAACAAGAAATTCCAAATTAAAATTTATAATATCGCAATGTCTAAATTACAGCATTTTTCGCCATATGTACAAAAGAAGAGCAGAGAAGCTATAGTGCAAACCAAATGGATTATAGGGTACAAATAAAGATTCAAAAATTTCCATCCGATTTAAATCAGACTTCAAACCATTTGAAACAGCGTTGAAAAACTTTCTTCCAGTTCCTAAATTCTGGGAACATTTTGTACATATTTATATATCCAAGCACTCTTTTCATTAAAGGGATAGTAATACTTCATTTTAACTTTATTTTATTTTGTAGGCATTAAAAAAACATGAAGAATGATATAAGTCTCATCTCTGAAACCTTTATGGTTTAAGAGATATTCACAAACAAAGTATCCCCCCCCTGTTCAACCAGATAAGAAGGGAGATGCCCAGGTAGACTGCAGAGAGGGACAATCTTCAATTAAGATAATGGAAAAAGCTGAAAAACTTGTCAAGGGGGGAAGGGCTTTCATTGTTTTCATACAAAGAAAATTGTCCCCTGCTGTTATCTGTACTGTCATACAACCAGACTCACATCTGAGAAGAGATGGCTTACACTAGGAAAAAGGGGCGGGGAGGGGAACTTTGCTTGTGAATATCTCATAAACCATAAAGGTTTGAGAGATAAGACTTATATCATTCTTCATGTTTTTTTAATGCCTACAAAATAAAATAAAGTTAAAACGAAGTGTTACTATCCCTTTAACTTCTAGTTGGCTTCTAAAAATTCTATCTGGCTTTTAAGTTTAATAGATTTTTGTCCTCATCTGGCTTTAAAGCTAGAGACCGCCACATAATTGCTTCCCAGTGCAATGAACACTGATTTAGGGTGTAAGTACAGTGAATGCAGTTGCAATGGGACCAGGTACTCAGGGGATGCCATCGGATCCATACCATACTCAGAACCCTTACTTTCTGGTGGTTACAGACACTTGACCTTTATCGTGTGCCTCTGAATTGCTCAATTTCCTTTGGGCATAGGTTTGTGTTTCTTGGGTGTGCACACATGACCGTGTGTGAACAAAACAAAAATAGGTTATTATAATAGAGGCCAGACCTGGGCAGGATTTCTCAAAGAGCAAAAAGAACTGCACAGAGTGCTGCAGCCATGCTGGCCACTTCCACATTCTGAGTTGAATATGAACCCAGGGCAAGATTAATGCCTCCTGCAATGGACAAACAAAACTGGATTGTGCTAATGAAGGGATCATGTTTGAAGCATGGATGGGGCCATGGACAGGGCAAAGGGTACCAAAGATACCTTATTTAAAGGTGCCTAATATGTATATCCAGTCTTGCGCTAAACATTCCCAGTGTGTTTAACTGGATGGATTTAAACGGGATTTGATTTTTTTTTTTTTTTTCTTTTTTTTTTTTTTTTCTTTTCCAACACCTTGAATGTTATAGAGATTTTCTAGAATTCATGCGGTTAAACCCTCATTTATCTATGTATCAATGGGAATTTTTACTTCTTCTGTATAGTGCAGTTGGTTTCCCCAATAATGACTCCATTTTCTTCTGAAAATCAGGGTCATATTCAGTAAGCTAAACGTACAATTCTAGAGCAAACTAACCTATCCATATGGGAAGTGACACATTAACATTCCCTATTACTTAAATGGGGTTCTTGCAATGTGCTGAAGACCTCTCCAACAGTCTAGGAGTTAAATTCACTATTTGAAGCAACCGAAATTTCGGGATTGTTTGCCCTCTATGGAAAGGTTTGACACAAAACTGGACTGTCAGAGTAAAGTGTAGTTCTGTGGCTACCAGTGGAACTGGGGTGGTGGTGGTGGTGGGGGGGGTTGTTGTCAAGGTGTACACGGTAAATGCTGGGCTCTGTGAGTACCAGTGGATTCAGGAGGTGGTGGTGGTGGGGGCGCAGGAAGTGATTGTGGTGTTCTGTGACATGAAATGGGTCTCTTCTTAAAACAATCTTGAAAGAGATTAAAATAACATTCGTTGTATTAGTTATTTCATCATTTTTATTTTTTTTTTGTTTGAGAACACATTGACAATTTAGGAATGCTCGGCAGACACTTAACCTTACATTACCTCTTCACTCACTAAACACTTTTCCCACTGCACTGCGCACTTCTCCTAGCACTGGAAAGTTTAACACTGAGTGCCAGAGGGGTACGGAACGCATTGCTTTCCAAAGCGGTCAGAACCCTTCTGGCACTCAAAGTGTTAAGTAACAGAGTGGGACAGTTAACATAGGATATATTTATATATACACACAGAACATATTCAAAATTAGAACGCACACACAGTACTTCGATATAGTGCTGACATAAATCCAAATTATTTATTGATCATTAAATAATTTGGATTTATGTCAGCACTATATCAAAGTCCTGTGTGTGCGTTCTTATTTTGAATATGTTCTGTGTATCCTGCCGTGGAGAACAGCACCCAGGCCAGAGTCGCACTTAAGCGTGAGTGCTTCCATCTTCATTTGTATGTATTATATCCAGGCTGAACTTTTTTCTAGAACGACACAACTGTTGTGGATCATCACTGCCCTCTATGGATTGTACACTTTGGTTCCAGAGGCTCAGACTTGATTGTTGTGAAACTCGGTGCACTACAGTCACTAATAAGAAAATCTCCAGGAAGCTAAAAGGGATTGGTGGCCAAAGTAGAGCCCAAAAAATGTTGAAGTGGTGACATATTAATGTTAGTTGGGAGGCGGAGGTGTGTTATACTGTCCCTTCAACATTCACAAATCAATCCCTGAATTTTCTTGTGCTACACAGTACTTTTCCAAATTGGACCCAGTTTTACTCACTTTACTTGGCTATTTGCACAAAATCGAAGTGTAGCAGTTCGGAGGCAAATCAACTCAAATATACAGAATAAAAATTCTAATTCTAAAAGCGGCAGAGGATTATGGGAGCTGTAGTCCAACCACAGATGGAGGGCCAGTTTCCCAGCTTTCCCTAAAAACTGCTTAATAAGATTACAAATAGGCGATACACGGGTGCATTGAGAAAAGTGGCAGACGTCAGACATATGAGAAATGACAAGCACTGATGTGCATTTAGCTTTTCTGGGAAAACAAGGTGAACATTTTGTTAGCTCCAGCGTGGCAATCACTTTGCATGTTTGTGTGTGCATTCATCGGTCAAAGGTTGGTCAGGCACTCTCGGTCAATCCTCCCAAGAACACATGGAACTTGTTGTTCCCTTACAGCCAAATGGACATAATAACTATTCAGGATTGTGGAATTTATATCGCCCGACGCCCGGGACATGTAGTTCCGGGCGCCGGGCAGGTACACTATTAATCACATTTAGCCCTGCTTCAGGCAAGCAGAGCCAGACCGACAGTGAAGCTGCAATTTTTTTTTTTTTTTTAATAAATATCATTGCCAGGGCCCCCCTGTGCTGCTGCCCTGTGCCTTCAGCTCAGCCACATCATTGGTGGCTGTCAGTCAATGCTCATTCATTGGCCACATTATAAGAAGATGCACATGCAGCTTAAGCCACCCACTGACTTTGGCAGCAGTTACAGTAGTGAGTGAGCACGCTGCGGCTGTATCGATCAGTGTGTTCAGTCAGACAACTGAGTCAGAGCGGGAACCGGAAGTAAAGAATACCTGTGAGACCAAGAGACAGGTACTGATGTTGCTGCAATATGCATTCCTTTGAGCGACTTAGCGCTGGGCAGACATGCATGGGGATTGCTTGTGTGTCAGTCGGACCTACTACCAGACTTAACCCTTCAGTGCCAGAGGGCATTGCAATGCATTGTGTGTACCCCCCCCTCTGGCACTCAAAGGGTTAAATTACACCATCTTAACCTTTCCTTCTTGATTTGTGCACTACGTTGGCTCTATGTTTTAGCACATATAATAGGTGTCATCTCTAAAGTTTATGCTCTACTCATTCATAGCATTGTGATTTTATTGCTCTACTCATTCTCATAAACTTTAGAGATTGTACCTTTATGCGCTAAAACATAGAACAAGCGGACAGAGGATGGGCAGGGTGTGGAGGTGGACAGAGGATGGGCAGGGTGTGGAGGTGGACAGAGGATGGGCAGGGTGTGGATGTGGACACAGGATGGGCAGAGTGTGGAGGTGGACACAGGATGGGCAGAGTGTGGAGGTGGATACAGGATGGGCAGAGTGTGGAGGTGGACACAGGATGGGCAGAGTGTGGAGGTGGACACAGGATGGGCAGAGTGTGGAGGTGGACACAGGATGGGCAGAGTGTGGAGGTGGACACAGGATGGGCAGAGTGTGGAGGTGGACACAGGATGGGCAGAGTGTGGAGGTGGACACAGGATGGGCAGAGTGTGGAGGTGGACACAGGATGGGCAGAGTGTGGAGGTGGACCCAGTGTGGAGGTGGACCCAGTGTGGGCAGGTGGTGGACAGGGTGTGGAGGTGGACACAGGGTGTGGAGGTATGTAGGTGGACACAGTGTGCAGGTGGACACAGGGTGGGAAGGGTGTGGAGGTGGACATATTTTGGTGGCTGTACTGAAATAATTATTGTGTATCTGGACAAGTAGATTGTCATGAAGGACAAGTAGATTGTGCTCCCGTTTTAGTCCCTTGGACAAGTAGTTTTTATTTAAATTTCCACACCCCTATTAACCCCTTAACAATGCATTGCACGGCCCTCTGGTCCTTAAAGGGATAGTAATGTTTCATAACAAAAGCAACTCTAATTAATCATCGTAGTATTTGGACTTTGGAGAGTGTTATTTCAGTTCTGTCAGAGTTATAGTTCAGGAGTAATATAATGACAATATCCCCCCCGCCCCCTTTTACTGATGTAACACTCCTCAGCCAGAGCAGAAGGGAAGTACCCAGGTAGATTGCAGAGAGGGACAATCTTCAATTAAGATAAGGGAAAAACCTGAAAAGCTTGTCAAGGGGGGCAGGGCTTTCATTGTTTTCATAGACAGAAGATTGTCCCCTGCTGTTATCTGTCCAGTCTATGGACTGCATTCCACATCTGAGAAGAGATGGCTTACACTAGGCAAAAGGGGAGGGGAGGGGAAACTTTGCTTGTGAATATCTCTTAAACCATAAAGGTTTGAGAGATAAGTCTTATATCATTCTTCATGTTTTCTTAATGCCTACAAAATAAAATAAAGTTAAAACAAAGTATTACTATCCCTTTAAGGGGTTAACTTGAGAGATAACTGGGAATCTAGTTCTGTCCTGGATACTAGTGCAAATTTGCACTTCTACAATGTGGACATTTAACTTTCAATTTGTGCCCCACAGCAGCATTTATAAACTTACAGGTGGAGATGTATTAGGGGAAAAAAAAAAAAAAACAAAAAAAAAACAAACAATGGGTTCTTGGGTGCTGCTTCCATCAGATAAGTAGAATATAGAGGTCTGCATGTTGTTCTATGCATGGATATGAAATCCACATGACTATAGACTTCACAGCAGCGTGTAGAGTCAAACTCAGCTGCTACAAGAGCAAATATGGTACTAGCATGAATAAAATGAGGCACAGATGCACGGGCTGCCAATATAATTCTACCTCTATATAAATCCTTGGTAAGGCCTCATCTAGAATACAGAGTGCAGTTTTGGGCACCAGTTTTTTTTTTATATATATATATATATATATATATGTTTTTTAATTATAAAGAAGACATTATTGGACTAGAAAAAGTGTAGCAACAAAACTGATAAAGGGATTGGAGGATCCGAGTTATAAAGAAATACCAGCCAAACTGGTTTTGTTTACATTAGAGAAGAGATGTGATATGATTACCATTTACAAATATACTCACGTTCAATCCAAAGAACTATCCAATTAATTATTTGCACAAAGGGCTGAGCTAAGAACAAAAGGTCATCCGTTAAGACTAGAGGAAAGGAGCTTTCAACTAAGACAAAGGCAGGGATCTCTTACAGTAAATGCAGTAAAGCTATGGAATTCATTGCATCGGGATATTGTGTGTGCAGATACTGTAACTGCTTTGAAAAAAGCAAAGGATACCTATCTAGCCCAGAACAATATTGAGGATTATGACAGATGGCTTCAATGCAGGTAGGTTGTTGATCTAAGGAATTTTTTTTTACCCACCTGGGGCTTAACTGGAAATGGATTCAATTTTTTTTTTTTTTTTTTACTTACTGGATAAACGGGGGTGATTTGGCACAGATTGGACTTGATGGACACATCTTTTTTTCACCCTCATGAACTATGTTACTATGTCTTAGCTGTCATTGTTTTTGTGATATTTGGGCATGGCAGTATTAAGATAAAGCCAACGCAATAGTGCCAGACAAACTAGGGGCAAAAATGGATCTTAAAGGGGAACATTCACATCCCCAAAAATTTTCACCATTGGTTTTAAAATTATAAAGCAATATCAGCGCTGGCTTTATCAATTTTCTCCACTACCCAAGAGTGGAGATATTAATCTTTGAAATATGCCACCTCCGGGTCTGCGGCACTGTGTATGTGCAGCATGGAGCCGAAGGACTTCCCACCTCCCTCTCAGCAGCCCCTGGGGCGTCCGTTCTCGCTTCTCTTCGGAGCTGCATTTTTCTGGGCTAACGTGACGCCGAGCTCTGTTTACCATGCTACTGAGGTTAAAGTGGATGTGTCACCTATGCACAACATCCCATAGTTAGGTGACACATCAAATAGCATAAAAACGTTATATATATTTTATTTTAAGCTTCAGTTTAGTTTAAATTTAACTTACAAAAGTCTGTGCTGCAGCCACTTTTGTAAAGACTGCAGCCCAATGCTCTGCCTCTGCTCTCCTCCTTCCTCTGATGACGGAGGAGTCTGTCTGTAAGCTGGAGCGGTCTCATTGGCTAGATATCGATCTGTGCCAATGAGACCGCTCCAGCTTACTGACAAAAGCCTCTGTCATCAGAGGAGGGAGGAGAGCAGAAGCAGAGCTCTGAAACCGTAGAGAACACAGGTCTACACTATCTGGATGGAAACGATAGAGGAATGTAAATTGTTTAAAGATAAATTAAGCCTCATCAGGGTAACACCACTTATGCACACTCTGAGCCAATTACACATGTGCAGGGAAAAAGAGGGATACAGAGGAACCCACACGCAAAGAATCATCAGATAACTGAAGAACTACCTAACCCAAATCAGTGGTTCTACTGATCTGGAGAACTCATCCCTAGAAGGCAGGATGGGAGTAGGTAGGGCCAGATCAGTTGTACCCCTGTTTCATAATCGGAAAACCTCAAAGCAGAAACTGTGGGGGAGTCACAATAGATAAATATTAAAGGTTGTTTTTTTCTTTCTTGCTGTTATCTGGGCCCTTGGGGGGTCTGTCAACCATTTGCTCAGAATGCTCTCTCTCTCTCTCTCTCTCTCTCTCTCTCTCTCTCTCTCTCTCTCTCTCTAATGTGCAGCCTGGGAGGGCATGGGCCCACAAAAGAATGAAGTGGACTTACCTTTGTTGCCTCTAGTTCCCTGGTAGCAGACATTGTGACAGAAATTGTGAAAGGCTAAGAGTATTCACATAAGCCCAGACTGAAGCACCCAAAAAAAAAAAAAAAAAATAATAATAATAATAATAATAAAAAGAAGTGACAAATTGGGAGCTGAATGTTCAGGAAGCATGCCTGGGAGAATACAGGGATGGTGGTAAACCAACCAGAAGTGGAGGGCTGTATCCTATTGGCTCAGCTGGGAGGAGAGAAAGGACCACTGCATACAAAGACCCTAGAGCCTACTACAATACCTAAGGCCACAGCCTCTTCTAGGCACCATTCCTCAGCCACACCCAGTTATGAGGAGCAGGAGACATGCATCCAAAGCTTAGCCCATCTACTGTGGCTCCAGAGGAATAAATTAAAGGGATAGTAATACTTCATTTTAACTTTATTTTATTTTGTAGGCATTAAAAAAACATGAAGAATGATATAAGTCTTATCTCTGAAACCTTTATGGTTTAAGAGATATTCACAAACAAAGTATCCCCCCCCTGTTCAACCAGATAAGAAGGGAGATGCCCAGGTAGACTGCAGAGAGGGACAATCTTCAATTAAGATAATGGAAAAAGCTGAAAAACTTTTCAAGGGGGGAAGGGCTTTCATTGTTTTCATACAAAGAAAATTGTCCCCTTCTGTTATCTGTACTGTCATACAACCTGATCCACATCTGAGAAGAGATGGCTTACACTAGGAAAAAGGGGCGGGGAGGGGAACTTTGCTTGTGAATATCTCATAAACCATAAAGGTTTGAGAGATAAGACTTATATCATTCTTCATGTTTTTTTAATGCCTACAAAATAAAATAAAGTTAAAACGAAGTGTTACTATCCCTTTAATGCTCCCACTGTGCAGTCTGATCCAGATAGTTAGGTTACCTGCCCATTCTGCCCCAAGCCAGGGCTCTCCCTATGGTGAAATACAACCAAGAATGACTAAAATAAAAGTATGAAAAAAATTCCACTCTGGGAATTGGCCCTGTACCTCCAAACAGCACTCAAAAAAACTAAGGTTTAGCTAGTGGGTGGTGGGATAAAGAATGCAGGGAGTGGGAGGTATCTCATTCTAGAATTCCCTGCCTTCTGGAAGAAGGAGAACTTTATTCCTATATTCCATGGTCCCTGAATACCTCAGTGATGCAAGAGAACTAGGCTGAAACCAGTTTTATGCATCTTATAAATATTAAAAGAGCAATACACTTTTTTAAATAAAAAAAATATCATAGAGTGATAATTTTATGGTTACTACAGTTTTTTTTAATTAGCAGTGCCATCTAGTGGTCAAATTCCAATTAGTTAGTTCTGTTACATTCTAATGATGAGAAAAGTCAGTGGCATACAGCTCTGCATAGAATGTGATCGAAACTGTTGAGTCATGCTGTCAGGTAGACCTATCAAGAAGTAAACGCACAGTAAATTCACTTCCTGATTATATGAACCTTTATAACTTTTGAGACAAACAACTGAATATAGGTTTTCATTTATTTAAATTACAAAAAAAAAAAAAAATAATAAAAAAAAATAAAAAATACAAAAAGTTTACTGCTCCTAAGTGTAGCAAGCCAACAATAGGAGACAATTTTATTGATTTAGAATAAGGATTTTACACCCATAAATGCTCAAGGTCAATAATGCATTCAGAAGTAACATGTTTGAGATTTCTGCCATTCAAAGGGTTAAAAGCCACATTTAAATCAATTGAAGTGTGTGTGTGTGTGTGTGTGTGTGTGTGTGTGTGTGTGTGTGTGTGTGTGTGTGTGTGTGTGTGTGTGTGTGTGTGTGTGTGTGTGTGTGTGTGTGTGTGTTAATTTACCCTGTGGTTCAGTTGGTTTGCCCCAGAATTGTTTCAGTTCTTTGCACTCTGCCTACCAGTCCTACGATCAAGTGACTCACCGATGTGGATCAGGGATCAGGTGAGTGGGCCAGGCCCGGTTCCGGAAGGTTTGCTGCTGCCCCAGCTGGCGCTGAAGATCGGGGGGAATCTCTGCAGAGGGACTTGTCATTGCCAAGGTGTGTCTTTTGCTGCGGTTTGCAAGATACCTGCAAGTTGAGGGAGGCACATGGAAAAAAACAGAAAAAAACATTTAATATGCTTTATCCCTTTAAGTGCCATAAAGCAATTCACTGGACACCAGTCTTGAACTCAATATGTTAGACTATTTCAGTGATTTATGACCATTTACAAAGGTTTAATTTTTGAAATTATTTTATTCTTTGTCTATGGGAACCATTATAAAAAAAAGTGTGTGCAATTCAAACAACCAGAGGGCATGAGTAATTCCCACTGCTTAAATACTAGGGTTGTCTCAAACACACTATCTGCTGAAATCTTGCATTTAATGGGGTTAAGTCGCACTTAAATCAATGGAAATTTGCATGTCCCTGTGTTACGGTTGGTTTGCCCCAGAATTGTTCTAATTTTCTTATGAACATAGGATCCATAGACAGCAGTATTTCCCCAACATTCCTGCACGAAAGTGCAGGACAAATGGTTTTAGTCCATTTCATGGTAGAGGCAGAGCAGAAAATTATCCTATTCCCCCTCCCCTAATAACATGATAGAAAGTAAAGGACGGCCAGAATACAGATTAAAAAGTACTACTAGAAGCTGGAAAAGTGTACAATGAATTATGTCCTAGATATAATAAAAATTCACATCTCCGTGGACTGGTAAAACACAAGCAATGATGTGTGCTCATCTCCGGAGGGCATTTGGCTGGTAGGGGATAATGAGAGTTACTGCTCCACTTTTGTTTTTATGCACAGTGCCTTTTAACCATGTGAGTGCCAGAGGGGTACACAATACATTGCAACGCGTACCCCCTCTATAACTCATTGGGTTAACCGGACATGTCACTCTAGGATAAGTTAAGTTTGTTCTACAAAAAATGTAACTGCCTAAATGCTGTACTAGAAAGGTCTCTTTAAAATAAATTTAGAAATTAACTTTTAGATTTTCGTGACAGATGGTGGAATGTTTTGCCAGTTCTCTGCGCAGTATTTTAATTTGTTCTGTTTGAAGTAAAACTTACCACTTGTTGTATTAGAAATTACCTCAGTGTGTGGGGCTCCGACTGCATTAATTAACAGCAGGCTTTTGTTACAGATTTCTAATACATTACAGAAATACATAAAGAAATTGTCAGCATTGTGCTGTACTAGTAGAAAGCAGCTACATAATATAGAAGAAAAATTTTCAGCAGAGTGTGATAGGAGGAAGCAGCCATATTGTCATTTCCTCATGGCTTCGGATTGCGCTCACCACTAATGTCCTGAGAATATTTTGCCTGTAAACCGTAGGCCTGATGAGACAATGAAGCAGCAGTGCATGTGATTTGACAAAAGAAAAAGCTGGGTGTTGGAGTCAGGGAAGTATTTAGGAAGCTAAAGAAGTGCAATTCTGGTGAAAATCATCTGCACAATAGGAAACAAATACAAATCCTCATGAATTTAAATGGGGTTCTCAATCCCTTGAATGCTAGATGTGTTTCCAGCATTAGACCTCTAAAATGCAAGGGGTTAAAAGTCTAATTTAAATAAATATGAGAGAGAGAGAGAGAGAGAGAGAAAGAGCGCACCAGACAGCGAGAAAGAACTGAGGAAGCATTCAAACCTATCGCCATTAACATGTGCTATGCAGAGAGCATGCAGCTTTCCCAGCCCAATATAATTTACATTATTTAGCTGTTGTGTCTCTTGACTGAGTCAGTGGTACTCAACTTTTTTTTTTTTTTTTTTTTTTTTAAGCAGGGCACCCCAACACAAAAAGGAAGTTGTTAACACAATGAAAGACAATGAATGTCTTCCAGGAAGGGAGAGAGAGATTCAGAAAAACGGAGGATTTCTTTGTGCATTAACCATTTGCCCATTCAGCAACTTAAAGATTGTATGTGGCCATCGCTTATTCTTCATTAAGGGATGGTCAGATAGATCCACAAATTTGATCCACTAGCTTTAAGCTATCGGATCCCATTCCAATGTATGGGGTGAACACACGCATACACATTTTCGCTTATGTGTATGTGTGGATTTTTCCCCCTGACCAGTCATTTTATGCAATTTTACCTGCTTCGTATACGCAAAACAGAAAAATACTCCAAATCATCCATGAATACCCGAAGGTATCCATCAGTGATCGAAGAGCAGCGTATTTGATACACTGCTATTTTCCCCGCAGTTTGATGAATCCCTGCCTTAATGTGAAGAAAGCAGCCCTCTCTGTCAGAAGAGGAATACATGAAAGAGTAACAGAAGAGCAAGAACAGAGTTATATCCAATGGTAGAGAGTGCCAGCCTAGCTCAAACATCACAGATCATACTGTGGCTGCCAGGCTAACAGAAAACAACACTCACAGGACCTGAGAACTCTAAAACAGAGTACATCAGTCTCCTATATACCAAATAAGTAACTGCTCATAGCAGAGAAACTGTGAGGAGAGGGCTGATAATGCATGAAAGCCCTCCTGAAACAAACCCATGTTCCTGAAGTCTGTGCTCTAGTTCAAACCAACAATGAGGACAGACATAAGAGCCTACCTAATAGAATTACACAGTCCCATCCTAGTAGAATAAAACAAGAGAAAAGGCTATGGAGGTCAGTTTTAAAATGCAGCATGTCTGGTGAGGTTAAAATGAATCAGGGTGACAGATACCTCTGAGAGCCTTTTTAGGCAAATGCCCTTCCAACCTGGCTGGAAAATACCTTATCCATGGCTCTTGTGTTCCACATAGGATGTAAGAGAAAACTAAATAAAGAATTGAAAGCAAACGCTTCAGGAGAGACAGACCGAAAGAAGATCAGACTGCAGATCGAGTGTTTTAACCACTGGAGACAATGGAATCCTCTTTAGGCTCATGTAATGGGGATTATACAGCCTCACCCTACAGAATCACAAAAAAGGTGGTTAACTAAGAGATAATCTTTGACCTGATATCCCTTCTTTCAGGTCAGTTTTTAAAATAAGTCTGTCTGGTGGGGTTAAAACAGAAGTAGGCAGATTCTGCCACCAGAGAGCCTCTTCAGTGATGACAGCAGAGCCTGTGCACCATCACGCTGTGCCAGCAGGGTGTCACTGAAACGATAGAGAACAACAGAGCTAAAGGTTTGAGGTTACTCTGATACTAGGGAGCAGTGGTTTGAGAGCAGTGCTTGGGATCATATGTTGACTTGAGAGTATCCTTGCTGCGGCCGTAGTTGAAGTTAAAGGTGCTGACCGCAAGACAGGATTTTAGTCTTACCTGTTAAATCCTTTTCTCTTCGTCCATATAGGTTACTGGTAACTTTGGGTAGGCGATCTGCCCCTCTAAGTAGGCAGGAACAATTCTAGAAGTAAATGCATGGGTGGAGCCTACTTTCCCTCCTTGGCTGCAGCAAGCCAGTCAGCTCCAGTAAGATTTGAGATTTGAGACACTAACTACTGACTAGATAGTAGGAAGGGAAAGAAGACTCCTGCAAACATGAACCTGAAGGACTCCCATGTTCTGCCACAGGAGATCCAAGCATGGTCCCTTGACTGGGGGGGGGGGGGGAGAGACCAGTAACCTATATGGACTAAGAGAAAGGGATTTAACCCTTTCAGTGCCGGAGGCTCGAGCCATTTCCTGTACCCTGCAGGCCAGACACTTTTTCAGCATTTTTGCTATCCTTCCGTTTAGGCTTGATTTCCTCTTGGGATTTTTAGTTAAATATGGAAAACTATATATTGTTTTTTTCAGAACGAATTGAGCTTTCTCATGGTACCTTACATGAACAGAATTTTATATCGTGCAAAAATCTATGATGTCATAATGACAAAAAAAGTGAAAATTTACTAATTTTGCTAAAATCACATACTATGTATCAAAAACATTTACCTTGATTGAAAAAGTTTCAATTATTTGAAAAAGCCCTGAGTCCCCCGAGTAAAAAAATACCAAATTTGTATAGTTTTACCTACGTCCATGGCTAGCGTAGAGCCCTAATCACCAGCAGCGCAAAATGACATTTTCAACTTTATAAACTAAAATGCGCATTCTAGGGTTTTTGTGGTAAAACTACCCTAAAACAGTGGAATAACTATATAAAACTATATATTTCTGAAAAGTAGACAACCTGCCGCATCTAATGAGGGGTAACTTACCTTCTTGCCCCAAGCCTGCTGTGCACAAATGCTTCCAGAAGGTGGCACTATAGGAAAAAATGGCATTTTCTTACATTTCTGCCCCTTCATCTGTATGGAAATATGTGAAAACCATGGAATTTCCAACTGTATTCATTAGCTAGTGCTCTTAGGAGAAAAATGACACCTCATTGGTATGAGTTCCCCTACCTTAGTGGGCGCTACAAGTACCAAACTACACCTATTGCAACCACTAATTTTTCTAACATTTTCTCAAACATTACTTGTCTGTACAAAAATGGTTATAACAACTAGAGAAGTGAAGAAAGGTTACACTAACCATACCATTTTGGAAAGAAGACAACCTGCCGCATCTAATGAGGGGTGAATTGCCTTCTTATCCCAAGCCTGTTGTGCCCAAATGCTTCCAGAAGGTGGCACTATAGGAAAAAAAATGGCATTTTCTTACATTTCTGCCCCTTCAAATGTACTGAAATCTGTAAAAACCATGGAATTTCCAGCAGTATCCATTAGCTAGTGCTCTTAGGAAAAAAATGACACCCCATTGGCATGAGTTGACCTACCTCAGGGGGCGCTAGAAGTGCAAAACGACATCTACTACAACTTCTAAGTTTTCTAACATTTTCTCAAACATTACTTGTCTATACAAAAATGGTTCTAACAACTACAGAAGTGAAGAAAGGGTACACAAACTATACCATTTTGGAAAGAAAACAACCTACCGCATCTAATGAGGGGTGACTTGCCTTCTTACCCCAAGTCTGGTGTGCACAAATGCCTCCAGAAGGTGGCGCTAATGAAAAAAAAAGGCATTTTCTTACATTTTTGCCCCTTCAAATGTACTGAAATCTGTGAAAACCATTGATTTTTCAAATGTATTCTTTAGCTATGGCTCTTAGGAGAAAAGTGACACCTCATTCGTATGAGTTCACATACCTTAGGGGGCGCTACAAGTACAAAACTACACCAACCTCTAATTTTTCTAACATTTTCTCAAACATTACTTCTCTATACAAAAATGGTTATAAGAACTAGAGAAGTGAAGAAAGGGTACACAAACGATACCATTTTGGAAAGAAGACAACCTGCCGCATCTAGTGAGGGGTGACTTGCCTTCTTACAAATGCCTCCAGAAGGTGGCGCTAATGAAAAAAAAAGGCATTTTCTTACATTTCTGCCCCTTCAAATGTACTGAAATCTGTAAAAACCATGGAATTTCCAGCAGTATCCATTAGCTAGTGCTCTTAGGAGAAAAATGACACCCCATTGGCATGAGTTGACCTACCTCAGGGGGCGCTATAAGTACAAAACGACACCTACTACAACTTCTAATTTTTCTAACATTTTCTCAAACATTACTTGTCTATACAAAAATGGTTATAACAACTACAGAAGTGAAGAAAGGGTACACAAACCATACCATTTTGGAAAGAAGACAACCTACCGCATCTAATGAGGGGTGACTTGCCTTCTTACCCCAAGTCTGGTGTTCACAAATGCCTCCAGAAGGTGGCGCTAATGAAAAAAAAAGGCATTTTCTTACATTTTTGCCCCTTCAAATGTACTGAAATCTGTGAAAACCATTGATTTTTCAAATGTATTCTTTAGCTATGGCTCTTAGGAGAAAAGTGACACCTCATTCGTATGAGTGGAGAAAAGTGACACCTCATTCGTATGAGTTCACATACCTTAGGGGGCGCTACAAGTACAAAACTACACCAACCTCTAATTTTTCTAACATTTTCTCAAACATTACTTCTCTATACAAAAATGGTTATAAGAACTAGAGAAGTGAAGAAAGGGTACACAAACGATACCATTTTGGAAAGAAGACAACCTGCCGCATCTAGTGAGGGGTGACTTGCCTTCTTACAAATGCCTCCAGAAGGTGGTGCTAATGAAAAAAAAGGCATTTTCTTACATTTCTGCCCCTTCAAATGTATTGAAATCTGTAAAAACCATGGAATTTCCAACTGTATCCATTAGCTAGTGCTCTTAGGAGAAAAATGACACCCCATTGGTATGAACTGACCTACCTTAGGGGGCGCTACAAGTACAAAACTACTACTGCTACAACCTCCTGATTTCTTGCGTGTATGAAAATGGTTATAACAGCTATAGAAGTGAAGAAAATGTAGCAAAACCATACCATTTTGGAAAGAAGATAACCTGCCGCATCTAATGAGGGGTCACTTGCCTTTCTACCCCTAAGTTAGTGTGCACAACTATTTACAGAATGTGGTGCTACAGAAAAAAAAAACATTTTTTTTTTTTTTTTTTTTTTTTTTTTACAAATCAGTCACTTCAAAGATACGAAAATGGTTCAACAACATGGGATTTCCTAGGAGGACCTCCTGCCAGCCTACGATAAATGGTACCCCACTGCTGTGGGATGACATACCATATTGGGTGCCAGGAGTGTAGCTACCAGTTGAACAAGGATGGGGAAGCAAACAGTGTACGTATGATTCTATGGCTAGCAGTGGTCAGTCAGTGTACGTGAGGACCTGTGACTGCCAGTGAAACCAGGTGGGGGGAGGGACGAGGGGTCAGGCAGTGTATGTGGGTATATCTACCACTGGGCAGAGCGCAAGTATGGCAGTGGTGGTGGGGGAGGTAAGGTAGTACATATGGGGGATCTGTGACTACCACTGTGCACTGTAAGTCCCCCACATACACTGTTTGATTTCCAGCCTGAATCCAGTGCGTATTGGCACTTGGGTTTACCAGTAGGCAGTGGAACCAGGCTGGGGGGGGTCAAACTGTGGGAATGGGACTGCCAGTAGGCTGTGGAACTGGGCTGGTGATAAGGGTATGGGGGGGATTGAGTCATTTTGTGTGCATGCCACAGGGATGTCCAATGCATTGCAAAGCAATGCAATTGACCCCCTGTCGCACACAGAGGGTTCTTTTTTTTTTTTTTTTTTTAAATTCTTCTTTATTCATAGCTTGTTGGGTGGCCTTAGGGCCCCCCAACAAGCTTTGAATGTAAAGCAATAGTAAAAAAAAAGTCCTGTGTGTGCCACAGGAGGGGGTCTAAAATGAACCCCCTCCCCTGTGGCACACAGAGGGTTAATTTTTTTTTTGGTCTGTTTTTTATAGACCTCATTGGGGGGCTTCAGGACCCTTCCTTATGTCCACCAATGAGGTCTTAGTAAAAAAAAAATACGGGCTAAAAGAATTGACCCGGTGAGTGTCACAGGGTTCTCCAGCACATTGCAAAGCAATGTGCTGGGGACCACTGCGGTACTCACAGAGTTAATTTTTTTTAATTTTTTTTTTTAATTATCAGACCTTGTGGGGGGACATCAGGAATTCTCCTGATGTCCCCCCAACAATCTCTGATTATAAAATACTAAAAAATATTCCTATGTCTGCCACAGGAGGGGGGCTCTGCAATGAACCCCCTCCCCTGTGGCACACACAGGGTTAATTTTTTTTTTTTTTTTCTATTTTTTATAGACCTCATTGGGGGGCTTCAGGACCCTTCCTTATGTCCCCCAATGAGGTCTTCGTAAAAAAAAAATATGTGCTAAAAGAATTGACCCTGTGAGTGTCACAAGGTTCTCCAGCACATTGCAAAGCAATGCGCTGGGGACCACTGGGCCACTCACAGAGTTAATAATAATAATAAAAAAAAAAAAAAAATGATCAGACCTTGTGGGGGGACATCAGGAATTCTCCTGATGTCCCCCCAACAATCTCTGATTATAAAATACTAAAATATATTCCTATGTCTGCCACAGGAGGGGGGCTCTGCAATGAACCCCCTCCCCTGTGGCACACACAGGGTTAATTTTTTTTTTTTTTGGTCTATTTTTTATAGACCTCATTGGGGGGCTTCAGGACCCTTCCTGAAGCCCCCCAATGAGGTCTCTTTAATAAAAATATGGGGTGCAAAAATTGACCCTGTGAGTGCCACAGGGATTCCCAGTGCATTGCAAAGCAATGCACCAGGGAACCCTGCAGCACTCACAGGTTTCATTTTTTTATTTATTTTTCTTTTTAATTTTTATTTTTATTTTCAGACCTCGCTGGGGCACATCAGGACCCCTCCTGATGTGCACCCAGTTATTGATCTCCCAGCCGATTGGGCTGGGAGCTCAATATGGCGACAGAAGGAGAGCAAAAGCTCTCCTTCTGTTCACTCCTACCTCCGGTAGGAGTGATCTGCATCGGGGAAAACCTTGTAACGTCATCGGTGACTATGTCACCGATGACGTTGGGAGGCTTCCCCCGGTCCCGCCCACTCCTACCCGGAAGTTCGGGTAGGAGAGGAGGGATAGGAGAAGCTCCGCTTCTCCTTAGTAAATATTGATCTCCCAGCGCGATCGGCTGGGAGATCAATACCTGGGGGGACATGAGGAGTAATCCTCATGTCCCCCCACGAGTGCCAGGAATTTTTTTTTTTCAAATGCGGCCACTGCATGCCGGTTATACCGGCCTATGCAGTGACCACATTTAAGCTGTACAACGTACGAGCTTGGCACAGCAGGTACAGCTGTCCTCACTCGTACGTTGTACCCACTTGGCACTCTAGGGGTTAACAGGTAAGACTAAAATCCTCTTTTCTCTGTTGTCCAACATAGGTTACCGGTAACTTCGGAATGTCCAACCATTGAGTTTCCCAGAGGCGGGAAGTAAGGCAAGGACCAGGCGCAGGGCCCGCAAAGTCTCCAGAGCATATATGAACCATCAGATCATTTGTTACTGTTGGGCTGTCTCTGAAGTGTTGATGGACACTGAACAGGGGTAACACCACCCCAGGACTGTTGCACAGCACACTGAACTAGAGCCAAAAGGGCTCAAAAGTGAAGGAGCACTGAGGAAACGAAGAAGATCCTAGACAGGGCAAGACTGCCTCCAAGATCTTCCTCCAAAAGCTGGCATAAGCCAATGCCACCACATCAACACGGTAGTGCTTCGAAAAGGTGTGCACAGATAACCCAAGTGCCAGCCTTGCACAACTGATCAGCAGAGGCCTGATTCTTGTAAGCCCAAGAAGGCCCAATAGATCTAGTAGAATGAGCCGTGACCCGAAAGGGAACAGAAATCTTCCTTAGTTCGTTCTTAAGCCTTACGAATAGTAGACTTAATCCAAGACGCAATGGTCACTTTGGATGCAGGTCTCCCTGCCCTGGGACCCTCACGAATGACGAACAGCGCGTCTGACTGTCGAATGGACTCAGTGCGATGCACATAAAACTTGAGACAACGCACATCTAACAAGTGGAGATCACTCTCCTTGTCAGACGGCAGAAGGAAGGCACCACAATCTCCTGATTAATGTGGAACTCAAATCACGTTTGGGAGAAACTCCTGCGAAGTGCGAAATACTCCCTTGTCTTTGTGAAACACCAAATAGGGTGGGTCTACAGGACAGAGCATGCAACTCCACAACACGGCGAATGGACACGATCGCCAGGAGAAAAGCCATCTTCCATGTCAGCAGGCGTAGAGGAATACTAGCCAAGGACTCAAAGGGAGGGTGCTGAAGGACACCCAAAATCAAGTTAAGATCACACTGAGAAGCGCGAGTCTTAAAAACAGGATGAGTATGAGCAACGCCCTGGAAGAAAACCTTGACATCAGGAAGAATAGCATTGCACCTCTGAAAGAAGACAGAACGTGCAGATATCTGAACCTTAATGGAACTCAAACTGAGGCCCTTATCCACACCTTCCTGCGGGAAGGCCAGTACCGTAGGAAGATCGAAATCCTGAGATAGGTCCCTATCAGCACACCAATAGAGAAATGTCGACCAGACTTGATGGTAGGCCTTAGAGGAAACAGGTTTGCGTGCACTAAGCATAGTAGCCACCACACCAGAAGAAAAACCCTTCTTCCCCAGTATTGAGGATTCAGTTACCAAGCCGTCAAAGCTAGACGATGGACGTCCTCCTTCCACAGGTAACCCTGTAGAAGATGATCAGGATGGCAAGGGAGCAGGAATGTCTCTGCCACCGACAGATCCAGAAGCTCCAGAAACCAAGCCTGTCGAGGCCAGTACGGAGCAATCAGAATGACTTGACAGAGCTCCAGTCTCAGTTTGCTTAACACGCTGTGCAACATGGGAATGGGAGGAAAGATGTAAGCCAGAGGAAATAACCAAGGAACGGACATGGCATCCACTACAAGAGACAGAGAATCCCTCCAGCGAGAGCAGAAAGTCGTAATCAATCTTCCAGTTGTGTTTTGTCGCCATCAGGTCAATACATGGAAGACCCCACCTCTGAACAATGAGGGAGAAAACCTCTGGATGCAGTTCTCACTCTCCGCTGTCCACATTACCGGCGTAGACAACATCCTGGCAGACGTCCTCAGTCGACACACAGTGAACTGTGGATATGGCAGGAACAGGTTGTTCTGCCCAGAACAAAGTAGCTTTAATCTCTAACCAAGCAGCGAGACTTCTTGTTCTGCCTTGCTTGTTGATGTAAGCCACTGCTATGGCACTGTTGGACAGGACACAGACCGAGCAGTCCTCCAGCTGGTGTGTCCAGTGGTGAAGGGCATGAAATATCACCCGAATCTCCAACACATTGATGGGAAGGAGACTTCCCTCCAGAAACCAACCAAGCATTCATGTGACAAAAAACTGCTCCCCAGCCAGATAGGCTGGCATCTGTCGTCATCGTGGTCCAGAAAGATACAAGGAAGGGCTTGCCCTTCAGCAGACTGGAGAGACTGAGCCACCATGACAGACTCAGTTCCACATGAAGAGGGAGGAACACTGACATCTTCAGGAGGTCCGGCTGACCCCTGCACACCAGGATCACAAACCTCTGGAGTTTCCTGGTGTGAGCCATGGCAAACGGGACTGCTTCTATGGTGGAAATGAACTTCCCCACTAGAGAGGACAACTTCTTGGCTGGATCTGCATTGTGAGCCAGAAAAGCGGACACTCTGTGGGCAATCTGGTGAGCAACCTCGTTCGTGAGAAACACCATGCTCTGCTGATTGTCGAAGAGAAGGCTCTGGAAGACAGTCTCCGGGATGGAACAAGATCTGACTCGTCCATGTTGAGGATCCACCCGTTATGGGTAAGTGCATAAATGCAGCCCTGAACTTGCTGATGAAGGAAGTCCGGAGAAGGGGCTTTCAGAAGCAGGTCGTCCATGTATGGAGTGACTAATGCCGTTCCAATGGAGGACAGATGCTAAGGCTCCCAAGGACACGATTGAAGACTTGTAGTCAGACCACAGGGAAGAGCAGAAAACTGAAAATGCCCTTGCTTGCATGCAAATCTGAGGTACTGCCGGCTCTCTGGATGAATGACGATGAGCAGATACGCGTCCTGAAGATCCAGAGAAGCAAGGAATTTCCCAGGGGACATGGCAGCAATCACGTCCTTAGGGACTCCTGGTGATAAGTCTTGATCATAAAGGAATGGAGATCCTTCAGGTCCAAAATTGGACGACAGCCGCCATCCTTCTTGGACACCACAAACAGGTGCGAGTAAAAACCCAAACCCCTGTCCTAAATAGGAACTGGTTCCACAACCTCCTTGTCCAGAAGGGCCTGGATGGCACCGTTGAACAGATGGCGTTTCTCTACGCCCCGAGTGTGTGAGCAGAGAAAAAACAGACGTGAGGTGAAAGGGATCCTGTACCCTTCCCCCCCACCTGCAAAACCCATGGGTCCACCACGGAGTCCTCCCATACACTGTTGTAGTGGCACAGATGGCCACCCACAGCAAAGTGGGGACCTGGGTTTGCCTAGTCACGCCGAAGGAGGTTTGGAAGCCTTGGGCTTGGTGGAGGCCTTAAGGCTTCCCCATTGTTGTTTGGGCTTGGAGGAGGAACGCAGAGCTGAGGGAACCGCCTGGTTCGCCTGGCGTGTCTCAGTCTGGAAGGAACGAAAGCAGATTCCGCTTGATAGGAGTCTTCTTCCTGGAAAACAGAGGCAGGACGTAACTCTTGCTCCCTGTGGCCTCACTAATCAGATCCTTAAGTTCTGGCCCAAACTGAGAAGTGCCCTGAAAGGGCAAGGAGAGCAATGCTTCCTTAGAAGCAGTGTCATCAGTCTGGCAAACCAACCAGACATGGTGGAAACCCTTGCCACCAAACGGATGGCATCAAAGCAGCAGATACATAGTGCTGGGCTTCAGAAATGTTGGCAAGTAGCCGCAACATATCAAGAGTAGGAACTTCCTGACGAACAGGAAGTGTGAGCTGTTCACGCCAAATCGCAATGGTCCTATTCACCCAGGCCGCAGCAAACGTTGGGCATAGAGAAGTACCAGCGGTGGCAAAAATGGACTTGAGTGAGGCCTCAAGTTTCTTGTCAGTCCAGTCTTTAAGAGTGGAAGCATCAGCAACTGGCAAAGCAGTGGGCTTAGAAAGCCTAGAAACAGGGGCATCCACCTTGTGGGGTGGAACCCACTGAGCTAGCGCCGCATCAGAAAAGGGGTAAAGCTTGGCAAACTTCTTGGAGACGGAAGGTTTTCTGTCCGGAGACTTCCACTCTGACACTAAACAGTCAAGAGCGGGGTTAGGTGGAAAACAAGTGTGGGGCCTCTTAGGCTCCTGAAACACATAAGAAGGGTCCGTAGAAACCTCTTGAACTAAGTGAATGTTTAGGGTGTTTAAAATGGCCCTGATCAGGCCCTCAGCCGAGGTATCAGGGATCAGCCTCAAAGGGGTCTCCAAAGAACTGAGGGGAGACCACTGCAGAACATTCCTCATCAGAGGAATCTGATATGTCAGGTACTCCCTGCAGTTTCGGCAGGGAAGATCTGACAGGAGTAGTGGTCTGCCAGGAGTGGAAGACCCCCTGTAACCGGAGGTCTCTAGTAGCAGCCTTAAACTCTTGTACCCAAAATGGCTCTAATGCATGGCTGGAGGTCCCTGGGGGAGACTCACGGACAACAGAACATGCTGGGCATAAATGACCCAAGAATTCTCTAGGTAACCCTGACTGACATAAGAAGCAATGCGCAATAGGGGACACAGAGACCCCAGCATCCTTAGTCTTAGGCCTAGCCCCAAGCTCTAACGGGTTAGACATTCTCACAGTGTCAAAATGTTTAAAGTATAAGGAATCACACAAATACAGTGTGTAAGATTAAAATTTCACCCGAGAAATCATTAAAATGCACTTATCTGGCAGGTGAAGGGTTAATCTGCAGAAGAGAGAAGGAGAGTCCAAGCCCTGCGTAAGATACTCGTTCAGGGAAAGCACAAAATGGCTGCAGCGACGGGAGCCAATCAGGAATGAGCACGCGATGCAAGCACTCATGGGAAATGTAGATATCCCCGAAAAAGTACCCTAACAGTGCCTGAAGCCCCGAGACACCCCAACACATACCAAATGTTAATAGAGCAAGGGCAGACAAACAAAATGAGCCATCTCTGAAGTTGCTATGATGAGCGGTTGCAGAGATATGTCCCAAACTATAGAAGTCAATGGCACAATGGTGTCTATGCAGTAAAGGCGCCCCTTAAAGGCACGGAACACAAATTTTGAAAAGTTGTAACTGAGAACTAAAACATGTCACTAGACCCAATAAACACTGAACCCAGTAGGGAAAGTGCCAATAACCCCCAAAAGATGCTAATCCAGCAGCTAAAGGGTTAGGTTACCACAGAAACTTGCGCCAAAACACCCAACAGATATACAGATAAACCCAATGAGTGCAGAAGTGTGCAATAGGAACTCCAAAGGAAAACCCCTGTGCAGAGGGGCACTGTGGGACATGTGGACCTGCAGTAGTCAAACGGCTGCTCACCTTTCCTGCAGTTCTTGTGTCTTCAGATTACCATGTATTAAGAAGAATCCTCAGTGGGCAACTCCTGAGGAAAGAACTTGAACCCAAGATTCTCCCCCCCCCCAGGGCTTAAGGTCCACAAAAAGCACCTGGATACTGAGCTAGCCACATCTAAGGGCATTGTCAGTTATAGTAATCCGCCTAATGGTGGTATTTGATTTCTAACAGAAAAATAAAAAAATTGCAAAAACTATAGCAGAACTGTTCTCTTCCCTGTATCTTCATCCAAGGAACAAATCTTACTGGAGCTGATTGGCTAGCTGAAGCCAAGGAGAGAAGGCAGGCTCCACCCCCTGCATTCACTTCTAGAATTGTTTCTGCCTACTTAAAGGGGCAGATCACCTACACAAAGTTACCAGTATCCTGCATTGGACGACAAAGAAAAGATGCTAACCCAGCAATCAAAGGGTTAAGTTACCACAGAAACGTGCTACAAAACACCCAAAAGACATACAGATAAACCCAATGAGTGCAGGAGTGTGCAATAAGAACTCCAAAGGAAAACCCCTGTGTGGAGGGGCAACGTAGGACATGTGGACCTGAGCACTCAAAGGGTTGCTCACCTTTCCTCCAGATCTTCTGTTTTCAGATTACCATGTATCAAGATGAAGACTCAGTGGGCAACTCCTGAGAAAAGAACTTGTAACAAAGATTTTCCCCCCAGGGCCTAAGGTACACCAAAGCACCTGGATACTGAGCTAGCCACATCTAAGGGCATTGTCAGTGATGGTAATCCGCCTAATGGACAGAAAAATAAAAAAATAAACTATTGCAGAACTGTTCTCTTGCCTGTATCTTCATCCAAGGAACAAATCTTACTGGAGCGGATTGGCTAGCTGCAGTCAAGGAGGGAAGGTAGGCTCCACCCTTGCATTCACTTCTACAATTGTTCCTGCCTACTTAAAGGGGCGGATCGCCTACCCAAGGTTACCAAGTAACCTATATTGGATGACAGAGAAAGCCAGATATCCCACCGCAACTGAACCAGGGGCCGGACATGGAAGGACACTCCAAAGAGCCACAAATGCAAACTCACACAGGAAGTTTCAGCTATGTGAGGATCAGAGGCAGCAGACTGGAGGTCAGAAGAGTAGAGCACAGTACACTGCTGGTGATCAGATAAGGCAGACCCAAAACATACAGCAGGCAGGATACCAAGCTGGAAATACACTAGACTCTCATTAGGCTAAATAACATATAAGAGAGAGAGTATTTGCACAGTAGGTTGGGAATCAGATTAAAGTAACTAAGCAAACAGCTAGCTGGACATTAGATGAACAAAACTCTTAATACACATTTGACTGGTTAAGAATGGCTGTGCCTTAAGCGATACAACAGATCCAATAAAGAAAGCAGCCACCAGGAAACTCTGGAAGCACAGATCAGTCGGACAGTCAGACACAGAGGCGTAACTAGAAGCCTCCGGGCCCTGGTGCAAGAAGCTCCATGGCCCCCCCTCGACTACATTGGCCCTCTCCAAAATGTCCCCATCTCCTACCTCACTGGAGTGGCAGGAGCCCGGAGAGGTGTATTCATCTCCCGTGCGGTCCTCTTCCGTAATGCAGAGCGCTGGGAGGCGCTCTGCATTATTGCAGTGTCAGACGGAGATCGCGGGCGCCAGGCAGAGGGGTTGCAGGGGGCGGCCGGGCCCCCTGGAGCGACGGGCCCGGTCGCGGGTGCGACCCCTATAGTTACGCCACTGGTCAGACAAGCTGGGTTGAACACAGGAAGACAGACCATGGAATCACCTAGTCAAAGGCGGTTGGATGGTCAGACAAACCAGGTCTTATGCAGTTAGGCAGGCCAAGGAATCATCTAGTTGAATGCAGCTGGATGGTCAGACAAGCAAGGTAATTTGCTGTTAGCTGGCTGTGGAATCACCTTGCTGAAGGCAGTCAGATAGACAGCCAAGTTGGGTAGTACACAGGGGGTCACGCAGCAGAAGTACCAAGTCGAAAGCCAGATGAGCCAGGTTGTACACAGGAGGTCAAGCAGCAGAGGTTACAAGTCATAGGACAAATGGTAGGTAATACAAGTAGAGTGGAAAACACTGGAACTACGAATCAGGTCAGGCGTAACGGAACACAACGAGCTTAAGTCTAACGCCACAATTTAAATACACAGAGGCTAATAGGAGTCAGGGGCATGACACAGGGCCCATGGACCATCACGCGACACCAGCAGAGCCCATGTACAGTTGTACAGCCTCAACAGTGATGCACGTCCCTCTGATGCAAAGAGGATTAAAGCACTAATGTCACTATGTCATGCAGCTTTGCCTTGCTCTGTTTCCTGTATGGGATTGGAAGTCTTCCTATCCTTTTGAGATTCAGCAGCACCAATGCTATACATATTTTTATAAAATTAAAAAAAATACATATATATTTTATATCTATCTATATCTATCTATATCTATCTATCTATATCTATCTATATCTATCTATATATAGATAGATAGATAAAGAAAAACAATTGGCTGGGTTACTTGCAATCAAAAGAGCAGAGTTCTAGTTCTGCTTACTTACCTCTGCACTGCCTCCTGATCAGGTTCTCCATCTGAACTCTCTTCATCCACTGGTGTAACTGCAGGCACAGCCTGGGGGAAAGAATGTCATAGTGGTAAGATTTACAAGATCCCTAAACACCTGAGTGAAAAAACACAGTGTGTCCCACGTATTCAATATGTGACAGTTGAGATTGAAATGTGTATTGTTTCAGAAGTGACACATTGAAAACAGCATTACACAAGTCAGTGGCTCAAAAAATGTGTTCCACAGAACGCCAGCTCTCTTTGGGGGTTTCAAAGAACAACTGACAGAACAAGAGTAGGATGGCCATTAGACAAAGTGCAATTTTGAAATTACAGTGAATGTGTGGACGAGAAACATTTCAAAGTATTCCATCTTGCAATACGAAATGATCTGCCACAGTGCAACACAACACACTGCATTGCATTCTCCTCTGCCACCCAATGGTAGGAATGGATAGTTTAAATAAAACAATTGCAAAAATAGGCTATGTATTAACCCCTTCAGTGCCACATAGGAATGAGCTCATGAGGACACAAGCGAGCCTACCACCCCCCACCTCTGCCGGTGCCACTGTAACATGATTTCTCTGGATAACAGCAGAGAACATTCAGCTGGGCTCCGTTCAGAGCCAGAGAGGAACACAACGCATTGCTTAGCAATGCCACCCAATGGGTCAATGTAGGAGCAGATATTTTAAATAAAGAATTGGAACAATAGCCTATTAACCCCTTAATATATGGTATGATCTGGAAGAAACTTAAATATTTATACTTTTGGCAGTTATAGCAGATAAGTTACAATTGCACTGCCCTTTGTTAATTTAACCCTATATGAGGCAGCAGAGAAGTGACAAGTACACTGCCATCTGTTGGTTTAATCATGTCTGTAGCATCAGAGAAGTCATAATTGCACCGCGATCTGTCGGTTTAACTTTGTACATTCCAGCAGAGAACGGACAAATTTCATTGCCCGGTCTCACGTAACCAATAGAGGGCAGTGCAATTTTGCATTCTCTGCTGCTGCATACAAGGTTAAACCCACAGAGAGAAGTGCAATTCTGACTTCTCTGTGGACGCATACATGATTAAACCCACAGAGGCCACTGCAATTATGAATTATGTGCTGGTATGTATAGGCTTAAAGAGACTTAATCCCCATGGGTAACACTGTGCCCCTTCTGCTAATCATGTAATAAGAAATGATCTAGACCCACTAACTGAGGAAAGAAAAAAAACACAAAACACAAATACATGCATTCACTTCCCTGCTAAAACTCTGCCTATTCATGGATCGATAAATAATGGCATTAACTAACAATAGTCTGATAGATACTATAGATGTTAACCTACTGGATGTTAGAGTAGAGAGATACATCTCTCTAGTGTGATAGGCATTAACAGCTTTGATTGTTAGCGTTACAAGGGAACATATTTTGAAAAAAAAAAGGGTTCCAAATACAGCAAAAGGTTTATAGAGCACTGCACAATGATATTCTGAGGCTGATGTGACGTGAAACTGGAAAAATGTTACTTTAAGGGAAAAATTGAAGTGATGTAGACCTCTTTAGACTTCAAGCGAATAAAAGCCCCATTTAAACACCTAAGATCTACTTAAAGGGATAGTAATGTTTCATAATAAAAGAAGCTCTAATTAATCATCATAGTATTTGGACTTTGGAGAATGTTATTTCAATTCTGTCAGAGTTGTAGTTCAGGAGTAATTCAATGACAAAGTATCCCCCTCCCGCCCCTTTTACTGATGTAACACTGCTCAGCCAGAGCAGAAGGGAGGTGCCCAGGTAGATTGCAGAGAGGGACAATCTTCAATTAAGATAAGGGAAAAACCTGAAAAGCTTGTCAAGGGGGGCAGGGCTTTCACTGTAAGAAGACTGTCCCCTGCTGTTATCTGTCTGCTCTTACAACCAGATCCCCATCTGAGAAGAGATGGCTTACACTAGGTAAAAGGGGCAGGACATTTTTGGAAACTTTGCTTGTGAATATCTCTTAAACCATAAAGGTTTGAGAGATAAGACTTATATCATTCTTCATATTTTTTTACATTTCTAGTTGTGAGGAGGTATGACTTGGAGGTAGACTTCAAGAGAGATCACTATATACAGGAAACTGAACATATAACCCCCCCTCCCCTCTTAAAAAGTGTGTGTATGTATTTATTATTTCATTTGTTTATTAGACAAACTGCTGTGCCAGCGTAGCCATCACTGAAAACTTACGGTTGTCATGGTGACTAGTGGAGATGGTCCACGTGGTCTTTTAAGGAGCTGCTGGGCATGTAATTGAATGTTTGCCCCACCGTCTGAGGCACGACGTCCTAGGGGTCCCATTCCATTCAATAGCTGCAAGGTTGGAGGCTGGAGGAGAGACTGCTCCTGAAAAAGAAGTGACAAGTCAGCAGTGCAAGAGAAAAAGAACAGTAGCTTGGCAGAAGCCTTAAAAGCAGCCAATACGGAGAATAACCAATAACTGTGCCCAAACAGGTCAACAGATAGATTAGAAATATAACCATTAATCAATATACCATTTATGAAATGATGATTATGAATTATATGAGTTTATAATAGTACACTTGAAGAACAAACAAGAAAACAGCCCAATCACCTTAGGAGTTAAGAATAAAGTGATTCAATCCCCCTATAGCACAAGAATCCAACCATAGTCCTCAAGAGCTACTTACAGAGCATGTTTTCATTATATACCAGAATTAGCACATGTTGATTAAAGTCACAGTGTCTCTGGTTAGTCCACCTGTGCTCCAGCTGGGATATCCTGGGCCACCCCTGTCCTATAGCAATGAATCTCAGCTCCAGTCATTTGAGCACACAATCAAGTCATGTTTTCCAGATATCCCTAATTAAACACTGGTAGATCAATCATAAGAACTCATGCACTGATTACTCACTTGTTATTAAACAGGGATATTGAAAAAAGCTGGTCTGCTGGTGCACGCCAAGGACCAACTTTAAGAAACACTGTCTTATAATACATATAATATGGACTAACTGAGGCTGATTTACAACGTTCTGGAGTAAACCAACTGCACCACAGAGGACAAAGAAACACTGGCAAAATGCCACTGATTTAAATGGGACTTTTAACCAACTAAATTCTAAAGAGGTCTCCAAAGATCTCTCTAGCATTCAAAGGGTTAAAACCCCATTTAAATCAGAGATTTGTATTTCCTCCCAATGGTACAGTTGGTTTGCACCAGAACACTCCCAGTTTAGTATCTCAATGTCACTGGATTGAAAAAGTATATTAAAAAAAAATTAAACAAAAATGCAATGAACTAAAAAAAAGTATCATTGCTGTAAATGGTACAAATGAAAAATATAATTTGTTTCACTGGATAACTTCAAAGAACATTTAGCAATGAGGAAAAGATGTCAAAGTCAACCTTCACAGGGATATGGTCCAGAAATACTCCGGTGAACTGGGTAATCCAAATCCAGGGATGCCAGTAATGGGAACGTCCCTAATTGGAGATTATACAGGCCCATATCTAAGCTAAAAAATAAAAAGTAGACCTAATAATGAAGGGCAGTGCCAGCTTGTTTGAGAGGCCACGTTAATCTGGACTGAAGGTTTGTTGAGTTCAAAAAACAGGGAGTTTCCACCTCAAAGACCCTGCCTTTTTTGAAGTACCCTGTCCTCTGGAGGAGGGGAGCTCCATCCCACAGTTCCTGTGTTCCATATTGGATGAAACATTTGAATAAAAGAACAACATGTCAATGGTTCAGCATGTGGGTGGATCTATTATGCATAAGGATGTCTGGCAGGCAGTGGCACAAGAACTACTGTGCGGGTATAGGGAAGAAAACGTTCTTCTAAGCACAAGCTAATGTAACATGGGAAGACAATGGAAGGGAATGCTCAACAAAGCCACCAAAGAATCCAAACCCAGTTATAGATAGATATAGATTTTATATATATATATATATATATATATATATATATATATATATATATATATATATATATAATATGGAGCAAAAAGGGAGGATAAACTAAACACAAGCCACCTAACATGTTTTGTGAAACAAATCACTTAGTCATAGGCCGATGTCACACAGTCAGGGAAGAAAGCGAATCTGAGAGGAAGTTGGATATTGCAACAAAACAATGATCCAAAACATACATCGAAATACACCATGAACTACCTCAACAAACAAAAGCTTAAGATTTTGGAATGGCCTTCACAGTCCTCAGACTTGATTACTGAATCTGTGGGTAGATTTCAAACATTTAGTATAAGAAAGATGGTCTAAGAATATCTGTACAAGAAGCATTCTAGTTTAGAAAAGTGGGAACAATTCCAAAAGCAAGAATAGAAAGATTATAGCTGGCTACATGTAAACTTTTGAAGACTGCGTGCTACTAAGTAATGACCAATAATTTGTCCATGCTTTTGCACAGGCCACACTTACAGTTTTATTTTTTTCAACCTGTCAAATTCAGCAAATACATGGTAACTGTGTATTAAAATTTACAAGAATATGTCAAGTTTAAAGTGGAACGCTCACCTCTCAAAGTTATCTGTAATCATATATTCTTCTCCAATAAAGCTTCAATCTGTGGGTTTTGTGTTTTTTTTGTAATCTGTATGGTGACGGAGGTATTAGAAATTAGAGATATACCTAATGACGTCACTGGAGGGATCGCCACGGTACAGCTCACTACCGAAAGTCTGTCAATCGCCTCCCTTCCTCCTCCCATGTTGTGCCTTGTTCCCACCTCCTTCAAAGACTCACAAATCAACGTGTGCCAGGTAACAATAAGATTTGAGAGTCTCTAAAGGAGGAAGGAATGAGGCACAACATGGGAGGAGGAGGACAGATGATTGAAAGACTTTCGGTACTGAGTTGTACAATGGCAATCCCTCTGGTGAAATCAGGTATATCTTTAATTTCTAATATTATGTCACCATAAATATTAAAAAACACAGACTGAAACTTTATTGTAAAATAATATTTGATTACAGCTAACTTTACGGATGGTGAGAGTTCAACTTAAAGTTTGATCGCTGCAGAGGGTGCGTTAACTTGTTTTCACTTAAACTCAATAAAACATGATTTGGCCCATGGTGCCCAAACTTTTGCATACAACATATCTGATTGCAAGGGGTTAAAGGGATAGTAATGTTTCATAATAAAAGCAGCTCTAATTAATCATCATAGTATTTGGGCCTTAGAGAGTGTTATATCAATTCTGTCAAAGTTGTAGTTCAAGAGTAATTGAATGATAAAGTATCCCCCTCCTGCCCCTTTTACTGATGTAACACTGCTCAGCTTAGAGCAGCAGGGAGTGTCGAGGTAGATTGCAGAGAGGGACAATCTTCAATTAACCCCTTCCCAACAATGGACGCACATGTACGTCCCAAGAAAATGTCACTTAGTGACAGAAGACGTACATGTACATCCCGAAAATCCAGGTCCCCATGTGACTGCACGGTGTTTGGGGACTCCAGAATCATATGGTGGAAATTAAAAAACGTTAGCAGGGCGGTAAGTGACAGCTGCATGCTAACACGGTCCATCACTTAGGGGTTAAGATAAGGGAAAAAGCCAAAAAACCTGTGAAAAGGGGGGGGGCAAGGTTTTCGTTGTTCTCACAGTAAGAATACTGACCCTTGATGTGAGCTGTCTGGTCTATGGACTGGATTCCACATCTGAGGAGTGGGGGCTTACACTAGGTAAAAGGGATGGGAGGGGGAAACTTTATCATTCAATTACTCGAACTACAAAGCTCACAATAATGAAATAACTCTCTATGGCTAAAATACTATGAAGATTAATTGGAGCTGCTGTTTTTGTGAAACATTACTATCACTTTAAGTGGTTCTCCAGCCATTCAAAAATTGTGCCTTCCCAAGGTCTGTACAGGTACCCAAGAAGTTCGCTATGAAGAGCAAGTCATCCGATTCAATTTGAGCACACTCTAACCGCCAAGAGACCCCCAAGAGATGAATGGGGCAGACATATGTCCCTAAGAAGAACAGTGTTTAAAATACAGATGTCCGACATGCTAGCTTCCTTTCTTAAAGGGTCCGCACCAAATTATCAATCCCATATAAACATATAGAAAATAAAAGTGGAAAAAGAATAAGTAGTAAGTGACTCGGTAGAAAAGCTGAAGGGAGCAAGGCATCTGATACAACAAGAAGGAAGAATGTCCTGAAAGTGTAGTGACAGAAGTAAAGCACAGAAAGTTAACATCCCCTTACAGTAAAGGAAGCTATCAGGAGCGAACACACAGACATAGACTAAAAGTCAGGAATAGAGTGCAATACTGGCAAAATACCACATTACAGAGGGTGCCAGGAGAACAGGGACATAAAATAAAGCAGGACCAAACTCTTCAGAGAAACGCAATGAGTTACAGACTTATAACCAAGTCAGCCTCCAAGGTTTAAGATCCTGGTCTGAGCCAGTGACCTGGGTAATCCGTGAATAAGGAAGCCAGTTAACAGGAGCCTGCCTAATGGGGGGTTGCACAGCTCCGTATTACTAGAAAATAACAAAAAAAAAAAAAAGAAGTCTGAGAAAACATTTCCCGTATACACTTTCTCTAGGCAGGTCACTTGAACTGAAAGTAGGTGGGGTAAAGTGGAGGAAAGAGGGGATGCTCTGTTTCAGAGACCATTCCTTTATGGTGAAGCCCCTGTTCCCTCGATGAAGGAACTTTACACCATATTTCCCCCATGTTCCACATTGGAAAAATGCAAACTAAGAATATTTTTCCTGATTATCTCCTATGAGGACACTTTGAATACTGAGCATGACTGGCAGGGGTAAAGTGGTTATTGATCGTTGTAAAATAACCCTAAATCAGTTATACTACTCTTTACAGGGCAAATATATACACACAAAACACATGCAGGCCTTTGCATTAAGGACCACTTTAAGAGTCTGTATATATAAAAGCCAAGACATAAAGGTGTTAACTGGAGCCCTAAACAACTTATTCATAGCAGCCATTACGATCTTCTGCCCTAATTAAGATGAGTGGTAATTTAATATTGGAGGCGATGGTGTTCATTCATGAACGTGCATTTTCCTACACACAAGAAATGTTGCCTTTCAGATTACTGAACAGTCTATAGAACCCTAAAGGACCATTCTGAAATAGCAAATAAATACTCCAAATTTGCTTTACAATATTTTCCTCCCTACACATCAGTGAGTGGGGATAACAGAGATCAGAGTGACATTTGGGGCACGGGCACACCCCATTTTTTATTAATACCAGAACTTAGGCTGAGCAGAGTCAAACAGTCAGGCAGAGCAAACAGAGAATCTCAGGCAAAATGATCACAGCAGGGTATGAATCTTAGTCAGAGTGACAGGGTGAGAATCTCAGTCAGGTACAACAAAATGGAAGGTGAGATTCTAAGACACGGTGGACAGTGTGGAGAGAGCCAAACAAGCACTATTACATATAATTTTTCTTCTTCATCGGGTAAAAGTATAAGAGTCAGGACACAAACACAGAAAAATGCCTCATTCATATAGGTAAAGGTACCTTGTACTCGAGGTGCCCACTCGGTGGCATGTTTTGCATGGGTAGTAAGGTATGCAGTACATTGGTATTCTGAGTAACTGGTAGAAATGGGGTCTGCTGGGTGACTCTTGGAAAACCAGGAATGATCTTCTGTAGGTCCTCTGCACCTCCCTCAGTGCTGAAAGACAAAGGAAGTGGCAATAACAGGGTAGTATTAAGCATCAAACAGGAAAAACATCAGTTTGGATCAAATCTACACAGGTTTCACTCCTCACGGAAGTGACAGAAAGTTATTTAATTGAAATGGGCGTTAATTGCTCTGCCCTGAAACATTACAGGTATCAGTCCCAGGAGAAACCACCAACACTGATTTGGAAACAATCAGTAATATCTACAGGACAGAAACCTATCACACATGCTCAAAAAGAAAACACAATGTATACATGCATTTTTAATGGATCTTATCAGTTTCTGTGCAGCAGACGTGCTTCCCATTGCATGTGCTCCACAAGTCTCTAAGGCCAGTCCATTCCACACAAACCTCGCTATGGGCATTATTCAGTAAGCTAAGGAGGTGCAATTGTGTAGCAATCCAACTGCACCACAAGGAACAGATAAAAATCCCCACTAGGGATTTTAACAATTTGACCGCTAGAGAGGTCTCAAACACATTGCAAGGCAAAGCACTGGAGATTTTCCTAGCATTCGAGGGCTAAGTCACCATTTAAGTTATGGGTTTTTTTATTGTCTCCTAATATGAAGTTGATTTGCTCCATAATTGCTCCACTTTAGCTTACGGAATATGGTCCTGTGTGCAGCAAGCAAATCCAACTTACTAACTGCATAGGCTTATACTCACTGTGTATCTGGCACTCCCACAGTGTGTCTCCTCATGGACAGATACCGGGCCAAGGCCTCTGGTGAAGGTTCCTCCCCTTCATCACTGTCCAGATTCATGGTGCCATTTGTCTAAAGTATAGAAACAGAGGAAAATTTGAGGAAGTGTTATTAGCTTCTAGACAGACTACAAAAAATTAAAACATGTGGAAAAGTGCCAATTTACATATTTTGAAGTATATAAACACACACAGTTACGTATTCTAACCCCTTTATCAATGGCACACATACCACAAGATGGCAAATCTAGACATACTTGCCCATGACTATTCTGCCATTTTCCTTTTATTGTAAGACTTCAAGAGAACGTAAAGTTATAACAAACATACTTGGGATTGTTCAATTCACTTATATAATGTGTAGTATCCAACTTCTTGAAAATCTATTGGTTTCCACCTCCTACTCATATTTCCTTCAGATCTGAAAGCCAGTCGTGTGACCAGACAGATCGCAATGAGGGACAATATCGTATATAAGGCAAACCGGGTTCCCCTTGATTCTTTCATGAAGAATAAAAAGGTACAGGCAGAACGTAGGATACTATGCATTATATAAAAGTAAACTGAACAATGCAAGGTATGTTTATAAAGGAAGATTTTAATTTTACCTGTTAATTCCTTTTCTCTTAGTTCATACAGGTTACTGGTAACTCTGGGAGGCGATCCGCCCATTTAACTAGGCAGGAACAATTCTAGAAGTGAATGCAGGAGGTGGAGCCTACATTCCCTTCTTGGCTGCAGCTAGCCAATCAGCTCCAGTAAGATTTGAGACACTATTGACTAGATAGTAGAAGGGAAAGAGTACTCCTGCGAGCATGACCCCAAAGGGCCCCCACGGTCTGCAACAGGAGAGCCAAGCATGGTCGCTTGACAGGGTGAGAGACCAGTAACCTGTATGGACTAAGAGAAAAGGATTTAACAGGTAAGACTAAAATGCAATTTTCTCTGTCGCCCAATACAGGTTACTGGTAAACTCTGGGATGTCCAACTATTGAGTTTCACAGAGGTGGGAAGTAAGGCAAGGACCAGGAGCAGGGCCCCCAAAGTCACCAGAGCAGATATGAACCATAAGATCAGAGATAGCACAACAAAACAAATGAAGTGTCAACAGACACTGAACAGGGGTAACAACACCCCAGTAACTGTTACACAGCACATTGAGCTAGAGCCAACAGGGAAGGAAGTACCAAAGAACCAAAGAAGATCCTAGACAGGCAAGACTGCCTCCAGGATCTTCCTCCCAAAACTGGTGTCAGCCGATGCTAGCACATCAACAAGGTAGTGCTTCGAAAAGGTGTGCACAGATGACCAAGTGGCAGCCTTGCACAACTGGTCAGTGGAGGCCTCATTCTTGTAAGCCCAAGAAGCCCCAATAGATCTAGTAGAATGAGCCGTGACCCAAAAGGGAACAGGCTTCTTAAGCCTCATAAGCCTTACAAATAGTGGACTTGGATCCAAGGTGCAATAGTGACTTTGGATGCAGGTCTCCCTGCCCCGTGGCCCTCAGGAACAATGAACAGCGCGTCAGACCGTCTAATGGACTTAGTGTGATGTACATAAAACTTGAGACAACGCTCCACACCTAACAAGTGGCGATCCCTCTCCTTGTCAGAGGTGGGGTCAGAGCAGAAAGAAAGCACCGCAATCTGATTAATGTGGAACTCAGAGATCACCTTTGGGAGAAAATTTTGTCTTTGTGAAACACCAAAAAGAGTGGGCTACAAGACAGAGCATGTAACTTCGTGACACGGCGAAAAGACACGATCGCCAGAAGAAAGGCCATTTTCCACAACAGCAGGTGTAGAGGAATAGTAGCCAAGGACTCAAGGGGAGGGCGCTGAAGGACACCCAAAACCAAGTTAAGATCCCCACTGAGGAGCGGGAGTCTTAAAAGCAGGACGAGTATGAGCAACGCCCTGGAAGAAAACCTTGACATCAGGAAGAATAGCAATGCGCCTCTGAAAGAAAACAGAGAGCAGAAGTCTGAACCTTAAGTGAACTTAAACTGAGGCCCTTATCCACACCACCCTGCAAGAAAGACAGGACCATAGGCAGATCAAAATCCTGAGAAAGGTCCCTATCAGCAGACTAAGATAGAAAGGTAGACCAGACACAATGGTAGGCCTTAGAAGAAACAGGTTTGCGGGCACTGAGCACAGCCACCACACCAGAAGAAAAAACTTTCTTCTTCAATATTGAGGATTCAGTTTCCAAGCCGTCAAAGTTAGATGAACATCCTCCTTCCACAGGTAACCCTGTAGAAGAAGATCCGGACGGCAATGGAGCCAGAAAGGCTCCACCGCTGACAGATCCAGAAGCTCCAGAATCCAAGCCTGTGGAGGTCAGTACGGAACAATCAGAAAGACTGGGCAGCGCTCCAGTCTCAATTTCAGTAACACCCTGTGCAACATGGGAAGGGGAGGAAAGATGTAAGCCAGAAGAAATAAAGGAATGGACATGGCATCCACCGCTAGAGCTAGAGGATCCCTCCAGTGAGAGCAGAACCTTGGAACCCTCCGATTGTGTCTTGTCGCAATCAGGTCGATGAAAGGAAGCCCCCACTTCTGAACAATGAGGGTGAACACCTCCGGGTGCAGTTCCCACTCTCCGCTGTCCACCGTGTGTCGACTGAGGAAGTCTGCCAGGACATTGTCTACGCCAGGAATGTGCACTGCAGATATGACAGGAACATGTTCTTCTGCCCAGGACAAAATAGCCTTGACCTCTAACCAAGCAGCGAAACTTCTTGTTCCACCCTGCTTGTTGATGTAAGCCATGACCATGGCATTGTCAGACTGGACCTGGACTGGGCATTCTTCCAGCTGGGGTTTCCAATGATGAAGGGCATGAAATATCGTCTGAAGCACCAACACGTTGTTGGGAAGGTGAGATTCCTCCAGAGATCACCGACCCTGAGCATTCATGCAACCCAGGACTGCTCCCCATCCGGAGAGGCTGGCATCCGTCGTCCCTGTGGTCCAGAAGGATACCAGGAAGGACTTGCCCTTGAGCAGATTGGAGAGGTCGAACCACCACGACAAACTCAGTTGCACACAAAGAGGGAGGGATACTGATGTCTTCAGAAGGTCTAGCTGACCCCTGCACACCTGGATCACAAATCTCTTGAGTTCACTGGTATGACCCATGGCGAATGGGACCGCTTCTATGGTGGATATGAATTTCCCCACTAGAGATGACAACTTTGTGGATGGAACTGGATCATGAGCCAGAACAGCAGAAACCCTGTGGGTGATCTGGTAAGCCACCTTGTCCATGAGAAACACCATGTGCTGCCGAGTGTCGAGGAGAAGGCCCAGGAACACCAGACGCTGGGATGGGACAAGATCTGACGTGTCCATGTTGATGATCTACCCATGATGGGTGAGAGCATGAATGCAGTCCTAAACCTGCTGATGAAGAAGTTCCACAGAAGGGGCTTTCAGAAGCAGGTCATCCATGTATGGAGTAACTCTGATGCCATCCCGATGGAGGATGAATACTAAAGCTCCCAGGACAGGGTTGAAGACTTGAGGAGCTATAGTAAGACCAAAGGGAAAAGCTGAAAACTGAAAGTGCCCTTGGTCGCAGGCAAATCCGAGATACTGCTGACTCTCTGCATGAATGGCGATGTGTAGATACACATCTTGAAGATCCAGAGAGGCAAGGAATTTCCCCGGAGACAAAGCAGCAATCACCTTCCTTAGGGACTCCTGGTGATAATGAGTCTTGATCACAAAGGAATAGAGATCCTTCAAATCCAAAATGGGATAACAGCCACCATCCTTCTTGGAGACCACAAAGAGGTTTGAATAAAAACACATACCTCTGTCCTGAATTGGAACAGGTTCCAGAACATCCTTGTCCAGAAGGACCTGGATAGAGCCACTGAACAGACTGTGTTTCTCTTCGCCCTGAGGCGTATGAGGGAAAAAAACGAAAGGGAGGAAGAGAGGCGAAAGGGATCCTGGTCCAAACAAAGAGTGCCTTAAAAAGGCAATGAGATCAAAGCTTTCTTGGAAGCAGTGTCAGAAGACCAGACCGCAATGGCCCGGTTCACCCATGCCACAGCGAACGCTGGACGCATGGCAGTACCAGCAGTGGCAAAAATGGACTTGAGGGAGACCTCAAGTTTCTTGTCAGTCCAGTCTTTCAGAGCGGATGTAACAGCAACTGGCAAAGCAGTGGACTTAGATAGCCTGGAGACAGGAGCATCCACTTTGGGGGGATGAACGCATTAAGCAAGCGCTGCCTCAGAGAAAGGGTAAAGCTTGGCAAATTTCCGGGAAACAGAAGGTTTCCTGTCTGGAGACTTCCACTCATCAGACACAAGGTGGTCAAGAGTGGGGTTAGATGGAAAACAAGTATAGGGCCTTTTAGGCTCCTGAAATACATCAGAGGGATCCAAAGAAACCTCCTGAACTAAGAGAATGTTTAGGGTGGTTAAGACGGCTCTGATCAAGCCCTCAACTGAGGGATCAGGATCAGCTTCAAAGGGTTCCCCAAAAAACTGAGAGGAGCCCACAGCAGAACATTCCTCAACATCTGAATCCACCAACAGTTCCTCCTCAGAGGAATCTGATACGTCAGGTACACCTTGTGGTTTCGGCAAGGAAGCCCTGATGGTAGCAGGGGGCTGCCAAGACTGGAAGACCCCCTGTAACTGGGATGGAAGGGGTTGTAAGGTAGACCACAGGTCCCTGGTGGTGGACTTAAACTCTTGCATCCAAACTGGCTCAAGTACATGGCTGGAGGTCCCTGGGGGAGACGCAGGGGCAACAGAGCATGCTGGGCAAAATCACCTGAGTGCTCTCTAGGTAACCCTGATTGACATGAGGAGCAGTGCGCAATGGGAGACACAGACACACCATTATCCTTAGCCAAATACAGTGTGTAAGATTAAAATTTAACCCCCAGAAATTGCTAAAATGCACTTATCTGGCAGAGGAAGGGTTAATCTGCAGAGGAGAAGAGGAGAGTCCAAGCCCTGCACAGGATACTAGTCCAGGTAAAGGCACAAAATGGCTGCTGCAGCAGGAGCCAATCAGAAATGAGCGCGCAAAGCAAGCGCTCATGGGAAATGTAGTTTTCCCAGAAAAAGTACCCCAGCAGTGTCCAAAGCCCCCTGAACCCCCCAACACACACAAAAGTTAACCAGATGACAGAGCAAGGGCAGACAATTAAAATGAGCCATCTCTGAAGTTGCTACGTTGAGCGGTTGCAGACATGTCCCAAACTGTACAGTCCCATAGAAGTGAATGGAGCAATGGCGTCTATGCAGTAAAGCAGAACACAAATTTTGCGAAGTAGTAACTGTGAATAAAAATTACATGAAACATCACTTCAGATTACCATGTATTAAGAAGTAACCTGAGTGGGTAACTCCTGAGGAAAGAACTTGAACCCAAGATTTTCCCCCCAGGGCTTAAGGTCCACAAAAAGCACCTAGATACTGAGCTAAGGGCATTGTCAGTTATGGTAATCTGCCTAATGGTGGTATTCCATATCTAAAAGAAAAATAAAAAAAATAGCTAGAACTATAGCAGAACTGTTCTCTTGCCTGTGTTTTCACCAAGGAACAAATCTTAATGGAGCCGATTGGATATCTGTAGCCAAGGAGGGAAGGTAGACCCCACCCCCTGCATTCACTTCTAGAATTGTTCGTGCCTAGTTAAAGGGGCGGATCACCTACCCAAAGTTACCAGTAACCTTAATTGGACGACAGAGAAATTAATATGGCTTTCAAGACCCTCTCTGAATGTCAGTTTTTATATTGAAAATGTAGCCTTTAAGGAAATGACTCCATTAGACTCCATTCACCTTTGTTTGTAGGGTATTCCATTTATGTACTATAATGGCGCACTAATATAGAGATGCTCCTATGTTTTTGAGCAATTGAATCAATTTTTTTCCCTAGACTACAGAGCCCCATTACTGAGGCAAGGGCACATCCCAAAACCACCAATCTAATTGCTCACCTCAACAATCTGGTTCTCAGGATTGATGAGTTGCACCTGGGGCACATTCATACTGACTGTGTTACTAGCTGTATCAGCCTGCAGGTTGGAGAGAGAAAAAAAAATGTAATCTGGGAAGACCATAGCATTCATTAGCCTTGTTCAGTACAGGATTTCAGGCTACTATTTTCAGCTTACTTTACGGACAAAGAACGGAATGTGAGTTTATGGTGTCAGCCTAGATTCCATCACATATTTAATATTCAATTTTCATCACAGACATCAATATGAAAATGTAGGATGAACTAGTGATAACATTTATCACCTGCAATGGAATCAAGCCCATTGACTGTAATGCAGTAAATAGAAATGGATGATAAATAATAAGAAATACAAAATGCAAAGGTTCGGAGCTCTGAAAATCGAAATAATAATGCAATACGCTAATCTCAAATAGAAGAATCCAAATCTAAATGGTAACAAATATTTTCAACAACTGTAACAAAGTTTATTCTGCAGACTAGGCACTGTATAGACAAAAATAATAAAAATGGAGTACTACACAGAAAAACAGACTGCTCTCACCTGAACAGGCTGACTGGGGTAGGATAATGGGCGAGGGGCACTTGGTGGAGTTGGGAGACGAAGAGTTTTATGTCGCTTAAGTCGGTCACATAGCAAACTGTAGATAGCACTGTAGTGATCATACGCATCTGTCCTGAGAGACTTTGGAATAGAAAAGGACAGTGAGATTGACAAACAGTGAGATCATTAACAAAAGATGAAGGCAGAATCAAGAAGAGGAGAAAATAAGGGAAGGGTTAATCAGTCTCAGAAAAAGGGCATACGAGTATAGTTAGGAAAAACGTGAAGTGAAAGTAGGAACAATAAAGGAGTGGAAAAATGAGGGGGAAAGATGAAATGGAGATGGATAAGAAAAGGGAGCAGGCAAAAGAAAAAAGGTACAGGTAAAAGAAGGAATGAATGAAAGAAGAAAAGGTGCAGGAGACAAAAGAACCAGGAACCAAATTAAGAGAATAGGAGATGGGAGTGCAGAACTCACCTGCAGAGTACGTTCCTCGTCCAATCCCATTTCAGCCATGGTCAGCAGAACCTGATCATTCAGAGGTTCCCTCTGCCGCTCCAACTTCACATGCTGGCATTCTGCTATTAACTGAAGACAGGAAATTGGGTGAAAAACACAGAGGAACTGTTTGTTTCAGATATAGAAAGAGGTTAGCAAAAGATGCAGTGAGGAATCAGAGCAAGATGGGGGTGAAAACTGGCAGTAATGGCAAGGAGGGAGGGACAGCGGGCGCGCGCACAGGCAAGGGAGGGACAGCGGGCGCGCGCACAGGCAAGGAAGGGACAGCAGGTGAGCGCACAGGCAAGGGAGGGACAGCGGGCGCGCGCACAGGCAAGGGAGGGACAGTAGGAGCGCGCACAGGCAAGGGAGGGACAGCGGGCGCGCACACAGGCAAGGGAGGGACAGCGGGCGCGCACACAGGCAAGGGAGGGACAGCGGGCGCGCACACAGGCAAGGGAGGGACAGCGGGCGCGCACACAGGCAAGGGAGGGACAGCGGGCGCGCACACAGGCAAGGGAGGGACAGTAGGAGCGCGCACAGGCAAGGAAGGGACAGTAGGAGCGCGCACAGGCAAGGGAGGGAGGGAGGGAGGGAAGGACAGAGAGCACAGGCAAGGGAGGGAGGGACCCATGGACAGGAAAGGATGGAGAAAGCAGAGTGGGAAAGAACAGCGAGGACAGAGGGAAATGGACAGTAAGTTCAAGCGCATGGCAGCCCAGAGGGAGCATGGACAATTATGAGAAGAGTGAGATGTCATAGTTTAGAGAGTTGAGGCATATACTGAGTGATCACAAATGTGGTGGACCTTCTCTGTAACAGTTACTCACCCTTTCAAACTCTAGGTCCTGCTCTCCCTGACACATCCACTTGTGTTTACAGATCTGTTCCATAGACAGACGCTTACTGGGCTCCAGGACCAGCATATGACGGATTAAGTGCTCACATTCTGTGGGGGAAAGTTAAGAGGATCATTCAGTTATTTATGCATAGTAACAGCTCTCCTCCTTTCCCCTAGAATAGCAAAAAAGGATTTTAGTGATGTTAGCATTAAATTCCATATGAAATGCAAGAACCAGGGGGTGAAGTCCCCTCCTCCAGAGTGCAGGGAACTTCTAAAAACAAGGTATCTGAAGTATTGACTCCATTCTTCCCTACACTTTACCCCACCTCCTACTTACAGTTTTAACTATATCAAAGCCAAGATAAAACAGAAGCGAGAGGAAAAAAAGAGAACCCAAAAGGAACCCCCTCTGCCAACTGTTTTATTGTTTATTTTGTCAGGGTGGGAGTTCTGTGTGCCACATAGACTAAGAGAAAATGATTTAACTGTAAATACAATAAAATCCTATTTTCACATATTCATTATGGAAAACAGGAAACATAGGAATATACCAAAAGCTAACGGTCAAGATTCCCATGAGGGAAAAAAAAAGGGTTGGAAGCCTTGTGTGTCAAGGAATACACCAAAGAACAGTAAATGAATAGTGAACCAAAAGGGTTCTGATCTTCAAATAGAAAAGTAATATAGAAGGATATAGCCTAAAGGACCTTTGGGTCAATGCTGGCCTCAGCCAAGAGCAGGACCAGTGTGCAAAGACAACCACCTCCTTATACAGCTGCTCAGCAGTGGCCTGTAAGTCAGGATGAACCGGAAGAATGTGCCGTGCCTCAAAAGGGAACAGGTTACTTCCTGAGGACACATGTCTGGTCATTGGCTTCCTTCATCCAGCACTGAGCCCCTCATGGGATGGTAAAAATGTAAGTCAGTCTTCTGAAATGGCAACGTGCAACGAACGTGGTAATTCAAGCAATGAGCCGCATCCAACAGATGAAGCTCCTGCTCCTGTTAAAAGCCAGACAGAAAGAAGAAAGCAAAACTTCCTGTTTAATGTGAAAATCCGAAATAAACTTGGGAAAAAAAAAAACACAAAACCACCCTCTTCTGGTAAAAATCCAAAAGGGAGGCTTAAAGGATAAAGCCTGGAGATCGGTCACCTGCCAAATAAGCGAAATGGACAGTGGAAAGGATGTCTTGAGTGTCAGCAAGCAAAGAAGCAGCAGAAAGTCTCAAAAGGCAGCTTCTGAAGCACTCCCAATACCAATTTTAAGTCCCATTGAAGAGTGGGATCCCGAGAGACAGGGTAGGCAAAGTTCTTCAAATCAAGATACAAAGCAATGTGTGTTGGAAGAGAACAGAAAAAGCAGCTATTTGCACCTTTCTGAACATCACCTTCAAGAAAGATCAGAAACACTGGATGCCTGAGAGGTTGCAGACAGGAATCATGATCAGCCCACCAGTGGTAGAAGAAGGACCAAACCCTATGATAGACCATGGACGAAACCAGTTTTCTATCATTGAGCATACTAGAAATGACAGCTTCCAAAAAGCCTTATTCTCTTCAAGATGCTGGCCTCAAGAGCCAAGCTGTGAATGCCAAGTCCTCCACCTTAGGATGACGTACTGGACCCTGGGTCAGAAGGCATAGCCTCAAGAGGAGGCAAAAAGGCTCTGCTGTGGACAGACAGAGAAGATCTGAACCAAGGACAAAAACACAGCAATCAAAATTATATGAGCCCTCTACATTGTGACATTTCTCAGCACCCTATGGTGCTGGGGGTTTAATCAATGGAGGAAACACATACACTAGAGGAAAATTCCATGGTATGGACATCGCATCCACAGCAAATGCCACTGAATCCCTCCACCTGGCACAGGACAGGGGAATAATGTGGTTCAGGCAAGAAGCCATGAGATCCACCAGTAGCAATCACCAACTGCGGATAATAATAATGAACATACTCAGGGTGAGCTCCCAAATTCTAGTATCCAGACGCTGACAACTCAGGAAGTCTGCCACTATGTTTTCTACACCAGAAATGTGAACTGTGGAGACGGCAGCATGTGAGCCTTGGACTATTAGAGGATATTAAGAAACTCAGCCCAAGCAGGCCAGAGATGTGAGGCTAGTTGGATCGTCCATAACACCAGAACATTGATGGCTACAAGACTCTCCTCCCCAGTGCAGAGACCCTGGGCTGTCAGGAGAGTCTGGACAGAACCCCAGCCCAAAAGGATGGCAATTTGTGGTGACCACTCTACTCGGGGATGACAAACAGATGGCGCAGCATCAGACTGGAATGCTGTAGCCACCAGTGAAGGTCTTCCTTCGTCAGAGGAGAAAGATGAGATGGGTATCGGAACAAATTCCTGAGAATGTCCAATTGTAATTCCTGTGTGGGAAATTGAGCAAAGAAAACTGCCTACAAGACAGAAACTAGGTAACACAGCACGTTCATGTATTACTGCACTGTAACCGATGGCCAGGCTATTGCTCGAGACACCAAAAAAGACAAGGAATGAATCTTGCCCCCTGGAAGAAACACCCTTGGAGGGTATTAAACCTCATGTTTAGGAAACTAATGACCTGGGAAGGAACCACAAGTTTTTAAGGGTTTTTTTTGTTTGTTGGTTGGTTTTTTTAATGTTCAGCTTTCAACCATACTGCCAAAGCAGAGTAGCCTCCGAATTAGCCTTGAGTAAAAAGGTAGTCTAGATATGAGGTCAAAGAGAACCCTTGAGCATGGATGTGATCTGACAAAGCAAACATGATTTTGGTCAAGATGTTGGGGATAAACACCAGACCAAAAGGGAACGCAGTGAACGTTGCCATGAAATGCAAAGTGCAGAAATCTCTTATGATCCAGATGAATCAGAACATGTAAGCTAAGCATCCTGGAGGACTAGAGAGGCAAGGAACTCCCTGGGACACATAGCTGTGACGACAAATCACAAAGACAATTTTTAACCATGGCTTTAACACAAAGTGATGAGGCATAATTCCAGAATAGGATTTCGGTCGCCATCTTTTTTGATACAATAAAAAGGCTTGGGTAGAATCTGGTGAAGCATTGGAGACCAACACATGCTTTCTAGCAGGGAGGATTCTGCATTGAGAAACTGATGGCTCCGAAATGGATCCAGAAGCACTATAGCCATTAAAAAAATACATATACGAGGAAGGGGGATCACATTCTATGCGGTCTCTTTCCAAACACACTGATCCGTCACCTAAAAAGTCGCCCACGTCTTTAAAAGGGACAGACCAGGACCCAGAGTCATGCGGAAGTGGGCTTTGTCAGCCTTAGACCTTCACGACCTGAAGTGTCTCAAGGACTGCACTGATGAGTCATTCATCTGTGTGAGAAGGGTCCTCCTCTCATTTATCACTCAATGAAACAGAGGAATCTAGTTCTTCCCCATCAGTCTCCCCTTCCTCAGAAGAAGAATAGCCAACAAAGTGAGAATAACCCCCCCAAAATGGGACAATCATAAAGAGGGTCATAGAGCATCCAGACCAACATTTTAATACCCCCTGAATAGATATGGGGATAGAAGAGACTTAAGATATAAGGTCCTTAAGCCAAACTGCTTTCTACTCAGCAAATGAGGGCCACCATGCTAGAGGTACATAGGGTACAGAATAATCCCAAGTCCGGGCATGAGATGCAGTGGGTGAAAGGGGTTAAGGTGATCCCAGAAACCTGGGCTTTAGATTTGCCCATGTGTTCCCCTGGGTTATGACATGTACAGAACAACCTCCCTAAATGAAAACACAAGTAGTCCAAATCGCAGACAAGAACTCATAAATATATAAAAGTATATATGACTGCAAGAGGTTAAAATGAGAGAAAGGAGGGAGAAACCAGCCATAGCAGAGTTTGTGAAAACAAAGATGGCTGCCACAAAGACATCCAAGCTTCAAGGGGCCACCCCTTAATTTCAGAAAAAAATAAATAAATAAATAAAAAAATAAAGATCAGAGTGATGCATCTGCCTCCAGAGGGAGGAGGAATGCCTCAAAACATGGTAGACATGATAAATAGGGTTAATAGCCTTTACTTTAAAAGCAGCCTCATCTAAACACACACTATATAATAAAAAGAGAATTCAAGAGAAGCTTTAATTGTTTTTGGGTGCCATAACTCACTGTCCTGAAATGTTACAGTGTTGCTGTTACTTTATCATATTATGGAAAGTTCTGGTCAACTGACCATAAACTTCAACAGGATGGTGCACCCAAAAATTAAAAAAAAAAAAAAAAAAAAAAAATCAAGTATGACCTGCTCTAACTTTTGAATAAAAAACCTCAGCAGTGGGAGTACCATGTTGTACTCAGGAAGATAAAACTTACAATATAAAGTTTAGTATATAAAAAGTTTACTATCCCTTTAACCCACCTGAAGCTTTAGCCTTCAGGCTCCCATCCTATATAATAATTCGCTAAATCGTGTGCAACGGCGCGACATGCGCAGTAGATAATGCTGCGCGTGCTGCAGTCATGCGCAGTAGAGACTTCCCGCGCCGCAGCTGATACAGAGCTGGGCGCTCCGAAGGAGTGTCCAGCTCTGTATCAGGCGTTGCGCGGGCAGTCTCTACTGCTCGTGACTGCCCCGCGACCGGGTGGCAGTGGCACTATGGCCCGTGTAAAGGGCTGTTCAACTAGTTGTAGTATAATGAAGAGCTTTAGAGAAATTCAACAGTGAGGGAAAGCCTTAGAAAATAAAGTCTACCTCCACAGTTTTGAGGTCCTGGAATGAACCTGTGAACAGGGCAATCCATGAAAAAGGAAGCACGTTAATGGGGACTACCTAATGAGGGCTTATACAGTCTCATATTACCAAGAATAAAAAAAAAAAAAATAAAAAAAGTCTAAGAACTGTGCCCAAATAGCTTTTCTGTGGAAGTTCACTTAAGAATGGAAGTAGTAAGGGGGTGTAAAGTGGAAAGAAGATGGGAATCTCCTCCTCAGAGACCTTGGTTCCTGTGTTCCACATTGGATGAAAGAGAAAGAAGAGAAGGACACTAGCAAAATATGACAAGTAGTGGTAATTGCCTGGTATACCAATACAGAACAGAAAGAGGGCAGCACTCAACCATGTATTTAAATAAAATGTCTTTATTCACTTAAAATCAAAATCAAGAATAATACTTTGAGTTGCTTCCTTTTGTCAAGGCCACAGACTGCATATCAACAAAAAAAAAAAAAAAAAAAAAAAAATCACAGTATACATACCACAACTGCCACCAAGCACACTATCAAAGTATTTGGAATTCATAATGGATCATCATTTACAGCCATTATATATATATATATATACAGTTGTCAAAGTTTCGGTCCTATAACAGGGCCTAATACTGTACTTATGAAGATTAGTCAGAATGGCTATAGTAAAATGTTAAGATATCCAAATAATGATAGTTGAGGGTGCACTCCAAAACTAAAGTAACACACAATCCAAATGTAGGAGGCACTCTTCTTAAACTATGCCCAGGTGCACAATCCTTCAGGATGAACATTCACATCAGAATTTCTGGGAGATGTTAACCCTTTGAGTGCCAGCACTCAAAGGGTTAAAAAGCTGGTCCTGCTCTGTCTCTGCCGTCACTCATGCGATGCGCTGTAGAGACTGCACAAACGCACAGAATGCGCCCATCACACAACTCCCAGCATTCTGATTTGGGCAGTCTCTACTGCGTATGAAGGCTTCTGACAAATATTGTAGCAGATTATTATAGCATAATGCATCCCTGGGGCAGCCTGGAGGGAGGTAGGAAGTCATGCGGCGCTGTGCCGCACACACAGTGTGCCGCGGAACCCGGAAGTGCCACATTCTAACGCTTAAGATCTTCCATAGTAGGTAAGTAAAATAAAAATAAAAAAACACACCGCTAATGTTTTTGTAGTGGTTGAAACAACTACACGAAAGTTTTTCTGATGTGAATGTTCCCCTTTAAAAGCCTTATTGAAATCAATGGGAAATAGTGAACTATTGCATTAGTTCACTATGGTGCAATTGGTTTGCCCATAAAATGCTCCAGTTATTTTTAGTATGTAAGCCTCCAAATGCATAGGTCTTCCACATAGAGATCAGTTTACTATAATAGTCAATTTGGCTCTACAGAGAAAGCTCTGCCACAACGCATGCGCTGCTGTATTTCTGATCATGAGTCATTAGACAACAGTCTCCTAAAACAAATACCCATGAAAAAAAAAAAAAGACAACGTCCCTTTAAGTGTTTTCTAAAGCTCATTATGAGATCATGAGATGCACAACTCATGTTCTATGATTATGGGTCCTGCTTTCAAAAATAAATGACAGCAAACCAATTGCACAATAAGAGAAAAATGACAAATTCAGACCGATTTAACAGTTTCAGCTCCACTGGGGTGCCCAATGCATTGCAAAGCAATGCGCTGGGCACAGCTCTAGCACTGAAGGGGTTAAATGGGACTTTTAACCACTTGAATGTGAGAGAGGTCTCCCAATGATTTGCACAGTACTGCTTTGGAGACCTGTCTAGCATTCAAGCGGTTAAAGCGGAACTACCACCCCTTACATACACTGCCCCAAATAATTACCCATCTGGCAACTAGCTGCTCAGTAGCCCTAGTCGCAACAATTACTACCGCGTTAATGAGAATTATACACTGCTCTGGGGATGACAAGCAGGACGGAGAGCAGACATCTTTCCATAGTGACGCCTGTACACCTGCTCAGTCAGTCCATTTTGGAGCCGAACGGCTCCCAGCAACGCCTCTTAGAACAGGCTGGGACTGACAGCGCAGGTGCCCAGACGTCACTGGGGAAAGATGTAGAGCAGTGTACAATTCTCATGAACACGGTAATAATTCTGGCGACAAGCGCTGCTGAGCAGCTAGTCGCCAGATGGGGAATTATTTGGGGCCACGTTTGTAAGGGGTGGTAGTTCCGCTTTAAAACCACACTTAACCCTTTGAGTTCCAGAGGGGTATGAAACGCATTGCAATGCGTTGTGTACCCCCTGGCACTCAAAGGGTTAAATCAGTGAGCTGTTTAGGGAAATGTTATCACCCCCCCCCCCCCATGGTGCAGCTGGTTTGCCCCAAAATGGCTCCACCTCTCTCTGAAGCGTAGGGCCCCATTACCTAATTTATGGTGTTTTGGACTCAGATGTGATAGTAACTATGACACACAAGTGCAGGCAGGCACAACACTTACTTTGGAATTTTGTAAACAGGATTGGTACATTTGGATTCATGCATACAATATTTAAAAAAAAAATTGTAGAATCCTGAAGAGGATTATGCTGATGCAAAAACAAAAAAGGACAGGAGAGAACAACCTAGATTTACTGAATTCCACTCAGCACTCTTTGGCCGTTTCCATTTCCTTAAAAGCCATCTCATTTCATTCCTACCCCTCACCCATACAATCTTGGCTCAATGTCAGAAAGCAGTATGCACTGAAATGAGATTAAATGGTCAGGAATGCAAATATTTGTGAATCGTTCCCAAGTCTCAGACAGGAGGGTGGATTCTCCCAGGGGTAGAGGAGACCAGACACTTCCCATGAACTCCTGGCATAAGTAGACACAGGTCTGTACTCATATATACTCTCCACCTCCTGTATACAGAATAAGCTGGTGTGAGCTTCCTGCAACCAGAACCAGTGTCAATGCTTTAACCCCCCCTTGGGTGCTTCAGAGGTCTCCAACACACTTTGCGATGCGTTAGAGATGCTTTTAGAAACAAAAAGGTTAAAAAGCATTACAGGGATAGTAATACTTCGTTTTAACTTTATTTTATTTTGTAGGCATTAAAAAAACATGAAGAATGATATAAGTCTTATCTCTCAAACCTTTATGGTTTAAGAGATATTCACAAACAAAGTATCCCCCCCCCTGTTCAACCAGATCAGAAGGGAGATGCCCAGGTAGACTGCAGAGAGGGACAATCTTCAATTTAGATAAGGGAAAAACCTGAAAAACTTGTCAAGGGGGGAAGGGCTTTCATTGTTTTCATTATAAAAAGTTTGTCTCCTGCTGTTATCTGTCTGGTCTTACAACCAGATTCACATCTGAGAAGAGATGGCTTACACTAGGTAAAAGGGGCGATGAGGGGAAACTTTGCTTGTGAATGAATATCTCATAAACCATAAAGGTTTGAGAGATAAGACTTATATCATTCTTCATGTTTTTTTAATGCCTACAAAATAAAGTTAAAACGAAGTATTACTATCCCTTTAATACTTTACAGCAATACTTTTAAGACCTTCAGCATTTCAGGAAATAACCATTTGAGTGCAGGATGGGCATGCAACAAATTGAAAAGCAATGCACTGCTTACCCCTCAGACATTCAGTTAAAGATACAGTGCTAAGAGGTTTTTAGTGAACGTACAGTTAAATACTTTTCCCTTAGTCCATGTGGAACACAGGAATCATGGGGTAAAGTCCTCTCCTCCTGTAGGGCAAGGCACTTCTTAAAAAAAAAAAAAAAAAAAAAAAAAAAAAAAAAAGAGGCAGAGACTTCCTCCATTTTACTCCCGACTACAACAAGCAGTTTTTACCTACAGCAAAGGCAAGATAAAGCAGAAGTGAAAGAAAAGGGACTCCCTTCTGCCTGGGGCGGGGTTCTGTGTTCCACAAACACTAAGAGAAAGGGTTTTATTGGAAAGTTCACTAAAATCATCTCCTGTCATCCAACACAGAAAACAGGTACCTTGAGGACATACCAAAGTACATCTACCAAGACTGCTGACAGCAGAAAAAAATAAAAAATAGAAAAAAACCTCCATTGGCAGCCAGTTTCCACAGGACCAACTGATACAACACCAAACATCGGTAAACGAACAGGGTTTTGAGAAAGCACAGCGGAGGCTAGGACATTCACAGGCGTGTTTGATGAAAGTGCAGAGACTATCATACCACTGACTTAAACAACTGGTCAAAAATGCATACATTCTTATAGGCCCAAGATGCACCCAGAGATCTGATGGATGTCCAGTGACTTGAAAAGGTATGCATTTCTTCTTGAGGGCATACATATGCCTGTTAGATGGTCTATTCGATCCAGGAAGCAATAGAAACTTTATATGCAGATACTCACCTGGGCCTATCACTGTGATCACAGAAAGCAAAGATTCCATCTTGAAGCGTGTGGCAACCAAGTACTGATTGAGACATTTGAGGTCCAGAATAGGATGACATTCACCATTGCTCTTGGGAAACACAAAAAGGCTGGTATAGTAACCCGAAAACCATTCTTCGACTGGGACTGCATTGGGGCCACAGCTCCATACAACAGCTTCACCTTTTCTGTGTCCCTTGGAACCTTTGAGGAGAAGAAGCGATATGGCAGAAGGGATCTGAAATCTATGAGGTACCCTTCAGATATCACTCGCAAAACCCATTGGTCCATCACAGAACATGCCCAGGTGTCTCACAAAAGGCAGACGCAGCCCCCTATAGGCAATAGTCATGTGGAGGCTGGTTAGTCAGACTTTGCAGATTTTGCAGCTGATCGCTTGGGCTGCCAGGTCTGTCTGGACTTTGAAGTGGGGAGCTACTGAGACATTTGATTGGTTTGCACCATCTGCTCCCAAGATTTGCGGGGGGGGGGGGGGAAGCAACACACAAAATACACTGGCTTTTCACATACGAAAGGATTTGTGGAGAGTTGAGGCAATTAAGTACACTTACCCCCAAGTAGAGTCACTAATCTGTTTCAGGTCAGGCCTAAAGAGAACCTTCCCCTGAAAAGGCAAGGAAACCAGCAACTTCTTTGAACATTGGTCCGCAAACCAAATCTTGACACAAAGGGTGATGAGTACACAAAAAGTAAAAGATAAACATTTTGTCAGAACACCTAGCTGCATCTAAAAGTGACTCAGCGATGTAGGAGTTTGCTTCCATAATGCTGGCTCATATAGCAACTGTTCACCCCAGACGGCAATGGCCCTATTGATGCAGATGGAGGCAAAAATATGCCTCAGCAGTGGCAGCAAAATTGGCCTTGAGTCAAGCCTCTTATCAGCATGACTCCCTGCAGCTTCTGCCAGAGGAAGGGCAGTGTTCTTCAAGAGTGAGGAGGAGGTAAACCGCAGAGGGAGAAACCCACTGCACCAGAGCCTCATCCATAAAAGGGTATAGCTTAAAAAAAAGTTTATCAAAGGGATAGTAATACTTCGTTTTATCTTTATTTTATTTTGTAGGCATTAAAAAAAAACATGAAGTATTACTATCCCTTTAACCAAAATCTCTTATCAGGAGCTTGGAGCTTTTCACTCGTCCATAAGGATCTGATCAAAAATGTTACCGGGAAGAAAAACGGGAAGACTTCCTGCACCTCTGAAAAATGACAGGAGAGGGAGATCCCCATCTGCAGCATCAGAGACCTGAAAGGACACCAATACAGCCTTAATGAGCCCCTCAACAGAGGAGACCGGATCAGCCTCATAGGAAGATCCATTTGAGTAGGAAGAGTCCATATCCTCATCTTCCTCATCCTCTGAGTCCAGTTCTTCATCAGAGAATGTCTCAATAACGTGTGTCCTTTGAATATAGGATCAACTTGTCTGAAGGTAGGCTGTTGTCTCCAAGAATGGAGAACCCCCCTGAACTAAAGAAGGGATCTGTGCCACTGATGAGAGTAGTGTTTCAACCCATGCAGGCTCTGGTTCAGCGCTGGAGGGGCCCGAAAGAGTGGTAGGGGCCAAAGCACAAGAGGGGCATTGAGACCCAGAGTATCCCCTTGGAAGCCCAGTAAGGCAGGAGGAACAGTGGGTGAGAGAACGGCCCAAATCCTTAAGCCTTTAATTTCCTCAGACATGTCCCTGGGGGAGTGTCAAAATCTGGTAAAAACTAGATTAAATGTCTCCAGAAAAAAAAGATAGAAACCAGAAATACATTAAAAAAAAAGTGCTCATCTAGTGTGCCAATGGTTAAACTGGAAAAGGAGAGCAAGGATAGTCAGCCACTACAGAGGAACAAGAGAAAAGTAAGATGGCCTTGTCAGACACGAGAAATCATGGGAAACCTGCATTATGAGAGCTTGCTTCTTGTTGCCTAGCAACACCTGTTACTCTGGTTGTGGCCAGCAGCATGCTCCTTGGACACTCAAAAACTGGAACAGACAATAGAACCCTCTCTGACCGTTGTAACTCAACAGTTCCAGAGAAATGTCTGAGAAGTTTTCCCCACAGAAGAGAATGGAGCAAAGATGGGCACGGGAGGGCTCAGGTTCTTAAAGGAGCTGTTACACTAAAATTGAATACACTCAAACGCTCCAGGGAAAACCTGAGGGAATGAAACAAAATGCCTAGTGGTGGGGGAGCAGAAATAAGCCACCCAAAGCACCTAACATTCCTATATTGAACACAGCAGTGAAAGGGTTAACCAAAAGAGAGAAAGCAGCCATCCATGCTTCCTAGACAACTTAGAAAAAAAAATTAATAAAACCCATAGTGACTGCCACATCAGAGCCCAAGTACAGAGTATAAAGGTAAGTGCAGATTGGCATATATAGTGGAACAAGGCACTCAAAGGGTTACTCTTACTGATGTTGTTGCATAAGGCTAGTGCACTTCTGCATTATGCGGTACCCTGTGTTTTTGGAACAGCTCTTCATGACTTTCCTTCCGTGTGGTGTGAATCGCTTCTATTGTTACAGCAAGTTCTGGTTATCATTATACTGAGGTTACAACCTCAGTATAATGATAACCAGAGCTTGCTGTAACGATTCAAGCGATTCACACCACACCAAGGGTAAGAGTGAATGGTATCCTTTTAAAAGGTTGCACATGAAAGAGCGTGAAACCGTTTGACAGAGTTAACACGTCGCCTGGATAAAAATGTCGACATGAGAATCTCGCTCTGCATGACAGAGCGAGATTCTCGTGTCACTTACTAAAAGGTTGTGTCGCTTCGTAAACGTTTAACCGTTTGTACCATTTAATCCTAGCAGAACGGGTTAACCCTTTCATTGCCAGAGGGGTACGCAACGCATTGCGTACCCCTCTGGCACTACCCACAATGTAGGTATTTCACCCAGCTGGAATATGTTCATCTGTCATACTTCATGGAAGACCATGTCAACCCAATGCCGGTAAATAAACTGCTTTGTGTGTCTGGACTGTGGGTAGAATGGAAGGACAGTCTCCAGCCAGCTCTGGTGTTCTCATTTGTGTTGTTGATGTGCATCAAAGCCTGCATGTGGATAAGAAGCCACGAGCAGAAGAAGTCTCCCCCTTGTCCTTTTCTGTGGCCCTTGGTGGGTAATGCAATGCAGCTGGGACAACTGCCATATCTCACCTTTTGTAACATGGCACAAAAATATGGAAATGTATTCCAGATCAGGCTGGGCACAGAAGACATTGTGGTATTGAACGGAGATTCTACCGCCAGGGACTATCTGAAGCAACCTTTTACTAAGTGACACGAGAATCTCGCTCTATCATGCAGTGAGATTCTCATTTCAATATTTGTATGAAGGCGACATGTTAACTCTGTCAAAAGGTTGCATGCTCTTTCACGTACAACCATTTAAAAGTAAAACAGCGTGAACTTGCTCCCTGAGGGAGGTGGGAGGAGAATTAAGTAGCACTGTGAAGTCATGAAGAGCTGTGATGAAGATTAAGCATACCGCATAATGCGGTAAAAAGGTTTTTGTTTTTTTTTAGAGGTGAATGTTCCCCTTTAATTTAAAGGGGATCTATCACCCCTACACATGTTGGTCTAAAAAGTTAATGTAGCGATTAGATGTTATACAGTTTTCTATTTATTTATTTATTTATTTTTAATCATTATTTTGCTGAAATTAAACAAGTAAAGATTACCCTGTTCTCTACTTCCGGACAGACAGCGGTTACCAGTTCTGTACTACAGCCTGTCACTCTTCCTCAGCTCCCCTCCCTTGATCCAGCCTCCTCCAATGACGGAGGATTTCTGCATGCAAGCTGGAGCTCTCTCTGGCCAATGAGAATGCTCCAGCTTACATACAGAGAGCCTCCATCATCATAGGAGGCTGGATCGAGGAAGGGGAGCAGAGGAAGAGTGACAGATTGCAGTACAGGGCTTGTAACCGCTGTCTGTCTGGAAGTAGGGTGCAGGGTAATCTTTACTCTTTTAATTTAAGCAAAATAATGATAAAGAAAAAAAAAAATTAAACCGGTATAACATCTAGTCCCCACATAAATTAACTTTTTAGACCAACATTTATAGGGGTGATAAATCCCCTTAAGTTTGCATATATGAAAACTGCATTAAAAATTGCTATATACCAAGATTCCAGCAGATTATAATTTAGGAGATATTCACACTTATTTCTGGGAAAAATGAAAATGTCCTAGTAAGAGTCAAAGCTTCATTAGCATATGAAACGTCATTGAAACTTTCATTAGCATATGACACATCACTGAAAATACAAAGCAATGCATTGTATACCCCTCTGGCACTCAGAGTTAAGAAAAACTAACACGACGGCCACTGCACCTCCATCTGCTATGCAGTGCACATGAATTTGGAAGTCTGCAGAGGGATGGGGGGGTCTGAGCTGGAGGAGGAAGTCATATATAACCCATTTCTATGGTGGTGCTTAAAATGTTACTTGTTATTGTATTAGATATTCTCATCTCTTCATATTCCTAAATAAATCAAGAACATATGTTCTCAAAGTCAGGCATGAACCCCAAGATTGTTGAGGTGACAGGATACAGTCACTGAAAAATAAGCAGATACATGAAAACGTGTTACACTAAAAATGGTTAGACGAGGCTGGTGGGATTTGTAGTCTAACAGCAGCTGAAAGTGAACAAGTTACTCAACCCTGTATTAGCCAATTATGAGAAACTAAGGGTGTCAAATTGCACTCCAATAATCCTGGCAGTGCAGACTTTCAAGACAATCTTTATATATTCTTCCTGGTAAAAATACGGTAATCCCTGAATACTTAATTAGGTTAGTTATTTTTTCCCAGGAAGGGAATCCACGTTCAACCCTCAACTGCAACAAACACTAGTATTTGGGGATTTCCCTCTCTCGATCTGTCACTGTTTAAATCCTAAAACATAAAACAAGTATAGCTACACTGCCATCTTTTAAAAGTGTATAAATCGAGATCTTAACCCTTTGAGTGCCAAGTGGGTACATTGTACGAGTTTGGACAGCTGTACCCGCTGTGCCAAGCTCGTACGATGTACCCACTAAAATGTGGTCACTGCATGAGCCGGTATAACCGGCATGCAGTGACCGCATTTTAAAAAAAAAAATAGCTGGGCAATCATGGGGGGACATGAGGATCACTCCTCATGTCCCCCCTGTTATTGATCTCCCAGCCGATCGCGCTGGGAGATCAATAAAAGAAGAGGAGAAGCGCAGCTGAAGCACAGCTTCTCCTCTTCCTTCTCTCCTACCCGAACTTCCGGGTAGGAGTGGGCGGGACCGGGGGAAGCCTCCCAACGTCATCAGTGACATGTCACTGATGACGTTGGGGAAGTTTCCCCGGTCCCATTCACTCCTACCGGTGGTAGGAGTGAAAGGCAGGAGAGCTTCTGCTCTCCTGCAGTCGCCAAATTGGTCTCCCAGCCTATCGGCTGGGAGATCAATTACTTGGGGGACACCAGGAGGGGTCCTGATGTCCCCCACGAGGTCTGAATATATTAAAAAAAAATAAATAAATAAAAAAAAAACAAAACTAACCCTGTGAGTGCCGCAGTGGTCCCCAGCACATTGCTTTGCAATGTGCTGGAGACCCTTGTAGCACTCACAGGGTCATTTTTGGGGTTTTTTTTTTTTTTTTTTTAAAGACCTCATTGGGGGGATCAGGGGGAATCCTGATGCCCCTCAATGAGGTCTATTATTAAAAAAAAAAAAAAAAAAAAAAAAAATTAACCCTGTGTGTGCCACAGGGGGGGTCCAATGCACCCCCCCCCCCTCCTGTGGCACACACAGGGCTTCTATCATTACTTTGTTACTAGAGATTGTTGGGGGGCCATCAGGATTGGTCCTGATGGCCCCCCAACAATCTCTGATTACAAAGTAATAATAAAAAAAAAAAATTAACCCTCTGAGTGCCAGAAGGGTCCAATGCATTGCTTTGCAATGCCCTGGAGACCCATGTGGCACTCGCAGGGACATTTATTTTGATTCCTTTTATTTTTTTTTTTTTAAGACCTCATTGGGGGAATCAGAGGGGTCCTGATACCCACCAATGAGGTCCATAATAAAAAAAAATGTAAAGAAAAAAAAATTAACCCTGTGTGTGCCACAAGGGGGGCCAATGCAGCCCCCCTTCTGCGGCACACACAGGGCATTTATCATTACTTCGTTATCAGAGATTGTTGGGGGCCATCATGATTGGTCCTGATGGCCCCCCAACAAGCTCTGATTACCAAGTAATGATAAAAAAAAAATTAACCCTCTGAGTGCCACAAGGATCCAGTGCATTGCTTTGCAATGCCCTGGAGACCCATGTGGCACTCACAGGGACATTTATTTTGATTCCTTTTATTTATTTATTTTTTTTTTAAGACCTCATTGGGGGGAATCAGAGGGGTCCTGATACCCACCAATGAGGTCCATAATAAAAAAAATGTAAAGAAAAAAAAATTAACCCTGTGTGTGCCACAAGGGGGGCCAATGCAGCCCCCCTTCTGCGGCACACACAGGGCATTTATCATTACTTCGTTATCAGAGATTGTTGGGGGGCCATCATGATTGGTCCTGATGGCCCCCCAACAAGCTCTGATTACAAAGTAATGATAAAAAAAAAATTAACCCTCTGAGTGCCACAAGGATCCAGTGCATTGCTTTGCAATGCGCTGCAGACCCCTGTGGCACTCACAGGGTCACTCTGTTTGTGGACATATATATTTTTTTTACTAAGACCTCATTGGGGAGGGATCAGGGGGTCCTGATGCCCCTCAATGAGGTATATAATAAAAAAAAATTAAATCAAAAATTAACCATGTGTGTGCCACTGGGAGGGGGGGTTCAATGCAGACCCCCTTCCTGTGGTACACACAGGACTTTTTATCATTACTTTGTGATCAGAGCTTGTTTGGTGGCCATCTGAATACAAAGTAACGATAAAAAAAAATTAACCCTTTGTGTGCTGGACACCCCTGTGGCACATAAAGGATTTTTTCCCCCTTTATTTTTTATTTAGACCTCATTGTACGGGTTCTGATGCCCCCAACGAGGTCTACACAAAAATATTGGGGGAAAAAGCCCCAAAAAATGCACGTGCAACAGGAAGGGGGTCCAACGCAGTGCTTTGTATGAGGGGACATACAGTGCACAATGGTAGTCAGAGATCTCCCATACACACTATCAGACACTGCCCCACCATCACCACCATCCTTGCTCCTCTGCTCATACCCACACACACTGCCTAATCCCTCACCCTCTCACACATTTTGTTAGACTTGTAGTCACAGGTCCGCACATACACCGGCTGACGTCCTAGCTTCTTTCATCTGTTAGCCATAAAATCACACATACACTGTTTGTTTTCCCATTTCTGTTTCACTGGTAGCTACACTCTTGTAGCGTAAATTGGTATGTGAACCCAGAGCAGTGGGGTACCATTTTTTTTTGGCTGGCAAGAAGTCCTCCTAGGAAATCCCACGCCATTGAACCATTTTAGTATCTTTGAAGTGACTGATGTGTAAAACAAATGTTTGTTTTTCTTTCCTGTAGCACCACATTCTGGAAATAGTTGTTCCAAATAACTTAGGGGTACAAAGGCAAGTGACCCCTTATTAGATGCGGCAGGTTGTCTTCTTTCCAAAATGGTATGGTTTATCTACCTTTTCTTCAATTCTGAAGGTGTTATAGCCATTTTTATACAGGCAAGTCAGGTTTGAGAAAATGTTAGAAACATCAGAGGTTGTAGTAGGTGTAGTTTTCTACTTCTAGCACCCCCTAAGGTAGTTCAACTCATATCAATGGGGTGTCGTTTGACTCCTAAGAGCACTAGCAAACAAATGCAGTTGAAAATTCCATGGTTTTCACAGAGCTCCATACATTTAAAGGGGCAGAAATGTAAAAAAAAAGCATTTTTTTTCATTAGCGCCACCTCCTGGAAGCATTTGTGCATACCAGCCTTTGGGTAAGAAGGCAAGTGACCCCTCATTAGATGCGGCAGGTTGTTTTCTTTTCAAAATGGCATTTTTTCTCTACCTTTCCTGCATATCTATTATGGTTATAACCATTTTAGTGCAAGCAGATAATTTAAAAAACAAAAGTGTCAGGTTTACGTTCGTGTTCCTAGCACCCACATATTGTATGTTAACCCACACAAATGGGCTACCATTTTTCTCATGATGGTAGCAAGTACTGAATACAGCAGGAAATGTTATGGTTTTCAAAGATTTTAGTATCTTTGAAGTGGTGGAAATGTAAAAAAACCTGTATTTATTCCCATAGCGCCACCTTTTGGAAATATTTGTGTACTTCAGCCCAGGGGGTAGAAAGGCAAGTGACCCCTCATTTGATGCGGGAGAATGTCTACTTTCCAAAATGGTATACCTTTTATACCTTTCTTTCATGTCTCTAACAGTTATGGACATTTTAGTACAAGCAGCCATTTTCGAAGAAGCAAACAGGTAGGTGTAGTTATGTGCTTCTGGCACCCCTAAGGTAGGTCGACTCATTCCAGTGGGGTGTCATTTTTCTCCCCCTTTCTTCACTTCTGTAGTTGTTATAACCATTTGTGTACAGACAAGTAATGTTTGAGAAAATGTTAGAAAAATGTGAAGTTGTAGTGGGTGTCGTTTTGCACTTCTAGCGCCCCCTGAGGTAGTTAAACTCGTACCAATGGGGTGTCATTTTTCTCCTAAGAGCACTAGCTAATGAATACAGTTGGAAATACCATGGTTTGCACATATTTCAGTACATTTGAAGGGGCAGAAATGTAAGAAAATGCCTTTTTTTTTCATTAGCGCCACCTTCTGGAGGCATTTGTGCACTCCAGGCTTGGGGTAACAAGGCAAGTCACCCATCATTAGATGCGGCAGGGTGTCTTCTTTTCAAAATGGTATGGTGTGTGTACCCTTTCTTCACTTCTGTAGTTGTTATAACCATTTGTGTACAGACAAGTAATGTTTGAGAAAATGTTAGAAAAATGTGAAGTTGTAGTGGGTGTCGTTTTGCACTTCTAGCACCCCCTGAGGTAGTTAAACTCATACCAATGGGGTGTCATTTTTCTCCTAAGAGCACTAGCTAATGAATACAGTTGGAAATACCATGGTTTGCACACATTTCAGTACATTTGAAGGGGCAGAAATGTAAGAAAATGCCTTTTTTTTCATTAGCGCCACCTTCTGGAGGCATTTGTGCACTCCAGGCTTGGGGTAACAAGGCAAGTCACCCATCATTAGATGCGGCAGGGTGTCTTCTTTTCAAAATGGTATGGTTTGTGTACCCTTTCTTCACTTCTGTAGTTGTTGTAACCATTTGTGTACAGACAAGTAATGTTTGAGAAAATGTTAGAAAAATTTGAAGTTGTAGTGGGTGTCGTTTTGCACTTCTAGCGCCCCCTGAGGTAGTTAAACTCATACCAATGGGGTGTCATTTTTCTCCTAAGAGCACTAGCTAATGAATACAGTTGGAAATACCATGGTTTGCACACATTTCAGTACATTTGAAGGGGCAGAAAAGTAAGAAAATGACTTTTTTTTTCATTAGCGCCACCTTCTGGAGACATTTGTGCACTCCAGGCTTGGGGTAACAAGGCAAGTCACCCATCATTAGATGCGGCAGGGTGTCTTCTTTTCAAAATGGTATGGTTTGTGTACCCTTTCTTCACTTCTGTATTTGTTATAACCATTTTTGTACAGACAAGTAATGTTTGAGAAAATGTTAGAAAAATTAGAGGTTGCAATAGGTGTAGTTTTGTACTTGTAGCGCCCCCTGAGGTAGGTGAACTCATACCAATGGGGTGTTATTTTTCTCCTAAGAGCACTAGCTAATGAATACAGTTGGAAATGCCATGGTTTTCACACATTTTAGTTCATTTGAAGGGGCAGAAATGTAAGAAAATGCCTTTTTTTTTCATTAGCGCCATCTTCTGGAGGCATTTGTGCACACCAGGCTTGGGGTAACAAGGAAAATCACCCCTCATTAGATGCAGCAGGTTGTCTACTTTCCAGAAATATATAGTTTTATATAGTTATTACACTGTTTTAGGGTAGTTTTACCACAAAAACCCTAGAATGCGCATATTAGTTTATAAAGTTGAAAATGTCATTTTGCGCTGCTGGTGATTAGGGCTCTACGCTAGCCATGGACGTAGGTAAAACTATACAAATTTGGTATTTTTTTACTCGGGGGACTCGAGTCTTTTTCAAATAATTGAAACTTTTTCAATCAAGGTAAATGTTTTTGATACATAGTATGTGATTTTAGCAAAATGAGTAAATTTTCACTTTTTTTGTCATTATGACATCATAGCTTTTTGCACGATGTAAAATTCTCTTCATGTAAGGTATCACAAGAAAGCTCAATTCGTTCTGAAAAAAACAATATATAGTTTTCCATATGTAACTAAAAATCCCCAGAGGAAATCAAGCCTAAACGGAAGGATAGCAAAAATGTTGAAAAAGTGTCTGGCCTGCAGGGTTCAGAAAATGGCCCGAGCCTCTGGCACTGAAGGGGTTAAAGCCAGTTACTCACTTTGCGTGTTTGCCCCATCTACAGTTACAAATAACCGGTTGAAAAGCCAAAGGGGATTTGAGATGCTGATTCTCCCCGCAACACGCATCAGATGTTGATTTCAATGCAGAGTAGTATAATCAGCAAACAACTTATGCCCAGAAAACCGCAGACCAGGTGAATCCAAAAATATTAAAAATATATACTAAAAGAGTCCTCAAATCCTCAACATGTTTCGTGGTTAACTTGCCACTTCATCAGGAGAAATACAACATTACAAAAAATACAAACCAATATTTAAATCCTGGCGTGTTTCTTGCTCTTGGTGGCCTAACAGACAATGACTGTTTTAAGCCTTTGAATGGCAGAGGGGTGTGCAACTCACTGCAAAGCAATGTACTGCAAACTCCTCCAGCATGCCAAGGGTTAAAAGTTTCACAATCAAAACAATTGAGCAAATTATTGTAACACCAGTTTAACTGTAGGGATAGCATAAACAATGTGTGAAGTTTCTGACAATGATTAAAGCAGAACTACCACCCCTGTTCAAATTTGGCCCAAATAAATACCCATCTGGCGACTAGCTTCTCAATAGTGCTAGTTGACAGAGTTATTACCTGGTTACTGAGAATTAAACACTATTCCCAGACTGACACACAAAAAGCAGCGCAGACATCTTTCCTTTTTGACATCTGCTCACCTGCTTCGTCAGTCCCAGCCTGCTCTAGGAGGCGTTGCTAGCTGCCGTTCAGCTCCAAAAGGGACTGACCACGCAGGCATGCAGATGTCACTATGAAAAGATGTCTGCACTGTTTCCTGCCTGTCAGTCCGGGAACAGTGTTTAATTCTCAATAACCAGGTAATAATTCTGGCGACTGGCGCTACTGAGCAGCTAGTCGTCCGATGGGTATTTATTTGCTCCAAATTTGAACAGGGGTGGTAGTTCCGCTTTAAATCAGTGTGACAAATTTTTCAGAAATCAACCCCGAGTTCCAGAGTGGCGTACCACTCTAGCACTAAAAGAGTTAAACATAAACTCTCGCTCTCTATCTCTCACCTGTGGTCATGAAGAATGGGATCCGGAACTTCCCACTAAGAACACGGGCCCGAAGATTCTGTAAGGTGCTTCCATCAAAGGGAAGGGCTCCACATACTAGCACATAAAGGACAACTCCTAGGCTCTGTCCAAAGAAAGAGATACTTTAAGAGGCAGATTTAATAAGCACATGGATAAATTCTGGAGCAAACTGCACCATAGGAGACAAAAAACAAAAAGTCCATCAATTTAAATGGGACCTTTAACCTTGTAGATGAGAAGCAGTGTGCTGGAGACCCCTCTAACAAATCAAATGGGTAAAAATCACCAATCAATGGTTCATTTTGACTTTATATATTCTGCAAGTACAGAACATGTAATGTTAAAATGAATGTTCTTTAACTTTATTTTTACTGAAGTTTTTCCAAATCATGACAATAAAAGCATACCTACTTTTTTAACAGTAGTGTTTTACTTTTCAGGTATTCTCTCTCTGGTTGTCTCTAGAGGGAAGAGCCCTGCTATGGCTGCATCGAACAAATAAAACTAACAGTCGTACAATTTACCTGTATCGTTTTAAAAGATGGAGCATCAACCATGTCGCCATAATAAAAATGGCGACATGAGAATCTCACTGTGCATTAAAGCGCAAGATTCTCATGCCGCGTAAGGATGCCTCCAGAATAATTATTCAGCAGATAGCAGACATTCACTAATAAACATGAGGGAATTCCTGTCCCCAATATCCAAGTAATAATAATGATAACACACTGAATAAGTAGAGATATCCATCCGTCATAACAAAATTTATTTCATTAACCTCTAAGTATCCCGAATGCTGCCCTGGCTCTTGCTCTCCCCTTCTCTGCATGCAGATTGACAGGGCAGAGTGTAACACGCAGAGAAGGGTAGAGAGAGAGACGGGACAGCATTCGGGATAGTCAAAGGTTAAAGAAATAAATTCTATTATGATGGATATCTCTACTTATTCAGTGTGTTATTAGGATTAGTTGGCTATAGGGGACAGAAATTCCTTCATGTTTATTAGTGAATGTCCTCTCTATCTGCTGAATAATTATTCTGGAGGTGTCAGTACGCGGCATGAGAATCTCGCACTTTAATGCGCAGCGAGATTCTCATGTTGCCATTTTATTATGGCGACATGGTTGATGCTCCCATCTGGTCGCACGCTCTTCTGCGCGCGACCTTTTAAAAGTGAACCTTCCTGGTATCCCTGCTAAAGAAAATATTGGAGGGAGAGAGCTTAGGGAGCAATGTTTCTCAATCGGGTGCTGTGGCACTTTAGCGTGCCCAATTTACCCACTTTTTTTCCCCACAGAGACTGAAACAAAAAATGTAAATTTTGATGTTAAAGTATATATTTATGGAAATAAACATGCATACTAGGTCTGTTTTTATTACTCTGATCATGATAGCATACGATTATATTTATGTACTTGCAACCTTGATTACACCTTTGAAGAAGGAAAAAAAAATATAAAAAAAAAAGGGGTGCCCCAAAATGTACAGATAACATGTCAGGGGTGCCTTGAGCAGGAGAAGATTGAAACCACTGCCCTAGAGACATCTAAGGGGAGAAGCCCTGAAGAAAATAAAACTGAAAATTTAAATATTAAAAATGAAAAGTAAAATAATTTTGACATTGCATATCATGTTCTTTCAATATATACAGTCAATACATTACTCTCTCTCATCAAAACAATGGTAATTTTTATTTGTCCCCTATGGTGCATTTGGTTTGCCCCTGGATTGTGTCATGTAAAATCAGTTTTTTACAAATACACATGTCCAAATACAAACTCTTCTAAAAAAAAAAAAAAAAAAAAAAAAAAAAAAAAAAAAGTACAGCCTTTTAGAATGAATATCCGGTATCCTTTTGAAACATCGCCCACTACTGGGGGACAAAGAAAATGGTGAATTAAAACATGTCGCCGCAATGAAAAGGGCAATATCAGGATCTTGCCAGCATCAAAACGGTGAGATACTGATTTAACAGACTTAAAGGGATACTAATTAAAGAAAAAAAAAAAAAAAAAGTTGTAGGGTTTATCAGCCTGAGTAAAACAAGGGTACTCCCGCTGCTGAAAGGTGTTTTTTTTTCCAAACATTATTACAGCTCGAAGTTGAATTTTTTAGGTATAATACCACAGTGGCCTAAAACTGTACAGTGGCGGTGTTGCTACACCATCCTAGGGACAGCTCTGGTCCCGGGACCATAAATCTCCATAGGATGGTGTAGCAATGGCATCACTATACAATTTCAGGCCACTGTGATACTGCACCTAAAAAATTCAACTTTGAGCTGTAATAACTTTTGAATAAAACACCTTTCAGCTGTTTGGATGAGGCCTGGTTTTTATAGGCCCGAGAAGCACCAACAGACCTGGTGTAGTGCACTGTGATCTTAAAAGGAACAAGATTCTTCCCGATTTCGTACGCCTGGCATATGGTAGCCTTGATCCAAGAGGCAACGGTGACCTTGGAGGCAGCTTGACCAGCTCTGGGTCCCTCAGGAATGACAGTCAGTTTTACGAAAAGGCTTCGTACGATGCACATAAAACTTAAGGCAACAAACCACATCCAACAAACGGAGATCTCTCTCCATATAAGAAGTAGGGAGAGGACAAAAGGAAGGCACAACAAACTCCTAGTTGATGTGAATTTCATGGCCACCTTAGGAAAAAACTCATAAGATATATGAAGGACCACCTTAACCTGATGAAACACCAAGAATGGACATAGCTTACAACTCAGCCACTTGCCAGACAGAGACCACTGCCAAGAGAAAGAACATCTTGAGCATCAACTGGAGCAAACAGATGGAAGAGAGAGGCCTGACAGGAGGCTTCTGCAAAACACCCAAAACCAAGGGGAAGTGGGATCGTTGAAGGAAGGGAAGGCATGAGCCATCCATGAAAGAAAACCTTTGCATCCTGAATGATGGCAATACCTCTCTGAAAAAGCACAAGATCGCGGAGATCAGAACCTTAAGGGTACTGAAGCTGAGCTCTTTGTTCACACTATCTTGGAGAAAGGACAAAACCAAGGGAAGGTCAAAAACCTGCGGAGACAAGTTCTTTTCTGTGCACCCATCTATGAAAAACAGACCATGCCCTATGGGGCATGCTTTGGAAGTGACTGACTTCCAGGCCTGAATCATGGAGACTTAAGAGATTTCAGGAGTCAAAAAATGTTAGGTGCTAAGGCTACATGAATTTCACCCTACCTCCTTGAGTGCATTATAAGGACCAAGCAGCTCAAAAAACATATGAACAAATGAAAGGAGGAGTAAATCAATTCTGAGGCAGTAAATTTGTACTGCTAGGGACAAATAAAAATGACCACTGATTTAAATGTACCAATATATAAACAAACAAAAAGAAGAACAGGAGGGCGCCCAATTGTGTGATACTGTCTTTCAAAATGAGTTTAATCAAATAATTAAAATCTACACACGTAATCGTGATCAGCAAAGGGGTATCCCAAGCTGACAAATCAGCATACTGAGAAATCTCACATCTCCACTCTGTGCAGCTGCTGTGAAATCCAAAGAATGAGGATCCCCTTGTTCCAAAGTAGCAAAACATTTTTAACAAGGATACAATAAAGATTAAAAACAATTAAAATTTGTGACAGAAAAAGGGCCAATGCGTTTTGTGGGTCGACAGCTTTATCGATAATCTTTATTGTATCATTATTAAAAACGTCTTGATTCTTTGGACAAGTGGATCCTCATTCTTTGGAGTTCACTGCAGCTGCACCAAGTGGAGACTGAGATTTCTCAATATGCTGATTTGTCAGCTTGGTATACCCCTTCACTGATCACAATTACATGCAAGTAGATTTTAATTATTTGATTCAACTCGCTTTGAAAGACAGAGACAGTATTACACAAGTGGGTGCCCTCTTGTTCTTTTTGTTTCTTTATATTTTGGTACATTCTTCCTTCTGGGGAGGACGTGGTTTGCGGAGTTGCAGCCCTATAATTGTAATGAAGAACTACAAGGTGTCCTGTTTCTGGGTCAGGTATATCCCAGAGAAGCATTTTGAGCTGTCTTTCATATGTATCTGGCAGCATAGACATATAGTGAGTACCCACACGTGGTGTTTTACATTTGCACTGAAATGGCTCTTTTAACCGCTCAAATGCTAGATGTCTCCAGTGCATTGCTTTGCTTTGGAAATCTAACATTCAAGTGGATAAAACCACCATATAAATCAAGTTAAATTTTACAAATTTTATTTCTCCACTATGGTGCAGTTGGTTTCCTACCAAATTGATCCTCATTTCTCTGTGCATAAGGCCTGAAAGTTTTGATAAATGTTTTATGCTTGTTAGTTAACCCTTTGAGTGCCAGGGGGTAGGCAGCTCATGGCTTAGCAATTGTGTACGTCTCTGGCACTCAAAGGGTTAAAATATTTTTTATTCATAAACACTTGAATAATTGTCCTGGTCAATCTGCAAGAAATCTGGAAAAAGTTATTGCCACAACTTGAAAAGTTATTGTTTGCAGCTGGGATAATAAAGTTGACAAAATTTCAATCACATTCACATTTGGAATTAAACATTTTTCAGTCAGTCAGATCATTTATCCTGGTTCAAAACATCAACTTTAGGTCATTTCCACCTTGAGAGTGATTCTAATATTTAACCATTAGTAGAAGTCTCATCATTAGAAACATTTGTTACCCATTGTAATTTCTGTATATATACAGTTTTCAGCAAAAATTACTGCAATAATAGAAACTAGATTGAAAAGGTGAAACCTCAAGAGATCACTTTCATTTGGTGTTCAAAGATCACACACAGTGACAAACAATACAGTTAGACACACACACACAAGCTCACGAGGAGTCCACAGACACATGGGATGCACAAAACTTACAAACTGACAAATCATCCAAAGTGAAAAAAGAAGAGGAAAATGGCACTGCCACAGCAGGAGTAAAGTGTTGCTTTCCCCAAAACTCCAGTCCACTGCAGGAAGTTCACCCCTCCCTAGCTAGAGTCCACTTAAAATGTAAGCAATTTCAACTCACCCAGATGTCCACTTTTGGTCCATCATACTCCTTCCCTTCAAAAAGCTCTGGAGCTGCATAAGGGGGGCTCCCACACCAGGTCTTAAGCAGCTGCCCGGGAGTGAAACGATTACTGAACCCAAAATCTGTGAGCAATGTGAGAAAACAAATGACCAAATAAATTGCATCAGAATACATGACACAGCAAAGACTGAGCTTTCCTGTAAAGCTTGTAGTGTGAATTCAAGGCTACAAAGACACACGGTCACCTGAGGGCTGACGCCACTATTATTATTTGATAATATGCTAAGGTAGAAGCAGTACTCATGGGAAAATGATGAGATGTCTCAATACAGCTGAAAATACCTATTAATCATGTCAGTGCTAAAAGGGCAGGGAGCGAACAGGACAGCTATGCATCAAAACTCTTGTCAGCGTTCTGCTGCCAGAAGGGGAATCCGGTCCCGGGACAGGCGGAGGCTCTTAAACAGAGCCGATATCTCGTTATGGAAGGAAAAAGGATTCATTGAAACAGTCATCTACGTGTGCTTGGTAACCAAGCACACGTAGAAGACTGTTTCAATGAATCCTTTTTCCTTCCATGACGAGATATCGACTCTGCTGGAGAGCCTCTGCTTGATTCAGAGACCGGATTCTCCTGCTGGCAGCAGAACGCTGACAGCAGGGAAGAGGAAACTTTGAAAGCTGCTATCTCTTAAACCATAAAGGTTTGAGAGATGCCGCTGGTGTCATTTAACTCAGTTTATTAAGGGCTACAATATGAGGGATAGTAATTTTGAAGTAATACTATCCCTTTAAGCAGTAGAGGGCTGCATCAAAAATTGCAGAGACAAGTTTCTGGTATGTCTTAGCAAAGAATTGGGTAGACGTAATGACAAAGCAGCACCGATTTTTATTTGCAGACCCGCAAGTACTACTACCACCACACAGTGATATCTGATCAAATGGTCTTGCAGTACACATCTGCAGATCTCACACAGGGTAAATCTGTCTGCAAGCCAGATACACTAAGATAAGATGAACAGACGCAAATACACCATAGGGGTATGGAAATTACACAAATTCCCATTAATTTAAATAGGGCAGTTAACCACTTCAAGGATAGAGATCACAAATGGAGAGACCATTCTAGCATTAAAAGGGTTAAAAGTCCCATTTAAATCAACGGAAATCTGCATTTGCTCTCCACAATGCAGTTGGTTTGCTCCCCATAATGCAGTTCTTATTAACTCTTTAAAGACCAGAGTGGTGGGCAATGCTTTGCTTTATAATGGATCGCACTCCCCTCTGGTCCTTAAAGAGTTAGTACATCAGCCAGTATGTCTTATCAAAATACCCTTATGCTAAATAAATTCATCAAACACAGTACTACTTTCATAAGCCCTCTGACCACTTTCAATGCAGCCTTGGTTGACCAGACTGAATAAATAGTGTGTGTATGTGTTGATGGTGGCAGTGGTGGGGGTGGGGTTTCAGGAGGTGGAATGGGGAGTAAAGAAGCAGGAGGTAGGGAGGGACAGGCACATAAGGAGCAGGGGGAGTAGTGACGTCTGCTCCTGTCACTTCTGCCTGTTCACCAGGATCCGGGAAGCAAAAATACAAAAACAAGCAAGAGACACTGAGCTGCTCTGACAGTAAATCAGTCTTTCCATCCTACTCATCAGATGACTGAACTAAGCAGCTGCCAAAGCAAACAGCAGATGGGAGGTTCCAGAGCATTTCCAAGCCCACTCCTAGCCTGCAGGATTCCTAGTAACAGGAATGCTCACCTCTACCACTCCCCACGCACTAATGTATAGAGAGAAATGAATACTGCAAAGAGTGAAAGAGTGTGCCCCAGCCTGCTGGCTTCTATCTATAAAACATATTGGAGCACTGTTATTCCTTCAAATAAAAAACTTGACATGCTGGTCCTTTTGCATAAAGCCACAGCAGAGCTATTCTGAAGCAAAGCAACTGTATGACAGGGAACTAAGAATTGCTATCAATTGCCTTTTAAGCCCTTGAATGCTAGAAAGCACTCTGATACTTTGCAATGAACTAAATACTTCTCTATCATTCAAAAAATTAAAGACCCATTTAAATCTGTAGGTTTTTGATTTTTCAGACAAAAGCAAAGATTGCACCCTGGGTAGGATAAGGTCCTATAGAATGCACTACAGTATTCTGAAGGTTCTTCCCTAGTAGACCATCACTTTACAGGTGGAAATAGAAGTCTTTGGTTTGGCCTTATGAAGGTTTATAGGGGAACCTCTTGCTCTCAGGTTGCTAGAGTGAATAGCTGATCATCATTATGGATGCCCAAAGTTTCAAACTTAAGTCTGGAGTTAGTGGTGTCTCTGATTCAGATAACTGCATAGCACATAGTGACTGGCCTGCCATTTCCTGACAGGGTCAGTATGTCCTGTAGGATTTTTCTTCTCTATACACAGTACTAGGGAGATAGGAGTGATTGTACCTTGGGATGATAAGGTTGTATAGAGCATGCTACAGTGTTTGGCAGGCTTGTCACTTTGCATATGCTATTATCCCTTGGGACTGGTCTCCCTAAGGTTTAGAGGGGATTTCAGACTTGCTCTCAGTTGCCTAGAGAACAGGTGATCCTAACTGATGAGGCCCAATAAGGCAAAAAATGTGCACCTGGGGTTGTGGCAGCCAGTTCTCCTCCAAATGAGAGAACGTCTAGATATAGTGGATGAACTGCCATTTCTGTGAAGGATTAGGATACTTCTTGTCTATGTATGGCACCTGTGAGCCATGAGAGATTGCACTCAGGGTAAGATATGTTCTCTATATCACACTGCAGTATTTGGAAGGCTTGTCCCTAGTTCAGCATCTCTATCCTTCACTTTGCAACACATCTCTCTCCCACAGAGCAGCTTGTTTACACCACTTTGACTTTACACACAAGCCCTTTAGCCTTAACCCTTTGACAGCCAGAGGGGTACGCAATGCATTGCTCTGCACTGTGTTGCATACTCCTCTAGCACTCAAAGGATCAAGTATAAAAAAAATGTTGGTGAAAACAGACGTCACCATAGAGGACAAATAAAAACCCCATTTAAATGAACCTTTAAAGGGATAGTAATTCTCCTAATAAATTGTAGGTCTGCGTCTTTTTTTTTTTTTTTTTTTTTAAACATCTAGTGCTATATTTCAATACTAACAGTTTTGTAGTTCAAGCGCTATTGAATCAGAGATGATACCTATCCCACCTCTTCTGGCCACCTCCCATCAGTCCTGGAATCCGGTAGTGGGGCCAGACAGATGCAGCGAGGCACAATGTTCATTCAGTTAAGCATGAGGAAAGCCTTGCCCCCCTTAATGAAGGAGGACAGGATTTCCCTTACACTTACTGAAGATTGTCGTCCCTCGCAGCTTGCTCCATCCAGACTAGAATGAGAAGTATGAGTGATGCAGGAGAAAGGGACGTGAGGGAGATCCTTTCTGATTCAATTGCACTTGAAATACAAAACTGATAGTATTGAAATATTGCACTAAGTGCTCAAAATAGAACAAATAAGCCTCAGACTTTATTAGAAGTATTACTATCCCTTTAAAGCAGAACTTTCATGTTAATTACATTGCCCCAGAATATTTTACTAACCTAGCAAAATGCAAAGTTATACTATCATTAAGCTCAATAAGTCTGTGGTATTGCAGTTAAAGCACATTTTCGGCAGGAACCAGAGGACAGACAGTGCAGACATCTTGGAGGAAATTTACCTCTGAGTCTGTGCTGTCTGTCCCGTTCACTGCCAGCATTGGTGGCCACGTTCCTTGGTACCTTAAGGCACCGGAAGGGACTGATCGTGCAGACACACAGAACTTCTCTTGTAAGTTCTGTGCAGCTCGATGACTACAGAAGATGAGTTTTTACTGAAATACCACAGACTTAATGAGCTTAAGGATAGTATAACTTTGTATATCGCAAGTTTAATAATATGTTCTGGGGCAAAGTAATTAGCATGAAAGTTCCGCTTTAATCCCCTGAAATGCAAGTGAGGCCTCTAACACAATGCTAAGCAAAACATTGGAGACCTCTAACAATCAAGAGGGGATACAAATGCAACATAAATCAACAGAAAATTTGGGAATTTTTATTTGTCCCCTATGGTGCAGTTCATTGACTCCATAATCGTTCCGCTCCATCTTTATAAAAGGCTCCCTGTCTATCCAAGCAGCATTAACTTTCATTATTGTATTAGCATCTAATAACATGTGAGCGGTTTATCCAACAGCCTTAAATGGCTAACAACAGGAGATGTATACCCCAGTTTGCCCACCCTAGATCAAACATCTAGCATATGTGTAAACCAGCATTTTCTTTCATTTTTCTATGCCCTCCCATTATAAACCTTTAGTACATCAACCATATGTAGCACCCATCTGTCAGAAACCTGCAATTCCATTCTTTTTGCAGGAAAAAATGAAGACTTTCATGTATATGAAAGCTATAATAATAGCTTGTTCCAATTCTCTGTGCAGGTTCATGTCTTTGGTTTCAGAAAGTGCCAGAACAAACTGTTGGGAACGAATGTCCCTTCAGGGAAGGTAATGCCATCACCCCAGGAACAGAAAACAGGACATCCGAGTGTCATGTGCTGCAAAGCTGTCCAAGTACAGAAAAAGACTGGCTGGAAGGAGGTCTTTAAAGGGATAGTAATACTTCGTTTTAACTTTATTTTATTTTGTAGGCATTAAAAAAACATGAAGAATGATATAAGTCTTATCTCTCAAACCTTCATGGTTTAAGAGATATTCACAAACAAAGTATCCCCCCCTGTTCAACCAGATCAGAAGGAAGGTGCCCAGGTAGACTGCAGAGAGGGACAATCTTCAATTAAGATAATGGAAAAAGCTGAAAAACTTGTCAAGGGGGTAAGGGCTTTCATTGTTTTCATACAAAGAAAATTGTCCCCTTCTGTTATCTGTCCTGTCATACAACCTGATCCACATCTGAGAAGAGATTGCTTACACTAGGTAAAAGGGGCGGGGAGGGGAACTTTGCATGTGAATATCTTCTAAACCATAAAGGATTGAGAGATAAGACTTATATCATTCTTAATGTTTTTTTAATGCCTACAAAATAAAATAAAGTTAAAACGAAGTATTACTATCCCTTTAAATCACACAGGGAGTTATATGGCATAGGGCTGTTTTATTCCTGTAAATCCTGTACTGTGCTACATAATTTCAACAACCTTCTTACAAAGTGTACAGGGCTGTCAGGTTAAAGGCTGTATTTCAGACTTCCATTGATGCAGCTGGTGCCCCTTCCTGACGGGATGTAACCCATCCCCCTCCTCTCTTTCCTCAGCACAAGACTAACTGGATCCCCATGCTGTGCATATAACATGATGATCAAGGTAGAACAACAAGGGCAGTGAAGTTCAAGAGCAAATCAGCAATTCATGCAAAACAACTTGCCACAGCTTCTGTAAGCATGTTCTGTCATACTGACTACTACACACTAACACCTTCAAGTAGAAGTATCATTTTGTAACACATAGGCGATTTTGAAAGAGCTTTCAAAATAATTGAAGCAAAGTTTTATTAAAAAAAAAAAAATACAGTCTGGAAGTTTAGCTTTGTCTGTTTTGGCTGGCATGGCGACCACAAACTAGCATTCCACACTGCTCCCCATTTCAGCTGAACATAGCTAGCAGACTGCATGCACTAATATGGTTAAATCCAACCACACAGTGCAAAAGTAATGTCACCACAAACTTTATTGTAAGTCAAAGATAAAAAAATACCTTGTATTCTATAAAACCTATGAACAGACAAGTGGAGAGACTTCAAAAATCAAGCACAGAGTAGATTATTATATATATATATATATATATATATATATATATATATATATATATATATATATATATATATATATAAAGTCACTGAGGATGAACAATGTGTTTCACGCTCACTGCGCTTACTTATGATCAAAGACTGCAGTGAGTGTTGATCAACTTTAATGGCTTATATACATCCACTCTGTGCCTAATTTTTAACATCTCTCCACTTGTCTGTTCACAGGTTTACTACAATACAAGGTATTTTATCTTTGACTTACAATAAATTTTGCGACTATTTTACATTTGGACTGTGTGTTTGGATTTAACCATATTTAACCATATTTGTGTGTGCCGAGTCATATTAGGAGTCTACACAGAAGCTCCTGCACTGCACATATAGTTTCCACTTAAGTTCCATTACTTACTAACGGAAGCCTGGCTTTATATTGATGCCATTGTGTGTTACAATGATTGAGACATATACTTTTTTAAATTTGGTATGTATTGGAGTTGGAAGTAAGAAAGGCTGGATTTTTCTGTCCCCATTTCAACTGCCACTCCCTGCCAGCCAGTACTAGCTAATCTGTATAAAATGAAAAATTAAGGCAAACAGTTTACATATTGATATAAAAAAAAGAAATGGCTAACAAATATGTTATTTTGAAAACTTGCACAATTAGCTATTTATTACAACTGTAAAGACCAGAGGGGTTTGCAAAAAATTGTGGAGCAATTCATTCACACTACTTTGGGTCCTTAAAGGTTAACATCCCTAGTACTACGTTTTCTATGCTGTATTACACCATTATCTCATATTCATCATTCCTGTAAAGCAGGGTAGTTTTGCGCAGAGAGGATAATACATGTACATCAAGGTCCATTACGACTTGGGGTAGAAAAACATTCTGCTTAATCAGATCCCACCCATCTCATCCCTGTGGAGCTCTGCTGTCCTCACCTGCAATCTTGATGTTGAGGTTTGCATCCAGCAACAGGTTCTCAGCCTTCAGATCTCTGTGCACAATATTTCTACAGTGACAGAAATGGACGGCAGCCACAATCTGCTTAAACTTCTTGCGAGCTTCTTTCTCAGCCATGCGTCCATGAGCCACTAGGTGATCTGTCACAAAGAGAATGGAAAAGGCAAGCTCTAAGCAGGGGAAGGCACACTGGGGCACTGAGAGACTAGGTTGGTGAGTGAGAGGAGTGAGAGAAAGAGTGAGAGAAAGAGTGAGAGAAAGAGTGAGAGAAAGAGTGAGAGAAAGAGTGAGAGAAAGAGTGAGAGAAAGAGTGAGAGAAAGAGTGAGAGAAAGAGTGAGAGTACAGACAAAGTAAGACGAGGCTTGAAAAAAACAGGACCTGGATAATAACTATACTTTACAGGTCAACAAAATGAGCACTCCCTTAATGTACCCCAAGTCTACTCATTCCAGTTTTTAGGCTAGCAAGGAGTCAGACCAAGGGAGAACAAACCAACTGCACCATAGGGGACAAAACAGTCATAGTTTATCATTACTGACCCTTTACTTGATTGCCTGCATATTACCACTATATTAAATATGAGGTTTTTCATTCACATAATATGGTCAGAGTACGCCAAGTTTGTCACCAAGCCATGGTACACCATTATAAGTGTGTCTTAATACTAATATGCAACAATACTTTGTGTATTTCATGTTAGCTATTTTGGTCAAAATTGGTTGCATTCCAGCAACTTTAAATGTGTTTTCCCCCTTTGGGTGAGCTTATCAAAACCTGGACTGGATTGTTTTGTGCGTTTTTCTTACCAGCTTCTATTAGTTTAAGCACCTCTCCCACCCCAGGTACAATGTTCACTTACTTTATAACACTATATAATGCTTGCCAGTTCACAGGACAAAGCATATTAAGATTAGGACTTGCCTATAATGGGTTACATTGGCATGGTGGCAAGATCAGCAGTGGTGATATGCAGGCAATATGCCACAGAGTTAAGGGTTAATAATGATAAAATATGGGTGTGTACCAACACAGTGTATTTGCTTTTAGCTATTTTGGTCAAAATTGGCTGCAACCAGCAAACTTAAACCTATTTCTTTGGATGTGCTTACCAAACCTGGACTGAAATTAACAAATAACAGTCCCCATTCATTTAACTCTGTGAGTGTTAGAGGTCTCAAATGAATTAGGAACCAATTCATCGTATACCGCTCTAGCATTCAAGAGGTTAAAAGCCCCATTCACCACCTGCTGTCAGCCCCCAAAAATGTAATTAAGTAAAACCCTTTGAGGGTGCCCAAATAACTGTTTTGCAATACAATGAACATCCTTCTGGAAAGCAAAGGGGTACTTTGCATTGGCACTGTAAGGTTTACTTTAACGAAGAAGCTTGCCAAAGGAAAATTACATTTAAAAAAAAAAAAAAAAAACGTACAAAATATCTGAGCACACACACGCCGAAAGCATTGTGTTTAGACGCACCCAACAAAACAACGTGTGATGAAAACAGGACATCCCTAAGCAGTAAAAAAAGATCAGTGCTCCTGACTCTAGAGGACTTGCCTGTTCTGAATCCCAGCACTCACGTGTCATGCACGTAATACAAAAGGAGCCACCAGGATGTGCTGCTGTCCCTCACCCTGACTTACTGGAAGTTCTTTCATTTAGACTTTTTTTTTTTTGTTATTTAAACTTCATATTCTGTTGATAGCTGTGTTTATGTCAGTAACCAGGACGGATTTCTTTTAGCAGGGCCTGATATTCACACGGGAGGACACAAGCATACCAAGGTTTTAACTCTGAGTGTCACCTTGCAATCTGCTGCATATTCCTCTGGCACTCAAAGGGTTGCACTTATAGGTACCATATGACAAAATGCAATGCTTTGCACGGTGTTGGGCACCGATCTGGCACACAGACGCTTAACTTTATTTTATAGAATGCATTTGTTAATAAAGTTGTGGTTGTGTTTCCAAATTTGGTGGGCAATGCCCCACCTGTAACAAAATCACTTATCTTCTATCTATATCTTGCCTGGCACAGACTTCCTGCACTAGCTGTACAGTATCTCTCATGTATTACTCTCATTTTGGCACTCAAAGGGCAAAACAATGAAAAGAGAATCCACAGGACAACTCTCCTAGTATAATCCTACAGGGCAGGGAAACAAAATAGAGAGGAAAAAAAACACAACAAGGGAATGTCCCTCAGCCTGCTCTCCTCAACCCACCCCCCCCAAACACCACCTCACACCGTACATAGTATAGCCATATAATGCAGTGTCCCAAGACCTTTCCCTGCCACTTACCCACTACAGCTCTTGGCTACATAATTTACATAATCATCAAGTTGCACTGTGTGTTCAATTAGAGAACTAATTAAAAACACGACACTTGTCGACGAGGACCCTGCTTGCACTAGCTTAGTCTAAGAAAGAATGGGTCCCTGAAACCTCTCCCTGACAGTGAACCACTGCAGCATCGGTTCATAAAATATCTCCCCCCAAATACTCTCCATCTCACCAACTCACTGCAGATGTCAGCCACATCAAACTAACTTGGAGAGAGAAATCCCTTCAATTAGTGCCAAAAAAGGGGAAACAAGTTGGGAAGACCTCTAAGGGAACTGAATTGAGAGAGGTCCTGTTTCTCTCTCTTCTGCTTTGATTCCTTGATTGCCTTTCATTGCAATACACTGCTCAGGGTTTCTGGCATTAGGTTAGGTTACTTAGTATGGGGAGATTGGTAGAGTACAAGTGACCACTTTATTGGCTGACTATCTTTAGGATGCAAGGCTTCAAGACAACTTGGGTCTCTACTGGAGTCTGGGGAATAGTTTGCATGGACAGAGGTAATGGGAGGTAACTTATCAGACACCATGAAAAATAAAGGGGGCTCTCCTAACACATACAGACATTAAACAGAAGTGAGGGGCCAGAAAAAAAGCACACTTTTCCAGGCCACATACAAGGCCATTTATATATTAACATTTACACTCACTGCCTAGAACCAACTATATCCTCCTATTATTGTATTGGGGGGAGAGAGAGACCACCACCCAAGGAGTTAATAGCCCCACTTAAATCATGAGTATTTTGGGACGCAGTCCCTTATGGTACACCCAGAATTGCTTCTCTTTGCTTTGTTTATTCAAAGGGGGGAAAGTGCCTTTTAAATCAGCAGGCATTTTATTTCGGCAATTCTGTTTTCGATTTGCCCCAGTTCTAGTTAGAACACCGGCATTAGTGACTTTCCTCACTTGTTTGCCATTACTTTAATTACTTGTGTGAAACCCCTTTAATGTTTTCAAGGACCCCTGTTTTAGAATGTCTGATTTAAACCAACAGTGCACTTTATGTGATTAGAAGAGGATCCGAGTGGGGATTTATATCCAGGTCATTATGAAATATATGGAATGGGTGGGGGCGATGGCATTGCACTATGGAAATAGTAACACAGCTTCATTGTTCTTGTGTGAAAACATGTACAGGGGATTAAACCAAGGGATAAGGGAGAAAAGAAAGCACTTTCCTAATGTCTACTCCTTCATCCAATCAGAAAACTGCAAGGAGTGCGCCCGACTTTATTATAATGATTTATCACTATTACCACTTCCTCCTGAAAGTAGCGTCTTCACGGTTTTCCCACTAACCTCTCAAACACATTTACAGAGAAATAGGTCTAGCCTTTCCACCCCCTCCTCTCCAGCAGGCTGCCCTGTTCATTAGCAGCAGGATTCCTTAGTAGTCTATGGGAAGGAATGCGACCATCTGATTGAAGATCGCTATCCTATTTATAGGGGTGGCTGCTAAAGGAATGCATGAAACCAGTGTTTCTTTTAAGCAGGAATATTTGGCTAACTAGGGTGGGGGTGCAAGGGAAGGCGGGGGCTGTGTGTTCACATGGAGGGCTCAGCACAGGATGTTCAGCCAAAGGAGGAGAGGCAGAGGGATCCCCAAACACCTCCAGAAATTAGGACATTCTGTAATTAGTCGAGTGTTGCCTTATAAATCCTGTCTGTTTTTAGCACCCTGTAAATGACAGAAATTTAATCAATCTAGCAGTAAAAATCCAATTATTACCATGTAATGTGTGACACAATGGGCCCTATGTTCAAAAGAAGAGAGCTGTCATTCGGGGCAAGCCAGCTGCATGATCAATACATTTTCCAATTGATTTAAATCAGGCTTTAGATTACTTCATGATGCACTGGAGATCTCTCTAGCAGTCAAGGGGTTAAAAGCCTTAATTAAAACAATAACAATGTTTATTGGTCGCCTATGATGAGGCTGGATAGCCAAATAATTACTCCCATTTTCTTCTGAACATAGGGCACAATGAACAGAACGGATCCTGGAACATGCATAATTCACGGATCTTAAATATGCAGGCACCTACTTACTACCCACATCCATGAGCAAGGTGTTGTATGCCCCATTGGCAGCAGAAGGGTTAAAAGATGTTATGACTCCCACACGTATGATACATCCTGTTTACAGAGTTGGGCTGCGGCACGCATATGGGCCCCTCTCTCATTACCAGTCACGAGTCAGGATTAACCCCTTTCTCTATCAGAAGGCCTAGCAATGATTTTGCTTTACAACTCAATACCATCATATCCAACTGTTAAAGGGCTATTATGCCTTTTATATCAAGTCATGTTTAAGCAACATACGTTGTACAGAGTTATTTCTGTGCAGCTAACCCTGCAACTTGAGCTCTCCTGTTAGTGTCTTATGTTATGGGGCTCAGTATCAAAAGGCTGCAGAAAATGTGGCCTGTTTTCCTGATATATAAATTTAAAAAAAAACAAAAAAAAAACGGTGCCATAGAATATGAAAAATGGAGCAATTGTGGAGCAAACCCATCTGTACCACAGGTAACAAACATTTTTGGTTTAAAGGGATGGTAATGTCTCTGCATAAATAAAGCTTAAATCATTCTTAACACTGTGCAGATTGATGAGTAATTAGATTATAAAGTTTTGCCATCCCGCCCCATATACCAATGTCACACTTCAGTTCTGCAAACCGGTCTGGATGGATCGCAACAAGGGACAATTTTCTGTCAGCAGAAGGGAAAACCTTCCCTCCTTTGTCAAGGGGGGCAGGGCTTTCCTTACAACAATAGACAGAAGATCTTCCCTCGTTACGATCTGTATGGTCAAGATTCCGCACTCCAGATCTGAGGGAAAAAGATCATTCCTTGTCAGGGCTTCATTTATGGAGACATTACGTTCTCTTTAAACCATCCAATGCAAGGCTGGTTTCAAACACATTGTTTCCCATTGTGTTGGAGACGTCTCTAGCATTCAAAAGTGATAAGAGTCCTATTTAATTCAATGTAAATGTTCATTTGTTCCCTATGTTGCAGCTGGTTTACCCCCACAATTTCACTACATTTGTCTTCATACATATATGCTCCACTGTATTTGATTACCTCTAAGCCCCACAGCAGAAAGCCCCCGCCTCCCAAGGCAAGACAGGAAAACCCATCAAACTGACTGGGTATCATGGAAGAGACAGACATCCAAGAGACAGAGCAAAAAGTAAGCATATTAGTCTAGAAGATGTAAACTTTCTTCACGGTAGTTATAAGAGGATTTTAGTCTTACTTCTTAAGCCTTTGAGCACCACTCTGGCACCCAAAGGGTTAAATCCTTTTCTTTTAGTCCATATAGCTTACAGGTACCATGGGGAGGCGACAGCTCCTCCCAGTAGGCTGGAACAATTCTTCAAGAAATGCAGGGTGGAGCCTCGCCCTCCTCCATACAGGCTACCTAGCCACTCCCCTCTCCCCGATAGATTTGAGACAATAAACCTACTGAACTAGATAGCGAGAAGAAGAGGGAAAACTTGTGTGAGCATGGACCCAACTGGACTCCCACGTCCAGCCACAGGAAACCAAGCATGGACTCTTTACTGGGTGGGAGACCTGTAAACTATATGGATTAAGACAGTGGTTCTCAATCTTTTTATGCTCAAGGCACACCTAACACGCAGTCTGGCATTTTCAGGGCACCCCTACTAAGGACTCAAAGGGAGGCCGCTGCAAGACCCCCAAGACAAGATTAAGGTCCCACTGAGGAGTGGGAGACTTGTAAGCAGGGAAAGCATGGGCGACCTACATGAGCAACAGAGAGCTGAGGTCTGGACCTTCAAGGAACTAAGGCTAAGGCCCCAGTTCACACCATCCTGCAAAAAGTATTAGATGGATGGAAGGTCAAACTCCTGTGAGGACAGATCCATGTCCATACACCAAAAATGTAACCTAGACCAAACCCTGTGGTATGCCTTAGAAGAGAATGGTTTCCTGGCTTGAATCATGGTGGAGACCACCTCAGGAGAAAAGCCCTTCCTCCTCAAGATGGAGGCTTCAACAGCCATGCCATCAAAGTCCACATCTCTCCAGAGGTAACCCTGGAGGAGATCTGGTCTGCATGACAGAGGAAACAGATCCTGGGCAGCCAGTGCCAGCAGTTCTGGGAACCAAGGCTCTCTGGTCCAATAAGGTGCGTTCAGAATGACCGACGCATAGTCCATCTGAATCTTCCTCAATACCCTGCAAAGGAGAGGAAGCAGAGGAAAAATGCAGGCCAGATGAGATCGCCATGGAATTGACAGAGCATCCACAGTGAACGCCAGAAGATCCCCTCCAGCGAGAGGGAAAGAACTGAACCTTCCTGTTGTTCCTGGTGGCAATTAGGTGTATCCAAGGAAGACCCAGGTTGAAAACCTCTGGATGAAGTTCCCCTCCAGGGTCCACTGTTTGGCGACTGAGAAAATCTGCTAAGATGTTTTCTAAGCCTGGAATCAGAGATGGCAGGGACATGCACCTCTGCCACGGCTAAAATAGCCTTTACCTCCAACCAAGCAGCTGTGCTCCTGGCGCTTCCTCACTTGTTGATGTAGGCAACTGCCTTCAAGTTGTCTGACTGGACACGGACTGGGCATCCCCTCAAATGGGAGGACCAATACCCCAGAGCATGGAGAATCGCCCCAAGCTCCAGGATGTTGATGGGAAGGAGAGTCTCCTCCGTCGACCAATGACCCTGAACACCCAGGTGACCCAGGACAGCTCCCCAGCCGAACAGGCTGGTTTCCATCGTTAGTATGGTTCAGTATGGAATCACAAAGTCTCCCTTTCCTCAGGTTGGAGTCCAATCACCAGCAAAGGTCTAGCTTCACCTCCAGGGGAAGAGAGGCCGGATGGATCCAGAAGGGCCGGATCCCCCCACCAAACCCAAATTACGGACCTCTGAAGCTCCATGGTGTAAGCCATGGAGTACGGCACCGCTTCCATAGTAGAAATACTCCTGCCCACCAGAGATGAGAATATTCTTGCAGGGAGCAAGACACCTTCGACGTGATCTCCTGGACAGAGTCCTCATTCAGAAAAACCATGCCCTGACGAGTGCTGAACCGGAGACCGAGAAAAACAAGGTACTGAGAAGGGACCGGAGCAGACTTGTCCATATTCAGGATCCATCCGTGTTGGAGAAGATTCTGCGCAGTCTTGGACCGGACATTCCAGGAGATCCTCAGAAGGAGCCTTCAGGAGAAGGCTGTCCATGTAAGGCGTTACTTGAATCCCCCCTTGGTGTTCAGAAAGGCAAAAAAAGCCCCAATGACCTGGGTGAACATCTGTGGAGTCGTGGTGAGCCCTTGTCCAAGAAAGCCTAAACTGCCCCACTGAAAAAACAGAGCTTTTCCTGTCCCTGAGGGGAGCGAGAAGGGAAGAATCTGAAGGGAGGTAGGGATGTGAAAGGAATCCTGTAACCACCTGAAACCACTTGTAATACGCACTGATCTGCAAAAGAGCCGGTCCAAGTACTCAGAAAATAATGCAGGCGACCACCCACAGATGTATGTGGACCAGGGTTCGGCAAGTCATGCCGAAGTAGGTTTGGTGGAGGGGTGCTTTGAACTCCATTGCTGCCTGGACTTGGGGGTGAAATGCAGGGTGCTGGTCTGAGCCGGCACCAGGTTCGGCCTTTGCACCTCGCTTCTGCAAGAGCTAAAGGAATGCCATTTTCTCGTCTACACTTAGGAATCTGACGTAATAAAGCGCTCTTACCCCCAGTGGCTTCAATGATGATGTTCTTCAATTCAGGGCAAGAAGAAAACAAAGAACATGGAAGTCTGAACTTCAAAGAACTCAAGATGAGCCCCTTGCCCACCCCATACTGCAAAAAGGACAGGACCTTGGGAAGGCCAAAATCATAGGAAAGATCCCAATCAGCACACCAAGAAAGAAAGGTGGACCAGACTCTAAGGTATGCCTTAGAGGAAACAGGTTTGTAGGCACTAAGCATAGTGGTCACCACACCCGCAGAGAAACCCTTCTTCAATATTGAGGATTCAATTTCTTTGGTATCAAACCCAGACTATCTACATCCTCCTTCCACAGGTAGCCCTGTAGAAGAAGATCCGGTCGGCAGGGAAGCCGGAAGGGCTCCGCCATGGAGAGAACCAGAAGCTCTGGAAACCAAGCCTGACAAGGCCAGTACGGAGCAATCAGTGACTGGAAAACCTTCCAGACGCAGTTTCCGCAACACCCTGTGTGGCATGGAAATGGGAGTAAAAATTTACGTCAGAGGGAAGTGCCATGGGATAGACATGGCATTCACTGCCAGAGCCAGAGGATCCCTCCAGCAGGAACAGAACAGAGGAACTTTCTGAATGTGCCTCGCCACCATCAGATCCATGCAAGGAAGTCTCCACCTCCAAACAATGAGGCTGAACACCTCTTGATGCAGTTTCCACTCGCCGCTGTTCACTGTGTCGACTTAGGAAGTCTGCCAGAATGGTGTCTATGCCGGAAATATGAACTGCGGGTATGGCAGGAACATGTTGTTCTGCCCAAGACAAAATAGCCTTGACTTCCAACCAAGTTGGAAGACTTCTTGTTCCACGTTGCTTGTTGATGGAAGCCATGCTTGTGGCATTGTCAGACTGTACTCGAACTGGACAGTCCTCCAGCTTGAACGTCCAGTACCGGACAGCATGAAATATTGATCGAAGTTCCAGGATGTTGATAGGAAGGATAGATTCTTCCTGAGACCACCGACCCCAAGTGTTCATATGGCCAGGACTGCACCCCAGCCAGACAGGCTGGCATCAGTCTTCACTGCTGTCCAGAAGAATATCATGAAGGGGCAGCCCTTCAGGAGATTGGACAGGTTGAGCCACCACTACAGGCTCAGCTCCACATGTAGGGGTAGAGAGACTGATATCTGCAGGCGATCCATCTTGCCCTTGCAAACCTGGATCACAAACCGTTGCAGTTTCCTCGAGTGAGCCATGGCAAATGGGACCACTTCTATGGTGGATATGATCTTCCCCACTAGGGAGGTCAACTTCTTGGCAGGCACTGGATCTGAGGCCAGCACAGCGGACACCTTGTTGGTGATCTGGTGAGCCACCTCGTCCATGAGAAACACCATGCCTTCCCTGATGTCGAAGAGAAGACCCAGAAACACACTACCTGCTGGTGAAGGAGTTCTGGAGAGGAGGCCTTCAGGAGCAAGTCATCCATGTATGGAGTGACTCTGATGCCATCCCTGTGTAGAACAGATACTAAGGCACGACTGAAAACCTGGGGGGGCTGTAGTCAGACCAAAGGGAAGAGCAGAAAACTGAAAATGCCCTTGGTCTCAAGCAAAACAGAGGTACTGCCGGCTCTCTGGATGTATGGCAATAAGCAGGTATGCATCCTGAAGGCCCAGAGAGGCGAGAAATTCTCCAGGAGACATGGCCACGATCATCTTCCTCAGGGATTCCTGGTGATGAGTCTCAACCACAAAGGAGTTGAGATTCTTGAGGTCCAAAATCGGGCAACAGCCACCGTTCTTCTTGAAAACCACAAACAGGTTAGAGTAGAAACCAAAACCTTTTTTCCCAGTTGGGAACCGGTTCCAGAACCTCCTTGCCTAAAAGGATCTAGATGGCGATGTTGAAGAGCCGGAGTTGCTCCACTCCCTGAGGAGTGCGAGAAGGAAAGAACCTGAATGGAGAAAGAGAAGAGAAAGGGATCTTGTACCCCTCCAAAACTACATGCAAAACCCTCGGATCAACCACGGTGTCCATCCAGACACTGAGGAAGTGGCGCAGATGACCACCCACCGAAACGTGGGGACCAGGGTTTGGCAAGTCATGTCGAAGAAGATTTGGAGGCCTTGGGCTTGGTGGAGGACTGCCTGGACCTCCACTGCTGCTTGGGCGAGCACGGGGCACGTTTCAGCCTGAAAGGGACGAAAAAAGTAGATTCCTTTTACCAGAGGCTCCTTCTTGGTAACAAAGGGTAACAGAGTAGTCTTACCCCCAGTGGCCTCACTGATTAGGTCCTTAAGCTCCAGCCTAAAGACATGCACTGAAAGGGTAACAAAAGTAAGGCCTTCTTAGAGGTAGTGTCAGTGGACCAGATCTTGAGCCAAAGAGCTCATCTGGCGACAGACATGGTAGAAACCCCAGCCACCAACCGGATGGTATCAAAGATGGCAGCAGAAACATAATGCTGAACCTCAGAGATGTTGGCCAGAAGCCGCAGCAAGTCAGAAGTGGGAGCACACTGACTGGCAGCGACAGTGAGCTGTTCAGTCTATACTGTGATGGCCCTGTACACACCCAAGCAGCAGCAAATGAGGGATGCAATGAAGTCCCTGTGGCTGCAAAGATAGTCTTCAGCAAGGTCTCAAGCTTCCTGTGAGTCCAGTCTTTAAGGACAGAAGCATCTGCAACAGGCAGAGCAGTGGACATAGAAAGCCTAGAAACTGAGGCATTCTCCTTAGGAGCATGTGCCCACTGTGCCAACGCTGCTTCAGAGAAAGGATACAGCTTAGCAAACTTTATACACACCGTAGATTTCTTGTCAGGAGACTTCCACTCATCTAACACAAGTTGGTCATGAGTGGGATTAGGTGGGAAGGTGGTACACTGCTTCATAGGTTCATGAAACACATCAGAAGGGTCCTTGGGAGTCTCTGGGACCAGGGGAAATGTTCAGTGTAGTGAGCACTACCCTGATCAAGCCATCAGCTGAGAGATCAGGGTCAGCTTCAAAGGGGTCCCCCAAAAATTTGGAGGATACCACCACAGAACATTCCCCCTCATCCAAATACACCAACAGCTCCTCATCAGAGGAGTCTGATACATCAGGTACGCTCTACGGTTTTGGTAAAGAAGACCTGATAGCAGTAGGGGGCTGCCAGGACTGGAAGACCCCCTGTAATTGAGATGGAAGGAGTTGTAAGGTAGACCTTAGGTCTCTAGTAGTGGCCTTAAACGTTTGCATCCACAGTGTCTCTAGTGCATGGCTGGAGGTCCATGGGGGATATGCAGTGGCAGCAGAGCATGAGTGGCATTAATGACCTGAGTAATCTCTAGGTAGCCCTGACTGACATGAGGAGCAATGCACAATGGGGGACACAGACACCCCAGGATCCTTAGTCTTAGGCCTAGTCCCAAGTTCCAACGGACCTGACATCCTCAAATGGTCAAAACATCTGAAAGTATAAGATATACCCAAATACAGTGTCTAAGATGAAGTATTTCACCACAGAAATAGCTAAAATGCACTTATCTGGCAGGCGAAGGGGTAATCTGCTGAGGAGAGAAGGAGAGTCCAAGCCCTGCATAGGATACTCATGAAGGGAAGGCAGAAAAATTGCGTCCGCGACAGGAGCCAATCAGATATGAGCATGCGAAGCAAGCGCTCATGTGAAATGTAGTTTCACTTAAAGTACCCCGAACAGTGCCCGAAGCCCCCTGAGACCCCCAAAACACTCAGAACGTTAACCGGATGATAGAACAAGAGCAGACAAACAAAATGAGAGTCTCTGAAGTCACTACCCATTGAGTGCAGGAGTATACAGTAGGAGCTCCAATAGAGACCCCTGTGCGGAGGTAAAGCATGGGACATGTGGACCTCAGCACTCAAAGGGTTGCTCACCTTCTGTCTTCAGACTACCATTGCTAAAGAAGCAGCCTCAGTGGGCAACTCCTAAGGTAAAAAACATACAACGCAAGCTTTTCCCTCTCAGGACCAACAGGTCCACAACAGCACCTGGAAACTGAGCTATCCACTTGGGAATTGTTAGTAATGGTAATCCGCCTAATGGTGGTATTCCATATCTAACAGAAAACAATAAAAAATGCTAAAACTATAGCAGAACTGTTTCTCTTGCCTTTTCTGTTCAAGGAAACAGTCTAACTGGGAGGGAACTGGCTGGTGACCAGCTAATGAGGGAAGGAAGGCTCCACCCTGCAAATACTTTCCAAGAATTGTTTCCTGCCTATTTAAAGGGGCGGTCACCTTCCCAAAGTTACCAGTAACCTATATTGGACAACAAAGAAATAAAAAGTACCTGAGAAGTGTCAAAACACATACAGAACAAGTAATAGTTTAATAAACACATTAATCCAAAAGAAAAATTAGATAAAAAAATCCCCAACTCAAAATAACATGGCAAGGAAAGAGTTAAATATTACCACACAGCTCAAAATGCTCCAGAGACCCCGGGAACAGAATAATGAAATACCAAATATGAGTGCAGGAGTTATGAATAATTCCAGAAGGGCCCCTGTGCACAGGGGTTCAGTGAGGCATGTGGACCATGGCACTCAAAGGGTTGCTCACCTTTGTGCAGCTCTTCTTTTCAGATTACCATTATAATGGAAGACGCCTCAGAGAGACTCCTTCTGGAGAAAGAGACATAGGTTGCATGGTTCTCTACCAGGGATGCAAGGGTCCACAGACTGCACATGTTAACTGAGCAACCCTCCAGGGGAAGTCAGTAATGGTAATCCACCTAATGGGGGAATTTTAACACCCCATATCTAAGAGAAAATAATAAAATAACTAAAAACCTGAGCAGAACTGTTCACAGCCACTTACTAGATGAAGGAACAAATCTTTTCTGGAGAGGGGCGTGGCTACATAGCCTGATATGGAGGAAGGGAGGCTCCTCCCTTTAAAGAATTGTTCCAGCCTACTGGGAGGAGCTGTCACCCCCACCCCCCACCCCGGTACCTGTAAGCTATATTGGATGACAGAAAAATAAAGATTAAAAGAGAATCATAATAAATCAGTGCCTGAAAACTGTATCCTAATACCACTTCACTTGAAACTTAGTAGGGGATAAAGTTGCAGGTAAGATCCTCTCATCTCTCACGTTCAATATGGAGCACAGGAAAGGTGGGGATATACTAAAGAATATACCAACAGAATTCCTTAGACTGACCGGAACCATATAAATCTCAGATGTCATGAGACACCAAACTTGAATACCAAACAACTGAACAAGAACCACAGCCAACAGGGTTCAGAACCCTGTATAAAGAAACAGGGTCCTTGCAGAGGCACAACGGCCTAAAAGGACCTTCCTACCAAAGTTGTCATCAGCTGTAACCAGGACATTGACAAAGTAGTGTTTGGTGAAGGTGTGCAGAGACTGCCATGTTGCCACCTCACATACTGTAGCTGCTCAGCAGAGACTTCATTCTTGTTAGCACAAGAGGTATCTACAGATCTGATAGTGTGTGCCATGACTCTGAAAGGAAAAGGTTTCTTCCTGATCACATACGCCCGTGAGATAGTGGCTTTGATCCAAGAAGCAATGGTTACTTTGGACACAGCCTAGCACATTCGGGAGGAATGATATGGAATGTGTGCAATAGACTTACTACATAAGACAATGTACCACATCCAGCAGATGGAGCTCTTGCTCCTCCTTATTAGAAGGGTCAAGGCAAAAAGAAGGAAGGACAATTTCCCATTCAGAGAACAGAAACAATAGCCAGAAGAAGCAAAGAAACAGATGAAAGAGGCTCAAAAGAGAGGCTTCTGAAGAGCTTCTAATACCAGGTTCAAATCCCATGGAGAAGTGGCATCCCTGAAGGTGGGCTAAGTGTGAGCCACCCCCTGAACAAAGGTCTAGACATCAGGTAAAAAGGATTTCAGTCTCACCTGTTAAATCCTCTCTCTTAGTCCATACAGGTTACTGGTAACTCTGAGTAGGCAATCGGCCCCTTTAAGTAGGCAGGAACAATTCTAGAATTGTATGCGAGGGGTGGAGCCTACCTTCCCTCTTTGGCTGCAGATAGCCAACCAGCTCCAGAAAAATTTGAGACACTAACTATTGACTAGATAGTAGAAGGGAAAGAAGACTCCTGTGAGCATGACCCCCAAAGGACCCCCACAGTCTGGCACAGGAGAGCCAAACATGGTCCCCTGACAGGGTGGGAGACCAGCAACCTGCATGGACTAAGAGAAAAGGATTCAACAGGTAAGACTAAAATCCTCTTTTCTCTGTCGTCCAATACAGGTTACTGGTAACTCTGGGATGTCCAACCATTGAGTTTCCCAGAGGTGGGAAGTAAGGCAAGGACCAGGCGCAAGGCCCCCAAAGTCACCAAAGCGGATATCAACCATCAGATCAAAGACAGCCCAACAACTAATGAAGTGTCAATGGACACTGAACAGGGATAACACCCCAAACTGTTACACAGCACACTGAACTAGAGCCAACGGGGCTCAAAAGTGAAGGAAGCACCAAGAACAAAGAAAATCCTAGACAGGCAAGACTGCCTCCAGGATTTTCCTTCCAAAGCTGGCATCAGCTGATGCCAGCGTATCAACACGGTAATGCTTTCAAATGGTGTGCACAGACGACCAGGTGGATGCCTTGCACAACTGATCAGCAGAGGCCTGATTCTTGTAAGCCCAAGAGGCCCCAGTAGATCGACTAGAATGAGCCATGACCCTGAAAGCGACAGGCTTCTTCCTCAGCTCATAAGCCTTACTAATAGTAGACTTGATCCAAGAAGCAATAGTCACCTTGGATGCAGGTCTACCTGACCTAGGACCCACAAGAATGACAAACGGCACGTCTGATTGCCTGATAGAGTCAGTGCGATGTACATAAAACGTGAGACAACGCACCACGTCTAACAAGTGGCAATCCCTCTCCTTGTGAGAGGTGGGGTCAGGGCAGAAAGAGGGCACCACAATCTCCTGATTTATGTGGAACTCTGAAACCACCTTCGGAAGAAACTCCTGAGAGGTGCAAAGCACAGCCTTGTCCTTGTGAAACACCAAATAGGGTGGTTTACAGGACAGAGCATGTAACTCCACAACACGATGGACAGACAATCGCCAGAAGAAAAGCCATTTTCCATGTCAACAGGCGTAAAGGAATAGTAGCCAAAGACTCAAATGGAGGGCGTTGAAGAACGCCCAAAACCAAGTTAAGATTCCATGGAGGAGCAGAAAACTTGAAGGCAGGACGAGTATGAGCTACACCCTGGAAGACAACCTTGACATCATGAAGGATGGCAATGTGTCCCTGAAAGAAAACAGAACAGACGTCTGAACTTTAAGGGAACTCAAACTGAGGCCCTTATCCACACAGTCCTGCAAAAAGGCCAGGACTGTAGGCAGATAAAATTCCTGAGACAGATCCCTGTGAGCACACCAAGAGAAAAAGGTCGACCAGACACGATGATAGATCTTGGAAGAAACAGGTTTGCGGGCACTGAGCACAGCAGCCACCACACCAGAAGAAAACCCTTTTTTCCTCAATATTGAGGATTCAATTTCCAAGCCGTCAAGCTAGATGATGAACATCCTCCTTCATCAGGTAATCCTGTAGAAGATCCGTAACAGCAAGGGAGCCGGAATGGCTCCGCCACTGACAGATCCAGAAGCTCCGGAAACAAAGTCTTGCGAGGCCAGTACAGAGCAATCACAATGACTGGACAACGCTCCAGTCGTAATTTCCGTAACACCCAGTGCAACATGGGGAGGGGAGGAAAGATATAGGCCAGAGGGAATAACCAAGGAATGGACATTGCATCCATCGCCACAGCTAGAGGGTCCTTCTATCGAGGGCAAAACCTGGGAACCTTCCTGTTGTGTCTTGTCGCCATCAGGTCAATGTAAGGAAGACCACATTTCTAAACAATGAGGGTGAACATCTCTGGGTGCAGCTCCCACTCTCCGCTGTCCACTGTGTGTCGACTGAGGAAGTCCGCCATGAAGTTGTCCATGCCAGGAACTGTGGATATGGCAGGAACGTGTTCTGCCCAGGACAAAATAGGCTTGACCTCTAACCAAGCGGAGAGACTTTTTGTTCTGCCCTGCTTGTTGATGTAAGCCACGGCCGTGGCGTAATCGGACTCTGCCCGGACTGGACAGTCTTACAGCTGAGATGTCCAATGACGAAGGGCATGAAATATCGGCCGAAGCTCTAACACGTTGATGGGAAGGAGAGATTCTTCCGGAGATCACGACCCTGTGTACTCAGGCGACCCAGGACCGCTCCCCACCCGGAGAGGCTGGCATCCATCGTCACCGTGGTCCAGAAGAAAAATAAGAAGGACTTGCCTTCAGCAGATTGGAGAGGTCAAGCCACCAGAACAAACTCCATTCCACATGAAGAGGAAGACACACAGACATCTTCAGAAGGTCTGGCTGACCCCTGCACACCTGGATCACAAACCGCTGGAGTTCCCTGGTGTGTGCCATGGCAAATGGTACCGTCTCTATGGTGGAAATGAATTTCCCCACGAATGATGACCGCTTCTTGGCTTGAACTGGATCTTGAGCCAGTATCGCAGAAACCCTGTGGCGATCTGGTGAGCCAGCTCGTCAGTGAGAAACACCCTGTTCTTCTGGGTATCGAAGAGGAGGCCCAGGAAGACCAGACGTCGGGATGGGACAAGATCTGATTTGTCCAAGCTGATGATCCACCCTTGATGGGTGAGAGCATGAATGCATTGCTGAACCAGCTGATGAAGAAGTTCCACAGAAGAGACTTTCATAAGCAGGTCATACATGTATGGAGTAACTATGATGCCGTCTCGGTGGAGGATGGACACTAAGGCTTCCCAGGACACGGTTGAAGACCTGAGGCGCTGTCGTCAGACCAAATGGAAGAGCTGAGAACTGAAAATGTCCCCAGTCGCAGGCAAACCAGAGGCACTGCCGGCTCTCTGGATGAATGGCAATGTGTAAGTACGCGTCCTGAAGATCCAGAGAAGCAAGGAATTCCCCTGGGGACATGGCAGCAATCACCGTCCTTAGAGACTCCTGGTGATAATGAGAATGGGTCACAAAGGAATTAAGATCCTTAAAGTCCAAAATGGGATGACAAACGTAGTCCTTCTTGGAGACCACAAAGAGGTTTGACTAAAAACCCATACCTCTGTACTGAACTGGAACCGGCTCCAGAACATCCTTGTCCAGAGGTGCCTGAGCTGCGCCGAACAGAAGGCATTTCTGTGCACCCTGAGGCATATGAGAAGGAAGAAAGCGAAAGGGAGGAAGAGAGACGAAAGGGATCATGTACCCTTCTGTCACTACCTGCAAAACACAGACTACCACCCACAGCCGAGTGGGGACCCAGGTTTGGTGAGTCATGCCGAAGAAGATTTGGAAGCCTTGGGCTTGGAGGAGACCTTGGGCTTCTGTTACTGTTTGGGCTTGGCGGAGGTATGCGGAGCTGAGGGAACCGTCTGGTTCGCCACACGTGTCTCATTCTGAAAGGAATGAAAATACCAGTTACGCTTAAGAGGTGTTTTCTTCCTAGAAACTAAGGGTAAAAGTGTACTCTTACCCCCTGTAGCCTCACTGATCAGATCCTTGTGATCTGGCACAAAGAAGTGCCTTGAAAAGGCAAGGAGAGCAATGCTTTCTTAGAAGCAGAATCAGCAGAGCAGATCTTGAGCCAAAGAGCCCGTCTGGCAACCACAGACATGGTGGAAACCCTAGCCACCAAACGGATGGCATCAAATAGGGCAGCCAAAACACAGTGCTGTGCCTCAGAAATGTTGGCAAGGAGGCACAACTTATCTTAAGTAGGAGCATCCTGACAGACATCAAGAGTGAGCAGTTTAGTCCAGACCGCAATGGCACGGTTTGCCCATGCTGCTGCAAATGCTGGACACATGACAGAACCAGCAGTGGCAAAGATGTCAGTCTAGTCCTTTAGAGCAGACGCATCAGACACTGACAAGGCAGTAGACTTAAATAGCCTGTAGATAGGAGCATCCACTTTGGGTGGATGAACCCACTGAACAAGCGCTGCCTCAGAAAAGGGATAAAGCTTAGCACATTTCTTGGACACAGAAGGTTTACTGTCAGGAGATTTCCACTCTTCAGACACAAGGCGGTCAAGAGTGGGGTTAGGTGGAAAGCAAGTAAAGGGGCTTTTTAGGCTCCTGAAACACATCAGAGGGATTAGAAGGAACCTCCTGAACTAAGGGAATGTTTAGGGTAGTCAAAACAGCCCTGATCAGGCCTCAGGATCAGCCTCAAAGAGATCCCCAAAAAACAGAGGAGCCCACAGCAGAACATTCCTCAAAATCTGAATCCACTCCACCAGCAGTTCCTCCTCAGAGGAATCTGATACGTCAGGTACTCCCTGTGGTTTTGGCAGGAAAGACTTGACGGAGGAGGGGGTCTGACAGGAATGGAAGACCCCCTGTAACTGGGATGGAAAGAGTTGCAATGTAGACCTAAGGTCCCTAGTAGCAGCCTTGAACTCATGCACCCACACTGGCTCTAATGCATGGCTGGAGGTCCCTGGGAGACTCTCAGGGACATCAGAACATGCTGGGCATAAATAACCTGAGAATTCTCTAGGTAACCCTGAATGACAGGAAGAGCAAGGCGCAATAGGGGATACAGAGACCCAGCATCCTTAGTCTTGGTCTGGCCCCAAGCTCCAATGGTACAGATATTCTCACAGTGTCAAAAAACCTTATAATAAAAGAAGTCACCCAAGTACAGTGTGTAGGATTAAAGTTTCACCCCAGAAATCTCTAAACTAGACTCAGCAGAGGAGAGTCCAAGCCCTGCTCATAGGATACCCGTTCTGGAAATAGCACAAAACGGCTGCCGCGACGGGAGCCAATCAGAAACGAGCGCTCGAAGCAAGCGCTCATGGGAAATGTAGTTTTCCCAGAAAAAGTACCCAAACAGTGCCCGAAGCCCCCTGAGCCCCCCAACAAACTAGAAACATGAACCAGATGATTGAGCAAGGGCAGACAAGAAAAGTGAGCCATTTCTGAAGTAGCTAGGTTAAGCAGTTTCAGAAACATGTCCCAAACTGTACAGTCCCATAGAAGTGAATGTAGCAATGGCGCCTATGTGGTAAATCGTGCCTTTACTCAAATTTTGCAAAACTGAAACAGTAAAATAAAAATGTATGAAACATCACTAGAACATGCTTTTTTTCAGTATCACTAGAACATATGAGAATACCCCCCAAAAAAATGAACCAATATGAAAATTGTCAGAAAAATCCCCAAAAGATGCGAAACCAGCAGCTAAGGGGTTAAAGTACCACATAAACCTGCTCCAAACACCCAACAGACATACAGATAGAACCAATGAGTGCAGTAGTGTGCAATAGGAACTCCAAAGGTAAACCCCTGTGCGGAGGAGCACTGTGGAACATGTGGACCTGCAGTACTCAAAGGGTTGCTCACCTTACATGCAGATCTGTCTTCAGACTACAATGTATTAAGAAAAAGCCTCGGTGGGCAACTCCTGGGGAAAGGACTTGTGGCCAAGATTCCCCCCCCCCCCCAGGGCTTAATGTCCAAAAAGAGCACCTGGTTACTTAGTAACGCTAGTCACCAGAATTATTACCTGCTTTGCTAGGAGCCGTCCGGCTCCGACTGGGACTGACAGCGCAGGAGCACGGACGTCATTCTGGCAAGATGTCTGCGCTCCGTGCTACTGACAGCTGAGGAATAAAGCATATATCTATTAAATCAGGTAATAATTCTGGCGACTAGCGCTATTAAGCAGCTGGTCGCCAGAAGGGGACTTAGTTAAGCTAAACATTTTGTGACATGGTGGTTCCACTTTAGGTAACAATCATGTGCTTCGCAATGCTCTGTGGACCTCCCTAGTCCTCAAAGGGTAAAAATAAAAATACAAAATTAACCAAACCAGGAGTTTTGCACTCCAAACTCAATGTGGTCAAGTACATTCTAGCACATACTTTTATCAATTAATTTTTGGACTCTCCAATAATTGTGTGGTCATAAAGTCCACCAGTTATATTATTTTGAACAACAAATTCTAACACTTCAGCACACAGAGCTGCAAAATCAACCCCCACAAAGCTGATTTTGTAATTTAGTAAATTGGAATTTGTATGCCTGAGCCACAAAACAAAAGGCACAAAACTGCTGAATAAAGCAACGACCTTATTATACCTTCATTCATATCAAGATATTCACTTCAAAGACTGGACAATAAACGCCACACCAGATAACACAAAAGGAGCATAACAACTCTGTAATGGAATTGTACAGGATACAAAATATAGGACTTACCAAATATTTCGCCTCCGCTAGCATATTCAGTCACTAGATAGATCATCCTTTCTGTCTCCATCACCTGTGGAGGAGAGAGTATATTGTGCTTGAGAACACAGAGGAGAATGGTGGTGGAGAGACCAGACAATGTTAACATGCAACTTTTACATTATACTTCCTGCTAGCAAATGGACATCCAAGTATTTTCCAATTGCCGACAAAAATTTGAATTATAGCATGTTTGATATTCAAAGACATGAAATCACAAGAGGATTTTGGTGAACTTGCCATTACATTTTTTTCCTCTAAGACTAGGAACCATGAGGAACCATGAGGAAAACTCCTCTCCTCCTTAGGGCAAGGCATTTAAAAAAGGCCTCTGAATGGGAGATGCCCATCTTCCCTTTATTTTTCCCCACCTACCACTTCCAATTTTAATGTATAGCAAGACAAAAACAAAATCAGACATGAGAAAGAGAAGGAAATGCCCTGGATAGAGAAGCCATGAGGACACCTCTGCCCAGGGACAAGCCACTTTTTTTTTTTCTCCATGCAAGAAAAAAACAAAAACCTAAAAGCAGTGCATAAGAGTCTCTCAAAAAAACAGTAGTATATGGAACGTTAGGAACCTTCATCTATGTGCTCAAAGAAAATCTGAAAAGCGGTACTCACATTTTAAAACAAAAGGCTTATAATACCTCCTCTAAGTATACAATTCTTCCTGATATACAACCCTAGGATGGTAATAAAAGTCTCCTCCTCCCACTCAGCTCCTCACCAGTGGCCTTCATATCTAGGGCTATAGTAGATGCACAGGTCTCAGGGTGATCAAAGTGCCCCCACCCCCACAAAAAAAATAAAAAAAATTATATAATAAGTATCAAATCAATGTTTATCAAAATATCATTGAATAAAAAAAAAAAAAAAAAAAAAAAAAAAAAAAAAAAAGGAATTTCTCACATACTCTAAACGCTCCACAGGTTGCGTATCAAACATCTACTGCTGGAGTTTTGCTACAAAACGCGTAGAAAGTTGTCCCAGCTAGTCCAGTTTTAGGTGGGCACAGTCTAGACCGCATTGAAACTTCTGCATCTCTTCAGGATCTACTATAGTTCCCAGATTTGAAGGATTTTGGTGAGGAGCTGAGAGGGAGGAGAGGACTTATCACCATCCAGAGGTGTATGCCAGGCAGCCATTGTATACTTAGAGGTGGCATTATAAAATGTGAGTACGCTTTTCTACGAGCACCATGGTGAAGATGAAAGTTCCAAAAGTTCCCTTCAATATTACTCGTAAGAGACTTTCTGCACTGCTTTTTGTCTATCACTGTAGATTGGAGGACAAGCCAACATCTCTGGATTGGCACAAGAGGCAACCACCCACCCATTTGGCAGATAGTCACATATCCGGGTAGCCATAGTAACCTTAGGTGCAGCATCGCCAGTAAGCACATCCTCAGGTTTAACAAAGATAGACAGATTTACCAAATGGCCAAGTGCAATGAACAAACTACTTCAAGCAACATACCACATATAACAGACAAAGTTCCTGCTCCTGACTATTGGAAGACACAGGACAGAAAAGAGGAACAAAAATATCCTGCTTGATGTGAAACTGACACAACCTTTGGAAAAAGGCCCTAGAAGTTCAAGGCTACCCTTATCCTGGGGCGGACACGACAAAATACAGTACAAGACTTAAAGTTTGCTGCCCGCCAAACAAACACAATGCCCTATAGAAAGGCTGTCTTGAGCATTGGCAGACGTAGTAGCACAAAAGAGGCTCAACGCAGGATTTTAGTGTTCTTACCTGTTAAATTATTTTCTCTTTTGTCCATATGGAAGACAGGAACCATAGGGTTGAGAGAAGGGCACATCACAAAAAGACTGGGTCTTTGTTCATTTTCCTCCAATGAAGTGGTCAGTGGGATCATGAAACATGTTGAGGTGATTTTAAACTTTAATAAACACACGTTAATTTTTTCTTGGTCTGCCACACTTTGTTTTTTGTCACAATCCTTCCACCCAAATCACTGATGCACGCTGGTGTGGTCTCGTTGTGGGGTGAACTGGCATCTCAGTTACCCACTAGCTATTAACCTGGCGACTCGATTGGAGGCCGGTCTTGAAAGCACTGTGTGAGTATCTCACTTTTATAACACTCCAAAGCATTTATTGCTGTGGGGTTACCAGGCTGCTCTCATCTTGCTTGATTTGTGTTTGTTGTGGACTGCGGTATAAGCTCGATCCGTGTGGGGGCAGTGTCTTTATCCTCCACAAGTGATAACAGCTACTAACATCTATAGTAACAACCATATATGGTGAGTACCATCCTTATGTTTGAATGAAGCATTCCTAGAACAAGTTTGAATATACTGCACTATTACATTCTCCCCTTTGTCTTTTTGTCTTGTTACATCCTTGGAATGACTGTTTGAAGCTCCCTCAGTTGGAACCGTGAGTAGGGGACTGTCTGCACTGCAGAAACCAACCAACCCCAGGACTATCAGTGTAGGCCCTGATCCTGGGCAATGGTCAATACAGCACCTGAGACCCATCCTGGAACAAAATCTGAATCGTCTCCACAGCGAGAAAGACCTTCCCCTGAAGGCTGTTGAACCTCATGCCCAGGAACACCAAGACCTGGGATGGGATGGGCAGAGGATTTCTTAAGATTAAGAATCCAGCTGTGTTGCACCAGAATGCTGGCACACTGTTGGATATGGCGTGCCGAGAGGTCTTTCTGAAGGGGCCTTGATCAAAAGATCGTCCAAATATGGCATCGGAGAAATGCCTTGGGCATGGATGTACGTGGCCAAGGCTGCCATGATCTTTATGAAGATCCTGTGAGTGAAGCAAGGTCAAACAGCAAAGCTACAGAGTAGTGTAATGATTAGAACTGAAAGCAAAAATGCTGGTAGTGTTTGCTGTCTGAGTGGATTGGGATATTCAGACATGTGTCCTGAAGATCCAGGGAGGCCAGATATTCCCAGCACATTGCTGCAATGACAGAATGCAAAACATTCCATCCTGAAACAACTAGCAACCACGTACGCGTTGACACAGCAACTGCCGTTCTTCTTGAGTACCACAAAAAGTTTGGAATATAAACCATAAAAACGTTCTTACATTAGGCCCTGTACCAGAACCTGTTTTTCAATGAGTCATGCAGAGTATGACTTGTCAGACTTGGAAGCTGATCGCTTGGGCTGCCAAGTCTGTCTGGGTTTTGCGATGGGGAGCTGTTGGGAGGGGTTTGTGCCCTCTGTCCCGGTTTTTCCTTGCAAGAAAGGACAGCTTGGTGCAAAACTGGGGAAATACTGCTCTTTCCACCATTCGAGTCACTAATGATCAGTTCCAGGTCAGGCCCAAAGAGAGCCTTGCCCAAAAAGGCAAGGAACACTGACTTCTTGAAAGACTGGTCCACAGACCAAATCTTGAACAACAGAGTTGAGCATGCAAACTGAAAATGCTGAGGATTTTCCTGAAAATCTGGCTGCATCAAACAAAGCCTCCGTAATATAAGCAATGACTGCCATGATGTTGGCAAAAAAGCAGCATGTCCTCACCAGGGACATCAGCACACATAGCTTCTGAAAGTTGCTCTTCCCACAGAGCAATGGCCTATTGATCAAGGCAGAGTCATATGCTCCAGAGGAAGGTGTGATTCGAGCACAAACACGCTGAGCAATTAAATTCGCCACATTGATCCAGTTACGAATCAAAGTGTAGATCCGAGCAAGTCGTGAGCAGCACTGACCATCTATGTGACGAGAGAGTTACGATTAATCTCCAATAGAAGCCAATGATACTCTGAATGGTTCCAGCACATTGTGAGTGACGCCAAGTATACTGATCGGCTATTGAACACTGCATCCGGCTGGACATACCGGCGGGGAACAACGGCTGAGATACCAGTACCGCTCATCAATTTATCATTCAAGGCACATATATGCTGGGTACCAAGTGAGGGGCCATCTATCGCTATTGATTGAGAGCTCATACGACTGTGCAGTTCTGCCAGACTGTTACATGCTTATATCTCGTTTATTGCTGCTACAAGCTATCGGACAGTTTTCCCAGATACTTTCTCTATAGAGTTTCTGAGGATTACGCATTTTATTTTCTTAGTCACCGGTTCACAATTATTTCATTTAATCTATGTTTTATATGTTAATTATCTATTTTGTGGTTCAAGCTAGCCAAGCACCACATTTTTTATAATATGGTCTTATATTAAATACAATTGTTTGATACATTTATGTTGTCAACATAATGTCTGCTACTTTTTTCTGACATTGTTTATTTTCAACTACTACAATTAGGGCAAATTTTTGGGCTTTCCCCCCTCCCTTTTCTTTGTGTTCTTTAAAATGTTTGTTGTCCGGATCTAAGGCACTTGGGGAACTGGCTACTTTAAGGGTCCCATCTAATAGTAGGGGCGTCAGGCCAGATACCATTGGACTATAAACTGTAGCAGGCCATATCCAATACATTGTATATCCTGTTTAGGACACTTTTAAAAACCCTTGATTCATATTATTGAGCTATTCAGATCAAATTGGTGTTTTAGCTTTCTCAATCCTCCTCCATTCCACCAGTGGATAAGACCAATGAATTATCCGAGACATCATTTTTCTATGCCTGGAATGTGAACCGTAGAGGGGCTGACACATGAGCCATGGCCCATCGGAGGATCTCTCAACCCTGATGCAAGAGAAAGCTGTAGCACTGTGTGACTGGATCCTTACAGAAGACCCAGACAGGGAATGAGACCGGTGGCATTGCTCTAGGTGTATGACCCATGACTCCAGAACATTGATTGTTAGACTTCTGCCTGGTACTGAGGCACTGGTTGTCAAGGAAACCAGGATAGCCCCCCAGCCCAACAAGCTGGTGTCCATGGTGACCAAAATATAAAAGAGAGAAGAGAGAGAAGACAGACATATAACATGAGATTGGTGTCTGGGCCAGTTCCTGATAATGTCTAATTGTAATCGCCCTGTGTGAAATTGAGCAAAGGGAACTGCTTCTGGGGCAAAAATTAGTTAAGCCAGTACTTTCATGTATTCTCATACAGTCGAGACAGATAGCATACCACTTGAGACACCAGAAAGGACAGGACTGGATTATGTCTTATGCAGAAAAAACACCATCTCTTGGAGGGTAACTAACCTAATACCTAAGGCATGAATAAAGTGGGAAGGAACCAAAGAGGATTTCTTTCAGATGAGCACCCAGCCGTGCTACTTTAGAATAGAGAGACACTTCTGAATCCATGAGTGCAGAGTTTCCTCTGAAAGAGCTTTAAGTAAAAGTTTGTCTAGATAAGGGTTCAAGAGTGGAGGTGAGCTGCCAAAGCAGACAAGACCTTTGTGAAGATCCTCTGGGCTAATGCCAGACCAAAACGAAGGGAAGTGAACTGAAGGTGACTGCTCTGAAAAGCAAAGTGCAGAAACTGTTGATGATCCAGATGAATCAGAAAGCATAGGTAAGCAATGTGAAGGTCTAGGTAGGCAAGGTACTCCCTGGGACACATAGTGCAATGGCAGAGTGCAGACACTACATTTTGAACTAGGCAGTTAGTATTACAAAATGACAGAGGCACTTTATATTCAATGTAAGAAAGCAGCTGTCACTTTTTTGGGGAAGAAAAGGTTTGAGTAGAATTCTGTGACCAGCTTCTGAGACAGAATAAGGACCAACATCTGCTTTTCTAGCAGGGAAGATACAGCATTTAAAAATAAACACCCCTCGTGCTGGAACCAAAAGAACTGTGGACAAAGAGAAAGACAGTGACAAGGAAGGGATTTGAAGTCTATGGGGTACACTTGCAAAGTTATCCACAAATCCCACTGATCCATCTCTGATGTCCCACACGCATTTTGAAACAGACAGAAGCGACCCACAACGGGGCTGAGACAAAGACCCAAACAGACATTCTGAAGTGGAATTGTAATCATAGGTTTCTGAACAGTCTTCTTGCCTGACCAAGCATCTTTGGGATTTGTGGTAAGGCGCACTTGGAAAGTCTGAGTGGGTTGAACCCTGAAACTCCATATAGGCAGGGGTAACGAAAACCATGCATCATCTTAGGAAAAAAGAAAGCTTTGGAGGCATATCAGGCAACAAGGTACTCTTGCCCTATGTAGCGTGACTGACGGCCTTGTCTAGGTCAGAGTCAAACAATTGTTTGTCCACAAAGAGAACAAACACCAGAGATTTCTTGGAAGATTGATCAGCCAACTAAATCTTGAGCCACAGTGTGATACACAGCCCTGAAAAGGCTGAGGCTTTTCCAGAAAACCTGGCAACAGCTACTTCCATAAAATATGCATTTGCCTCAAGAATTTTGGCAAGCAGTACCAGCAGTTTCTCTTAGGGGACATCCCCTAGGACAGAATATGAAAGATAAAGCTATTCACACCAGACAGCCATAGGTCTAGTTACCAAGGCAGCAGCAAAAATGATATAGAGGGTGGAACCAATGGCAGCAAAAGTTGCCTTCAATAAAGTAGCGTTTATCTGCTTGATCCAAAAACGCTTCAGAACCTGCAAGAGGCAAAGCATACTATGATTAAAGCTTAACAGCTATATGATGATCACAATAAGGTAAACTTGTACAGAGGTGATAGTTCCGCTTTAGAGAGATTTAGTATCTCTACACTGTAGAGTTTAGTTTATGTGTCCAATGATAATAAATAGATAACCAATATCATTACTAGTGCAGCATGCGCATGATTATTGTAAAATACTTAGTATCATTATACAGTGCAGTGTGTCTATTATCAAGGTAAAGATGCTCAACATCATCATACAATACAATGCGATTCTAGATGTATAGATCCACCATACCATTATAAAGTGTAGGGTGTTTATTAATACACTGAACTTTTGTAATGATGATGAGGATGCAGTCAATCTTTACTTTAGTCATACCACAATGAGGGCAGTTTGTTCCAGAACTGCATCACTTATAAAAGAATGTGTTTGTTATTGTATGGATATCTATCATTACCAAAGGCAATACATTCCTAATAATGCAATATATAATCAGCCTCTCTGCAGTAGCCAGTAGGAGTGTTTATGAGTAAAGAATTACACTATGGCAATAAAAATCCATTTAAATTGCCAGAAGGCATAAAGTGTACATTTTGCACAGTGGGATGAGTGGGTGGCACCTATATAAACACAAATGGATGATTGAGTAGAACACACTTGGCACAGGCAGATAACATGGGGCTAACACACATCTAGAACAGGCAGATACGTTATGTTACATATATGTACAGATACATGCTGTGGGTGGATCACATACAGAAATGGATGGTAAGATGCAGAGCACATGCATGCATACTGTGGAGGAGAAACACACACACACCTGGTATAGGCGGATAATGTGAGGATGACACAATAGCTTCATGATCTGGACCTCTCGGAATATCTTCTTCAGGTTCTCATCGTCCAGCTTGGTCTTGTCAATGATCTTGATAGCAACCTGAGAAGTGAGACATGGTAAGAATGAGTTATTTAAGAGGCCAGAGAGGAACAGAAGTCTAACATGTATATCTGGGGGTTAATGTTTTTTATAGTGGTGGGTTTTATTTTTAGACCTTGGTCTATGACCTCACACTCCTGGCTTTATATACATTTGTTACTAGTTCTCATGTTAGTTCCTCACTTGTTAGTGATCCTGTGCTCCTAACACCATCCTAATCCAACACTCCCTCAGTATGATGACAATCCCCTCTTCTCCACAAAGGACACAAAACAAGTTTATATGCACACCTTGGGGCAGGACTACTTTTCTACTGTCTCTAGAAATGTATCACAAACTTTTTAATGACCCAAGGGGTGTTCAATGCACTGTAAATCTTCATGAACTCTTGTCCTTAAAGGATTAATTTAAACCACTATTTATTTATTGGCGCGTGTGGCATCAAATAAATAAAACACATTCAACAATTCTCCAAATTCATATAGTTGCTACTAGTGCTGTAAGATACAGGTTATTTGGCACCACTGATTATGTTAACTGATTATATATATATATATATATATATATATATATACATACACACAGATATAGAAAGGAGGCAGCACCAGTGGGACTTCTTCTTAGAATTTATTAAAGTAGATTCATAGGAAATTACATATGGTCGACGTTTCGGTCCTACAATATGGACCTTTCTCAAGACAATTCAATTCAAGATGGTGGGTAGTATATATAGACCACGCTATGACTAGACGCATGGCCCGAGAGAGAGTGGTGACGTCACCACCGGGCCGTAGATACGGAGTCCTCGGTGGGTCAACGTCATCACCGCCAATAACCCGATTACAGTCAACTTGAACAGGCACCAATGTAGGAGTGTCAAGACTATCTAGCTACGTTAACTAAATAAATGAATACAAGCAATAATGTGATGTTGCGAGTAGCAGACAGGTCAAGTGCAGTAGGCACTATGAAGTTTAAACATAGTAACAAGCGCTAAAGAAATAAATAAATTGTGAGCACTTAAACAATGTAGCGAACAGCAAGCACGATGTAAACGATCGGCACTTTGAGACACCAACATAGATAATGTAAGAGATTTACAAAGTGATAGTGCCCGTGGTACAGAAGACCTGTATACATAATCAAATATATTGAGGTTGCATGAAAGGCTTAATCAGCAAGGAGGCACACACTACATATGGAACATGTCCGTTGTAATACTGTATAAGCTCCGCAGCCGAACGGTCATGACAGGTGAAAACGTTCACTGGTGAAAACGTGATTCACCAGCGATTGTGTCCAAATACATCCACATGTACCAATCACCACATTGAAATAGGATAAAAATAGATGAAGTTCAAATGGAACTGTAAAAAGGCAGAGATGTGAAGTGTAAGAGTCACTAATGTGTTGATGTGTGACAAAAAACCGGACTTGTGGCTATATATCTATACACACACACACACACACCAGAAAACAAAGACCTCAGGTGTCAACAGACACCTACACAGCAAACCAGAGAACACAGGCACAATGGCCTGTAGGACCTTCCAATCAAAACTGTCTTCAGCTGAAGCAAGCAACATTGACAGTACTTTTTCTCAAATGTTTAAAAAGATCAAAATGCCACCTAACACAGCGGTTCAGCAAAGGCCTGATTCTTGTAGGCCAAGAGGCACAGAACAACCTGGCGGAATAAACCGTGACCCGTGAGCCTCAAGAAAGACAGTGAATCAAACTTTCGAAAAGGCTGCATTTGATGAAATTAGCACCTAACCACATCCAAAAGATGAAGCTTCTGCTCCTGTTAGATGGAGAAGGACAGAGACGGAAGAACAATCTCATTGTTAATTTACATCTCTTAAACAACCTTAGGAAGAAACACTATGGGAGTCCACAAAACCACCCGATCGGAAAGGAAAACCAGAAAGAAGCTTGAAAGGCAAAGAATGAATTTCGGTCACCCGCTGAACAGACAATAGCCAGCAGGAACGCTGTCTTGAGCGTACAAAACTCAAAGGAAAGCTGAAGACAGAGACTCAATAGGAGCCATCTGAAGTTTAGGTCCCACAGAGGACTGGGATTCTGAAAGACTGGGTAGGCATGAGTCACCCCCTTGCACAAAAGTCTGCACATCTGGCAATAAAGGCGCTATACCTATGGAAGAAAAAAAAAAAAAAAAAAAAAAAAAAAAAAACACATAAAGAGCTGAAATCTATACTTTAATAGAGCCAAGACCAAACCCTTTTTGAAAGGGTTCACTTTTAAAAGGTTGCATGTTAAATAGTGCGCAGCTGCACATCGCATTTAACATGTCACCTGGATGAAAAGGGCGACATGAGAATCTCGTCCTGCATATAAGTGCGAGATTCTCTTGTTGCCTCCTTCAATACCGCAGCATACCTGAATCTGGATCCAGCCGTCTGCATCAAGGCCTATAACTATTGTATCTAGCCCTCTGCATCCAGCTAAGGGCTGGATGGAGATTCAGGTATGATACGGTACTGAAGGAGGTGACATGGAAATCTGTTGCTTATATGCAGGGTGAGATTCTCATGTCGCCCTTTTATACAGGCAACATGTTAAATATGGTGTGAAGCCGCACACTATTTAACATGCAACCTTTTAAAAACGTTGTCTTTTTTCGGAACTATGAAAAGGTTGGAATAGTGTGTCCTGTAAACCTTTTCTGAGAAGGAACATGTACCAAGCCCAGCAAATCTGAGTGTAAACATAGACTACTTTGTATGTGATCGCAAGGAACTCTAGAGATGAAGAGATGACAAGGATTAAAAGACTACTACAAATCTAGTACAAACCCACCTGTAATTGCCTGCAACACTCACTGATCCAACATGGAAAAAGCTAAAGAGCTGAGAAAAAAAAAAAAGCAAAAAACTCACCTCTAATTGCCTAAGGCGGACAAGAACCCTGCAAAAGTAGATTTGTCAGTTGTGGAATCCGGAGCAGATTTCTTGTTTGTTACAGCCTGTTTGTGTTTTGGGTTAGGGTGCAGCCAGGCCGCTGAAGGAGAAGCCACCCCTGGGAACAAATCACTACTGGCAAGGGTAACAAAAAAAACCCATACTACTTTTATGGAAAAAAGAAATAAGAGGATTTTAGTCTTGCCTGTTAAATCCTTTACTCCTAGTCCATACAGGTTACTGGTAACTCTGGGAGGCGATCCGCCCCTTAGTAGACAGGAACAATTCTCAAAGTGTATGCAGGGGGTGGAGCCTCCCTTCCCTCCTTGGCTGCAGCTAGCCAATCAGCTCTAGAAAGATTTGAGAAACTATGACTAGATAGTAGAATGGAAGAGGACTCCTGTGAGCATGACCCCAAAGGACCCCCACAAACTGCCACAGGAGAGCCAAGCATGGTCCCTTGACAGGGTGGGAGACCAGTAACTTGTATAGACTAAGAGAAAAAGCATTAACAGGCAAGACAAAAATCCTTTTTTCTCTGTCATCCAATTCAGGTTACTGTTAACTCCGGGATTTCCAACCATTAAGTTTCCCAGAGGTGGGAAGAAGGAAAGGACCAGGCACAAGACCCTCAAATTCACGAGAACATATCAGAGATAGCCCAACAAGAAAAGAAATGTCAACAGGCACCAAACAGGGGTAACGGCACCCCAGGAACATTACACAGCACACTGAACTAGAACCAACAGGGTTCAACAGAGAAGGAAGCACTAAGAACCAAGGACAATCTTACACAGGCAAGACTGCCTCCAGGATTTTCCTCCCAAAGCTGGCATCAGCCAATGCCAACAAATCCACATGGTAGTGCTTCGAAAAGGTATACACAGAAGACCAAGTGGACACCTTGCATAACGGATCAGCGGAGGCCTGATTCTTGTAAACCCAAGGGGCCCCAATAGATCGAGGAGAATGAGCCGTGACCCTGAAAGGGACAGGCTTCTTCCTCAACTCATAAGCCTTGCGAATGGTGGATGAAGTTCTTCCTGCCAGAGGACCCTCAGGAATGACGAACACAGGGTCAGATGTCCTGATAGACTCAGTGCGATGCACATAAAATTTCAGACAACGCACCACCTATAACAGGTTGGGATCCCTCTCCTTATCAGAGTTGGGGTCAGGGCAGAAAGAGGGCACCACAATCTCCTGACTGATGTGGAATTCTGAAACCACCTTCGGAAGAAACTCCTTAAAAGTGAGAAGCACCGCCTTGTCCTTGTGAAACACCAAATAAGGTGGTTTACAGGACAGAGCATGCAAATCCGCGACACGGCGAACAGACACAATGCCAGGAGAAAAGCCATTTTCCACATCAACAGACAGAGGAATAGTAGCCATAGACTAGAAGGGAGGGTGCTGAAGGATGCCCAAAACCAAGTTAAGATCCCACTGAGGAGTGGGAGACTTGACTGAGTATAAGCAATGCCCTGGAAGAATACCTTGACAACAGGAAGGATGGAAATGCGCCTCTGAAAAAGAACAGAGAAAGCAGAAGTCTGAATCTTAAGGGAACTCAAACTGAGGCCCTTATCCACACTGTCCTGCAAAAAGTCCAGGACCGTAGGCAGATCAAAGTTCTGAGACAAGTCCCTGTCAGCACACCAAGACATAAAAGTCGACCAGACACGATGGTAGCTCTTGGAAGAAACAGGCTTGCGGGCACTGAGCATAGTAACCACCACACCAGAAGAGAAGCCCTTCATCAATATTGAGGATTCAATTTCCAAGCCGTCAAAGCTAGCCGATGTACATCCTCCTTCCACAGGTAACCCTGTAGAAGGAGGTCTGGACGGTCAGGGAGCCAGAAGGGTTCCGCCACTGACCGATCCACAAGCTCCGGAAACAAAGACTGGCGAGGCCAGAATGACTGTGCAATGCTCCAGTCGTAATTTCCGTAACACCCTGTGCAACATGGGAAGGAGAGAAAAGATGTAGGCCAGAGGAAAGGTCCATGGAATGGACACTGCATCCACCACTAGAGCCAGAGGGTCTCGCCACCGAAAGCAAGACACTGGAACCTTCCTGTTGTGTCTCATTGCCATCAGGTCGATGTAAGGGTGACCCCATTGCGGAACGAGGAGTTGAAACACCTGCGGATGCAACGTCTACTCTCCTCTGTCCACTGTGTGTAGACTGACGAAGTTCGCCATTACGTTGTCTACGCCTGGAATGTGCACTGTGGATATAGCTGGCATGTGATCTTCTGCCCAGGACAAAATAGCCTTGACCTCTAACCAAGCAGCGAGACTTCTTGTTCCGCCTTGCTTGTTGATGTAAGCCACGGCCGTGGCATTGTCGGACTCCACTCGGACTGGACAGTCTTCTAGCTGAGAAGTTCAATGACTCAGGGCATGAAATGTCACCCGAAGCTCCAGAATGTTGATCGGGAAGAGAGACTCCTCTGGAGACCACTAACCCTAAGCGCTCAAGCAGCTCAGGACCGCACCCCAGCCAGAGAGGCTGGCATCCATAGTCACCTTGGTCCAAAAGGTCACCAGAAAGGACCTGTCCCTCAGCAGGTTGGAAAGGTTGAGACACCATGACAAGCTCAGTTCCACATGAAGCGGAAGGGAAACAAATTAATTCCGAAGATCCTGTTGACCCATGCAAACTTGGATCACAAACCTCTGGAGTTCTCTGGTGTGCGACATGGCAAACAGAACCGCTTCTATGGTGGAAATTGATTTCCCCACCAGAGATGATAGCTTCTGGATTGGAAATGGATCCTGAGACAGAATCGCTGAAACCCTGTGGGAAATCTGGTGAGCCACCTCGTCCGTGAGGGACACCATGTTCTTCTGAGTGTCGGAGGGAAGGCCCAGGAAGACCAGACGCTGGGATGGGACAAGATCCGACTTGACCAAGTTGATGATCCACCCCTGACGGGTGAGAGCTTGAATGCACTTCTGAACTTGCTGATGAAGGAGTTCCACAGAGGGGGCTTTCAGAAGCAAGTTGTCCATGTATGGAGTAATTGTGATGCTTCTCCGGTGGAGGACAGACATCAAGGCACCCAGGACACGGTTGAAAACCTGAGAAGCCATCGTCAGCCCAAATGGAAGGGCTGAGAACTGAAAATGTCCCCTGTCGCAGGCAAACCGGAGGTACTGCTGCATCTCTGGATGAATAGCAATGTGCAAATACGTGTCCTGCAGATCCAGATAAGCGAGGAATTCCCCCGGGGACATGGCAGCAATCACTGTGCGCAGAGACTCCTGGTGATAATGGGTCCGGGTCACAAAGGGATTGAGGTCCTTCAAGTCTAAAATAGGGCGACAGCCACCGTCCTTTTTGGCGACTAAAAAAAGGTTTGAGTAGAACCCCGAATCCCTGTCCTGGAAGGGCACTGGCTCTAGAACATCCTTGTCCAGAAGAGCCTGAACAGCGCTGTCAAATAGACAGCATTTCGCTGTACCCTGTGGAGTATGAGAAGGATGAAAGCAAAAGGAGGAAGAGAAATGAAAGGGATCTTGTAACCTTCCGTCAACACCTGTAAAACCCATGGGTCAGTCGCAGAGTCCTCCCAAACGCTGTGATAGTGTCGCAGACCACCCACATCGGAATGCTGACCCGGGTTCGGAGAGTCATGCCAAAGAAGTCTTGGAAGCCTTGGGCTTGGTGGAGACCTTGGGCTTCCATTGTTGTTTGGGCTTGGAGGAGGTACGCAGAGCTGAGGAAACCGTTTGGTTCGCTGGACGCGTCTCATTCTGAAAGGAACAAAAATACCTGTTACGATTAAGCTGCAATTTCTTCCTGGGAACCAAGGGTGGAAGAGTACTCTTACCCCCTGTGGCCTCACTGATCAGATCCTTAAGATCCGGCCCAAACAAAGAGGTACCCTGAAAAGGCAGGGAAAGTAAGGCTTTCTTAGAAGCAGTGTCAGCAGACCAGATCTTGAGCCAAAGAGCCCGACCTGCCACCATAGACATGGTGGAAACCTTGCCACCAAACAGATGGCATCAAATAAGGCACCAGAAACATGGTGCTGTGTCTCAGATATGTTGGCAAGAAGGCGTAACTTATCCGAAGTAGGTGCATCCTGATGGACAGACTTGGTGAGCTGTTCAGTCCCGACCGAATGGCCCAGTTCACCCATGCAGAAGCAAATGCTGGATGCATAGCAGAACCAGCAGTGGCAAAAACGGACTTGAGGTAAACCTCAAGTTTCTTGTCAGTCCAGTACTTCAGAGCGGAGGAATCTGAGACTGGCAAAGGCAGTAGATTTAGATAGCCTGGATTCAGGGGCATCCACTTTGGGGGGATGAACCCACTGAGCAAGCGCAGCGTCAGATAAGGAGTAAAGCGTGGCAAATTTCTTGGACACAGAAGCTTTCTTGTCAAGGGATTTCCACTCCTCAGACACAAGGAGGTCAAGAGTGGGGTTAGGTGGAAAGTAAGGGGCTTAGCAGGCTCCTGGAATACAGAGGGATCAGAAGGAACCTCCTGAACTAGGAGAATGTTAAGACGGCCCTGATCAGGCCCTCAGCGGAGGGTTCAGGATCAGCCTCCAAAGGGTCCCCAAAAAACAGAGGACCAGAACAAAGTCATGATCTGAAGCCATAATTGGGAAGCATAATAATATACTACTTTACAAAAAGGGTAAAGGATTCATGGAACAGTTTTCAAGAACTGAAATAAGTCAGGACCATACAACACTAGAAAGGACAGATGAGGCTCATTTGATAGTATTAAAGAAAGGCATTGAATAAATGTGTAGCAGAAAGGTAATAAGTAGGAGATTATTTGTACCTGGGATGCAAGGATGTGCCACAATCACAAATCATATAAGTGACACTACCTGCTTGTCAAGTGAAATATGTAGTAAAAATAAATTTAACACAAGTATATAGATATAGGAACGTATGGAAAAGGGGAGGAAGAGGGACACTTAAAATAAAACGAAACTCAACAACGTTACGAGAATTTAGAATGGTAGGTTTTGTCATAATAAAAAAAAACAAAAAAACACTATATTGAGGAATAGAGCTTGCTGTAAAATTTAAACATGATTATCTCTATAAGAATAAACTGGCAATACTATCAAGGTTCCCAAAAAAACCTGAGAGGACCCCAACACAGAACACTCAACATCCGAATCCACCAGCAGTTCCTCCTCAGAGGAATCTGACACGTCAGGTACTCCATGAGGTTTGGGCAAGGAAGACCTGACTAAGGAGGGGGCCTGCCAAGACTGAAAGGCCCCATGTAACTGAGATGGAAAGAGTTGCAATGTGGACCTAAGGTCCCTAGTCGCAGCCTTGAATTCTTGCACCCAAACTGGCTCTACTACATGGGTGGAGGTTCCTGGAATGCTGGGCATAAGTAACCTGAGAATTCTCTAGGTAGCCCTGAGTGACAGGAAGAGCAATGCGGGATACAGAGACCCCAGGCTCCTTAGTCTTAGGTCTAGCCCCAAGCTCCAGCGGTATAGATATGCTCACAGTGTTAAATAACCTACTGTACAAGAAATCACCCAACTATAGTGTGTAGGATTAAAATTTCATCCCAGAAATCTCTAAAATAAACTTATCTGGCAGGCGAAGGGTTAATCTACAGAGGAGAGAAAGAGTCCAAGTCCTGCGTGGGATACTCACCCAGAAAAGCTCACAAAATGGCTGCCGCAGCAGGAGCCAATCAGTAACAAGCGTGCAAAGCAAATGCTCATGGGAAACAAGCTTTTCCCAAAAAGTACCCCAAACAGTGTCCAAAGCCCCCCTGAGCCCCCTAACACACTAGAAACATGAACCGGATGATAGAGCAAGGGCAGACAAGTAAAATGAGCCATCTCTGAAGTCGCTAGGTTAAACGGTAGTCTTCAGATTACCATGTAGTAAGAAGCAGCCTTGATGGGCAACTACTGAGGAAAGGACTTGAACCCAATATTTCCCCCCAGGGCTTAAGGTCCACAAAAAGCACCTGAATACTGAGCTAGCCACATTTAAGGGCATGGTCAGTTAGAATAATCCTCCTAATGGTGGTATACCAGAAAAATGGCTAGCTGCAGCCAAGGAGGGAAGGTAGGCCCCACCCCCTGCATTCACTTCTAGAATTGTTCATGCCTAGTTAAAGGGGCGGATCGCGTAATGGCGGAATTCCATTTCTAACAGAAAAAAACATTTCTAAAACTACAAAAGGAATGTGGAGTACCAGAGGGATCCCTACAACATAGGATTTTTGTCTTACCTTGTTAAATCCTTTTCCACATGGACTTCAGGTACCATGGGAGGTGATCTTCCTTCCTTGGAAGGTGGAAATTTTAAATTAAAAAAAGGTATTGAGGGTGGAGCCTTCCTTCCCTTTCTTCAGGCTGACCCAGCTAGCCTTCCACAAGAGGTAAGCTCCTGTGAGGAAAAGAACCAAGGAAGACTCCCAGGTCCAGAGAAGCAAGACCAAGGAAGATCCCTTCACTGGGTGGGAGATATCCATTCCATATGGACTAAGAGAAAAGGATTTAACAAGTAAGAATATACAATCCTATTTTCTCTGCCATCCAAAAAAGAACAAGAGCTAACCGGACTCAAAAACAGTTGAACTACAGTAAGTCACAAAAAAAAAAAAAAAAAAAAAAAAGTCTTTAGACAGCCATATGTGTATCTTAGACTTTCGCTTGTCCAACGGTGCTGGTGTGGGACTTCATGAAGGTGCTGGGAAGGATGCTCTCCATGCTGGAAGCAGTGGCTTATGCTCAATTTCACAAGCAGATATTCAGCTGGGAGTTTCTGAAGGCGACAATGTCATCTGTCATATGCAAGGTCTCTGTACCTCCACGAGCTTGGTATTGATGTGTTGGCTTCAGAAAAGCCACCTGACAGTTGGAATAACATTCACTATTGCGGACTGGTGTGTAATGATGTCATATGCCTGTTTGTCATTTCAGTGTGGCAAACTTCAATCAAATTAATTTTCCGATATCATCAGCATTTCATATCCCATGAGTGAACAACGTAGCAGCAGACTGTTTCATTTAAGTGCTTGAAACCAAAGGAATGGAAAATTAAAGGGATAGTAATACTTCGTTTTAACTTTGTTTTATTTTGTAGGCATTAAAAAAACATGAAGAATGATATAAGTCTTATCTCTCAAACCTTTATGGTTTAAGAGATATTCACAAGCAAAGTGTCCCCCTCCCGCCCCTTTTACTGATGTAACACTTCTTAGCCAGGGCAGAAAGGAGGTGCCCAGGTAGACTGCAGAGAGGGACAATGTTCAATTAAGATAATGGAAAAACCTGAAAAGCTTGTCAAGGGGGGCAGGGATTTCATTGTTTTCATAGGAAAAAGAGTGTCCCCTTCTGTTATCTGTCCAGTCTATGGACTGCATTCCACATCTGAGAAGAGATTGTTTACAGTAGGTAAAAGGGGCGGGAGGGGGAAACTTTGCTTGTGAATATCTCATAAACCATAAAGGTTTGAGAGATAAGACTTATATCATTCTTCATGTTTTTTTAATGCCTACAAAATAAAATAAAGTTAAAACGAAGTATTACTATCCCTTTAAGCATTCTGCCTTCGATTTTCTAATTCGAAAGGGAGAGGAGGCCTTCCAGTTGTGGACCTTATGGTTGTTGCCAGTTATCACCTCTGTGCCTCTGATGGAAGAATTCTGCATGCGAGTCAGAGCTCTCTTACCATTGAGATCGATCCAGCTCACACACTGGATTCCTCAGTCAGAGAAGAAGGTAACCGTGAACAACTGGGGAGGGGAAGAAGTGAAGATTGACAAGATGCGGTACAGAGCTGTTCTACAGCCTATCCTGAACTGATGTCACAGACTTAGTTTCAAAACCTTATATCTCCTTCTATACTGCATGAAAATAAGAAATAAACACAGATTGAAGATTTATTGAGGTGGAACATTCATAGTATTTTAATGCAGATGAGAGTTCCCCTTTAAATGAAAGCACCATCTCAACCACTTTCTACCTGCTTCTCCACACAAACATGGTGCTTTGACAATTAAAGGGGATCACCCCTATACAAGTTAGGCTAACAAGTTACTAAATAGAGCAACTAGCATGGATAATTGTGTAATTTATTTATTTATTTTAAATCGTGGTTCGGCTAAAATGTAATGTTTAAAAACGATCAGTGCCTTTACTACCGGACAGACTAAAAGTACAGCTCTGAGAGCGCGCTCCAGCTTACAAGTAGAAATTCTCCGTCACTGGAGGAGGCTGGGTCGAGACGCTACGTGGGAGGGGAGCGGAGGAGGAGTAACAGACCGTGGTGCAGAGCTGTACCTGCAAGTCTGTCCAGAAGCAAGTGTACAGCTCATTTTTGAACCCTTTGAGTTACAGAGGGGTACTGAATGCAATGCATTCCATACTCCTCTGGCACTCAAAGTGTTAAACATTAAATTTTAGCCAAAGCACGATTTAAAAAACAAAAATTTACAGTTATCCATGCTAGTTATTTTATTTAGCAACTTGTTAGCCCAACTTGTACAGGGGTGATAGTTCCTCTTTAAATGCAGTTGCTTGTAAAGGGAGGTTTTAAGCATGACCCACACAACAAATACTGCAACACCTCTGCTACTTTCTTAAAGCGGACATTTTACCCTGTTTTTTTTTTTGTTTTTGTTTTTTTTTTGTGTATTTGAAAATTTCATTTGAAACTGCCTGTGACTCTATTAGCCAAAAGTCGAGCAGATCCACAGTTTAAGAAGTGAAAGCCTCAGTGCACCACAAAGCTTAATACATGAAAATATAAATCAGAACACAAAAAAACATCAGCAGCATATGGTACCATACATAGATCGTTCACCATACAAAACTAAAAGTATGAATTGCATCTCCTAAACATGATACATCCATGTTATATGTCAACTTTAAATAATTCAAGGGCCAGAGTATTGTACACGTTGTGAAATCAGAAACTTGCACATTGTCTGGTCCTTAAGAGGTTAACCCTTTGAGTGCCAGAGGGGTGCAAAACATTTCTTTGCTCTGGCACTCAAAGGGTTAAGCACTTTGGCACAGTTTTCTTGTGCTTTACATATGAACATTTTACTCTGCCTCCCACTTTCACACTCAGATAAGTGAATATCTTCAGCCAATCCTCTCCCTGTCTCCACCACACTCCCTCCTCTTCCCACAACACCTCTGCACCACACTCCATGTTTACAACCAAGATGAATTGACTGCTTGTCTAGGTGGGAAGCAGACCCTCTAGATACGAAGGGGGGGGGATGACTAGCTTCTGCTCAATGAGGCCCCCACCTCATGTCTTCATCTCTCACTACAACACTGGTTTCATAAATTCTTCTTGAAGAAAATGAATAATTTCCGGGTGAAGCAACAAAGTCGGATTCTGAATTTGTTCACACACATATTTGAAGTATAGTGGTAAAAAGTCAAGGTGTAGCTGTAAAAATACACTGCATTAATGAACTCAGAATACAAGTACATTTTAAAAGAGAAGAGTGCCAGAACAAAGTCATGATCTGAAGCCATAATTGGGAAGTATAATAATATACTGCTTTACAAAAAGGGTAAAGGATTCATGGAACAGATTTCAAGAACTGAAATAAGGACCATACAATACTAGAAAGGAAAGATGAGGCTCATTTGATAGCATTAAAGAAAGGCATTGAATAAATGTGTAGCAGAAATGTAATAAGTAGGTGGTTATTTTTACCTGAGATGCAAGGATGTAGTAAAAATAAATTTAACACAAGAAGTGTATAGATATAGGAACGTATGGAAAAGGGGAGGGAGAGGGGACAAAAGAAAATATATACATAAAAATGTATTTATTTATTTATTTATTTTTTTACATGGGCCATATACTCAATTCCAGAGTGCACCCAACAAATTGCAACTGAATGCACTGGGCATTCGTCTAGCACTCAAAAGATCAACTACTTGAGTATTGGGATGGTGAGCAGAAAACTAATCCAATAAAGTAGGAGTGGAGAATTCCCAGAAGCCCAGGAGCCTGGGATCCTGAATTACTACTTTTTGGCAGCTAAAGGTTTTTTATTTATATAAAGACCCCTTTTTACAGGTCTGTAAAACTTCTAATTGGCTCCTATATTGTATTGTCTACTCCTGGTATAATCTGTGTCCACTCCCACCCACTGAACTAGAAGTAAAATGGGAGCCCTTTCTAAGCACCAGGGAACACACTCAGGAAGATAAAGAGCAGCAATCCTGTAGCATGGCTGCAAATACGAATTCCCAAATTTCCTAGGGCTTTAATCTCTCAAATGCTAGAAATTTAGAAATTGTACTACTTTGTAATGTTAAAAGGACCAAAGAAATCATTTGGGTATTTTCACGTAGACAATCGGAAGATGGAAAGGTTGAGGCCATGACCCCAATTCCTTACACCAATTGTAGAAAAAGGACCATATATTTGAAAAGACTGGCTTCTGGGCCTGTAGCAAGGTAGTGATGAAAGATTTAGAAAAACCTTTGTTTCTCAAAATGCTTGCCTCTAGAGCATTACCATCAAAGCCAACTTCTGCACATGTGGATGAAAGACCGGAGCCAAGACAGGAGGTCTTGAAGCAGTGAGCCTAAACAGCTACGCCACGGACGAGATCCACAAAACCAGACCGGACAAGGACAGAACGGAATAATCAGACTGACAAGGAAGCATTCTATTCTGATCTTTTTCAATACCCTGGGAATCACTGGAAACTTGAGAAACACATATGCCAAAGGAAAACAACATGGAATAATCATCACGTCTACTGACAGGGCCAGTGGCTCCCGTGACCTGGAACAGAACGGAGAAATCTTGAGGTTCAGCAGAGAGGCCCTTAGGTCCACCATCTGGGGGACTAAACAGAAAACCTATGGAGTCAAACATGCTAATCACGGAGCTCCCAATTGCTGGGATCTAGACGCTAATGACTGAATACTTAAGTATTACTAATCCCTATAGCAAAGTACTACTTAAAAAAACGTATTGCCCCCAGTGTCATCTCTCAAACCTTTATGAGAGATGAACGCTTCTAAAGTTGCCCTCTCCCTCCCCCTTCCCCGTAGTCAGCATTCTAGCTGACTGAAGGGAAATCCGGTCATAGATCATCAAGCGGCTCTGCAGCAGAGCCACGATAGCGTTAACTAAAAAAAAAAAAAAAAACTTTTCACTAAAATGCTCTTCTACGTGTGCTTGCAAGCCAAGCACACGTAGAAGACCATTTCAGTGAAAGTTTTCTTTTTTAGTTACGCGATCCGGCTGTGCTGGAGAGCCACCTGAAAGTCGTACGACTCTTCCTTTCAGTCAGCTAGAATGCTGACTATGGGGAAGGGGGAGGGAGAGAGCAACTTTAGAAGCGTTCATCTCTCATAAAGGTTTGAGAGATGACACTGGGGACAATATGTTTTTTTTTAAGTAGTACTTTGCTATAGGGATTAGTAATACTTAAGTATTACTATGCCTTTAAGAATCATTACGAAGTCACCAAAGGTGGTCCCTTTTTGTCCTGCTGGACAAAGACATGACATAAAAAAAGAGAACAATGTAGTCTGGAGCAATTCCCGACAATGTCTAGTTGCAATTTCCGAGTGTGGAACTGCATAAACTGGACTGCCTCCAGAGTCAAGACTAGACAGCCCAGAACCTGCATGTACTCCCCAACACCATCATAGACATCTGGGTGGTACGAACATACAGCAGTTTCCTGTAACCCACAGCTGATGCAATAACAAATAGGTCCTAATGGATAAAAAGGGGCTTAGATGCATGGGATGGGAATAAAAATATAATCTTTAAAATCCTAGACTTATCTAGAATATGGAATACAGTTTTGGGTGACGTTCTAAAAAATGTATTAAACTGGAAGATGTACAAATACATGAAACAAAACAGAGCTTAGACAAACTGCTTTAGAAAAGAGATGTTTAACCCCTTAAGGACCGGGAAATCCGGCCGAAGACGCGACTCAACGACCACGGAGCAAAAATTTTTTTTTGCTCCGTTGCGTTCCGGACACCCCGAACGGCGTGCAGCCGCGGGGGGAGCCCGGAACTCGATGACGGTCATAGTACGTCATCGGTCGTTAAGTCAAATCGACCCTTGACGTACTATGACCGTCAAGGGTCGTTAAGGGGTTAAAGGTGGGTTATGAGTACTATTCGCAAACATTTTCGAAGTCAATGTAATAACTTTCTGAGCAACTATTAACCCAAAGAGCTTAGGAAAAAAGGCTTCAAATGAGACTAAAGGAGAGTTGCTTTAGACTAAAGTGTTTTTGTTTTCCTCTGTGTCCAATCCAATGGCAATGGGCTGTGGGTATTGAATCTGCCCTCCAGCTGGTAGGACTAATTAAAAATGATAAAAGCGTAATTTCCTCCCTGTTTGCTCAGTTATTTTGGTCCTACCAAGCTGGAGGACGGAAGTTATACCTCTTCTAGCTCCATCTTGATAGTAAAATTTGCAGTATTTGGAGCATTATTTCCTATTTAATTTACCTTGGTAATCAAACAAGCTTGATTCCTCCCAAAGAATATTTATTTATTTTCAGTTTCTCAAGTAAATTCATCTCAATTACATCCTTCCTCTAAGAGACTTTACTGGGAATTCATACCCTTACATACTGAGGGTTGCAAGAATCTGGTAAAAGTTTTCTACTAACAATTATCCTGTGACTGAGTATCAGATGCCTCCTCGCTTACCCCTTCAAGCTTCCCGGCTCTATTGGGCAAAGGACAGGCACCCGGTGATGACACACCCCTTACCCAGTCCTAATAGGAAGTCGTTGCACGTGAGTTCCAGCAGTAGAACGCAGAACCAGGAAGTGATCGACTATCAGCCCAAAAGGAACGAGGAGAAGGGAACGCAAGGGCAGACTAATGCAAGTCTATTTAAGGGGCATGTATATTGCTGTGCAGCGTATTAGAGGCATTTTGGGCTTAGGAATATATAATATATTTAATTCTTAACAGCTTCAAAACCATCATCAGTCCATATTCTAATGCTGTATTGATACTAGACTATTCAGGCTCATGTCTTCTAAGGAGGTAAAAGGGGATAAACAGAAGCAATCTGCTGATACATCCAAGGATGATAAACCAGCACCCAAATCCAAGTGTTGTGCTGGATGTGATGCAAAACTGTCCCTTTCTGACCCTGCTAAACTCTGTTCAGAGTGTCTCAGGAAGATTTCAAATCCAGAAGTTCCATCCCAGTTTCAGGATTTCCTGGGATGGACGAAGGCTTCAATGCAGGTCACCTTCATTTGAGTGCAGGAAGCTTCTAGGAAAAGACAGCGCACCTCAGATCCGGAAGAAGGTACTTCCCATTTGATGGACGATAAGGATCTCCCCAGTGTACTGGAGTTAGAATCGGCATCTTTGGCTGATAAAGGCGAAATTACGGAGGAGTCCGGTTCCTTCAGCCTGGATAAAGTTGATAGTCTGGCGAGAACCGTGAGGAAAAACTTTAGGATTGGAAGACACTCAAAAAGAGATTAATGTAATAGATACAGCCTTTAAAGGGTATAAGAAGGAAGCCTCCACCTTCCCGGTTCACAGCTCCATCCAGGAAATGGTCTCTACTGAATGGAAAGTGGGGGATTGGCACCCACAGAATACAAGACGAATGCAGCTAATGTAGCCCTTCAGAGAAGAAGACACAGGCAATTGGGTTTCTGCTCCTAAAGTAGATGCAGGAGTTGCACAAATCTCAATGTTCCACTTTATTGCTGGAAGACGGTACTATGCTCAGGGATCCAGAGGACAAGAGGGCTGACGCAGCACTCAAGAAACAATTCTCAGTTATTGGCCAAAATCTGAAGACCGCTACGGCTACGGCCTGTGTATTTAGAACCCGGAGAATTTAGACGGCTGACTTTGAAGAGAAATTGGATTCATCTCTCTCCAGAATTAACTCCTATAAAGGACGCCATAAATTCATCTTGTGACACCTCGCTGGAGAACATCCGCAGCCTGGCGAAATCATCAGCTTTATCTATCACCACTCGTAGAGCAATCTGGTTCAACTCCTGGGAGGCTGACGCAACCTCTAAGAGGTAAGCTGTTTGGAAGTCAACTAGAGGACGAATATCACACTTTCTAAAAAAACTGTGTTCAGACTGTTCAGAACTTCTCCAGACTGTTGGGAAATCTAGCTTCAGCTCATCAAATAGTTCCCTGGGCCAGATCCCACAGCCGACTGACTCTGTTCAATTATCTCCAATATTTCAAACTGGATTCGTCCAATACAGAACAAAAGATCCCACTTCTCCCAGCCACAAGAAAAGAGCTAAAATGGTGGTGTCACCCACAAAACATCTCTTGGGGAAAAAGTCTAAGACCCATTCAGTGGGAGACCATCACTACAGACACAAAAAAAGTAGGATGGGGAGGCGTATGGAGACAGAAGTCAGTACAGGGAAGATGGGCATCAAAAGAAAGAGAACTACATATAAACATCTTAGCGCTCCTAACAGTATGGAATACTCTCAGACAGCTACAGTCAGACCTCAGACATAGTCATGTTCTAGTCCGATCGGACAGCTGTTCAATATCTGTTGAACCAGGGCTGCACAAGAAGCAGGACACTCAATCTGTTAGCACTCAAGTTCCTACTTTGGGCAGAATCACAGGCAGACTAAGCAGGAGCCGGAAAGATCTGGGAAAATGGTCACTGAACAATCAGGTATTTCAGTACCTAGTAGTAGAATACGGCAGTACACTGATAGATCTCATGGCTACAGAAAGAAACACAAAATGCCAGGTCTTCTCCAGATGGAGGACAGGCAAGACAGAAGGCCAGAATGCCTTGCACCAGACATGGAATTTTCACCTGGCTTACCTGTTTCCCCGGCTTCCACTGCTGACAGAGTATCCAGAAAATCAAGCAAGACAGAGCGGAAGTAATCCTCATAGCTCTGGACTGGCCCAGGAAAGTATGGTATTCGGATCTCAGGAGGATGTCCATCAGGCCTCCGATCCCTCTGCCAGCGGTTCCTCATCTCTTGTCTCAAGGTCCAAACTACCATCCAGACCCAAGCTTTCTTGAGGCTACAGGCTTGGAGGTTGAGCGGAGGTCATTATGTCTGAAAGGCCTTTTAGATTCTGTCATACAGACTATCCTGGCGGATCACAAGCCCTCTTCCACCAAGATATACTACAGAGTCTTGTCAATATTTTACAACTGGTACAAGAACAATGTATTAGACCGAGCTAGCGCATCTGCAGGAGAATACTAGATTTTCTACAAAAGGGGTTCCAGAAGGGACTCAAACCTGCTTCCCTTAAAGTACAATTATCTGCCATCGCGGCTATATTGGCCTCGCCTTTTTCTGAACAATATGTGTTTATGAGATTCCTGACAGCTATAACAAAGATCAAGCATCAGGGATATCACTCCTCTTTGGGATCTCAACTTAGTGCTACAACAGCTCTGTACACATGAATTTTCTGAACCTTTGGATTCCATTTCTTTGAAACATTTAACTTTAAAAACCATCCTACTCACTGCAGTTACCTCCGCTCGCAGAGTGGGAGAGCTGCAAGCATTGTTATGCGTATCTACATATATAGTATTTCACCAGGACAAGGTTGTCCTTTGTCCAAAGTCATCATTTAGGTATGAAGTGGTCTCTACATTCCATCTCAGTCAGGAGATCATCCTCCGTTCCTTTTGTGCAAATCCTGCCAACAAGGAACAGGAGTTGCATGAACTGGATCTAGTCAGATGCTTACAGATTTATCTCCAGAGAACGAAATTTTTTCGGAAAACACAGGCTCTATTTGTTCACATCGCAGGGAAATATAGGGGCACAACAGCTTTAAAGGCCTCTATAGCCAGGTGGATCAAGGACTGCATCAGACTAGCCTATGATTCAGCAAAACTAGTTCCCCCAATTGGCATTAAGGCTCACTCCACTAGAGCTACCTCCACATCCAGGGTGCAAAAGCCAGTAGCTACACCAGATGAAATATGCAGGGCTGCCACCTGGTCATCAGTGTCCACATTTGTCAAGCACTATAAACTTAATGATGTTCAGGCGTCGGCAGACGCAAAATTCAGCAGGAAGGTGCTGGAAGCAGCCATTCCTGTTTCCAACTAAGTTGCCCACCTGGGGCACTGCTTTGGTAAGTCCCACAGGCCATTGCTGTTAGATTGAACAGAGGAAAAGGTGAAATTTACTCACCGATATTTTGTTTTCCTCTGTGTCCTTCCACGGCAACCCTTCCCTGTTTAGTGTCTGGTCATCAGTATCGTTCCAAGAGTTATATGACTTCATGTTCATGATGCTACAGTGGTAACCTGACTATCAAACAATATCTTTTTATACTTTACAGCTTGGTTAACAGCAAAAAACCGAGCAAAGAGGGAGGAAATTACTCTTTTATAATTTTTAATTTGTCCTACCAGCTGGAGGGCAAATTCAATACCCACAGTCCATTGCCGAGGAAGGACACAAAAGAAAACAATATCAGTGAGTAAATTTCACCTCTCTCAGTAAGGTTGTGGAATTCTTTGCCTCAAGAGGCTACATATACAGATACTAATATTTTGAACATTGTATAGGATACCTTTCTTGCTCAGAAAAATACAGAGAAATATGACAGTTGGTTTCAGTGCAGATACGAGGGTGGTCCAGGCACAAATTTGACTGCCTTTTTAAGACAAAAAGGAATATTTTTTTACCCACTTGGGGCCAAATTGGAAATTACTTCAAGAGTGTTTTTGTTTGTTTGTTGCCTTCCATGGATCAATAAGGAATATATGTCAAAAGGCTGAAAGCATGTATTTTCCCTGCCTCAATTAAGTTACTATGTTCTAACGCATTCACACACATTTGTTTCACGAGAGACTGAACCAGGAGAGAGGGTTCAAAACATTCTATTTACACACATCTTAGGAAGGTTAAGAGCGGCACACGTCCAGAGTATACAACGCAGACAAGATATACAAGAACGCAAAAGAAATTACAAAAAGTGAAAAATCAATCTTCTAAGACTAAGTCAATATAAATAAGACATTCACGTTTTGAATTAATAAAATTTACAAGGGACCACCAGAGATTGAGTCTATTATACCTAAAATAGTATAAAAATACTAAATGACAATAACGTGAATTGCCAGTTGGTATAATCAGGAATAAACTTTAGTGCTACTAAAAAAAAAAAAAAAAACACTAAGCAAGATGAACACTTAAAAGAAACTAAAATGGAAATCCAAAACACGAATATAATGGGTGATGGTGCATAAGAGAGAACTAAAACATTGTAGTAAAAAAAATGTATTAACTGATAACTTATCAATTGTCAAGCAGTTATGTTTATAAGCATGGTTTCATTTGTTTAGAACAAATACTTAACATAGGAAGTAGTGGTAAAAAGTCAAAAAGCAAATTAAATATTTACCTAAAAGAAGCGGTGTCACTTTACCTAACCTCAGTAGAAGCATCCATCTGAACAGGACTGGTATGATTATTCCTCACCATAAATTTATCAAGCACATATGTCCTGGAACCCTCAGAAGGTTTAGGAGCAAGGCAATTAACTATTCAGGCCTGCTAAGGTAAGAGTCTCTTATTTCTAAAACAATTAAATATGGAGAAATATACTTACCGATAAAAACTTATTTTTTTGTGTCCCTCCAAGACAGAAGTGTTGAGTGTGCTGTTGAAGAACACAAAAGAAAACGAAATATAAGATCTCCCTTTTCATCTGTATCCGCATTAAAGGAAGTGCCATGGAGGGGTGGGGAAACAGCAAAAACACAAAATGCCCAACATCAGGATAATCAACAACCAGGTGAATAGAAGGGACAAAAAAATCTAGACTACATCTAGGGATAGACAGAGGAAAATAAGAAAATTCCAGCTTAAGGGGGAAGTACAAGGAAGGATCCTGTTATGCTGGCACCTCTTCCTGAAGAACTTTTAGGGGGACGTCACAGATCTGGATCTTCAAATGCTCAATTCATGCATTCCATGACCCATCTTGCCAGAGAACATCAGAGATTCATGATTGCTTCTGTCTTCCTTGAAAATGGACAAAACGTGTGTCCTACTTTCTGAGACCTTTGCCCTTTTGAGATAGACGGGAATACATCTTACTATAATCAAGAGTGTGGTCCTTTCTATTACTCCTCTATGATTTAGGCAGAAAGATGGCAGGACTATAGTCCAGTACAACTTCTGATTTGAAAGAGGGCTTCGAAACTCCAACTTATCCTGGTGAATTACTACATAAGATGGTGAGGCCTGCTCCAAGTTATTCTAATGGAGGTAATAGAAAATAAACCATGTCAAGACCTTGAGTGGAATATCCTCCAATGGCTTAAAATACAATTGGATAGTTGATCTAGAACTAGATTGAGATCCCATTGAGGGATTCTCTCATCGTTGGTTTTACCCTCATACAAAATTGTATCAAGAATCTCCTGACAAATCATTCTCTGCAAACTGCTTCACTAAAACAGCAAATAAGGTTGACAGCTTTATTGTGATAGACACATACCACTGCACATTGCATCATACCATCTTGCAGAAAACCTAGGACCTTTGCAGTGGTAATGGAGGCTCTACTAGACTAATTTCTTTGGCACCATTTTTTAAATATAAAGCATATTCTACAATATATCTTCATGTGAACACTGTCTTGCTGACAGCTTGAGAGAAACCCCTCAATCTGAGCATTTTACGCTAAGACTCCAAGCTGCAAGTCACAAGAAGGACAGATTCCAATGAACAACGGGGCCCTGAAAAGATGATGCAGCATTACTGGAAGCAAACATATCAGACAGAGATCCATATTCTCCTGGGCCACCAGGAGGGTATTAGAATCCACTCTGTGTAGTCCCCTCCTTATCCTTAGCAAGTATCAGAATTGAAGGGAAGATGTACCCTGTGGGAAAGATCCACTGTACCTTCTAACAAATCTATTCTGAGGTCCTGCCAGTGAGAAAAGAACCAGAGACTGTGGTGTTCTCCCTTGAGACTATAAATCAACAGGAGTTATTCTCTACTTTGAAATTCTCTTTTTGTACATCTGGTTGCTCAGATACAATATACTCTTGATTCTACTGATCAGAAAGTCTATTTCCATGCTCCAATCGCTAGAAATATAGGAAGCCAAAATTGATTCTAGGTTATCTTCAGCCTACAGAATTAATTTCCTTATATCAAGCTTGCTTCTGGTGACTCCTTGGTTTACTATGCACATGCATGTTGATATGTACCCTGGTCTGACTCTTAAAACTGCCTTGAAATGCTTCAGACAATTTCCTTCTGCCCTCTTATTTAGAAGACTGATGAAGGAGGGATGGAGCAAGACTGGAACAAGCAGGAACCTACACACCAAGTTACAGCAAAAACAGTTCACTGGAAAAATGGAAATAAAGATATCTATATCTGGCTTCAGACAAAGACAAAACATTGACTCTGTAGTGTTTAGAAAATGTGTGAAAGGATGACCACATCACAGCCTTGCACAGCTGCTCAGCAGAGGCCTGCTTCTTGGAGGCCCAGGAAGCACCCACACCTCTGGTGGGGGGTGGGGGAGTGACCCTAAAGGACACCTGGCTTATTTTTATACAGATTATACTCCTGATGAATCGTTGCCTTGATCCAAGACACCGTCGTCAAATTAGATACAGCTTGGCTAACACGAGGGCCGTCAGGAATCAGAGTCCAATTTTCAGTAAAGAGACATGCGATAAACATAGTACTTCAAGCACCTATATACAAATATAAGACAGAGCTAGACAAAAAGAAAGAAGTTAAATGTGAAACTCAGAACCAACTTGTAGGAGAACACCATACAGCCACCAACTGTATGAAGGTTTGCACATCTGGCAACAAGCTTTGATAAAGGATGGAGAACAGGAACCTGAAACTTACTAGAACTAAGACCATGTCCTTTCTGAAGCCCAGCCTGCAGAAACACCATAATAGTTGGAAGACTGAAGGGATGCGGGTTCGTCCCCTGGTCTCAGCACCATTTGTAAAACAAGTACCATACCCTATGATATGCTTTGGATGACTTTGGATGAAACCACCTGCCAGGCCTTATAGTAGTGATGACTGAATCAAGAACCAAATAGTCAAAGCAAACTTTCCCATCTCCGGATGACACAGAGGGCCTTAGACAGGATGTCCGGAAGTAGACTAGGAAATAGGAGGGGGGGGGGGGGGGGGGAAGAAAAAAAAAAAAAAAAAAAAATACCCTCCGCCCCCCTTCACAGCCCCAAAACATCAGAAGAAAACCAAGGTGAAGTGGCTTCCAGCCATTCAGTGTGTAGAGCTGGGGATCTCAATCTCAGGACTCCTCCAAATAAAGAAAGACAGCCCCTACTGTGCTAGCCACAAGCTCCAGGGCCCAACTAGAGCCATGAAGAGCATAAATCTGCCATGTTGCTATTGTAACAGTCATTTCTTTTAAATGTTTAAATGGTTTAAGAAAAATAAAAGCAAATTTTAAATTTAAAAAAAAAAAAAATAATACATATATATATGTATATACATACATACATACATACATACATCCATCTATATTGATGATTTATTTATGAATGCTAGTGCCACATCAGTTATCTTCCCACAGTATACACCTGGTGGAGTCTATGTAGGAGCTCCCCAAAAGTAGCTGTACATCTGTGAGTATGCCTTAATTAAAAAAGGAGGGAAAAAAAAAAAAAAAAGAGAAAGTGAGTTGGTTTTTCATATGGCCATCTTGTTTCCTAGGGAGGCTTGGGCTGCAAGATTACAGTGAATGTCTCAATCAGGCACAAGGAGACCCCACAAAACTTGAAGAGGCTCCAGGATTCCCCTCTACTGCTAATAAATTAAAGGAGATACCTTTATATGTAGGTGTTCGTGTCCCACATAATTGAAATAGAACAGTCATTGGGATTATGCTTCACTGACTAAAAAATGAGTTTCACAAATGTGGTACTCAAGCATATTAGCATTCACTGTTTTATGGATTTCACTGCCTGTGTACACATGTTGAGAAACTATGGAGTAAACGTTTCTATTTATGAAAAAATATATATATTGAAGGGTATTTCCTGTTGAGTAAAATAAGAGTGAGCTCACTGCCAAGAGAGATGCATATTTCCAGAGTTATTACAGTTTAATCCCGTGGTTTCTTTTTTTTACATTAGCAGTGACCGCTAATGGTCAAATTCCAATTAGTTATTCAGTTACATTTTAACAGAGGAAAGTCAGTGACCTACAGTTCGCCATAGAATGTGACAGAAACCAACGAGTCACTTCCTGTAAGTTAGAACTTTCAGGAAGTAAACGCGCTGTAAATTCACTGCCTGGTTATCTGAACTGCTGTAAATTTTGAATAAGTAACTGGCAGCAGTAGGAGTTCCCTTGTTTAACTCAGCGGGAAAAGCTCTATAACATAGGTGTTCATATAAAAAAAAAAAAAAAAAAACTGCTCCTTTAAAGTCGGTGTGTGCAACCCGCAGGCTCTGTGGCTGATGCTGGACTAAAATTTCCATTGGATTGTAGTCAGTTAACAACTGGCTTGAGAGCAGGTTGTCCAGTCCATTGGTAAGTTTGATCATTTTAAATGTAATACATTGTAGGAATACACTGTAGTATTCATTGCTATTGAGAAGGGAAACAATTTTAACAATAATGTGCATTATTAAAACTAGTGGGTGGACGTTTTTAGCTAGATCCTTGAAAATGGCAAGCATGAGTGATAAGGTATGAACACTGCTGGGAAATTATTCATTCAAAAGCTCAACAGCTCATCTAGTGTCCAGAAGGCATTTAATATGTTAGTGCTTAAATTTTAGACTTCAACACTCTGTATTGATAGGAATAGCACTACCTATTGTTCACAAGAGAAAACTGCAATTTAGAAAAAAAAAAAAAAAAAAATGGTTTGAGCTGCAATACTGCCTGGCAGTACACTTGTTTTACTCAGTAAGAAAGGCCTACCGAAGTATATTACCATTTCATAATGAAGCTTTGCTCTTTAAACCTTTGATTAAAGTTGATTTGAAGAATAGCTTTCAAAAATGTGCATAGCTTTGCTGATCTGTACCCTCCCAACAGCACCTAAAAGTCGAAGGTGCTAACTAAACTGTTTTTAACCCTTTGAGTGCCAGAGGGGTACCCATCTGGCGCTCAAAGGGTTAAAAGCACCTACATGCTGTATTAGCCATTATTAACTTAGAAAATTATCTTTAAAGTTATTTACATTTGTAGATTCTGCTAATTAAGGCATGCCATGCAGGCACTTCCTGTGATAGCTTTAAGTTACCTTCTCTCAGTGGATAATGCAATGCTGAGCTGTGTTAACGCATGGGGAAGTAAAGCAGGGCAAAATTATGGAGTGCCTGAACGGCATTAATTAGCCTAAACTAGAATTATAACTATCTCAAACTAGTTTTCTAAAGAAATAATGACTAAATCAGGCCTGAAGTTAGTGTCATTGCAAGAATCATGCAATTATGACACCAAAATCACCCTCAGGACAAAATACAGTGCACAATATTGTCGTGGTGGCAGGGCCTTACCAGCCTATGTTTGTGTGGTGTAAGTCAAGGTTGATCAAAGCCCAGGAGCCAGGTCACCATGGAGACTAGGAAATGTAACCTGGTGCGTAGTTGCATATTGTAGGTTTTCTTCATTCCTGTGAGCATATCTGACAGTGCATTCAACACCCCTTTGGCAGTCAAGGGGTTAAGCACTTGTACTCTACTTTTGTATTTGCTCTTTATCAATAGGTTTTCAATTTGCCTTTGCCTGTCTGTCTGAATTTGCTTATGAGAGACTGCATTACAGCAACAGGCAGCGCAGGTAGACAACGCGGTGTTGTAATGCAGTCTCTCATAAGCAAATTCATGCAAAAAAGGGGGGGGGGGGAGGGGTGCATCCCCACACCAAGATGCGTTAGAGATTACAAAATGTGATTGTTCTAAAAACTGTGGAGATTCCAGTAACAGATTGCGCCACACTTTGAAAGAGAAAGCACATGCCCACATCGGATCCATTGATCAGGCCACACACGGCAGACAAAAGCAGTTTATACAGATGATGCAATATTACTGTGGAACTGCATTAGCCCCTGGATGTCAGCCACTAATGCATGTTGAACTGGAGTAACGGCAAACATACCAGTGTTACTTTTTGCTGTCCCATTTTTAATCCTACTTACTCAGCTCCTATAAAGGGTAGTACTGATCACACACATTATCCTTAATAAAAGGTTACTAATGTCCAATAAGAATTTCATGTTATATTGTGGATATTGGGGGGGGGGGGGGGTCTAGAGCAAGTCCCGTCCCTCATGGGGAGCTTGAGAGATATAAGCATCTAAAATTTCCCCCCTCTCGTCCCTTCCATAAAAGTCAGCGCTCTAGCTGACAGAAGGATATCCTGGTCCCTGGACTCTAAAAAGAAATACTTCATTGGAATGGTCTACAAAGTGTACTTGCAAACCAGGCACATTTAGTAGACCGTTGCAATGAAGTATTTATTTTTAGATAGAGGCATTTCAGCTCTACTGAAGAGCCATGGGCTGGTCCCGGAACCAGGATTTCCTTCGGTCAGCTTTACAGCGGACATCAGTGAAAGGGGAGGGAAGAGAGGACTTTAAAACTTTATCTCTCTCAAACTATAAATGTTTGAGAGACAGGACTTTGTCCAGATAATTTTTTTTTTTTTTTTTTATATATATCTACAATATAGAATGAAATTATAAATCAGACATTACTAACCCTATAAATTATTAATTTCCCCTAGAATTGTTTTGCTCTTTTTATTGCATCCTACTCATTCTTGCCTATCTTAGGCATCTATAAGCAAATTCAGACAGACACCAAAGATTCAAAGTGAAAAACTATTGACAAGGAGCAAACAAGATTAGAGAACCAACAGTTAACCAGCCACTTGAGTGACAAAGCTCATTAGTTTGCACTTAATTGCACAAACCTCTGGCAATGAAAGACAGGGCCACTTTAAATGGTAGACACATGGAGGATGGCTGTCCTGGGGTGTCATGCCAAGGCATGATTTGGGCCTTTGCAGGCCCTCTGGTGTGTACGATTTGTTTATTTTGTGTATGTTATTGTAGCCTTTCAAAGTGCACCAGTCATAGGCCATAAACTGAATGAGAAGATACCACCACCAGAGCAGGACATGTATTGGAACATCTGCTCTGTGGGAGGTTATCCAGGGGACAGCCACATAATATGAAATAGGGAAAACATATGTATATAGTAAACTGTCAGGCCAAACCTCCTCCCAGGTAACACACGGGGAGGTGGGGGGGGCTCTTAGAAGCAGCTGTGGAATATATTTAACCCCTTTGCGACAAAGGACGTACATGTACGTCCTCTGTGGCTGTCACTTAGTGACAGAGGACGTACATGTACGTCCAGGAAATCCGGATTCCTGCGCGGCTGCACGCCGTTCGGACACTCCGGATTCCTTTGAAAGAAAAAAAAAAAATGTTAGACGCGGCCGTCACTAAGAGGTTAATACAGGTCTTGGAGAAAAAAGGTTGAATTTCTTTGTAACGGCTGAAAGGAGAACTTTTACCATCGGAAGTTCCCACAAGGGCTCTTAATATATCGGTAATTGTATATAGGGATTTCTTGTATTTCTCCCATTTTATTTTATGGACTGTTTTGCCAAGGTGTAATCTTTATTTCTGTATGTCCTTTATTTCTGTATTTTGTGCCCAGCAATGTGAAGCCTTTTTTCAGATTAAATGTTCAGTTAATCAGCTCTTGTCTCTGTTCTCGAATACAAACTCACCATTCCGAAGGAAGCTCAGCTAGAACACGTTACTAAAGGGTTAATTCTATGTCTGATTATTAAGGTGATTTTATACTGTAATTCTGTTATGTTTGGGGTAACCTAAGACACCCAGATATAAAGTCTTGGTGCTGGCAGCAAATTGTAGTACTGGGGTGATAGTGCAGGAGGGATTTCAGGGGTTAATTCGGGGGTTGCTATGAATAGTAACAGGTAACCAGGGATCTGGAGTTGTTACATTCATATTCAAAATCAGTTTCCCAGAAGAAGTGCTAGGGTTTAGCACGAAACACGTTGGAGAAAGATTACAAGAGTCAGTTTTAATGTTCATGATACCAGTATTTGAACAGTCATCACTACTAGCTGACCACTGAGTTATCCTTACTTTGCTGAGTCTTTCTATATCAAGCTGACTAGTGTTCCAACACACCTGCTGAAAACTTGCTTAATAAACAAGAGGACCTTCAGCAACCTTTTGTATTGGAGATCAGGAAGATCAGAAAAATCGGAGAGCCGGAGCTGTGTGTTCCCACACAAACGGGATAAGCTCTATAAAGATACAGAGGAACATATATATTTAGGCTATATTTAGTCTGTCACCGGACTGAGGAAGCCAGGAGTTCTGCACAGCTGCCCGCATACAAGAGACAGGAGGACGTTACCACCTGCCCGCTGATACACAAAGAGTGGGGTAAGAACCTTACTACAGATGGGAGTATATGTGCACCTGTCCGCTAATATATAGACTGGAGAATTTTTTGTTCCTTATTACTTGGCTCACTACAGACATCCAGTACAAGCTTATTTCTCAGACTTACAGCAGTATTATATAGTCAGCAAGAAACCTGTATTCTTAATACGGACTCTGCCTTTAAGAGAACTGTATGTGTATAGCTATCTGACCAGATAAGTGTTACTTTATTGGCATACTAGTTGAACAGCCCGTTACACGGGCCACAGTGCCACTGCCACCCGGTCCCGGGGCAGTCACGCGCAGTAGAGACTGCCCGCACCATGGCTGATACAGAGCTGGAAGCTCCTTCGGCTTCATAATGAAATATGAAAAAGTTTGACATTAACTTTGCACACAAATGTGCCTTTCAACCCACTTTTCTTTACAAGCCCACTGTTTCCAGCCACATGATACCAAGGAGACTTTGCAACCAACTGGGTCAAAATGGTTCACTGTCATTGAGCCCTTTTGATCAGTTCAAGGACTGTGGTGGGACGTTTGAAGCAAACTTGGTTTCCTATAGTTGACATAGGTTCTGAAACTCCCTCAGACTACAAGAGGCTTTCTACTTGCTATCCTGGAATACCCCACTTCCCAAAGTGGTGCTTGTCACCTCAGCCACCGGACTCTCTCCAGACCCTGTACAACAGATCTTTGGAAAACATGAGAAACGGTCCTTCAGTCCCCAAAATAAGACTTACTTGCTTTTAGAGATATTTGGTATATAATATATACTATAATATATACCCTTCATGCAGTTACTTCTGCATTCTGACGCACAGGGTTAACAGCAGCACAGGACTTCCCAGACCACCAATTCTCCTCCCACCTCCCTCCCAACTGTCCCAGGGAACACGTTCACACTTCGTACTGATGTGAATCTCATCTACCGTAACATCAAGCTCCGCTTGTCATTAAACTAAGCTTGGTGAAATACATTCATGATCCATGATCCTAGTAACCTATTTATATAGAAAAGTACTTACACAGGCAGGAGGGATAATTAAAATAATTTTATAGCCTGATGGTGGATTGCAAGTACCAGTTGCCGATGTGCAGCCAGCCCAAGGATAGGTAAGCCTATGCTTGGTACTCTAAATCAAGACACTGCCTCTCAAATATGTATGTACATGTCCCACTAAGCTAGGACACCAGATCCACAAAGGTATTAACACTTAAAAGGCATATCTTGTGTCTCTCCCAACCCCACATTTTTCATCCCTGTAAACTTCAGACAGGTGTTGAATCCAGAGAACATGAAGATGAAATTCAGAAGATGTCATGTCCAGTGTTGTTCACTTCAGAACTCTCTGTGGGAGGTTTATCATTCAAAAGGTTCTTCTGCTCAACTGACCCTGTGATGGATTGTAGGTGACACAGGACTGAGACCAGGCAAACTGCATCACCCCAATCTAAATGTATCTATTTAGACAGGTTCAAGGTATATTGAAGGGTCAATTTAAATGAAAAATGTAGAACCCAATTTTATATTCATAGTTCTCTACAAAACCTATAGAAGAATTACAGTGGTTTAAGTCACAGGATAAACCGTAATAACCTTGGGCTACTATATTGATGTTACACTGACAAGCCAGGAAGTCAGACTACCAATGGAGGAACATGAATAGAATTAGTGCAAATATACACATCTGATAAGGTTTTTAACCCCTTGGACACCAGAGACAATTCCAATAAATGGTTTTTGGGTTAATAATATAATTTGAAGCCATGATTACAAACAGAAAGCCTACAGATCCAGCAGACAGCACTAATGTGTACATAATAATGCGGTGCCCGTCCTTTAAACACATTAGAGGGACCAGCACAGTTAAATACATACATCACTCAGCACATGGGAAAGAGGCCCTACTGAAGATTAAGAAGCTAGCTGCAACAATACTGTACAAATTAAAGCAGTGCAACATGGATTATTTTAAACCAGAAAGCAAAAAGTAGGAAGAACAGCTGACTGAGGATTAAGGGCTGGGAGTGTGTAAAGTGGCTGGTTGGGGATAGAAGGCAAAGAGCGGGTACAGCAGGTGGTTGGAGATAGCGGGTACAGTAGCTGGTTACAGATCAAGGACATCTCAGTATCTCAGTCGCTCACACCAGGAATGTGGTTTCCTGGAAGAGTCAAAGCATCTGATCCATATGTTGCCTGGAAACCAAACACACACTACAGGCGGCTGCTGGCATACACAGAACATCAGACAAACATATACATGTGAAAGTCTAGTAGCCAAGGACTGGGAGTATGTATATTACATATTCAACCAATAATATGCTTATACAAGTTTATGATTTTTATAATAAATTACACAATGCTCTCATAAACACAGCTTTGTTTTAGCATTCAATATCCTTTAAGGGCAGAAATGTGAACTGAACCATGAGCCCTGAAAGGAACTCATGCTTTTCTACACACTCCAATGGAAACCGTCCCTCAAACGAGTAGTGAGGAAAGATCCAAATGTGTCCCTTTGCAAAAAGGCAATTGCCCCAGTTAAAAAAAAAATTTAAGAGTCACTAATGCCAAGGGCACAGTTCCCCTTTAATGATCTTTGTACATATAGATAATTCCAGCTCTGGACAACCAGGCAGATCAATGATCCCTTAGGCCACTACTTATCTTCTATATAGTTAGTATGAGAGCAGATCCTCCTGATAAAAATTGGCAAGTGGCTTGAGCTAGGTTTATCCAACGGAACAAATATCCTAAATCAGTGTTTCTCAACTCCTGTCCTCAGGACCCACTAACAGGCCAGGATTTGATGATTTCCTTGTTAGAGCACAGGTAAATGAATCAATGTGAATGAGCCTCTGATCACCACACCTATGCTCTAGCAGAGAAATCCCTAAGTCCTGGCCTGTTAATGGGTCCTGAGGGCTGGAACTGAGAAACACTGAGCCTAAGGCAAGCAGTCCTCAAACCAATCCACAGGGAGCAACAGGTCAGGTATTCAGTATTTTCCTGCCTGAGCACAGGTGGGTCAGAGACTTAGTCCTATTAATTAACTCACACGTGATTAAGGAGGGAATTCCTAAAGAAATTACCTGTTAGAGGTTGATGGAAGCAGGTATGGGTTTAACTGAGAGTTGGTCTCTATATATTTGTTGGAGGAGGGATTTGACAACAGTGGAAAGGACAAGAGAAAAAAAACATACATGGGGTTTAGACATATCATTACATAGAAAAGGATCTTATGAAATAAATGAACCAGGAGTTTTTATAACCCCTCTATCATTTGCTGATAAAAAAAAAAAGTTTCATTTTACAATCAATCAATTTCCTTTATTTTTTGTTCACTCCTGCAGCACCAGAGGGGTGTGAAGGGCACTGCTTCACTATGTGGTAATGCAACACATTCTACTACTCAATGCACTGTGCACTACTCTGGTCCTTAAAGGTAAAGAAGCATTTAAAGGGATAGTAATACTTCGTTTTACCTTTATTTTATTTTGTAGGCATTAAAAAAACATGAAGAATGATATAAGTCTTATCTCTGAAACCTTTATGGTTTATGAGATATTCACAAGCAAAGTTTCCCCCTCCCGCCCCTTTTACCTAGTATAAGCCATCTCTTCTCAGATGTGGAATGCAGTTCATAGACCAGACAGATAACAGAAGGGGACACTCTTATTCCTATGAAAACAATGAAATCCCTGCCCCCCTTGACAAGTTTTTCAGGTTTTTCCCTTATCTTAATTGAAGATTGTCCCTCTCTGCAATCTACCTGGGCACCTCCCTTCTGCTCTGAGGTGAACAGTGTGACATCAGTAAAAGGGGCGGGAGGGGGATACTTTGTCATTGAATTACTCTGGAACTACAACTCTGCCAGAATTGAAATAACACTCTCCAAAGTCCAAATAACATGATGATTAATTAGAGCTGCTTTTATTATGAAACATTACTATCCCTTTAATAGCCTTCCACTTAAATTATGGACAAAAAAAAAATCTACTGGCCCCTATGACTTTTGATCTTGGTCCTTCATTCAACAGATCATCACTTCAATCAGGCCTGCATGTTATGTCTGTGATGGCAGACATGACCGTCTACCAACACCACTGGACACAAACCCACCCACTGCAAATAGTACTCTTAAAGAGATAGTAATACTTTGATAAAAGTGTCTTTAATCATGTAGGTATTAAACAAGCTACATTAATTCCACCCAGTCCGATCTCACAAACCTCTATGGTTTGAGAGATATAAGCTTTGAAAGTTCCCCTTTCCCTCCCCTTGCGTACGTCAGCTTTCCGTGTCAGAGGAGATCCTGTTCAGACCGTCCTGCGCTCTTCAGCAGAGTCGTAATCACGCCAGTTAGGCAGAAATACTCCATTTGAACGGTCTACAACATGTGCCTGTTTTGCAAGAGATCGGACTGGGTGGAATTAATTTAGTTTTTTTTTTTGTTTGTTTTTTTATACCTACATAATTCAGGATACTTTTATCAAAGTATTACTATTCCTTTAAGCCTTCAAAGAACTGGGTATGGAGAGTTGTGAAGAGCATTGACTTGAAATGTGTTGCACACCCACTGGTCCTAAAACAACTAGTTAAGTAGGTTCATGTTGGTGATGATGAACTAGAATGAAGATTCTCTTTCTTGAACAAAGGCAGAAAGACAAACTTCATACGAGCCATTAGGACTTTATGGCCATAATAAGGCAATTCAGGAGTTATTAATAGATATTACTTCTCCTTTAAAAAGAAGCCTGGAAAAGGAAGCAGATGCATATGCATCTCCAGGCAGTTAAACAGAATAATCCCCCCTGCTGCACTGCTATTCCAGTAGGAATGTGCCTAACCTGAGGCTACAGAGAAACAGAATGGACAACACCACATCCTGTCTGAGAATCTGGAGAAAGCAACAGCTTACATGTATAAAGGAACATTTTAACCCCTTAAGGACCCTTGACGGTCCTGGCACGTCATGCCTAGATTTGAGTTAAGGACCAATGACGTACCAGGACCGTCATGGCTAAAATGATAGCAGCGTGCCTCTGTGCACGCTGCTATCATTAATGCCAGGCTGAGACTGAGCGTTCCGAGACTGGGGCGTTCAGTCTCAGTCCTTCTTGCCCTTGCCAGTTCATGTGATTGCCATAGCAGCGATCACATGTACCGGCATAGTGACAGACAGAGGCAGCAGAGAAAGCATGCTGTCTTTGCCTGTCACGTCTGCCTCTGTCTCCGTTGCTATGAAAGTAAGGGAGGCAGAAGTAGACAGGAGACACCTAGTGGTGAAAGAAAATACAGCAGCTAGGGGTATTAACCCCTTCACTGCTGGTGCCAAAGGCTTGCTAAATGCAGGTCAATTTCTGACCTGCAATAATATTTTTTATATATATATACAAAAATATGTTATTTAAAAAAAAAATAATAATAATCTAATTAAACAAAAATGAAAGTTTGATTGTTGTGGAGCTATGTAATACACTTACATACACCACCAAATGCCAGGAAAAAAAAAAAAAAGTGTCAAAAGAGGGTGAGAAAAAGGGACATGGGGATTTTCACCCAGGGGGGACAGTGGCCACTTTAAACTGCGTATTTTGTAGGTATGACTGACCGGTCATACCTTTCATGCAGTCTCCATAAAAATGTAACGCTTTGTGCCCAATTGATCCCAAGAAAAAAAGCTAAAATTGTGTGTGTGGGGGGGGGGGGTTTACATTTTTTTACAATTTTTTTTTTTTTTTTTTTTTTAATTTTAATAAAGTAAATGGCGGGTTATCCATATACGTAGGGTATCAAATGAAAGCCCTATCTGTGCTTAAAAAAAACAGTATATAATTTATGGGGGTGGAATAAAAGACTTAGAGGGAAAACACTGTTGAACAAAGACATAGTCAAAAAGGTCAGAATTGCTCCGGTCCTTAAGTGAAATCCACCTCAGATTTTCCCGGCCCTTAAGGGGTTAAGGAACAGTGAATATTTATGTAGAAACAGTGACAATTCAAACAAATAACAGATTTCTTATTTAACATATAATCAGCATCATTATAAAAAAAACAGTAACACCAGTATGGGAAACAAATGCAAAATTCCAATCGAGTATTATAAGAACAAGCAACTGAAATGAGCTTGTTATACCAGAAATGGGCCAATAACTAATGTAAACAAATCCTTGAAACTGTTGTAGGGATAACAGTGTTGCCTCTCTAAGTGACCATGGTTCCTTTCTTTAATTAACCCATGCTTGTGGCATCCAGTTATGGAACAATAGCATATGGTATGGGACCTAGATTGTATATAATCATTTTAACCCTTTGAGTGCCAGAGGGGTACGCAATGTATTGCTTTGCAATGCGTTGTGTACCCCTCTGGCACGCAAAGGGTTAATCCAGGGGGACAAAATAAAATCATAGAAGTCAGAATGTGCTGGTCAGAGTTTTTTTGTTTGTTTGTGTCACAAGCAAAGGCTATAGGCCCTGCTGAGACTGTGGGGAGAGTGTGGGAATGAAAGGGTTAACAATACCAGACCCCTGGTTACCTGTTACTATTCCTAGCAACCGCAACATTAACCCCTGAAATCCCTCCTGCACTATCTCCCCATTACTACAATTTGCTGCCACCACCAAGACTTTACATCTGAGCGTCTTCAGTTACCCCAAACACAACAGAATTACAGTATAAAATCACCTTAATAATCAGACACATAGAATTAACCCTTTAGTAGCGTGTTCTAACCGAGCTTCCTTCAGAGTAGTGAGTTTATGTTATAGAACAGAGACCAGAGCTGATTATTTGAACATTTAATCTGAAAAAAAGGCTTCACAGTGCTGGTTACAAAAATACATAGATAAAGGACATACACAAATAAAGATTACACATAAGCAAAACAGTCCATAAAATAAAATGGGAGAAACACAAGAAATCCTTAAATACAATTACCGGTATTTTAAGAGTCCTTGGGAACTTCAGATGGTATATCCCCCTTCAGTTGTTACAAAGAAATTCCCTGTTTTATCCAAAAAACACATATTAAATGGTTTCCACAGTTCCTTCTAAGAGGCCAACCCCATTCAGTTGTTACCTGGGAAGGTTAGGGGTTTGGCTTGACTGTTTACAGCCCACTCAATCAGACCTGTCAGGGATCTTATGGGAGATTTCTACCTGAAAAATCATAAGGCTTCCCAAAACATGCAACACACAGCACACCTCTATAATGTTATAATAATTATATTCCTGATATCTGTGTGAATATCTGGACACCAAACATGCTGGGTCTAACTGGTTGCAAAGTGGTTATTCTTGTAACTCATAGGAGGAACACCTTTCCATGGCATGTTTGGTACCTACCACAGGGGTAGAACCTGGGCATTCTGATTATATATTTGTATTGAACCATTTTAGACTGTTCATAATATTTGACTTTCCTCTCAGTGAACTCCAGAGCAGTGGGTCCAATATAGTTTATGACACTCTGTTTTGCTCTGGCGATGCTCATTCAGTTTCTGGTGATGTTATCTACTTAGCTAATTTAGCTAACACTTTGAAGGGATAGGAATACTTCGTTTTATTTATTTTATTTTGTAGGCATTAAAAAAAAAAACAAAAAAAAAACCATGAACAATATAAGTCTTATTTCTCAAACCTTTATGGTTTGACAGATATTCACAAGCAAAGTTTCCCCTCCCGCCCCTTTTACCTAGTGTAAGCCATCTTTTCTCAGATGTGGAATCTGGTTGTAAGACCAGACAGATAACAGCAGGGGACAATCTTCTTCCTATGAGAACAATGAAAGCCCTGCCCCCCTTGACAAGTTTTTCAGGTTTTTCCCTTATCTTAAATTGAAGATTGTCCCTCTCTGCAGTCTACTTGGGGACCTCCCTTCTGCTCTGGCGGAGCAGTGTTACATCAGTAAAAGGGGAGGGAGGGGGACACTGTCATTGAATTACTCTGGAACTACAACTCTGACAGAATTGAAATAACACTTTCCAAAGTCCAAATACTATGATGATTAATTTGAGCTGCTTTTATTATGAAACATTACTATCCCTTTAAAAGGTACAATAAAATACACAAAATAAACAAATTATACATACCAGGGCCCTGCAAGGCCCAACTCATGCCTTGGCATGACTGTTTTTTTGTTTTTGTTTTTTTTTTTGGGGGGGGATGTTAAAAGTCATTCAAACGCACTTGACATATTAGCAATTGCCCCTCTTCCCTCACTAGGATCATGAACATATCGGATTAGGCCATCAAATCTTTTGTATACCAATATTTGCCACAAGTGGTGCACATTCAGTACTTATTACAGGGCTTCAATAGTCCATGTGCTACATCAGAAGAACACAAGTTTATATACAATTGGATAGAGGTGTAATCAGATGTAAAAATTAGGTGCCTGGCCGCAACAGCCCAAGAATAAAAGTATAACAAACCAAATAAAAACATAATATTTTAGATGCCATTTACTTCAACTACATATCAAGATGGTCAAGTTTGTTTTCAATAACTCTTTGGCAGTTAGATGTATAAATAAATGTCTGCTATTATTCATATTTGATTTGTGGTTTCCATGCCATATGTGAATCTGTCCTCTGAGGTCTCTATCTTTGCTGGGCTAGTAGCCAGTGTCATATGAAATGTGAGGCTCTACATTACCATTGTTCTCATTGTTGGTGGGTTGTAACTGGGAGGTTTAGGAGCCAGTGAAGGGTTGGATTACTCAGATGTGTATGAAGAATCAACAATATTTAGAAGCCTGAGGCCATAATTTTAGGAGCCTGGTCTCCCAGGCTCCTAGGATTTTTCCAACCCTGCTTTAGTGACCTTGGTAGCAGCACAAAAAATCTAGTAACCATTCTCTAATATACACTGAACTGCCAGTTTATTAGGTATACCCATTATAAGCAATTGAACCAGGCAGTATAACGCAAGTAGCCAGATACAGAGAAAGAGTGTGGGTGTGCATTTCTGGAGAGAAATTGCCAATAGTAGGACCTTAATGATTGAAAGTAGCAAAATAGCAAGAGCAAGAAGTGCTGGTACAAGTATTATGGCAAGAGTGGTCAACAAGAAGCCCTTCAAATCTTGGACAATAGCTCCTATTATTCCCAGCCAGCCTTTAATCTGTGGTATATGAAGAGAATTGCACTAAAGCAATAGCTGGTAGCCTTCCATTGCAACAACACAATTATGGACACAGTTGCCCTGCTGGAGTGGTCACACCCAGACAGTAAAGAAACAACTGCGGTTCAGAAATTTATGGAAAAAAAAAAAAAAAAAAAAAAAAAAAAAAAAAAATGGTACTAAAGACAAACATACAAGTTAACAGGAAATTTAAGATAATAAAGACTACTGAATACAACTCACAAACCAGCAAACAAGCAAGCTTACAGTCTGCAACATTAAGGTGCAGTACATATACATATGCACTTTTGCAAACTATCAAGAACTATTGGGCCTTACAAATACATACAAAATTGAGCAATTCTAGAGGGGAAAAAAAAACAAAAAAAAAAACATTGGAACAGGAACAATTCCCAAATAACTTTTGAATTAAATGGAACATTTTAACCTGAGATTGCTAAAGAGGTCTCCAACACACTACTCCGGTGGGGAGCAAGAATCGTGTAAATCCAACAGACGGACTACAATCTGCCCAAATGACAGCAAAGTAGAACAGTGGGCTGCAAAGGGACGTAAAGATAAGCACTGTGAATTGGACCCTATCACAGATGGAGACAATCAGTAGCTGTCCCAAATGGGTCCCAATCCTGTCAGATAAAGCCAGTAGGCGCTACAGTAGGCGTAAAAGCACAGAAAAGGAACACTTGAGAAGTGGAAAGCAAAAGATGGTCGGAGGTTAAGACAAATGCTGCTGGAAGTTGATCCGCTCTGATGGAAGAGTCAGGGTACCGAAACAGCTAGAATAAACAGATCAGACACTCTGCCAGGAGTCAAAACTGAGGGCTGGTGGTGGGGGTATGTAGTGTATTTTCATGGAACACTAATATGCTGCACTCTCTTAATATTTTAATAAAAGCTTACATTCTTGTTTGTACATGTACCTTTACTGAAGCAAACAAATTGTGTCTGGCTCCAAAATGATGTCAACCCCTGCTGTATACAATCACAATGCATTGCAGTTTGCTCATCACCAACAAATATTATGGACGTAAGAGGATTTTTATACTCCCTGTACTTTTCCTCAGTCCACTGGTGGACACAGGGAATGTGGGTAACCTTACCACCCCCAGGAGGCAAGCACTCCACTTCCTGACTTCCCACAAAGTTTAACCCAAAGACAGATTTTTGTGTAGCAAAGCATAGGAGAAGAAAAATACAATGACCAAAGCAAAGAACGGCAGTACACCACAACACTTAACATCTAGTTTTCTCCTCAGACTGGGATGCACGGTTTCCCCCCAATGGACTGAAAGAAAAGAATGGAGAGAACAAAGATCTCCTTCCATCCATCCAATGAGGAATACAGGGATCTTGAAATGTCCCAACAGTGCCACACTACGGACATATATAAAAACTAGTGTAAAAGCCCATGTACATGGGCCAAGGTCCTGGTAATGTTAACCCCCTGAGTGCCAGAGGGATACGCAACACATTGCCTTGCAATGTGTTACATACCCCTCTACCACTCAAGGGGTTAAGTGGCCGCTACCTCACTGCTCCACACACTGCAGTCTTGCGTCGCCTCACTCAAGCAATGCAATCGTGCGCAGTAGAGACTGTCCGAACGCGCACAGTCTGTACTGTGCATGACTGCATCGTGACAAACAGCCTAGCAAATTATTACATAGGGTATGAGAAGTAGAATTAAACAATAGCTGCTTGAAGAATGTTTAGTCCAAAACTGGCATCCGCCAAAGACGACACATTACATTTTGTGCATATTAGTAAAGGTATAAACTGATTAACAAATAGCATCTTTTCAAATTTGGTCTGCCAAAGCTTCATGCCTAGCTCATGAAGTACTGACAGATAGTGTGGAGTGAGCAATCAAAGTGAACTGCTTTAGAATGCAGAAGATAAGCTTTCATTACATTCCATTTCATCCAATAGGAGACTGACGTTTTGTAGCAGCCTTGTCCTTTCAAGGAGCTTTGGAAATGTTGTACAAAGAATCTGACTGATGAGTTATTGCATGAAGATATTATTTAAGACAACGGATAACCGCCAAATTATATAAAACTCTATCTCTAGTCTGTGGATTAATATGGAATGAGGAAAACACCTTTGGTCAAAACTCAGGAACACTAACACTGCTTTGTCTTGATGAATATATAATAATTACTGGAATGAGCTCTAAGTGCTTTCAAAAGGATCGTATTGTAAACCGTCCAGTAACAAATTTAAATCCCAAGTTGAAATGGTTTCCTTTTATAGAGGAGCTACAGGTGCTACCACCTGAAAAAGTCTGATCAATTACTCATGCAAGGTCTAGGAAAAAGAATATATAAATCAGACACCTGAAATTTGCGAAAATAATGCTTTGTGGTTTGTAAAATGCAGCTTGGGGAAAAAAAAAAAAAAAGTAGATGTGGCAAGTTAAAACAATGTGGATCAACATTGTGTGTCACAAAATATTAAACAGGACTTCAAGACTATGATAAATCCTTGCCGATAGAGGCTTTCTAGCCTGACTCAACTGGAGCAAAAAGGTTGAGACATAAGGACTGTTTAATCCATGCCATTGGGGAATTATCCCAAAGCAAATATGTTCTAGCTGCCCATCAGCCAGTGGGTTTGCCCCAAGAGATGCTAGTGTGTCATGATTGATAACAAGACTGAGGTGTCATGCCAAGGCATGAGTTTGCCCTCTGGGGTGTATAATTTGTTTGTTTGCTGACCTGTATGTTATTCAAAGTGCACCAGTCTAGGCCATAAAATTAGCTGAGTAGATATCACCACCAGAAACTGAAGGAGTAGATAACTGGAGCAGAACTGAGAGTCAAACTATATTGGACCCTCTGCACTGATGGGGTTCATCCAGGGGACAGTCAAATATTATAAAATAGGGACAACAAGTATATATAGTGTAAAATGGTTCAATACAAATATATATTCAGAATGCCCAGGTTTTACCCTTGTGGTGGGTACCAAACATGCCAGGGGAAGATGTTCCTGCTAGGAGTTACAAGAATGGCCACTTTGAAATCAGTTAGACCCAACATGTTTGGTGTCCAGATATTCACACACATATGAGGAATATGATTATTATAAGATTATAGAAGTGTGCTGTGGGTTGCATGTTTTGGGAAGCCTTATGATTTTTCAGGTAGACCTCTGCAGTAGCATCCCTGCCAGGTCTGATTGAGTGGGCTATAAACGGTCAGGCCAGACCCATGATCCTCCCAGGTGACACCAAGGGGATCTGGCATCTTAGAAGCAACTGTGGACTCCTATTTAATATGGGTTTTTGGATAAAAACAGTGAATTTCTTTGCAGCAACTGAAGGGGGATATACCATCAGAAGTTCCTGCAAGGACTCTTAAAATATCGGTAATTGTATTTAAGGATTTCTTGTGTGTCTCCCATTTTATTTTATGGACTGTTTTGCCAAAGTATAATCTTTATTTCTGTATGTCCATTATTTCTGTACTTTTGTAAGCAGCACTGTGAAGCCTTTTTTCAGATTAGATGTTCAATCAATCAGCTCTTGTCTCTGTTCTCTAACATGAACTCACTACTCTGAAGGAAGCTCAGCTAGAACACGCTACTAAAGTGTTAAGTCTAAATGTTTGATTATTAGTGATTTTATAATGTAATTCTGTTGTGTTTGGGGTAACCGAGGACGCCCAGTTATAAAGTCTTGGTGGTGGCAGCGAATTGTAGTACTGGGGTGATAGTGCAGGAGGGATTTCAGGGGTTAATTTAGTGGTTGCTAGGAATAGTAGCAGGTAACCAGGGGTCTGGTATTGTTAACCCTTTCACTCCCACACTCTCTCCACTGTCTCAGCAGGGCCTATAGCTTTCGCTTGTGACATGAGGCCTACAAGCAGAAGCCAAAAATGGCCACTGTTTATCCCAACATAGTAAAAGACCCATATTAATCCGCTTCATATGCGGACGCAGAGCACCTGGTGGCCTTTGATAAAGTATGAGCTGTATATGCTCAAGATGCTCCATGCAAACTATGTAGCCCATCCCAGATATAACATCAGAGCATTCAAGGAAGGAGGTACTAAGAGTCTGCTCCATGGAGTTCTCCGAGTGAGAGAACCATCACGGAGGATAAGACTGAATAAGAACCCAATGGGTTACTTGCTTTATACAATTCTGCTGTCAGATCTCTGCAAGTAGGATGTACACATAAAGACAGAGATCACTTTCACATGGAGACAAGCTGGCAATAAGAGTTGTAGATTTCCAGAGTGGCATGTCAAATACTTCAGAGTCAGACTGTAGGTCTTCCAGAGGCATAGCAATAAAGTGGAGACCCAGAGCTCTTCCCTGCTGAGGGAGAAAATGCTCACATCAACCCCTATTCTCATAACTTATAATGAAATGGAACATTAGAGGAAAAAAAAAAAAAAAAAAAAAAAAAAAAAAAAGTTGTAGTGTATAACAAAAACAAGACATCTAAACAACATTACTATATGGAACTTAGGGAAAAATAAATGTAAAAATTGTATTCATTCAAGACTACACTATAGAAATACACGATTTGTCTAAGTGACAGTCTGTGTAGGCGAACAAGTGGAGGTAGAACCTGCAGAAAATTTCTAACTACTTACTCAGATTTCTTATCAAGATTAACATACTGTTGGCCATTCAGAGAGATATGTGCAGAGCACGCAGGTACCGCAAGCTCCTTACTTCAGGGGGGCGGGTATATACAGAAAAGGGGGGTGAGTGGCAGGCCGAGTGAGCGTGACAGCCAAAGCAACAGACCGGGGGGGGGGGGGAGAGAGAGAGAGAGAGAGACCAACCGCGACCAAGACAGGCAGAGAGTCTGGCCAAGAATGAGAGGCAGGGAAAGAGATCGAGAGAGACATAGAGAGAGAGGGAGAGAGAGAGAGAGAGGGAGAGAGACACCAAGAGGGACAAAGACCAAGAGAGAGAAAGACAGAGATAGAGACCAAGAGAGGAAGACCCTGGAAATTAAATGTTGAAGAGGTGCAATTCTGGAGCGAACAACTATCATAAAGCTGGAATAAAAATGTCACAAACTCCCATACATTTTTATGTGGGTTTTAACAACTGGAATATTTGAGAATTCTCAAACACACGGCATACAAAAGTTAACCCCCATTTAAATACATTTTTCATTCGTTGTTTTCATCCCTCCCCACATGCTGCAGTTTGCACCAAAATTGTACATCTCTAGCTTGAGGAATAAGGAACAGTGAGAGCAAAGAAAAAAAAAATACAGTCAGCAGAATAGGAAAAAGAGACAGAAAAAAAGAGACGGAGGCAAACAGAATACTACTTGTACTCTACACAGCAGAGAGCACTGAGCCCAAGGATAAATGAACTACAGTCCTACATAGCCAGGACTCCCTTGTAAACCTTGTCCTATTAAAGAGCTAGACCTGTTACTGATGTGGAAGAGCCCCACATCCAGTGGATCCTAGCAAATCAGCCAAACAAACTACAGAATACTTGTAGAGTTCTGTTAACAGGAACTCATGGCATATCACTCTCTACAGAAAAACCAGCCACAAATGCCATCTCTTAACATTAAAGGACCTGAAGTACCAGCAGAGTCTAATCCAGTCTACACTACGCGCCCACAGCCTGGAAACAAACCAAAAGACACAGAAAAACTTAGAAGCCTGAAAAAAGCAGATGTGCAAGCTTTGCAGAGTGAAGGCGAGCTTGAGCCAAGTGAGTGGTGAGGAAAGGACAACTTAAGCTGAGTGAGTGGGGTGTAAAGGCTTATGGGTACTGTAGTTTTCTAATAGAAAAACTGCATGGAGGCTCTACAGCTGTTGCTCAAACAACCCCTCCTAACATCAGGATGGGGTGGGATCCCCAAGGCTCCTCTAAGTGTTCCAAGTGACGCCGTTAAACACTTTCTTTATTATATACAAGGGAGTAAAGAATGGTGGAAGAATCTCATCCGCTCAGAGTCCTGGCTGGAGGACACTTTACCCACTGGCTATAGCATTCCACAATATACAATAGTAACAGTGCTATCACTTTGTGAATAATGAACTGCCAGTACCCTTGTTTTATTAAGTAGCCCAATACAACATGGTCCCATTCTGCTTACCCATAACACTTTGCTGATCCTTTACACCCTTTGATGTTATAGAAGTGTCCAATGTACAGTCAACGTGTTGGGAGACTTTACTAGATAAATAGTTAAACTATTGTTTGTGTTGTTGCAGCCACCATAAGCCAGTACTGATAATGTTGAGAGATCAATATTGACATGCATAACCTGGTCAACATAAGAAATAAAGCTGACCTATCACATAAAAGAAACTTAACTTGTTTCACAGAGAGTTAAAATCTGCTCTTTGTTGTAGTAGCCATTTCTCTATAAAAGGATTTTTATACTCGCCAATAAAACCCCCACTGGTTGACTCAGGGAACATGGGCAAACTTCCCTGCACTAGGAGACAGCAGACTGACATTCCTTCCAAAAATTGCTAAAGCTGAAGATAAAACATTAATTTTGCAGAATTTAGTAAAAGTATGAACCAAGTGCCACTAAGGGGCCTTGGAGATTTGATCCTCTCAAGCTCGATGCTTGAAAGCTCACGAGTTTCTGATGGAATCAATGAAATGAAAAAAAAAATAGATTTTGCACCTCAATTGCCCTTCTTATACTCCTCAAGAAGGGCAAAGACAAAAAATACAAGGTACGCAAACACCTCACTTTCAAATGCTCAAAATGATAAGGAAACACCAAGTCCAGATTAATGTGGAAAGAGGACACTATTTTCGGTTGGAACTCAGGTAATCTCAGAACAGCTTTATCCTGATGGAAAATCAAAAAGGGTGATTTGAAAGAGACTCATCGGGGCTCATCAGGGCTGCTGACATGACCACCGGGGAATACTGTCTTGTCAGATATGCTGAAGCAAGCAGTTCAAAAGGATGAGACAGCAGAACTTCAAGAACCAGGTTAACTTTCATGGAGAAACAGGTTCCCTAAATATGGGGAGCCAAGGGCACTATGACAAGTAGAAATGTCTAAATATTTGGAACATCTGCCAAACTCCTTTTTTTTTTTTTTATAAAGAACATGGTGCAGAAGTTTGAAATGTGGGGAAATTAAGAAAGTTGCAGAATTCTGAGTATGTTGTGCACTTAAACCAAAATAAATGCTCCATACTCTATGGAAAATCTTCTCTGACACGTTTTCTGGCCTTCCGAAAAGACTTTCAGCTTTTCTTTCTTAAGATAGCAGCCTAGAGATCTATGTCATCAAAGCAAGATTGTACATATTTCGGTGATATACAGGACCCCAGGTAAGAAGATCGTGGGAGAGAGAAAAATGCAAAATAATGGATACATAGGTATGTTCTGTGTCCAGTTGTCATAAATGTCTAAGTCTCTACATGATACATGCGCTCAATCCACAGTTGTACTCAACCACAGAGATGGAATGGGGCAGGGGGAAAGGCAGCAATGAAAGTCAAGAAAAAGTTAGAAATTTACTTACCGATATTTCCTTTTCTTCTGTGTCCTTCTACTGCTAAGAATGGGTATTGTCTCCGCCCACCGGCTGGGGTAGGACCAATTAAAATTAAACATAAAAAGCTCGCTCCCCCTTGAATCGCCAATCTCCTTTTGACGAGGCTAAAAAAAAAAATATATATATATATAAACACAAATAGGTTAAGGGTAGGGGAGCCGTGGAAGGACACAGAAGAAAATGAAATATCAGTAAGTAAATTTCTAACTTTCTTCTGTGTCCTATATCCAGTTAAGAATGGGATGTACCCAAGCATAGCAACATTTCCAAATAGGGTAGGATACAAAGTGATTATCATGACACTAAAAATGGAATGTCTTACCACTTAATCAGGAATGATAGCCTGGAGCACTTGTCTTCCAAATTTGGCATCTGGACAAAGTTGCGGCTTTGCAAATGTCCAAGAAGTGGACAAAACCCTGGTGGAGTGAGCCTTAATAGAAATGGGAGAGGAAAGCTTGGCCTCTGAATATGCTAGTTTGATACACTGGGTTATCCACCTAGCTATGGAAGACTTAGAAGCTGCACTTCGCTTAAACTTCACAAAAAAGTGAACAAACAGAGTCAGATTTCCTGAATTATTTGGTTCTGTTAACATAACATGATAAACATCTGACTAGGTCTAAAATATGGAATTTCATCTCCTCATTTTGAGGGTTATGGCAAAACATGGGTAGAATTATTTCCTGGTTTAAGTGAAACTCAGAGACTACTTTTGATCTAAAAGTAGACTTGAATCTAAGGACCACCTTATCTTGATGAAAGACCAAATATGGGGAAGAGCAAGACAAGGCCTGAATTTCAGATACCCTCCTGGCTGAAGTTATGGCAGTGAGGAAGACTGTTTTGTATGTCAAGGCTTTAATTGATACAGACTCAAGAGGCTCGAAAAGAAGGGAGCTGATGAGTTGGTCTAGCACCATATTAAGATCCCATGGAGGAACAATAGACCTAATACGGGGTCCAGAAGATTATCCGCAAAGGGTTTGAACAACAGGGTTGAAAGAGCAGACAGCTGAACTTTGATAGAGGATGGTTTTAACCCCTTGCCAAATACATTTTGAAGAAAATCTAGGATTCTGGCTACATTGATAGCACAGAGATTGATATTTCTCTGTTTACACAAAGTCCTGAAAATTCGGCAGACCCTACAATATATTTTAGATGTAGAAGCTTTCCTGCCTGCCGCAATGGTCTTTGCTACTGACTCGGATAATTCCTGCTGTAGAAGTATTTTCCACTCAATCTCCAAGCTTTCATCTTGAAGAAAGCTGGATTGGGTGCATCAGAGGTCCCTGGTATAGCAGGTTCTGTCCGACGGGAAGAGATTCTTCTATTGACAGATTGACGAGGGAGGCAAACCAAGTCCTTCTTGGCCAGAATGGAACAATCAGAATGACTTCTGCCCTGTCCAATATTATTTTCCTCAAAACTTGATGGATTAGAGGAAGTGGGGGGAATACATAGGCCAGGTTGAATTCCCAGGTCTAGGCTAACGCATCCTGACCCAGGGCTGTCGGCTCGTACCATCTGGAAAAGAACTTCTTGCATTTCTTGTTTTGGCTTGTTGCCATCAGGTCTATTTCTGGAATGTCCCATCTTAATATGATGTTTCCGAATACGTCCTGATTTAGGGACCATTCTCCTTGATCAAGATGATTCCTGCTCAGGAAGTCTGCTTGCAGGTTCTGTCTTCCTGAGATGTGCTGGGCTGTGATGGACACTAGATTGTTTTCTGCCCAATGTAACAGCTTTCTACTTCTTTTAGTAGTGTTCTGCTCTGGGTTCCCCCTTGATTTTTGATGTACAGGACAGTTGCTATGTTGTCTGATTTGACTAATACAGCTTTGTTCCTTACCAGAATTTTGAAATTCCTGAGACAATTTAATGCAGCTTTTGTCTCTAGTATGTTCATGTGACTTCTTGACTCTCTTGGACCACCTTCCTTGAGCTGTTTGGGTCCTGCAGGTGCCTCCCCAACCTGCTAGGCTGGCGTTGGTTGTTACTACTTCCTTCATTGGTTCTTGTAAAGGAAGACCCTTTCTTAGGTTGCAACTGTCTGTCCACCAGGATAGGCTCTTCCTGGTCAGACTGGATAACGGAATTAACTGCGTCTTGTTTCGCAGTTCTTTGTTCCAGCTGGAGAGATACAAATTTTGTAGAGTCCTCAGATGAAGTCTTGCCTAAGGAATGATCTGCATAGTAGAATTTAAAATTCCTAACAGTTTCATATAATCCTGAGCAGTCAAAAATCTTTCCTTTTTGAAACGTTTCATTGCTGTCTGCAACCTGATTATCCTGTCTTGTGTGAGGAACACCCTCTGTTCTACAGAATTTATTCTCATGCCCAAAAATATAATTTCCTGTGTTGGTTCTAGTTGGCTCTTTTGGAAGTGGATGATCCAGCCTTGATTTTGCAACAGAGAGATAGTCTGGCTTGTACAATTTAGAGATTGTTGTCTTGACCCTGCCACAATCATAAGGTCGTCTAGGTAAGGGATAACTAGTATCCCTTGTAACCTCAGGGATTGTAGAGAGACTGCCAAGACTTCGGTAAAAAATCCTTGGGGCTCATGCCAGCCCAAAGGGTAGAACCTTGAACTGGTAATGCCAATTCTTGAACCTCAAGAATTTCATAAGTGACTGGGTTACTGAGATGTGGTGATAGGCATCCATGAAATCCACCGTTGTCATGAAAGCCTTGCCTTGTATAGCTTTTAGTACCAAAGAGACTGACTCCTCCTTGCAGTGGAACACATTTAAAAATGAGTTCAGCTATTTCAGATCCAGAATAGCTCTGTATCCCCCCGGAGGCTTTTGGAGCTAAAATCAGATTTGAATATATACCCAAATTCCTTTGGAATAGTGGGACAGGTTCTATGACTTTCTTCTCCAACATCCCTAGAACTAGTTTCTTGAGCTCCAGACTCTTTTGTGGGTTCCGGGGAACACTTGAATTTATCAACTGACTCATGAGAGGAATAGATTCTAGTTCTAGCAGATACCCTGTCTCTATGATTTAGTACACCCAACGATCTGAAATAGGGTTTGATTTCCATGTTTGAACAAAATGTACTAATCTTCCTCCTTCTGGTATTAGAGACAGTGCCCGCTCCTCTTCATTGTGGATCTTAACAGTGTACCATTGGGAGCGTTCTTTCTTAAAACCTTCCCTGAACGACTGCAAAGATGGTCTTTTCTGCTCATATCTTCCATTTTGGTATCTCCTGGAAACACAAAAATTGTACCGCTTATTCCTGAATCCCATTGACCTTGATGGAGGGGATTTAGCTTTTCTTTCTTGTGGAAGGAACTCTTTCCTCCAGTAATCTTCTTTATTAGTTCTTCAAGGTGTTGTCCAAATAACATACCACCAGAAAAAGGAAGTGCCACTAACTTGTTTTTGGAAGCCGTGCCGCTCCCCAAGAAAGCAGCCATAATGCGTGTCTTGCAGTAACCGATAATGCTGATGCCCTAGCAGATAGTCTAATAATGTCCATGGATGCATCGCAAGAACATTTGACAGCCTCCTTTATGGATACTACCTCTTTAATAAGTTTGGAGCGAGAAACCTTTGAGTCAATTTTCTCCTCTAATTCGCTTAACCAGATTCTGATAGTACGTGTGACACAAGCAAGTGCTGTAGCAGATCTCAAATCTTGGCCAATTATGGCAAACTGTTTCTTTAATGCAGATTCCACCTTCCTATCCATAGCATCTTTTAAAGCAGATCCATCTTCCATAGGGATAATGGTCTTTCTTGCAATATGGGAAATAGCTGGATCAATCTGGGAGATGAATGCCATGTGCTGATGTGTTCCTCTTTAAAGGGATACATCCTATTAAAACATTTAGTGAGGCCAGTTCTTCTATCCCCTTTTTCCCATTCAGAATAGACGAGACCAGAGACTCAATGATGTATGGGAAAAAACAGGAGAGTCTTCTTAATACACTGACAGAGCTTGGATGATTCAGAGGGGGATAATTTTTCATCACAAGCCAAGCAAACTTGAGATTTTGTAGCAGCCTTATCCTCTTTGCCAGTACCCTCAGGAGTTTTATCTTTGCTAGGAGTCAATTTTGGAGGGGCAGACAAGATAATCTAAAACCACAGCTTTATTAAATACTAGTAAAAACCTAACTTCTGTCTACAAGCCTACCCTTGCCCTAACAGATCCAGAGAGCAAACAGCCAGCTGCCTTTAAATAGGTTATCAACAGCCTTCCTTTCCTGTTTAAGACAGCATAAATACACTGGTTACTCACCTGTCTTCCTGTTGTCCGTCTCGCTGTTGTCGCCAAACGTTCTGCGTTCCATTCTGTGTATACATACTGCCATAGAGCAACTTCCGGTTTCGACAAAAACTTCCGGTTGCAGCCTGCACGCTGTACCGGCATACAGGCAACTTTCCACGGCTCAATGGAGACAGCCTGGGGGCACTACCCGGAGAATGCCTCCTGATCACTTGCTTTTGGCAGCACTGTACTGCGGCTCCCAGGTACGCTGTTCATAAGTAGGCTGCGCATGGGGGCAAATTATGGATAGGAAAGAGGTAAAGTTTTTTGTTTCATCAACAATCTAAGCAACTGTCTCCTGGTGGAGGAAAATGTACCCATGGTCTCTGCATTCCCCATGGACACATGATAAAATATTGTGGGAAATTAATTTATAATTTAATAGCACAGTGTGGCACACCAACAGATAAAGTTAAGTTTCTCAAAAACTGTTACTACAAACAAATGGCTAGCACAACATACAGGCAATTTTGAATTATTTTTAAAACCAGCTGTCATGGGCTACAACTTTCATCAGTCTCCACCAGTTAATGGCTGGCAAGAGATGATGGGAGGGTTGTAGTCCGCAACAGCTGGAAGACCTCAGGTTGCCCCCTCCCTGCTCTACAGCATACAGATGCATCATTGCTGCAGGAAGACTGCAACATTACGTTAATATTTCGGCTATTAAAGTCCCTGACAAAGCTTTCTGGACATAGACATCGACTCAGCACATCAGGGACATAAGTTTAAAAGAGAAAAAAAAAAAAAAAGTCAAATTGCCTGCACTTTATTATGTTTTCTACAAGTGCATAATATTTAAAATGAGGTTAACGGTTTCTTTAATAAGAGGACTACTGGAAATGATCAATGTGCAATTTAACTTTAGAACGATTTCTATATACCTCATTTCAACAAGTAGAGCATTGCAGGGGTGGAAAAATCCTCAATCCATGGTACCCCAGGCTCCTAAAACTAAATGTATGGATACCACATTTTGGAAGTATTTTATTTGCATGAACATCCCTGACTCCTGCTGAAAAAGTGTGTGTGGTTCCTGCAGTTTATTTTTACATTTTTGTTCACCACTGCAATAGTGCATTTTAAACTATTAGTAATGTCAACCAATATTGATGAAGGCCAGTATTTAAAATTTGGGCTATGACATATAAACATTCAACCTCATATGATAAAACAATCTAGGATAGGAGTAGATAACTGTTCTCCTGCTGTTGGGGTCTCCTGCCATTATTACAAAGTAGCCACTGGATCAGTGGGGATGATGTGAACTGTAGCCATCAACAGCTAGAGATACAAAGGTTGCCTACCCCCTGACCTAGGAAATGCTATGATCTCAGGACGGATTACTTGGAGGCTGATAAAGATTGCCCCTCCTTCCCCAAGTGAATAGTAAAGGGAGTTCCTCCCCTCAATAAATAGCAAGCCCCCATCCGCCCACAGGAAGCATACAAATTGAGGGAGGGGGGAATCACAAATCAAGAGGGGCAATATATTTTCGAGTAAACTGGAAACTCGGGGGGGGGGGGGGGCGGGGGGTAATGAACAGTGGGTATTATAAGCAACTGTTAGAAAGGACAGCATTGTGGTCACCCCTGTCGCAGGAAATCAATGTCTGGTTTGTTCACTCCAGTCTGCTTTGGTTCATAAACATGATTATAGATCTAGCCTTCAAGCTAGAGCAATACACAGTAGAGATACTACAACAATTAGCTCAGGCTGGTCTGTACCACAGCTGCACACTGGCTAGCCTGGCAATACATCAGAACTGCACACTACCTAGATTAGCAGTATACAGTGCTGTGCACCCATCATCTGTGGGTACTAATGGCTTCAGTATATGCAAAAAAGATACAAAAGCATACAGTCAGACATTTGCCAAATCATGTGGCTTGTCCTACTGCAGAACAGCAAATAATTATGAGATACCACAGCAGCTACACAGTGTACTACAGAACTGGTAGGGGCAGACATACTGCACTGCAGATATGGCAGAGACACAGTGCAGGAAAGATCAACTACAACCACATAACACTCTACAGAGGGAAGAGACACATACAGCCACTTTATAGCACTGAGGAAAAGACAGACATTAGTAGATGCAAACATAACACACTGAACAGAATGGGGAAGATACAGGTCCATACAAAACACTATAATGCAGAATAATCATCAAACCACAGAAAAAAGGAGGAGTTAAATGTACTAACAGGAAGTAGAGCAATTCTGGGGCAAACCAACTGCACTAAAGGAGACAACTAAAAATGTCCAAACTTGCCACTAAATTAAATGGGGCTTTTAACATCTTGAATGCCATAAGTTAATTGGTTACCTACTTAAATAAACAGGGGTTTTATTTGTCCCCTAGGATGAAGTTGGTTTAACAACTGCCCGATTTTTTTCCAGGCAAATCAGGAGGTAATGCTTTGCAAGTCTCTCATATTTGCTCTGCAATGTAATAGGCAGCAAAGACGAGATGAACACAGCATGATGGTGCAGACTAAGACAGAAATACACAAACATACTGATGTACATGCACAAAGTGGAAGGAAAGAAAGAGGGGAAAAGAAAGCAGTGGAGCATATAATACACTCACCAAGTATAAAATAGAAGAGGGGGCATGCTCATAGAGTAACAGAGTAGACTAGTTGAAGCTTTGCAATGCATTGGAGACTTGTAGCATTCAGTGTGTTAAAGGCCCATTTTAGTCATGGGAATTTTTATTTGTCTTGTATGTTGCAGTTGATCTGCATCAGAGTTGCTCCAATACTACTTAGTAAATTAGCCTCAGTGGTAGACTGGCTTTACTGTAGAGCAGATGTGGGAGATGAACACAAACACAGATTAACTGATGGACGGAAGCTTACATGGGAATGTGCCTACACACAAAAAAAACAGGAGGAGTGACCCACACTCATAGGTAGGAGCCAATGGCTGCATATGATCTTAAAGCAGATGAGAACTGACAGCACTACATTTTCATAGAGCAATTCAGTAGATGGGAGACACACATAGCAAAGCCACAGGGAACAGCACACATTGAAATGAGGAGCTGACAACACCAAACAGCAAATAAAAATAATAATAAACTGGATATTGTACACATATAACAGCACACGGTAGACAGGTAAGTTGACACAACAGAGCAGATGTTGGGGTTTGCACATGCATGGGTGCATGCACATAGCAGAAAGTAGTGCAGAGCAGGCAAGAGCATGCACACATGAAAATACACACACACCTTAAAGGGATAGCAGTGTTTCATAATAAAAGCAGCTCTAATTAATCGTCATAGTATTTGGACTTTGGAGAGTGTAATTTCAGTTCTGTCAGAGTTATAGTTCAGGAGTAATTCAATGACAAAGTGTCCCCCTCCCTCCCCTTTTACTGATGTAACACTGTTCAGCCAGAGCAGAAGGGAGATGCCCAGGTAGACTGCAGAGAGGGACAATCATCAATTAAGGGAAAAACCTGAAAAGCTTGTCAAGGGGGGCAGGGCTTTCATTGTTCTAGTAGGAATAAGAGTGTCCCCTGCTGTTATTTGTCTGGTCTATAGACTGCATTCCACATCTGAGAAGAGATGGCTTACACTAGGTAAAAGGGGCAGGGAGGGGAAACTTTACTTGTGAATATCTCTTAAACCATAAAGGTTTGAGAGATAAGACATATCATTCTTCATGTTTTTTTAGTGCCTACAAAATAAAATAAAGTTAAAATGAAGTATTAGTATCCCTTTAAGAGAAGACAAGGGCAGGTACAAACACAGAATGTATACTATACATTGCCTTTATCAGGGTTCTCTGCCTCTCCCTTCCTCACAGTAATACTGAGAAGAAGAGAACAGCACTCCCAGTGCCTCAAATGGCCAGTCCATGTATGGATCTATAAGGTAGCAAGTGTTGCAATGTGATGGTGTACAATTTGAGGGATTGATTTCGCTCACTGATATTTGCATACTGCATCATTCTACAGGACTGCACAGCTATTATTAGGAAGCACAGACATCTATGTTGTGAGATTGTTTAATCAATAGAATGCCATCGATGGGCAGGTTGGGTATCTATATGAGGACTATCGTTAAAGGATCACGTTAGACTGCTTTGCGTTCAGTATAGGTTTCATGTATTTATATAGCTTTTTCTTTGTTTTTCTATGGTATTCTGTCACTTTATAGTAAGGACAAGGAAACTTTATTCTTTTTGCAAATAGAGGCTATCGCTGTTGCCTTCAGCCAACAGCGATAATGAATAGTGTGTTATTACATGGTTTCTTGCCAACTTAGTGGTACCCTGTGACATCATCCCTTGCCGATCATGAAAGCCGCATTCTGGAGCTCACAACACATGATAACATCAACAGAAGGGTAGTTTGTAAAATAAATAAATAAATAAAAAATAATAATAATAAAAGAAAATGGATAAAACGCTAATCGCTTAAAGTTTTGCTTCAATTAAATAATTGTCCTTGTGCAACGGAGTGGTTGGAGACTACTACCAGATAAGCAGATAGTGGATCTTTACCAATGGGTCCACAATTATATGCACATACAGAGCACTGAGGGAACTATAAGGTGAGGGACAACCGGACAGATCGTTAACACAAATAGGTTAGATACAATGTGTATAATGGCCCTTTACTAGGGTTGCACCGATACTGGTATCTGTGCCGATACCGGCATTTGCACGAGTACTCGTACTCACGCAAATGCGGCCGATGCCAGCACCGATACCCTGTGTCAGGGTTGGTGCTGCAAAGAGGGAGCCCGGGGAACTGCTCACAATGCTCCCCGGTCGCCTCTCTCCCTCCTGCAGCGTCAGAGCGTTGCCGTGGGTTACCATGGCAATGCTCTGACGCTGACCTCTGCCAGGGCTCGCGAGAGAACAGCGAGCACCCGGCAGAGGAGGGTAAGGCAGGCAAAGGGGGCTCAAGAGCGGGTGGTGAAAGAGGCAGAGAGGGGGGTCAAGAGGGAGAAAGAGGTAAAAGGGACTAAGGGAGAAAAAAAAAAAAAAAAAAAAAAAAGGCAAAAGGAGGAAGGATCAGGAGACAAAAGGAGTAGGGCCAAGAAGAGGCAAAAGTAGGGGGGATCAAGAGGGAGAGAGAGAGAGGAAAAAGGGTGGGATCAAGAGTCAAGGAGTGGGAGAAAGGGGGATCAAAAGGGAGAGAAAAAGCCAAGGCAAAAGGAGGGGACTCAAGAGGGGGAGAATGAAGCAAAAGGCGGGAATCAAGAGAGGGAGAAAGAGGCAAAAGGGGAGAATCAAGAGGTGGTGCATGTATGTGTGTGTATATATATTTCAAGTACTCACCGATACCAATTACCGATACTTTTTTTGCGGTCATTTGCGTCAAATGACCGCAAAAAAAAGTATCGGTAATTGGTATCGGTGAGTACTTGAAAAAAGTAATCGGTACTCGTACTCTGTCTTAAAAAATTGGTATCGGTGCATCTCTACCCTTTACATCAGATACAGTGATCAAATTGCGGTCAATGTGTATCAATCCTTATAGAAGTATACACCCATCATAGGACTGAAGTAACAGGCCACCTTATAGCTCCCTCAATGCTCTGTATGTGCATATAATTGTGGACCCATCAACAAATATCCACTATCTGCTTATCTGGTAGTAGTCGCCAACCACTCCGTTACACAAGGACAATTATTTAATTGAAACAAAACTTTAAGTGATTAGCTTTTATCCAGTTTATTTTATTTTTTTATCGTTTATCCGATTTGCCCTTTTTTAACCTTATTGTGATAAGGATATATTTTATGTTATACATGTTTATCTTTGAGTATTTTTCATTTTTGTCACATGACTTTATTAAACCGATCACTACACTTAGACTTTGTTGCACTGTCTTGCCCCTCCCTATTCTGTTCTTTTTCATATTACCTGGAGAGATCTGGAAGTTGCCTCACCTTTGTGTGCGTTCATTGCCGCAGCACTGTCACCTTGGGACGACTTGTTAAGAAAGCACACCCATTTGGGAGGCAGAATACCGCTAGTGTGATGCACTGCAACCAAGCCTCCCTTAAGTCCTATTTGTGGTATCCTCAATCATTCTGTGCTAAGACTTTCATGGACTACCAACTCCAATATCACCATTACAAGCATCCAGTCACCAAGTGTGATAAGACAGCCCTGATTATATTATACAGAGATATACACACATTTTATATTATATATACACACACACACACACACACACTTTGACCATACAGAATTATGATTTAAAGCAAGGCCAAACTATTTTATTTACACAGCCTCCTTTTTAAATACATATACTGAGATTCAACAACCATTACTTCTCTTGGGGGGCAGGCACACTACCTTTAACCCCTTAAGTACCATTGACGTGGCAGGACCGTCACGCTGGTCCGGCACTTAAGGACCAGTGACGGTCCTGCCACGTCACGTACTTTTACTCACCGTGCTCCTGTAGGAGTGCGGTGAGTAATACCGGGCACTGAAGTTGATCGCTCCAAGACCAGAGCGATCTCTTCCAGTGCCCCGTTTGACGTGCCGCCCCACGAGATCAATCACGTGGGACGGCACGTCAAAGTTTCCTATGTGGTCCTTAAGGGACGGCACGCCCCGGGACCGCTGGTCCTTAAGGGGTTAAACAAACATTCTAGTGTAGTGCACGCCACACACATTAATCTATCAGGAGTGTGTACATACAACATCATGCACTGAAAACTTCAGATTGCAGGTGTCACAAGCTAAGGCTACAGGCCCTGCTGAGACAGTGGGGAGTTTGTGGGAGTGAAAGGGTTAACAATACCAGACCCCTGGTTACCTGCTACTATTCCTAGCAACTACCATATTAACCCCTGAAATCCCTCCTGCACTCTCTCCCTAGTACTACAATTTGCTGCCACCACCAAGACTTTATAACTGGGCGTCTTCGGTTACCCCAAACACAACAGAATTACAGTATAAAATCACCTTAATAATCAGACATATAGAATTAACCCTTTAGTAGAGTGTTCTAACTGAGCTTCCTTCAGAGTAGTGAGTTTATATTAGAGAACAGAGACAAGAGCTGATTATTTGAACATTTAATCTGAAAAAAAGGCTTCACAGTGCTGGGGCCGGAGCGCGCACAGGCGGCCGGGGCCGGAGCGCGCACAGGCGGCCGGGGCCGGAGCGCGCACAGGCGGCCGGGGCCGGAGCGCGCACAGGCGGCCGGGGCCGGAGCGCGCACAGGCGGCCGGGGCCGGAGCGCGCACAGGCGGCCGGGGCCGGAGCGCGCACAGGCGGCCGGGGCCGGAGCGCGCACAGGCGGCCAGGGCCGGCCTCACAGTTCACAATGGATTAATTTACCATCAATAAACTTGAATTACTGAATCATGGCATGTATGAAATTCAGATCACTGGACATTCATACTTCAAAGTAACCACCCATTAACCCAAATTCAGCATCACTTGATACATTAAGTGTATCTATATATATAAAAGAAGACTTTGTGCCTGCCAAAACACACCCAGGGGAGGCATAAAGCAGGAGTTACTATTCCTATTGGGTGATTCAATCATGCAGGGAGTTGGCCCTCCCCCACTATGCAGCCCGCCCACCACTATCAAAGTCAGAAAAAAACAATATGGCCGCCACTTGCTCCTACACCACAGACAAACACACATGCCTCACTCATACAGCACCAAACTCACACACATGCCCCACTCACACAGCACCACACAAACACACACACATGCCCTACTCACACACACAGACCACCACACACAATGCCCCACTCACACAGCACCAAACACACATGCCCCCACTCACACACACAGCACCACATACACACACAAAGCCAGAAATAAATATGGCTGACACACACACACACTCACCCTGACTCCCAGTGGCCTCAGCAGGACCTGTAGTGCAGCACCAGAAGAACAAAATGGCACTCAAAGGTTTAAGGTAGGCCCTCATTGCTCAATTATTTCTTCACTGTCATCATTTGCCATGCAAGACACAGGACAGACAGCCATCAGATTCACACTTAACTCACTGACTGCCACAGGGTTGTGTATCAAGTTTTAGCCCTCAGGGAGTGTGTTCAAACCCCTCACATTGTAAACTTGCATTTCCCTCCCACATCTCCTCCTTCCACAGCCTATTACTAGCACTTTTCCACATTTATGTTAAGCCCCGCCCCCTACTCGCGATTAAGCCCCGCCCCCTTTTAACCCAGATTGCCCCATTTGTCTCTCCACATCAGCACCACATCAGTCCCCTCTAGGGACTCCACAAGTCAAAGTTCCCAGGTATGAACACACTTCCCACTGCTATTTAACTCTGACATACCTCTGTATATCTTAACCCTTTGACTGCCAGAGGGGTGCACAACTCATGAGTGCATGTGTTTCTGCTCATATATGTTGCATGTGTGTTTGTGTCCATCTCTGTTACATATATGTGTCCATGTGTGCATCTCCAGTGTGTCTGTGTGTGTACATCTGTTACATATGTGTGCATCTCCAGTGAGTCTGTGTGTGTGCGTGTCTTTTGCATGTCTCTGCCACTCACTGTGTGTATGTGCATACCTCCCAACATTTCACATGGCCAAAGAGGGACACTGTAGTTTTAGGTGATATTGTTGGGGCGTGGCTGGTGGGCAGGGCATTAGTAAGAATTTTTAGGTTATTTCATGACCTATTACTGGCTATTTATGTAACTGAATAAATGATTTAGTGCAAGACCAAAGTATTTTATTTGCACAGACTAATGTATAAACACATATACTGAAGTTTATTGCTTTATTGCTGGAGAGCAAAGTAAAACACACCACACAGTCAGGGCTGGTGCAAGGATTTTTGCCACCCTAGGCAAAACCTAATTTTGCCGCCCATTTCGCTCCGCCCCTTGTGTCCCACCCCTTTATACCCTGCCTACTTATACCCCACCTCTTTTCATGATTGTCCACTCTCTGCCCCCTGGGCCAGTCTGCCCCTGGTCTGGAGATGCCTGTAAGAGATGCCCCCTACCAGCTCCAACTTGCCCCTTATCAGCTTCACTTTGGCCCACCAGCTCCACTTTGCCACCATCAGCTCCAACTTGCCACCATCAGCTCCACTTTGCCCCCCATCCACTCCAACTTGCCCCCATCAGCTCCACTTTGCCCCCCATCCGCTCCAACGTGCCCCCACCAGCTCCACTTTGCCCCCCATCTGCTCTAACGTGCCCCCACCAGCTCCACTTTGCCCCCATCAGCTCCACTTTGACCCCCATCCTCTCCAACTTACCCCCATCAGCTCCACTTTGCCCCCCATCCGCTCCAACTTGCCCCCCATCCGCTCCAACTTGCCCCCACCAGCTCCACTATGCCCCCATCCGCTCCAACTTGCCCCCCATCTGCTCCAACTTGCCCCCCATCTGCTCCAACTTGCCCCCCATCTGCTCCACTTTGCCCCCCATCCGCTCCAACTTGCCCCCCATCTGCTCCACTTTGCCCCCCCTCAGCTCCACTTTGACCCCCATCCTCTCCAACTTACCCCCATCAGCTCCACTTTGCCCCCCATCCGCTCCAACTTGCCCCCCATCCGCTCCAACTTGCCCCCACCAGCTCCACTATGCCCCCATCCGCTCCAACTTGCCCCCCATCAGCTCCACTTTGCCCCCCATCAGCTCCAACTTGCCCCCACCAGCTCCACTATGCCCCCTCAGCTCCAGCTTTCCCCTAACAGCTGCAACTTGCCCCCATCATCTCCACTTTGCCCCACATCCGCTTCAACTTGCCCCCTCAGCTCCAACTTGCCCCCCATCACATACCTGTAGCTCCCGCGCAGTCTTCTCTTCAGTAATGCAGAGCGCGGCGGGAGATCATGACTCCCAACGCGCTCTGCATTACTAAAGATCCGACCAGATGAGGGAGCGCTGTAGCGACACAGACCTGACTGTGTTGTGGTTCCCGGCGTGGTGTGTGTGCGGGCGCAGCTCTTCTCTGCTGCATGCCCGCGCCCCCAGTACGTGTGCACCCTAGGCCGGCGCCTACGTCGCCTATAGGTGGAGCTGCCCTGCACACAGTCTGACGTCCTAAAAAGAGGGACAACAGGGTGGGAAAGAGGGACAGAGGGATTTGGCCCTCAAAGAGGGACACTTGGGATGTATGGTATGTGTCTGCCTGTGTGTTGTATATGTCTGTGTTTATCAGTGTGTCTGCATTTCACACACGTGCGCCCAACGGTCATAACATGACGGGCAACGCCGTCCCACATTGCTAGTATATTATATAGAAAAAACTCTTCAAGTTGGGGACCTCTCGTTTTTGTTCATCTCAATCACTGTTGCTAGTGTTACTAATCTTTGTCACCTACAATTCAGTACTTCAAAATACAGGGACTTGCAATAACAAGTTGCAATATTTATAAAAGCCAACATGACAAAATGTCAGTTTTAAATAGTCCATATCAGAAAATGGATTAATAGACCATTAGGGAAAAGTTGATTCTGTGTAATTTACTGCCCCAATGAGCACAAATAAAAACAGTTTCAAACTAACAAGGTCTTTTTCAAGCCCTATATATATGACACAATACACTTACATACCCACACACCATTCCTCATAGAGAGCACATGACCAGTACGTCCTTAGTGAGAGAATCTGGTATCCATGGCAACAGTTCAGTACACATATTAAGCATTGAAATGAGAGCAACTCTCTCACCACCACCATAAATTGCTGGGGCTCCCATTAACACATACATATAAAAATAAACTCTTAAGACTAGCAATTCTTAACATTAACCCTTGTAGCACACCAACAGTGCATGTTTTCACTATAGCCCTGCTTAAACACAAATATATGATCAGTGAATCCGACAATGCACTTTAATTGAGAAGGGCCTTTGGATAATGCATAAAAAAGGCACACACTATTATTTAATCTATATATCACACACACATTTCTCTCTCTCTCTCTCTCTTTTACATCAAATATGGAACACAGGTACCATGGGGGTTGAGTCTCTCTTGGAAGACAGGGAACATCACAAAAGACATGGTCTTTGTGATGGAGAGTCCATCCTCCTCCTCCTCCAGCTCAACACCCCCTTCCCACCAACTAACTCCCAGAATTCATGTGTCCTGCAAGCAAATTTTCCTATTAGATATGGGGCTGAATAATACCAAATTAGGCAGGTTACCATCACTTGGCTTCCCTGAGGTGGGATACACAGTTCACAGGTGCCTGGTTTAGCAATTCTGCCCTGCGGAGGGAATCTTGCTACCAAGTTTTTCCTCATGATAGGACAGAGTCTCAATAGACCATGTCCTTTCATATGGTGGTAACATGAATAAGGAAGACTGGAGAGTAACCACTTGAGTGCATTGGTCCACTGTATGTCACCCAAATCAGCTGCCTATCCATACAGAGGTTGATGTGAGCTCATTTATGCTCTGGTGCTCACTATGGGTATTTTATTATTCTATCAGATGGGGGCTTTGCAGTGAGGAGGACTGCTTTTTCCAAGTTAATCTTAATATTCCCAAACAGTACAGAAAGGGTTAAACTATTAGTGACTTGGGGGGCTTATTTTTCCTCCACCCACTACTTAGATCCTTGTTTTTAGACTCTGGGATTCCCTGAGGGTTTTGGGTCTTTTATTAACTATTTTGGAAGATCGATTTTAGTGAGGTGGCCACTTGAAGAATGGAGCCCACGGACATCTTTGCTCCATTGGCTTCTATGGGGAAAACCTCAATGGGATATCTCTCTGAAAAAATTTGGGCTACAACGGTCAGAGAGGGCTCTATCATCTTATCTCCTCATGCTCCATCATTTGCCTTTTGGGGTGAGCAACTTTCTGATGCGCTACATGCTGATGTGGCCAAGGAGGAAGCGCACCCCCCCCCCAACACGCACATACCACCACTACAGCATTTCATTGCACAACCCCCCCGCACTTCCTTGCATGCCCTACCCCCTTCCTGTTCCCGATATCGCTCCCTTTATCACTGCACTTGGTGTGACCAAGGAATAACCAAATACTTATTACTTCCCTGTGGTCAGAGCAGGAAAATAGGACCAGGGGCTTCACATACTCCACAGAGACACCATGATGAGGTCATGGTGGGGGGGGGGGGGGACACCTCATAACGCATGGCTGTAATCTAAATCCAAGAGTAAAGGGCAGATAATCTGGATGTCTAAACCTCTGTCTCTCCATCCTCCTAACTGGGTAGGAGCAAAATAACAGGAATACAGGGGGATCTGCTAGTTATGGGTTGATGTTCCTACCCAGCTGAAGGGCGGAGACAATACTACTTTTATATAATTATTGAGTGTTTTAGAGTAGTTTTACCTTGTAACCAATGGAATGCACATTTTTTAGTTCATAAAGTTAAAAATACCCTTTTGTGCTGTTAATTAGGAGTCTGCACAGCCCACTCACATAAGTAAAACTATACATGATGATACTTTTGTATATTTAACTAGAGAGTTACCTACAGGAATCCTACCTAACACAGATGGATAAGCAAAATGTTGAACGAGTGTCTGTAAATCCCTCCATATTGCTGACAATCTTTTCCATGGCAAAATGTATTCAATGGTTTCATATTAAGCTTGAAGGAAAGAATAGAAAGACACTGCCGAAATTTGTCCAACACTAGCATTTGCCATTATATTCTGTGCAGGTAATGACAATGCAGACAAGAGAACAAAAGTCAGAGTGGGTTCACCTCAAGGTGAGTAAAATATAAAATGAATATACTGTGAGATTGGCATGCACAATTATTTGACCAATATGGGGAAACAAATTAAAGGCCAAACATTCAAACATAGCATACTGAAGGTAGCAAAGAACAATAGGGAATTTAAAAGGAGAGCCATTGTCTATCTGCACAGAAAAGGATGTGTCACAATTCGTCCCTTTTAACCCTTTCAATACCAGAGGCTTCGAGAACTTAAAGTATTTTTGTTTAGGTATGATTCCTATAGGTACATTTCTAGTTACATATGAAGAACTATATATTTGTTTTCAGAACAAATTCAGTGTTTTCATGGTAACAAGCTTCAATGTCAAATACATAAATAAAAAAAAATGTAAAAAGAAGATTTTATGTGCCAGCCTCAGGGGTTAAAGACTTTCGTAGAGATAGTCACAATGTCACTAAAAAATACAAATAAATAAAAAATGGCACCCTACTGATATGGGTTGACATACCGTGGGGATTAACATGAGCGCGAAACTACCTACCCTACACCTTTAATCACTAAGATCCTGAAAAGAACACGACCTAGCACCGAGCCATGTGGCACTCCAATAGTAACCAGTCCTTCCTCTGAACGAATATCACCGATTATGACTCAGTTTGCTACCGAATTAAATGTATTGAATTTCAAGCATTGCTATCACTTTAAGAAACAATTTCCTATGTATTTAGTGTCAAAATCTGACACTCTCTCACTTCAGAGGAAAAAAAAAAAATTAACTAGATTTGTTCAAATATCTTCCATGCTGTCATGGATCTTGCATGTCATTAGCTTCCAAATATACAACAATTCTTTCTTTCAATAGCCTTCCATTGATCTTTCAGCTACAGATGTCAGAATCACAATCCTGTAATTGCCAGAGTCCTCCAGTCCTTTTTGGGCAGTGGACTACATGGTTAGATTTCCAGTCATACTGAACCACTCCTGAGAGACCGGTTAAGAAGTTCAGCTAATTGGTGTTTCAAGCAGACCTAAAATCTCACTCTTGGATCAAGCTCATCTGAACAGATTTATCCAATCTCAATTCTGAAAATGTCAATAACACCTCATCCTTTGTAAACAGACCTGTGTCCACTAGTTTAAAATTAACAGTTCTTGTTCTTAACCCCTTAACGACCAGCGGTCGCGGGGTGAGTGGTCCTTTAAGGACCAGATAGAGAATTTCTTGGAGCGATCAAATTCAGTCCCCGGTATTACTCACCGCGCTCCTTCAGGAGCGCGGTGAGTAATAGTACGTGACGTACCAGGACCGTCACTGGTCCTTAAGTGCCGGACCAGCGTGACGGTCCGGGTACGTCACCAGACTCTAAGGGGTTAAAGGGACAGTAATGTTTCGCAATAAAAGTAGCTCCAATTGATCGTCCTAGTATTTGGGCCATGGAGAGTGTTATTTCAATAACAGAAATGTAGTTCAAGAGTAATTGAATGATAAAATATCCCCCTCCTGACCCTTTTACTTATTTAACACTGCTCACCTCAAAGAGGTCAAGAGACCAGATTCCATCTGAGGGGAGGCAGCTTACACTAGGTAAAAGGGGCAGGAGGGTGATACTTTATCATTCAATTACTCTTGAACTACAATTCTGACAGTACTGAAATAACACTCTCCATGGCCCAAACACCATGAAGATTAATTGGAGCTGTTTTTGTGAAACATTACTATGCCTTTAATGTGAGCGTTCCCTTCTTCACAGCCTTATATGCACAGACTAATCCTATATATTAATTAGCTAAATTGTTTGTCAGAAGCAGTCAGTCATCGCAGTAGAGATGGATGCGCACTACAGACTGCCCTCGCCGTGGCTGATAATGGAGCAGGGCTCCAAATTCAGACTGCAGTCCTTGACTACAGTCTGAATTCGGAGTGTCCCGCTCTGTATCAGCTGCGGCGTGGGCAGTTTGTACTGTGTATGACTGCACTGCGGCTGTTGCTGGGTGGCACTGTGGCCCGTGTATACGGGCTCTTCAGCTAGTCAGTCATCAACATACCTGGGAACTCTCCAGATTTGCCCCGGTGATTCCGGTTTTGACACTGCTTTACCGGGTCTCCGGGGCAGAGGCCAATTCCTCCGGATGTGGGGAGTTCCTATTGAAACTCTACCCACTCCTGCTGTTTCCCCCATTGAAGCTCCTTCCCCAGCCTTCTTTTGAGCTCTGTCTCACACTTATAAGCCGCCAATCCCCCCTCTCTTGCGTCGAGCCCCACCCCTTTTTGACACGATTTACGTCATTATTCTCACCCCCTGCTGCATCAGAGGACTCCCCCCTCCGGGTGGACATCAATGGAAAGTTCCCAGGTATGGTCATCAATTACCTTAGCTCACTCCATATAGCTACCATTTTCTGAATTTAATCATCTCATGCCTTCTTTATTTTGGTGAAAACAGAAAAAGCATTGCCTTGTCAACCTCTTTATAGACTTGTTTATATTTTTTCCCTAGTGCTTGAGATTTAGCACACACAATGTAGTTAAATTTCTCCAGATATTCACCTGCAAATGAGGGGTCACTTGCCTTCTTGTCCCTATCCTGGGGCACAAATGTTACCAGAAGTATTGTTTTTTTATTTACCTTTACACAAAAAAGGTACTGAAAGCTCTGAAAGATATGGAATACCATACTGCATCAATCAGCTTCTGCTATTCTGATAAGAATGGCAATCCAGTGATATAAGAGAACATACTGAAGCGTGTACCAAAAGGAAAAAACTATGGAAGTTACAACCTCTCAGTTTTCATACAAAAACATGCATATAAAAAATTGTGAAAAGCCGACCACTAGCAGCATCAAATGATGTCATCTGACTTTCAACCTCTAAGCTAATATTTCTAGAAAGTGGTTCTAAAGACAGAGGAGGGAAGAAAAAACACAGTTTTACAGTTCAATCACTTCAAATTTACTAAAGTACTTCAACAACAGAGAATTTCACACTGTATTCAGTACCTAATGCCAGCATTGGCATGTGTTGACATACCACAGGGTACCAGAAGCATGGCTATGAATGGAACAAAGCTGTTAAAGCAGACAGTGGGAAAGGGAACAAGGCTAATGTGTCAAAGTGTGCTTGTGGTTCTTTGGCTACCACTGGGATAGTGGAACAAAACTGATGCTCCAGAAAGTGTATGTATGGTTCTGTGGCTACAAGTGGGAAAAGGCTGGGTAAACAGTGTACATGTGGTTGTATGACAACCAGTGAGACAGCTGAACAAGGCTGGACAAGTAGATGGGTAGGTAGGAGAGAGCGAGCACCAACACACAGAATGTGTGTCTCTGTGTGTCTCTGTGTCTCTGTGTCTCTGTGTGTCTGTGTGTCTGTGTGTCTGTGTCTCTGTGTCTCTGTGTCTCTGTGTGTCTGTGTCTCTGTGTCTCTGTGTGTCTGTGTCTCTGTGTCTCTGTGTCTCTGTGTCTCTGTGTCTCTGTGTCTCTGTGTCTCTGTGTCTCTGTGTCTCTGTGTCTCTGTGTCTCTGTGTCTCTGTGTCTCTGTGTCTCTGTGTCTCTGTGTCTCTGTGTCTCTGTGTGTCTGTGTGTCTGTGTCTGTGTCTGTGTGTCTGTGTGTCTGTGTGTCTGTGTGTCTGTGTGTCTGTGTGTCTGTGTGTCTGTGTGTCTGTGTGTCTGTGTGTCTGTGTGTCTGTGTGTCTGTGTGTCTGTGTGTCTGTGTGTGCGCACGTGCACCTGCCAATAAAACAAGGCTAAGGAAGAACATTTGTGAATGTCAGAGAATGCCAAAAACATTGCAAAGCAATGTTTTGGAAAACCCCGGCACACTATCATTACTACTACTATTACTCAGACTTCGGGGGCATTAGGATGAGGAACATGGGCATTCAAGGTCCTCTAAAACAGCCTGAAAGTTTGGAGAAAATCAAGGTCGAAAGGAGACACTAATACTGGGCACATTAAATAATACAAACTACATGACTGGTTAAAAACAACATGGAAAGAAATCACAAATCTGAGTAATGAGACTCACTGAAGAAGATACTATTAATGAATAACATATTGAAACATACATCTGACTGTAAAACCAAAACCCTGATTAAAACACCTCAATCAGATCGAGATAAACACTATCAGAAACACAGTAATCCGTTAAACACATCTAAGGAACACTTTGGGGGGGGTAGAACACAAAAACAGAACAGGACACTGTCAAGGGTGGATAATAGGTAGTTTATAGAATAAGAGAGATGTCAAATTCATAAGTAAGTCCAAAGGGGATCCTACTAATATACTGAATAAGAGCACCCCCTCTCCATGGCAACCCAGCTCTCTACACCTTAAAAACCCACCACTCTAGTGTCACCAGAATGGGAACTGAGAACATGACTGGCTGTAACTGAACCCATATTAACATCTTCTCAATCTAGACTTAAAGGGATACTAACGTTTCATAATAAAAGCAGCTCTAATTAATCATCATAGTATTTGGACTTTGGAGAATGTTATTTCAATACTGTCAGAGTTGTAGTTCAGGAGAAATTCAATTACAAGTTATCCCCCTCCCTCCCCTTCTACTGATGTAACACTGCTCAGACAGAGCAGAAGGGAGGTGCCCAGGTAGATTGCAGAGAGGGACAATCTTCAATTAAGATAAGGGAAAAACTTGTCAAGGGGGGCAGGGCTTTCACTGTTCTCATAGGAAGAAGATTTCCCCTGCTGTTATCTGTCTGGTCTATGGACTGCATTCCACATCTGAGAAGAGATGGCTTACACTAGGTAAAAGGGGAGGGAGGGGAAACTTTGCTTGTGAATCTCTCTCAAACCATAAAGGTTTGAGAGAAGACATATTGTTCTTCATGTTTTTATTAATGCCTACAAAATAAAGATGAAAAAAATATTACTATCCCTTTAAGGGAACATATAATTCACCCATCATACTGTATCTGACATTTCTGGCAAGTGAAGAGGTAAACCACCTGTTTAGTGTTACAATTAATATAGCTGGACATGTAAAACTCCCTACCATCAATTGTACAAGAAAATTATTTTGAAACCTTGACAAAACTGCAGACCTTGCGCACTGCTGCACCATACTGAAAGATCCCCTTCACACTAAGCCAAATATGACTAGTAGTTTAACTAGCAAAATAGCTTGGAGAAACTAGATTTTCCAATAGTGGTGTTGCATCTAGTAACAAAGCCACAGCCCTGTCTAAAAACCTGAGATAACAATATCAGTGTTTAAAATCTGTAAAAATGACCTAACTATCACAAACGTTATTATATAGCGGACTATAAGTAGTAATGAACTTTATCGCATCATCCAGATTTTCACTTCGTTTAGACTGAGAATTGTACTTCAGGAGATTTCCCAATATGGTCTCCTTGTTCCCTCAATCTATCAAACACATCAGTGGAAGACTTCTCAAACTTCTGGTACCTGGAACAGTTTATGCGTAAACCACAAGAATTGTCCTTAGGAATGTTGTTGATCTGATATAAAGGAAGGGGAAGAGGCTGCATGCAGAAGACTGTTCCCAGAAGTCGGCTTTCTGTAGACGTTGCTGTGTATTACCCCAGATGCTTGGTAACCAGTTAGCTATAAATTCAAAGAGGATTTTAGTCTTACTTGTTAAAATATTTTGTTCATGTAGCTTACAGGTACCATGGGGAGGCGACAGCTTCTCCTAGTAGGCTGGAAAAATTCTTCAAGAAGTGCAGGGTGGAGGCTCCTCCTCCTCCATAGCATGCTACCTAACCATTCTCCTCTCCAGATAGATTTGAGACAATAAACCTACTGAACTAGATAGCGAAAAGAGAAACACCTGTGAGCATGGACCCAAACGGACTCCCACATCCAGCCACAGGAAACCAAGCATGGTCCCTTTACTATGCGGGAGACCTGTAAGTTATATGAACTAAGAGAAAAGGATTTAACAGGTAAGATTAAAATCCCCTTTTCTCTGTCGTCCAATATAGCTTACGGGTACCATGGGGATGTACCAACATTGAGCTCGCATGGGTGGGAAGAGAAGGAAAGGACCAAGCATCGGTCCCCAAGAGACCAGAGTTCCCAAGGTCTATCCAAGACACGGAACATCTCAAACTAACAAAGTGTCAAGGGGCACTGAATAACAATGCACAGCTTACAAGAACAAGAGCAAACTGGGCTCAAACAGAACAGAGCTATAAGACAGTGGAGAGTAAAGTCCTAGACAGGAAAAACTGCCTCCAGGACCTTACAGCCAAAGCTGGCTTCAGTCGAAGCCAGAACATCCACACGGCAGTGTTTGGCAAAGGTGTGCACAGAAAACCAAGTGGCCATCTTGCAGAGCTGTTCAGCAGAAACCTGATACTTATAGACCCAGGATGCCCCAACAGACCCGGTGGCGTGCACTGTAATTCGAAAGAGAACTGATTTCCCTCTGAGCTTATAAGCCTTGCGGATGGAAGACTTAATCCAAGATGCAATAGTCACCTTGGATGCAGCCAACCCAGCCCTGGGACCCTCAGGAATGACAAAGAAGGCATCCATCTTGCAGATGGATTCAGCATGGTGCACATAAAACTTGAGGCAACGCACTACATCTAAAAAGTGGAGATCCCTCTCCTTGTCAGATTTGGGGTCAGGACAAAAGGAAGGCACAATAATCTCCTGATTGATGTGGAACTCAGAGACCACCTTAGGAAGAAATTTCTGGGAGGTACAGAAAACAGCCTTATCCTTGGGGAAAACCAGGAAAGGCGGTTTGCAGGACAAAACCTGCAGCTTAGCAACTCTGCGGAAAGAGACCACAGCTAAAATGAAAGCCATCTTCCATGTCAAAAGACATAAAGGAATGGTAGCCAAGGACTCAAAGGGAGGCCGCTGCAATACACCCAAGACAAGATTAAGGTCCCACTGAAGAGTGGTAGCCTTGTAAGCATGGAAGGCATGAGCAACACTTTAAAAGAAGACTTTGACATCAGGCATCATGGCAAAGCACTTCTGAAACTGAAAGAGCTGAGGTCTGAACCTTCGAGGAACTAAGGCTAAGGCCCTTGTTCACACCATCCTGCAAAAAGGATAAAGTAGATGGAAGGTCAAACTCTGTATATGGACAGGGATATGTCCTTCCAAAAGAATGAAAGATAGACCAAACCCTGTGGTAAGCCTTAGAGGACACAGGTTTCCTGGTCTGCATCATGGTGGAGACTACCACTGGAGAAAAGACTTTGCCCCTCAATATGGAGGCTACAACAACCATGCCATCAAAGCCAGACTGCCCATGTTGTCCTTCCAGATGTAACCCTGGAGGAGGAGATCCAGTCTGTGTGCCAGAGAAAACAGATCCTGAGCAGCCAGTGCCATCAATTCTGGAAACCAAAGCAGTCAGGTCAAATAAGGTGCGATCAGAACAACTGACAAACCTTCCATCCGAATCTTCCTCAGCACCCTGAGGTGGAGAAGAAGTGGAGTAAAGATGTAGGCCAGACTGAAGTGCCAAGAAATTGACAGAGCATCCACCGCCAACGCCAGAGGATACCTTCAGCATGAGCAAAAAAATCTGGACCTTCCAGGTGTGCCTGGTGGCCATTAAGTCTATCGAGGAAAGACCCCACACTTCTGCACCAACAGGTCAAAAAACCTCCGGATGTAGTGCTCACTCCCCAGGGTCCACAGTTTGGCGACTGAAATAGTCTGCAAAGACATTTCCTATGCCCAGAATGTGTTCCTCAGGTTGGAGCTGTCACACCACCAGTGAAGATCCAGTCTCATTTCATGGGGAAGAGAGACAGGGCGATCTAGTAGGGATGGATCCCCCCGGCACATGTGGATCACAGATCTCTGTAGCTCTCTGGTGTGAGCCATGGAGTACGGTGCCACCTCCATAGTAGATGTCATCTTGCCCACCAGAGGCGAGAACTCTGTCGGAGAGGAAGTCCATGCCAGAGCATGAGATACCTTGGATGTGATGTGCTGCAGAGTCTTCTGTCAGGAATACAATGCCATGACAAGTGTCGAATCAGAGACCAAGGAAGACCAGGTCCTGAGAAGGAACTGGAGCAGATTTGTCCATGTTCAGGATCCACCCGTGTTGGAGGAGAACCAGAGCACATTCCTGGACCGTCATCCCTGAAAGAAGTCTTCAGTAGAAGGTCGTTCATGTACGGAGTCACCTGAATTTCCTTGGTGTGTAGGAGGGCAATCAATGCAAACACCTGAGGAGCCATGGTGAGCCCAAAGGGTAGAGTGGTGAATTGGAAGTGCCCCAGGCTACAAGAGAACCTGAGGTACTTCTGACTGTCCAGATGAATTGGAATGTGCAAGGAATCCTGTAACCTCCTGAGACCACCTGTAATACCCACTGATCCGCAACAGAGCCAGTCCAAGTAGTGAAAAAGTGTTGCAGGCAACCACCCACAGGTTTATGCGGACCAAGGTTCAGTGTGTCATGCCAAAGTAGGTTTGATGGAAGTGTATTTAGACCTCCATTGCTTCCTGTATTTGGGGGTGGAGTGCGGGGTGCTGGCCTGAGGCGGCCTTTGCATCTCGCTTTGGTGAGAACGAAAGGAATGATGTTTCCTCACTTGAGGATTGTGCTTAGGAACCTGAGGTAACAAGTACTCTTACCCCCAGTGGATTCACTGGTGATATTCTTCAATTCAGGGCCAAAAAATTATGCACCCTGAAAGGGAAGACAGACCAGTGATTTTTTAGAGATCAAGTCAGCAGACCAAATCTTAAGCCACAGTGTGAGTCTTTTCAGCAACAGGTCTTAGCCTCAAGCCTAGTGGCATCAAACAAGGCATCAGTGATATTGCTGAAACTCTGTCAGATCTTTGAGTGCCAAAGCATCCGCAACAGGCAAGGCAGTAGACTTAAACAGCCTAGAAATAGGGGAGTCAACCTGAGGCGGCATAGTCCACTGAGTCAATGCTGAATCAGCAACGGGTACAGCTTAGAAAATATCTTGGAAAGAGTGAGACACTTGTCAGGGGTCTTCCACTCATCCAGGATGATTTAATCCAGAGTGTGATTAGGTGGAAAAACAGTGCTGCACTTTTTGCACCTTGAAAAGACATCAGAAGCAGACTGTGGTTCTACAGGGTTAATAGGAATGTTAAGGGTAGACAAAATTGCCTTAAAGCAGAACTTTCAAATATTAACAAGTCGCCCTTCAATCATTAAATATATGGCGACTAGCTTGATAATACATGTATTACCTATCAAAAGTGGCAGCTTGTAAAGAAATCTTTAATCTTTGGAGACTAATGTCCAGGTTAGTGCAGTCTGCGCACCTGCACCATCAGTCCCTTCTGGTTACCTTGGGGCACACTGCAATGCCTCTTACAGAGGCCGGGACTGACAGCGCAGGCAAGATGTCTGCACTGATGCCTGGTTTCCAGCCTCTGAAGATTAAAGATTTCTTTAGAATCTGACACTTTTGATAGGAAATACATGTATTATCCAGCTAGTCGCCATATGTTTAATGATTGAAGGGCGACTTAATACGTGAAAGTTCCGCTTTAATGAGACCCTCAGCCTCAAAAGAGTCGCCATGAAACTGGGAAGAGGCTACTTCTGAACACACCCCATCCTCAGACTCCACCAGGATTGGAGGACCCCTTGGAGAGAAAGAGGAAACTGCGCCATAGAGAACATTAAGTCCTTGACCCAAAGTGGCTCTTATTCATAGCTGGAGGGCCCTGGAGGAGAAGCAGGGGTCACATCGAATTAGATGCATAAGTGACCTGGGTACTCCCTGCGAAGCCCCGCGTAGTATGATGAACAATGAGCAAGAGGGGTTAATGATACCCCTGAATACTTAGCCTTAGGTCTAGCCCCATGTTCCTTTTGATCTGACATCCTAACAGGAGAATAGTGTCTACAGTAGTGGATAACCTAAATACTGCCACCCAGATCAAAAGATTCACCCCAGAAAGCCTAAAAGGTACTTATCTGACAAGCAAAGAGTTAACCTATGGAGGAGAGTAGAGGAATCTAAGCAGTAAACTCGTGTAAAAAGAGAGAGAAGAGAGGAAAGAAAAAAAAAAAAAAAAAAAAAGAATGGATGGCGACAGATTCAGTAGCCAATAAGAAAAGAGCCAGAGAAACAGGCGTCTATTTGGGAAATGTAGTTTTTCCCAAAAGAGTATCAAGAGCAGAATTTGGACCCCCCCCCCCGGAACCCCAAAGACACCGAGGATGGTAACCTGAGTACATGGCAAGGGCAGACAAGAAGAATGAGCCGTGTCTTAAAGGGGAACATTCACTTAAAAAATAATTTGAGCAAGGGATTATGTGAAAAAAGGTGACATTTACTCACTGATTTGTTTTTCCTCTGTGTCCTTCCACGGCATATATATTGGATAGTTGGCTCCGCCCTCCAGCTGGTAGGACCAGTAAAATCTTTAAAAGGTCATCTACTTCCTCCCTTAGTTAAACTTTTGTCCAAGCTGAAAAACAAAAGCTAGTTCGCGCTAGTCATTAACCAATAGCAAGTCAAACATAAAACTGGTACAAGCAAGTAGGAACAATGCCATTACCAGAATACAAAAAGGGATGGTTGCCGTGGAAGGACACAGAGGAAAAACAAATATTGGTGAGTAAATGTCACCTTTTCCTCTGTGTCCGATCCACGGCATATACAGTGGGACTTACCCAAGCAGTACCAATTTGTAGGGAGGGTAGGTCAAGTTGACTGTTTAAGAGGAAATAGCTGCTTCAAGCACCTTCCACCCAAATTTAGCATCTTCTGATGCCTGAAGATCCAGTTTGTAATGCCTTATAAAAGGTGGATACCGAAGACCAGGTATCTGCTCTACAGATGCCTTGTGGTGATGCCAAAGCCTTGAGTGCCCAGGATGTAGAAACAGCTCTGGTTGAATGGGCCTTTATGCCCGGTGGTGGCTCTAAGTCAGCAGACTCATAGGCCATTTTAATACAGTCTCTCAGCCATCTAGCAATTGATGATTTGGAGAATGGAGAACCTTTGGATTTCCTGCTGAAATGTACAAATAGAGATTCAGATTTCCGAGACAGCTGCGTACTAGTGATGTAGATTTGAAGGCAGCGGATGAGATCCAAGTTATGGAGTCTTTTCTCTATCTCATGAGATGGATTTGGACAGAACGAAGGTAGTATAATTTCCTGATTAAGGTGGAATTGAGACACTACTTTAGATATAAAGGATCGCTTAGGACGCAACACCACCTCGTTTTGGTGAAACACGAAGCATGGGGGTACTCATAATAGAGCATGTAGCTCACTCACACGTCGAGCTGATGTTATGGCAGTAAGAAAGGATGTCTTCAATGTTAGATGTTTTAGAGACACTTCCTGTAAAATAGGGGTGAGATGCCAGATGTTGGAGTACAGTATTCAAGTCCCAAGGTGGCACAATATCCCTGATGGTGGTCTTGATCTTTGAAATGGACTGAAGCGCATGATAAGATAGTGATCAGCAAACAGAGTGGCTAACACCGCCAAGATTGCTGATAATTGCACTTTAAGAGATGCTGGCTTCAGCCCTTTTTGGAAACCCGCTTGAAGGAAATCTAGAATCTTGGACACGGAAATCGATGATCGATCCAGCTTGTTATCTGCACACCACTTATGAAAAGTGGACCAGACTCTGTAATAGATCTTGGTTGTGGATACTTTTCTGCCACGTAGAATAGTGTCAATGACCTCATCTGAAGTACCCTGTAATTTCAAGAATTGCCTCTCAGCCTCCAGGCCTTGAGGTGGAAGAAGGATGAACTGGGATGTACCAGGGGACCTTGAAGGAGCAGGTCTGGGACATTTGGTAGATTGAGAGGATCCCTGATGGACATCTTCAACAGGTCGGTGTACCAAAGGTTCCTTGGCCAGTCTGAAGCTACCAGAATGACCTCTGTTTTGTCTCGTCAGATCTTTTTTTTAACACTTCCATCGTTAAGGGAAGATGTATGCTAGTGGAAAGTTCCAAGGCACTTGAAGAGCATCCTGGGCAAGGGCCTGAGATTCCTGCCAATGTGATAGGTAAGCCCATCACTGTCTGTTGCTGGCAGTTTCCATCAGGTCTATTGAAGGCTGTGATGAGGCTGAACACTTGTGGATTGAGACTCCATTCTCCTGGGTCTATCTGCTTTCAACTCAGAAAGTCTGCTTGAGCATTTAGGTGTCCTGATAGGAAGGATGCAGTGAGACTGTGGAGGTTGTGTTCTGCCCAGAGCATAATCCGTACTGACAGTCTGTTTAATGGAGCACTCTTTGTTCCTCCCTGATGTAGTAGATATTGGACTTCTGATATGTTGTCTGATCTTATCCTAACTTGGCTACTGCCATAATCTTGGTGAAGACCCTTGGTGCCGTCACAAGTCCAAATGGGAGGACTCTGTACTGGTAATGTTTTTTAAGCACATAAAACCTGAGGTATTTGTGATGGGATTCCCTGATGGGGATGTGATGGTATGCATCTTGTATGTCCAGTCTGGTGAGAAAAGTTTGTGGGAAGATCATTTTCAATGTAGATGATACCATCTCCATTTTGAAAGGTTTCATTTTCAAGAATGTGTTCAGTCTTTTGAGGTACAGTATGAGACGCAAGTCCCCTGTAGGCTTGGAAACAGGAAAGAGTGTTGAGTAACAGCCTGTGAACCACTGGTGTAGGGGAACGTCTTCTAACACTTGGTTCTGCAGTAACTGTAGGATCGATCATCTCATCTGTTAGATATTCACTTTTTGTCTCACTACTGAAGGTTTGCATAAGTGCTTCTTGAGGACAATTTGAAATTTCAGTGCGTATCCCATCCCTTTTTGATGCTGTCCAGCAACCACCTGTCTTGATGTATCAGACTCCAGGCCTGCTGGAACCCCTGCACGCTGCCCCTAACCGGAGGTTGTGAAGGGATGGCACTGGCTTCATTGGTGCCCTCAAGGATCATGAACTGGCAAAAGTCTTATAATTCCATTGCATGGTCACCAGTGAGTGATTTATAATGTCTGAGCCTCTGTTAAACTCATGTACTCAGGAAGGGAGACAATCAACTCCAGGCCTATTAATGTATGGGGCACAGGTTGAGCACCATTGCTGTAGACCACAATGCCTTAACCCTTTGAATGCCAGAGTGGAACAGAATGCATTGCAATCCAATGCATTCTGTGGCACTCAAAGGGTTAAAATCACCTGTGAGACACATGCTACAAAACACGTTCTGGGAAGTAAACTTGATCACGGAGTTACAAATAAATAAATAAATAATTGGTTATTTAAATCAATTATGGCATACAAGCAGCAGCAGAGCCTTGGGCTGCTAATCTAGTCCAACTGCTAGAGTTGCAGCACACATCATCTCTTATACACTAGAAAGTGCTAAACTCCCTTTCCTTTGCAATGAAAGAACACCATAGAACAAGAGCCTTGGAGAGATGAGGATAGAAGCAAATAGCCTAAAGTGTAAACAGAAAGGCCCAGTGGCAGTTATTCACTTTCAGCACAAATATAACAGAATTAAACATTGCTCACTTGCCAAATAGGTACAGCTGGAGTGTATCCATATACTGCACCACACATGAATTTCTCAAACAATACTCCAAACTGTCCCATCTACAACATATGTACTGTGATAAGGATATATTTCCATGATGGTACCAGCTTACATGCAGGGAAATATAAAGACACAAAACAGAAAAAAGCAAGGGAGCTAAACACATAAGTACATTTTAGACACATAGCTACTACAGTGATACAATGTTAATGCTGGAAAAGGATAGATTTCCTACTGTCAATAAGATGTGAAGATAACATTGTAGAAACTGCAAACTGGAGAGCTGGTTTGATATACATCAGAGGACAGGGCCAACTGGGTAGATGAATAACAAAATGGTCAACATATCCTCAGGCTTTACAGGTGTCTCGGCAGGATACTACCAGATGAATTGCCAACCCATACAGAACCAGTATGGTCATAGCACCAAGACAACAAAGCAAGAACACAAACGTTTTGTATCAATAGCCATACATTTTCTATATATTTAAAAACTCTATTGCACAGGGACCTCTCATTCTTGTCTCTTTACTATCCTGGTTAAAACAAACACATTAATAGTACAGTACAGTACTAATTATACAGCATTTTAATGTATTTGACATAGTTCTTCGAAAATTTTAAAGCACAAACAATAACAGGCAACATATCTCCTACAACGTTGTTCTTACTAGCCTAACAATGAAGACCCTCCAAACATACACAAGTAACATGACATTCTGGTGGAAGCATTGTAAACTGTCAGTTGTCACAGCCATACACTTGCATTGCGAATGGCCACCCCCCCATCCCATAACTTGGTCACAATTTCCCCCACAGTTGCCGGCTTATTATTCATGTGATCTATATGTCCCTTTCAAATCCTTGGTTTATATGCTCCGTTGCATTTAACTCTGTGACATGGGTCCTTCCTATGGCTATTCCCAAATCCCATGTCTAAAGTCTGCTTTTCCCCAGTTCTGTTCAATTCCTCCTTTACCTGGCCCTCCCCACCTCCTCAAGATATCCCATATTACCTCTCCACTGCCAACCATTATACCCTGGGCTCCCCTCCTAGCTGCTTTGGCAGTGCTCCGTATTTTTCTTTTTACAATCAATAACAATTTTGATACAAATCCTTGGTTTATACCAGTTTTTCCTCACCAGTATCCAGTTCCCTTGGCCCTGACAATTAGGCGAATTCTCACTCTTCCTTTTTTCTAGCTTTTTAGCCCATGTCACTATGTTGTCTCTGTGTGGATCATTCCCTCAGTTCCTGTTTTCCTTTCCCAGGGTACCTATTATCCCCCTCTCGGTTACCTTCGCCCGGGTCACAATATGTGTTGCCAGTTTCACCACCGCGAAGTTGCCTTTGCCGATCGTCCGCTCTATTTCGTAGTATCCAATTCGGGCTGGAGCCGCGCGGTGCGGTGGGAGTTGAGTCCCGGGACCCCCGGGAACAACGGCCGCCATCTTGTGCGAGCGAGTCCCGGTCTGACCGGCGGACACCGCGGCCTGACGTCACGGAGGCGGTACAGCTGACGGCACGCGGCGTAGGCGGAGTCATGACGCATGGGACAGAGGCGGAGGTCAAATGTGGGGCGTGGCTAATAGGCTGAAGAATTATTTTATTATTTTTTTTAATCAACCTTTATTTATATGTGACAAATCCTGAAAAAAGAAGCCTAATACACAACAGAAGGTTGGGGCAAATCACAGTCATAACTATGGCAGTCTTAATTAGTGTGGAAGAAGTCATAGTGCTGGTTTTTTCTTTAAATAGGGTGAGATAATGTAAAGACCTTTCCAAATACAAGAGTTTTAGGCACTAAGAAAAACATTAACTCATACCGTCGAACATTATAAATGGCCAAACAGGGATTCATTTGCTGTACGTGGTGTTGCTGGGGGCATAAGTGGTGGGCAGGGCAGTACAGAGAATTTTAAGGTTATTTCATGACCTACTGACACCACATTGTGTATCTGAATAAATTATTTATAGCAAGACCAAAGTATTTTATTTACAAAGACTAACTTATAAACACATGTACTGACATTTAACCCATCATGACAGGTGACATGCCAGGACCTTCACACATTCTTGTTTTTTAAGAATGAATGGCAGTCCTGTCACGTCAAAGTCTTCATGATCACAGGTAGTCTTAATCACCCTTTGGAGGCTGTGACTGAGTGCTCCAGGACTGTAGCAGGTAGGTTCAGCCTTTCCCCAGCGAGCCTGTATATGTTTGGTCCGAATCACCTCAAAAACAGTGCAAGAAGAAAAAATGTAAGTGTAATAAGTTGTATTTAATACAATAATAAAAGAAGGTATAATGTAGATGTGATCACTGCTACAGCCATCACGTGCCGGCTGAACCTCTTGTCCTCAAGTGTGAAAAAGCCTTCATCCGTAACTAGACTGTAAGCTCTCACGAGCAGGGCCCTCTGATCCTCCTGTTCTCCACATCTGATTGTACTATTTAATACCTCTGTATGTCTATTCTCAATTGTACAGCTCTGTGGAATTAGTTGGCGCTATATAAATAAAGAATAATAATAAAGGGGTTATACAAAGATTGGTGCAATTTTTATAGCTGTGGAGTAATGTGATACACTTACATACACCCAATGCAGTATCTCCTAAAAAGAGGGAGGCAAGAGGGATATGGGTATCAAAGAGGGACTGTCCCTCCCTCTACATTAGATTATGGATTTCATTACTAACAACAGAAGCAAAAGACAAAAGCCAGAGTGGAGCGAAATGCAGCACAGTGGCTCAGTGGTTAGCACTGTTACCTTGCAGCACTGGGGTCCTGGGTTCAAATCCCACCAAGGGCAACATCTGCAATGAGTTTGTATGTTCTCACTGTGTTTGCGTGGGTTTCCTCCGGGTACTCCGGTTTCCTCCCACACACAAAAACATACTGATAGGCGAATTTAGATTGTGAGCCCCAATGGGGACAGGAACCAATATGAGTGTAAAGCGCTGCGGAATCTGTGTGCGCTATATAAATAAAGGGTTACTATATAAATAAAGGGTTATTAAATGCATTACACATCTATGTGGTGCTCAACTCGTTCTGGTTGAGCTGCAAGTATTCCAGTTGCTTGATCTGCTCAGCTCTAGTTTTAGCCAACAGATAACTAACTCTTTTCGCTATTTTTATTAAGCATCTTTTTCAGCTTTGGATATTATCTTGTGCTGGTCACCATTAGCTAGCTGTTAGTTGTCATCCTCTTAGTGTGGTGGTTGCTGGTTAACATGCTGCTTTCTTTTTGCTATGCTTTACTCAAATACCTCAGCTACTTCCCTGGTACAGTCATCCTCACATTCCATTGGCTCAGCCAGTAGAGGGGACCTTATGGTCAGACCTTTTAGTTCGGATTAGTCCACAGCAAGGTTGTTCGACTCAATATACTGTATCTCTGCTACATGAACATATCCTGTAATATGCAGAACCTAGCACCAACCTGGCTAATGCAGGATTAATTGGATACAATAACTGTGCTGAGTTAGCTTAATGCTTGAGAAATGCCCTGGCTCAGAAAGACTAAACTGCATGAACTCTCCCAAAGTTTTAACAGAGCAGTCTTCCAGCCTTTAATGTTATCCACTGTCTTGCACCAATTTTTCTGCTGCCACTAGCTGCTCCATTCTAAAAGCACCATGAACTCAGTAAAGAATCATTCACAATGGACAGCATCACCATGACAGCATCTGTGGGTTGGTATCACGCATGTGAAAGGGCCCTTCCAGTTCAATTATGTGTTTAAGAACTGGTATCAAAACTCTACCTCCATTTAGTGTATGTATTTTATATATATATATATATATATATATATATATACTAGTGTAAAAGCCCGTGTACACAGGCCGAGGTGCCCCTCTGGCACTCAAGGGGTAAACTTCTGTAACCGTTCTCATAGCTGCCGTCATATCTTCCTATTTCTCTGTCCACTCCGCTAAACGGGCTCTCTGCAGCAGCTGTTCCCGGCCTGCCATGCTGTCACCAGGCAGGCTAACTCAGATGCCGGTGTCGGTCCTGGGTGGGTGCTGTAGTGTGCATGCTACTCCGGACGAGGTCCAGGTGACGTTAAGAGCCCGGTCCTGCTCTGCGTACTCCCGCTGCCAGTGCACGCGATACAGTCATGCGCAATTCGGGCAGTCTCTACTGTGCATGATGTTGGCTTCTGACAAACATCCTAGTGAAGTATAATACAGAAGAGATATATATATATATATATATATATATATATATATATATATATATATATATATATTCATTATTGTTTCTGTGACCAAAATACATAACCTTATATTTTTCTATATTAAATGTGATCTGCCACTTTTCTGCCCAATCGCTCGACCTATTGAAATCTTTCTTTAGAGAAAAAAAACATATTACTCTGTATCTATTTCCTTATACAATTTAGTGTCATCAGCAAGTATTAAAACACTAATTTCAATATCAACATATCCACAGTTAAAAAGCTTCCTTATGGTGTTAGAATTTAAGATATGTGAAAATGTTTGAGCTGTTTTTCAACGGTTCAGGAACAATTTTAGTTATATTCCTTTCTTTTTGATCAGTGACCAGGGGATATTACAGGGACAGTAATGTCCCAAAAAAAATCCAGTTTTGTAGACTTAAAAAAAAAAAAAAAAAATGCTCCAAATCCAATCTCTCAAACCGCTATGGTTTGAAAGATATAGGGATACAAAGTTCGCCCCTCTCTCCCTTTCTCCTGACGTCAGCGTCTAGCTGACAGCAGGAGATCCCGGTTAGAGGACAAGCAGGCAGCTCTGCAGCAGAGCCGAGATCACGTTATCTATAAAGAATTCATTCATTGGAAATGTCTATAAAGTGTGCTTCCAAACCATGCACACATTGTAGATCTTTCCAATAAATTAATTCTTTATAGATAACGCAATTTCGGCTCTGCTGCAGAGCCTCCTTGAGTTGTACGACTCAATTCTCCTGCAGTCAGCTTTGCAGCTGACATCAGGAGAAGGGGAGGCAGGGGGGAACTTTAAATCCCTATATCTCTCAAACCATAGTGGTGTGAGAGATTGGGTTTGAAGCATTTTTTTTTTTTTTTTTTTTTTTTTTTTTAAGTCTACAAAACTGGATATTTTTTTGGGGGACATTACTGAGTATTGCAGGAAATAAGCTGCACAGCCCTCTGCTCCTCAAGGGGTTAAACAGTTTGATAATATGGGAGAAGGGCACATTGGGCAAGTTGTCCTGGAATGGAACAGTCTTGAGTACTACATGGGTCCAACCCATGTCAAGTGAAATTGCAAAGGAGATCACATTTAGGAAAATGCTTATCTAACACATTTATTTGGTGATGTGTATAAACAGCACAATGTTTTGATGTTAATTTACTGCAATGAATAAATGAGTTCAGTTGCACTTGTTACTCCAAGATAAGTTTAGTTTGTTTTGCGGAGAATTAATATATGTGGCTTGTTCTACCACACATTTTAATGTAAAATAAGTAATTTTTGAGATATTAATTTTATACTTTGATGGCACTATGTGCCACTTTATGCTAAATCCACACACATTATGCCAATTAAGTATGTTTGAGGCCAAACTTATTGGTTGCTGCTCTCTTAGAAATGCTTCCAGTGTGTGAGCTTTGCCTGGATTCATTCATAGCCCATTGTGTGGTAAAGTTGGCACCACACAAAATAATTAGCATGACGTGTCAAACTGTGCCGCCAACAAATAAAGGTACATTTTTCAACATATAGGTAGTTTTTAATTTTCAGACTTAACTAATCCTTTCATAAGGTTATATTTAGACTAGAAAATATATAAATTGTATAAATAGTATACTTAGTCGCATCAAGAGCCGTCAAATCTTTTTTCTACTCCTGATATTTTTCTCATTGCCATTTGTGAGCTGTATTTGTTTTATCTGTGGAGAACCAAGAAGGTGTTCCAGATCCAGCACACTACTTTTGGATACCCAAGCGGAGACAGGTTATGATCTCCATCTGCCTACTATGTCAGATTAATATCTGAGCATCATATTTGTGAGTACCATTTGTCTATTATATGTGACACTGATCATCACTAATTTACACCACTGGGCACCGTTTTTGTGTTTTTGCAAACCCTGACCATGTGGAGAGAATGAGTTCCTCTGGAGCAGCCCTCTTGGTGTATTTGGACATTCACTATATCTGGGACAGTGTGATATCCCAGAAGGCTTTTACAGCTGAGATCTACATAAGTAGTATCGCAGCGATCTCCACTGTGTGCATCCACTCACTGGGTGTGTTTATGGTGGAGGATTTTCTTTCATTACAGCTGTACTAGGGGAGCCTCTTTTTTGTCTCTCTTTTTGTATTCTCTGGAAAATACCAGTTAGTTTACATAAGTGTTCAATGCTCTGTCATTGTACTGTTGCATAGAGTATCCAGGGAGTAAACTGGCCACCTGGAAAGATTTCAGCACCAGTGCAAATCTGTAACTGCACGTCAGAGAACAAGTGTTCACTACACGATTTCTGAAGGATTGCAACTGCAATGAAAACAAAAGAGCCAAATGCATAAAGAAGAGTGGGGCAATTCTGGAGCAAACCAACTGTCTCCATCTGTGTCATAACCCTTTGAGTGATAGAGAGGTCCGCAACACATTGCAAAGCAATACCATGTGGACCCCTGTGGCACTCAAAGGGTAAATGTAAAGTTGTACCTCTTGAGTGGCATTCTTTTTTTTAGATGGCCAGTTTTAAAAGGGTGAGTTAGTAACTCCAGCTTACCCTAGGGTTGCCACCTTTTCTACAAAAAAATACTGGCCATGGCATTCCCTCCATAGACTTAACATTTGACAGAAGCCAATTTTTTACCGGCCTGCCAGTAAAATACCGTCTGGGTGGCAACCCTATCTTACCCCCCATCTTTTATCCTCTCTCCTTTCCCTACCATTGTTGCATTGCTTTGCTGATCAAGAGTAGGACCCCATTCAAAATATTCCCAAGTGTGCAGAGTACAGTGTTTGGGGATGTCTGAGCACAGGCTGCTTTTGCGGTCTGCCATTCAGAGTCTGCGAACTTTATATTTAAGACTACAGTAAATGTCACTGTTAATTGAAAGCTTTCACATGCACAGTGAAACTAATCCTTGAAGCTCTCAACCTTTACAAGAAATTACTCTGTTTAAAAGAAATTACTCTGTTGTTCAGTTATCCTATACAAGTGTTTCTCAACTCCTGTCCTCAGGACCCACTAACAGGCCAGGATTTGATTATTTCCTTTTTAGAGCACAGGTGAGTGAATCAATGTGAATGAGCCTCTGATCACCACATCTGTGCTCTAGCAGAGAAATCCCTAAGTCCTGGCCTGTTAGTGGGTCCTGAGGGCAGGAGTTGAGAAACACTGTCCTATAGATTGTAAACTCTAAGTCAGGTTTACTGTTCATTTAACTCAACCTACATTTTTATTCTACACCACTCGTTCCCAACAAATTTTATTTCGCAATATATATTTTAAGTAGTAACACATTCTGCTGGAAAAAAAAATAATTTCTGTGACACATTTGTGTTGGATAAACAATATAAGTTAGCAAATTACTGTTACTCATCTTAGTAAAAATGACCTACTTTTTACACCACCATTGTTGGGAACTACTGTTCTACACCCTGTCGGTCCTATAATCCTATTGATTCTATCTCATGAAGATTCACCTTCCCTTTTAATTACCAAGATCCAATCTGTAACTGAATTGTAAATTCTATTAAGTCCAGCAAATTACCAGCTCTGTTTCACCACTAGAATGTTAGCTGTCAATAGCACTATGGTACACAAACATAAGCTCCAATGGATATTTTCTGCTTTAATGTTACAATCTAACAGTGGTGTTATCAGAATAAATTCCCTTTTAAAATTTATAAAAAAAAAAATGCTGATGCTATTTAAGTAGGACAGCTGGGTCAAAATGCAGCTCTTGAGCTGAATGCGACCAGTTGGCTAGCATTGTGAGGCCCTTCATAGACAGAAATGGTTTAAGGGCACTGCAGCTGAGCACCAGGGCTAAAGGCTCCTTTTAAATAAATGGGACTTTTTCCTTAGTCTCTTTAACTCTGAGTGCCAGATTGCCCAGAAGGGTCAAATGAGGAAAGGGAGGGAAAGAGCGTACTCCAATGCTTAATATATATGTTTTTCAGCTGAATTTGAGTTTGACATACCTGTAGCAAGGGCACTATGGGGGAATAAACATTCTTAAAAGTTATAAAGTTTTCAATGGAAATGTTAAAGTATTAAATGCTATACATCTCCAACGTATTGCTGCACACTGTGTTGGTAGCCAGTCTAGCATTCAATGTTAAATATCTATGTCCCACATGACTGCAGCCTCCAGTTAATTTCACTGAGTACATAAGTTTTGCGTTAGCAGAATAAATTCCTTGCAGATGTGCATGAAAGCACTGTGTACATCAAAGGTGGGCAGCCTGTAACTCTATTTGATGAACTACAACTGACAACTTGCTCGACAGTTCCACAACAGCTGGATTACCACAGGTTGACCATTACTGCGTATCTGTAGATGTTCCAGCACACGATGCATTTTTGACTCGTAAATGTGACAAGAATGATATTACTTTCCCACTGCTTACATTGCAGGAGAAGGATGGTCAATAACAAGCTGGGCAGCGGGCGGAGTTTCACCAAGCACTACCCATGATTCGTAACCACAGCAACTCTGTGGAGTGAATGAAAAGGCCCTGCGGAGCGTGTCAACGTGGTGACGCTACTTTGGAATGACGCGTGGGGGGTGACGCACTGCAGCAGGAGCAAAGAGGAGGGGTATCCATGGCTACCGTGACGTTAGAGGCACTGCGGGTGCTCCTTAGTGACACCATGTGGTGAAAGAGGAGATGAGGCGTGTGTAAATATGCGGACGTAAATATTAAGCTGTAAAATATGTAACTAATTCTGTAGGACGGTATATTTATTACATAATTTATTTATACATATCATTTATTTTAGGCATGCCCTTTTATGTTTACTGGATTTTTGGCATAAGGTACAGGGGCAACATTTATGCCTGGTAACTTAAAAAAATAGCTGAACAAGTGATCTAAAATACTGACTGTTAGCACTATTCATAACGTAGGTTCTATGCAATATAGTGCCACTTGCTCCATCCAGTCCTCAATAGCCTATACCATGCCGTAACTTAAAGGGATATTAATACTTAAAATGTAAAAAAAAATATGTTGTAGGGTTTATCCCCCTGAGTAAAACAAGAGTAATCCCACTGCTGAAAGGTGTTTCCTTCAAAAGTTATTAATTTTCAAAGTTGAATTTTTAGGTGCTATATCACAGTGGCCTGAAATTGTACAGTGGCGCTGTTGCTACACCATCCTATGAAGATTTATGGTCCTGGGACCAGAGCTGTCCATAGGATCGTGTAGCAACAGTGCCACTGTACAATTTCATGCCAGTGTGATATTGCACCTAGAAAATTCGACTTTGAAAATTAATAACTTTTGAATGAAACACCTTTCAGCAGTGTTTTACTCAGGGGGATAAACCCTACAACATATTATTTTTTACATTTTAAGTATTACTATCCCTTTAACCCTTTCAGAACCAGAGAGCTGAGCATTGCGTGCCAGCGAGGTAATCACTGCATTACATTGTAATGCATTGGATGAGTACTTCTCTGGCATTCAAAGGGTTAAAAATCAACTGTCTGAGTGCCAGCGAGGTAATCAATGCAATGCACTCAAAGGGTTACAGTTATCAATGAACACACATAATACAAGCATGGTTTCTCTTTCTACATCTCTGCTACAAATGGCACACATTTAGAGACTAATGAAGCTGTTGGCAAGGATCACTGGACTCTCTCACTGAGAATTTGGAATTTCGTCCTGAATATTAGGGCAAGCCATGAGAATTATCAGGTATGAAGATGAGCATAAAGCATCTTAGGTTACAACTAGTTAGGATTTTCTCAATATAGTCAGAAATTACTTGATCTCCATTTGGCATGGGGTAACCCTAGCATTACATAACCGTTTTGCATTAGGTCTAACAAAGATTCCCCCAAGAGAAAATGTTAAAATGGACCAGTCACTAATCCCTTAGATACATTTAAAGTTAAAAAGAAATAAAAACTGCACACATTTTACTACTTATTTGTAATGTAAAAATAGTCTCTGTCTAAAAAGTTTGGTAGTGTGTCTTTGACTGCTTCTGTTCCTCAATACTATTAATGGCGCTAAAAGTGTCCTTAGAAGCCAAAGAAGTTACAGACAGTACTATCGGAATCCTATTGCTTGGCCAGCATCCACTGCAATGAGCATTAGTTGCAAAAACCCATGTTGCAGCCTAACTCTCATCGCAGCTTCTTCTGCAAACAACTCATGCTAAATAGCGTGAGTTGTGGGAACATCGAAGGAAACTGGCCAACTCTCGATGACACAGTGTCAAACATAAAAAGTGAGCTAAAAAGAGTCACCCTCCCAAACACTAACCCTACACTACCCCTAACATGAACAGTAAAGTGAAACAATACTAGCCCTAACACTATCCTTTTGCCCATACCCCATAGCTGTAACACTTATCTGTTATCCACTGTAATTCTTCATCTGTAAACTTGTATATACTGTCCTCTTAATCTGTCAGCTTCTTTCTTCTTGTTTTCCTTACTTATCTTCTGTTTTCTTATCTTCCTTATTTTTCTTGTTCCAAAATATTGTGCCTCAATAAAAAAAAATAAATATAGGTTAAAATTATTTGTGCCCCTAAAGATATGTTGGCAATAAATGTACGCAGCTGCTGCAGGTGGTGGGGACAGAAAATCAGATCAAAAATCCTCCCCTCCCCCATATACCTCTTGGGCCATTGCCCTATCCATACTGAAGTCAGTTTGAACAGACACTGGCTTTTATATGGCCAGTACCTGTTCAAAATGATTCCTGTGCTTCTATTTCCTAGGATGTGGGTTTACGCACCTCCCAGCCACTCACCTTCTAGTGGGCACCTATAGTTATTTCTTTATTGAGGCACAATATTTTGGAACACGAAGAAAAAGAAGGAAGGGAAGAAGACAGAAGATGAGTAAGGAAGATAAGAGGAAAGAAGATGATAGATGAAGATGGCAGAAGATACAAGCTTACAGATGAAGAATTACAGTGGATGACCAGGGTGCTGAAGACCCCGCTTGACATCAGACTTACAGGTAAGTGTTTATTTTAATGGGATGTTGTTAGCTTTAGGAAGATTAACAGCAATGTGTTGCATACCCCACTGGCACTCATGGGGTTAATTTTTTTTTCCTTTTTGCTCGTGTTTGTTACTTAGATATATTGATATGGGGCTTAGGGCCCCATATCAATACATCCATGGTTTGCTAGTGCATGGATCACTAGTTGTGCATGCCTGTATATCTTTTAAACTACTGTTCAGGTACATGTCTGTGGTTTTTAACACAAGCTAGGGACCCCACTCCAAGGTTTGCTGGGTGCTAATTTAACGCAACAAAAGAGAGTACCTTAATGTGTCTTACAAGCCACCACATGTAATTGAATAGCAAATTCATCTGCATTTTCACTGTTTACAGTTGGAGCTAATTATTGCCCATTGTGCAATCTTACCTGTTGGTAAGGTAATAGAATACCTGACTGTGACTTAAAACTACCAACGTTGGTCTGTCTTCCCTAATGTTGGATATAGAATTGAGCCCCTAGAGCTCAATTCTATTAGTGCTGCTAATAGTTCCGGGTGGCACACATAGTTGTATCATCTGAATTCTATTGTTTGGCCACTGTCCACCGCTCCTTCGCATGAGGCACATTTGTTCATTAACAGAAAGCATTTCCACTCCATCAATGCACAGATGGTCTGTGATGACAACCTGAAGATCACCCATGTGTGTGCAGCTTTTCCTGGGGTACTCACAACTCCTAAATCCTCAGGCACTCCTCTGACTTCCATGATTTCGAGAATGGGACCCTAACAGGTGGATGGCTGCTGGGTGAGTAATCCATGTGAACATAAACATTGCATCATTGCAACAGAGGTAGAGCCCCACACACTATAAGGGGAAGCATCAAGGTATGATTACACACCACCATCATGGCAAACATGAGGTATATGTGTCACCTTCTCTATTCTATTCCCTCTATCTCCTAGGGGATGCAGGATATGGCTGCAGACAGTGGCTCCTCACACCTGTTGCTCATCCCCAGACACCAGCACAATACAGGTTCAACGAGGCTCACATCAGTATGCGGAATGTGATAGAACACACGTTTGGCCTCTTGAAAACAAGATTCCATTGTTTTGACAAATCTGGTGGAGCCCTCTAGTCCTCCCAACTAAAGTGTGTGATATTATTCTTGCATGTGTCATATTACACAGTATCTCAATTGACACACGGTTAATAGGGGATATACATTCTGGTCCCTTTTTGGAGGTTCCAGTGCCACAGCCAGTGGATGGTAATACTCAGCGAGGTGATGAGACACAAGACAGAGTCATTCATGAATTCTTGGCCAAATAACAGAACCTGACAAAGGCAGGGAGACTGTAATGGTTTTTTAAGACACTCAGACCATCAGGTAGAATAAAACACAGTTTTATTAAAAAAAAAAATAAAGAGTAAAGAACGTCCTCTACAGGCAACACAAAATAATAGCGATCTAGAGACTGAAATGCTATCACAGGTCAAGTATACAGAAGCATAAGTATCACATATACTATCTCAGGATAGGTACACAGTAGCAAGGATACTCAATGCTTAAATACAATACTCAGTCAGTCTCTGTTGTGGTGTTTGGCACGCCCAAGATGGTGATCAGGCAGCTATTGGTGTAGATAATGCCCCACTGAAAGTTCTTAAGGCAGAATGCTGCAGCCAGTACTGAATAGTGGTAGAATCTGCAGAAAAGCTTCCGTGAATAGCCCCCACGAGCGTAACAATGGAGACAACTTAATCTGCAAGTGCTTGAGTCGATAGCCCCCACGGGTGTAACAACGGAGACTGCTACAATGCAAGAGCTTGCCAATAGCCCCCACGGGCATAATAACGGAGACCAACTGCACAGGGTAAACTTGAGCCAATAGCCCCTACGGGCGTATACCGGAGACAACCTGCAAGAGCTTGAGCCAGTAGCCCCACGGGCGTAACAACAGAGACTGCTATAATGCAAGAGCTAGCCAATAGCCCCCACAGGCGTACTAACGGAGACCACTCTGTGCTGCAAGTATATGAGCCAATAGCCCCCACGGGAGTATACCGGAGACAACCTGCAAGAGCCAATAGCGCCTCTTACGGGCGCGGTAACGTATACCGACTACTCTGCTGATGGGAGGATGAGCCGCCGTCTAGGCCAGGCTTGTAATGCGGCCGGCTCTGCAGAAGTAGCGACCAAACAGCATAGGCTCAGCAAGTGTACGTGAAGGCTCAGATAACAAATGGGAGCACTGCAAGGGTTAAGCAGCTCAAGGATCGAAGGCTCAGTGATCGTGGAAAGTGCTCTGCAAGTGTCAGGGAAGGCTCAGCAACGGAAGCACAGCTCTGCAAAAGATAACGGAGACTAAGCTCTGGAGGCACAACTCTGCAAGAGTTACAGAGGCAAAAGATCAGCCCGGTAAGCGAGCTCAGTGGAAGTCAGAATGTCGCCACTAGCAGCAGGAAGCAGGAACAAGCAGGTCTCTGGAACAAGCAGGTTCAGAGCAGGAAGTCAGCCAGGCCGGGTCGGTACTATCACGGTGCCCGTGATTGCTGCAGTTCCTTGTCTGTCACCAGTAGGGGGCTGCTATTGGCTGTCTGCAGATAGCCCGCCTTTCATTGCCTATTTAAACCTGGATTGGGCACCCTTTGGTTGCCCTTTCGTGTTGTTTCTGACCTTCTTGCTATCACTATGCCAGTGATAGCTGGGCCTCTGTTCCAGTGTTCCTGAGTTCCTGATCTCATATGTTCCTGAGTTCCTGATCTCTACTGTTCCAGTGTTTCCTGCATGCTGAAGTACTTCCAGTCCTGGTTCCGGCCTAGTCTCTGGTGTTGCAGTTCCTGCTGATCTTCTTCTCTGCTGTTTCCTGACCTGACTGATCGTTGCTGGTTCCTGTCATCGCATCGCCTGTCTCCTGTATCTTGGCGACCTCCTGCCTGGTCGCGTCGGCGACATTGCTCATTACTCCAGTGTGCGGTCACTGGTTTGCTCCACAGCCTATCGGCTATACAATTCTGTGTTGGTCCCAGCGTGCGGACGCTGGTTTGCTCCTAAGCCTTGCGGCTAGGCAAACTCGCTTGTTACACCAGTGTGCGGTCACTGGTTTGCTCCAAAGCCTAGCGGCTATACAATCCTGTGTTGGTCCCAGCGTGCGGACGCTGGTTTGCTCCAAAGCCTTGCGGCTAGACAAACTCGCTTGTTACACCAGTGTGCAGTCACTGGTTTGCTCCAAAGCCTATCGGCTATACAATCCTGTGTTAGTCCCAGCGTGCGGACGTTGGTTTGCTCCAAAGCCTTGCGGCTAGACAAACTCACTTATTACACCAGTGTGCGGTCACTGGTTTGCTCCAAAGCCTATCGGCTGTACTATCCTGTGTTGGTCCCAGCGTGCGGACGCTGGTGTGCTCCAAAGCCTTGCGGCTATACAAACTCGCTTGTTACACCAGTGTGCGGTCACTGGTTTGCTCCAAAGCCTATCAGCTATACAATTCTGTGTTGGTCCCAGCGTGCGGACGCTGGTTTGCTCCAAAGCCTTGCGGCTATACAGACTCGCTTGTTACACCAGTGTGCGGTCACTGGTTTGCTCCAAAGCCTATCAGCTATACAATTCTGTGTTGGTCCCAGCGTGCGGACGCTGGTTTGCTCCTAAGCCTTACGGCTATACTAACTCGCTTGTTACACCAGTGTGCGGTCACTGGTTTGCTCCTAAGCCTAACGGCTATACAATTCAGTGTTGGTCCCAGCATGCGGACGCTGGTTTGCTCCAAAGCCTTGCGGCTTTACGATTCCCCTGTTAGTCTCAGTGTGTGTACATTGGGTTGCTTACGATCCTGTCAATTTGCCATTATCATCTGACTGCTGCTACTATCTCTGGGCTGCCCTGCCCGGTATTGGTAAGGCCGGTAGAACCTTTTGCCACATTCCATCTGAGGTTGCCTTACCCGGTATTGGCAGGGCCGGTAGAGCCTACATTATGAATCTATTGAGGCTGCCTTGCCCGGTAATTTGGTAAGGCCGGTAGAACCGTTATGCGATTCCATCTGCAGGTTGCCTTACCCGGTATTGGCAAGGCCGGTAGAGCCTAACATTCTATTACTTCAGACTGTCCTGTCCAGTATATTGACAGGACCGGTAGAGTCTGCCTTCTGTCTTGTTATATTCTGAATATATCTGTATGTATGTGATTGCCATCCTACGTTATCAATTTATTATTTCAATAAAATTGATTTTTACCTAAAACTTGTGTCTGAGAGTCATAATAAACCGTGACAGGTACATGGAGGTGGTTCTCAGACAAGCCAGATCAGTCACGAGCAGGAACGTCAGCCAAGCTGGGTCAGTGCACGGAGGTGGTTCTCAGACAAGCCAGATCAGTCACGAGCAGGAACGTCAGCCAGGCCGGGTCGGATCACGGAGCAGGAACACAGGAGCGTAGTCAAGACAGGCCAAATCGGTACACAGGAATCAGGAACACAGCAACAGCAACACTGGCTCTGGAACACCACGAAAGGGTACCTGACAGGTGTCAATGGCCGGGCATAAAAAGGTCACCAGGGGCGGGCCAAACAGACTCAACCAATCAGAGCGCACCACAAGCGAGAGTGACAGAGAGAGATTACGGGCACCGTGATAGAGACCAACTTGCTCTTAGATGATGCATCCCCCAGGACCTTAACCAGAGGACTCTGCTAGCAGTAACTGATAGAGGGAAAGATCTTGCTGTTATTCAGTGAAGTGTCACATGAAAAAAGTCTACCACTTCTTTCATCACAGCTACTTCCTTCATGAGCGTAGATCTGGACACTGACAACTCGTTTTTTCCATTTGCCATATCCTTGTGGTCCTAAAGATGCATTCCATGGCCATGGCCGCTTTTTAAGTTCTGCCCCAATAAGGAAAACTGTTTTTTTTAGAGCACTTTTGATCCTTCTATTCATGGCATCCTTTAAAGGTGTCCCATCTTCCATGGGAATCATGGTTCTCCTTGCTAGCTGGGCTACGGAGGCATCAATCTTGGCCAGGGAGACCCAAATCACCATCTTCCTTAAATGGATACATTCACTGAAAACATTTGGAAATGGATGCTCTCTTATGCCCCTTGTTGCACTCAGATTTAATTAGATCAGATACTAAGTGATGAATAGGAAATACAGGGGTTTCTCTTCTGTTACCCATAAATGCATTATCTAGAATATCTTGTTCCTTCTGCTCTTTAGTCAAACCCAATTTCTTATGCACATGCTTCAAGAATGGTTCGATCTTTTCAATATTAAAGGAGCCTCCTTCCACTGCTATTTCCCCCTAACTTCCTCTACTATATCTTAGAAAATATGAAACATGCATTACAAAGTGTTTCCTCAAAATGTATCCCTTTGATATAGAGTAAGTTAAGTCATGGAGAGCTCCTCCCAAAATAATTGCAGTCATAGCCTACTTAGCAATGAGAATTATACTGTCCTTGTAAAATTGTACCTCTTTGAGAGAATATGTAGATCTCACAATGGTAGATGCCCTAAGGAAGCAATTTTCTGTGATTGGGCAGAATCTGAAACCTATAAGTGCCATAGGCTGTGTGGCTCGTGTCATGTGTATATGGCTTACCGAACTGGAAGAAAAGATAGACCACAGTCTTTCACTTCAGACTCGTGAAATATGTAGCTACTATCAAAGAGGCAACAAACGTCACTTGTGATGAATTTCTGAACATCATCAGGCTAATCTCCAGGTTATGCAATCTCTTTCTTACTGTGAGAAGAGCTTTATGGCTCAAGGTCTGGGAAGCTGATGCATGCTCCAAGGGTAAACTAATATCTCTACATTTCTCGGGATCTATGCTCTTTGGTGAACAACTAGGGGATATAATAAAGATAGTCTTGGGAGGCAAAAGCTCATTCACCTCAGGAAAGAAAGAACAGATCTTCTTCTCTCACTCATTCTTCTGGTTTTAGACCAAGAAGTCAGCATTTTGTGACATCAGATGATACCAACCAGGCAGACAGTACAACCAGAGGAAGTGGAATATTGACCAGGATCCGAGGGGGAGTTCTCATGAATATCACAATTCAAGAGAGAATTCCAATGAAGCAGAATGGGCCCTGGCTCCAATCCTGGTTGGGAGCAGACTGGGATTGTTTCTGGAAATCTGGATTCCTGATTTCAGCAGATTCTGGAGCTAGTCTATCTGCTAGACTTCAGAACTGTTCCAATGAAAGATTTCATCAGAAGATCCAAGATACCAACAAATCCAGTGAAGAAAGTAGCTTTGAGGAGTTACTGCAGAGCTACTGCAGAATAAGGTAATAGAGACAGTACTTATCAGAGGAATTCATGCATTTATTCAGATTTGTTCTTCGTAACAAAAGCCTCTGCAGGCCTCAGGACCATCTCGAATCTGAAGGCAGTAAACAGAATTCGTAAAGGTGAGACACTTAAAAATGAAATGAGTTTCATCAGTGATAAAAGCGGTCTCTGCAGGAGTATTCCTTACGACAGTAGAACTACAGGACGATTATCATAACATAAGCATAAGGCCCTGTCAAAGAAGTTTCCTGAGATTTTGGTACTGGAGGATCATTTTAGTTAAGTAGGAAAAAAACTCACAGAGGGAACGCACCATAATTATATACAGTTGTGCTCAAAAGTTTGCATACCCTTGGAAAATTGGTAATAAATGTACCATTTTTAAAGAAAACATGAGTGAGCAGGCAAAGCACATTCCTTTTATTTCTTATGGGATTCATATTCAACTGTAGGTTATAACGGAATGGTACAATCATAAAAAAAAAACATGGCAACAAAGAAAAAAATGAAATGACCCCTGTTCAAAAGTCTGCATACTCTTAGTTCCTAATACTGTGTATTGCCCCCTTTAGCATCAATGACAGCATGCAGTCTTTTGTATAGTTGTCTATGAGGCCCCACATTCTTGCAGGTGGTATAGCTGCCCATTCGTCTTTTGCAAAATGCCTCAAGGTCATGCAAAGTCTTTGGTCGTCTTGCATGAGCCGCACGTTTCAGATCTCCCAGAGTGGCTTGATGATATTAAAGTCAGGAGACTGTGATGGTCACTCCAGAACCTTCACATTTTTCTGCTGTAACCACTGGAGGGTCAACATGGCCTTATGCTTAGGGTCATTGTTGTGCTGGAAATTTCAAGAGCATCCCATGCGCAGCTTTTGTGCAGAAGAATGCAAATTGTCTGCCAGTATTTTCTGATAACATGCTGCATTCATCTTGCCATCAGTTTTCACAAGATTCCCCGTGCCTTTAGATCTCACACTCCCTAAACATCAGTGAGCCACCACCATGCTTCACAGTGGGGATGGTATTTTTTTCGCTATAGACCTTGTTGACCCCTCTCCAAACATAGCGCTTATGTCACGGTTTGTTTTGACTCTCAGACACAGAGTTAAGATAAAAACACAACTTTATTGAAAGTTTAAAGAGAACCCTCACGGGTTTGACATTACACATATATCTCAACACATGATTAGTACAATGCAATGGTGAACAATGGTATGGTGAATAATAGAGAGGCTCTACTGGTCTTGCCAATACCGGGTAAGGCAGCCTTAGGACTGGCACAATATGGAAATAGGCTCTACCGGCCTTACCAATATATTGGGCAAGGCAGCCTTGAGACTGACACAACGAGAGAGGAGGCTCTACCGGCCCTGCCAATATACCGGGCAAGGCAGCCTGGAGTCTGGCACAACGAGAGAGAAGGCTCTACCGGCCCTGCCAATATACCGGGCAAGGCAGCCTGGAGACTGGCACAACGAGAGAGAAGGCTCTACCGGCCCTGCCAATATACTGGGCAAGGCAGCCTGGAGACTGGCACAATGAGAGAGAAGCCTCTACCGGCCCTGCCAATATACCGGGCAAGGCAGCCTTGCACCCAGAGGCGGCAAGTACTGGTGCAGTAGCGTAAGAGCACATAGACACTACCGGTGCTGAATAGGAGGCAGTAAGCAGCTGGACAATATTGGAGCTCACCAGTACCCGCGTACTGGAGTACACACAGCCACTACCGGTGCTGTATAGGAGTCAGTAAGCAACGGGTTAATATTGGAACGAACCAGTACCCACGTACTGGACTACACATAGACACTACCGGTGCTGTATGGAAGGCAGCAAGCAACCGGTGATTATTGGAGCGAACCAGTACCCGCGTACTGGACTACACATAGACACTACCGGTGCTGTATGGGAAGCAGCAAGCAACCAGGATATATGGAGTGAACCAGTACCCGCGTACTGGACTACACATTGACACTACCGGTGCTGTATGGGAAGTAGCAAGCAACCAGTGATATATGGAGCAAACCAGTACCCGTGTACTGGACTACACATAGACACTACTGGTGCTGTATGGAAAGCAGCAAGCAACCGGTGATATATGGAGAGAACCAGTACCAGCGTACTGGACTACACATTGACACTACCTGTGCTGTATGGGAAGCAGCAAGCAACCGGTGATATATGGAGCGAACCAGTACGCACGTACTGGACTATACATTGACACTACCGGTGCTGTATGGGAAGCAGCAAGCAACCGGTGATATATGGAGCGAACCAGTACCCGCGTACTGGACTAAACAGATGAGCAACGGTGCGAAACAAGAGGCAGCAAGCAACCGGTGGGCCGTATGAGGAAACCAGTACTGCGTACTGGATGCACGGAGGCCTTACTGGTGCTACATATGAGACAGCAGGCATCCGGTGTGCATGGAGCAAACCAGTACCTGCATACTGGACTACAAAGTGTCACAACCGGAGCTGCTTGGGAGCAAACCAGTACCAGTGTACTGGACCAACAGGTAACACCCAGAGATGAGAATGTCGCCCAGGCGACATGAAGGCGGAGAAACTCTGCACACGATCCAGAGGCAGGAACAACAGCCAGGCCGGGACAGGAAGTTGGAACAGTAACGGCAGACGACCAGATCAGGAACGGAAGCAGGAACGTCAGCCCAAATCGGATCAGGGATGGAGGCAGGAACCACTTCAGCAGAGGAGGCTGTCAGGCAGGGAAGCAGGCGGACTCTGGAAAGTAGAGTATGCAGCCAAGGCCCAGGGAACTCAGAAAAACAATGCAGGTGGCTATAGACATAGAGACACCACGAAAGGGCAACCAAAGGGTGCCAGAACCCAGTCTATATAGGCAATACTGGGCGGACTAAAGACAGGCAGCCAATGGAGAGCCTTCACAGATAACTGACAGAAAAAGGCAGCAATCATGGGCACAGTGATAGCTTATGGTTGTGACCATAAAGCTCTATTTTGGTCTCATCACTCCAAATTACAGCGTTCCAGAAGCTGTGAGGCGTGTCAAGGTGTTGTCGGGCATATTGTAACAGGGCTTTTTTGTGGTATTAGCACAGTAAAGGCTTCTTTCTGGCAACTCATCCATGCAGCTCATTTTTGTTCAAGTATTGTTGTATTGTGCTCCTTGAAACAACCACACCGTCATTTTCCAGGGCAGCCTGTATTTCTCGTGAGGTTACCTGTGAGTTTTTCTATTTATCCAGAACAATTTTTCTGGCAGTTGTGGCTGAAATCTTTCTTGGTCTACCTGACCTTGGCTTGGTATCAATAAGTGATTGAACAGTACTGACTGGCATTTTCAAGGCTTTGGATATCTTTTTATATCCTTTTCCATCTTTATAAAGTTCCATTACCTTGTTACGTGGGTCTTTTGACATTTCTTTCCTGCTCCCCATGGCTCAGTATCTAGCCTGCTCAGTGCAGCCATGTGAGAGCTAGCAAACTCATTGACTATTTATACACAGACACTAATTGCAATTTAAAAAGCTACAGGTGTGGGAAATTAACCTTTAATTGCCACTTTAACTTGTGTGTGTCACCTTGTGTGTCTGTAACAATGCCAAACATTCAAGGGTGTGTAAACTTTTGATCAGGGCCATTTGGGTGATTTCTGTTATCATTTATTATTTAAAAAGGAGACAGACAGCAATGTGATAATAAATTGCTTCATATGATCACTATCCTTAAATAAAAGACAGTTTTTTTGCATGATCAGTCATATTTTTAAAATCAATGCCAAAATTTCACAATTTCTGCCAGGGCATGCAAACTTTTGAACACAACTGTATTTATATATATATATATATATATATATATATATAAGCATCATGTGACAGACAAGCTTTGTCCAAAGCCAAACACACACGGAGGGCAGTAAGAAGACGTTATGCATATCTCCTCTATACTGCCTGTCTCTGGAAAAATCTCTGCAAGAACTTCACAATCTACTACACTACACACCTCCTCCTTTTACACCCTCCCTTACATTTGCCACATACAGGACTTCACCCAACGCCACAATATAAACCTCCTCCCTCCCCTTCTCCTCATCCCAACAATATGGTATCTCTACTATTCACCCTTTTTCCTGCATTTGGTCTGTCCGCTTGCTTCTATTCTTCAACTTTCTTGTCTCTCACTTTCACTGTCTAGGAAGACATTTGGGTTCCTTACAGTCTTACACTCTATTTTGCTAAACTGAGCCATGCCTGGTGTGAATCTCTGCCTTTGTGCTTCCCCAATCACTCTGTTCCCTCTTCACCTGCCCATCCATGCAGCCTCTGCTGCAGGGCCTGGAGGCGCCACCATCTCTCTTACTTATGGTACTCTGGTACCCTATCTTGTCCCCTTTCACCTCCTCCCCAGCTCCGACTATCATCCCCTCCACAACACCCTCCCATCTCCCACTTTCACTAACCCTCCATCCTTTCGCCCCAGTGTCTTGAGGTGCTGCATAACAAGCGACTTCTGAGACCCACCGGTGTATTCTGATACCTTACAAAACACTCTCTTCAACAGCGATATAAAAGGTATGAAAATAACACATACACAGTTCACAAAGAGCACAATAACATTCACATAACAGTAAAAAAAAAAAAATAACATTCACAAACCACATTCATACAATTACAGACTCAAATGCACAATAATCTATACACCATTACCTACACCTACATGCTCAACAAGAGCATACATTTTACAAGGCCTCACTACAAACACACACCCTACATGCATACACATACACACACACACTATATTATGTCAGTACTGTTTGTTATTTATGTTTTTGCTTCTGCTCTATTTATGTTTGTGTTGATTTATTTTTCAAAGAAGGTGAAATGAAATGTGTTTTGTGTGTGCAGATTAAGCCTTTAAGTGCGACAGGGGTATTTGGTGCATTGCCTTGCAATGCTCTGCATAAGGTTGTAGAATTCCTAGGGTAAAAGTGGGCTTTGGAGACTTTTAATTCCTTTACATCACTTCCAATGTAGTTGTATAACAGACCCTTATACACACAAATAACACAGTTCATACTATCAAACATTTAGACTCAACATTACACATAATAAAATAAAGAAATGGATGGTGTGCGCATCATCCTGCATCAATAATTGCCCAGGTCCACAATCCCAGTGAGATATCATACATAACAAAAAGCTGGAGGGCAGCACCAGTGGATCTTTTAATCAATCTTCAATAAGGCTTTACTGCAAACAATTACGATGGGTTGACATTTCAAGAGAAAAGGCACCTCATGTTTTGGGCTATAAGTAGCTAACTACAGGCACCATGAGGCCCCAGAGAGAATAGTGATGTCATTGTTGTGCAGACGGACTATCGACTGCAATGGATAACATCATCACAGATGTAACCAATAACAATTGACTAAATGGAAGTCAAAACCTAAACAAAGATGAAAATAATTTTGAAAATATTTAACTTAAGAACAATAATGAACTAAAGTGCAATCCTACAAATATGCAAATATACAACCACCGTAAGACCAGGGTTCCATGCACAAAGTAGATGAAGCAAAGAACCACTGGAGGTTATAGAAACTCACTAGAGTATGCCCAAAAAAATTGCTCCGACATTTCATGGTACATAGCCATCAGAGGACTAAGCCGTACTGTTGCACTGTACCTCATTGGTGGACTATACCCCGCACTGGTGTCACATAAAAAGGACAGAATATTTGAAGCCTTACCTCAGGGAACTGTGGGGTTTAAAAGTTGCTTGAGTGTGAACAGGATCCAGTGCACAAAAAGGACACTGAAGTATTGCAAAACTCAGCACATGTCAAAGCCCTATCTGACCAAACCATTGTTAGGATGGCAACTCACTCAGAAATATATTGATATGATGTAACATATTTACTAAATATGTAGCATATACAATAAAGATGTAATTAAGTAGAGTATGGCAATATACAAATATATGAAATCCATATGGATAAGAATCAACACATGAAGTAGATGAGGCAAAAAAACACTTGGAAATATAGAATGTAAATATCAGGGTTTGTTCCTCATGGTGAGCTAGTAACTAACAAGAGTAGGAGCGAGGAAATTGCTTCAGTACATCACGGTACTCAGCCATTAGAGGACTGTATGGTCATGGTAACAGAATGCTGAAATGTAAAAAACTTATGAACAATACGTGAAAGTGGTGTCATGATCTATCAGATCAGTTTCCTCGCTCCGACTCAGCTTGGTTATTGGCTCACCATGAAGAACAAACCCTTGTATTTACGTGCTATATTTCCTAGTGTTTTTTTGACTCATCCACCTTATATATATATATATATAACTAGCAATGTGGGACGGCGTTGCCCGTCAGGATATATAGGGAATTAATGCACACGGATGCGAGACACACACGCAAATGCACACGCATGCACTGAGATGGTTAAAGAGCGACAGTCATACACACATACATGCAGACACATAGAGTGTGATACAGACATGCAAAACACACAGTGAGAAACACACAGGCACACACAGAGACACACACACACACAGAAGTGAGTCATAAGGGGTTGACTTATGTGTCATTGTAATGAGTTTGTGTTTGTACTTATGCCTCCACTGTGGCATTCATTCATATAGTTGAAATGCATGTGGTAATTGCACATACTATGGTGGAAGGTGGATCGTGCTGGCTCCCGGGATGTGAGTGACTGGCATTCATTCATGTCATTGAAATGCGTGTGGTAACTGCACATACTATGGTGGAAGGTGGATCGTGCTGGCTCCCGGGGTGTGATTACGTGTGAGTGATTGAGTTTGAGTGCGAGATTGAGTGATTGCGTGTGAGTGATTGAGTGAGTGTGTGTGATTGAGTGAGTGTGTTAGTGAGTGTGTGTGATTGAGTAAGAATGTGTGAGTGAGAGTGTGTATGATAGTGAGAGGGTGTGAGTGATTGAGGCTGTGAGTGATTGAGGGTGAGAGTGTGATTGAGGGTGAGAGTGTGATTGAGTGTGTGATTGAGTGTGAGTGTGATTGAGTGTGATTGTGATTGTGTGACTGCGAGACTGTAAGTGTGAGAGTGTGATTGAGTGTGAGACTGTGAGAGTGTGATTGAGTGATTGAGTGTGAGAGTGAGACTGTGTGAGAGTGTGAGTGTGATTGAGTGAGACTGTGAGAGTGTGATTGAGAGTGAGAGAGTGTGAGTGTGATTGAGAGTGAGAGTGTGTGAGTGTGATTGAGTGAGACTGTGAGAGTGTGATTGAGTGAGACTGTGTGAGTGTGATTGAGTGTGTGAGTGATTGGGTGTGAGACTGAGAGAGTGAGAGAGACTGTGTGAGACTGAGAGTGTGAGAATGTGAGTGTAAGAGAGTGTGTGAGACTGTGAGAGTGTGTGAGACTGTGAGAGTGTGAGAGAGAGTGTGAGAGACTGTGAGACTGAGAGTGTGAGAGACTGAGAGTGTGAGAGACTGAGACTGTGAGACTGAGAGTGTGAGAGACTGTGAGACTGAGAGTGTGAGAGACTGTGAGACTGTGTGGGACTGTGAGACTGTGAGAGAGACTGTGAGAGTGTGAGAGAGACTGTGAGAGTGTGAGAGAGACTGTGAGAGAGTGTGAGACTGTGAGAGAGTGTGAGACTGTGAGCGAGTGTGAGACTGTGAGAGTGTGAGAGAGACTGTGAGAGTGTGAGACAGAGTGTGAGAGAGACTGTGTGTGTGAGACTGTGTGTGTGTGAGACTGTGAAAGTGTGAGAGCGCGTGAGAGTGTGAGAGCGTGTGAGACAGAGAGTGCGAGACAGAGTGCGAGTGTGTGAGACTGAGAGTGTGAATGAGTGAGACTGAGAGTGTGGATGAGTGAGACAGTGTGAGAGTGAGAGAGAGAGACTGTGAGAGTGAGAGAGACTGTGAGAGTGTGAGAGTGTGAGAGCGTGTGAGACTGAGAATGTGAATGAGTGAGAGACTGTGAGAGTGAGAGAGAGACTGTGAGAGTGAGACTGTGAGAGTGTGAGAGACTGAGAGCGTGCGAGACTGAGAGCGTGCGAGACAGAGAGTGCGAGTGTGCGAGACTGAGAGAGTGTGTGTGTGAGAGTGTGTGTGTGAGAGAGTGTGTGTGTGAGAGAGACTGTGAGAGAGACTGTGTGTGAGACTGTGTTTGAGACTGTGTGAGTGTGAGACAGAGAGTGCGAGACTGAGAGTATGTGAGTGTGTGAGAGTGAGAGAGTGAGACTGTGTGAGAGTGTGAGAGTGAGACTGTGTGAGAGTGAGAGACTGTGAGAGTGTGAGAGAGAGACTGTGAGAGTGAGAGAGAGACTGTGAGAGTAAGAGACTGTGAGACTGTGTGAAAGTGAGAGACTATGTGAGAGTGAGAGACTATGTGAGAGAGAGACTGTGAGAGTGTGAGAGAGAGACTGTGTGAGTGTGAGACTGTGAGTGTGAGACTGTGAGACTGTGTGTGAGAGTGAGAGACTGTGTGAGAGTGTGAGCCTGTGAGTGTGTGAGACTGTATGAGACTGTGTGAGAGTGAGACTGAGAGCGTGTGAGACTGTGTGTGAGAGTGTGAGACTGTGTGTAAGACTGTGAGAGAGTGTGAGAGTGAGAGACTGTGAGAGTGAGACTGTCTGAGACTGTGAGACTGTGTGAGACTGTGAGGACTGTGTGAGACTGTGTGTGAGTGTGAGACTGTGTGTGAGTGTGAGACTGTGTGTGAGTGTGAGAGACTGTGAGAGTGTGAGAGACTGTGTGAGTGTGAGAGACTGTGCGAGACTGTGAGTGCGAGACTGAGTGCGAGACTGTGAGTGCGAGACTGTGTGAGACAGTGTGAGAGTGAGACTGTGAGACTGAGAGTGTGAGAGACTGAGAGTGTGTGAGAGTGTGTTAGAGTGTGTGAGAGTGTGTGAGAGTGTGTAAGAGAGTGTGAGAGAGTGTGAAAGTGTCAGAGAGAGAGACTGAGAGTAAGAGACTGTGAGACAGTATGAGACTGTGAGACAGTGTGAGTGTGAGACAGTGTGAGACTGTGAGACAGTGTGAGACTGTGTGAGTGTGAGACTGTGTGAGTGTGAGACTGTGTGTGAGAGTGAGACTGTGTGTGAGAGTGTGAGACTGTGTGAGTGTGAGACTGTGTGAGTGTGAGACTGTGTGTGAGAGTGAGACTGTGTGTGAGAGTGTGAGACTGTGTGTGAGTGTGAGTGTGAGACTGTGTGAGTGTGAGACAGTGTGAGACAGTGTGAGACTGTGTGTGAGAGTGTGAGACTGTGTGTGAGAGTGTGAGACAGTGTGAGACTGTGTGTGATACTGTGAGACTGTGTGTGAGACTGTGAGACTGTGTGTGAGACTGTGTGTGAGACTGTGTGTGAGACTGTGTGTGAGACTGTGAGAGACTGTGTGTGTGAGAGTGAGACTGTGTGAGAGTGAGACTGTGAGAGTGAGAGACTGTGAGACTGAGTGAGAGAGAGAGACTGTGAGACTGTGTGAGTGTGAGACTGTGTGTGAGACTGTGAGACTGTGTGTGACACTGTGTTTGAGACTGAGAGTGAGAGAGTGTGAGACTGTGAGAGTGAGAGACTGTGAGAGTGTGAGAGAGAGTGTGAGACTGAGAGAGTGTGAGAGAGAGTGTGAGACTGTGAGACTGTGTGAGACTGTGTGACTGAGAGTGTGAGAGAGACTGTGAGACTGTGTGTGAGACTGTGTGTGAGAGAGAGACTGTGAGAGTGTGACTGTGTGAGACTGTGTGAGAGTGTGAGACTGTGTGAGAGTGAGACTGAGAGAGTGTGAGAGAGAGTATGAGACTGTGTGTGAGACTGTGAGAGAGTGTGAGAGTGAGAGAGTGTGAGACTGTGTGAGACTGTGTGTGAGACTGTGTGAGAGTGAGAGAGTGTGAGAGTGAGAGAGTGTGAGACTGCGTGTGAGACTGTGTGTGAGAGTGTGAGACTGTGTGTGAGTGTGAGACTGTGTGTGTGTGAGACTGCGTGTGTGTGAGACTGCGTGTGTGAGAGAGTGTGAGAGACTGTGAGAGACTGTGTCAGTGTGAGGGACTGTGTGAGGGACTGTGTGAGACTGAGAGAGACTGTGAGAGACTGAGAGAGACTGTGAGAGACTGTGAGGGACACTGAGAGTGTGAAACTGTGTGAGACTGTGTGAGAGTGTGTGAGAGTGTAAGAGACTGTGAGAGTGTTAGGGACTGTGTGAGACTGCGAGAGAGACTGTGAGAGACTGTGAGAGTGTGAGACTGAGACTGTGTGAGACTGAGACTGTGTGAGACTGAGACTGTGTGAGACTGTGTGAGACTGTGACTGTGTGAGAGACTGTGTGAGAGAGTGTGAGAGTGTAAGAGACTGTGAGAGTGTGAGGGACTGTGAGAGTGTGAGGGACTGTGAGAGTGTGAGAGACTGTGTGAGACTGCGAGAGAGACTGTGTGAGACTGCGAGAGAGACTGTGTGAGATTGTGAGAGTGTGAGACTGTGTGAAAGTGTGAGACTGTGTGAAAGTGTGAGACTGTGTGACTGTGTGAGACTGTGAGGGACTGTGAGAGTGTGAGAGACTGTGAGACTGCGAGAGAGACTGTGAGAGACTGTGAGAGTGTGTGTGACACTGTGTGTGAGACTGAGAGTGTGTGTGACACTGTGTGTGAGACTGAGAGTGAGAGAGTGTGAGACTGTGAGAGAGTGTGAGACTGTGAGAGAGTGAGAGACTGTGAGAGTGTGAGAGAGAGTGTGAGAGAGAGTGTGAGACTGTGAGACTGTGTGAGACTGTGTGACTGAGAGTGTGAGAGAGAATGTGAGACTGTGTGTGAGACTGTGTGTGAGAGAGAGACTGTGAGAGTGTGACTGTGTGAGAGTGTGAGACTGTGTGAGAGTGTGAGACTGTGTGAGAGTGAGACTGAGAGAGTGTGAGAGAGATTGTGAGACTGTGTGTGAGACTGTGAGAGAGTGTGAGAATGAGAGAGTGTGAGAGTGAGAGACTGTGAGAGTGAGAGAGTGTGAGACTGTGTGAGACTGTGTGTGAGACTGTGACTGTGTGAGACTGTGTGAGACTGTGTGTGAGAGTGTGAGACTGTGTGTGAGTGTGAGACTGTGTGTGAGTGTGAGACTGTGTGAGTGTGAGACAGTGTGAGAGAGTGTGAGACTGTGTGTGAGAGTGTGAGACTGTGTGTGAGAGTGTGAGACTGTGTGAGTGTGAGACTGTGAGACAGTGTGTGATACTGTGAGACTGTGTGTGAGACTGTGTGAGACTGTGTATGAGACTGTGTGTGAGACTGTGTGTGTGAGAGTGAGACTGTCTGAGAGTGAGAGACTGTGAGACTGAGTGAGAGAGAGAGACTGTGAGACTGTGTGAGTGTGAGACTGTGTGAGTGTGAGAGACTGTGAGACTGCGAGAGAGACTGTGAGAGACTGTGAGAGTGTGTGCGACACTGTGTGTGAGACTGAGAGTGTGTGTGACACTGTGTGTGAGACTGAGAGTGAGAGAGTGTGAGACTGTGAGAGAGTGTGAGACTGTGAGAGAGTGAGAGACTGTGAGAGTGTGAGAGAGAGTGTGAGAGAGAGTGTGAGACTGTGTGAGACTGTGTGAGACTGTGTGACTGAGAGTGTGAGAGAGAATGTGAGACTGTGTGTGAGACTGTGTGTGAGAGAGAGACTGTGAGAGTGTGACTGTGTGAGAGTGTGAGACTGTGTGAGAGTGTGAGACTGTGTGAGAGTGAGACTGAGAGAGTGTGAGAGAGAGTGTGAGACTGTGTGTGAGACTGTGAGAGAGTGTGAGAATGAGAGAGTGTGAGAGTGAGAGACTGTGAGAGTGAGAGAGTGTGAGACTGTGTGAGACTGTGTGTGAGACTGTGACTGTGTGAGACTGTGTGAGACTGTGTGTGAGAGTGTGAGACTGTGTGTGAGTGTGAGACTGTGTGAGTGTGAGACAGTGTGAGACTGTGTGAGACTGTGTGTGAGAGTGTGAGACTGTGTGTGAGAGTGTGAGACTGTGTGAGTGTGAGACTGTGAGACAGTGTGTGATACTGTGAGACTGTGTGTGAGACTGTGTGAGACTGTGTATGAGACTGTGTGTGAGACTGTGTGTGTGAGAGTGAGACTGTCTGAGAGTGAGAGACTGTGAGACTGAGTGAGAGAGAGAGACTGTGAGACTGTGTGAGACTGTGTGAGTGTGAGAGACTGTGAGACTGCGAGAGAGACTGTGAGAGACTGTGAGAGTGTGTGCGACACTGTGTGTGAGACTGAGAGTGTGTGTGACACTGTGTGTGAGACTGAGAGTGAGAGAGTGTGAGACTGTGAGAGAGTGTGAGACTGTGAGAGAGTGAGAGACTGTGAGAGTGTGAGAGAGAGTGTGAGAGAGAGTGTGAGACTGTGTGAGACTGTGTGAGACTGTGTGACTGAGAGTGTGAGAGAGAATGTGAGACTGTGTGTGAGACTGTGTGTGAGAGAGAGACTGTGAGAGTGTGACTGTGTGAGAGTGTGAGACTGTGTGAGAGTGTGAGACTGTGTGAGAGTGAGACTGAGAGAGTGTGAGAGAGAGTGTGAGACTGTGTGTGAGACTGTGAGAGAGTGTGAGAATGAGAGAGTGTGAGAGTGAGAGACTGTGAGAGTGAGAGAGTGTGAGACTGTGTGAGACTGTGTGTGAGACTGTGACTGTGTGAGACTGTGTGAGACTGTGTGTGAGAGTGTGAGACTGTGTGTGAGTGTGAGACTGTGTGAGTGTGAGACAGTGTGAGACTGTGTGAGACTGTGTGTGAGAGTGTGAGACTGTGTGTGAGAGTGTGAGACTGTGTGAGTGTGAGACTGTGAGACAGTGTGTGATACTGTGAGACTGTGTGTGAGACTGTGTGAGACTGTGTATGAGACTGTGTGTGAGACTGTGTGTGTGAGAGTGAGACTGTGTGAGAGTGTGAGACTGTGTGAGTGTGAGACAGTGTGAGACTGTGTGAGACTGTGTGTGAGAGTGTGAGACTGTGTGTGAGAGTGTGAGACTGTGTGAGACTGTGAGACAGTGTGTGATACTGTGAGACTGTGTGTGAGACTGTGTGAGACTGTGTATGAGACTGTGTGTGAGACTGTGTGTGTGAGAGTGAGACAGTGTGAGAGTGAGAGACTGTGAGACTGAGTGAGAGAGAGAGACTGTGAGACTGTGTGAGTGTGAGACTGTGTTAGTGTGAGACTGTGTGTGAGACTGTGTGTGACACTGTGTGTGAGACTGAGAGTGAGAGAGTGTGAGACTGAGAGAGTGTGAGAGAGAGTGTGAGAGTGTGAGACTGTGTGTGAGAGTGTGAGACTGTGTGAAACTGTGTGAGACTGTATGACTGAGAGTGTGAGAGAGACTGTGAGACTGTGTGTGAGAGAGAGACTGTGAGAGTGTGACTGTGTGAGACTGTGTGAGAGTGTGAGACTGTGTGAGAGTGAGACTGAGAGAGTGTGAGAGAGAGTGTGAGACTGTGTGTGAGACTGTGAGAGAGTGTGAGAGTGAGAGAGTGTGAGACTGAGACTGTGTGTGAGTGTGAGACTGTGTGTGAGTGTGAGACTGCGTGTGTGTGAGACTGCGTGTGTGTGAGACTGCGTGTGTGAGAGAGTGTGAGAGACTGTGAGAGTGTGAGAGACTGTGTGAGACTGAGAGAGACTGTGAGAGACACTGAGAGTGTGAAACTGTGTGAGACTGTGTGAGACTGTGACTGTGTGAGAGACTGTGTGAGACTGTGAGACAGTGTGAGAGAGTGTGAGAGTGTGTGAGAGTGTAAGAGACTGTGAGAGTGTTAGGGACTGTGTGAGACTGCGAGAGAGACTGTGTGAGACTGCGAGAGAGACTGTGAGAGTGTGAGACTGAGACTGTGTGAGACTGAGACTGTGTGAGACTGCGAGAGTGTGAGACTGCGAGAGTGTGAGACTGTGTGAGAGACTGTGTGAGACGGTGTGTGAGAGAGTGTGAGAGTGTAAGAACTGTGAGAGTGTGAGGGACTGTGAGAGTGTGAGGGACTGTGAGAGTGTGAGAGACTGTGTGAGACTGCGAGAGAGACTGTTTGAGACTGCGAGAGAGACTGTGTGAGATTGTGAGAGTGTGAGACTGTGTGAAAGTGTGAGACTGTGTGAGACTGTGAGAGTGTGAGTGACTGTGAGACTGCGAGAGAGACTGTGTGAGACTGCGAGAGAGACTGTGAGAGACTGTGAGAGTGTGAGACTGAGACTGTGTGAGACTGAGACTGTGTGAGACTGAGACTGTGTGAGACTGAGACTGTGTGAGACTGTGTGAGACTGTGACTGTGTGAGACTGTGTGAGAGAGTGTGAGAGTGTAAGAGACTGTGAGAGTGTGAGGGACTGTGAGAGTGTGAGGGACTGTGAGAGTGTGAGAGACTGTGTGAGACTGCGAGAGAGACTGTGTGAGATTGTGAGAGTGTGAGACTGTGTGAAAGTGTGAGACTGTGTGAAAGTGTGAGACTGTGTGACTGTGTGAGACTGTGAGAGTGTGAGGGACTGTGAGAGTGTGAGAGACTGTGAGACTGCGAGAGAGACTGTGAGAGACTGTGAGAGTGTGTGTGACACTGTGTGTGAGACTGAGAGTGTGTGTGACACTGTGTGTGAGACTGAGAGTGAGAGAGTGTGAGACTGTGAGAGAGTGAGAGACTGTGAGAGTGTGAGAGAGAGTGTGAGAGAGAGTGTGAGACTGTGAGACTGTGTGAGACTGTGTGACTGAGAGTGTGAGAGAGAATGTGAGACTGTGTGTGAGACTGTGTGTGAGAGAGAGACTGTGAGAGTGTGACTGTGTGAGAGTGTGAGACTGTGTGAGAGTGTGAGACTGTGTGAGAGTGAGACTGAGAGAGTGTGAGAGAGAGTGTGAGACTGTGTGTGAGACTGTGAGAGAGTGTGAGAATGAGAGAGTGTGAGAGTGAGAGACTGTGAGAGTGTGAGACTGTGTGAGACTGTGTGAGACTGTGTGTGAGACTGTGACTGTGTGAGACTGTGTGAGACTGTGTGTGAGAGTGTGAGACTGTGTGTGAGTGTGAGACTGTGTGAGTGTGAGACAGTGTGAGACTGTGTGAGACTGTGTGTGAGAGTGTGAGACTGTGTGTGAGAGTGTGAGACTGTGTGAGTGTGAGACTGTGAGACAGTGTGTGATACTGTGAGACTGTGTGTGAGACTGTGTGAGACTGTGTATGAGACTGTGTGTGAGACTGTGTGTGTGAGAGTGAGAATGTGTGAGAGTGTGAGAGTGAGAGACTGTGAGACTGAGTGAGAGAGAGAGACTGTGAGACTGTGTGAGTGTGAGACTGTGTGAGTGTGAGACTGTGTGTGAGACTGTGTGTGAGACTGTGTGTGACACTGTGTGTGAGACTGAGAGTGAGAGAGTTACACTGTGAGAGAGTGTGAGACTGTGAGAGTGTGAGAGAGAGTGTGAGACTGAGAGAGTGTGAGAGAGAGTGTGAGAGTGTGAGACTGTGTGTGAGAGTGTGAGACTGTGTGAAACTGTGTGAGACTGTATGACTGAGAGTGTGAGAGAGACTGTGAGACTGTGTGTGAGAGAGAGACTGTGAGAGTGTGACTGTGTGAGAGTGTGAGACTGTGTGAGAGTGTGAGACTGTGTGAGAGTGAGACTGAGAGAGTGTGAGAGAGAGTGTGAGACTGTGTGTGAGACTGTGAGAGAGTGTGAGAGTGAGAGAGTGTGAGAGTGAGAGAGTGTGAGACTGAGACTGTGTGTGAGTGTGAGACTGCGTGTGTGTGAGACTGCGTGTGTGTGAGACTGCGTGTGTGAGAGAGTGTGAGAGACTGTGAGAGTGTGAGAGACTGTGTGAGACTGAGAGAGACTGTGAGAGACACTGAGAGTGTGAAACTGTGTGAGACTGTGTGAGACTGTGACTGTGTGAGAGACTGTGTGAGACTGTGAGACAGTGTGAGAGAGTGTGAGAGTGTGTGAGAGTGTAAGAGACTGTGAGAGTGTTAGGGACTGTGTGAGACTGCGAGAGAGACTGTGTGAGACTGCGAGAGAGACTGTGAGAGTGTGAGACTGAGACTGTGTGAGACTGAGACTGTGTGAGACTGCGAGAGTGTGAGACTGCGAGAGTGTGAGACTGTGTGAGAGACTGTGTGAGACGGTGTGTGAGAGAGTGTGAGAGTGTAAGAGACTGTGAGAGTGTGAGGGACTGTGAGAGTGTGAGGGACTGTGAGAGTGTGAGAGACTGTGTGAGACTGCGAGAAAGACTGTTTGAGACTGCGAGAGAGACTGTGTGAGATTGTGAGAGTGTGAGACTGTGTGAAAGTGTGAGACTGTGTGAGACTGTGAGAGTGTGAGTGACTGTGAGACTGCGAGAGAGACTGTGTGAGACTGCGAGAGAGACTGTGAGAGACTGTGAGAGTGTGAGACTGAGAGTGTGTGAGACTGAGAGTGTGAGGGACTGTGAGAGTGTGAGGGACTGTGAGACTGCGAGAGAGACTGTGTGAGACTGCGAGAGAGACTGTGAGAGACTGAGAGTGTGAGACTGAGAGTGTGTGAGACTGAGAGTGTGTGAGACTGAGAGTGTGAGACTGAGAGTGTGTGAGACTGTGAGAGAGACTGTGTGAGACTGCGAGAGAGACTGTGTGAGACTGTGAGAGTGTGAGACTGTGTGAAAGTGTGAGACTGTGTGAAAGTGTGAGAGACTGTGTGAGACTGCGAGAGAGACTGTGTGAGACTGCGAGAGAGACTGTGAGAGACTGAGACTGTGAGAGACTGAGAGTGTGTGAGACTGAGAGTGTGTGAGACTGAGAGTGTGAGGGACTGAGAGAGTGAGGGACTGAGAGAGTGTGAGGGACTGTGTGAGACTGCGAGAGAGACTGTGTGAGACTGCGAGAGAGACTGTGAGAGTGTGAGACTGAGAGTGTGTGAGACTGAGAGTGTGTGAGGGACTGTGAGAGTGTGAGGGACTGTGAGAGTGTGAGGGACTGTGTGAGACTGCGAGAGAGACTGTGTGAGACTGCGAGAGAGACTGTGAGAGACTGTGAGAGTGTGAGACTGAGAGTGTGTGGGACTGAGAGAGTGTGTGGGACTGTGAGAGTGTGAGGGACTGTGAGAGTGTGAGGGACTGTGTGAGACTGCAAGAGAGACTGTGTGAGACTGCGAGAGAGACTGTGTGAGACTGCGAGAGAGACTGTGAGAGTGTGAGACTGAGAGTGTGAGACTGTGTGAGACTGAGAGTGTGAGACTGTGTGAGAGTGTGAAACTGAGACTGTGTGAGAGTGTGAGACTGAGACTGTGTGCGACTGTGAGACAGAGTGTGTGCGACTGCGAGACTGCGACTGTGAGACTGCGACTGTGTGAGAGACTGTGTGAGAGACTGTGTGAGAGTGTGAGACAGAATGTGTGCTTTGCAATGCGTTGCTTACCCCTCTGGCACTCAAAGGGTTAAGTTGAGCTAACATAGCAATATAACACACGGTGGCTCTTCAGCTGAGGCAATGTAGCAATATGCTGAGGTATCAAATAGAAAGTGGTGTTTGAGGCTTGCCCTCTGTAACATACAGCAAAGCATCTCTCTCCCTTTAAGGAGAAAGGGCGGGAATCAGGAAGCAGGAAGTGGAGGAGCGACAGTTGAGACTGTGAGGTGACTGAAGAGATGATGAGTTAAATAAGAGTTGCTATTAAGTTTGTATTTTATGGGAACATTACACCCTCATACTGAAACAGAGTGTATGGAGGGTTACTGTTATCTGTGGGAGGTGACACAGTGTGTTTGTGGGGTCATGATCCTGAGTGTGAGTGGACCGGGAGAAGTTACTGATATCCCTACCTCAGGAGCGAGTGGCAGTTATATATTTTTTTTTTGTCAGTTGGATACTGGTGGGCGGGCTGGAGGGGCGGGCCAACTCCCTGTATGATAAACACGCCCCCATTGAATCACCCAATGAGAGCAGTAAAGTCCCCATTCAATCACCCAATAGGAGTTGTGTCTCCTAATGAGACATAAATTATGTAATTAGACATTCTGTTCAATGCGAGTTTCTTTTCTGAGGAGACATAAATTATGTTCTGTGTGTGGGGTACCATAAATTATGCAATGAGGCTTATTCTTTTATATATATAGATATATATATAGGTTGAACAAAGTTCAACCTTTGTCTCATAACGCAGGCACATGAGAATTATATAGCTTTCCTGCTACCTAATCTTCTCTTAAATGTATCCATTGTATCTGCCATAACCATATCCTTTGGTAAGGAATTCCATAATTTAACTGACCTTACTGAAAAACCTCTTCCTCTGCTGAAGTTGAATCTTCCTTTTCTCTAATCTCAAGGGGTGTCCCCTGGTTATTTGATCAGGTCTTGGAATGAATAGCTCACCAGAGAGATCCTTGCATTGACCTCTCATATACCTGTACATTGTGATAAGATCTCCTCTTAGTCATCTTTTCGCTAGAATAAATAAACCAAGTCTGTCAACTCGTTCCTCATACATCAAGTCCTCCATTCCCCTAATTAGTTTTGTTGCTCTTCACTGTACTCTCTCCAGTTCTTGTCAGGCAAAGAAGGACAAACACAAAGATCAAATATAACCACCTTTATTTATTATAACAGCAATAATAGTAGAGTCCACACAGAACCCCAGACATATGAAAATAGGACCCAAGGTCCCTCCCGAGCTGCACACTGTGCTGTGCACTGCACTACTCAATATCTCGAGACTAGGGAGGCGGCTCAAGTGGGACAACAGAAGAATGGTAGAATATGTGTCACCACTTGATCTGCGAATGGAAGCAACAGAGCGCAAGAGAAGACCAGAGGCAGGAGACACCGAGACTACAAGTCAGGCAAGCAGGTAGTGTAGGGAGCAAGTAGGCAGCCAAAGTCACAGGTCAGACAAGCTGGGGACTCCATGGAGTGAGAGTAACCAGGCCACTGGTCAGTCAACCGGAGACTATGCTGAGCGAGTAGGAGCCAGGGCCACTGGTCAGGCAAACCAAGGACTACAAGGAGCAAAAGTAATTAGGCCCACGGGAAAGGCAACTGGAGGCTACCCTGAGCGGGTAGTAGCCAGGGCCACTGGTAGGCAAGCCGGGGTCATACACAGAGCGAGTAGTCAGCCAGAGCCACAGGTCAGAACTGCAGAGAGCAAGGGTAACGAGCAGGAACACCACGTAAGGGCAATGACTCCCAGGCCCAAGGAGGTTTATAAAGGAGGCAGGACCCAATTAGGCCACCCAGAATAGGCCCATAAACAGGCGTCCGTGCTAGTGCCTGTTACCTGATGTTAGCAATGAGGAAGTGGCCGGATAATATTTATTGAAGCCCAGGAACCTCTGTATGGATTGTAGCCCCATGGGAAGCGGCCACTGCTTTTGTGGATCCATGGCCAGGCCAGTGGATGAAATCAAGTATCCCAAGAAGGTCACCTGGGATTTGTGGAATTCAGACTTCTCAAGTTTGCTGAACAACGTTTTCTCTCTTAGCAGTTGTAGAACCCGTGCTACATCTACTCTATGTGCCTCCAAAGTGGGAGAATGGATGAGTACATCGTCCAAATATACTACAACGCAACTCTGAAGTAGGTCCCTTAAAATGTCATTAATGAACTCCTGGAAGACAGCGGGTGCGTTTCACAATCCAAAAGGCATTAACAAATACTCATAGTGCCCACTCCAGGTGTTAACGCTGTCTTCCATTCATCGTGAAAACAGTTGAGCTTTTGATACGATCGAATAGCTCCATGCTAGTGCTTGTTACCTGATGTCAGCAATGAGGAAGTAGCCGGAGGCCATGCCGGCCGGCGCCCATACAGAGGTAGGAAGCACAGAAAAACTTAGCCTCTAAGGGAGACTGTGATAGTTCTACAATGTCCTTTTTCAGAACTGGTGACCAAAACTGCACTGCATATTCCGGGTAAGGTCTTACCAGTGATTTACACAGTGGAAAGATGATGTTATACTCTTGCTTCAATACCACTTTTTATGACTTTGTTTGCTTGTGCTACTGCCATTCGACACTGGTTACTGTTTCCAGGTTTGCCATTTACAAGGATTCCCATGTCTTTCTTTAGCAACAAGTCCCCTATGATGATTCCATTAAGTTCATAGTTAGCATTGGGATTTTCCTTTCCAAATGCATTACTTTCCCACATTAAACTTCATATTCCATTTGGTTTCCCAATCTGCCATTTTATGTAAATCTCTCTGTAGAGAACAAATAACCTGTTCTGAATTAATTACCCTGCAAAATTTGGTGTTATCTGAAATATTGCTATTTTGCTTTCTATATCTATTTCCAGGTCATTTATAAATATGTTAAAAGGCAGTGGCCCAAGTAATGAACCCTGAGGTACTCCACTCTCAACTTTAACTGTATTGAAGAATTGTCCATTTATAACCACACACTGCTCCCTATCTTTCAGCCAATTTTCTATCCAATTGCAAAGGTTATTCCCTAGCCCCAATTTCCTTATTTTATACCCAGCCTTCTGTGTGGCAGTTTATCAAATGCCAATGCAAAACTGGATATACTACATCAAATGCCTTACTATTATCTTGGTTGCTACTTATTACTTCATAGAAGCTGAAAAGATTATTTGGCATGATCTATTCCTCATAAAACCATGTTGATTCCTGCTAATAATCTTATTTTGATCCTGAATATAATACCTTATTATCCCTTGTAGCAGTTTTCTCAATACAGAGGTCAAACTCACAGGTCTATAATTCCCAGGTTCTGTTTTAGTTGCCTTCTTACACAGAGACTCTACATTGGCTCTGCACCAATCTTCTGGCACTGAGCCTGTGGTGACAGAATCTTTAAAGAGTAAAAAAGAGGGGTTTTACTAACACTGCACTGAGGTCCTGAAGAACCCTTAGATGTATACTATCAGGACCCAGTGCTTTGTCGGTCTTAATTTTGTTCATTCTTCCCATGACCTTTTCTTTTGTTAACCCAATATCTGATAACTGTATTGTTTTATTTGTTACTTGATAAGGCTCTTCTACCATTCCTTGTTCCTTTGTATATACTGATGCAAAGAAAGTGTTTAGAACATTAGCCTTTTCCTTATCCTCTCTAATCAACTCACCCATCTCATTTTTGAAAGGTCCAATGCACTCCCATTTAAGTTTTTTGCCATTTATATATTTGAAAAACTGGTTTTGGATTAGTCTTGCTCTCCCTTGCAATTCGAGTTTCATTATCTATTTTTTGCTAACCTTATTGACTTTTTGCAAACTTTGTTGCACTCCCTGTATTTTAAGAGAGAATTTCTGTCCCTTTAGATTTATTAGTTTAAATGCTTTTTTCCTTGCCATTTCCTTCTTTACATTTGTAGATAACCACATTGGCTGTGATCTACGTCTTTTTAATTTGTTCCCCACTGGTCTATACTGTTGGGTACATTTCTGCAAACTACATTTTAATTCTGACCATTTTCCCTCACTATTTTTGCCTTTAAGTGCTGTATCCCAGTCTAAGTGTTGTGGTGATATCATTTTTAAAGAGTAAAAAGAGGGGTCTTGCTAATTCTGCACTGAGTTTCTGTTATCTTAAAGGTCCCATGTAGACCAAAATGTTGACCCATTGAGATTGTTTGCAGGTAAGCCTTATTAAAGATTAATTAAGAACCCACTGATGGAGAGCTTGGCTGGACCTCGACCATGGTGGACGTGTGATACAAGCACTCTTTAGATCCTACTACCGCTGAAGGAGTCTTTTTTTAACCCCTGTATACATTGCTAATCTGTAGTATGTTCGAGTGAAGGATCTAGAAGAAGCCCAGGAATCCTTCCTTACAACAGCAGGAGGAAACTACTGACCAAGTATCTGTTCATATTGACGACTTGGAAAATTTTGTCCAGAAATCGAATATTAGGATCAAGAGGCTCCCTGAATCCATTTCCACCAAGGACCTCCTTACCACCTTGCAACAGGTTTTTGGTAAGCTGCTTGACCTGCCCTCAACCGACCTAGTCAAGATAGAGCAGGCCCATAGGGCCCTGTGTCCACAGATTCAACAGGCCAGTCACCCTCGTGATGTTGTTACCTGAATTATTTTGCACAGAAATATTATGAGGCATGCTAGATATTGTCCTACAATTACTTTTGAAGACGCCCAGATCTCCCTCTGCAATGATTTATCCCTCCAGACTCTGCAGCTCCGGCGCCAACTTAAGTCTTTGGCTGGCACTCTTTGTCAACTCCATATTCCATATAGATGGGGTTTTCCCAATCTTCATGATTATAAATTTTGAGGGACACACTTTCACTGTATGCAAGACTGGGTAGATGAAGGATCTCCAGTGATTCCGCGCAATGATATGGGACCGACCTTGCAGAACCTGCCACTACAGCAGCGGAAGAAATGGGCACCAGGTCCCCACTTGCGGTAAGCTCCTTGCCTCTGATACCTGATGACTCTCCTGCCTGCCATACTGGGCTTTCAATTGCAACTGAGTTGTTATTGGTCTCCCTTCTTCCTAACAATGGGTTCTTACTGGGGGGTTCTCCCTGAGCATTGCTACTCCCTCACACCTGTCGGATGGAGGACCGATGGCTTCTATACTTCCCACTTTCCCTACTCAGTGTCCATCTTTTAAATTGTTTTAACTTGTTTTGGATTATATCTAACTTCCACTTCTCCATGTACTGGCAGGTCGAGTGTGAATGGGCTTAAGTCTTATCTATCTCTAGGCCTGTGAAGTTACTTGAAGCATTTGTGCTATGCTGCACTTTGCTGTTGGGAAATGGTGGTGAATATGGTCTTGTGGATGCTCCCTTCTCGATCTGCAGTTTCTGTTTTCCCCTTACCTGGTTAGGAAGACCTAGGCCTTTTACCTAGCTAGATTTTGACCCCTCTGTATCTGTGTCCCTTTTTGGGCTACTCATGCCCATGCCCTTCCTCTTATCCTATATAATAATTCGCTAAATCGTGTGTAACGCCGCGACATGCGCGGTACACACTGCTGCGCGTGCTACAGTCATGCGCAGTAGAGACTGCCTGCACCGCAGCTGATACAGAGCTGGGTGCTCCGAAGGAGCGCCCAGCTCTGTATCAGCCGCGGCGCGGGCAGTCTCTACTGTGCGTGACTGCCCCGCGACCGGGTGCCAGTGGCACTGTGGCCCGTGTAATGGGCTGTTCAACTAGTTATTATTATAAAAAAAAAAATGCATATGGTGTTCAAGTATGGATATCCCATGTGTCTTTGTAACCGTATCTTTAAAATGTTGCTTATTTTATTGTTCTTCTCCCCCAGGCATGATGAAATTGTTTGATGCATGCTGGGTCATTCTTGTTGCCTTCCTTCCTGAGGCGGCGGGTCGATCGGGTTCCCCCTGCTTTTGGGGGCTCACATATTATTCACTCTGCTACTTTGCTCCGGAGAGTGTTACCCTTTATTGCTGAGCCTCCATTTCTGCCGGTCCTGGGCCTTAATGCCTGGTGACAGCTCCTCTTATGCTGAGGCTGTCCAGTTATGGGATTGTCTTCTTTTATTATGTCTCATACTTGTACATCCGTTGTCCCCCCCCTTTCTTGGAATTTGGGGAACCCGAGCTGCATTCTCATGGTTCGTATATGTTTTGATGAACAGTTTTATACTGATGGTTCAGAGCCATTGCACAATAGTCTTTTCTTCCTACTACAACCCTTCAGTTGCACTATTCTCTTCTTTATGTTTGTCAAGTCGGCCATTGCTCTTTTAATGTTCTCTGATTATGGAATGGCACTATCACAGTCTACCTTAGAGGCCTAGTTATCCTGTGCTTCCTTCCTCTGTGGTGTGTCGGCCTGGGAGTCATTGCCCTTACGTGGTGTTTCTTATATTATTTCTTGTGCTCCATTGTGACCTGTGCTCTCTTGAGAATCCGCTCCGTGTATGACCCCGGCTTGTCTGACTAACCACATCGGTTCTGACCTGTGGCTCTGTCTGACTAACTAGCTGTGTGTATGATCCTGGCTTGTCTGACCACCCACATCGGTTCTGACCTGTGTCTCTGGCTGACTTATTTGCTCCGTGTAGTCCCAGGTTTGTCTGACTTCTGACTCTTGCTGCCTATCTCTCCATCTAGTCCCTGGCTTGTCTGACCTGTGGCTCTGGCTGACTAATGGCTCTGTACTCTCTGAACTTGCCTGACCATCAGTCTCAGTGTTTCATGGTTCTGGTCTGTTCTCGCTCCCTGTTGCCTCTGGTCGCGTGACCCAGGGTGGAGGCTTGTGCCTCAGTTACCGTTCCCTCTGGTGTTCCATCCACACCAAGGTCCTAGTCTCCGGTATCTCGCAGTAGTGCAGTGCGCAACACACTGTGCAGCTCTGGGTAGGAGCCTTGGTCCTATCATCCTGTGTTCTGGGGTTCTGTGGGCTATACTATTATGACTGTACTTATTAATAAAGGTGGATTTATATTTTATATTCGTGTCTGTCCTTATTTGCCTGATTACCGTGACAGGCACCCCGTGGTTGCTGCTACCGTTTGCTTGTTGATTTCCTACCATTGCTTTATGTGGTTAATTATGTTGCCTTAGAAATACTGTATGCTTCTACATTTGCATACTTTCTGAGTTTGGCCCTATACCAGTACCCGCGTACTGGAGTGACAGAACCTCTACCGGTGCAACTAGCAGCCGGTTATACATGGAGCGAACCAGTACCCACGTACTGGAGTGACAGAATCTCTACCGGTGCTGTCTAGGACTGAACAGCAACTGGATAATACATGGAGCAAACCAGTTCCCGCGTACTGGAGTGACAGAACCTCTACCGGTGCAACTAGCAGCCGGTTATACATGGAGTGAACCAGTACCCACGTACTGGAGTGACAGAATCTCTACCAGTGCCGTCTAGGACTGAACAGCAACTGGTCATGCGTGGAGCAAACCAGTACCTGTGTACTGGAGTAACAGAACCTCTACTGGTGCAATGAGCAGCCGGTTATACATGGAGTAAATCAGTACCCGCGTACTGGAGTGACAGAACCTCTACCGGTGCAACAAGCAACCGGTTGTATGTGGAGCAAACCAGTACCCGCGTACTGGAGAGTAAAACACAAGTGAATGAAAATGTCGCCAGGGTGACTGGAGGAGAGAGACATACTGCAGGCGATCCAGGAGCAGAAACACAGCCAGTGATGGACAGGAAACAGATCTACAGGCAGTCAACCGGATCAGGAACGGCAGCAGGAAACAGCAGCAGGAACAGCAACCCCAACCAGATCAGGAACAGATGCTGGAACCAGGGAAGCTGGCAGACAGGAACTCAGGCGATCACAGACGAGCAGGAACAGAGTAACGGCCCAGGAAGCTCAGGAACCCAATGCAGGTGCAGGCAGCATGGAGACAACAAGAAAGGGCAAACAAAGGGTGCCCAAGCTCAGTCTAAATAGGCAATACAGGGCGGGCTGAAGCCAGGCAGCCAATGGAGAGCCCCCTTCTGACAACTGACAAAGAAAGGCAGCAATCACGGGCACCGTGATACATTGCTAGGGTACGAAGCTGGTCGAACATGGGCTGCTTATTGTCAGGCTTTGCTGCGGCTACGGCCGAATAAAGTTGCCAGCCACAAGGCTGGATGGCAAACTTCAGAGAAGCTGGAAGTGAGCCCAGGATAGACTGACAATAAACACAACAGTCTTTCCTGCAGGGGAGAATGCAGGCTAGGGAGCGAAGAGTGGGGCGTGTGGATGGAGGGCGTAGGCCATGACATTGGCTGGAACTCTCCTGTGAGGAAGGTAAGAACAAGTGACACAGAATAGAACAGCAACAATATTGGGATGGTAGCAGACAAGTAGTCTCATGTTTTGCAGGGTCATACAAAGGTCTGTCAATGGCATGAATCACTTAGGCAGAAAAGTAGCCTTAGGCTTTGCAGGTTCATGCACAGAACAATCAACAGAGAACCAGGACTCAGAACTGTAAGTCAAGAAGGGCAAGACAGCTTAGGAGCTCACAGGAACACATCCTGCTGGCTAATGGAACACAGTAATAGTGCGCCAATGCCAGATATGGGGCTTCTTCTCGGCCGTTGCCGATGTGCACAGACGCGAGGCTCTGTCGCCTCTGTCTTTTACTTCCATATCGAATTACTTTGCGTATGGTTGAAGTAGCACGCAATGTCATTCACACAGAAGTAAAAGACCAAGCCGACAGAGCCTCGCACCAGTGCACAGCGGCAATGGCCGAGAGAAAGCCCTGTGAGGAGAGGCTGGAGAAAAGGGTTACACTGAGCCGACGGAGCCTCGCGTCAGTGCACAGTGGCATCAGCCGAGAGGGAACCCTGTGAGTAGAGGCTGGAGAAAAGGGTGACACTGAGCCGACTGAGGCTTGAGCCAGTGCACGGCAGCATAGGCTGAGAGGGAGCCCTGTGAGGAGAGGCTGGAGAAAAGGGTGACACTGAGCCGATGGAGCCTCGCACCAGTGCACGACGGCATCAGCTGAGAGGGAACACTGTGAGAGAGGCTGGAGAAAAGGGTAACAATTGGTTTCACTTTACTCCTCTTGTGCTTATTCCCCAATGGTATATATTGATGTTTATATTTGTCTAAGAGCATTTAAAACAAATTCCATGATTCTTGTGGATTTTTATCTTAATTTTAAGGGACTCAGTTCTCCCCCAAAACGGTCCCTTCTGTATAGGGAAAGTGCTCTCCTACAGGATCAGATTTGTTTGATACAAGAGACGCATTACTGTAGCCAAAATATTCCCATCATCTGCAGTAAATTATATACCCTACAATATTGCAGTTCTGCACCATTCAAACATAAAGGAGTTAACATAAAAATGTTCATTTTGAGATTCAGAACCTCAGAAGACGAGAGTTGCTATGTCTTTATCAAGCGTAGGCTTGGCTCATTATTAATTACTATAGCCATGATCCTAAACATACATAGTAAATTAGGTTCAATAAAGACACAAGTCCAACATTTGCCCCAAACCCTAGTGACATGAGATCCTAATTCCAGGCAGCTCCCCTACCTCAGCAGAGTCATAGAACACCTTAACAGAAGGTCTCAAAGTACTTGACGGGGACTTCAATACGGTTCTTGATCCCTCCAATGGACTGTTCCAGTGTCATGGTTGGTTCTCTGGACAGCAGTTGTCCTGTTCACCCTAGTTTTCCTGGATCCTGGGTCTGCCTCCAAGCTCCCACTGGTTAATGACCCCCAGCTGTATCTGGTTGAGGAGACTATTTAAACCAGTCTGCCTGAACAATCTGTGCTCAGTTGTTTGGCCTGACCAGAAACGCAGCCTTGCTTCCTGTTTGAGCTCTTTTGGTTTCCTGACTATTGGCTTGTTGCTACTTTAGTCCTGTGCTGCCTGCCCTGACCCCTGCCTGAATCTTTGACCACTGAACTTATGCTGCCTGCCCTGACCTCTGCCTGGATCTTAGACCACTGGTCCTTTGCTGCCTGCCTTGATCTGGACTTGCCTGTGACTATGTCTCTGTTGATTCCTGTACTGCATTTGCCCCTGTTTATACTCCTACTGTGTGGGGCTCTGTTTTCGCTTTCAGGCAACTCATTAGCGCAGTTCTGCACAGGTGTGCGCCTCCCTCCCATTTGGGTCCAGCTCCTGAACTACCTACAGTGAACTACCTACAGGTAGACTGTAGTTCCTGACATCCAGTGGATCCTCAAGCTTACCACTCTCCCATTATCCCAAAATCCACAGATTGATTCAGACTTCTGCTTACTTGGATGTGTGGCATTTACTTCACCCAACTGTCCACAGTTATGCTTTCTTTTCCACCCTCATTCTTCTTATTCAAGAATTGATCTTTTGTTGGTTAATCAAGCTCACCTAGACTATATTGCAGATCCTACGATCCATTCTGTCACCTGGTCCTATCATTCACCCACTGATGTGTCTTTGGCAGCTCCCCAAAAGCTCTCCTTCAGTAGGAGTTGTAGATTAGACTCATCCCTTCTATCTGAAATCAGGTCCACTGACCAGATTCAGGATTCCATCAAGGAACATATTGACTTTACTATTACTGTAGAGATGACAGCTACTAAAGTTTGGGAGTCCTTGAAATGTTTTATGCGAGGCCAATATAATAAACTAACCTCATACAGGAAAAGCTCGGCTAGAGCAAAGCTTGATGATTTGCTTGGCAAACTTAGCACTCTGGAATGCAACCATAAAATCTGTGGTCATCCACGCAAATTAAATCACTGTTATTAGCAATGCTCAGTAGTTCCTTTCTTTGTACCAAGCGTTACTATTGTGAACATGCCAATCAATGTGGTAGGTGGCCCTCTCAGCAGGTCTAATAGTAAAGACTGACAGTAAGAGTCATACTATTTGCACCCCTGATGGTCGCCTTGCCCTGATCTTCCCAATATAGCTTCCACCTTTCACCAATTCTGTAGCTCATTGTATAACCTAGATGTTCCCTGGGGTACCTCTTTTCACTCTCTACAGTGCAGGTACATAAGAGAAGCTGCTTTTCTCTTACTTACCCTGACACAGGCCCAATCCATGGTTGCTGATATCACTCCAGAAGAGGTAGTATTTACAATTAAGCAAATATCAGTTGGGAAGAGCTCTGGCCCCAACAGCTTCCCCCTGCTGTTCTATAGGTGATTTGTGGACCTATTAGCCCCGTTACTGACAGACACCTTCAATGAACTGCCTACAATGATCCTAGATCATCCTCTTGTTACCAAAATACATATTACCCTCATCTGCAAATTTGGGAAAGATTCATCCTTTTGTGTTAGCTATAGCCCAGTCTCTCTACTTGAATGAATTAAAGTTTATTTATAACATACTACTTAATGTGGATGTAATAATTTATGCTCAGATCGACTACGATCCTTTCTGCCCAGCTTCATCCATGTTGATCAAACTAGTTTTGTACCGGGTGGGGAGACTAGGGATAATACTATTAAACTAATAAATCTTATTCATCATTCCCATATTTCCACTTTGGACTCTATTTTAGTCTCTGTTGATACGGAGAAGGCATTTCACAGGGTTAATGGGGACTTTATCCGTCTGATCCTGCAGTGGTTTGGCTTGGGGGACAAATTAGATACATTTGTTTTAGCTCTTTACCACAACCCCTCAGCTAGTGTGTGAGTTAATGGTACCCTCTTCAATTATCTTGGATAATTTTCATTATGACCGTGGAAACCTTGGCTAGTAGAATATGTGGTAATGGCTCCATATTAGGTCTTCTGTTCCAGAATGACCATAAACTAACCCTTTTTACAGATAACCTTATTTTCATAATCACCAACCCTCTTTGCTCTTTATCTGCCATCCTAAAGGAACTTCTCGTCTTTGATGAAGTGAGTAACTTCAAAATGAATGTGGCTAAACCTGAGATTCTCAACCCTTCCATCCCTCGAGAACATACTGCAGCTCTTCAGGCTTTGGCCCCTTTGAAATGGTCAGATACTTACACCCCTTATTTGTCTTGTTCCCTCTATTCCATTTCTTTTTGATGCAATTATATGCCATTGGAAAAAGCTATCTCAGATGACTTACATAAGCATAAAACCCTCTTAAACTGGCCAAAGTATGTTTAAGCTTGCTTACTCCCCCAAGGTACTACTGCTAGAGAGGTTTATAAAGGCCTAGTAAACGGCATTATTTAACTAACTTGCTTGGACTGAAATTATTCCAAGGTATATGAGTGAATACAGCTGAGAAACTCAAATGCATATTGGAAAGGTCTAATATACAAGCTTCATGCAGTTTATAGCAGAGGTTGGTCAGACTTATGTACATAGACTGGTAGAAATATGCCAGTTCTTTCGGTACCCATCCACTCACTGCAAGTAATCCCTGTTTAAAACCAGGTCAGTTTAGCCATGAAGGCATTGGCTTGAGATCTTTTTAGGAAGAATATATATATATATAGGTGTTTTTAAAATCTACTAATTTATTCACAAACAATTTTTATATTATAATTCGCTAGGATGTTTGTCAGAAGCCGTCATGTGCAGTAGAGACGGCTGCACGCGCTGCAGTCATGCACAGTAGAGACTGCCCGCGCTACAGCTGATATGGCGTGGGGTGCTCCAAATTCACACTGGAGTCCTCTCTGCGCACCTTCCTGGAACCGCTTAGGAAGGTGTGCAGAGAGGACCACATTCTGAATTTGGAGTGCCCCACTCCGTATCAGCCACGGCACGTTTGGGCAGTCAGTACTGCACATGACTGCAGCGCCGCCAGTGTTGGCTTGTGTACACGGGCTTTACAACTAGTTTTTATATATAATGTTTTCTTCAGGGGCAACATTTGGGAATTATTGATCTAAAGTGTTTCTGTAAGCCATAATGATGACAGTACATCTTAGATAGCACTCACTTAAATAGGAACTTGCACTTTCTATTAGGCATATGGCGACTAGCTTCATAATAGTGCTATTAGCTCTCATAAGTACCCAGTTCTGAAGTAATCCTTAGTCTTCGGAGACCGGAGGCCAGGCATCAGTGCACACATCTTGTCTTAGAGACGTCTGCGTGCCTGCGCTGTCTGTCCTGGTCTCCTCTAGGAGGCATTGCATGATGCCTTAAGGCACCGGAAGGGACTGATGGCGCAGACAGCACTAAAGCAAGAAGCCTGGCCGTCAGTCTCAGAAGAATAAGGATTACTTCAGAACCGGGTAATTATGTGAGATAATAGCACTCTTATGAAGCTAGTCACCATATGCCTAATTATTGGAGGGCGACTTTATAGAGGGTATAAGTTCCGCTTTAAAATGGGGTACTGTGGCCAGGTAAGCAAGCTTAAACATACTGTAGGAAAATTAAGACAAGACGCTCATATTTGGAAACAGGTGAATTAACACATTGGGATAATATATGTTCTACACAAGGTTTACATTGAAGTAATTGGTATAGAGTAGCACAGGATTGTCTTTTTTTTCAGTTCAGGGCTCTTCCCTTCTGTCTCTCATTAGCATCAGGGGGGTGTTTGCGAAAGTTCTGGCAGCCTCTCTAGAGTGTCTTAGGGAGATGGACATCAACATCATCCCCTGCCTTGACAGTCTCCTCGTTATTGCAAAGTTAGAAGCTCAAGATTTAACACCACAAGATGCTTAGATCACCTTTCAGACCTGGGCTGGCTCATAAACAAAGCAATAGGCAGCTCATTCCATTTCAGTCTCTATTTTTTTAAGAATCTCCCTGATCACATGGAAGGGAGTAGCCTGCCTCTCTCAGGACAGAATATGTCCACTAAGAGGGAGGGTCCTTTGATTCTGACACCAAGCTGTTCATATAGCACAACAATATCTGCAAATTTTGGGAATCCTAACCTACGCTATTCAGATTCTGACCTGGGCTAAACTCCATCTAAGGCCCATTCAGGTTAATTTCCTCAGTTTCTGAAATGGTGTGTAAGAATCCAGTCCAGAAAGTCCTGCTCTGCAGTTATCTGGGGCTCTGCCTTTTTACCTGGACACACCTATTCACTCCAGCTCTGCTATTGCTTGTCTTCCAGTGTGCTTTCTAGGACACGCCCCCTGAGGCCTATGTCAAGCAGCTTCACAAACACTTAAGGGCCCATGCACAGTTACTGACTAGCTGTTCCAGTTCTGAGATTCCTGATTTCTGTATATGACCATGGCTTTGAATTCTGACCATGCTTCTTTGCCCTAGTCCTGGCCTCTGCTTCTTTCCAGACCAGATTCTGTTTGACAATTTAGGGCTCAATGCAAATGTTGGAGTCGGCAGAAAAAACTGGGGACGGTGGTTTTGTACGTCAAGTAAGCAATGCAAATGTTCCCACTAGTAAGAAATAACGGCAGTTCTGAAACACGACGCCCGTCTCCAGAACATCAAGATCTCACCCATTGGGGACAATGTAGAAGCAAAGCCCAGAGCCATTCAAATGTTGGAGTTAGGGCTAATGCGAGTTAAACTGCAACATTTTCCTCCAGAAATCTAACACCCATTTTTTTTGGCGAACATCACACAACTCAGAGTAGAAAACCACCGTTGAGGAAAATAAAACAGAGAAGCAGGTCATTCAAGGACAAAACCCAAGCATACAGAGGTCACATATTAACCCCTGCAATGCCTAGCAAATACAACAACAGGGCCTACAACAGTGGTTCACAACCCCTCCACCTAAGACACCCCTAACATGCAATCTGGATGTTCCAGGGCACACCTTGCAGTTGTTAGAAAGGGCTCAGTGAAAGGAACAATCAATGGATACATACCTATTAGTAGGTCTCACAGTGGGGATGACAAGAAGGAGATAATTGAGCAGAATGACTACTACAAACGTACATCACAGAACACATGTCCACAAAGCAGTCGTAACTTGTATGGGAATAGTCAGGAAACCTGAGCTTGCGCTCATAGCACACTAAAGAGCCACGGCACAAAGGTTGTGAAACACTGGCCTAAACCATACAAACAAGTCACAGACAAACAACAAGTCTACAACAACCCACAGGGACGAGGGGAACACAAAGCAGCACAACATAAGCCATCCCAACATACCTTTGAACAACAGGGGGTAACACACAACACGACAGGCACACCTGTCACTCTAAGAACAAATCAAGCTCACCTATGTAACATCAGCAGTCAATGGAGACAAAACACACACCTGACGGATATATACCAATTACAAATAATCACACCACTAACCACAGACACACCAGAAAACAATCACCTGGATAACACACACAACTTACCATTAGTCCATTATGACCACATGATACAGAAAAAAGGGAAGAAAGGAAGAGGGACACCAACCAGAAGAGAACCCCCAGACGGTGCCCCCCTACCCCCCAAAAAAGAAACCTAATACATGAGGCACACTCCAGGAGTATACAAAAAATAGAAATAAGCTTTATTAGACAATACAAAATCAATAAAGTGAATGCATCAAATCAATTAAAAACCATCCAGCACCGGAATACAAAGTCATAAAGATATTTTCCTGTAGAATAATGCCCCTATAGACTGAGAGCAAGTAAATGTAAAGCAAATGTACAATACCAAGTACCTACAAAAAATCCAAAGTGGACTATTAGCAATGTGCAAACAAGTCAGCAAGGCCTGCCATGCTGACTTGTTTGTGTGTGTGTAGCACAGTGAATATGCCATTCCATTGCTTGTCAATGTCTTGTCTAGGCGTCAGGACCATGTGAGGTATCCATCAAGGGGATGGCAAGCAGACGTATGTATGTGTGTCACGCGGACACTGCGCGCACACCTCATCTGTATGTAGATCGAGATCCATGAATTAGCTCCTCTGTTTCATGGGTCTTGGTTTAGGCACTGATGTGTGTGCCCACTCACATATACATATGTCTGCTTGCCATATAATGATACAAACCCCATAAGGTCATGATGGCTAGACAACATCCTGACAAGCAATGGATTGTTCACTCCATGTCAAATGACCAAGCTGCACCAGTGGAGTGCCAGTGAGGTCTCCAAAGCATTGCTGACCAATGTGTTGTGTACACCTCTGGCACTCAAGGGTATGATGATGAGTCAGCAATAGCATGACTGTTATGTTCGTAGTGCACCTTCCAATCTTGTTTTCACCCTCTGCAGGCATCCATGGCATGACCCCTCATGGTCCAGAAGTTTGTTCCAGTGACATGTTGAATCCACGTCCATGAGGATCACCTGTTGGTGTCCATGTCAATTACAGATCTGATCACATATGACCATCTGGTGTCATTGATCACCTCTCCCTTGTCGGGGTTCTAAAGGGATAGTAATACTGAATATGTTTAAGAAACCTATCTAGTAGGGTTGATCCCTCTGAGTAAAACAAGGGAACTCCCCCTGCTGAAAGGTGTTTCATTCCAAAGTGATTTCAGCTCAAAGTTGAATGTCATCGATCAGTCTCACAGTGGCCTGAAATTGTACAGTGGCACTGTTGCTACACCATCCCATGGATAGCTCTGGTCCCAGCACCATGAATTTCCATAGGATGGTGTAGCAACAGCGCCACTCGACAATTTACAGGCCACTGTGATTTTCCTATTTAAAAACAACTGTGAGCTGAAATAACCTGTGAATGAAACACCCTTCAGCAGTGGGAATTCCCTTGTTCTACTCAGGGGGATGAACCCTAAAATGTATTTGTTCAAACATTATAAGCATTACTATCCCCTTAATTGTGATCATGTTGTTGATATCCAATGTGTTCATGTTGTTCTATGATGTGACTTGAACTTGAACAACATGAACACATTGGATATCAACAACATGATCACAATTAAGGGGATAGTAATGCTTATAATGTTTGAACAAATACGTGTTGCTTGGCTGTCATATGTCAGTGAGTTGAACTTGTACAAACATGTCTGTATGTGATGTGTGTGTTCACCCCTGCTGTAAAAGCTTGTGACGCCATTCATCATGCATGAGTTGTGTTCACTGCATAGCTTTGCAATGTATTGGAGACAACTCATTACCTGACACCAATGTTAGATATTCATGAGTTGTGTTCGCTCCATAGCTTTGCAATGCATTGGAGACAACTCTGCCAAACAAACAACATCTTGAATAGGAAACATGCATGGACACAAATGTTATGAATAAGTGCAAATGTTTATTGAACGGGCCTGAAGAAGGTTGGCTCTACTTCCTTTTCTTGGGAGGGTCGGGGGTGCAACAGAGTTGGATTCCCTCTCACTGCGGTGGGTTACCAGAGGGTGGCTGGTGGTGGTGGTGGATCACTGCTGGCTGGAGATGTGTTACTGGACCCTTCTTGTGATGGGTGGCCCATGTTATGGTGCTGGTTTTCCCGCCGGCTTGAGTCCTGCATGTAGCCGAGGACCTCCATCATGCCAGTGTTGAATTGCAACTGCTGGGTATTGGCAACCACCTGTTGTGCCTCCACTCCATGATCCACCCTATGTTCAGCTCGATCCTCCGTACGGATCTGGCATACCTCTGTATTACCGCGAGCTGCTCCCCCTGGACAGCCACACATGCTTCGTTGAGTACTGCTGTGGGAGTGGGTGACACGGACATGGTGGGCATGGAGGCTGGCAGAGTCGGTGGTGTGGGTGAGCGAGTGACAATGGAGGCCCTCAGGAGAGACAGCAACATGGAGGCTGTGGGGGGGGTATGCCAAACGGATCCCCGGATCCCTCAATCCCCTGTGATATTACAGCCTCAGGGTGGCGCACATCTGTTGGTGTGGTTGGGGGATGATGGTGTTGGTGGGAGTGGGGGTGAAGTTTGTGCATTCCTATGGCTGCTGTGGCTCCCAGATCAGCCCGAAGTGATGGTAGTCCAGGGGTCACACCATGGATACCTCCTGGTGATCTCTGCGGTGGTGGCTGAGGCCTAGCTCACGTGCTGGGCTCCGCATGGCCTGGCATCTTCACAGTCTATGGCATTCTGTGCCTCACCATAGACTGCGGTGGTGGAGGAACATGGAGGGCAGGATCAGGCTCGGTCCACTGCTGCTGTGGCTGCTGGGAGTCATGCTGGGGCCACTGCTGCTGTAGCTGCTGGGGGCCATGCTGGGGCCACTACTGCTGTGGCTGCTGGGGGCCATGCTGGGGCCACTGCTGCTGTGGTTGCTGTGTGGTGGTGGTGGCCTCCTCAGAAGAGGTTTCCCCTGACTCCTCTGCTCGTGATGACTGGTATGCTGTGTGGGCAAATGACATGATGTAATTAGTGATGTGAGATATGACAGGAGTGCTGCAAGACTATGACATTGACACACCGTTAAGTGGCAGGATGATATCCATTGCATTGGTTTGCAATGCACTGGTTACCATCCTGACAGACATTGCAGAGCTTGACATGATCCCATACATTGATTCTACTAACCTACTTTGATGTAGCTTTGGTCATCATGTGTATCCTGAGCCGTGTGGATGGCAAGGCATACCCCCTTGCAATCCACATTCATCAGGATACATGTGTTTACCAAACCATCACACCTTGAGTGACACAAACCCATTGCATGACATACACTTAGGCCTCCACAGCAAACACACTATGACCTCTGTACACAGCAATGCACCAGGGATGACAAATGACAACAGAGTTGAAACAGTGACGTCAGCCACAGTAACAGACACACCAAGCACACCAACAAACATGATCTGTGGAACCCAACAACACAATCAGCTGGAGGACACATGAAAACACGCTAGGACAGATAAGATCCTAACACACATCAAACACGTGCATGGTTCTACTGTACCACTGGAGGTTACTTCTCACTTCCTATGTTATGCTATGGAGTCTGAGCACTGATGTGTCCCAGGTTGTTTAGATCTCAGTGCATTGGCTCCACAGGATATAACAGGGATTGCAGATGTGATGACACTGCAGTTGTCATGTACACATTGTCACCTCTTTCTGACACCCTAGTGAATGCCCCCCTTCATGGTTGAGCCTTGTGAATCACATATCTCCTGCAGAGTGGTGATGGCAGTGAATGCCCCCTGGCCATCCACACTCTGCAGGCTACATATGATGCAGAAAGCTGAACCTTGGCTGTTCCACTTGGACTAACTACCTACATGTACAATGCCTAGCCCTGACATGCAGTAACAATACAATAGTAAACACACCAATTCCCCTCCTTGATATTCTCTGATAACCTTTTGGGGGCCAGGGGACTAGCCAATGTATTGTGAAACAATGCATTGCTTATCCCTGTGGACACTTGTGTTTTAGGGGGTGTTGCTGGAGGCATGGCTGGTGGGCAGGACGTTACGGGGAATTTCATGACCTATTGAGATCTCCTTGTGTAACCTAATAAATGATTTAGAACAAGATCAAAGTATTTTATTTAAAAAGACTAATTTATAAACACATATACTGACATTTAAACAAACAATAATGTGAGTTTTATTGTTGTAGAGCAATGGGATACACTTATATACACACCACACAGTCTGATCTCCTATAAAAGAGGGACACCAGGTTGGGAAAGAGGGATTTGGGTCCAAAAGAGGGACTGTTCCTCCTAAAGAGGGACACTTGGTAGGTATGCTTTAATATTACCGAGCTACACACCAAACTCAGAAAAATGGCTCTGAGGCCTAAAATCCAGTCTTACACACATGCACAGAGGGAGCAGCAGCCATACTCCCTTTCCACCCGCCCTTTTCCACTGCTATTAATTTATGGACATCATAGCAGCCTAAGAGATTATCCAGATGAAAAAAATGCATATTCCACTTTTCTGTCTTAAGTCTTGGGTGCTAGAGAAATCTCAAAATTCAGAGGAGTTAATACAGGAAAGTGCTATTTTACACATTAACACCTTCCTGACTGTGGACCGATAAAAGAACAGCATCAGAACATGAACATGGGGTCATATACCCTTTTCAGTTTCTATACTTATATAAATACTAGTATAAATGTCCATGTACACGGGCCAAAGTGCCACCCAGCGGCCTCGGCTGCTGTCCCAGAGCCAAGAGCGGAGACAGGTGGTGGGCCGTTTGGAGCGCCCCGTGGATGGAAGCCGGCGCATTCAGCCAGTCTCTACTGCGCAAGAGTGCATCATTTGGGCAGTCTCTACTGCGCATGTGCATGTTACGCACACAGGGAGTGACGCATACTAGAAAATTATATATATTGATAGATATACATATACATTTTTATGATTGCCCACCCCTGGTCATGCCATTACTTTATTGTACACCTTTGAGTTGCATACCCCTCTGGCACTCAAGGGTTAAACACATCTATCTAATAAGACATAGATCAATACATGCAGTGTGTGTACACATCTGGTGTATAAGATAGTAGATATGGTTAATAAAAAGTATTTGCCAAGGGAGAGCAGTCATAAACACCAAATTTCTGTATTATCATATGCACAGCTATATATTGTATGTTGGTGTATTATCAGTTAGTACAGACATGGCATTATTATGGTTGCCCTCCTCTAGCAAAATCTTTTTTGTAAACATAATTTGTAACATATAGTACACAAATACACTATATACTGTATATGGTTTTATATAGTTTTTTTAATTTATATATATATATAAACATTTCGTAATGGTATAATGTAGCAGTAGTTATTACTGTCCACTTGCACAGTGCCTGGTGTTTTAAAAATAATTTTAAAATGCATTTATTAAAAGCCCATCATCCTTTCCTAGTGGTGGATGATGGGAGTTATAGTATACAAATGTCACGAAAGAGTAGGACTATGAAGCTGTTGCTAGAGGGCGACGCTGGGGAGCGTGGCTCGGGTTCAGAGACGGCCAACCCTATCCCTTGCTGTGGCCGAAGCCGAGTTAAAGGTGCTGGCCGCAAAGCCAGATGCCCGATCCTAAATAAGCCGGGACCCTGGCCAGGATGAGAGTAGAGAAGAACCGTGATGCTTCAGGTCCTACGAGGCCAGAGAATCCCTAAAGCAGAGGATGATCAGGTACCCAATAGGCTGACTTGATTGTAGGCAACAATAGTAGCAACAGGAACAACTGGGAGGCTAGCCACAACAACAGTACACCTACCACTATTACCCACAATGAAAGGGAAAATAGGGTGCGGACCTAGGGAGCCCAGTAATGCGCTGCAAGTCCAAGGCTGGACAACCAGTACCCACCAGAGAGGCAGGGTAAGCCACACCAACCTGTCCAAAGGGGAACAACCCACTAATCAGAGACCGGTATATACAACCCCAAAGCGGGATAAGACCGCAACAACTGAGAACAGGTGACCAAGAAAGGAAGGTCAAAATTCCGTGAAAAACCCTAGAATAAGAATCCAGAGAGGACATGGCTGTCATTCAACACCAAACCCACCTGGACTCCAGCTACAACAGGTACAGAGCCCCCACAACTGGGAACAAGACAGGGAACAAGACAAGCTCCCACAAGAGCCCTGAATGCCAGCCGACTGAGAGGGTAGGCGACCCAGGTCGTCAGCAGCCCATCCCTCGCATGGACCGTCAGAGGGGAGGAGCAAACCAGGGAGCGAGACAGCAGCCCACAGACAGCTAGGAGACCGGACCCACCTGCTCTGACAGAGTGGCTGACAGACGTCCGCACCTAGAAGGGGAGAGCCAATCCGGTGTGGTCGGAAGCAACTGAGCGAGAGAGAGAGAAAGCCGGAGCTAGGGATGTTCAGCGGGTAGTCAGACAATCCAAGTCACCAGGGGTGTCTAGAACCAGAGAGCGGAGGCGGAAGAGAAGTCAAGGAACAAGCTGAGGGTCACCAGGAGCGGATGCAGCAACGGAGGAGAGACAAGCCAGCAACACTAACGGAGCAAAAGGTCAAAAGCACCGGAACAGAGAAATAGGTAACTGCAACTACACAGCTTGAATAATCGGGTGGCCAATAGAAGCGGAACAGGAAATATAAACCAGAGGAAGGCCGGCCTGAGCTACTCTGAAAATCTGGGATGAAGAAAAAAATAGCATTGTGACAACAAATAGTAGGAGAGTTACATTTACTACACCTTATACTATAAAAAAGTGGTCAGATGACCACAAATCTATGTCTGTGCCACACACACCCCCAGGGAGGCAGCTAGGAGGAGATTTGCATATGTCCTCTATTGCCAGAGCCCAGTATTACACACACATTTATAATACACACACCCCAGGGCTGGCACATAAGAGCACATACGCAGATCTCCTATAGAGTGCCATAGCCCAACATACACACCCCAGGGCGCAGCTAGGGAGGAGATTATGATATCTCCTACAAACAGCCATTTAAATTTTCATACCCCTCACTATCCCTTTACAGCAACCAAAAAAATGTCTGACATTCTCCTCTTGGGGACAAAAATTTCACCCATCAACACATTTTGTTTTTCCTAAAAACAGTGCTGTTTTCTCTGCTGCACTCTCCAAAAATCACATGGAGTGCAATCAGCACACTCCAGCACTTTTACACTAATGTACACTGTTAATACACATCATGTGCCTTAACCCTTTGACTGCCAAAGAGGTGCACAACGCATTGCAAACTAATGCAATGCCTAGCACTGTGACAATCAAAGGGTTAACATGGCCACAAACTATACACACACGTCCGTAACACACAGACAATACACACACACCCTCAACACAGACAACACATACATGCACAACACACGCAACACACACTCTCACAAAACACACGCCCGCAACACATGCGTGTGCAAGACACATGCCTGTAACACACACGTGTGTAAAACACACACCCACAACACACACACTTGCAAAACACACGCCCGCAACACATGCATGTGCAAGACACATGCCTGGAACACACACGTGTGTAAAACACACGCCCACAACACACACACTTGCAAAACACCTGCCCACAACACACACGTGCACAAAACACACACACGCACAATACAATACAATAAACTGCAAATTCAACAATCCAGTCATAAAGAACATTGTCTTAAAAGGGTTACAGGATGCTGTACTACCCTGCTCCGCAACACATTAATTATAAATACCTTACCTTACACTGTGCCTGCCACAAAAACAAAACGGAGAACCCAGAAGTGAGAGACTGGTCTCATGGTTCCTCGGCCAAAAAGAAGAACCCGTGCAAACTGGAATCACCCCATACTTGGACCTGAATGGAACTCACAATTCTGTGACTAACCATAGTCTTTGTGATTGTAACGGATCCCACCCGTTACTAGAGCCTTGTCTGGGCATGGCACTTATTTACCCCTGGGCCTAAGGATTATGGATATTGTACACTCTTGGACACTACTTTGTGCCCGGGCATACAATCTCTCAAGCCCTTATCCTGGACTAAGAGACTTTGGCTAGCCTTATGTGGATAGGTAGCTGTGCCAGAGGAAAAAGCAATTCCAAACTCTTCTGGCCTGCAAAGGGTTAATTATTTGAGTTTGGGCATATTTACTTTCAATATGTATTGCAGCCCCCCAATTATTTTGCTTAATTATTCAACCCCTGGCCATTGTTAAAGGAATGTATATTCTAGCCACTCAAGTCATTGTATTGAGAACTGTCCTGAGACCCCCTGCTGTGTGTTAATCCATTCACGCCCCTCAAGTCTTTGTTCAATCAAACCCTTTTGTATCTGAAATTAAATCCTGTCCAAGTTATTGTATCTGTTAAGACCATCTGCTGTTGGCCTTTTGTCTCATGTAACATGATTGGATTAAGGCTTTTGTATCTGGTTTCACCCATCAAGTTCAATGTAAAGATTTGTGTATAAATATCTGTAGTTTGTGTCAATAAAGTGAGTTATGTTTGGAGTGAACAAGGAGTTCTGGAGTCTTGTATTGCTTATGGTCTAAAGTGTCCACTCTGATACCCATCTGCGCCAAGTATCCTGAATCGTCGACCGCCTGCTGCCAGCTTCCTGCGACCCAACATCGTGGACTGTCAGGCGGCGACGTGGACTCTTCCATGCTTCCCTGCTTCCAGCGATCCTGCGACTGTTTCCAGTGACCGTCCATACTTCAACCGGTGCATCTGACGGCGCTTATCTGGCGTCAAGAAGGAGAGACCCGGGAACAACGGCGGAAGGCGACGCGGTCCCTTCTCAGCTTCCGTTACAGTGATTTTATCTGCAAGGAGTAGCCCTCCCCTGCACTATGTCCTCTTTCAAAAAAGAAATAGGCCATTTCCTCCCTCTGCCACTTGATAAGGTAAGGGATTGCAGGAGCCTCCTTCAATATACACACACACACAATACACGCACCACACACGCAATACACACACACATGCCCGCAACACACACACGCCTGCAAAACACACACATAACACACACCACTCACAGACACATGCACCACACACAATACATACAGACAACACACATGCCCGCAACACACACACACACACACCCACAACACACACACGTGCCCACAACATACATGCGTCTGCAACACACATACGTGCCCACAACACACATGCGCCTGCAACACACACGGCCACAACACAAACACAAAACACATGCCCGCAACACACACGGACACCCCCACCACATACACAGACACGCCTGCAACACACACACATGCCCGCAACACACACACACATAACACACACACACTCACCTGAAACACACATACACATGCTCGCAACACACACGCCCACAACACACATGGCCACAACACAAACACACCTGCAACACACACACCAAAAACACACACGCCCACAACACACACGTGCCCACAACAAACACACACAGGCCCCTGCAACAAACACACGCGCCCGAAAAAGACACATGCAACACACACACATGCCTGCAGCACACACACCCCCAGCACACACGCCAGCAACACACGTGCACCCATAACACACACACACTTGCTCACAACACACACATATAATATGCACACACACATGCCCGCAACACACACATACAATATACACACGCATGCACAACACACATGCCTGCAATAAACACGTGCACACAATACACACACGTATGATAAAACACAAAGTGCATAACACACCACGAAACACACTCACAATACACACCACATAAATAATACACATATGCAATAGACATGCACAATATACACTCACATGCAATGCACACACACAATACACACATGCACCACACAAACACGCCTGCAACACACACACACGGCCACCCGCAACACACCCACAACACACACACGCACCCGCAACACAAATGCCTGCAAAACACACACACAAGCCCGCAACTCAGACTCTCCCGCAACATACGGACACCCCCACAACACACGCAGACACCCCCACAACACACACGGACACGCCTGCAACACACAGACATACGCCCGCAACACACAGACACCTGTAACACACACACGCCCGCAACACACACGGCCACAACACAAACACACGTCTGCAACACAGACTCTCCCGCAACACACACGGACACCCCCGCAACACACACATGCCCAAACACACAGACATATGCCCATAACACAAAGAAACATGCCCGCAACACACACACGCCAGCAACACATATGCCCGTAACACACACATGCCCATAACACAAACACACGCCCACAACACACACACGCCCACCCGCAACACACACGTCCACCTGCAAAACACAAGCATGTTTGCAACACACATACACAGCCACAACACAAACAAACGACTGCAAAGCACACACACCCGCAATGCACAAACACACACACCTGCAACAAACACACATGTTCTCAACACACACATGCCCGCAGCACACACGTGCCTGCAACACACACACGTGCCCACAACACACTCTCCCTCAACACTATGGCACACAAATTGTTTAAAAACCAAAAAAGGAAGTGTCCAAGTTGACATTTTCTTCTATCTTCATAAAGTAGTGTTGCACAATTCTGCTTGGACTCGGTGGAAGTGGATCCAGCAACACTGCAGTGCACAAATTGTTCACTTGTACTCAATCCACCCCCATTCTCCCTACTCCTGCTCCTCTTTTCCTTTCCTCAAACCTCAGAGATGGACTTGTCACGTCAATGACGTGACGCAGCAACTTGCTGTCACACTTCACATCCTCCTCTCTGGTGGGGGTGCTGTCGGCCTGCTCGTAGGTATGCCAGTGGGGGCCTCTTTACTGTATAATTTATGTGCTATTGGGGGCCCTAAATCTTGCAGGGCCTCCAACAGAATATGGGGACAAAACTCTCTGGGGGCCCCTGAGACCAGCGGGCCCCCCTGCCCCATGGGGGCTGAGGGGGCCTCCGCTACACCTCTGCTGGGATGTCTGACTTGCCTCCCCCAAGAAGAAAAGTTGTGTAGGTGCACTGTGGGTCTCTGCTTTTACTGTGCTGCTTATGGTCATTTAGCCCGATCCTGCCCAGTGAACCCAGAAAACTCTAAGTGCTTGGTGGTGTCACAGGGAGCTCCGCAATCCATACAGTCCATCCCTGCAAGAACCAAAAATCACCTGCTATTGCTACTAAACCTGTCTTGGTTAGAATAATGTGTTTCTATTCAGGCCTTCCTGGACACTGGAACTGCTGGACTGTGTATTGATGAGTCTTTTGTAATGCAGCATAATAATTCAACTGTGCCCAAGGAAACCCATTCACAATAGCCAGGTGACTCACATGGGTAGTGGTGTGGTTGCCCATTACGCCCCTTCCCTCCAAACCACATTGGAGCCTGCATCATGTGAGATCCTCCTTTGAATTGGTCTCTTCACCACTGACTCCCATAATCCTGGGATATCCCTGGCTATGTTTTAATAACCCTGTTATTGATTGAAAACCTCATTGCATTCACCCTACTGTTTATGTTGCCTCTGATTTGTCTCTCATTCCTGTTTATTGAGAGATTCCAACAGATTTTTGTGCAACACCTCATTAGACATTTTTAAACTACTGGCTAAATCCTCAGCTTTTTCTGTTACCACAAGATGCTCTCTGTGGTTAAGATTATGGGATGCTGACTCTTCGTCTAAATCTAACCTGACATCATTACCTTTTCGTGGTGATCTATTGTTTTGGAGAACAACTAGAGGAGCTCATAAGAAATTTCCAGGAGGCAAACATTCTCTCTTGTCCAAGGATAAGAGACCTAGATCCTCTCCTCCGGCTCATTCCTTTTCTTATAGATCCAGGAAAATACCAGTCTTGAGAGGACAGGGTTAATTTTAGAATCCAAGTGGATCATGGACGGATTTGTCCCAAAAGAGGACAGTTCAAAAGAGTTTCAATAAGATGCAATGGGCCCATCCCTTAATCAAGTAGGGTGCAAACTGGAATTTTTTCTGTGAACCTGGGAAGGGTCATCTCACCCAGATGATTGGTTTCATCAGATAATAGGAATGAGGTATCCACTAGAATTCACTTCTGTCCTGAAGAAAAATTTCTTCAAGAAATCCAAAGTTCCTTTGAATCTCTCCAAGGCCTCAAGTATGACGAAGACATTGCAGGATCTTCTTCAGAAAAGAGCAATTGAGATGGTTCTGGATGGTCAAAAGGGTTTATGAATCTACTATGTCTTATTCATTGCAGCAGAATCTTCATCAAGCCAACTCAATTAAGGATGGAAACCATGACCTAACCAAGGTGAATTCCACCATATGGCTACCTGACAACTGTAGATTTGCAGGATGCCTACCACCATATTCTGATCAGACTAAACCTCTGTTTTCAATTCAGAATCCTTCTGCCTGGCCTTTTCTCTGCCTCAGAGTCCTTACTTGCAGTGCCTTTGCAGATCTTGAAGGAGGAAGGGGTAGATCTCAGTCAATAGTCAACAAGAAGAAGCATTCAGCATTATCCAGTCAGGGTTGGCTGATAAATACAGAAAAGATTCAAGTACAACCCTCTCAAAATCTGTTGTTTTTTTTTTGGGGGGGGGGTCAGACTAGATGCATGCAGTTGGGTGACTTTTCTTTCTGAAGACAAAATAGCAAGAATATAGTAGAAGGCAGAATGTCTGTAAAGACATCGCAGTGTTTCAAAAGACATCAAAAGTCATCACAAACAGCAGAAACTTTATGGAACTGAAAGGAGTCCTTACATCCACAATGTGGATTGTTCCATCTCAGGGAGCTTCAATGAAACTTCCTGAGATTTTGGGACAAGCAAATGGACAACTCCTCCCAGAGAATTCCCCTTCTAAGGTCAGTCAATGCACCTGTCTTGGTGGTTGAACAAGAATAATTTGGGGATAGGCTGACCTTTGGAAGAAACTTATTGGGAGGTCATAATTACAGATGCCAGCCTGAGGGGCTTGGGAGGATGGTACAGCCATTTCACGGCCCAAGGGAAGTGGGTGGCAACAGAAACCTCATTACACATAAACATTCTGTATATGAAAGCAGTAAAAAACTGTCTTAACCCATTCAGAAATCTCATTTTAGGCAATGACACTATGGCAGTGACCACATATTTAAAGAACCAGGGAGGCACCAGAAGCAGGTCTCTAATAAAAGAGATAAGGTGGACAGAAAGGAAGCTGAAAATGATATCAGCCTCCTATATATCTGAAATCAGGAACATACAAGCAGACCACCTAAGTGTAAGGCCCGTACTCACTAGCCCTTGCTGCCGACAGCCACCTCCGTCAGTATGGATGGGAGGAGAGGTCTGCTGTCTCTGTCCCTGTGCATATGGCCTGTGGCTCGCGCTGATGGATGACGTCATCCATCGGCGTGGTGCGATGGTCTTGCTGCAGCGTCGGGAGGGGGTGGAAGTGCTCTCTCCTCTGGTCCTTTGTTTCCCTCTAGGGGGCTGGTCTGTTGGGCAGGTGAGTGGCGTGATGAGGTCACGCAGTTCAGTGCCTATTTAAGCTCTGAACGCCCTTTCATCGGAGGTTAGTTGTTCTATGAGCTCCAGTCATTTTGACAGTGTCCTGCTACCTGCTACCAGTTACCTGCAACCAGCTACCAGCAACCAGCTACCTGCAACCAGCTTCTGTTCCCAGAATCCTTGTATCCCTGCAGGTTACTGGATTCCTGATTCTGTCTCAGTCTGCTTTCTCCTGGATCTCTGACCACAGGCACAGTATATTGACCTCTGTTGACATCTATCCTCCTGACCTCTGGCTACCAAAACTGTCCTCTGCTGGTATCTATACTCCTGACCTCTGGCTATCAAAACTGTCCTCTGCTGGTATCTATACTCCTGACCTCTGGCTATCCAAACTGATTTCCGCTGATATCTATACTCCTGACCTCTGGCTATCCAAACTGACCTCCACTGATATCTATACTCCTGACCTCTGGCTATCCAAACTGACCTCCGCTGATATCTATATATCACGGTCCCCGTGTCTTTCTGTCAATCTATCATGATGTACCTGTGCATTGGTGGAGACTGATTGGCCAGCCCAGGATGTGCCGTTATATGCTGAAGCTTGGGCAATTGTCAGTTGCCCTTTCGTGGTGTTCCTGTTGCTGCGCCTTGTTGCCATATTCCAGTGTCTTCTGTGTGCCGACCCGGCTAGTCTGACTCTGTTCCTGATTCTGCTCCGTGATTTGACCCGGCTTTGGCTGACGACCCTGCTCCGTGATTTGACCCGCCTTTGGCTGACGACCCTGCTCCGTGATTCGACCCGGCTCTGGCTGATGACCCTGCTGCGTGATTCGACCCGGCTCTGGCTGATGACCCTGCTCTGTGATTGTTTCCGGCCTGCCTCTGTTCCAGCATTGATCCGGACCTGTCTGCTGTTCCAGTTACCGCTCCGGTTCTGCCTGCTGTTCCGGTTGCTGTGCCGGCCTGTCTGCTGTTCCAGTGATCGTTCTGGTTCTGCCTGCTGTTCCGGTTGTGGTACCGGCCTGTCTGCTGTTCCAGTGATCGTTCCGGTTCTGCCTGCTGTTCCGGTTGCGGTGCCGGCCTGTCTGCTGTTCCAGTTACCGTTCCGGTTCTGCCTGCTGTTCCTGTGTTCCTGCGTCATTCCAGTCGCTTGGCGACATTCTGAACTGTAATAGCGACTCACTGTTCCTCTCACTTGTCAGTAGCTGTAGCCTGAGGTTGCTTTGCCTGCTGTTGGCTGCCAAGGTACTCGCGTGTGTACAGAACCAATTAACCCTTGCAGTGCCTGTAGTCTCCGGTCTGGTGCCTCCGATACTTCTTGCCAAGCATACATTTCTCTGACATAGCCTTTTATTCTGAGTGCTTCTGTGTGTCTCTTATTCCATCAGAGCCTTGTCAGTCCGTGTTCATTCTCTGGCTTAGGGCCACAGACGTTGAAGGTACATTCCCATTGCACTCCAGAGGACATTGGCTCAATTACAGCTTGTGCAGTTACCATCAGTACAGCACCCAAGGGGTGTATGGGCATATCCTAGTGGCACATGCAGGGTTATTACTTTTCTAGTCAAGGGCGATTTCGGTTCTGATCATTACAGCGTGGCAATAGCACTCCTCTGTAGCCCCAGGCGTGGGTACCGGCTCAGCTCTGGACTTTGGGCTCTAGTATATCAACTTGAGAGTGTATTCAGTGCAGTTACTCCACTATCCTGCTATTGAGAGACTGTGTCCACTACCCTGCTATTGAGAGACTGTGTTCCAGAGACTGCTATTTATCCTGGGCGTTGGCCAATCTTGTATATCTCACCCATTTCAGTCTTTAACCCTTTAACCCTATCTATTCTAGCACTTGTCATTATCATTGTGTGCATTCACTTTGTTATTTTTGCCATTGTTGCTATTTATGTGCTGGCCTCTAGGGGCCTTGTTTTATTTTCAATAAAACTGTGTTTTTACTTCATACCCTGGTCTGAGTGTCAGAAAAACGTAACACTATACTTCTGACCTCTGGCTATCCAAACTGACCTCCGCTGATATCTATAGTCCTGACCTCTGGCTATCCAAACTGGCCACTGCTGTCCTGTGGACCACACAGCCTGCCCCTGTGTTGTGGCCTACATCTTGGGGGGCTGTCATATATCTAGCCTCCCCAGGGTGTGGTGTTCATATATGGGTGAGAGTCTACCTGCTATCGGGCTTCAGTTTACCAGCCGCCACGCGGCGCCTCACACTATGCAGGAATCGGATAGATCAAGGAAAGTGTTCTCTGTACCCAAGGTCTTCAAGACCCTAGACCAAAAATGGGGGGAATCAAAGGGAGATCTAATGGCATCAAAGCATCAAATCTGAACAACAAATGCGGACATTATTTTTCCCATTGAAGGGATTCGAAAACTTTGGGTCAGGATGCATTGAAGTCTTGCTGGAACTTTCACATGGCTTACATTTTTCCTCCTATCCCAATCAATCTGTAGATAGTAGGCAAGATCAGAAAAGAGTACATCCATGTTATCTTAATAGCTCACTACTAGCCAAGACGGATCTGATTTTCAGAGATCATTACTTCTGAAAGAAAATTATCTACCTCTCAGGGACTGCAGGATCTGGAGGACATTCAGGACTTGGTGTAATAGATGTATTAATACGTCATCAATCACATCAACTAAGATATCTGATTTTCTTCAAGAGGGTTTTGATCTAGGTCTGACTCCATCATCTGTTAAGGTACAGTTGTTTGTCTTATCAACCTTATTAGAGACTCTGTTTTCTGAAGACTCCATGGTTAAAAAATTAATTAGAGCAATAGATAAAGTTAAACCTAGGATCAGAGAACTGGTTCCCCCATGGGACTTGTTAGATCTACTATCTCAGTCATCCCTCTTTGAACCCATTAGTGGTTCAACCAATAAGCAACTAACCATAAAGACTATCACGGCAATTACCTCTATGAGAAGGGTTAACGAGTTACAGGCCCTGTCTTGTGAATCCCCTATCTGGTGTTTTATCAGGATAAAGTAGTTCTCCAAACTAGGCCAACCTTCAGAAGTAAGGTGGTCTCTGACTTTCATTTGAACCAGGATATTGTATTACCTTCATTCTGCCCCAATCCAAAGGGTGAAATAGAAAAACATTTTCACAAGCTAGACTTGGTGAAATGTATCTGGACAGAACTAAACCATTTTGAAAATGAGGTTCTTTGTTTGTGAACTTTTCTGGTAAATTTAAAGGATCATTAACCAGATTTATTAAAGACTGCATTGAGCTTGCCTATAAGAAAGAAGGACTACAGCCATCAATGAAGATTAAGGCTCATTATACGAGATCCCTTTCAACATCCTGAGCAAGTAGAACCGCTGTCTTCTCAAAGGAGATTTGCAGAGCCTCTACATTATCTTCTACTTTTACATTTATAAAACATTACTGAGTGGACATTCAGGCTTCAGCAGAAGCAAGATTTGGGAGAAAAGTACTACAGGTGGCTGTGCCAGCATCCAGTATTTGGGCTTCTTCGTCACTACCCTCTTCTGCTTTCATGGTGTGGTGATCTAGTTGCTTAGAACTCACTTTGGGGTTATCCTTTTTCTCTGTTTAGGTTTCTCCCTCCCTTCTGCTGTACTGCAGCGGTATATACCACTCTATTGCCATAGAGTAATACACAGAAGAAAGAGAGAAATTTACTCAGCGATCTTTCAATTTCTTCTGTGTCCCTCTATGGCATACCCTACCCCTTTTACCTTCTTTGTGTCCTCTTACAGCTTGGACAATGATATAACTGAGGAAATTACAGGAGAACTGCTATTTATGCATTGAAGGGTCCTACCCAGCTGGGGGTCAGAGACAGTACCCACTCTAATGCTGTGGAAGGATGAGACAATACCCACTTTATTTCCATGGAAGGACCCAGAAGAAACAGAAATATACAGGAGTACATTTCCTTTTATATAGATAGTAAGTTTTAGGGTAATTTTACCATGTAACCACTGGAATGTGCATTTTAATTGGAAATACTTTTTTGCATTCCTGTTTATTAGGGGTCTGTGCAGACCATGCATGTAGATAATACTATACATACGTGGTATTTTTTGTTCTATGCAATACAATGAACAAATAAAAGTTTCCCAGATTTCCATTGTTTTTTAACCCCTTGAATGCTAGAGATATTTCCAGTGCATTGTTTTGCAATGCTTTAGTCACCCCTTTAGCATTCATGAGGTTAAAAACCCTATACAAATAAATAGAGGTTTGTATTTGTTCTTTTCCATGACTTTGGATTTCCTCAGAATTGCACAATTTCATCTTAGTACAAGGTTCATTCTGTGTTTATAAATTAGCAGCTTTATTTGTTAATCTGCATTTGTTCATGTGTGTCTGCCTGTGCATCTATAGTATATTATATGTTTATGATTATGTGCATGATTGTATCCATGTGTGCGTGTATGTGTCACATATATGAACGTCAGCTCTATTGTGCAACCTTTTCTGGATGAGGCTTAGTTCCTGGAAAATGTCTACTCATCCCAGGTTCCACTTATGAGCATCGAATACTGGGTGTAAACAATGAATGCCTTGCTATTTCACATGAACTACAACAAGGTTTATTTGCTCAGCCTTGGAAAAGGATCAAAAAAATTGTGACAGAGTTCAAACTTTGAGACTGAAGATGACAGACAAATCATTTTAGTTGAAACCCATACTTTCTCCTTGGTTCTGCAGTTAGATTTTCCCTGGTGCCATTTCTAGTCATTTTAAGCATATTTTACTTTGAAGTTTTATTCATGTTTATGAATGGCTGAGCAATGTGTTAAATACACCTATTGTTCTTAAAGGGTTAAAGGGATAATAAAACATAAGGATAATATACAGGTATGTGAAAAATACCAATGAGGTTAATCAGGCAGGGAATAAAATTACTAAGGGGAGATTCACTAAGGTGTAATAAAGAAGTGATAAAGTGGAGATGTCTTCTGCAGTGGTATCACTTCTCCAATTCCTATATTATTCTATGGAGCCTATTCACTAAGGTTTCTTCAACTTAGGAGATAATAGTGAATAGGCTCCACAGAATAACATAGGAACTGGAAAAGTGATGTCACTGGAGAAGTCATATCCACTTTATCACCTCTTTATCACTGCTTAGTGAACCTCCCCCCTAGTTGGGGGTGAACACTAACTGGCTCAACCAATGATAAAATGATAGTAATGCTTTGTGAAAACAAATAGATATTGCACTGTTTATCCTCCTGAGTAAAACAACCTTCTGAGAGACATTTTATTCAGAAGTTTTTGCAGCTCAAACTTGAATTTTTGGGGGCAGTATTTCCACAACCTGAAATGTTATGGTGATGCTTATGCTACAGAATGGACAGCTATTGCCAGGGGCAATAACCGTCCATAGGCTATTGTAACAGCAGCTCCACAGTAAGATGTCAGACAATGAAGTTTCTGCTCTCCCCAAAAAGCGTATGTTTGAGTCGCAATTACTTTTCACTGTCGTCCAATACAGGTCACTGGTACTCTGGGAGGCGTAAGTCCCCTTTAATAGGCAGGAACAACTATGCAAATAATTTGCAAGGGGCGGAGCCTCCCCTCTTACTTAAGCCACCTTCTGGCCAGAGCCACTTTAGATTGATTTGTTCCTGGTGTGCTTGCACACCAGGTAGAGAACATCTATGCATCTTAGTAATTTATTGTTTTTTATTCAAATATGGAATACCACCATTAGGAGGGTGACCATGGCTGTGAATTGCCCTCTTTAAAGTGGCTGGTGCAGCTTCCAGGGATTTTCTGTGGACCTATGCCCTGAAGAGGGGACAGCTTGTGTTAAGCAGCTCCCCTATTGGGGAATTTACCTCTGGTTCTTTCCCTCCTTATCATGGTCACCTGAAGACAGAAGTCCAGCAAGGAGGTGAGTCACCCATTGAGTGCTGAAGGTCCACTTGTCCCCACAGTGTCCCTTTGATGGGCTTGTATTTGGGAGTTTTAATACACTCCAGCACTCATAGGGTGTTTTGATTGCATTATTACTGTTTATGCAATTTCTGTGTTATTCTCTGAGTTTTGGAGCATTGGGTATTCATTTATTTATGTTTCTCATGTGTTTCATGCTTGTTTGGGCACTTTTTAATGTTTTACTAAACTTTATTAAAAATGGTGTTCCGCGCCTTTAAGCGCGGCTTTTTCCCACTCAGACGCAAGGGCTCCTTTACTCTCTATGGGAATTCACAGTATGGGACATATCTCTGGAACTGCTTGTCACAGCAACTTCAGAGAGGGCTCATTTTAATTCTAGGCTCCTGATCTATCATCCGGAATGTGTTTTATTCATGTGGGGTGTTCAGGGGGGCTTCGGGCAATGTTTGGGGTACTTGGACAGGAAAACTACATTTCCCATGAGCGCTTGGTTCGCGCTCGTTTCTGATTGGCTGTCATGACGGCCGCCATTTTGTGGTACTTTTCCTAGGCGAGTACACTACGCAGGGACCGAGCCTTCTCTCTCCTCAACAGATTAACCCTTCGCTGGCCAGATAAGTCCGTTTTTAGAACATTTCTGGGGTGAAACTTTAATCTTTAACACTTTTTCTGGGTGATAGTGTTATTAGTGGGGTATATTGACGCTGTGAGCATGTCTACTTCACTGGAGCTAGGGGCTAGACCCAAGTCTAAGGAGGATGGGGGGTCTGCTACCCCCATGGCGTTTTGCTCCTCTTGCCACATTGGGCTGGATGGCGATAATGTGGGGGATCTATGCCCTAATTGTACTGGTCAAGATAGCAACCCTGGGCTTCCCAGCCACGCTATTGAGCCATCTTGGGTGAGGGAGTTTAAAGCTGCCACTAGGGATCTCAGATCCACGCTTCAACTCTTTCCCTCTCAGATACAGGGGGCTCTCCAGGTCTGGCAGACCCCCTCTACTATCAGGACCTCCCTGCCTAAGCCACAGGGAGCTCCTGATATCACTGATTCTTCTGAAGAAGAACTTTTACAGGATTCTGATGCTGAGGAACGTACTGTTATTGAATCTAACAGGTCCATTGGGGACCCCTATGAGTGTGACCCTGAAGTTTCGGCTGAGGGTCTGATCAGAGCGGTTCTGAATACGCTCAACCTTCCTCTGACTCAGGAATCCACTTATGATCCTACTGATGTTTTTCAGAAAAAGCCATCTAAACCAGTTGTTTGTTTTCCAACTAACCCTACTCTTGCCCGTCTGGTCTCTGAGGCATGGAAGAATCCTGATAGATCTTCTTCTGTCTCCAAAAAGTTTGCTAAACTTTACCCTTTTCCTGAGGCGGAGCTGGCAAAATGGGTTCATCCTCCCAAAGTGGATGCTCCTGTGTCTAGACTATCCAAATCTACTGCTTTGGCTGTCTCAGATGCCTCCGCCTTGCAGGACTGGACGGATAAGAAACTTGAGCTCTCTCTTAAGTCTATTTTTGCCTCCATTGGCACAGCCATGCGCCCCACTTTTGCTGTGGCATGGGTTAATAGAGCTATTGCGGCCTGGACTGAACGACTGACTGAAGCGGTTCGCCAGGATGCGCCGGTATCTGAACAGTTGCAGCTTCTTGCTAATATCACTGAAGCTCAGAACTATGTTGCTGACGCTGCTTTTGATGCTGTGCGCATGATGGCGAGGGCCTCCACATCTTCTGTGGTGGCTAGACGCGCTCTTTGGCTGAAAATTTGGTCTGCTGATACAGCCTCTAAGAAAGCCTTGCTTTCCTTGCCCTTTCAGGGGAATTTACTTTTTTGGGTCTGAACTCAAAGAAATGATCAGTGAGGCTACTGGCGGTAAAAGTACTCTTCTACCCTCAGTCTTTAAGAAAAAGTTTCCAGCCAAACGCAATCGGTCCTTTCGTTCCTTTCAGACTGAGACACGCTCCTCGGCCCAAACGGGTCCTCCCACTACGCGCTCCTCCTCCAAGCCCAAACAGTCCTGGAAGCCCAAAGTTGCCTCCAAGGCCAAGACCTCCAAGACTGCTTCGGCATGACTCGCCGAACCCGGGTCCGCATCCGGCTGTAGGCGGTCGTCTCCGCATCTTTCGCCGGACTTGGGAGGAGTCAGTGGCGGACCCATGGGTTCTTCAGGTGGTGTCAGAGGGATACAGGATCCCTTTCTCTTCCCTTCCTCCTTTTCGGTTCCATTTTACTCGTCCTTCTCAGGAACCCACAAAAAGGCGTCTGTTCGACGACGCTATTCAGGATCTCTTGGACAAAGAGGTCCTGGAGGCGGTTCCTCAAGGGGACACAGGTTCAGGATTTTATTCCAACCTGTTTGTGGTAGCCAAAAAGGACGGAGGAGCCCGTCCCATTTTGGATCTCAAAGATCTCAATGCCTATGTGGTGACTTCCCACTTCCGCCAGGAGTCCCTGCGCTCTGTGATTGCAGCAATGTCTCCAGGGGAGTTTCTTGCCTCCCTGGACCTTCAGGATGCTTATCTTCACATCCCTATTCATCCAGAGAGCAGGCGGTATCTCAGGATTGCCTGCCACAGGGGACACTTTCAGTTTGCAGCGCTCCCCTTTGGGCTGACTTCAGCCCCTCAGGTCTTCCAGAGGGTGTTGGGCTCCTTGATAACGGTGCTCCATCAGGATGGGATCAGAGTGACCCCCTACATGGACGATCTCCTACTGAAGGCCTCCTCAGCGGAGCTTCTCCTTCAGCAATTACAGATGTGCATGCACACCCTGAACCGTCATGGCTGGATCCTGAATCTGGACAAGTCGGACTTGATTCCATCTCAGAGGCTTCTGTTCCTGGGTCTCCTGTTCGACACTCGCCAATGCATGGTGTTTCTTCCAGAGGACGTGGCTCACCAGATAGCTGTCAGAGTGGCTGGAATTCTGGACATGGACGTGATTCCAGTACCGAAGTTGTCGTCCTTAGTGGGGAAGTTCATTTCCACAATCGAAGCAGTTCCATTTGCCATGGCCCACTCCAGGGATCTTCAGAGATTTGTGATCCAGACGTGAAAGAATCATCCAGATCATCAACATCTGTCTGTTTCTCTTCCTCCTCATGTCGAGTTGAGTCTGCACTGGTGGTTAGATCTCTCTCATCTCCTGAAAGGGAAATCCTTTCTAGTTCCTCCTTGGACCACAGTCACTACGGATGCCAGCCTTCGGGGCTGGGGTGCAGTCTGGGGTCGCTTCAGTGCTCAGGGGAAATGGGGTCTGGAGGAATCCATGCTCTCCATCAATGTTCTGGAACTTCGAGCTGTCCGGCTGGCCCTGAGGCACTGGGAGTCTCAATTGACCGGTCTTCCAATCAGAGTGGAGTCCGACAACGCCACGGCGGTGGCTTACATCAACAGGCAAGGCGGCACAAGAAGCGGTTCCGCCTGGTGGGAGGTCAAGGATATTTTGTCTTGGGCAGAAGATCACGTGCCTGTCATCTCTGCAGTTCATATTCCAGGCGTGGACAACGTCATGGCAGACTTCCTCAGTCGTCACACCGTCGACAGCGGAGAATGGGCTCTTCACCCAGAGGTGTTTCACATGCTCACTCAACGGTGGGGGATGCCTGTGGTGGATCTGATGGCTACCAGACACAACAGGAAGGTTCCGGTGTTTTGCTCCCGGTTGAGGGACTCCCTTGCTCTAGCAGTGGATGCCCTGTCGATTCCTTGGGACTTCCCCCTGGCTTACATCTTCCCTCCTCTTCCTCTATTGGTCAGAGTTATCCAGAAGTTGAAGAGGGAACGTTGTCCTGTCATACTGATTGCTCTAAACTGGCCTCGCCAGTCCTGGTTTCCGGAGTTGATGGCCATGTCAGTGAAGGATCCGATCCCACTTCCAGCCCGTCCGGACCTGCTTCTTCAGGGGTATCTGTGGAAAGAGGATGTTCACTCTCTCCATTTGATGGCATGGCGGTTGAATCCTCGATTCTAGCAAAGAAAGGCTTTTCTCCTTCTGTGGTATCGACGATGCTCAGTGCTCGTAAGCCTGTGTCTTCCAAGATCTATCATCGCATATGGTCAACTTTCGTGACATGGTGTTCTGACAAGAAGTTGTCACTTGACTTCCATCTTCCCACTGTCCTGGCCTTCTTGCAGGACGGTGTGGATAAGGGGCTCAGTCTGAGTTCCCTCAAAGTTCAGACTTCTGCCTTGTCTGTGTTTTTCCAGGAACGGATTGCTGTCCTTCCTGATGTGAAAGTCTTCTTCCAAGGTGTGACTCATGTTCGACCTGCCTTTAAGAGTCCTGCTCCCCAGTGGGATCTCAATTTGGTGCTGGGAGTTCTACAGCGACCACCGTTTGAATCCTTGGCTTCCATTCCATTACGTCTTGTGACTTGGAAGATGGCCTTCCTCTTGGCTGTTGTGTCAGTGCGCCGGGTAGCTGAGTTACAGGCCTTGTCTTGTAAACCTCCTTACCTGGTGTTCCACAAGGATAAGGCTGTGCTTCGCACTACCAAGGAATTCTTACCCAAGGTTGTGTCCGAGTTTCACATCAATCAGGAGATTGTGGTTCCCTCTTTCTGCCCTAATCCTTCATCTGACAAGGAAAGAGATCTCCATTTGTTGGATGTGGTGCGTTGCCTCAAGTTTTATGTCCATCGCACCGAGTCTATCAGGAAGTCTGACGCTCTATTCGTCATTCCTGAGGGGCCTAGGGCAGGGAGACCGGCTTCCAAAGTTACCATTGCCTCTTGGATTAAGGCAACCATCCGTGAAGCCTATAAGTTGAGGAATAAGCATGTTCCCTTCCGGGTGACTGCCCATTCCACCAGATCTATTGGGGCCTCTTGGGCCTACAAGAATCAAGCTTCTGCTGATCAACTGTGCAGAGCGGCCACTTGGTCCTCTGTGCACACTTTTTCAAAGCACTACCGAGTTGATGTACTGGCGTCGGCTGATGCCAGTTTTGGAAGGAAGGTCCTGGAGGCAGTCTTGCCTGTGTAGGTCTTCCGCTCTGTGATTATCACGGTGCCCGTGATTTGCTGCAGTTACTTGTCTGTCACCAGTAGGGGGCTTCTATTGGCTGTCTGCAGATAGCCCGCCTCTTATTGACTATTTAAACCTGGATTGGGCACCCTTTGAGGGCCCTTTCGTGTTGTTTCTGACCTTCTTGCTATCACTATGCTAGTGATAGCTGGGCCCCTGTTCCAGTGTTCCTGAGTTCCTGATCTCCTGTGTTCCTGAGTTCCTGATCTCTACTGTTCCAGTGTTTCCTGGATGCTGAGTTACTCCAGTCCTGGTTCCGGCCTAGTCTCTGGTGTTGCAGTTACTGCTGAACTTCTTCTCTGCTGTTTGCTGACCTGACTGAGGGTTGCTGGTTCCTGTCATCTCATCACCTGTCTTCAGTATCCTGGCGACCTTCTGCCTGGTCGCGTTGGTGACATTGCTCTATTCCGTGTTGGTCCCAGCGTGCGGACGCTGGTTTGCTCCTAAGCCTTGCGGCTATACAAACTCGCTTGTTACACCAGTGTGCGGTCACTGGTTTGCTCCAAAGCCTATCAGCTATACAAATCTGTGTTGGTCCCAGCGTGCGGACGCTGGTTTGCTCCTAAGCCTTGCGGCTATACTAGCTCGCTTGTTACACCAGTGTGCGGTCACTGGTTTGCTCCAAAGCCTATCAGCTATACAAATCTGTGTTGGTCCCAGCGTGCGGACGCTGGTTTGCTCCTAAGCCTTGCGGCTATACAAACTCACTTGTTACACCAGTGTGCGGTCACTGGTTTGCTCCTAAGCCTATCAGCTATACAAATCTGTGTTGGTCCCAGCGTGCGGACGCTGGTTTGCTCCTAAGCCTTGCGGCTATACAAATTCACTTGTTACACCAGTGTGCGGTCACTGGTTTGCTCCAAAGCCTATCAGCTCTACAAATCTGTGTTGGACCCAGCGTGCGGACGCTGGTTTACTCCTAAGCCTTGCGGCTTTACAAACTCACTTGTTACACCAGTGTGCGGTCACTGGTTTGCTCCAAAGCCTATCGGCTATACAATTCTGTGTTGGTCCCAGCGTGCGGACGCTGGTTTGCTCCTAAGCCTTGCTGCTTAACGATTCTGCTATTTGCCAGTTTCATCTGACTGCTGCTATTATCTCTGGGCTGCCCTGCCCGGTATTGGTAAGGCCGGTAGAACCTTTTGCCACATTCCATCTGAGGTTGCCTTACCCGGTATTGGCAGGGCCGGTAGAGCCTACATTGTGTATCCATTGAGGCTGCCTTGCCCGGTAATTTGGTAAGGCCGGTAAAACCGTTATGCTATTCCATCTGCAGGTTGCCTTACCCGGTATTGGCAAGGCCGGTAGAGCCTAAAGACTGTCCTGTCCGGTATATTAACAGGACCGGTAGAGTCTGCCTTCTGTCTGTGCTATATGCTGTATATATATATATGTATGTTATTGCCATCCTAAGTTATCAAATTATTATTTCAATAAAATTGATTTTTTTTACCTAAAACTTGTGTCTGAGAGTCATAATAAACCGTGACAGTACGAAAGGGCCATGACCTCAGACAGCAAGGGTGAAGGTAACGCACAGAATATCCATTGGAGGATGGATGTGCTCGAGCAACGTTTGGATCAGTTGGCAGTTGCAATTCAAACGATCCTTGAACGCACGGTACCTGCTGACCAATCTAGCTCTAGCCCGGTGGTCTCGCCAAGTCAGACACCGGAAAGTGATACCAGACCCCTAGGGGGTACTGTTAAAGGGTTAACGGCTTCTGCACCCTTGCCGCTAAGATATGATGGTGACCCTAGTCTCTGCAGAGGGTTCATCAACCAACTCGAAATCTTTATGGAATTGACGGCACACGCATTTCCCAATGATCGTAGTAAAGTGGGGTTCACGATATCACTGCTCACTGGCAGAGCATTGGCTTGGGCTAACCCCTTGTGGGAGAATGCTAAACCTTGTACTAAGAACTTTAGTGAATTTGTGCGTTCCTTTCGAAGAGTGTTTGAGCCTCCTGGTAGAACCACCTCTGCTGCCAAACGCCTTATGGAGATACAACAGGGCAGGCGTACAGTGGGCGACTATGCCATCGAATTCCGCACATTGGCAGCAGAGGTAGGTTGGAATAACGAGGCATTATTGGCAGCCTTCTCTCAAGGCCTGAATGACCACATTAAAGACGAAATCGCTGCTAAAGATCTACCTATTGATCTAGATGATTACATTGAGTATGTTATGATAATTGACTCCAGAATACGTGAGAGATCAATTGCCAGAGATCGTAAGTTACGGTCAAAAAATAATGAGCCTAGTAGCATGTTTTGCCCACCCATCCCTCCCTTGGCATTGAAGTCTAGTGAACCAGTACGGGAAACAAGTGAACTTATGGAAATAGGCTTCACTAGACTAACCAAGGCAGAGAGACTATATCGCAAAAAACAAGGGTTATGTTTATACTGCGGTACAAAAGGGCACTTGCTAAATTCCTGTCCGGTACGTCCGGGAAACGCACACACCTAGGGTACCTTGGGGGACAAGCCCTAGGTGGTGTACAATCGTCCCCAGTGTCGGGCATAATTAAACCCACCATACAGGTGGTATTGTCTTGGGCACAACGCTCTGTGGAGGTTTTGGCCTTGGTTGACTCTGGTGCAGCAGGGTATTTTATGGATAATACCTTTGCTGAATTGCACGGAGTTCCGCGCATTGAAAGAGAAAACCCCTTGACTATTGAAGCGATTGATGGTAGACCCTTAGAACCGCCTCAGGTTATATTTGAAACTATGCCATTGTCTATGACTATTGGGGCACTTCACAGAGAAGAGCAGCAGTTTCAACTGATTAATTCTCCGCACCATGCGGTAATATTGGGATTTCCGTGGTTACAGTTACATAACCCACAATTTGATTGGAAAAAGTGTGAAATTGCTGCTTGGTCCCAGTTTTGTATGGACAAGTGCGTCATCCAGCCTATTAAGGTCATGTGCACCTCCTCTGCTATACCGGATGTGTACCAACAGTTTGGCGATGTTTTTAGCAAAGGAGAGGCTAGTTTGCTACCCCAGCATAGACCTTATGATTGTTGCATTGAATTGCAGCCTGGTGCAGTACCTCCAAAAGGACGCACTTATCCATTATCTTGTGATGAAAATAAGGCTATGGAGGATTACATTTCTGATGCCCTTGCTAGAGGGATCATACTAAAATCTACCTCTCCAGCTGGGGCTGGGTTCTTTTTCGTAGAAAAGAAAAATGGCGAATTAAGACCATGCATTGACTACCGGGGCTTGAATAAACTAATGGCAAAAAACGCATACCCAATACCACTCATCACCGAGCTTTTTGACAGGCTTAAGGGCGCTTCGATATTTACCAAATTGGACCTACGGGCCGCTTACAATCTGGTTCGCATTCGAGCTGGTGATGAGTGGAAAACTGCCTTTAATACTCGAGCTGGGCACTACGAGTATCTAGTAATGCCTTTTGGGCTGTGTAATGCACCCGCAGTTTTCCAGGAACTGATAAACGATGTTCTGAGAGATATGTTACAGACATGTGTTGTGGTGTACCTCGACGATATACTGATTTACTCCCAAAACATGGCACAGCACATCAAAGATGTATCCGCAGTATTGCTACGACTCCGTGAGAACAAATTATTTTGTAAAATGGAAAAATGTGAGTTTCATAGAACCAGTGTGCCATTCTTGGGGTTCATAATTGGCAATGATGGCATTGCCATGGACAAAGAAAAGTTGTCAGCTGTCCTACAATGGCCAAAACCCAAGGGTCTTAAAGCCATACAGCGTTTCCTGGGTTTCGCTAATTATTATAGGAGGTTTATTAAGAACTTTTCTTCCATTGTCAAACCTCTGTCCGATCTTACGCACAAGGGTGCTAATCCTTCTTGTTGGCCGGTATCTGCTGAGAAAGCCTTTGAGAATTTGAAGCTGGCATTTGCTGCGGCTCCTGTGTTATCCCACCCCAATCCTCTACTTCCATTTACGTTAGAGGTTGATGCCTCAGATATTGGGGTCGGGGCAGTACTTTCGCAGCGACACGAGAAAGGTGGAACTCTCAGACCTTGTGGGTTTTTCTCTAAAAAGTTGACTGTCACTCAAAGCCACTATGAGATAGGTGACAGAGAATTATTGGCCATTATCCTCTCTCTTAAGGAATGGCGTCATTTGCTTGAAGGTACTAAGAATCCTGTCTTAATCCTAACAGATCATAAGAATCTGACCTATCTCTCGGAGGCCAAGAGATTGTCCTCTCGTCAGGCCAGGTGGGCACTGTTCCTGTCTCGATTTAATTTCATTGTATCATATTTACCAGGGTCAAAAAATATCAGGGCTGATGCACTGTCAAGACAATTTGAGGCCGACAGTGACAGAGTGGAAGCACCAGCACCTATCATCCAACCTGATAGAATACTGGCTACTATACGCACGAGTATCACTTCTCCTCTAGGGGAGGAGATCCTGGCCTCTCAGGGGTCCGCTCCCCATGAAACCCCAGTGGGCAAATGTTTTGTCGCTGAATCATTTCGTACTAGGCTGCTCGAAACCTACCATTCCTCTAAGGCTGCGGGACATATTGGTAGAGACCAATTGTTATGGTCCCTTTCTCAGTTATTTTGGTGGCCTTCCATGAGAAACGATTGTGCCGAATTTACGAATGCCTGTGCCACCTGCGCCCGCGCTAAGACCCCGAGACATCTCCCTGTGGGCTTGCTTCAACCGGTGCCTAATGGCGAACGCCCCTGGTCTCATGTTTCCATTGATTTTATGGGAGAGTTGCCTATGTCCAAGGGGTACTCCTTTATATTCATGGTGGTGGACAGGTTTTCTAAAATGGCTCATTTCGTGCCCCTCCATGGTCTTCCTTCAGCGAAGGAATTGGCAATGGTGTTCGCCAGAGAAGTATTCCGGTTGCATGGAGTGCCTAGGGTACTGGTGTCTGACAGGGGGAGCCAGTTTGTGTCTAGATTTTGGAGGGCATTTTGCCAACAGATGGGCATACAGCTGTCCTTCTCCTCTGCCTACCATCCCCAGACCAATGGAGCCGCTGAACGAGCTAATCAGGGCTTGGAACAATTTCTCCGTTGTTTCGTTACTGACCATCATGATAATTGGTCCGACTTGTTGCCTTGGGCAGAGTTCGCCAGGAACTGTGCGGTCAATTCTTCATCTGGGAGCTCTCCGTTTCTGATTAATTATGGGTTCCAGCCCTGTTTGCTTCCAGACTCATTTCAGACGCAACAGATTCCAGCTCTGGATGAGCATATCGAGCAACTCCGTTCCACATGGGCACAAGTTCAGAGGGCACTTGGTCAGTCATTTCAGCGTCATCAGCGCCATGCTAATCGCAGAAGGCTTCCAGCGGTTTCCTTTCAGGTTGGGGATAGAGTATGGCTTTCCTCCAGAAATCTCAAGCTGCAGGTTCCGTCTAATAAGTTGGCTCCTCGGTTTATTGGTCCATACAGAGTTATTCGCAAAATTAACCCTGTCTCCTATGCACTAGACCTACCTGCATCCATGCGTATCCATAATGTGTTCCATGTGTCCCTTCTTAAGCCTCTGGTTTGCAATCGCTATACTACCACACCTGTGGTGCCAGGACCTGTTGAGGTCGAGGGCCAGGAGGAGTACGAGGTTCAGAGCATTATTGATTCCCGTAGGCTTAGAGGAAGGGTACAGTACCTGGTACATTGGAAAGGGTATGGTCCTGAGGATCGATCATGGGTGGATAGTACGGACCTTCATGCACCTAGGTTAACTAGGGCCTTTCATGCCAATTACCCGCAGAAACCTAAACCCTATTCTAGGAGAGGGGGTCTTTGAAAGGGGGGTACTATCACGGTGCCCGTGATTTGCTGCAGTTACTTGTCTGTCACCAGTAGGGGGCTTCTATTGGCTGTCTGCAGATAGCCCGCCTCTTATTGACTATTTAAACCTGGATTGGGCACCCTTTGAGGGCCCTTTCGTGTTGTTTCTGACCTTCTTGCTATCACTATGCTAGTGATAGCTGGGCCCCTGTTCCAGTGTTCCTGAGTTCCTGATCTCCTGTGTTCCTGAGTTCCTGATCTCTACTGTTCCAGTGTTTCCTGGATGCTGAGTTACTCCAGTCCTGGTTCCGGCCTAGTCTCTGGTGTTGCAGTTACTGCTGAACTTCTTCTCTGCTGTTTGCTGACCTGACTGAGGGTTGCTGGTTCCTGTCATCTCATCACCTGTCTTCAGTATCCTGGCGACCTTCTGCCTGGTCGCGTTGGTGACATTGCTCTATTCCGTGTTGGTCCCAGCGTGCGGACGCTGGTTTGCTCCTAAGCCTTGCGGCTATACAAACTCGCTTGTTACACCAGTGTGCGGTCACTGGTTTGCTCCAAAGCCTATCAGCTATACAAATCTGTGTTGGTCCCAGCGTGCGGACGCTGGTTTGCTCCTAAGCCTTGCGGCTATACTAGCTCGCTTGTTACACCAGTGTGCGGTCACTGGTTTGCTCCAAAGCCTATCAGCTATACAAATCTGTGTTGGTCCCAGCGTGCGGACGCTGGTTTGCTCCTAAGCCTTGCGGCTATACAAACTCACTTGTTACACCAGTGTGCGGTCACTGGTTTGCTCCTAAGCCTATCAGCTATACAAATCTGTGTTGGTCCCAGCGTGCGGACGCTGGTTTGCTCCTAAGCCTTGCGGCTATACAAATTCACTTGTTACACCAGTGTGCGGTCACTGGTTTGCTCCAAAGCCTATCAGCTCTACAAATCTGTGTTGGACCCAGCGTGCGGACGCTGGTTTACTCCTAAGCCTTGCGGCTTTACAAACTCACTTGTTACACCAGTGTGCGGTCACTGGTTTGCTCCAAAGCCTATCGGCTATACAATTCTGTGTTGGTCCCAGCGTGCGGACGCTGGTTTGCTCCTAAGCCTTGCTGCTTAACGATTCTGCTATTTGCCAGTTTCATCTGACTGCTGCTATTATCTCTGGGCTGCCCTGCCCGGTATTGGTAAGGCCGGTAGAACCTTTTGCCACATTCCATCTGAGGTTGCCTTACCCGGTATTGGCAGGGCCGGTAGAGCCTACATTGTGTATCCATTGAGGCTGCCTTGCCCGGTAATTTGGTAAGGCCGGTAAAACCGTTATGCTATTCCATCTGCAGGTTGCCTTACCCGGTATTGGCAAGGCCGGTAGAGCCTAAAGACTGTCCTGTCCGGTATATTGACAGGACCGGTAGAGTCTGCCTTCTGTCTGTGCTATATGCTGTATATATATATATGTATGTTATTGCCATCCTAAGTTATCAAATTATTATTTCAATAAAATTGATTTTTTTTACCTAAAACTTGTGTCTGAGAGTCATAATAAACCGTGACAGTGATCCTTAGTGCTTCTTTACTGTTGAGCCCGGTTGGCTCTAGTTCCGTGTGCTGTGTTAGTTCAGGGATTGTTCCCTTGGTTGGTGTCCGTTGACACTTACAGTTTGGGCTATGTTATCAACTGGTCATAGCAGTTCTAGTGACTTGGGCCTTGCGCCTGGTCCTTGCCTTACTTCCCGCCTCTGGATCAGCTCAATGTTTGTACATCCCAGAGTACCAGTGACCTGTATTGGACGACAGTGAAAATAGGATTTTAGTCTTACCTGTTAAATCCTTTTCACTTAGTCCATACAGGTCACTGGTCTCCCACCCTGTCAAGGGACCAGTCTTGGCTCTCCTGTGGCATTCAGTGGGAGACCGTTCGGGCATGCTCACAGGAGTCTTTCTTTTTGCTTACCTGAGGTCAGTTTTAGGGTCTCAAATCAATCTAAAGTGGCTCTGGCCAGAAGGTGGCTTAAGTAAGAGGGGAGGCTCCGCCCCTTGCAAATTATTTGCATAGTTGTTCCTGCCTATTAAAGGGGACTTACGCCTCCCAGAGTACCAGTGACCTGTATGGACTAAGTGAAAAGGATTTAACAGGTAAGACTAAAATCCTATTTTTATTAAAACTTATATTAGAAATGGGAGTACCATTGTTTTACTCAGTAGGATAAACCCTGCAACATATTTTTCCAGTCATGAAAAAGAAATATAAACTGGATCTTTTTCTGGATCCATGTCAGCTGCCCCTCTGGGCTGGCAATGTACGAAGTGATGCATTGCAGAGGTGGAGCCAGAGGGATATGCTCTTTCTTCAAATTTCAACTGGATTTGGGAAGGCTTTGCCTGAGGTATGGGTGGGGGCCATAGCTCTGTGTGTTTCAGACAAAGCATTCCCTGCAGAGACCAGCCCTCCTGACCTATACCCTGACACACCACAATTTCATATCCTTCCTCTCTGTCATGCCCATTCCGCATCATATAGTCTCCTGCCCATCCCCTGTCATGTCTGTACCGCATAACTCCAGTGTTCTGCCATCCCATCTCTCATGCCTGCTCCACACCACTCCAGTGTCCTGCCATCCCGTCTCTCATACCCACTCCACACAGCACCACTACAGTGTCCTGACCTTCCCTGCTCTCATGCCCACTCTAGACTTCACTACTGCAGTGTCCTGTCAGTACCCTCTGCCATGCTTGCTACCACATGGCAGTCATATGGTTAATGATGTGCCCTCTTTATAATCCACGTGTTTTAATGTTAGTTCATGCTCCTTCTGCCCCCAGCTCCATGCTGATGGAGTTTAGGCATTGTCTTCCATCAGACAGAGAATTATGATCAGTCCAAATGAGGAGCAGGAAAAAGCAGAATTCTCTGCCGGATGGATGTAAAGCAACCCCCCATGTGGCCAAAAAGGTGAAATTTACTCACCAATATTTTGTTTTCCTCTGTGTCCTTCCACAGCAAGAAAAATGGTTAACTCCACCTTCCTGCTGGTAGGACCAATCAGTGAAGTTATAAAATGTGATATTGGAGGGATGAGATTCAGTTATGCGATTGTCCAAGCTGTGAGACAAAAAAGATTAGTGATCCCATCAAGAAAAAACATTAGCACAACAGTAAAAAAAAAACTATATTATGATATACATATATACAAATATACATAATGTGCATATAAGAGCTTCTCAGAACAAATCCAGGGAGGGAGTACCGTGGAAGGACACAGAGGAAAACAAAATATTGGTGAGTAAATTTCACCTTTTCCTCTGTGTCCTATCCACGGCAAGAAAAATGGGACTTCCCAAAGCAGTACTATGCAAGGGTGGGAAAATAAAAAGGTAAGATCCTACCCTTAATGAGAAATCACTGCCTCCAGGACTTTTCTGCTGAATATTGCATCCAATGAGGCCTGATCGTCAAGTCTATAATGCTTAATAAATGTTGAAACTGATGCCCAGGTTCCAGCCTTACAAATTTCCTCAAGAGTGGCAACAGCTTTTTGAGCCCAAGAAGTGGAGACTGCCCTGGTGGAATGTCCTTTAATACTAATGGGAGGATCCTTCTGAGCTGATAAGTATGCTCTCCTAATACATTCTTTAATCCATCTGGAGATGGATGGCTTAGAAGCCGCAGAGCCTTTTGTTTTCCCCAAAAAATGAACAAAAAGTGCATCAGATTTTGTAAACTCTTTAGTCCTGTCCAGATATACAGAGATGCACCTGAACAGGTCCAAATTGTGTAATTCCTCTTCCTTATTGTTCTGGGGATTTGTACAAAAAGAAGGAAGGACTACTTCTTGGTTAAGATGGAATTCTGATATGAATTTTGACCTAAAGGACAGTTTAGTTCTTAGAACTACTTTGTCCTGGTGAAAAGTAAGGAGGGCTGCAAGAAAAAGCCTGCAGCTCACTGACCCTTCTAGCAGAAGTAATTGCAGTAAGAAATAATGACTTAAGAGTCAAGTTCTTCAGCAGGATAGAGTCAATGGGTTAAAACTGGCTACTAGAAGCTAGTTGGTAAGGGTCAGATTGAGATACCATGCAGGAATGATTTCCCTTACAGTAGGTTTAATCCTAGAGATGGCCTTAATATATTTTTTGGTAAAATAATTATCAGCAAAAGGGGTAGCAAGAACTGCAGACAGGGCTGACAATTGAACCTTTAGCAATGAGGGTTTCAGACCTTTTTTGAAACCTGCCTGAAGAAAATCCAGGACTCTGTAAACTGAGATTTCTGAATTGGTAAGGTTCAGATCAACACACCATTTCTTAAAAATGGTACAAACCCTGTAATAAATCTTTGAGGAAGACTGCCTTCTTCCAGAAATAATAGTGTTGGCTACTTCCTCAAATATTCCCTTATTCTTCAAAGATCGCCTCTCAACCTCCATGCCTTCAAGTTCATAAAAGCTGGATCCGGATGAAGTACCGGACCTTGAGACAGAAGGTCTAGTATTCTCGGAAGACATATTGGGGGTTGAGTGGACATTCTTATTAGGTCCGCAAACCAAACCTTTCTGGGCCAAGCCGGGGTGATCAGAATGACATTTGCTTTGTCCTTCCTGATTTTCCTGACTACGTTTAGTAATAGAGGGATGGGAGGGAAGATGTAGGCTAGTGAGAAGTTCCATTTTATTTTTAGAGTATCCTGGCTCAGTGTTCTGATGTTCCGCCACCTGGATATGAAGAGAGGGCACTTTGTGTTCTTGTCTGAAGCCATCAGGTCTATCTCTGGGTTGCCCAGACTTAAGATGATGTCTTGGAACACCTCATTTTTCAGAGCACATTCCCCTTGATCCAGGGTGTGTCGGCTTAAGAAGTCTGCATGTAGATTCAGATTCCCTGATATGTGAGAGGCAGACAGGGCCAGTAGGTTATTTTCTGCCCAGGACAAGATTCTGAGAGCTAGACTGTTGAGGGGGGACTTCTTGTTCCTCCTTGGCTGCAAATGTAGGCAACAATTGTCACTTTGTCTGACCTTATCCATACTGCTTTTCCTGCTACGTCCTTTTTTAGGAGTTTCAGACATCTCTATACAGCCTTCAGCTCCAGTCTGTTGATGTGAAGAGCTGACTCTTGAGGAGTCCAGAGGCCTTGTACTGACTTTTGATTGTAAACACCTCCCCATCCCTTCCTGCAGGCATCTGTAGTCAGAATTTGCCAGTCCAGATCCTGAAGAGGTTTTCCTTTTGAGAAGTTTGTCTTCTTTAGCCACCAGGTCAGTTCCCGTCTTGTGGATGGCCTGATGGGAATCTTTTGGGAAAAATCCGAAGGATTATTTTTCCAGTGCTGCAAAAAAATGTATTGGGATTGCCTGATATAAGCCCTTGTCCATGGTACTATCTGTACAGCTGAAGAGAGGTTTCCCAGTAGACTGGAGAATTCTCTGGCCGAGAGTTCCTTCTTGCATATTGTGTTCCGGATTTTTTGAGACAGTCTGGACTGCCTTTCCTCCGACAGGGAAGAGGTCCCTTGAATGGTATTGAAATGGATTCCCAAAAATTCCAATTTCTGGGATGGAGATAGCTGACTTTTCTCCCGGTTGATCACCCATCCAAGGCTTGATAGAAACTCCAGACTGTATTCTGTGCTTTGTTGTGATTTTTCTTCTGAATCCTCTATGAGTAGGATATCGTCTAGATATGGAATCAGACGGATCCCTCTTGACCTTAAAGATGCTATGGCTGGGGCTAGAACTTTTATGAAAGTCCTTGGGGCTGAGGCAAGCCCAAATGGGAGAACCCTGTATTGATAGTGGTGTCCAAAAATCCCAAACCGCAGAAACTTCCTGTGAGACGGCCTTACCAGGATATGGTGGTATGTGTCCTTCAAGTTGATTGATGTCAGAAAAGCCTGAGGTGGTATGGCTTTGAGGACAGATAAGGGAGTTTCCATTTTGAATTTCTGAGTCTTTATGAACACATTGAGCCATTTGAGATCCAGTATTAACCTTAAGCCAACTGATGATTTCTGAACTGGAAAGAGAGTGGACTATATACCAGATCCTCTCTGGTTCAGGGGAACCTCCTCTATGATCTCATCTGCTAAAAGATCCTGGACTAGGGTCTTGGTTTTCAGCTGTAAATTCCTGTTCTGAATGTGAGATCTGTAGAATCTGGAAAACTTTGGAACAGTTCTGAATTCTATCGCATACCCCATCTTCACTATCTATTGTACCCATCTGTCGGACTGGCTGGTCCGCCAAATGTGCTGAAATTCCTTCAGCCTGCCCACCACTGAAGAAGGAGATGGGGCCCTTTCTATCTCTTGAGCTTTCAGCAGAACCTTTCTTCCTCTGCTCATATCCTCACTCTGGTCTGTATCTTTTTGCTTCCCGAAAGGACTGCTTCCTAAAACCAGATAATCTCGCAGGGGAAGGACGGCCTCGCCTTTCCTGTGGCAGGAAGGTACTTATGCCACCCGATGACTTTCGGATGATATCTTCTAACTGATCCCCAAAAAGCATTTTGCCCAGAAAAGGAAGAGACACTAATCGATTCTTTTAGGATGCATCCGCTTCCCATGCCCTGATCCAAAGGGCTCTCCTGGCTGTGACGAGAAGGGCAGATGTCCTGGCAAGCAACTTGATGGAGTCTAACGAGGCGTCACATGAAAAATTCACTGCGTCTTTGATTGAAGTTAGTTCTTTGAGAAGTCTGGATCTTGACACTGATGACTCTATCTTGTTCTCAAATTCTGTCAGCCAAATTTTGAGTGTGACAAAAATGCATGCCATAGCTGTGGCGAATTTAAGATTCTGGCTAGTAGCCACAAATTGCTTTTTAAGTGCACTATCTTCTGTTTTATCCATCCCATCTCTTAAGGTAGCTCCATCCTCCAAGAGAATGGTAGTTCTATGAGATATATGGGCGACAGCCACATTTAACTTGGGAAAAATGGTCCATGTCGCTGTATCTTCCTCCGCAAATGGATACATGTGCTGAAGACGCCTGGAAAGTACTGACCTCTTATATCCAATTCCCCATTCAGATTTTATTGTATCATGAATGGATTGATGAACTGGAAAGACTGGCAAGGACCTTTTGTGACCCAGAAAAGCTGCATTCATAACATCTAACTCTTTTGGGGTTTCAGAGAGACCCAGGGTTTTCCTCATGGCTTTTGATAAGCCATCAAGTTTGTCTAAACTAAATGAACCAGTCTCGTCAACTAACTCACCTTCTTCTGCCGAAGAGGCTGGTGACTCAAAATCCATTAAACTGCCTTCCTCCTCCTGGTCCCGAGCTTGAGATGGTCCCTCATCCGGATCAGAAACCCTTGGCCTCTTTCTAACAGACTCCTGCATTGCTGAGAAAGTTTCTTGCATTGAAGACCTCATCCAGCCCAGGAAGTCCTTGAACTGGGATGGAATCTCAGAGTCTGCTACCTTTTTCAAGCAATCAGAACATAATTTTGCAGAGTCTGATGCAGGAAGCTTATTATCACATCCTGAGCATGATTTAAGCTTCTGAGCAGACTTGTCATCCTTAGAAGGCACAGGGCCAGCTGGCTGTTTAGACTTGTCCACTTGAGTCTTAGAGGAAGAAGACATTGCCAAACCAGTACAGAGGAGAAAGTAGCTATCTGGGCATATATATTCAACAATATTGGCACACAATATCATAAAACAATATAGAAAGGACTTACATGTGATCCCTGGTGCTTATATGCTGCCTGATAGTGTAGCATGCGGAACTTCCGGTTTTACGTTCCAACAGTGGAACGCACGCCACCGCGCTTCCTGTTGTAGCTGATAAACACTACCCGAACTTACTGGTGCTTTTTCTGAGCCTCGCAGATAATCCGCTTCAGTATACACATAGGAGGGGCAGCCATGAGAGCAGAGGTATGATATTATCTTGCTCAAAAAACATGATGCAGATTAAGACTGGTCCCATGCGACTGTGAACAGAGGGTATGTGGACCACAGCAGTGTCTTCAAAGAAATGCATCCTGCAGTCGCAGGCAGGATGCATAGAGTGAACTTTTTATAATAAATAAACGTTGTGCTCTAGGAGGTTAACCCCTTAAGGACCATTGCCGTGCCAGGACCGTCACGGCGGTCCAGCACTTAAGGACCAGTGACGGTCCTGGCACGGCATGGAGTTCAGGGCTCCCGTCGCGGCTGCACGCCGCTCCAGAAGTCCTGAACCGGAAGCACAAATAAAAAAAAAATGCCCCGTGCGCGCGCCGGTCCTTAAGGGGTTAAAAAACCTCTGTCTACCAGCTTGGTAGGACCAATCATAACTGAATCCAGTATCACAGTTTTTTTTACTGACTGGTCCTACCAGCTGGAAGGCGGAGTTAACCATTTTTCTTGCCGTGGAAAGAACAGAGAGGAAATGAGCAATGACATGAATAGAATCAGCTTACTCTAAAACAGGTGGATTTCAGAGGACACATTTTGAACTATGTGAATGTTGTTGACCATATCTGGAAAAAAACAAGAAGATAGCGTACAACACAGATCTAAGTGTAGTACTTTTTATTGATGTAATAACAAAAAATAAATAGTTCTTAAAACCACAAGCTGGGTATCGAGTACAGAAAATGACAGAGTAATTTCATATAACAGTAAGAGGGCTGCGGGATATATGGGCACGTGTACAAGGTTCAGCTATAGAACATAGTCACAAGTAACCACATCACCATCGCTAACAACGTCAGTGATCATAACAATGTATCTCCGTGATGGTAGGAGAACCAATATTAATAATCAGACACAAAGTATCCCATTAAAGTCCCTGCCTATACACTCTTACTTTAAGGTTTCTTGTTTCGATGCGTGTCAAGTAAATCCAATCCAGGGAATCGGTACACCACATCCGTCAATCCTCTGTGCTACGTATTGAAACTCTCACAGGTCGTCACTGCACTCGGACTCACACCCCAATTCAACGTTCGATTAAAACAAAGGACCAGAAATCACATAAAAATGAAAATACCATATAAGGTTCAAATAAAATGCACTTCTATGCAACCCGTTTTGGAACACGTAGTTCCTTCGTCAGGCTATAGTGCTTAGATGAAATCGGAACTCATGAAAAAGCTCCTTTATTTAAAATATTGCCAACAAATCACAGGTTGGAAAAAATGGGAATAGGAGAATACGTCTCTATTGAATGATTTAACTGTCCATTTCATTCCTTCCATCAGCGAGAAAATACATTGTTACCAGTATGTTAATACATATACACTATTACATGTATATATATTTAAATTTAAATTGGGAAGGAAATCAGGAATACAATATAGTTATTATTAGATATTCGTTCTCAATAATAATACAATTATTGTTAGATATTCGTTCTCAATAGTAATACAATGAATGAACACATTATGTTAGATTAACCCAATGCATCTGAATGAAGCAGGAGGGGAGACTAGAACGGGGAAGAGGAACATGTTTTGTAGCATCGTTCCACACGTTATATAAAAATAACACAATATATTCCGAAAAGAAGAGAAAAGGAAACTGAAAGGGAGGGAACAGAACTATTCCCTTTAGGATATCATTATACATACGTACAGTCACCTAATAAAGCTTTGCTAGGGAGTTGTTTCACAGAGAAGAAAGAGGGTTTAATGATTGATCATATATGAAATGATCAATATCTAATCTAAATAAATGAATAAATAATCCAATGAATAAGGATATATATACTAGTTGATACATGTACATATACTCCCACATGATGGATTAACTAAAACATCATAAATCCAAATCACCATTAAACCCCCCCTGGATATAAAGTACCGAGTTTAAAGATCCAGAAACTTTCTCTTTGGGACAGGATTCTAAATCTATTGCCTCCTCTAGCTTGGGGTAAAACATGATCTATACCCAATATATACTGATACATTGGATCCCCTTTTTTTATACGTTTCACATTGGGTACAGTGTTTAGACACAGGATGAGCAGTATTTCTCTTTAGGATATTATTGCAATGTTCTCTAAATCTCTCCTTCCGAGTTCTGGTAGTTTGGCCTACGTATTGTCCCCCACAGCCACATTCTAACAGGTACACTACAGCTTTTGGTTTTAAGAACTATTTATTTTTTGTTATTACATCAATAAAAAGTACTACACTTAGATCTGTGTTGTGCGCTATCTTCTTCTTGTTTTTTTCTGCATGTTCCCTGTGAGGATTCCGGGTCTTTGATGGCAGCACAAACAGAATCGAGTAATCTGGGAAAAGACAGATTTAGACGTACTAACCCTATCATCAACGTGAAAATTCATGGACTGGAATTAATATCTATTCATCTCCATTGACTTATTCCATTACTTATCAGACCCATGGACTAGTAGTAAATTTCTACTTATTATTCCCTTTTTTATTTTACTTTTTATATCTCTTTTTTATTTATTTTTTATTTTTTTTTATTTATTATTATTTTTAAATTTTTCATTTTGATTTTATTTATTATTTTTTATTTCTTTATACATTTAGCAATATTGATATATTTCACGAAAGATCTCTTACACGTGAATTTCAGTTATTTATTTGCAGCATTTAGTTTTCGTTTTTGGGAAATAATATCTAGTGACAAGACTTTTAGCTTGATAATCATTTTGCCTTGTCTTGCTGTTTTTTTCTGGCTCCGCCTATACATATTTTATGATACTCCCTCCTCTTAGAAATTAATCTTCACCAGTGAGCGCTGGAGTATATATTTTGTGTTTGCATATCTGGAAACTTTCAAAATGAACACTCCCTGTATTGGGCAATAGTGTAGTGTGGTTACTGGTGGAACAAGGATGGTTTGAAGATAGCTTTCTGTTGTTTCCTGAGGAAGAATACTGGCCTGAAAGACAGTGTAGTATGGTTTTGTAGCTAACAGTCAAACAATACTGGATGTCAGGCAGTGCAGTTCGTTTGCATGGCTACCCGTGGAACAAGGCTGAGGTGTCTCATGTGTGGTTCCTTGACTATCAGTTTACAATGGAATATCTCTCCCTCCCCCTGTATTTTCCTGCATTGGCAACACCATGTTTTCTTTGCTAGTGTACAAACATATAGAAAAATGTTGTATGGCTTTTCCAGCTGAGTAAAGCAAATATAATTCCATTAGTGGGAGGTGCTTCATTCAAAATATATTACACTTGCTCTTTTGTCAAGTTTTAGAATGTAACATTTTGTGACCTTTCCATTTTATGATGATTCAATAGTTATTGTAGCAATACTGGGCCATTTATGTTAGTGAACTATGGTATAATCAGAACAGCACGTGAAAAGCTGACTGAAAAATAAATACAGTATGGCAATTTTTATTACCTTAAAAGGTAATTATTAGGATTATAAATTTCTATTGATTTATGTTAACCTGTTATTGAATTAAAATTTCAATAACACATGTAGGTCACAGAACATGATCCTGGTATCAAAGTACAGAATTAAACCAAGTCAGTATAAAAAGCACATACAGTAAAGTGCACCATCGCAATGAATGACACAAGGGAAATAACAAATGGTGGAGGGATGAGGGAAGGGGAATAGGTTGGGGGGAAGCAGAGGAATGGAAAGGAGAACAGGGAGGGAGGAGAAGGAGAATAGAGAGAAAAATGGGAAAAAACTGCATGACTAAATAGAAAGCCAATGGAAGCCAGTATCATCAATCCTTGTTATAAAACAAAGTTATGTCATTGTTAAAGGGATAGTAATGTTTCACAAAAACAGGAGCTCCAATTAATCTTCATTGTATTTGGTTCATGGAGAGTGTTATTTAAATACTGTCAGAGTGTAGTTCAAGAGTAATTGAATGATCCCCCTCCCGCCCCTTTTACCTAGTGTAAGCCACCTCCCCTCAGATGTGGAATCTGGTCCTGGGACTAAACACCTGACGGGTTTTTCAGTTTTTTCTTATGCTCACTGAAGATTGTCCCTCTCTATGATCCATCCAGTATTGCTGCTCTCTATGATCCATCCAGTATTGCTGCTCTGAGCTGAGCAGTGTTACATAAGTAAAAGGGGTGGGAGGGGGATACTTTATCATTCAATTATTCTTGAACTACAACTCTGACAGTATTGAAATAACACTCTCCGTGGCCCAAATACTATGAAGATTCATTGAAGCAGCTTTTGTTGTGAAACATTACTTTTCCTTTAACATCACATTCTACTTTCTCTTTGAGATCCCAAAGGTGTCAGATCTGTTTGAATCTGTCAAGTCTGCTTTTGCACACTTTCTCAACAGAATTCGTCTGGATCAGGGAGAATAAGCCCTAATTGAAGAAGTATTCATGCAGATTGTTCACAGATGGGGAACTCCATTAGTGGATCAAATGGCTTCAGACCTCAACAAGAAGTGTACAAGCTTCTTCTTCTGCTGGAGGCATCCAGCAGCATTGGGCCAGGATGCCCTAAAATCCAAAAGGCATTTCCACTTGGCCAACATTTTCCCTCCCATAGCAATCTTAGCTGAGGTATTGAGGAAATAAAGAAAGGACGGAAGTTATTCTAATAGCTCTCAGATGGCCAATGAGGACCTGCTTGTCGGACCTAATTAAACTGTCAGTGGATCAGCCATGGCCTTTTCCTTGCATGGAGGACAATCTTTTCCAGGGCCAGATGTTACGTCAGAATCCAGTCTTCTTGAAGTTGATGGCCTGGAGAAAGAGCAGACATTGCTACTACTCATTGGATTATCGGCAAGAAAGCCTCTACATCTAAGCTTTATTGCAGAGTGTGGAATACCTTCAGCGCATGGTGTCAGGATAACTTTTCCAGATCCTATTTTGACTCTGCAAAGGTTCTGGATTTTCTTCAGAAGGGATTTGTAGCAGGGCTTAGATCAGCATCTATGAAGTTTCAGCTCTTGGCACTGACTGCTCTGCTATCAAAACAGTTTTCTGTTAATTACCACCTCTAATACAAGATTACAGGAATCCATGACATAAGCCAGTAGATTATTTGGGTTTTTGTTATGAACATCTGAAAATGTCTAGCTACACTAGAGCTTTTATTGAGTGGAGTGCTATCTGCATTTATGATGTTAATATGTTCTAGAATTCTCCTTCTTGGTTGTCTGGTAGCCATACTTACATATAATTTAAGACAGTTACAATGCAGTCAATAAATTACCCCTGTACTTTCACAGTTGTAAAACTGCTTAATATTATACTATTACTACAGTCCATAAATATTGTTGTTGACAGGCTTTAAACATATTAAGGATAAGACCCCACTACTGGTTTATTAGATACAGTGCGCTTAGGTCTTCTATAAAGGCCATATATTAAATAGTGGCATAAATTGGAGCTTCTTCTTGCCGTCATAATTACCTTTTCCAAAATGTAAGGTTTTGAAACTGGATCTCTGTATAAGATATACCAATGTCTTAAGAATCATTCTAATCTGCTCCCAGTCAGGGGTAAAGGTGGTTATGAATCTTGTGATATTTACTGATTCCTTTTTTTGGGGGGTTTAATAAAGAAGCCTATTCATATTAAAAGCTTTCCTCCTTGCTTCTCAAAAACATCTATTACTATAGCCCCACTCTTTTATACCAGGTTGTCAATTCATCTGCTCTTTTGTTAAAATCTTCTATACTTGCACAATTTTGTCTTAATCTAATGAACTGACCTCTATTTATGCAACGAATTAGACTCCGTGGGTGTGAATGAAGTGCTTTCAAAAGCTTATTAGATGAGGTATGCTTCCTGAAAAGATCGGTAGAGTTATGGCCACCTTCTTTAATCTTATTAGACAGATCTAAAAAATGTATGTGATTCAGGCATTTCTGATGTTAATTTTAAATTAAGTGTATTTTTTATTTAATGCGTTAATAATACAAATGGGAGGTGGGAGTGCAAGCTGCCTCTATGACAATACCCCTCAAGTGGCTGTAAAACCGATCCCAAAAAAAAAAAAAAAAGAAATTGTGTTTCAACACGAATCTCAACAGTTTAAAAATTAAACAATCAAAATTCTGTCCCTATGATGACAATAACCTCAAGAAGAAACCAACCACCATTATACCCAAAATCATGCGTGATACTAGAATATAATGATTCCACATTGCATATCACCAGGAAAGATCCTGGTGAAAGCTGAAAGTCCTCTAATTCAATAACAAATCACTGATATCGCTCACATACAAGCGTAGTGTATAAACCATTGGACAAATCATTTGATCTAAAACCATACATGTGGGTTCAATCATTGATCCTATCCCCAACACTATGGGTCTGCAGAAGGATTTTGAGCATCTTTGTGGATCATTGGGATCACATTGTATAACAATAACCCCCCCCAACAATTACAGGTTATCGCTATACGAACATCACATTGAGGCATACTTGAACAGGTAAATAGACTGGGACAAAAAGTTGATTTTGGTTTTAATTTAGATAATTTTACCTCTGCCAAATTCGCCTGATTTTCCATTAACTGGTCCATCATCTTATGCAAAAATTAATCTTCTTCCTTTCATAATCTTTCATCCATCTGTACCCTTAAGTGGAAATGTATAGCAAAGTCAATGGGCCTTATATTCAAAAGAAATTTTGAATAATTCTGCAATGAAACTGCCCCATGGGGGAGAAATAAACATTCCCATTGCTTTAAATGAATGTTTAACCTTGAGTTCTAGAGAATTCTCTAACTTTTTGCTTCACTACTACTTTTCAAAAAATAATTTAACAGGACTTTTTATTTGTCCCCTATCATGCAGTTGGTTTGCCAAAGAATAACTCCAATTTGCTTTTATAATTACGGGCCTAAATCTTTTATTTATTTATTTTTTAGGGTACACTCTATAATTTGTCACAAATATATACCATTGCAATGCACTGGGTAACTCTCAGGTACATAAAGGGTTAACAGGAAACAAAGACAAAATAAAGTAACAGAGCAATCCTAATTATATTGTGCCACATTCCTATTCCTAATAATGGGCATGGATATCATGTCCAGTATCATGGATTGTTAATATATATAATGCCCAATGTTATGCTAATACTTTGTTGGCAGACTCCAGGACCCAGTACTCATCCTAATGAAGGCTACCTTCCTGATTGGAAGTAGTAGAGAGCCTTGGAGACTTCCAGTAATTAATCATGATCCTGAAAAACAGGATCCAAAGCATCAGTTTATCTGCAGTTCCTAAATTTTGCAAAATTTCACCTAAAGGTTCACCTAAGAAAAATCATCACTTCCTTGAAAAGTCCACCTTTCCTATTCTTGTTGGGTACCACAAATTCGCTGGTGCACATTAAACCAATAAATGCCACAGTGAAAGCTTAACATGGACCTGTCACCATACTTGTGAAATTTCAAAATCAGCTGACCCTGAGATCTTTGAAATATTAACCCTTAATGTTCTCGGAACATAGATTCTAGGCAATATGTCCCTGAATGTTTCAAGCAGTTCTCATGGAAACTTTAATAGATAACTGAGCAATATTACTTCTCACTTCTTGAACACACACAAGATGAGCAGGAATTTTCCCTTTGCCTTTATGATACAACTTACACCAATTTAGAGACTAGATTTATTTTTCCGATTAAAATCTCCTAAACTAGGTGTGGGCATCATGTGGCACCCAAGCTTGAACACACACAAGGCAAGCAGGACTTCTCCCTCTGCCTTTATGCTACAACATACACCAATTTAGAGACTAAAGAATAAATTACTTTTAGAGTGATTCTCTGCTGCCCTCTAGAGGTATGTCAGAGAAGGTTATCTATCATACTGTGCTAAGAGCTCTGTGTATTTTCTTACCAGTGTGAAGTCACTTGCCTCTTCAATGCAGCTCTGAAGTCAGTTTTCCTATTAAAATTGCCTATTAAAATCCCCTAAACTAGGAGTGGGCATCATGAGGCACCCAGCTTGCGTACAAACAAGACAAGCAGAACTTCTCCCTTTGCCTTTATGCTACAACTTCCACTAATTTAGAGACTAAATAATAAATTAGTGCCTTTAATATATATATATGTATTACCACTTAAATAGTGAAAGACACAGACTTGTGAAATCTCAAAATATAGATTTAATAGTTAAACTTCGATATGACCAGGAGATGGCTCCCAGAAATAGATTGTACTAATAAAGAATGGCAGACAATTATAATGATATAAGAAAATTTTAGTCTTACCTGTTAAATCCTTTTCTCTTAGTCCATACAGGTTACTGGTAACTTTGGGTAGGCAATCTGCCCCTTTTAGTAGGCAGGAACAATTATAGAATTAATTGCAGCGGGTGGAGCCTACCTTCCCTCCTTGGCTGCAGCTAGCCAACCAGCTCCAGAAAGATTTGAGACACTAACTACTGACTAGATAGTGAAAGGGAAAGAAGACTCCTGTGAGCATGACCCCGAAGGACCCCCACAATCTGCCACAGGAGAGCAAAGCATGGTCCCTTGACAGGGTGGGAGACCAGTAACCAGTATGGACTAAGAGAAAAGGATTTAACAGGTAAGACTAAAATCCTCTTTTCTCTGATGTCCAATACAGGTTACTGGTAACTTTGGGATGTTCAACCATTGAGTTTCCCAGAGGCGGGAAGTAAGGAAAGGACCCCAAAGTCACCAGAGCAGATATGAACAATCAGATCAGAGATAGCCCAACAAAACAACTGTGTCAACGGACACTGAACAGGGGTAACAACACCCCAAGAACTGTTACACAGCACACTGAACTAGAGCCAACAAGGCTCAAAAGTGAAGTAAGCACCAAGAACCGAAGAAGATTCTAGACAGGCAAGACTGCCTCCAGGATCTTCCTCCGAAAGCTGGCGTCAGCCAATGCCAGCACAACAACACGGTAATGCTTCGAAAAGTTGTGCACAGACGACCAAGTGGTAGCCTTGCACAACTGATCAGCGGAGGCCTGATTCTTGTAAGCCCAAGAAGCCCCAATAGATCTGGTAGAATGAGCCGTAACCTGAAAGGGAACGGGTTTCTTCCTCAGGTTGTAAGCCTTACAAATTGTGGACTTGATCCAAGAAGCAATAGTCACTTTGGATGCAGGTCTTCCTGCCCTGGGGCCCTCAGGAATGACGAACAGCGCGTCAGATTGTCTAATGGACTCGGTGCAATGTACATAAAACTTAAGACAACACACCACATCTAACAATTGGAGATCCCTCTCCTTGTCAGAGGTAGGGTCAGGGCAGCAAGAAGGCACCACAATCTCCTGATTAATGTGGAACTCAGAGACCACCTTCTGGAGAAACTCCTGAGAAGTGCGAAGCACCGCCTTGTCTTTGTGAAACACCAAAAAGGATAGTCTACAAGACAGAGCATGTAACTCCGCGACACGGTGAACAGACACGATCACCAGGAGAAAGGTCATTTTCCATGTCAGCAGGCGTAGAGGAGTAGTAGCCAAGGACTCAAGGGGAGGGTGCTGAAGGACACCCAAAACAAAGTTAAGATCCTACTGAGGAGCGGGATTCTTAAAAGCAGGACGAGTATGAGCAACGCCCTGGAAGAAAACCTTGACATCAGGAAGAATAGCAATGCGCCTCTGAAAGAAAAGAGAGAGAAAGAGCAGAAGTCTGAACCATAAGGGAACTGAAGCGGAGGCCCTTATCCACACCGTCCTGCAAGAAGGCCAGGACCCTAGGCAGATCAAAATCCTGAGAGAGGTCCCTATCAGCACACCAAGATAGGAAGGTCGACCAAACACAATGGTAGGCCTCAGGAGAAACCGGTTTGCAGGCACTTAAGTATTGAGGATTCAATTTCCAAGCAGTCAAAGCCAGACGAGGAACATCCTCCTTCCACAGGTAACCCTGTAGAAGAAGATCCAGATGGCAAGGGAGCCGGAATGGCTCCGCCACTGACAGATCCAGAAGCTCCGGAAACCAAGCCTTCCGAGGCCAGTACGGATCAATCAGAATGACTGGACAGTGCTCCAGTCTCAATTTCCGTAACACCCTATGCAACATGGGAAGCGGAGGAAAGATGTAAGCCAGAGGAAATGACCAAGGAATGGACATGGCATCCACCGCTAGAGCTAGAGGATCCCTCCAGCGAGAGCAGAACCTCGGGACCTTCTTAGGACACTCAGACACAGAAGGTTTGGGTAAAAACACAGTTTTATTGAAAACACAGAAATTAGAGTAACCCACACGGGTCCAGTATATACAGAGAGAAATAATACTGACACAGGTCAGGTTACAATAGTATTCAGTAACCCACTCGGGTCCAGTGAAACACAATGGTACAAAACTGCCACAGGTCAGGTTACAGTTTGTGTGAATCCTAGAAGAGACAGTGGAGAAATTGGTGCTATTAGGTCAAGAGATACGGACAGGCCCTACTAGTACTGATGCCCACAGGACACTCTCTACACAGAGAATGACACAATAGCGACAGAGGCCACACGGAGGTAAACGAAGGCCCTGGAAGTGACAGACTGCCAGAACAGTCAAGGGTGACTGAAACTGAATAGCACGGAGTAACGCCAACCGTAACCTGCAATACACTATAACCCAAAGTGCAACCGCACCAACTCCCAAGGAGTTAAACAAATGCTCAGACCTGAAATCGGCTGCAAGGCCGTGGAGACAACTGAGGCACCCAGGGAACAAACCAACCTCGGGTTATTAGAAGTGAACAGGTCAAGCATGCCATGGTGCAACCTGACTGATCTCAAACACCGGGGTGTAAGGATCACGAGGCACATAAACCAGAGACTGGGTCACAGTAAGCAGAACTGCCGGGGCAGAGTATACAAGGCAACCAAAGGAACTGTCAGTAGACAGTGAGAGCACCGGAGGCACGTTCTCCAAACGGATCACCGGAAGGAGCAGAGAACCAGGCCAGATCGGTACACAGAGCAGGAGCGTCAGTCAGGCCAGGTCGGTACACAGAGCAGGAACGTCAGCCAATCCGGCTCGGTACACAGATCAGGAACGTCAGCCAATCCAGTTCAGTACACAGAGCAGGAACATCAGCCAGGCCGGGTCGGTACACAGAGCAGGAACGTATTCAGGCAGAGTAGTCAGGCAGTCTGGGTCATACACAGGATTCACACAGAAGTCAGGAACAAGCGCTAGCAACTGGAACACCACGAAAGGGCGCTGCAGAAGTGTCAGGGCTCAGTATTTAAGGGCTAGCACTGGGTGGAGCAAAACCACAGTAGCCAATAAAAGGAATCAGGAAGTAGCACTGAATCACAATGTTGCCAGCGATAACACGGACACTGTGATACCTTCCGGTTGTGTCTTGTCACCATCAGGTCGATGCAAGGAAGACCCCATTTCTGAACAATGAGGGAGAACACCTCTGGGTGCAGTTCCCACTCTCCGCTGTCCACCGTGTGTCGACTGAGGAAGTCTTCCATGACGTTGTCTACGCCAGGAATGTGTACTTCAGATATGGCAGGAATGTGTTCTTCTGCCCAGGACAAAATAGCTTTCACCTCTAACCAAGCGGCGAGACTTCTTGTTCCATCCTGCTTGTTGATGTAGGCCATGGTCGTGGCGTTGTCGGACTGTACCCGGATTGGGCATTTTTTCAGCTGGGGAGTCCAGTGACGAAAGACATGGAATATCGCCCAAAGCTCCAACACGTTGATGGGAAGGAGAGATTCCTCTGGAGACCACCGAACTTGTGCACTCAGGTGACCCAGGACCGCTACCATTCCAGAGAGGCTGGCATCCATCATCACCATGGTCCAGAAGGATACTAGGAAGGACTTGACCTTCAACAGATTGGAGAGATCGAGCCACCAGGACAAGCTCAGTTCCACATGAAGAGAAAGTGACACTGACGTCTTCAGAAGGTCCGGCTGACCCCTGCACACCTGGATCACGAACCTCTGGAGTTCCCTGGTGTGAGCCATGGCAAATGGGACCGCTTCTATGGTGGAGATGAATTTCCCCACTAGAGAGGTCAGCTTCTTGGCTGGAACTGGATCGAGAGCCAGAACAGCAGATACTCTTTGGCCGATCTGGTGAGCAACTTCCTCTGTGAGAAACACCATGCTCTGCTGAGTGTCGAAGAGAAGGCTCAGGAAGACCAGATGCTGGAATGGGACAAGATCCGACTTGTCCATGTTGATGATCCACTCGTGATGGGTAAGAGCATGAATGCAGTCCTGAACCTGCTGATGAAGAAGTTCTGCAGAGGGAGCTTTCAGAAGCAGGTCATCCATGTATGGAGTAACTCTGATGCCGTCCCTGTGGAGGAAGGATACTAAAGCTCCAAGGACACAGGAGGAGCTGTAGTCAGACCAAAGGGAAGAGCTGAAAACTGAAAGTGCCCACGGTCACAGGCAAATCTGAGATACCGCCGGCTCCCTGGATGAATGGCAATGTGTAAATATGTGTCCTGAAGATCCAGAGATGCAAGGAATTCCTCCGGGGACATAACAGCAATCACCGTCCTTGGGGGCTCCTGGTGACAATGAGTCCTGATCGCAAAGGAATTGAGAGCTTTCAAATCCAAAATGGGATGATAACCGCCATCCTTCTTGGAGACCACAAAGAGGTTTGAGTAAAAACCCATACCTCTGTCCTTAACTGGACCAGGCTCCAGAACATCCTTGTCCAAAAGGGCCTGGATAGCGCCACTGAACAGACGGGGTTTCTCTGCGCCCTGATGCTTATGAGAGGGAAAAAAGCGAAAGGTATCTTGTAACCTTCCGTCACCACCTGGAAAACCCGCGGGTCCGCCATTGAGCCCTCCCAGATGCTGTGGTAGTGACGCAGAAGGCCACCCACAGCCGAGTGGGGACCCGGGTTCGGCAAGTCATGCCGAAGAAGTCTTGGAAGCCTTAGACTTGGAGGAGACCTTGTGCTTCCATTGCAGTTTGGGCTTGGAGGAGGCACGTGGAGCTGATGGAACCGCCTGGTTCGCTGGATGTGTCTCAGTCTGGAAGGGAGAAAAAACCTGTTACACTTGAGAGGAGTTTTCTTCCTGGTGACCAAGTGCAGATGACTACTCTTACCCCCTGTGGCCTCACTAATCAGATCCTTAAGATCTGGCCCAAATAAGGATGTACCCTGAAAGGGTAAGGAAAGCAAGGCTTTCTTGGAAGCAGTGTCAGCAAACCAGATCTTAAGCCAAAGAGCTCGTTTGGCAACCACGGACATGGTAAAAACCTGTGCTACCAAACGGATGGCATCAAATAAGGCAGCAGAAACATAGTGTTGGGCTTCAGAGATGTTGGCAAGAAGCCGCAACATATCCGAAGAAGGAGCACCCTGACGTACAGCCATGGTGAGCTGTTCAGTCCAGAACGCAATAGCCAGGTTAACCCATGCCGCAACAAACGCTAGATGCATGGCAGTGCCAGCAGTGGCAAAAATGGACTTGAGGGAAACCTCAAGCTTCTTGTCAGTTCAGTCTTTCAGAGCGGACACATCAGAAACTGGCAATGCAGCAGACTTAGCCTGGATATGGGAGCATCTACTTTAGGGGGATGGACCCAGTGAGCAAGTGCTGCCTCAGAAAAGGGGTAAAGCTTAGCAAACTTCTTGGAAACAGAAGGCTTTCTGTCCGGAGATTTCCACTCATCAGCCACAAGGCGGTCAAGAGTGGTGTTAGGTGGAAAACGAGTAAGGGGCTTTTTAGGCTCCTGGAAAACATCAGAGGGATCTGAAGGAACCTCCTGAACTAGGGGAATGTTTAGGGTGGTCAAGACAGCCCTGATCAGGCCCTCAGCTAAAGGCTCAGGATCAGCCTCAAGGGGGTCCCCAAAATACTGAGAGGAGCCCACAGCAGAACATTCCTCAACATCTGAATTCACCAACAGTTCCTCCTCAGAGGAATCTGACACGTCAGGTACTCCCTGTGGTTTTGGCAGGGAGGATCTGACTGAAGAAGGGGTCTAGCATGCGTGGAAGACCTCCTGTAACTGGGATGGAAAGAGTTGTAATGTACACCGAAGGTCTCTGGTAGCAGCCTTAAATTCTTGCACCCAAACTGGCTCTATTGCATGGCTGGAGGTCACTGGGAGAGACTCAGGGACATCAGAACATGCTGGGCATAAATTACCTGAGAATTCTCTAGGTAACCCTGAATGACATGAGGAGCAATGCACAATTGGGGACACAGAGACCCCAGCATCCTTAGTCTTAGGCCTGGCCTCAAGCTCCAACAGATTAGACATTCTCACAGTGTCAAAAATGTTTAGATAATGAATCACCCAATTACAGTGTGAAAGATTAAAATTTCACCCTAGAAATCACTAAAATACACTTATCTGGCAGACGAAGGGTTAATCTGCAGAGGAGAGAAGGAGAGTCCAAGCCCTGCGTAGGATACTTGTTCTAGAAAAGGCATAAAATGGCTGCCACGGTGGGAGCCAATCAGAAATGAGCACGAGAAGCAAGCGCTCATGGGCAATGTAGTTTTCCCAGAATAAGTACCCCAACAGTGCCCGAAGTCCCTCTGAGCCCCCCAACAGACTTGCAATGGTAACCGGATTGTAGAGCAAGGTCAGACAGTTAAAATGAGCCCTCTCTGAAGTCGCTATGTTGAGCAGTTGCAGAGAATTGTCCCAAACTGTACAGTCCTATAGCAGTGAATGGAGCAATGGAGTCTATGCGGTAAAACGTGCCTTAAAGGAGAGGAACTCAAATTTTGTCAAAGTGAAAACTGTGAAATAAAATTACATGAGACGTCACTAGAACAAGTTAGAAGACCCAATAAACACTGAACCCAATAGGGAAAGTGACAATAACCCCCCTAAAAGATGTAAACCAGCAGCAAAAGGGATAAAGTACCATATAAACCTGCTCCAAAACACCCAACAGACATACAGATAGACCCAATGAGTGCAGGAGTGTGCAATAAGAACATTCAAGGAAAAAAATCCCTGTGCGGAGGGGCACTGTGGGACATGTGGACCTGCAGCACTTCAAGGGTTGCTCACCTTTCCTGCAGATCTTCTGTCTTCAGATTCCCATGTATCAAGAAGAAGCCTCAGTGGGCAACTCCTGAGGAAAGAACTTGTACCCAAGATTTTCCCCCAAGGCTTAAGGTCCACAAAAAGCACCTGGATACTGAGCTAGCCACATCTAAGAGCAGTGTCAGTTATGGTAATCCGCCTAATGGTGGTATTCCATTTCTAACAGACAAATAAAAAAATTCTAAAACTATAGCAGAACTGTTCTCTTGCCTGTGTCTTCATCAAGGAACAAATCTTTCTGGAGCTGGCTGGCTAGCTGCAGCCAAGGAGGGATGGTAGGCTCCAGCCCCTGCAACCAATTCTAGAATTGTTCCTGCCTACTTAAAGGGGCAGATCACCTACCCAAAGTTACCATTAACCTGTATTGGACATCAGAGAAATTAAAATATATTAGTTTCCAGACTCTGGGTACATAACCAGCCCAGACAATAAACCAGCAGAAATTCGGTCCCAGCGTATCTCCAGACTCCTGGTATACAATTAGATTGGATAATGAACCAGTGCAGGTCCGACCCTAACGCACCACCCAGACACTGGAAATCACTTCCAAGCTGTCACCAAAAAACAGCTGCACCGGACACCAAATGTCCGCTCTTCAAGGGCCCTAATATTGCAGCGCAAAAAAAAGTGTCCAATGTGTCAGCCCAACAGGTCAAATTCAAAGAAACAGTATCGATAGTTACAATAAAAAATATAAATGCAATATCTCTTCTAGCAAATCTCCCATATAAAAAAATCTGAATAGTCTATACGATCGTATTATTACAAAAAAGTTAAGAATAAAAAAGTAGCTCCAGTTTGTAGGGATATATACTCTGCACCAACTTGATGAAAATCTCCTGACCGAGTTTGATATTTAGACCAAGACCTAATAGGGCCAACAGGATACGTCAATCTGTACACACAGGTTTAAATTTAAATACGTGAAGTGCCAGTCATTTTCTTAGAAACTTTCTTATCTGGATAAACTGATCTCAAGCCTCTTCATTTTGGTTACCTCTATATACTTATTCACCAAGACTCCATTGTAATTCAACTTGGATATTAATACTCCAGTTTCAGACCCTTATGAAAGCTATAGGGGATAGATTCTATTGCAGGTGATAAATGTTAACACCCATTTTTCAAACATTTTCCTATTGAAATCTATGGGGAAAACTGGAGATAAAAGCAGAGATAAAATTAGCACCTGCAATAGAATCCAGCCCTAGATCTTTGTGTCATGGAATTACAGTCCAGTGTAATTACTTGGTCTATGCTGAAATTCTTTTCTTAAGCTTGTAGATCCACAATCTACACTTGATATTGTTTATGTCTGTAGCTTTTGTCAGGTAACTGCTACCAAAAATGTATTGACGTGCTTGGGAAGACACGGTTTCCTTTCAAATAACAGTCTGTTGACTGAGAAAGTCTGCCAGGACGTTTTCTATGCCTGGGATGTGCACAGCAGAGATGGCAGGAACGTGCTCTTACACCCAGGCTAAAATAGCCTTGACCTTGTACCAAGCAGAAGCGCTTCTTTTGTCTCCTTGCTTGTTGATGTACACCACAGCTGTGGCATTGTCCACCTGGACATGGACTGGACATCCCCTCAGTGGAGAGGACCAGGACACCAGAGCTAGAAGAACTGCCCTGAGCTTCAGGATATTGATGGGCAGGAGGGTCTCCACAGCAGTCCATCAGCACTGCACCCCTAGGTGACCCAAGACAGCTCCCCAGCCATAGAGGCTATTGTCTGTTGTCACCAGAGTCCAATACTGGACAACAAAGTGCTTCCCCTTCTCCAGGTTGGATTTGTCCAACCATCAAAGGAGGTCCTGTCTCATTTCCTGAGGAAGAGAGACCAGACGGTCCAATAGATCCAGATTCCCCCAGCAAGCCTGGATGGAGAACCTCTGGAGCTCCCTGGTGTGAGCCATGGAGAACGGAACTGCTTCCATGGTGGATATCAAGAGGCCCGTCAGAGACAAGACCTTGAGCACAGGAGCTGAGGTCCACTCCAAGGCCCGGGACACCCGACGCATGATCTGCTGAACAGAATCCTCTGTCAGGAAGCCCATACCATGGTAGGTGTCGAACCCGAGACCCAGAAAAACCAGGTCCTGAGAAGGAACCAGAGCAGATTTGTCCATATTCTGAATCCACCCATGACGGAGGAGAATCTGAGCCCATTCCTGGACTTCATAGTCCAGAAGGTCTCTGGAAGGAGCCTTCAACAGAAGGTTGTCCATGTAAGGAGTCACCTGAATCCCCCTAGTTTGCAGGTAGGCAATCAATACTCCTAAGACCCATGCGAACACCTGAGGAGCAGTGGTAAGCCCAAAAGGCAGAGCGGTGAACTGGAAGTGCCCCAAGGCACAAGCAAACCTGAGGTACTTCTGACTGTTCAGATGAATTGGAACATGCAGTTAAGCATCCTGCAGATCCAGAGAGGCCAGAAATTCTCCTGGACACATTGCTGCAATGACAGAGTGCAAAGACTCCATCTTGTAGTGAGTATGGACCACAAAACAGTTGAGATTCAAGATAGACCAACTGCCACCGTCCTTCTTGGAAACTACAAAGAGGTTTGAATAAAAATTTAAACACCTCTCTCTCTCTCTCTCTTGAGGTGGAACCAGAGCCAGGACTCCTTTGCCCAAGAGAGCCTGCACCGCCCCATTGAAAAGATGCAGCTTTTCTTGACCTAGAGGGGCCCTTGAAAGGAAGAATCTGAAGGGAGACAGGGATATGAAGGGAATCCTGCAGCCTCCTGAAACCACCTGTAATACCCACTGATCCACAAAAGAGCCTGCTTGTCTGGTGTTTTCCACCTGTCCAGAGTGGGATTAGGCTGAAACACAGTAAGGGATTTCTTACGCCTTTGAAAGATGCCAGAAGATGACTGGCTCTCTACAAGATTCACAGGAATCTGTAGGGCAGTCAAAACCACCTTAAAGAGACTCTCTGCAGAAGGCTCTAGGTCAGACTCAAAGGGGTTGCCATATGTATGGGAAGAAGTCCCTTCTGCACACTCCCCTTCCTCTGAATCAATCTCAAACGAATCCTCCTCAGTGGAATCAGAAAGGCCAGGAATGTCAGGGGCCACAAAACGGGGTGGGGGGTGGGGTTTCCAAGACTGGAGAACCCCCTGGAGAGAAAGAGGGAACTGTGTCATAGAGGACTTTACGTCCTTGAACCAAGGTGGCTCTTGTTCAAGGCTGGAGGGCCAGGGTGGAGTGGTAGGGGCCACAGAACATGAGGTGCATAAGTGTCCTGAGTACTCTCTGAGAAGCACTGTTTGGCATGAGGAACTGTAAACAAGGGGGGGTCAAAGACGCCCCTGAGTCCTTAGCCTTAGGTCTAGCCCCAGGTCCCTTTGGATCTGACATCCTAACAGGGGAATTGTCTAAACAGTAAGAGGGAATGAAATACTGTTACCCAGATTAATAAATCACCTCAGATAGCCCAAAAGATTACTTATCTGGCAGGCGAATGGTTAACCTGTGGAGGAGAGTAAGGGAATCCAAGCCTCTGCGTAAAAAAAGCGATAAAAAAAAATAGTGACCAAACTCAGCCAATCAGAGAAAAGCCTGGGAAAAGGGAATTCTGGGAATTGTAGTTTCTCTCTTTGTAGTTTCCCCAGCAGATGTCAGGCCGCCCGTCGGCGGCCCGGTCTTACCCCCCGCAGCGTCCAGACCCACACCGGCACTCGGCTTCTGTCTCCTGCTGGGAAGACGCGGCAGCCGCCACGCTGAGTCCTCCCTGGCTCCCTGAGGACTGGCGCCCATTCAAACCCACCAGGCAGCCCCGGCAGACGCGCACACATCCGCCCTTCCATGTGTGCGTGTCACAGACAAGGGACTGGGGTTTCCCGGGCATCGTTATGGCAACGCGGCACTCGCCGCCGCCCCTCCCCAGCCACAGCACGCCCACAGCCACTATATAAACACTGAGCCCCCTGTACATGGTGCTCAGTGTTACTGAAGCTCCCCAAGTGCCTTGTTACCTACCTCAGTCTGTTTCGATGACCTCTGGCTCCTAGACCCTTGGCTTGACTCCTGAACTCCGCTGACCTCTGGCTCCTAGACCCTTGGCTTGAATCCTGGACTCCGCTGACCTCTGGCTCCTAGACCCTTGGCTTGACTCCTGGACTCCACTGACCTCTGGCTCCTAGACCCTTGGCTTGACTCCTGGACTCCGCTGACCTCTGGCTCCTAGATCCTTGGCTTGACTCCTGGGCTCCGCTGACCTCTGGCTCCTAGACCCTTGGCTTGAATTCTGGACTCCGTTGCCCGTGCTTGCAGTTCACACTAGGGAGGGGTCTGTGGTCTCTCTCCAGACCCTCTCCCAGTGTGCTGTTCCAGTAAGAGAGACTATCCTGCTTCTGGGTTCCTGCATCCGAATAGTGAGTATCCCTTATCTTACTCACCTAACAGCACAGCTAGAACCAGGGACCCCCAAGACACAGAGGATGTGAGCTGGAATGTAGGACAAGGGGAGACCAGACGAATGAGCCCCCTCTCAACTCTGTAAGTGGAACGGTTATAGAGATATGTCCCAAAGCAGTCTGTCCCATAGAAGTCAATGGAGCAAGTGTGGCCATGCAGAAAAGCGCACTCTTAAAGGCGCAGAATTAAAAAAAAAAAAAAATGAAAAGTTTTGGAAAGTGAATAAATGTACCCAAAACACATACAGAACCTGTAAGGATCAATAAAAATTAATAAATCCAAAGGGAAAATGAAACATGAGCCCCATAACCCAGTGCAAACAGCAGGGAAGGGGTTAAATAACACAAAATCAGCCAAACACGTTCCAAACATTCAGGGAACAAACAAATAATTACCCATCATGAGTGCAGGAGTTATAATGAACTTCAATGAAACCCCTATGGGAGGCAGACTGTGGGACAGGTGGACCATGGCACTCAAAGGGTTGCTCACCTTTTTTTTGCATGTCTTCTATCTTCAGATTACCACTGAGCAGAAAAGGAGCCTCAGAGAGACCTCTTTAGGAGAGAGAGTGAGAGACATGGGTTGCATGATTCTCTCACAGGGCTGCAAGGATCCACAAACAGCACCTGATGACTGGGCAATCCTCCAGGGGAAGCCAATAATGGTAATCTGCCTAATGGGGAAATTTGGACACCTCATATCAAACAACAATCAAATAATAAAAATACTAAAACTAAGCAGAACTGTTCTCAGCCATCTAACCAGCACCGTGGAACAAGTCTATCTGGGCGGGGGCTAGTGAGGAAGCCTGATATGGAGGAGGGGGAGGTTCCACCCCTGCACTTCTTCTAGAATTGTTCCAGCCCACTGAGAAGAGCTGTCACCTTGCCATGGTACCTGTGAGTTATATTGGATGACAAAGAAAATTATATAGAGGTAACCAAGTGAAGGGGCTTGAGATCAGTTTACCTGTATAAGAAAGTTTCTGAGAGAGCTGGCATATAACATTTTAAATTTAAACCTGTGTGTACAGATTGATGTATCCTGTTAGCCCTATTAAGTCTTGGTCTAAATATCAAATATAATTCGGTCAGGAGATTTTCATCAAGTTGGTGCAGAGTATATATCCCTACAAATTGGAGCTACTTTTTTATTCCTAACCTTTTTGTAATAGTATGATCGTATAGAATATTCAGGGGGTTTTTTATATGGGAGATTTGCTAGAAGAGATAATGTATTTATAATTTTTATTGTAACTGTCGATACTGTCTCTTTGAATTTGCCCTGTTGGGCTGACATATTGGACACTTTTGTTTGCTCTGTAATATTAGGGCCCTTGAGACACAGACATTTGGTATCCGGTGTGGTTGTGTTTTTGGAGACCGCATGGAAGTGATTTCCATTGTCTGGGTGGTGCATTAGGGCCAGACCTGCACTGGTTCATTATGCGATCTAATTGTATCCTTGGTGTATGGAGATATGCTGGGACCGGATTTGTGCTGGTTTATTGTCCGGGCTGGTTGTGTACCCAGAATCTGGGAACTAATATATTTTAATATATTATTCCAATTGTCCGCCATTCTTTATTAGTACAGTCTATGTCTGGGAGCCATCTTGTGGACCTCCCAGTCATCTCGAAGTCTGTGTTTTTCCGCTGCTTAAGCTCTAGTATATATTTAGAGATACTTTTTGGATTTTATGTATACTTCTTAGGTGAAAGAGGCATTATATTCTTTGGCAGCTTTTCAAACTCACATTTTTTACAATAAAATAGTCCAAACCTTAGTAGGACACACAAGACTCTATCCCTGAAAATGTGGACATTCACCCTGAGATCCAGAGGTTTGACTCAAAACCCTGAGTTTCAGGGTCAAAAACCTAAGATTTTCCAAGGATGCCGGTCACTTTATTGAAGTTTGTATATTAGAAACTGACAGGGAAGCTTATAAAAATAGTAGAAATTAAGTAAAAAAAATAGTTAAGAAAATTAACTACTATATCTTCCATAAAGAGGCAACTTGTCCAGTAGAAAAATGCTGCACCAACAGTGCACAGCACTGTATTCCAGTTTCTAGCGCTTATTTTTACAAAGACCTGAAGGTGGCAGGAGAGAGCTGCTCTGAAAGTGATTTTTGTATACTTTCAAAGTTGTTCTCTTCTGCCCTCTAAGGGTATGTCTGATAACGTTATTGTTTCATCCTGTGCTGTAAGTGCTTTCTTTTAGAAAAGTTAATGTGTATTTTCTTACCCAGTGTGAGGCCACTTCCCTCCTCAATTCAGCCCAGAAGTCAGTTTTCCTATTAATTATTGGCTACTGAAATATTCTAAACTAGGTGTGGACATCATGAAGCTCCCCAGCTGTTATTGAACTACAACTCTCATCACCACCAGCCAGCCATTAGCTGTCCAAACCCTGTCCTAAACTATGCATCTACTGGTCTTGTGACTAAAATGATATGCATACAGTTTTGAATGATATTTACAAAAATTTCATTCAAGCAGATTATAGACCAGTGGCGGGCAACATGAGGCACTCCAGCTGGTGCCAAACTAATGCTTCCATCATCCCCATTAGACAGCAGTGATGACTGATGGGAGTATTAGTCTGGCAGCAGCTGGAGGGTCTCACATTGCCCATTGCACTGGCCCTTTTGTGTGCACTCTGTTTTGCTCACTTTCTGTTGTGTTTGCACTCTTCTTTTTCTTTTCATGCTTTTCTTCTCTTGCGTGCTCTCGTCTTGCTCCTTGTCTCTCAATAGTGTGCTTTCTTTTGCACATGCTCTCTTGCTGTCTGTTTATGCAGATCTGTTGCTTTCTATGGCATCCTGTATTTTTCTGTATCAGCCTGTACAGCCACAGTTTGCCTAACCCTGCTTTTACCTTTGTAAATTAGGGGTGTCCAAACCTCTTTTTCAAAGACGAGAGTAAGCAAAAAACAATGGATAGCAGGCCTCATACTACAAATAGTGCACTGGCATTAAAGACCGGTATGCACTAAATGACCGTTTATACTGTAAGTTTATGCAATGCTTAGGTAAACTAATAAACTATCTTAAAATTACTATACACATCCACATACTAAGCATTACAAGTCTTGGCCATATCTGAGGGCTGTAAATGGTACCCATGTCTTAGTTTAGATGTCCACATATTGCAGAGTATAGCTGAAGTTGTACTAGATATCTGGAAAATCTGCAAAGTGAAACAAATATAATGTATTCCCTGGACAATGAGCCAGGTTTCAGAAATTCTCTTTCAATTGGCAGTTTTTAGTTCTTACGCCAACTATCACAAAATATAAACAGCACTACAAATCCCAGAATATGTTAAATAAAGTTTATGAAGGCTGATTTATTTACCTGTTAACATACCACTTTACGGATTTATTTATCCATGCCAGAGGTGAGACCTCTAATAGCTTTTGGCTTAAGAGCTTTTTTTTCTGGTTGAATGTTATAGACTAAGGGTATTTTTGTGTCATGCCACAGTGAATGGGTCAATGAGTGGAGTAATGTGAAGAGTGGGGTGTGGCCATACGTAGGACTAAGGGCACATTGATGCCTTGTCATGGGGCATTTGAGATGTAAATTTGGCCCTGAAAATCATTCCCTAGTTAAACTTAATGAAAGGGCAGATATCCTGTTTATTAAAGTAAACAATTAATCCATATTCTCACTGTGGGGTTGTGTATATTTCTATAAACAGAGAATACACCATCTCAATAGGTGCTTCCATTTTTTTTTTTGCCAAGGAATGACATCTATTCCAGAAAACCACATACATTTTGATATAAAAACCAGACATCAGCATCACTGCCTTAAAAGTATCACAAGAAAAGAGATTTATCATACCAACCTAAATATAATTTCTGTGTCTGTTTTAGCTATTAATCTCCCACGTACCTTAAAGGGATAGTAATACCTAAAATGTAAAAAAAAATATGTTGTAGGGTTTATCCCCCTGAGTAAAACAAGAGTACTCCCACTGCTGAAAGATGTTTCATTCAAAAGTTATTAATTTTCAAAGTTGAATTTTTTAGGTGCAATATCACAGTGGCCTGAAATTTTACAGAGGCGCTGTTGCTACACCATCCTATGGAGATTTATGGTCCTGAGACCAGAGCTGTCCATAGGATCGTGTAGCAACAGCACCACTGTACAATTTCAGGCCACTGTGATATTGCACCTAAAAAAATTCAACTTTGAAAATTAATAACTTTTGAATGAAACATCTTTCAGCAGTGGGAGTACTCTTGTTTTACTCAGGGGGATAAACCCTACAACATATTTTTTTTTACATTTTAGGTATTACTATCCCTTTAATCTAGGAAGACAATATTAATAACAGCTATAAATCAGTTATGTGTGGAATGGTCCTCCAATATTAATCTTAATTAATACTGTATATCATTTCCAAGGAGGCAAACATGATGCTTTCTGCAGGACTCCTGGATACTTAGAAAACCTTCAGTGGGAGGAGTCTGGAATCCTGCAACAAAGTATCATGTCTGCCATCTGTCACCCCTCCCCCCTGCTAGAAACCGATTGGCTGGGAGGTGCATAAGCACCCATCCAAGCCAATTGTAGTGTGGGACCCATTTTGAACAGAGACTGGACATATAAAAGCCAGTCTCAGTTAAAATTTCCCTCATTATGGCTCTGGCAATGGCCCGAGAGGTAACAGGGGGTCTTGATCTTTTTTCCTCTGCCACCTGCAGTGGCAGAAGCATCAAGGAATTATTTATGGGGGGGCATCATGAACATATGTCTTTAACATTATATTGCGCATCATGGACATGTGTTTGGATATTTCTCTGGGACATCATGGACTAACATTTGGATTTTTCATGGAGAAAGAGCTGATTTTAACTTATTTATTTTTATTATAGTATCAGCGTATTTAAAGATGAAGTGGACAGAAGATTAACAAGATAGACAATTACAGAGGAAGACCGACAGTGGATGACCAGGGTGCTGAACACCCCGCTGGACATCAGACCTACAGGTAAGTTTTTTTTTTTATTGTGAATGGATGTTGTTAGTTTTAGTGTAATTAACCCTGTGAGTGGGGTATGCAATAATCTGTAACGCATTGCATACCCCACTGGCAGTCACACAGTTAATCTAATGTTTTCACTCATGTTTTTAGTTACTTGAATATACTGATACTAGTTGAACAGCCCGTTACACGGGCCACAGTGTCACAGCCACCCGGTCGCGGGGCAGTCACGCACAGTGGAGACTGCCCACGCCACGGCTGATACAAAGCTGGACGGCCCTTCAGAGCGCCCAGTTCTGTATCAGCCGCGGCGCGGGCAGTCTCTACTGCGCATGACTGCAGCACGTGCACCAGTGTGTACTGCGTATGTCGCGGCATTACACAAGATTTAGGGAATTATTATATAGGATGGGGCTTAGGCACACATATCAACACATCCACTGGTCGCTAATGTAGGGATCACTAGCCATGCATATACGTGTTAGAAAACAGTATTCTAATACACGTCGGTGGTTCTTATCAAACGTTAGAGACTCAGAGCTTACCTTTGATAGATGTAATTTTTACACAAAAGTGAGCGAGTCCCTCAACGTGAGTAAAGGCCACCGCATGTAACAGAATGCAAAATTTGAGACTTTTTCATTGTGTCCAATGAGTGCAAATTTTTCAACCATTGGACATTGTTAAGGGTCGGTAGTTTTTAACAGCACTGTTAATAGAATACCAAACTGTGCTTTGAAAACCATCGTCCCCACTTTTTATAAAATCGGTAGGAATAGTTTCACGCCTCACATGTAACTTTTTCCGCTTCTGGTACCAAATATGAGGGAAAGATTCTAAACTTTTATTTTAAAAGGGGATGACTCATCTGGGGCTACCGTCCCACACAAAGCTGTTGCTTTGTTCAGCTCTTAAAAAATTACTATAGGTTTTCAAACAAATCAACTACAAATCACTACATAAAGTGAAAGTGGAGCAATTCAGAAGTAAATTTATCTGCACAATGGGGAGCAAATAAAAGTCTGCAAATTCCCATTGATTTAAAGGGAACCTGTCATGGAGTATCTGAGCCACCCTTATGGGAGCCCACTCTCCCCAGAAGGAAAACCTTTGACAAACATCACTCTGCAGCATCTGATTATGTTTGTGGAGACATGGTCTGACCTTCAGTGCTCCACCAACTTTATGATACTTGGCTTTCACTATATAGGACCTTTCAAGATACTCCAATGCATCTACCAGGTGTCCTACAAAATGGCAATTCCTCAACCTTTTATCACAGCACAGGTAACTGAATATCTTACAATGCTTGAAAATATACCGTTGGCTGTTTTTCTTTGTTATCAGGGGAACTGAATCAAGTCCTAAGTGTTAAAATGTCAATGATCTCAGGGTGGGCTCATTTCAGAGGTTACCAGGTATGCTGTCTGGGACAAACCAAGGACACCATAGAGGGTGACAAGAAAAAAAAAAAGTCAACTTATGTAAAATGTTGCTTTTCACCCCCTGTTTGCTTGACACATCTACAACAACTCAAGCTGCCAGTGGGTCAAAACCCAATGAAATCACACATGGTCCTTCGGAAAACACTATTTTATTGTAAAGTTATAGAATTCTAAGAAAACTCACTTAAAGGGATAGTAATACTTCATTTTAACTTTATTTTATTTTGTAGGCATTAAAAAAACATGAAGAATGATATGTCTTATCTTGCAAACCTTTATGGTTTATGAGATATTCACAAGCAAAGTTTCCCCCTCCCGCCCCTTTTACCTAGTGTAAGCCTTCTCTTCTCAGATGTGGAATCCAGTCCATAGACCAGACAGATAACAGAAGGGGACACTCTTATTCCTATGAAAACAATGAAATCCCTGCCCCCCTTGACAAGCTGTTCAGGTTTTTCCCCTTATCTTAATTGAAGATGGTCCCTCTCTGCTATCTACCTGGGCACCTCCCTTCTGCTCTGACTGAACAGTGTTACATCAGTAAAAGGGGCAGGAGGGAGACACTTTGTCAGTGAATTACTCTGGAACTACAACTGACAGAATTGAAATAACACTCTCCAAAGTCCAAATACTATGATGATTAATTGGAGCTGCTTTTATTATGAAACATTACTATCCCTTTAAGTGTGTCAGTTCCTAAATGTGTTTGACTGAGGGTATGACAGCCATGTACACAGTTTTTATAATAAACTAGACCAGGGCTCAAACTTTCCACTCGCCACTAGCCAATGGTGAGTGAAAATTCAGCCCTGGCGAGTAGAAATTCAGCCCAGGCAGGTATGTTATGGCTTGCAGTGGCAAGTAACTTTTCAGGTCTAGCTAATAGCAAAGGACTTCAAATTTTAAGCCCTGAACTAGACCATATATTTTTAGCAACGGATACAGCACCTTTTCCGATCTTTTGTACCTTATAAAATACTACAAGTATTTGTACCTTTTTTCCCCACACAGAAAGCTATGTTACATAGTAGCATAGTTGATGAGGATGAAAGAAAGAAAGAAAAATAAAAAAGACATGCACCATCAAGTCCAGCCCATGCTAAATCACCCCTGTTGATCCAGAGGAAAAAGAAAAGAAAAAAAAAAACCACACAACATTGAAGGCATCTCCAATGAAGCCCCAAGTGGGAAAAATAAAATTACCGCCTGACTCCAAACGGCAGTCAGGTAGGTACATGGATCAACAACATATCTGCATTGAAGCCATTTGTCACAATTCTCAGTATTGTTCTGTGCTAGATAGGTATCCATTGCTTTTTTTAAAAAGCAGTTTAGTCTACAAATAACATATATAAACTCATGAACACGGTCATGCAACGTAATCTGCTATTTACAAAGCAGAACAATTTCATTACGTGCATAGGAATGCTCACTATTAAGTCTATGAGCGTTTCGTACACATGGCTGAGGTTACATCTAGCATTTTTCATATAAGTATTGCCAGATGTAGCACCTCTGAATGCACCTGCTTTAAAGGAAATGCTGGAAGCGAAGCTCCTTCTTCAATTGAAAAGACAGCAAATTGAATAGACATGATCGTTTGCTATACAGCGTCTGAGCGGCTAATTGTGTTTATATCGACAATGAAAAATCTGAGGCCGACCATCTCTTCAGAACTACAATTTTCATCAGCCAGTTGGTGGGAGATGACTAGCTACGAACACTACGTTTTCTGCACCCGGTTTAAATGAAAGTACATATTTCATCACGTGATCGCTTCTTTACGTCACTACCTTTCCCTAACACCAGTTCAACATTTCCTGCCGGGTTTGCCGGAAGTAGCGTAAAGAGCGGCTACCGAAGTGGGAACGGCACCACCGGGGAGGAAAAAAAAATCGACAAGCCGGAAGGGGTGGAGTGGCAAGAACACCGAGTGCGTGACGTAATGACAAGGCGATTACCTTTATGTGCCGGTGAATGACAGGGGACCCTTATTTAATGATTTGGGTAGTGTACAAAGGAAGCCATAACCCATTAAAGGCTAGCGGGAGGTACTCCTCTGCTCATTAATGGGTTAAAAGAATATTTGTAACTGTGAAGCGGATCAAGGTTGAGTGACAACGTTATCGCTATTGGTTGATAGTAATGTAACCAGATATATCCCTTTTATTGAATCGGTTGCCAGATCATCCGTTTGAAAAGAGATACATCTGTAAATTGCATGATGCATGCTGTATTAATTATTACTGGGCTCCAATGGTTCGAATGAAGTCATGCAGCATGCATTTTTAACCATTTGAGCGCCAGAAGGATGTTCAACGGATTGCAAAGCATTTCGTTGCCTACCCGTCTGACACTTAAAGGGTTATGCGTCATTTTTAAAAGTTATGATCTAATAAGGGAACGTGTATTTGAAACAACAATATATCCAAACGATGGGCTGTAACTGGGCAGTTTTATTCCACAATTGTGGAAAAATGAACGTATTTTGTCCTAGTGTTAAAATGACTTTATCTTGGAGTTTGGAAAATATAATTCAGTACGTTTCTGGAAGTGATAGGGAAGACTACTCTTATTTGGAAGTGTGTGCTGAGGAGAAGGGGCTGTTTGGAGGGAAATAAAAGATCCTATTACATTATAGTAGAGAGTGAGAGAAAAATAAATTGGCTAGAGCTGCTCTTACTATCTGTGGTGGTTTGACAAGAGTCATACTCTTATGTCCAGGGTATTTGTGATCAATACTTTTTGACAAGGCCTGTTCTCCAGTGCTTCTGAGTAAACATTCCTATCATTGACATAAATAATAATTGAAGGTTTCTACTGAAAAATAAAATTGGGCCCCTATCACAAATATTCTGCCTTGTGCATAATTACAATCTGTTGGACCCTCAGGGCGAAATACCCTCCCCTTTGGATTCTGACAGTCAAAGTTGCACCTGCTGTACTTATTTTAAAGCAATATGTTACCCCTCTGGCACTCAAAGAGTTAAATTATTCAGATAAAGATACATACTCAATATAAAGCAGCTGTACACAGTGCCACAGAACTATCACTCTCACCTTGTAGCACAGAGCCAGGTGTGCCAAAGGGTATACAAAAAAAAAAAAAAAAAAGAAAACTTGGGGCAGAATTAATAACAAAGGGGGTAAGTAGTAAACATGTGAGTTATAGCTGCCTGGAATTGAAGATGGCGGGGTGACTGGACTGCAACTTTTTTCATCCCCAGTTAGTTATAGGCCAGTTGAGAATTCTGGGAGTTGCAGATCAACAGTGGGAGATCCACATGTTGTGCAACTGATCTAAGGAAGCTGAAAGCTGATGTCAACACCATACAGGGCACTGTAGGCATGCTTATCAGTGTGAACAGCTGTGGAAAGTATTGTCAATAAAAGGGTTAAAGAGTAGGATAGCACATGGCATGTAAAGCCTATGAGGTGGAGAGAAGGTTGAAGCTTTGTCAGTTCTCTCATAATCTTTTCTTGCAGTGTCTAGTCTGTCAGTTACAAGGGCAGGATCGGTACTGGATAAGGAGGAGAATTCTTTCTTAACCCCTTGAGGAACAAATAGGAGTCGGCACACTAAAGCCATGCATTTTACATCCCTATAGGCTGTGTGGACGGTTCCCTGTCAAAAATTTACACACTGACATTTGATATCCTGCAGACTAAGGCAACAGTAGGATCTTCTCTGTTCCCTGTAGGTAGTGGTAAGCCAGCCAACATTTAGGAGATGGGAAGGCTTGTATAATTCTCATTTTTTTGGTTTATACTGTGGCAAAGGTTGAACTTGATGGACTTGTCTTTTTTCAACCTAATGTACTGTGTAACTATGTAGTTTTGATCCATTACATACAGTATGGAGCCATCTCACTGGCTCCATGCTCCCTAGACTCTACCTGGGACTACCCTGAACTACGAGAGAAGGAATTGACAACTCCATTCTTCTGCCTTGATGGGGGTGGCAGCAAGGGGGAATAGAAATAACATAGTTAAGAATTTTGCCACACAAGCATGCCCTCTCGGTAGAATGAAGGGTATGCAATGTGTATTCCTCTGGCACTCAAAGGGTTAAATTAAGTGGCGTTCTTTCACCACAAAGTCATGGCATGTCTGCACTAATTTCCCCCCCAGTTACCAAGTAGTCTGCAGATTGACCGTGGGAGGTAAGTTTTCCTGATGGAAATAGGAAGGGCCATCTTGTAATTGTATTTATTCATTTGAATAGCTGTGAGGCTGAATGGGGATTGTCTTGCCATGTGTCCCTCTTTTACAAAAGACATAGTCACACAGGCAGACGTGCCCATTCAGTCAATCCAGGAGAGGACTTCTGACCAAAAATTATATTGCAATACAATCAAGGTCTCTTATTTTCCTTTGGTTCCCTCCCCCCCACAAATTTTCTCCTCCATCCAGTCTCTCTCACTTTCCTTGTCTGTCTTTCACTCCTTCACACTTTGTCTGTCTGTTCCCTCCTCCAAATTTCTTTCTTCTCCCTTCCCCTGCCCTCCCAGATTGTAAGCTGTGTGATGGCTTAGTGGAAACTTTGCCATGTTTCAGTGCATATGGATTGTAATTTATTTGTATTGTATGTTCTGTGATGCCTCAGTGTCTACTGATTATATGCTTTGTGGTGACTCAGTGCCTATGCATTGTAAGCTCTGGGATTGTTAAGTGACTGTGAGTAGTAAGTTTTGAGATGTTCAATGCCTTTAAAGCAGAACTTTCACCTAAGCACAAGTTTGCTTTAATCCATTTATTATACCGATTGTAACTGTGCTGGGTTTTGTTTTTTAAAAAAAATGTGATAGAAATGAAGTTTGAGGGTTTACCTTTTCCCTCTTGACGTCTTCTCATTCTAAGTGGCACAATTTGTGCCGATGAGAATAGAGGAGAGATCCTCCTCCCCACTGATCTGTCAGTAAACTGGAGCACTCTCATTGCCAGAGATCGATATCTAGCCAATGAGAGTGTTCCAGTTTACTGGCAGACCAGCGGGGAGGAGGATCTCCTATATTCTCATTGGCGAGATGGTGCCAATCAGAATGAGGAGAAGAGGGAAAAGGTAAACCCTCAAACTTCATTTCTATTGTGTTTAAAAAAAAAACAAAAAAAACAGCACAGTTCCAATCGGAACAAGCAAACTTGTGCTTAGGTGAAAGTTCTGCTTTAAATTGTAAGCTGTGTGGTTTCTCAGTGCCTAATGAATGTATAGCAAATTATCTCTAAATGCACTGGAGAAAAATAAAAAGTAAACCTTTTAAAAGAGCAGTAATCACCTTTGTTTTCTTATGATCAACCTGTACGTTATAGGGCATTTCCTGATAAGCTTTTTTATTTAAAAGTTATCTGTTCCAATTGTCAGGATGTGGGTAAGTCATTACTTCCCGAAAGTTCAAAATGGCAGGAATGACTCTGCAGTGTCTCACACACCCCCATAGAATGTAACAGAATAACTAACTGAAATTTGGCCACTAGAGGGCATTATTATTGTGCGGAAAAAAAAAGGTTTTAACTGTAATAACTCTAGAAAGGTGCATTTTCCAGCAGATGTAGTCTGGTTTTACTCTACAGGACAAGCCCTACAGTATATGTTTGTTCATAAAAATAGTTTATTTACTGCTGCTTTAAGTTTGACAGAATTGAAAAAAGCTGTAGATAGAAACATTGAGTTCTTACGTATTATGATGAATATATAATGCAACTCATCATTACAATAATTGTGGATATCTAATCTCATTTAGTATATTGTCTTGCTGTTCTCATGTAAAGTTGTAGTGTCAGAACACAAATCCAGCAAGGTCATGCACAAGTTCAGTTAAGCAGAATGAGGGGATTTTCACATGCCTGTCATTTCCTTTTCCTTCTGGTCTCCGTTGGTAGCACATGCAGAGAGAGCTCCGTCCCCAGAAAGGACAGGAAAAAAAAATGTAAAAAAAAAAAACCCTCAAAAATTGTAAAAGGGCCACTCACAGAGCCATCCCTCAGTGTGAAATAAAGATAACCAACATCAAATGTATGCAAAATTAATTTATTGGAAAAAAATATATATTTCCTTCAGGTCTGCTAGGTAGCATGTGCACAGAGAGAGAACAAAGCTCAGACCTAGGTGGGGATGTGGCTGCCAGTAAGACTTTGTGGCGAAAGGCAGCTTCCCCAAATCTTGAAAGTCCAGGAGATAGTTGTTTGTGGAATTATGTGCACTTCTCCAGGTAGCAGCTTTACATATCTGCACCATGGTGGCTTCTGCTTTCTCTGTCAATGAAGTTGCCATTGCCCTGGTGAAATGAGCTTTAACCACCAAAGGAGGTTATAAGATAGCTGAGCAAATCATCTAGCAATTGTTGTTTTAGAAGCTTAGAACATCTTGTTCAGATTAATTCACACAGAGGAGGACTTTCAGAAGTACTTAGTCCTGTTGATGTGAGTCTGAAGACAACAGACAATGTTCATCTTATGAAGGTACACTTCCTACTCAGACTGAGGGTTTTGAAAGAAAGTTAGAAGACCAATGTCCTGTTCCCTATGAAATGAAGATGCCACCTTCAGTGTAAACTCTGGATGCAATCGAAGCCTGATTGAATCTTGCTGGGAAACAATATAAGGAGGAATGATAGAGCATGAAGTTCTCAGATCTACCAGCAGCACAGTCAAAGTCTTAATGGAACAAAACTCCAAAGATTTAAAAGGAATTATTTGCAGAACTTTCAATACCAAATTAGAATCCCAAGGGGGGGGGATAAAATATTTCTAGGCCTAAGAATAGTCCTAGATTTGAAGAACCTTCTGATAGGTTTGTGGTCTGCAAATTGCTGTTCCTGGAAACTACCCAGTGTTGCCACTTGAACTCAACATACTTGGACTAAACCCTCTGGGGAAAAAAAATCTTCTGAAAGAAAACCCAGAACAACTGATATAAAAGGAGGCACGCGAGCATATTTATCTTTTCTACACAAGAATGAAAACCTCTTCCACATCTTATTACACATTGCTGAAAGTGGAACATTCATCACATTAATATTGATCCCCAAAATATAAGTACAATAGTGATATGTATAGACTTAATTGTAGTTTCAAGTATAATTGCAGCATTAGTGAGAAATAGAACTTTTTAGGCAGACGGGCACTGGCAGGGATCTTGTAGTAGGTGCTTTCTGCACCAGCTCTGTCCATCCCTTCCGGTGCCTTAAGGTACAAAGGTATTCAATTCGCCAGTCGTGGAGTTGAAGGAGAAGGACAGTGCAGACTCAGAGATGCCGGCTCTGCAAGATGCCTTCGCTGTTCCCCACTGCCTGTCTGCCTAAAAAGTTATTTATTCACTAATGCTGCGAATATACTTGAAACTATATTTAAGTCTATACATATCGCTATTTAACTTTTATTTTGGGACTCAATATTAATGTGATGAAAGTTCTGCTTGAAGTTCTGTTTTCTCAGGATTGAATTAACAGTCCTGTAACGTGATATGAAAGGTCTCTTGACTTTTTAGCTTGGGTCTCAATAACCATGCTGCTAGATTTAGGTTCACTTTGCTCTGAAAATTTACTGGTCTTTGGAGAAGATCTTTTTTTGTTCTGTAGCATGATAGGATAGAAGGGAAAAAAGACTGGAACATTCACAGTTTCCATTGTTGCCATAAGGTCTGTTTGTGCCATGCCCCATTCCATTGTCAGTAAATGGAAAACCACCTGATTCAAAGATCATTTGTCCTGAAAGATTGTCTTCCTGCCCAGGCTGTTAACCCTGCCTTTTTTATGGATGGAGATTAAACAATGCAGATTGACCTCTGCCCAGTGGAGAATAGCCGATGGCAGACAAATCAGAGTAGGACTTCCGGTTCTTCCTTGTCTGGAGAGATAACACTGTTGTGGTGTTGTCTGATCTAATTCTGATAGCTTGGTTCCTGACAAGCAGAGATGCCATTTTTTAGTTCCCTCCATACAGCTATAGGTTCCGGTTTCTGCAGGGGACCAAACACCCTGGAAGGAACTATCCTGAATCGCTGCTCCCCATCCTATCTTGCTGGCATCTGTAGTAACTGTGATACTTCAAGGTATGTACCAAGGAAGATTTTTGGCCAGGATGCTACTGTTCCACCATGCTAAGGATAACCTTATTTGAGGAGAGTTGTGGATCTGCAGATGAATGGACATTGGATCCCTGTTTGTTTACAAGAATGAACTGTCGGAGGGGACACGTGGACCAGTATCTTGAGAATCTTGTCCTCTGGGAGAAGAGATTTCCCTCGTTCTGCTTCTAAGATAATTCCCAGAAATTTCCTCCTGCTTGAAGGAGCAAGGTATCACGGTGCCCGTGATATCCCCTCCTTTTGCGTTACCTGTCTTGTCCCCACGGACGGATGAGCAACGGCATGGGTGGTCGCTGCCTAACTGCTGGCCTCTCAGTTGCGGGTGCACATCACTGACTTCATGCTCGATATTTTGTACCTTCGGCACTAATTGGTCGATTGATGTTCCATCTTCTCTGTTGGCCTTATATGCGGCCTAAAGACTAAGCTTCAGTGCCCTTTCGTGGTGTACCAGTGCGTTGCTTGTAGTATTCTGCTCTCTGTTGTGACCGTTGCTTGGCTGCTGATTCGCTCCATGTATGAATCTTGGCTTTGTCTGACTACCCGATCCGTGCATGAACCTTGGCCTTGTCTGACTACTCGATCCTTGCTTGAACCTTGGTTTGGTCTGACTACCCACTCCGTGTATGAACCTCGGCCTGGCTTGGCTACCCACTCTGTGTATGAACCTCGTCCTGGCTTGGCTACCCACTCTGTGTATGAACCTCGTCCTGGCTTGGCTACCCACTCTGTGTATGAACCTCGTCCTGGCTTGGCTACCCGATCCATCCATGCATGAACCTTGGCCGGGCTTGGCTACCCGATCCATCCATGCATGAACCTCGGCCGGGCTTGGCTACCCGATCCATCCATGCATGAACCTCGGCCGGGCTTGGCTACCCGATCCATCCATCCATGCATGAACCTCGGCCGAGCTTGGCTACCCGATCCATCCATGCATGAACCTCGGCCGGGCTTGGCTACCCGATCCATCCATGCATGAACCTCGGCCGGGCTTGACTACCCGATCCATCCATGCATGAACCTCGGCCGGGCTTGGCTACCCGATCCATCCATTCATGAACCTCGGCCGGGCTTGGCTACCCGATCCATCCATGCATGAACCTCGGCCGGGCTTGGCTATCCGATCCATCCATGCATGAACCTCGGCCGGGCTTGGCTACCCGATCCATCCATGCATGAACCTCGGCCGGGCTTGGCTACCCGATCCATCCATGCATGAACCACGGCCGGGCTTGGCTACCCGATCCATCCATGCATGAACCTCGGCCGGGCTTGGCTATCTGATCCATCCATGCATGAACCTCGGCCGGGCTTGGCTACCCGATCCATCCATGCATGAACCTCGGCCGGGCTTGGCTACCCGATCCATCCATGCATGAACCTTGGCTTGGTCTGACTCACTCCGTACAGGTACTTGGGCCTGGTCTCTACACCTCCGTGTTGCCTCAGGTTAGTCCGCTGCCTTTTAGGGGGACCAAACTGGACTCTTAAATACTTTTGGAAGCTCTGGTGGATAGGGACATTTAAGTAAGCATCCTGGAGGTCCATGGTTACCATGCTGTCCCCCACCTGCAGCATGCTGACAGCCATGATGATGCTTTCCATCTTGAAACATTCTCTGAGTAGAAATTGATTGAGTTGCTGTTGATGACATTTTGGGACTCCATGAGGCACCCTGGAGGAGAAAGAGAAGAAAATTGCGTCTTGAATCCATCTCTTATGGCTAATATCCAAGAATCTTCAGCAGTAGCATGCCATTGATGCAGGAAATTGTGCAGCAATACATCAAGTGGGACGTGGCCTGGAGTCAGAACTTGGATTTTTGCTGATTGTCTTGGATTGATTTATTTGGCAATCTACCAGACTTGACATAAAAAAGGGCTTGCTTGAAAACTACTTCCTCTTTGGCGACCTTTTGAAGTAAAAAAAAAAAAAAATTTTTGAGAGAAAAATCTGTCCTGAGGAAGAACCTTTCTTTACTTAAAGAGAGTATGAAGAAGTGCACCAAGTTCTTTCCCAAAAATAAAACTTCCATCAATGGGCATGGAGCAAAGTTTGCTCTTTGATGAGAAATCTGCTGCTCATTGGCACAACCATGGACCACTGCTAGTTACAGTGGCTAAGGCCGATGATCTAGCTGCCATCCTCATAGACTCTATAGAGGCTATCACACAAATGATCAACAGCTAAACCTAAGGTAGAGAGAGATTAGAGCTCTCCTTGGGTACCTTGTTAATAATGTCTTCCTCTAACCACATAAGGCATAGATGCATAACACAAGTAGATGCTACACTTCTAAAAGAAGTAGCTGCTGCTTCATATCTCAAGCTCAGACCTGTATTTCAATCTTTTTATGTATACGATCCCGAAAACATGAACCACCCTCAACTGGAATTGTAGCTTCCCTAGAAAGTATGGCATATGTGGATATAGAATCCTTGTGATCAGAGAAAATGCAGATTTAATTTCTGAGAAAGGGACTGTCTCTCTTCGAGGTTAGACCAAATTTCTTGATAAGCGACTACCTCATGCATAGAAAAAACTTTTGTTTCTTCTTCAATCATAAATAGAGATCATCTGCAAGCGTCCTAGGGGCTTATTCACCTCTAATATCCAACACAGCCTGCATACTTTTAACCACAGAATCCATGAATTCTACTAACTTCTCTATCTTTTTTTCCCTGAAGTCATCAGACTTGGACTTGCATTCTTGCACCTCCTGTCAGAGGGTGATATTAAAACCCAGAAGAGGTACGTGCCTCATCTTCCTCATCCGCATCATCCTCAAAGTGTTCTTAGCAATGGCGATTAAAAAGGGAGACCATAGATGCCATGTTTGATGGCATACTAACCTGAGCTGCTTCTGGTAGCCCTACTCTAGTGAAGCTTTGCATAGAAACAATGAGAGAATGCCAGTCTCTCCATCTGAAAGAAGCATACATAATGCATGCTCATTCAACACGTTAAATAACATATAGTGTAAGACCAGCAATCGCTACGTGACAAACAAGGAGTCATCTTAACTTACATTTGTGCAGAACTGAAATGCTGGAGCCTCCCTATTCTCCATAACTACAGCTGGGCATGAGAAGAGAGGGGGCAAAGTTGCCCAAGGGATGATGCCAAAAACAGCATCCCTTTAAATAAAAAAACATCCCTCTCACATTAGTTGTTCAGGAGAGAGGCCCACCTCTTCCTGATTGAATTGGCAGCCATTTCCAGATCCAAAAACCAGAAGTGACACTAATGTAGCACCGCCTTCAGATGCTCAAAAAAAATGCGGGGCAGCCGAACAGAGAGAAAACAACATTAAGTAAAGTAAGCTTGCATAAACTAAAAAAGCAACCCGACGGGGTTAGCAGTAAATAAGAGGGATGACACAGAAAAAAAAAAAAATAACATCCATCCAGTACTGCCCACAATGGGAACAATACTGGGGGCCAACAAGTTATAGGCACATAATGTTTTGTTTTGTTTTTGTTCAAGGAAGTGGGTTTTTGTAAATAACAGGACATATATGAGAAAGTGTTCCAGGGTGTCCATTGCTTGCTTAATCCAGCTCCCCCTCCTTCACCCCTTCATTTTCTTTATCCCTTCATTTGTCACCTTCCTCCTTCCATCTTATTCCCTTCCATCCTTCCACTTTCTTGCTCCATCCATCATTTCATCTTTCTCCTTTCTCCCTCCTCCTTCTATATACTTCCACCATCCTTCCTTCCATTTTTGCTTCTGCCCTGTTCCTCCATCCTTTCATCTTCCTCCCTCCATTTTTTTCAATCTTCTTCCTTCCTCTCCATACTCTTCCCTTTCCATATTCAGCCTCAATTTTCTTTCTTTCTCCCTTTCAGTTTTCTAACACTCTCCTCCAGTATCTTCCTCCTCTTCATTTTTCCCTGCAGGTGGAATGTTTAATGCATGGAGCTTTGGGGAGCCAAGCAGTTCTTTAATGACAAGGCTGTGGAATGCCATTGTGTGTTGTCATTCAGTATGTTTTATCACAGAGGGTTATGGGGTTCTGTGGAATTATGTTTTATCATTGTTGTTTTTATTATTGTGTGGATGGGGTGCAAAGTTGGGTAGGGTATAATTTTAGGGGAGGGGCATGTGGGCCTCCTCATCAATGGTTACAAGGAGGAGGCAGCAGTTTTTGTTATGCCACTGATCAAACCCTGACTGAGTCTAAATGAGCACGATGTGGGCAAGACCAACCAATCCACCTTGTTGTTAGTGTAGTTTCTGATACACATAAATAACTGTGTTGCAGTTAAACCCTTTGGATGCCTGAAGGGTAAATACTGGCACTCAGAGTAAAAAGCTTGTCATCATCTTCTTACCATTGATGAAATACGCCTGAAGAAAAGTGCAAAGTGCATTTGCAGTAGCATTATGGTCCACAATGTGCAGTGCAGCTGCCATGATAAGAAATATTGCAAGTTGTGATGAATGCGGGGAGGTCCCCTGCTCTTAGCACAGTGCATGCAGAGATCTTTCCTCGTTGTTGCACTGTCTGACTAGCTGACTTGATATGTCATACAACACACTTTTACTCCCGCTTATTCTTTCTTAGCACCCGCATTAATTTGAGAGTGCCGCTGAGGTAATGTGAGGCCAGCTGTACAGGCCCCCTTTTAACTCTGGGCCTCATAGTTTTGCACCTGCAGGAGTTCTGCTCTGATTCCTATGGATTAAGAAATATGCATTGCTCAAATATAGAGGGGTGATATTGTGAGGTGAGGACCTTGAGTCTTACATTTAAAAGGAAGCCGGAGTAATTTTAGGGCAAACCAGCTGCACTACAGGGAAAATACAGATGGCCATTGATTTGAAATGGATCTTTTAACCTATTAAAGTTAGAGAGGCCTCAAATTGTTTGGGAAGCAATGCTTTTGGAGACATTTCTGGCATTTTGTGGGTTAAAAGCCTGATTTCAATCAATAAGAATTTATTTCTGTTCCCTATGATCCAATTGTATGCTCCAGAATTACAAATTTTTTATTTTTTTCCTCTTTCTAACATGTTTCCTAGATTTCTGTAGGAGGTGGTGTTAATAGCCACCACTATATATTATTTTGAAGCTGGTGTGTAAAGATTCATACTTTCATGTAGTAGCTGGTGAAGGGGGATCCATTTATAACCTCCTGTGGAGGAAAACTTAATGCAGGGACAAACTGCAATCAAGTTTGCCACCTTTGCTGTTAAAATTAATTAGTCGGCATTTTACTGGTACGGACTAGCATCAAGTTAAAATGTTTCCTGTCTACCAGTAAAATACAGTCTAGGTCAGGGGTGTCCAGGTTCAGTCCCCAAGAGCTACCAGCGGTCCAGAATTTAAAGATTTCCCTGTTTGACACAGGCAGGCCAATTAAAATGAACGAGCCACTGACTAACTCATCTATGCGTCATCAGGAAAACCTTTTGATCCTCAAGGGCCACCATGAGTCCAGGATTTAATTTGGACACCCTTGGTCTAGGTCATTGTTTCTCAGACTGTACCTACAGGCCTACTAACAAGCCAGAGCTTGTTGATTTTCCTTCTTGAGCACAGGTGAATTGGAGGCTCGGTCATTCTGTTTCACTCACCTGTGTTGAAGAAGGGAAATCCTTAAGTCCTGTTTTTTGGGGTCCTTGGGGTACAGGTTTCTAGGAAAGTACTAAATATGCTGGCAACCTACTGTATCTATTGTGGTATTAAGGAATCTTGTTACATCAGTAGAATAAGAGGTACTCTAGTCATATTCTAGGGGTAAGTGGACAGAATGATTTCTTTGTTTGGGTAGGTTTTTAAAATATGCTGTGTGTCTTGTTAAAGTGCATGTATCACCTATGCACAGCATTCTCTAAATAGTTAGGTGATACATCAAATAGCATTAAAATGTTATTATTATTATTTTTGTAAGCTTCCATTTGGTTTAAAACTAACTTACAAAAGTATCTGCTGCAGCCACTTCCGGGTGACTGCAGTTCTCTGTGGTTCTCCGCGGTTACAGAGCTTTGCTTCTGCTCTCCTCCCTCCTCAGATGACAGAGGCGTCTGTCAGTAAACTGGAGCTGTCTCATTGGCAGAGATCGATATCTAGCCAATGAGACTGCTCCAGCTTACTGACAGAAGCCTCCGTCATCGGAGGAAGGAGGAGAGCAGAGGCAGAGCGTCAGGCTGCAGTCTATATGGAAGTGGCTGCAGCCCAGACTTTTGTCAGTTGGTTTTAAACCAAACGGAATCTTAAAATAAAATAATAATAATGTTTTAATGCTATTGGATGTATCACCTAACTATTTAGAGGATGTTGTGCATAGGTGATACATCCAGTTTAAAAGAAGGTGGTCATTATATATCTGGCTTTGTATAAAGCTGACATTATTCTTTATTCTTTCCCCTCATAGGCTGATAGACCACAGAATGAGTCAGGGGGACACAAATCTAGCCGCTGTCCCTCATGCTGCTGAGGATATTCAGGGGGATGACCGCTGGCTGTCTCAGGTGAGGCATCATGGGGGGGAGGGGGGTGTAAGGTACCAGTTCTACAATTTCCTAGTCACTTTATAGCTTTCCTGTCCACTACACTTACTCTATATTTCACAGGCGCTGCTAAATATGCACATATTTGCCATTATACTAAAGTGCTATCAATTGTTGTGTTTAACCATCCTCATACCTAGGTACTGTCTGTGTTTTACAGTCTATCAAACAAGATCCTTTCCTCTGCTGATTTCAGTAACTGTTAAATGGGAACTTTGCCTACAGGAATACATGCTAGAATGAAATTTAGATGCACACCATAGCATGTCAAAGTGGAACTAACAGCAACTTTTTAAAATTACCTATGTTAGGCATTCTTTTTTAAAACTATAGTTTAAAACATAGCTTTATATACTTGTCAGTTTATGGAAATGTTGTATTATACTGCAACAGCCTGGCATACCATATATTAACATCCACTCTCCCTCCCAACTGCCGCTTTCTTCCAGGAAGTTCTTTCTAATCTGCATAAATAGACAAACAAAGCTAAATATCTTGTAAACTATCGTTTGAAATAAATATTGTACAGTATAAATATACATGATTTCAAAATTACCCAAGTCAATATCAAGCATCATTTTCTCTTGTAGGGGCAAAAATGAATCGGAACTCCCATTATCCTCAACCAGCTAATGGTCAGGAGAGAATGGCAATTGTAGTCCAACAGCTGGAGAGCTATAGTTTGCTTGAGAGCAGGCATTACAGATTAAGGCTAACAGTGTATGGTGTCTGTCTAGAATTCAATGTATGGTACACAACCCTGGCAACACTAACCTGTTTATCATAGTAGTCTTCCTTTAGTTCACACCTCTCATAAGGCTTTACTCGCTAAGCAAAGTGGAAGCACACTCTTTGCTAGGAGATTGTTTAATCAGAAGTTGAGCACAAACAGAATGCCAATGACCAGAGCCCTCCATTTACTGCATTAACAACAGAGGTCCCATAGAATGGAATGTTCACAAGAATGGAGTTCGTTATTTAGACTTGTTCTATAACCACTTATGAATGGAGCATCATATTTTACTCCGCTAGAAAAACCTCACAATATGTATATGTTTGTTATCCCTTTACAGTAATTGATAGACATAAGCCGGTAGAGAGAAGCTCCAGACATGCTTCTTTGGAACCATGTAAGCATTTTTTAGATATTGAAATACAGCTGTCAAGTACACACACAGCAGAGTTCAAGTGTGCAATATATATGCTGTAAGGAGGACATGCGTAGGTGAATTTTTCTGTTAAACTGAGATAGTATAGTCCCCCTTTTACTACTAGATCTAAGGTGATTGTATTTAGCACAATGGTCACCGCCTTTGCTGCTTCAGGTATTGTTCCCTTCAAGGGAGACTACCAGCTAAAAACAACTTTGGTGAATTTGAAAGTTTTCAAAATGTCCCATATGTTTTATTAACCATTTTTTATTTAGAAAACTATTTTTGAGAAAGTTTAGATCTATACATTATGTCTAAGGCATGCTATGCTGGCACGTCTCATCTTAGCCGTAAATTACCTCCTCTGGTCACTGACACTTAACCATTTCAGAGCACTGAGTGGGAGAGGTAATGTAAGGCGAACACAGTAAGTACCTGAATGGCATTCCTTTATTATCATGCTCCATAAAGCTAAATAACTCCGAAACTAATTTTCTAAATAAAAAATTGCTATTAGATACTGTAGGTGATTTATGAAAGTTCTTTCAAAATAATAGACATGTTTAGGTGATATTGTGCCTTTAACACCTTAGTGACGAGGGCACTAGAGGACAAGCAATTTTGTCATTTTTAGTATGCCGTTTGTTCAACCATATTTTTCCTCTAATTCGTTTAGTCTACCTGCACAAATTTATATACCATTTTGTAAGCATAAGTAGGGTTTTCTTTTTATACCACATTTATATGTATAAACCACCATTTCATCTGATAATAATAATAATCATAATAAAAAGAAAAACATAAAAAAAAACTTTGATAGGTTTTCCTGCAATAATTTGTTCTCAATTGGTTCATTTTTAATAGGGACTGGAACAGCACCATTGGGGTCAATTAGTCTAACAATTGTGAGTCTGACACAGCGGTAATAATGCTGTGCTGAAGTCACCAGTGCAAACATAGCATTAATATTGATATTTCATGGCTGTCTATAGTAAAAATAGTTGTGATGGGTCTAACCTCCATGTGCAGCAAGAACAGTGTTTACGCATGTAACCCTTTGCGTGTCAGAGGGGTACGCAAAGGGTTAAAGGAGCAGGATCATGGTCCAGTTGAAGGGCACAGACAGCCTGCACCTTTCATAACAAATAGATTAAAAATAGAAGAAAATATACTAATAATTAATGTATATGGTGCACATTGGAAATGGAACATCTTAACTGTCAAAATACACAGCTAACCTACACATAAAGGGTATTTTGGTAAATGGGAGAAATAGCTGCATTTGTTTATGGGTATTTTTTTTATAACAGTTGCACTAATCGTATGCAAACAAGTGACTGCATTCCACTTCTTATGTTTTGCTTTAATATTAAAATATATATTTTTACATGGTGTCAAATGAAAGTTTGTGTCCACCCCAAAGAAATTCATAGTTTGCATGGGAGCACGAACAGTACATTTTTGAACCTCATTTAACGAATGGATAGCAAGAAAAGTGAAATTGTAGCCTCACTGTAGGGAATCTTGAATGCTAAAATTGTAAGGAGCAGATTTGGACAAATACTAACTGCCTTCTCTTACAGCACAACAGGTTTGTCCTCGAATGTAAGGACAAGGAGCCAGATGTCCTGTTCGTGGGTGATTCTTTGGTGCAGCTGTTGCAGCAGTTTGAGGTGAGGGACTGCATAGTGTAGTCCAGAGGTAGGCAATCTTTTGGCTCTCCAGCTGTTGGGGGGGCTGCAACTATCATCAACCCCAACTAGCCTTTGGCTGGTTGAGGATGATGAGAGTTGTAGTCTCCAACAGCTGGAGAGCCAAAGGTTACCTGTCACTTGTGTGATAAATGCATACTTTACCTATTATAGAGGTTTGAAAATGCATTAATATGTAATTCTGTGTGCAGGGGAAAAGTTTAAACACAGATTTGTGGGGTTGGTTATATATCCTACTATGAACTGGTTTCACATGTCTTAGTCAGATCTAGAAGCAAATTGGTTGTCTGTAACAACTGACCATTATTAATTCAGACCAAAGCTGATAATACAATGTTATTAGGCTTCAAGTGGAACTAATACTGCATAATGACTTTGGTAATTTTGAAAGATTTCAAAGTCACTGGTATTTGTTAGCCATTCTTTATTTAGATCTATAATTTAGGAGTTATTTAGCTTTATTTATTTTGACAATTTATGAAAATTATGCAGTACTGGCTGGCTCAACCTAGTCCAGATATTAACATTCTACTTCTCGCCTTAAAACTGCCACTTAATACCAAGAAGTACTGGTTAATTTGTATAAACTGACATACAAATAAAAGACATAGCTCAAACTACAGTTTTAAATAAAGAATGGCTAACCTATAAATATAGATGATTTTGAAAGCCCTTTCACATAAGTTATTATATAATATTCATTCCACTTTAAAGAAATAGTAAAACATTATGAAAAATACATATTGCAGAGCTGAGGAAAACCAGGGTATTGCCAGGATATGTGTTGTTGCAAAGTTATTATACTTTTTTATTTTAACATTAAAGTAGGCCTCTTTCCACAACAGTTTTTCAGCATATTAAATATATCTATTTAGATTACCTATACCGTGTGGTTTTTGTCTTGCAAACACGGTTCATTGTTTCTGAGAGTGTTGACTTGGCAGTTGGGGAGTTTAATCTCAGCAGAACTGTGAGTCTTCTGTATCAAGAGCAAAGTGAAGCAGTTCTGGGGCATACCAGTTTCACCATAGGGAAAAGAAACATTGCCAAAATTCTCATTGATTTTAAATGGGGCTTTTAACCTCTCGAATGCATGAGAGCTCTCCAGCACATTGCTCTTCAATGTGTTGAAGACCTCTCTAGCATTTAAGGGGTTAAAATCCCCATTTAGCTTAATGGGAATGTTTATTTGTCGCCTGTGCTGCAGATGGTTTGCATCTGACCCCAGTGTGCATTTATATATACGGCCCTTTTGCCAATATTTATAATAACAAACTGGAGTTATTGTGGAGTAAAGCAACTGCACCACAGGGAAAAATAAACATTTCTGTTACATTAGATTGGGCTTTTAACCCCTTGAATGCTAGAGATGTCTTTCATTGGAAACCTCTGTGGCATTCAGGGGGTTAAAAATCTCTATTCAGGTGTATGGGATTTTGTCCCTTGTGTTGCAGATGGTTTGCACCCATAAGGCCTTTTGTTCTCTGGGTTAGTGAGATGAAGGCTGTATAATTAAAGTACTCCCAGGACCATAAAATCACCTATCTTCCTGCCTTCTTAAGCTTCTGAAAACCTGGAATAAATTGACAAGGATGTATAATCACTCAAATCCTTTCAAGATGGACACTCCCTCTTGGAAAGATGATGCATTCCCTTTAAAAGATTAAGAATACTGTGCATCTTGGAAAAATGGATAAAAACGTACAATATAAAGTAAATGTTCCTTTCTCAATTAACGCTTTGAGTGCCAGAAGGGTACACAACGCATTGCAAAGCAATGCGTTGTGTACCCCTCTGGCACTCAAAGGGTTAATAGGCAAAACTGTTTTTAAAGTGACAGTCTGATTTAAAATTGTCATCTGGTAGCTAAACAGTTATTGTGTTTGAATTCTGTGGGACAGATGAGGTAACTTTTGAATAAAGCAGCTGCCACCAGTGAGAGTACCTTTGTTTATGCAGCAGGAAAAGCCATATAATTGTTCTCACAACAAAATGCTTTATTATTTAAGGGAAGTGATACAGTTCAAATAGAAAAATACACACATTCATATTTCAGTTAATTTAGGGTTAAAAAGTACAGTGAGCAGGTGTGGTTATGCTTTTCTTTTAAGGTAAGAACACAGATTTTGTTCAATATCCCTAAATAATTATATGGTATAAAATGGCAAGGTTTTCTATGACAATTGTCAGTGTTGTCCTCTTATTCGCAGGCAATTGCAGCACGTTGTTTTGGTACCGTGGTCTATAGGCCGCAGTACAGTAAGTTATATAACAGACCTTTGCCTTTCACATGTCAGTGGCCATACTATGGGTGGGGAGCATAGGAAGTCAGGCAATCCAAATGCTGCAGACATCTTACACACACTAATTGATGACTAATCAGAGTATCCCATTTCATTGTAGGAGCCAACATACAGTAGATAAAGTTTCTTGAAAGTTAAAGTAGAACTGTACCCTACAAATGTGTGGCTCTTATTTTGTTTAAAGGAAACCTACCCTGCAGCATAAACTTTGGGTGTGTGTCCTGCTGTTTTAAGAGACAGCCTGTAAGTTAGACCATTATGTGAATGCCAGAAGGGGCTTGTGCCAGAGTGGTAGGTGTATAATTAACTATGCGAGTGCAGGAGGGATGATTGTGCACCATTAACCATTTCAACAAGGGTATCTCGGCAATATCCAATTCAGTTCAAAAATGGGGTTTGGGGTTGTTGGCATTATTTACTATTGAGTGCCAGAAAGAGGGGTTGTACTTCATTAACCACTTAATTTCAAGATAAGGGGGTGATTTAGGCATCATACCATTAACTATTTCAATTCCAGAAGGGTTGGGGGGGCACCATTAACCATTTCAGTGCTATAAAACCGTGCATTTGGGATAGACGATTCAAATGAATATTAGTTTGACATTTTTCAAGAGGTTTATAATAAATGCATTATACAGGGTTCACATTTGGGTAACCTATATTGAGAAGCATAGGCTTGTTCTTTTTCAAATGAATAACAAATGCAAGAATGGAGGTGGGGTCGGGGAGATGTCATTTAATAATTAGACACATTTTTTGTTAATGATACTTTTTTCAAGTACTCACCGATACCAATTACCGATACTTTTTTTGAGGTCATATGCCAGTTTTTTCCAAGTACCTATACACACTTTAGGGACATGGAAAACTGGCAAATGACCGTAAAAAAGTATCGGTAATTGGTATCGGTGAGTACTTGAAATATATCATATACACACACACATACATACACACCACCTCTTGATTCTCCCCTTTTGCCTCTTTCTCCCCCTCTTGAGCTCCCTCCTTTTGCCTTGGCTTTTTCTCTCCCTCCTGATCCCCCCTCCTTTTGCTTCTTCTTGACCCCCCTCCTTTTGTCTCCTGATCCTTCCTCCTTTTGTCTTTTTTTTTTTTTTTTTTTTTAAATCCCTTAGTCCCTTTTGCTTCTTTTTCCCCCTCTTGACTCCCTCTCTGCCTCTTTTACCACCCGCTCTTCATGCCCCATCTTGCCTCTGTTGATCCCCCTTTGCCTGCCTTACCCTCCTCTGCCGGGTGCTCGCTGTTCTCTTGCGAGCCCCGGCAGAGGTCAGCGTCGGAGTGTTGCCATGGTAACCCGCGGCAACGCTCTGACACTGCAGGAGGGAGAGAGGCGACCGGGGAGCATTGTGAGCAGCTCCCCGGGCTCCCTCTCTGCAGCACCGACCCTGACACAGGGTATCGGTGCTGGCATCGGCCGCATTTGCACAAGTACTCGTGCAAATGCTGGTATTGGCACCGATACCAGTATCAGTATCGGTGCAACCCTAATATATATATATATATATATATATATATATATATATATATATATATATATATATATATATATATATATATATATATATATATATAAAATCTTTTTGGTTTAACAAAGGGTTGGGAAAACATATCCAGGTATGGAACTGTTAAAGGGACACTAATGTCCATAAACATGTTTTGTTGTTTCGTAGAGTAAAAAAAAAGATGTGGCAGAAATCCTATCTCCCAAACCTTTATGGTTACAGAGATATTTGGTGCCAAACTTCCCCCCTCCCCTTCTCCTGACATCAGTGCTCTGCTGACAGCAAGAGATCCCGTTCCTGGGACCAGCCAGCGGCTTTGCAGCAGAGCTGCAATAGTGATATTCGTTGGAACGGTCTACACAATGTTCCTGGTTTGCAGGCACACTTTGTAGACTGTTCCAATGAAGTAATTCTTTTCCAGTATCGCTATTGTGGCTCTGATGTTGGCCGACACTGATCTCCTGCTGTCAGCTTTACAGCTGATATCAGGGAGCCGGGAACTTTAGATGCAAATATCTCTCAAACCATAAAGGTTTGAGATAGGATTTTTGCCATGTAATTTTTAAACTCTACTAAACTGCAAAACATGTTCATGGGACATTACTGTTCCTTTAATAACTTCCTGCAGTTGAATGGTGATGTCACTCCTGGTATTAAAGCTTCAGGATGTAACCTAAGCTGGTTAAACCTGTGCTGGCTTAAGAGAGGAGAAAAAAAGCCAGCAACTACAAAACACCTAGGGGGGTAGTGGCACAGAATGGAGATAGCAGAAGCCTACCCCTCTAGCACACAAAAGATTAAATTAAACTTCTGTTTCCTCTGTAGGTGTTGTTCCTGTAAGTTTGATAAGCTCTGGTTTTATTTTTTGCAGACTAAACAACAAAGCTCAACTTTACTAGGTTACCTACAATCCCCATTAAAATAATCACATTGTATTGGGCACGACAGGTTCACTTTAACACTTAACTAGGCTGGGGTCCTTTATACAGCAGTCAAGTGTATCTTGTCATGCATACATTAGCATTATACCTGAAGTCTGCTTTTAGGTTTGTTTCAGTAAACCTGAATGACTTGTAAGGGACAGTAGTCTTTTTTTTCAGACTGTCAACTAAAACAAATAGCTGTAAACTGTAACAGAGATCAAATAAAATAAAGATAAAGGGTTGTACTGTGTTAGTCATAACAAAAGCAGGAAACTGGCAGAGTAAAAGTGATACGTTTATTGGCTGAGTAACTCTAGGATGCAGTCTTTCAAGACAACTTAGGTCTCTTCTTCAGGTATAATAAGAATGATAAAGTAAATAGAAATAACTGACAGCTGTTCAGAGGACCCCAATCTAGGTAAGTCCTCGTGATGAGCAAATTAAGAGTTACTGATTCATAGGGTTCAGTTCTCCTTAACCCCTTAAGGATCGGCACACGCACGCACGGCCGGCACTTGAGGACCACAGGGCTTTTTTTTTTTTTTTTTTTATTCCGGTTCAGGGCTTCCAGAGCGGCGTGCAGCCGCGCCGGGAGCCCTGAACTCCATGACGTGCCAGGACGTCACTGGTCCTTAAGTGCCGGACTGCCTTGACGGTCCTGGCATGTCAGTGGTCCTTAAGGGGTTAAAAACTCTACTGAAGTCACGTGAGAAGGGGGTTAGAAACCATGAGACACCAGGCAGGTAGCTTCTTTGCAACGCTCTGAGCATTCCTCTGGCACTCAAAGGGTCAACATTGGGTGGACTAAGTATCTTCACCTTTCTTTGGTCAACCTCACTGATATTTTTATGGGATACATGGACAATGGTAACAATGGAGCAATTCTGGGTAAACCAGCTGCACAGTTGGGAACAAATGAAAAAAATCCCACTGATGTTAAATGGATTTTTAAGACTTTGAATCATAAAGTGGGAACTTTGTCTTGTGGACTCCCAGGAGGGGAGTCCTGTGGGTGCCGCTGGGGAGGGGGGTGGAACTGAAACGATTCTCAAAAGAAAAAAGGGGGGGCTTAACATACATGGCTAGAGTAGGAATGGACTGGGGAAGGAGTTCCCAGCTATGGTTTGAATTCTACAGAGGTATCCAAAGCATTGGAGAGTCTTAAAAGCATTAGTTAAATCAGTGAGAATCGTTGTTCCCTATGATAAAGTGGTCTGCCGCACATTTGCTCTAGTTTTGTCATTATATATATGTCTATATACATTCTGTTCAGACTGAACCACAAGTCTTCTATTTACACCAACATGGAATTCACAACTTATTTACAATGTCAGCCCTTTGGCTGTTAGGAGGCCCTGCGTACATCATTAACAAATTAGTATTCCTAGTGATTTAAGCTGGACTTTTAACTCCTAGAATGTTATAAATTGCTTTGCTAAACATTGGATAACTTTTTTAGTATACAAGGCATTAACATCTCCATTAAATCAATGGGGACATTGGGTTTATTTGTCTCCTGTGGTGAAAGTGATATGCTGCAGTCCTTTACAGTACATTATCGTCCGTGTGTGGGTTATGGGGCCAGCACAAAATTAATTATCCTCATATTTTCCAGGAAGTATATAACATATAACATAGTATCTGGTGCATAAATGCCCAAGTTAAACAATGGGTAAGGCCCTGTGTACACAGGGAACTGTAATGTGGCAATTTTTCTTTTGGGGGGGGGGGGGAAACAGAAACAACAGTATATTGGTATAATTATTCCTTATGGCGTGCTGTTCATATGGATGATTATTCCTGATCATGATTCAACATAACACAGCATGCTTCATCACAGCAGCCTAAAGAGCCATCTTGTAGATTGTTTACAAATTTGATATTGAAGGTTGCGATGTTTATTGCAATCTCTAATGACTAGCTGACCCATGTGGGCATCAGCCAGTTATATATGGCATAAGCCCCCACAACAAACTCCCATATGAGAGGATTGCCAGGAGAATGGAGGTGAGTAAACCGGTGGTTTGAACAGGGCTGCAGAGCTGTGCAAGTTTCCCATGAGAACGTAGCCTAAGGCTGCAGGCTATGCTTTCAGACATCAACTATACTGGAGCATTCCTGCATAAAAAGTATTAGATAAACTAGACACCTCCTACATTTGTTTTAATTTAACTCTGTATCTGCCATCTTCTTTGTAGGTTTGGAGGGAGCTTTTCTCTCCTCTTCATGCACTGAATTTTGGTATCGGAGGTGATACTACTCGCCACGTTCTGTGGAGGTTACAGAATGGAGAACTGGAGAACATAAGACCCAAGGTAGCGAAAGGTTGAGATACATTTGTACATGTATACATTTTTTGATAACATCAGGACAAAGATGGGGAGAATTAATGCTCTAGCATAAGTTCTTCAGTTTTTTCCTGTACAATGACTACAGTTCTGATTTTCTTCACAGGTTGTCGTCCTGTGGATTGGGACCAATAATCATGAGAACACAGCAGAGGAAGTGGCTGGAGGTATAGAGGCCATTATAAAACTCATCAACAAACTGCAACCCCAGGCCAAAATAATAGTCATGGTATGTAGATGACACTCATACAAGGTGAACGATTACTTCCCCTGTAATAATTTCCATTTTCCCCCATGTGTTTACTCTCCTAAAGGGACAGTATACCCTAGTTATGAAAAAAAATAAATGTTGTAGGGCTTTTCCTATGGAGTAAAATAAGAGTACTCCCAATGCTTTTAGAGATTTCTTTCAAAAGTCGTTAACCCTTTGAGTGCCAGATCGGTACGCAACGCATTGCAAAGCAATGCGTTGTGTACCCCTTTGGCAATCACAGGGTTTAAAAAAGAACAGTATTTTTTTCTGATAGCTTGAGTTCAAGATGTTTTGCAGCAAGTGGGCACTGTTATTATTACAGCCAGTTAAAAGCTGATTGTGACATCACCCTCCTTGCAGAAAAACAGTGAATTTGGAAGAGTAAAGGTACAGTAGCAATATTGAAAAAATATACATTGCAGGGTAGAGCAGAAAAACAGTACTCCCACACCTGAGAGATGTTTCATTCAGCAGTTATTACTGCTCACACTTGCATTTTTTTTTGGCACAGTACTTATAAGGCCTGACATTTTACTGTTGCATTCTTGCTACAACAGTCTGTATAGCTTTGGTCAGTTGGTGATAAACCTCAATAGGCTGCTGTAGCAACATTGCCACTGTAACATTTCAGGTCATGGAGGTACTGCATCCAAAGGATACAAGATTGAGCTACAGAAAAAATATTTTAGCTGAGGGAGTACCCTTGTTTTAAACCATGCAATATATATTTTCAATATTAAGTGTTACTCTCCCTTTAATGAGGATGCATCAATAAATGTTATTGCTGCTGCCATCATGAGCTATCCTCCCACCTAAAACTAACTTGTACTGGCCCTATATTGTCCCTTTTAATACCCTCTCTATCTCCTTCTTTCCATTCTCCCCACCCAGGGCTTGCTTCCACGCGGTGAGAAACCCAACCCTCTACGTGAGAAGAATGCTCGTGTGAATCAGATCCTGCGCTCATGGCTGCCCCGGTTGCCTGGAGTGCAGCTGCTGGATATAGACGGAGGGTTTGTGCACTCTGATGGCACAATCTCCAGGCATGACATGTTTGATTTTCTCCACCTTACAGCCGCTGGATATGCCAAGGTGTGCAGACCGCTCCACGAACTAATTATGCAACTTCTGGAGGAAACCCCAGAGGAAAAGCAGGTCACCTTGGCCTGACCACCACTTTTTTTTCCCTTTGTTGTCAGTGTTACATCATTGGCTGCCCCCCTTGCGCACTACAACTGCCTCTGCTGTATATTGACATGCTCAGTGTATATACACAGGACTTGCATACACCTGTTCAGTTCCAGATTCTCCTTTAAAACCCTTTTACTGTCTCTGATATTGTTAATAGTGACAGTAACAGTGATAACTCTCCTGCAGAGCCTGGTATGCAGTGTGTCGATAGGATTCCACTCTTGAGGCGACAACAGGATACCTAAGATTGGTGGCCTCTGTATAAATTCAGCACTGTATGGAGTTACCCAAGCTATGATTAGGTGCACAGCCAATGCAAAGCCCCTCATAGAAATGTCACACTGTAAACAGAATCTGATATTCAGGATTCCAGCCTAGAACTGGCTGACTGTTTACAATGTCTAATAGGCATCTGGTACTGTGTAGCTAAGCACAGCATGGGTGACTGTCCGAGAGCCTCTCAGACCATCTTTCAATGCTGTGGATGTGGGTAGTGTACTGGCATTGCAGGGTCTGCAGATATATCTGTCATGTGTATAGCCGCTGTTCTCCTTGGCTGCTCAGGCACAGAATGGGTTCATACTGGGTTTTTTTCTCTGTGTCGGGGTGTAGAGAAAAGACAGAGGCTATATGCGATAAACAAGAGTTGTGTTATTCTGGGAAAAACCAGTTGCACCATAAGAAATAAAAAATCCCCTGATTCCTGTTGATTTCATTTGGGATTTTAACCAATTGAATGATAGAGAGGTCACCAAAGTAATGGGTTGAAGACCTCTAGCATTCAAGGTGTTAAAAGTCAATTTTAAATGTGATCAACTGATTTATTTCCCATGGTGCAGTTGGTTTGCTCAACTTTTAACTTTGTGCACCCAGGCGCATTACATTTTAATGCTGACCAGATCTGGCAGCCTTTCTTGGTTAACTCCCTTCTCTGCCAAAACAGCTGGCACCACATGGCAAATCCATCTGGTTTGTTTTATTATCTGGTATTTTTGTCCTGTATTTGTCCTCCCCCTACGCAGGGCCAACACCGGCTGAAATTGTATGTATATGTATATATTTTGCTTGTATGAGTTATTTTTGTTTGAGAAAGTCTGGCCTTTCCAGGGACCAAAATGGAAGTTAAAACCCTATCCCTTGCAGCACATAGGGAAGCACCCATTCATGGGCATTGTAATTCACACAAATTAAATAATATAGGATCACTACTATGTATATGGAAATGGTTTACCTATACATAATATAATATAGGGTTCTCATGGTCCAAAAATATAAATATACAATGAAAAAAGAATGGACCTAAATACAAGCACTTAACCAATATATCAATACACCAACATTCTAAATATGAAAGTTTATTAAATATAAATCGGTGCTAAACATCGATATCCACACATAAGACACAGCCGATGTCCAACTGATAATAGGCAATAAATCACTAAAATAGTGCACTTAAGAAACATCTAACCCACAAGCCCAAGTAATTAAAAAGGAAATACATCTGGCGCCAGACAAAAATGTAAGAAACTCTAGCGTCCACATCAACTGTTGAAATTCAATGTCTAGCACCGATTTATGTTATATTTAATAAACTTTCATATTTTTTATTATTATGTCGGTGTATTTATATTGGTTAAGTGCTTGTATTTAGGTCCTTTCTTTTTCTTTGCACTGTAATTCACAACCTAGAGTGTAACTGCTTAAAGGAATAGTAAACTTTTATGTGAAAACAAAAGTCAAATATATTGTAGGGTATATTGCTGAGTAAAACAAGGGGACTCCCACTTCTGAGATGCATAATTACAATATTTAGATTATATACTAACCCTTTAAGGTTGCATATCCTCCAATGTCCGTGAAGGATCAAACAGTTGTTTTTTTTAAATATTAAACTGTTAGCAACAGAGCAACCTGGTATCCAGACTTAATTTATTGCAGTGTGTGGAAGGGGTGAGCCTCAGACTACAGTTATCCATAGAATGTGATGTATAACAGGTCCACCACTTCATGATGGGTTATGACAGCGTTGTCCAACTTCAGTCCTCAAGGGCCACTAACAGGCCAGGATGTAAGGATTTCCTTGATTAAGCACAGGCGAGTTAATCAGTGGCGCATTCATTTTGACTGACTCACCTGTGCTTAAGCAGGGAAATCCTTATATCACAGCCTGTTGGTGGCCTTTGAGGACTGAACTTGGGCAGTCCTGGGTTACACTGTAACCTGTTTCAAATAAATCCGCTCCCCTTATTTTATTTGCTAGTGAAAGCCCTACAATATATTTGTTTTTCCCAGTTATAAATCTTTACTGATCTTTTATTACTGGAGCAATTTTTTTTATACTCTTGGATGATAATGAAGTCTCTAGTGCTTTCAAAACAATGTGCTGGGGATCTCTAGCATCCAAGTAGTGGTTATTATTATATGACCAAAAACAAAAGGCAGCTACTACTACATTGAGAGCTGTGGCATTATGCAAGCACTTTGCCATGTACCACCTTCTACATTAACAAGACAAGGGGGGAGATTCACTAAGCGGTGATAAAGAGGTCATTAAGTGGAGAGGAGTACTCCAGTTTATCACTTCTCCAATTCCTATGTTGTTCTGTGAAGCCTATGCACTAAGATTTCTTAAACCTTGGAGATCTTAGTGCATAGGCTATATAGAATAACATAGATACTGGAGAAGTAATAAACTGGAGAAGTCATCTCCAGTTTATCACTGCTTAGTGAATCTCCCCCAAGGAGTTTTAGTATAAAGTAGAAAACTCCTACGTAACTGAGAGGTGATATCATAGTTATCTAAATGCATTTCGACAATTTTTTTTTTTTTTTGTTTGTTTTTTTGTGACAGAAAGTAAAATGTTGGTATGGCAGGATCTCTTTTCTATGTGACAGCTAGATTTATATTATTATTGTTTAATAAGAGGGAATAACCATTTAGTACCTGCAAATTAAGCACCTGTCGACAAAAGGGTTAAGGTCAGCATCAGCATTTGGGAAGGGTGGCTTTCCTGTAGTGTTCCAAGATTTGTCGCTCAGCCCCTATACAGCTTCAGAATCTGTCTGTAGTACCTGCACCCCCAGAGCTTGTGCTTCTGTGTATGATGTAATGAACTGGTCTGTCCCTTCTTCTCATTGTCACATGTGTGTATGAAGCGAAGTTATAAAAATTCTTATGTGAATGTTGCTACTGTCTTCGTTACTGGCTTTTTGGGTAGTCAATGGTCACTAGAGATGCAAAATAATAGTTAAGATACACATACTCCATTTAATATATAGCATAAAAAGTTGATGACAGCAAAGTAGTTGGAAGCTTGCTGAGGAGGCCTTCATCCTGCAGTGGATGGACAATGTCTGATGATAGACATGATATACAGTACTGTGCAAAAGCTTTAGACAGGTGTGAAAAAATGCAGTATGAATGCTTTAAAAAACAGATATGTTAATAGTTTATTTTTATCAATTAACAAAATGTAAAGTGAGCGAACAGAAGAAAAATTTAAATTAAATCAATATTTCTCTGTCGTCCAAAATAACTCACAGGTACCATGGGGAGGTGACAGCTCCTCCCAGTGGGCTGGAACAATTCTAGAAGAAGTGCAGGGGTGGAGCCTCCTTCTCCTCCATATCAGGCTATCCTAACCACTACCTGCCAGATAGATTTGTTCCAGGTCCTGGTTAGAAGGCTGAGAACAGTTCTGATTAGTTTTTAGTTATTTTATTATTTTTTCTTAGATATGGGGTGTCCAAATTCCCCCATTAGGTGAATTAACTTTACTGGCTTTCCCTGGAGGATTGCCCAGTTATCAGGTGCTGCTGGACCCCTTGCAGCACTGGGAGAGAATCATGCAACCTATGTCTCTCTCTCCAGAAGGAGTCTCTCTGAGGCTTCTTCCTTCCCAATGGCAATCTGAAGAAAGAAGACCTGCAAAAAAGGTGAGCAACCCTTTGAGTGCCATGGTCCACTTGTCCCACTGTACCCCTCCACACAGGGGTCTTTCTGGAGTTCCTTACAACTCCTTGCACTCATGTTGGGTAATGACCTGTATGTTCTCTGGGTCTTTGGAGCATTTTGGGCTGTTTTGTGGTAATTAACCCCTTCCCTGCCATGTTTTTGGATTTAGGGACTCTATTCTCATGTTTCCCTTGGATTTATAAGTTTATTATTTTTATTATGTGCATCATATGTGTTTTCAGGACTTTTTAATCACTTTTTTGTATTATTTGAATTGTGGATGTACTTTACCACATAGCCATACTGTCTAAATCCACTGCTTTGCCCTTGGCGGACGCCACAGGGCTTAAGGATTTAACTGATAGGAAGCTTTAAGCTATTCTGAAGTCCACCTTTGCTACCATAGGAGCCTCCTTGAGGCCTACCTTGGCTTCTGTGTGGGTTACCAGAGTCATTGCTATTTGGACTGAACAGCTTACGCTATCCGCAAAGGTGCCCCTAAGGAGGACCTTTTGGTCCTTTTAGCCAACATGTGAGAGGCTCAGAACTATGTTACTGATGTCCTTTTTGATGCTGTCAGGCTTGAGGCTAAGGATTCTGCCTATTCTGTTGCAGCTAGGCACAATCTGTGGTTCAAGATTTGGTCTGCTGACCAATCATTTAAGAAGTCACTGATTTCTCTCCCTTTTCAGGGCGTGTCTTTTTGGGCCTGATCTGAAGAATATCATCAGTGAGGCTACTGGGGGTAAGAGCACTTTGCTGCCTCAGGTCCCCAAACACCCTAATCTGGTGAGGAAGCAGCATCTTTTTCATTCCTGCCAAAATGAAGTACAAAGGCAGAGTCTGGCTGGGTCTCAGGCCAGCACCCCACACTCCAAGCCCAGGCAGCAGTGGAGGTCCAAACACTCCACCAAACCCAAATCCACCAAACCTTCTTTGGCATGACTCGCCGAACCCTGGTCCTCATCTCCCTGTGGGTGGTCGCCTCCATTATTTTTCAACTATTTGGGCAGGCTCTGTTGCGGATCAGTGTGTATTACAGGTGGTTTCAGGAGGCTACATGATTCCCTTCACATCACTGCCTCCTTTCAGATTTTTCCTTTCTCAATCCCCTCTGGGTCAAGAAAAGCTAAGTCTTTTCAACGGGGCGGTGCATGCTCTCTTCTATTCAAACTTCTTTATAGTTACCAAGAAGGATTGGGGCAGTCGCCCCATCCTGGACCGCAACTCTTTTGTGGTCCATACTTACTAGAAGATGGAGTCTTTGTTCTCTGTCATCGCAGCAATGTGTCCAGGGGAATTTCTGGCCTCTGTGGATCTGCATGATGCTTACTTGCAAATTCCAGTTCATCCGGACAGTCAGAAGTATCTCAGGTTTGCTTGCACTCTGAGACACTTCCAATTCACTGCTCTTCCCTTCGGGCTCACCACTGCTCCTCAGGTGTTTGCACATGTATTGGAGCCATAGAAAAAATGCTAGCGCAAAAACTAACTAAAAAGTCAAAAATTAAGATCTGAGAGCGTATAACAGTCACAGATGTGTAAAAATATCAGATAGTACAGGAAATCAGAAAATAAAAAATGATGACACAAGGTCACAAATAAATGTGAATAATACAATATAATATAAGTCTCTCCAGACAATAATCCCAAGTATGCAAATTGCCAATAGAGTTACATGGATGAGGGTGAAATGAGAAAGTGATGAGAATGATAAAATGCCAATAATGAAAATGATAAAGGATGATGATAGATGAATGAATCCCAAATCTCTCCGATATTAATTTGATGCTGCTATAACGTTTGGTGTCCTTGTACACCCAATGGAACAATCTGCAGTAAGTCAAAGCGCAAAACAAAAAACCAGAGAGAAATAAAATCCAAACTAAGTGTAGTATTTTAATAAACATATAACAAGTAATAAACAACAAGTATTGCACTCACATTTAGCCCCTCTTGGGCTTGATGCATATAAGAGGTCCCACCTCTATTAGCCTTCGAACTGCGTCCCAAACAGTCTCCTTTCTCCAGCCTCCGTCTTTTAATGATGGTTGTAGGTAGAACTTTCTCCGATGGGTCAGTCCTGATGGTAGAGGAAAAAAGGAAACATCCGTTCTGGAGTCCTCCAAATGTCCGACACGGGAATGTAAATCTCCCAATCAGTCCTCTCTGATGTAAGGCACAGTCATAAGGCAAGAGACTCTCCACTAGTGAGAGTCTCACCTTGTGGTCTGCCGAAAAAACGCTAAGAACAGTGACCCGGTATACACAGGCTGGAAGAGGCGAATGGGAGAACTCGCAGGGGGCATAGGCGAGACCAATAGCGTGAGTGCCGTACTGGGGATAACCCGACGCGTATCGTGGAGTTATCGCTCCACTTCCTCAGGGGTTTATTGAATTTATATTTAATAAACTTGGCTGCATCCAAGGTGACTGTTGCATCCTGGATTAAGTCTACTATCCTCAAGGCTTATGAGCTCAGAGGGAAACCTGTTCGCTTCCACATTACAGCACACTCCACCAGGTCTGTTGGGGCCTTCTGGGCCTACAAAAATCAGTTCTCTGCTGAACAGCTGTTCAAGGTGGCTACTTGGTCATCTGAGCACACTTTTGCCGAACACTACTGTGTGGATGTTCTGGCTTCGGCTGAAGCCAGCTTTGGCGGAAAGGTCCTGTAACTGTTTGAGCCCTGTTGGTTCTTGCTCGTGTGTGCTGTGTAATTTATTCAGTGTCCTTTGACACTTAGTTAGTTTGGGCTGTTCCATTTCCTGGATAGTCCATGGGAACTCTGGTATCATGGGGGACTGGGTCTTGGTCCTTTCTTTCTTATTCCTACCCTGGGAGCTCAATGTTGGCACACCCCCACGGTACCTTTGAGTTATATTGGACGACAGAGGAAAGAGGATTTTAGCCTTGCCTGTTAAATCCTTTTCTCTTAGTCCATGTAACTCAAAGGTCTCTCAGCCAGTGAAAGTTACCATGCTGGGTCTCCTGTGGCTGGATGTTGGAGTCCTTTTTGGGTTCATTCTCACAGGAGTTTTCCTCTCTTCCTTCTTGCTATCCTAGTTTGTAGGGTGTTTTTCTTAAATCTGTCTGGCAGGGAGTGGTTAGGGTAGCCTGATATGGAGGAGGGGGAGGCTCCACCCCTTCTTGTTCCCATCCACTGGGAGGAGCTGTCGCCTCCCCATGGGGTAACCTTTTAAAAGACCAAAGGACACAGTTAGCATGTCGCCATGAGAATCTTGCACTGCATGATAGTGCGAGATTCTCATGTCGGGTTCTGAAAGGTCGCATCAAATACCAAAGTGTTACAGGAGAGAAAACTCTGTGGCAGTAATGTTTTAACCCTTAAGCTGTCTTACAGTTGATCACTGCATGCCAATGGAAAAGTGCCCATTCTCCTACCCTTAGCACAAACTCTTCCACTGCTTTATTCATCAGCACCAGTTTGCATAGGTTGTCACGGCTCTGTCTCATCATGCTGCACTGGTGCATTAGAGCTGATGGATAAAGCAGTGGAAGAGTCTATGCTAAGGGTATGAGAATGGGCACTTTTCCATTGGCAAGGCAGGTATTATGTGCAGTGATCAACTGTAAGAGTAAGGGTTAAAATGTTGCTGCCGGGGACTTCTCTCTCCTGTAACATTGTGGTACTTGATGCGACCTTTCAGAACCCGACATGAGTCTTGTTCTGTCATGCAGTGTGAGATTCTCATGTCGCCATTTTTATTATGGCGACATGCTGTGCCCTTTGGTCGCACGCTCTTTCACGTGCGACCTTTTAAAAGTAAACCTCCCATGGTACCTGTGAGTTATAAGGACTAAGAGAAAAGGATTTAACAGGTAAGACTAGAATCCTCTTTTGGTGTGACCACCCTTTGTCTTCAAAACAGCATCAATTCTTCTCGGTACACTAGCACACGGTTTTTTAAGGAACTCTGCAGGTAGGTTGTTCCAAACATCTTGCAGAACTGTAATGACAAAAAAGGAGAACAAAAAGGGGAGCGCCCTAGTGCAATTCAGATTATAATTCAAATCTCCATCACCAATTCACCCCACGCGTGGGTACTCACAAAATAGCTTGGCTGTTAAATCATATATATGAGAAACAGCATATACACTTGCTGAATAAATCTCCTGATTCAGCACAGGAATCCTTATTAAACGGGCTGCCTCTTCTTCACACGCTCTCTCCAAGCGGTCCAGAATAATTCCACAATATAACAAAAGAAAGGAGAAGCGCCCAATAGTGAAATACGTTAACTTCAGATGATACTTCAATAAGAAAGCAAATACCAATGTACTCACAATTTGCTATGGTCAGCAGAGGGGATATTCCAATGCTGACAAATCAGCCTGTGGAGATCTTACACCGTCTCCACTCGGTAACCAGGGATACTGCTGCTTCAAAAAAACTTTCCACTCCAAATCTTCAGTGATAAAATTTATTAAAATAGCGATATTAGCTGTAACTGCCAGGGCAACGTTTCGCGATTACAAACCGCTTTTTCAAGCCGAACACAGCTGATACATCAACAACATTGTATTTAAACTTCTCTGCTAGCGTCATGATTGGGTATTTACCAAACTCTCATTAGAATATAACCAATCGTATCTCTATACGTACAACAATAACCTCTGACACTCTGTGAATTCTGTACATGTGCACCAAAGGAAAGAAGCTCACCCCTCCATGTTAGATATGGGCAATGTACATAAATTACATTGCTCAAATGCCCAAAAACATATAGCTCAAACATGTCTTGGTAGTATTAAAGGACCAAACATACCTCACCGTAAATAAAAAATCCAATGAAGCTTCGCCAAAAGTTAAACACTGAAGTGGTAGATCGTAAATAAACCCAAACGCATGCGCACTATACATCCCCAATGCGCATGCGTACTAAGCACAATGAGGTCAAATCCGGCCATGACAAAAGACATCGAAGAGATCGATGTCAGGAGAAAAAAATCCTCATACCAAAGACCAACCATCTGAGATGGGCGCATGCGCAATACCTTCAAAACAAAAATCGGAAAAACGCATGCGTACCCACTCAGATAGACAATAGCAATAATGAGGATAGACATGCGCAACCACTCAATTGAAGCCTAAAAAGAAAGGCCACATATATATATATATATCAAATGACTGACCACAATAAAGTCAAATATATACTACATGATATTTGAAAGACATCATTAGAGATAGATATATATACAATATATCTAAGATGGAAACAATCATGCACGTATCCACCCAATAAAACAAAAAATAAAAATAAACATATCCAATAAAAAACTTAAATATGACTCACACAAACCTCCCAAAATCTATAAACTCATACTCTTACCACTATACAAATATTCATGCACTTATGCACCATGTTAATCAGTAGACTAAAACCAATAACACCCATACTATCTACAATATCCCAACTATTAGAGAGATCAATAAACCCAACCATCGCCAGCATGAAGTCAACATAAAAATATAAAAATACATAAATATATATACACATATATATACATGTGTACATACATCCATGTATACACATATGAAAAAGAAGAAGAAGGGAAAAAACTAAACAAACAGGCAGCAGTAAAAATTCCCTAGATACTTATATTGAAGGAGTCTCAATATTTTCATTTAATCCCATTGGAGTCAAAGTATTCAATTTAAATATCCAAAATGATTCTCTATTTATTAATTTTTGCAATCTATCTCCACTCGTAGACGGGTTAATTTGTTCTATAGGGGTTAGAATCAATCCAAATGGATTGCTTTGATGAAATTGAGCGTAATGTCTAGATACTCCATGTAAATTATAACCCTTAATAATATTCCTCCTATGTTGTCCAAATCTCTCCCGAATTTTCTGAGAGGTTCTTCCAACATATTGCAGACCACACGTACAAGTCAAAAGATAGATTACAAAATCCGAATTACAATTTAAAAAATTTTTTATATAAAACTTTTCACCTGTCACCATCGAGTGAAATGTCTTAACTCTATGTGAAATGTGCGAACAAGTGTAACACCTAGAACTTCCACATTTATATGAACCTAATATATTCTCTTTAATGGACCCATCACTACCCAAAGTGTGTTGACCAAAATTTTTTTTCTTAATATTGTGTTTAGTTACAAAATGACTAGGTGCAAGAATATTTTTCAATGTACGTGCTCTGCGGAAAACTAGTCTAGGTCTCTCTGGAATGTATCCTTTAAGGAAAGGATCCATTTTTAATATATTCCAATGTCTTTGAAAAACATTCCTAATTTCCCTCGTCTTATTGCTAAACTTAGTGATAAATAAAAGTGTCTCCAATTCACTATCCTTTTTCTTATCCACTTTCACTACTTGTTTAATCTCTCTAGCACGCTCATAAGAATCCTGAACTAGATTATCTGGATATAATTTCTCTCTAAATCTTCAAGAGTTTCTTAGAAAACTTTCTTTAAAGAGATATTTTTTTAGTAAAAAACTTAAAAATAACAATAAATGTCAAATGAATCCTATAATTTTAGATAAAGATATTATAGATGAGAAAGGTAGACAAATTATCCCTTATGTGGAAGATCATGATGAGTTTATAATTAATGGTATAGTACCCTCTAATTTTAAACCTAAATCCAAATTCAATCCCATTTATTTCAGGGGTAATTTTGTGGAAACTTTTGGAGCATTAGTTATGGAGGATCTAAAAAAATTGCCCGCTAAAAATGGTTATAATAATTTGTCAAAAGAAGAATTATTAACTAAACACAATATTAAGAAAAAAAATTTTGGTCAACACACTTTGGGTAGTGATGGGTCCATTAAAGAGAATATATTAGGTTCATATAAGTGTGGAAGTTCTAGGTGTTACACTTGTTCGCACATTTCACATAGAGTTAAGACATTTCACTCGATGGTGACAGGTGAAAAGTTTTATATAAAAAATTTTTTAAATTGTAATTCGGATTTTGTAATCTATCTTTTGACTTGTACGTGTGGTCTGCAATATGTTGGAAGAACCTCTCAGAAAATTCGGGAGAGATTTGGACAACATAGGAGGAATATTATTAAGGGTTATAATTTACATGGAGTATCTAGACATTACGCTCAATTTCATCAAAGCAATCCATTTGGATTGATTCTAACCCCTATAGAACAAATTAACCCGTCTACGAGTGGAGATAGATTGCAAAAATTAATAAATAGAGAATCATTTTGGATATTTAAATTGAATACTTTGACTCCAATGGGATTAAATGAAAATATTGAGACTCCTTCAATATAAGTATCTAGGGAATTTTTACTGCTGCCTGTTTGTTTAGTTTTTTCCCTTCTTCTTCTTTTTCATATGTGTATACATGGATGTATGTACACATGTATATATATGTGTATATATATTTATGTATTTTTATATTTTTATGTTGACTTCATGCTGGCGATGGTTGGGTTTATTGATCTCTCTAATAGTTGGGATATTGTAGATAGTATGGGTGTTATTGGTTTTAGTCTACTGATTAACATGGTGCATAAGTGCATGAATATTTGTATAGTGGTAAGAGTATGAGTTTATAGGTTTTGGGAGGTTTGTGTGAGTCATATTTAAGTTTTTTATTGGATATGTTTATTTTTATTTTTTGTTTTATTGGGTGGATACGTGCATGATTGTTTCCATCTTAGATATATTGTATATATATCTATCTCTAATGATGTCTTTCAAATATCATGTAGTATATATTTGACTTTATTGTGGTCAGTCATTTGATATATATATATATATATGTGGCCTTTCTTTTTAGGCTTCAATTGAGTGGTTGCGCATGTCTATCCTCATTATTGCTATTGTCTATCTGAGTGGGTACGCATGCGTTTTTCCGATTTTTGTTTTGAAGGTATTGCGCATGCGCCCATCTCAGATGGTTGGTCTTTGGTATGAGGATTTTTTTCTCCTGACATCGATCTCTTCGATGTCTTTTGTCATGGCCGGATTTGACCTCATTGTGCTTAGTACGCATGCGCATTGGGGATGTATAGTGCGCATGCGTTTGGGTTTATTTACGATCTACCACTTCAGTGTTTAACTTTTGGCGAAGCTTCATTGGATTTTTTATTTACGGTGAGGTATGTTTGGTCCTTTAATACTACCAAGACATGTTTGAGCTATATGTTTTTGGGCATTTGAGCAATGTAATTTATGTACATTGCCCATATCTAACATGGAGGGGTGAGCTTCTTTCCTTTGGTGCACATGTACAGAATTCACAGAGTGTCAGAGGTTATTGTTGTACGTATGGAGATACGATTGGTTATATTCTAATGAGAGTTTGGTAAATACCCAATCATGACGCTAGCAGAGAAGTTTAAATACAATGTTGTTGATGTATCAGCTGTGTTCGGCTTGAAAAAGCGGTTTGTAATCGCGAAACGTTGCCCTGGCAGTTACAGCTAATATCGCTATTTTAATAAATTTTATCACTGAAGATTTGGAGTGGAAAGTTTTTTTGAAGCAGCAGTATCCCTGGTTACCGAGTGGAGACGGTGTAAGATCTCCACAGGCTGATTTGTCAGCATTGGAATATCCCCTCTGCTGACCATAGCAAATTGTGAGTACATTGGTATTTGCTTTCTTATTGAAGTATCATCTGAAGTTAACGTATTTCACTATTGGGCGCTTCTCCTTTCTTTTGTTATATTGTGGAATTATCTTGCAGAACTAACCACATTTCTTCTGTGGGTTTAGGCAGCCTCTGTTGCTTCTCTCTCTCTTGATGTAATCCCAGACAGAGTTGATGAGATCAGGGCTTAGTGTGGCCCATACCATCATTTCCAGGACTCCTTGTTCTTTATGCTGAAGATAGTTCTTAATGATTTCAGCTATATATTTAGGGTCGTTGTCAAGCTGCTGAATACATTTGTGACTATACAAATGCCTCCCTAATGGTATTGCATGATGGATAAGTATCTGCCTGTACTTCTCATATTGAGGATACCATTATTTCTGACCAAATCCCCAACTTCATTTACAGAAATGCAGCCTGAAACTTGTAAGGAACCTCCACCATCCTTCACTTTTGCCTACAAACACTCATTCTTGTACTGCTCTCCAGCCCTTCTGCTACAGCCAAATATTTAAAAATTTGACTCATCAGTCCAGAGCACCTGCTTTCATTCGTATGCACCCCAGTTCCTGTGTTTTTATTCATAGCTGAGTCAATTGACCTTGTTTCCATGTGGTAAATATGACTTTATGGCCACAAGTCTTCCATGAAGATCACTTCTGACCAGACTTCTCCCAACAGAGATCAATATCTAGCCAATGAGACCACTCCAGCTTACAGGCAGAAAGTCTCCATCATCGGAGGAGGCTGGATAGAGGCAGAGTGACAGACTGCAGTTACAGAGCTGGTAACCACTGTCTCTCCAGAAGTAGGTGCAGGACAGCATTTATTAATTCCATTTTGGCCAAATAGAACTTTAAAAAATAAAATTAATACATTTTTACACATTCGCTATATTATCTGTTATGGCTAACTTGTATAGGGATGATACATTCCCTTTAAATGGTTAAGAGAACCATGTGTGGCGGGTGGAGTCCTGTGGTCCGTTAGTATTTTCTGCCCATATTAATGAGTATTAGGCTTTTATTACTTTGTGTCCATCCTCCATTAAACTGATAAAGCCAATAGCAGTATTTAGCTATAGGTCTGCCTCTTGTTAGAGAGAGCAGTGGTAGTCAGACATTTTGCTGTAGTGGAACCATTCAGTTAGAAATTAAATTCAAGTGGAATCCTTCCAATCAACATACACACACTGACTCAGATTTTCCTTCCATTGTTTTAACCCCTTCAGGAAGATAAGTGCTTTTCTATTACATTTCGTTCTGAAGTCTTTAATTCTGGGCCTCCTTGCTATGTTTCCGTACAAGGGAGACATGGGCAAGTCCAAGACTGGTAGGGCTTCATGGGTCTCCTCGTTAACCTTTTGCTTCTCATATCAGCTTAGTCTTCCTAAAGATTGTTCTGGCACTTTATTCCTCTTAATCTGTGACCCCTCACAGCTTCCGGACCACTCTTCTGAACAGGAGCCAGCATGGTTTAAAGCCTTGCTGTGAGTAATATACCTTCCTCTGTTCAGGGGACCCTTGATTCTTGGACCCAGGACCATCCTGTCTCCCAAAAAATGTGTAAGTCATTTGAAGGGTGGAGCTTTTCCCTCAGAAGGTTATTCCCAAGTTGGGGAATATATACTGGTGGTATTGCATTCCTCTTTCACCCCTGGGATTCTTTTGAAGAAAACCCTGGCTCCCCTGCTGAGGGTCTCATCTGAGCTGTTCTGCACACCTTGAGGCCTCAGACTGCAGTTGCACATCCACAAATATATTTAAGAGTCTCAAAACAGATTTTTTTTTTTTTTCCTCCTCACCGTTCCTTAGACATGCTGTTCCTGGAGGAATGAAAGATGTCTGATAAGAGACTTTGACTTCCCAGACATATTTCTCTCTTATATCCCTTATCTTATGATTCTTTTGCAGACTGGGTTACCTGCTTCAGTAGACCTTCCAAATTCTCACCTTCTTAAGCTTACAGCATTATCACTTGTGGATGAGGCTGCATTTAGACCAGACAGATAAACACTTGGAATCTCTTTTAAAGGTTAATTTTGCACTGTTTTAAGTCCCACATGCATGGCTGCTTGGGTGACTAGGGCTATTGCTATTGGGGGGGGGGGGGAATCAACTCCTGGATGCTGCCTATGCAGGCTCACCTTTTTGGCTATTGTTGATCTCCTTTGGGCTGCTAGACTTAACTGTGAAATCCTCTGCATTATCTTTTGCTACTCGTACTATGTGGTTGAAGATCTGATTGTGTGATTATTGGGCAAACAGTTATTTGGCTTTGAATCAGAGAAGAACAGTAGCCACGTTGCTGGGGGTAGGAGCCTTAGGAGTGCTTCAGTTTACCCCCAAATGTTCCTTCTTTGCATAGAAGACTTCACCAGTAAAGGTATGCGTCCAGTGTCTCCTCCTAAAGCAGCCCATGAGCACCCTACTCCAAAACTCAGATAGTATTGGACAGGCAAAAAGCCTGCTCAGAAACCCCTAGCTGACAAGACTACCTCTGCATGACTCGCAGTGGTCTGGTTTGCCTTAGGAAGTTGGGAGGTCAACTGTGTCTCTTTCGCAATATGTGGTCTCTCTCCAGTGGGTTTTGCTGGTAATCATGGAAGGGTACCACATAGACTTAAAGTCCCTTCCTCCATGTAGCTTCTTCATATACAGGGTACCTTGTGACCTGGTCAGGAGCAGTCTACCTTTAGAATAAGTCTCTGCCCTGGTGGACATGCAGGTCTTGGTGCCTGTTCTTCCGGAGGAGAGATTCATGAGATTCTAGTCCAATCTTTTCATAGTCCCCTAAGAGTATGGATGCTGTCCTATTCTGGACTTGAAATATCTTAAACATTTTATTCTTTCTCTATGGTTCAAGATGGAGTCCTTTTACTCTGCCTTTGCTGCCATGTGTCCAGGGAGTTTTTAGCCTCCATAGACATAAAGGACACTTATTTTCATATTACCATTCTTGCAGATCACCAGCACTTATTGCAGTTTGCTTTTCTAGATAGTTTTCTCTGTCGTCCAATATAGCTTACAGGTACCATGGGGAGGTGACAGTGCCTCCCAGTAGGCTGGAACAGTTCTAGGAAAAGTGCAGGGGTGGAGCCTCCCCCTCCTTCATAGCAGGCTGTCTAGCCACTCCTCTCCAGTTAAGATTTTTTCTACGTCCTGGTAGGAGACTGTGTACAGTTCTGCTTAGTTTTTAGTTATTTTATTATTTTTATTTAGATATGGGGTGTCAGAATTCTCCCATTAGGTGGGTTACCATTACTGGCTTCCCCTGGTGGATTGCCCAATTTACAGGAGCTGTCTGTGGACCTTTTTCAGCCCTTGGAGAGAACTGTGTAACTCATGTCTCTCTCTCCAGAGGGAGTGTCTCTGAGGCTTCTTTCTTGCAATGGTAATCTGAAGAAAGAAGACCTGCACAAAAGGTGAGCAACCGTTTGAGTGCCATGTTCCACTTGTCCCACAGTTCCCTTCCGCAGAAGGGTTGCCTTGGAGTTCTTTATAACTCGTGCACTCGTGTTGGGTACTTTATATCTCTGTCCTGGGGTTTTTTGGAGCATTTTGGGCTGTTTTGTGGTAATTAACCCCTTCCCTGCCAGTATTGATCAGTTGAGGGACTTTCTTCTCAGTTTTCCTTTGCTTATTTTATGTTTGAACATGTTTATTGGTGTTCTATATGTGTTTTTACATTTTTTAGACACTTTTTATTGTAGACGTTATTTTTGAATGCTTTACCGCAGAGCTGCAATGCTTGATTGATCTCTATGGGACAGACTGTTTTGGAAATATCTCTGCAACTGCTCTATGTACCGAGTTGAGAGACAACTCAGTCTTCTTGTTTTCCCTTGGCTAACTATTCAGTGGACATTCTAAGTGTCTTGGGGGGGTTGGGGGGGATTCTGTTCTGCATTTGATACGCTGTATTGGGAAAAATAAGTTTCCCATAAACTCCCATTTCACTGGCTGTGTCCTGATTGGTTCCCTATGCGGAATTCAGATGGGGATTCTGAGGATGGGTGTGTTTTCTGAAGGGGTTTCTTCCCAATTTCATGGTGACCCTTTTGAAGCTGACCCTGAACCCTCATTAAGGCAGTATTAACTACCTTAAACATTACCTCTACTCCTGTAGAGCCACAGGCTTCTTCTTCGATCAGAGGCACAAGAAGCCCCGTACTGTTTTTCTGCCTAATTCCATTCTGGATCAGATTATTTTGGATGAGTGAAAGATTCCTGACAAGTGTCTAGCTCTGTCTAAGCGATTCTCTAAGCTGTATCCCTTTTCTGCAGCTGCCTTCACTCAATGGGCTACTCCTCCTCAGGTTGACACTCCCATTTCCAGGCTTTCTAAGCCCACTGCCTTGGCAGTTGTGGACACTTCAGCTCTTAAGTATTTGACACACAGAAATCTTGAAGCTATTCTGAAGGCTAATTTTGCTACCATTGGTGCGTCCATGAGGCCTGCCCTGGCTTTTGCATGGGACAATAGGGCCATTGCTGTTTGGACTTAACAGTTGACTGCTGCTGTCCACAAGGGTTCCCCTAAGGCTGACCTTCTGTCCCTCTCGGCCAACATTTCTGAGGCTGAGCACTGTTACTGATGCTCTCTTTGATGCCGTTCGCCTTGATGCGAAGGCCTCTGCCTTTTCTATGATGGCTAGGTGTATGCTGTGGATGAAGATGTGGTCCGCAGACTTGATCTTTAAGAAATCTCCAATTCCTCTTCCCTTTCAGGGTAACTCTCTCTTCTTGGTCCTGATCTGAAGAACCTCCTCAGTGAAGCCACTGTGGAAAGAGCATGTTGTTGCCTCAGGTTCCTAAATGCAACCTTCAGGCGAAAAGGCATTTTTCGTCCCAAACAAAGCAAAGCCTTTAGGGCAATCCCGGTGGTGTCTCAGGCCGCATGTTCCATCCCCAAACCCAAGCAGCAGTGGAGGTCTAAACAAACCTCCACCAAACCTAAAACTACCAAACTTCCTTCGGCATGACTCGCCAAACCCTGGTCCGCGTCCAGTGGGGGGTTGCCTGCATCACTTTTTGAGTGTTTGGACGAGCTTTGTTGCGGATCAATGGGTATTACAGGTGGTTTCCGAAGGTTACAATATTCCCTTCAAATCACTGACCCGCTTCAGGTTTTTCCCTTCTCACTCCCCTCAGGGTCAGAAAAAGTTCAGGCTTTTCAATGGGGCGGTTCAATCTCTCTTGAACAAGGGAGTTCCTGCCCCGGATTCTCAGCAGGAGAGAGGTTCAGGCTTTTATTCCAACCTTATTGTCATCCCCAAGAAGGATGTCGGCTGCCGCCCTACCCTTGACCTTAAGGCTCTCAACAAGTTCTTGATCAAGATCTGATAGAAGATGGAGCTCTTGCATTCGGTCATTGCAGCGATGTGTCCGGGAAATTTCTGGCATCCTTGGATCGTCAGGATGTGTATCTGCACATTCCTGTTCACCCGGACAGTCAGCAGTACCTCAGGTTTACCTGTGACATGGGTCATTTCCAGTTCACTGCTCTCCCCTTCGGGCTCACAACAGCTTCTCAGGTGTTCAGTCGGGTTTTCGGTGCTTTGATTGCCTTCCTGCACACCAAGGGGATTCAGGTGACACAGTACATGGATGACCTTATCTTCAAGGAGCTTTCCAGGGATCTTCTGGAATGCCTAGTTCAGGAATGTGCTCAGATTCTCCTCCAACATGGTTGGATCCTGAATATGAACAAATCTGCTCCGGTTCCATCCCAGAATCTGATGTTCTTCGGTCTCCAGTTCGAGACACTGCAGAGTATGAAATATCTGACTGAGGATTCAATTCAGCAATTTACCTCCAAGGTGTCTTCTGCCCTGTTGCGGACATCAGCTCCAGCACGGAAGTTCTCCTCACTGGTGGGGAAGATGATATTCACCATGGAAGTGATACCATTTGCCATGGCCCATGCCAGACAGCTTCAGAGGTTTGTGATCCAGGTTTGCAGGGGGGGACCTGGACCGTCAGGATCATCCTATCTCTCTTCCGGCTGAAGTAGCACGGAACCTTCACTGGTGGCTGACCCTCTCTGACCTGGAGAAAGGAAGACCTTTCATGATACTATATTGGACCATTGTGACAACGGACGCCAGCCTACTCGGTTGTAACGCATCTTGGGTCACCCGAGTGTTCAGGGACATTAGTTCACGGAGGAGACCCTTCTTCCCATCAACATCTTGGAGCTCAGGGCAGTATCCCATGCTCTGATGTATTGGTCCTCTCATCTGAGCGGATACCAGTCCGAGTACAGTCTGACAACACCACGGCAGTGGCTTACATCAACAAGCAAGGAGGCTCCAGAAGTCCTGCTTCTTGGTTCGAGGTCAAGCTATTCTGGCCTGGGCAGAAGGACATGTGCCTTCTATCTCCACAGTGCATATTCCAGGGGTAGGAAATGTCTTAGAAGACTTCCTCAGTTGCCACATGGTGGATCCTGGGGAGTTGAAGTTTCGTCTTGAAGTGTTCGACCTCCTACTGCAGAAGTGGGGTCTTCCTGTGGTACACTTGATGGCCACCAGGGACAACCAGAAAATTCAGACGTTGTGCTCACGCTGCAGGGATCCCCTAGCATTTGTAGTGGATGCTGTCGGTCCCTTGGCGATTTCACTTCCTCTCCTGCCCAAGGTCCTGCTGAAGATTCGGATGGATGGGGCATCAAGTCATCCTGATAGCTCCTTATTGGACCAGACAGACTTGGTTCCCAGATTATCTGGCCTTGTCTGCTTAGGAACAGTTTCCTCTGCCATGCAGACCGGATCTCATACTTCAAGGTTACCTGTGGAAGAAGGATGTGGACCATCTGGCTTTGACGGCATGGCTGTTGAAGCCTCCACCTTGAGGAAGAAGGGCTATTCTTCTGAATTAGTTTCCACCATGATTCAGGCTATGAAACCAGTTTCTTCTATGGCCTACCATAGGGTTTGGTCTATTTTCCATGCTTGGTGTATGGACATGGATCTATCCTCCCAGGAATTTGATCTTCCAGTTATCCTGTCTTTTTTTGCAGGTTGGAGTGAACAAGGGCCTTAGCATTAGTTCCTTGAAGGTTGAGACTTCTGCGCTCTCTGTCTTTTTTCAGAGACCCATTGCCATTTTGCTAGATGTCAAGGTCTTCTTTAAAGGTGTTGTTTGTGCTTTCCCTGCTCATAAGGCTTCCACCCCTCAGTGAGATCTTAAGTTTGTCTTGGGAGTTTTGCAGCACTTCCTTTTGAGTCCTTGGCTACCATTCCTTTACGTCTTTTGACGTGGAAGTTGGCTTTTCTTCTGGCTGTGGTCTCTGTCCGCAGGGTCAATGAGTTGCAGGCTTTTTCCTGCAAACCTCCTTTCATGGTGTTTCACAAGGATAAGGCTGTTCTCTGTACCTCCCAGGAATTTCTTCCTAAGGTGGTCTCCTGAGCTCCAAATCAATCAGGAGATTTTTGTGGCTGCTTTCTGTCCTGACCCTAAATCTGAAAAGGAGAGGAATCTCCACTTGTTGGATGTGGTGCTTTACCTTAAGTTTTACGTGCACCACACTGCATCTGTTCGTCAGACTGATGCCTTGTTTGTCATCCTGGAGGGTCCTAGGGCAGGTAAAGTGGCATCCAAGGTGAATTGCATCCTGGATTAAGTTAACTATTTGCAAGGCTTATGAACTCAGGAAGAACCCTGTTCCCTTTTGCATCACAGTGCATTCTAATAGGTCTTTTGGGGCCTCTTGGGCCTACAAGAATCAGGCCTCTGCTGACCAGTTGTACAAGGCGGCCATTTGGTCCTCTGTGCACACTTTTGTCAAACACTATCGTGTTGACGTTCTGGCTTCGGCAAGAAAGTCCTGGAGGCAGTTTTGCCTGTCTAGGACTTTATTTTCCTGTGTCTTATAGTCCTTTATCCTTTGAGCCCTGTTGTTTCCTGTTCAGTGTGCTGTTAGTTATTCAGTGTCTGACACTTTATTAGTTTGGGCTGTTCCTTGTCCTGGATAGTCCATGGGAGCTCTGGTATCATGAGGACTGGCGCTTGGTTCTTTCCTGACTTTTTCCCACCCTGAGAACTTAATGTTGGTACATGTCCATGGTAACCTGTAAGCTATACTGGATGACAGAGAAAAGAGGGAGTCCTATTGGCTCCATGCTCACAGGAGTTTTCCTCTTCTCGCTATCTAGCTCAGTAGGTTTTATGTCACCTGGAAGGGACTGGCTAGGTAGCCTGCATTTCTTTAAAGAATTGTTCCAGCCTACTATGGACTAAGAGAAAAGGATTTAACAGGTAAGACTAAAATTCTTTTTTCTCTGTCGTCCAATATAGCTTACAGGTACCATGGGCATGTACCAACATTAAGTTCCCAGGGTGGGAAAAAGTAAGGAAAGGACCAAGCGCCGGTCTTCATGATACCACAGCTCCTATGGACTATCCAGGACAAGGAACAGCCCAAACTAACAAAGTGTCAACGGACACTGAATAACTGTAAACCAGCACACTGAACAGGAGCCAACAGGGCTCACCTTTTGAACTTTTGTTAAAGGCTCCTTCAGGAGGTCTGACTTCGGAGCGTCCAGCTCTGTATCAGCTGTGGCGCGCGCAGTCTCTACCAGGCATGACTGCACTGCGACTGGCCGGCACGACAGGGTCCAACTATGGAATTTAAAGACCTTATCAAAACATTCCCAAGCCAGCTACAACCAGAAGTACAAAAACTAATACCCAGTCATCCAGAAACTGGAACCTTCTACAAGCTTCCAAAACTCCACAACCAGAAAGTCAGGCAGATCCATGATAACGGGCATGATCACATTTACAGAACAAATATTAGGTATTGTAGAAAATATTCTCCAACTTTTATTCAAAAGCACCAATAGTTTCCTCCAAGATGCCACATACTTTCTCAACAAATTTCACATCATCAAACAGCTACCACTTGATAGATTGTCAAGTGGCAGCTGTTTGATTTTGTGAAGTTTGTTGAGAACGTATGTGTTATCTTGTAAGAAACTGGTGGTGCTTTTGACTAAAGGTTGGATAATATTTTCTCTGTCATCCAACATGGAATACAGGTACCATGGGAGGAGACTTCCTTCCTTAGGGCTGGAACATTTCAAAAGACAAGGGCTTGGAGGTAGAGCTTTCCCTTCTGTCAGGCAACGCTAGCCCTGCCCTTTCCAATTTGATTTGTTCCAGCAGAGGGAAGAGTCTAGGAACATATCGGCTAAGTTTTTAGCTTATTTTTTTTATTTTATGCTTAGATATGGGGATGTCACAATTCCCCCATTAGGTGGGTTACCATTCCTGGCTTCCCCTGAAGGATTGTCCAGTATACAGGTGGTGGTGTGGACCCTTACAACCCCATGGAGAGAATCTTGCAGCCAAAGTTTCTCTCTACTAACTGGGTTTCTTTGAGTCTTTGGTACTTGATAATGGTAACCTGAAGACAGAAGATGAAGATTGGTGAGTAACCCTTTGGGTGCCATGGTCCAATTATCCCACTTGCACCCCTACCTACAGGGGTTATCTTGGAGCCCAGAACTCATGCACCCATGTTGGGTACTTTATTCTGGTTTGTCCCTGTGTTTCTGGAGCACGTATGGCTGTTTTTTGAGGTAGTTAACCCCTTCCTTTCTGGTTTTACTGGCTTTTGGGCTTTTCCCTTTAGAGTTGAGCAGTTTATTACCCTCCACACACACACACACGTGTCCCCTGGGGTCTTTGGGTGTTTTTGTAACTTTTTCAAAATTTAGAATTTTTGGTGGGTGGCGCGTTTAAGATGCGCTTCCCTCCTTTGCCGCACTTGCTCCATTGATTTCTATGGGGCAAGCTGCTTTGGGACATATCTCTGCAACCGTTTGTCATACAGAGTTGAGAGAGGGCTCATTCTTCTTGTCTCCTCATGCCCTAGCATTTGTTCACATCAACAGTGTCTTGGGGCCCATATGGCCCCGTGAGTGCAACATTAGGCATTACTAGGATACAGCAACTGGGAAAAAATACAGCTCCCAGAATGCCCATTTTCCAGACTTTCTGATTGGCTGATGGTTTTACAGATGCCATTTTATTCTTGCTTGCTTATCCTACGCAGCGTTTGCCTTCTCCTTGCTCTCCTCAGATTAACTCTTGCCTACCACACAAGTACCTTTTTTGGTGATTTTCTAAGGTGAATTATTATTCTGGGATACAGTATTGGGTGGTTTAATACTGTTTTATACACTACTCCTGTTAGGATGTCGAATCCAATGGGGCTAGACCTAAGGCAAAGGACTCAGAGGTATCTGGCGCTGGGGCCCCCACTACACCACCGGGGCCCTCCAGCCTTGAACAAGAGCCAATCTGGGTGAAAGACTTAAAGTCTACTATGGCACAGTTCCCCCAATCCCTCCAAGGGGTTCTCCATTCACGGGAACCCTCTACCACTTTCAAGTTTGTGGCCCCTAAGGCCCCATGTATACCTGCACTCACAGAATCATCTGAGGCAGAATCCTTTGGGGGTGACGCTGAGGAAAGGGAGTGTGAGGAAGGGGATTCTACCTATACATTTGGTGACCCCTTTGAGGCTGACCCTATCCCTCCAGTGAGGGACTCATTAAGGCCTTCTTGCTGACCCTTCAGGTCATCGACACCCCCTAATGATGGTCCATCTTCATCTAATGTGTTTCAGAGACTTAAAAAGTCATCTGCAGTCTTTCAACACAATGCCATTCTGGACTAAAGTCAAGTCTACGGTTCTGCCCTTGGCAGATGCTATGGCTCTCAAGGACATGACTGATAGGAAGCTTGAGGCTATCCTCATGTCCAATTTTGCTGCCACTGGTGCTGGACTGATGCCTATTCTCTGCTTGGGTCCCCACAGCTATTGCTATCTGGGGAGAACAACTTACTAAGACTGTCAGAGACGGCGGCTGTAAAGAGGATCTTTTAGCCCTCTTAGACATATGTCTGACCTTGGAGGAGTCCCTTCAGTCCATCGATGTTCTGGAGCTCAGAGTGATCTGGCTCACACTTGTGTACCGGTCCCTTCAGCTGAGGAGGTCATCTGGTATGCATCCAGTCAGATAATGCCAATGCCGTGGCTTACATCAACAAGGAAGGAGGCACTTGAAGCTCTTCCTGCTTGGTCAGAGGTCAAGTCTATCTTGGCTTGGGCAGAAGATCATGTTCCGACTATCTCCGCCATGCACTTTCCAGGTGTAGACAACATTCTAGTAGACTTCCTAAGTTGATAAACGACGGAACCCATAGCGTGGGAGCTCCACCAAGATGTTTTTGACCTGTTGGTGCAGCGATGGGGTCTTCTCCTTCAGATAGATCTGATGGCCACCAGGAACTACAGGAAAGTTGCAATGATTTGTTCTCATTGGGGGATCCTCTGACCTTTGCCACGGACGTCTTGCCAATTCCATGGTGCTTTCATCTGGCTTACATCTTCCCTCCAATTCCTCTCATTCCCAGGGAGATTTGGATGGATGGTCTAGTGGTCATCATGATTGCTTCCCCCCTATTGGACTAAGAAAGCTTGGTTTTCCAAGTTGGTTTGGCTATGCATTCGGGATCAGTTTCCAGTGCCGCTCAAACAGGATCTCCTACTTCAGATGTACCTCTAGAAGGAGGACGTGGAGAAGTTGGCTTTGACGGCATGGCTGTTGAAGCCTCCATCCTGAAGAGAAAAGGTTTCTCCCCTGAAGTTATCTCCACTATGAAGTCTGTTTCCTCTAACGCATACCACAAGGTTTAGTTCATTTTTCATTCCTGGTGTATAGACAGGGATCTGTCTTCCCTGGAGTTTGACCTTCCAGTGGTCCTGTCCTTTTTGCAGGATGGTGTGAACAAAGGACTCTGTGTAAGTTCCTTGAAGATTCAGACTTCTGCTTTCTCTGTGTTTTTCCAGAGACGCATTGCTATCTTGCCTGATGTCAAGGTATTCTTTCAAGGGGTTGCTTATGCTTTCCCTGCCTACAAGGCTCCTACACCCCCATGGGACCTTAATTTGGTTTTGGGTGTTTTGCAGTGGCCTCCCTTGCTACCATTCCTTTATGTCTATTGACGTGGAAAATGACTTTTCTTCTGTCTGTGGTCTCTGTCCGCAGAGTTGATGAGTTGCAGGCTTTGTCTCACAAGCCGTCATTCCTGGTGTTTCACAAAGACAAGGCTGTTCTTCGAACATCTTAGGAATTCCTGTCTAAGGTGGTCTCTGAGTTCCACATTGAGCAGGAGATTGTTGTGCCTTCATTTTGTCCTGACCCCAAAGCTGACAAGGAGAGGGATTCTGTATAGATGCCTGCTACAAATTCCTCATCCTCCCCAAATAATAAATATGTTGTGGAAGTTGTGACTAATCTGATTTGGTTATTTCTAACACACAACATATTCATCTTCAACAAAGAGACTCACCTTCAACTCAAGGGAATAGCTATGGCATCTCACTAGGGCAATCTGTTTATTGCATATCTTGAAGAAAGATTTTTAGCCGCACTCCAATACAAATCCTGCATGTATTACCTCCTATATAGCCAATATCTTTATTATATGGACAGAAAGAGAACGGAGCCTGAATGAATTTCATACCTCATTCAATTAATTTCACCCATCTATACAGAAAAAAAACAACACTGAGACCGATGTATCTACCTCCACAACTCCAGCTTCTACCCACCACATATTAAAAAGACCATTATATATATAGTGAGGCAACCAGATACCGCTGAATATGCTCTGACAATGAGGGCCACAATAAGAACCTTAATTCTCTAGCTAAATCATTCAAAGAAAAGCGTTCTGAACCATTGTAACCATTACCAGAACTATGAATTTTTCACTTGCATTCCATGGGACCACTTGATACAATATAAGGAGAAAACAAACACACACACTCTCTCTCATTCTCCAGTTCTAGAAGGTATGCAAAAATAATCAAATATTTACAACCTGTTATGGCTGATGATGCAACATTAAAAGAAATATTCCCCAAAGTGCAAAAATGTGAGGATTTGCACCCTACATATCTCAAAAAGATGTTACTAAACATGAAACTCCCCAAGGACATTGATCATGCATTCAGTGGGCCAAAACCACGCAATGCCAACTCTGCAAACACATAAACTAATCCAGCATGGAATCCACACTCCAGGGACTTTCAACATGACAGGATCATACCGCTGCGCATCCAGCAATGCAGTATATATAATTTAATGAAATAAGTGTCACCAAGAATGCTGCATTAGGTAAATATGCCAAAAATTACAAGCTGGTATGGTCACAGACACATAACACATCATAATGAAGATTACTATACTACAGTCGGACGCTAATTTTCTTAACCAGATCACTCAGTTAACAATCTTACAATCCGCATCCTTAAAAGAAGTTTTAAAAGCAAGAAAGAAAGACCTTCAAAGTGAGGGTGATAGTTCTGTTTAAGCTGTATGAAACAGGACTCAAATCTGGGATTTTTATTTCTCAGTCATTAAGCTGCTGCAAGAGCAAGTAGGGTACTATCCTGCATAAAAAGCGGTATAGATGCATAGGATGTAAATATAATTCTACCTCTATATAAATACTTGGTAAGGCCCCATCTAGAATATGGAGTATAGTTTTGGGCATCCATTTTTTTAAAAAAAAGACATTATTAAACTGGAAAAAGTGCAGAGATGTGCAACAAAACTGATAAAGGGATTGGAAGATCTAAGTTATAAAGAAAGACTAGCCAAACTGGTTTGTTTACTTTAGAGAAGAGACATAGTTACCAAAGAGATGCGATAAGAACAAGAGGCCATGAATTAAGATTATTGAAAAGGTACTTTCACTGTCGTCCAATACAGGTCACTGGTACAATGGGAGGCGATCCGCCCCTTTAATAGGCAGGAACATTCATTCAAATGTATGCAGGGGGTGGAGCCTCCCCTCCTTCTTAAGCTGCCTTCAGGCCAGAGCCAAGCTAGATTGATTTGTTCCTGTGTGCTGTGCACACCAGGTGGAGAACATCTCTCATTCAACTTTAGTTTTTTTATTGTTTTTCTTCAAATATGGAATACCACCATTAGGTGGGTGACCATGGCTGTGAATTGCCCTCTCCAAAGTGGCTAGTGCAGCTTCCAGGGATTTTCTGGTGGACCTTATGCCCTGAAGAGGGAACAACTTGAGTCAAGTAGCTTCCCTGCTGGGGAATTTTCCTCTGGTTAATTCCCTTTTAACATGTTTACCTGAAGACAGAAGTCCTGCAGAAAGGTGAGCCACCCTTTGAGTGCTGAAGGTCCACTTGTCCCTTCTTTGGGCCTGTATTTGGGAGTTCTCATTATGCACTCCAGCACTCATAGGGTGTTTTTATTTATATTGCCTGTATTTATGCAATGTCTGTGGTATTCCCTGGGTTTTGGAGCTTTGGGTTATTGTTTTCTCATGTTTTACATGTGTTTGGGGTATGTTTGGCAAACTTTTTCTCTCAGAAATAATTTATTAATATTTAATGTTCCACGCCTTTAAGCGCGCTTTTACCCGCATAGACGCCATTGCTCCTTTACTCTCTATGGGGTTACACAGTGTAGGACGTATCTCTGGAACCGCTTGTCACAGCGACTTCAGAGAGGGCTCATTTTGTTGGTCTTCCCCTGCTCTATCATCCGGTAGCTAGATTCGGTGTGTTCGGAGTCTGGGGGGGGCTTCGGGCACTGTTTTGGGGTACTTCTGAGAAAAACTACATTTCCCATGAGCGCCCATTTCGCGCTCGTTTTCTGATTGGCTACCGTAGCGGCAGCCATTTTGTGGTGTTATTCTCAGCGAGTATACTACCTAGCCTTCTCTCCTCTCAGCAGATTAACCCTTCGCTGGCCAGATAAGTTCGATTTTAGACATTTCTGGGGTGAAACTTTAATCTTTTACACTTCTACTGGGTGATTTTTCTTAGTGGAGTATATCTGACGCTGTGAGCATGTCTACTCCACTGGAGTCAGGGGCTAGACCCAAGACTAAAGAGGCTGGGGTGTCTATTTCCCCCATTGCGTTTTGCTCCTCTTGTCACTCTGGGCTGCCTAGAGAATTTTCAGGTAATTTATGCCCAAAATGTGCAGAAAGTCATGATAGCAACCCTGGGCTTCCCAGCCATGCTATTGAGCCAACTTGGGTGAAAGAGTTCAAAGCTGCCACTAGGGATCTCAGATCCACTCTCCAACTCTTTCCCTCTCAGGTTCAGGGGGCTCTACAAGTCTGGCAGAACCCCTCCTCAATCAGGACCTCCCTGCCTAAGCCACAGGGAGCTCCTGATGTGTCTGATTCTTCTGAGGAAGAACTTTTACAAGATTCTGATGCTGAGGAAGGCATTGTTATAGAATCTAATAGGTCCATTGGTGACCCTTATGAATGTGACCCTGAAGTTTCTGCTGAGGGTTTGATCAGAGCTGTGCTAACTACGCTCAACCTTCCTCTGACTCAGGAATCTACTCATGATCCAACTGACGTTTTCCAAAAACCATCTAAGGCTGTAGTTTGTTTTCCTAATAACCCTACTCTTGCTTGTTTAGTCTCTGATGCATGGAGGAATCCTGAAAAATCCTCCTCTGTGTCCAAAAAGTTTGCTAAACTTTATCCTTTTCCTGAGGCTGAACTAGCAAAATGGGTTCATCCTCCTAAAGTGGATGCTCCTATTTCTAGGTTATCCAAATCTACTGCCTTGGCTGTATCAGATGCCTCGGCCCTGCAGGATTGGACGGACAAAAAGAGATTTGTCTTAAATCCATTTTTGCCTCCATTGGCACTGCCATGCGTCCAACCTTTGCAGTGGCGTGGGTTAATAGGGCTATTGCGGCCTGGACTGAACAACTGACTGAGGCAGTTCGCCAGGATGCCCCAGTGTCTGAGCAGTTGCAGCTTCTTGCTAACATATTAGAAGCTCAAAATTATGTTTCTGACGCTGCTTTTGATGCTGTGCGCATGATGGCAAGGGCCTCTACTTCCTCTGTGGTGGCTAGACGTGCTCTTTGGTTGAAAATTTGGTCTGCTGACACTGCCTCTAAGAAAGCTTTGCTTTCTTTACCTTTTCAGGGGTCCTTACTGTTTGGATCTGAACTTAAGGAGATGATTAGTGAGGCTACTGGTGGCAAAAGTACTCTTCTGCCATCAGTCTTCAAGAAGAAGTTTCCAGCCAAACGCAATTGGTCCTTTTGTTCCTTCCAAACTGAGACATGCTCCACGTCCCAGACAGGTCCATCCTCCACGCGCTCCTCCTCCAAGCCCAAACAGTCCTGGAAGCCCAAAGTTGTCCCTAAGGCCAAGACCTCCAAGACTGCTTCGGCATAACTCACCGAACCCGGGTCCGCATCCGGCTGTAGGTGGACATCTCCACATCTTTCGCCGGGTTTGGGAGGAGTCAGTGGCGGACCCTTGGGTTATTCAGGTGGTATCAGAGGGATACAGGATCCCTTTCTCTTCCCTTCCTCCTTTTCGGTTCCATTTTACTCGTCCTTCTCAGGAGCCTACAAAGAGATGTCTGTTCGACGACGCTATTCAGGATCTTTTGGACAAAGAGGTCCTGGAATTGGTTCCACCAGAAGACACAGGTTCAGGATTCTATTCCAACCTGTTCGTTGTGGCCAAAAAGGACGGAGGTGCTCGTCCTATTTTGGATCTCAAGGATCTCAATTCCTTTGTTGTGAGTTCCCACTTTCGTCAGGAATCTCTGCGTTCTGTGATAGCAGCAATGTCTCCAGGGGAGTTCCTTGCCTCCCTGGATCTTCAGGATGCATACCTTCACATCCCTATTCATCCAGAGAGCAGACGGTATCTCAGATTTGCCTGTCACAAAGGCCACTTTCAGTTTTCAGCTCTTCCCTTTGGTCTGACTTCAGCTCCTCAGGTCTTTCAGAGGGTATTGGGAGCTTTGATAGCTGTGCTTCATCGAGATGGAGTCAGGGTGACTCCTTACATGGACGATCTGCTCCTGAAAGCCTCATCTGCGGAGATCCTTCACCAGCAGCTGCAGTTGTGTATACAGACACTCAATCGCCACGGCTGGATTGTGAATCTGGACAAGTCAGACTTGGTTCCATCTCAACAACTCCTCTTCTTAGGTCTCCTGTTCGACACTCAGCAGTGCATGGTGTTTCTACCGGAGGAAGTGGCTCATCAGATTGCTATCCGGGTATCCAAGATCCTAGAACTGCACAGGGTTCCGGTACCGAAGTTGACCTCTCTAGTGGGGAAGTTTATTTCCACGATAGAGGCAGTGCCATTTGCCATGGCACACACCAGGGAACTTCAGAGGTTTGTGATCCAGACGTGCAGAACTCATCCAGATCATCAGCATCTATCTGTATCTCTGCCCCCTCATGTCGAGCTGAGCCTAGAATGGTGGTTGGACCTGTCTCATCTCCTGAAAGGGAGGTCCTTTCGGGTTCCCTTTTGGACCACAGTCACGACGGATGCCATCCTCCGGGGATGTGGGGCAGTGCTGGGTCGTTTCAGTGCTCAGGGGAAATGGGGTCTGGAAGAATCTCTTCTCTCCATCAATGTTCTGGAACTTCATGCCATCTTTCTTGCCCTGAGGCACTGGGAATCTCAGCTGGAAGGTTGCCCAGTCAGAGTGGAGTCCGACAACGCCACCGCAGTGGCCTACATCAACAGACAAGGCGGCACAAAAAGTCTCACCGCTTGGTTAGAGGTCAAAGCAATTTTATCCTGGGCAGAAGCTCATGTGCCAGTCATCTCAGCAGTACACATTCCAGGCGTAGACAACGTCATGGCAGACTTTCTCAGTCGTCACACAGTCGACAGCGGAGAATGGGCGCTTCATCCAGAGGTGTTTCACCTTCTCACCCAGATGTGGGGGGTGCCTGTAGTGGATCTGATGGCTACCAGACACAACAGGAAAGTGCCAGTGTTTTGCTCTCGGTGGAGGGACCACCTTCCTCTGGCAGTGGATGCTTTGTCAATCCCTTGGAAGTTCCCTCTGGCTTACATCTTCCCTCCTCTTCCTCTGTTGATCCGAGTCATCCAGAAGCTGAAGTTGGAGCGTTGTCCTGTCATCCTAATCACTCCAAATTGGCCTCGTCAGTCCTGGTATCCGGAGCTGCTAGCCATGTTTGTGACAGATCCTGTTCTGCTTCCTGCCCGTCCAGATCTACTTCTTCAGGGATATCTGTGCAAGGAGGATGTTCAGCATCTCCATTTGATGGCTTGGAGGTTGAATCCTCAATTCTAAAGAAGAAAGGGTTTTCCTCTTCAGTGGTGTCCACGATGCTTAGAGCTCGCAAGCCTGTGTCTTCCAAGATCTACCACCGCATATGGTCCACCTTTGTAGCATGGTGTACTGATAAGGATCTGTCTCTAGATTTCCATCTCCCCACGGTCCTGGCCTTTTTACAGGATGGGGTTGAGAAGGGACTCAGCCTGAGTTCTCTGAAGGTTCAGACTTCTGCTCTGTCTGTATTTTTCCAGGAACGGATTGCTATTCTTCCTGATGTTAAGGTTTTCTTCCAAGGTGTGGCTCATGTTCGGCCTGCCTTCAAGAGTCCTACTCCCCAGTGGGACCTCAGTTTGGTGCTGGGGGTTCTCCAGAGACCCCCGTTTGAATCCTTGGCTTCTATTCCTTTATGTCTCTTGACCTGGAAAATGGCCTTTCTTTTGGCTATTGTCTCAGTTCGCCGGGTAGCAGAGTTACAAGCTCTGTCTTGTAAACCTCCTTACTTGGTGTTCCACAAGGATAAGGCAGTGCTTCGCACTTCCAAGGAGTTTTTACCCAAGGTTGTCTCCGAATTTCACATCAATCAGGAGATTGTGGTTCCCTCTTTCTGCCCTAACCCTTCCTCTGACAAGGAAAGAGATCTCCATTTGTTGGATGTTGTGCTTTGTCTTAAATTTTATGTTCATCGCACTGAGTCTATCAGGAAGTCTGACGCCCTGTTCGTCATTCCTGAGGGGCCTAGGGCAGGGAGACCAGCATCCAAGGTGACTATTGCATCTTGGATAAAGTCTACCATTTGTGAAGCCTACAAATTGCGGAATAAGCACGTTCCCTTCAGGGTTACTGCTCATTCCACCAGATCAATTGGGGCCTCTTGGGCCTACAAGAATCAGGCGTCTGCTGATCAACTGTGCAGAGCGGCCACTTGGTCCTCTGTGCACACATTCTCGAAGCACTATCGTGTTGATGTACTGGCCTCGGCTGATGCCAGTTTTGGGAGGAAGGTCCTGGAGGCAGTCTTGCCTGTTTAGGACTTCTACTCTGTGATTCTTAGTGCTTCTTTACTGTTGAGCCCTGTTGGCTCTAGTTCAGTGTGCTGTGTTAGTTCGGGGGTTTGTTTTTACCCCTGGTTGGTGTCAGTTGACACTTCTGTTGTTGGGCTCTATGATTAATTGGTTCATAGCAGTTCTAAGTGACTTGGGCCTTGCGCCTGGTCCTTGCCTTACTTCCCGCCTCAGGGACACCTCAATGTTTGTACATCCCATTGTACCGGTGACCTGTATTGGACGACAGTGAAAATAGGATTTTAGTCTTACCTGTTAAATCCTTTTCACTTAGTCCATACAGATCACTGGTCTCCCACCCTGTCAAGGGACCATGCTTGGCTCTTCTGTGGCATTCAGTGGGGGACCTTCGGGGCATGCTCACAGGAGTCTTCCTTTTCTTTCTTACCTCGGGTCAGTTTAAGTGTCTCAAATCAATCTAGCTTGGCTCTGGCCTGAAGGCAGCTTAAGAAGGAGGGGAGGCTCCACCCCCTGCATACATTTGAATGAATGTTCCTGCCTATTAAAGGGGCGGATCGCCTCCCATTGTACCAGTGACCTGTACGGACTAAGTGAAAAGGATTTAACAGGTAAGACTAAAATCCTATTTTTGACTAAAACAAAGGCAGGGTTGTTGTTTTTTTTTTTTATAGTAAATGCGGTAATGCTATGGAATTCTTTGTCTTGGGATGCTGTGCTTGCAGATCCTGTAACTGCTTAAAAAAGTAATGGATACCTACCTAGCACAGAACAATATTGAGAATTATGATAGTTGGCTTCAAAGCAGATAGGTTGTTGATCCAGGAATTAACTGATTGCTATTTGGAGTCAGTAAGGAATTTTTTTTAACCTATTTGAGGCTTAGTTGGAAATGCCTTTTTTTTCCCTTTCTTTGTGCCTTCCTCTGGCTGAACAGGAATGATTTGGAATGGGCTGGACTTGATGGACTCATGTCTGTTTTCAGCCTTGTCAACTATGTTACTATGTCTTCAGGTGGGCACATGAATCTTCCTCTAAATCTTCCATTGAACTCCAATATTCCAGTTCTTGAGAAAAACAGTTTCAAAGACTTCCGTTCAAATATTTTTATAGCACCTAAAGCAGGTGGAGGTTATCAACCAGTGCTGCAATTGAAAGATCTCACCTCATATCTTCATGTACACAGATTCAGGATGAAGTAACTGAGATATGCCATTCATGCCATGGCACCAGAAGAATTTCTCTATTTTCATGTCCTTATTTGGCCAGTTCACTACCACTTTCTGAGGATTGCACTCCAGAATCTTCAATTTCCGTTTGTAACCCTTCCCTTCAGTCTAGCTACAGCTTCAAGATTGTTCACAAAAATACTTGCATCTCTGGCAGGGTTTCTCCAGTCTCTAGATGTAAATCTAACACAAAACTCAAAGGGTGGGGCTCGCACCAGCAAAATATACTAAACCCTATACTAATAAAGGCATTATGGTCCAGGTGCACTCAGGATCAAATACCATAAACATACATATAGAGGTAAGGCACAGGACAGAGAGACCACCTCTGTCCTGTGCCTTTAATATGAGGCACACTCACATGGCATAACAAAAAATACAAAATTAATCTTTATTGAATACAATAATAGCTATGTGGTGACATAAAAACATTTACAAGAGCACACAGAGGACAAACGGGCTGTAAATAAATAAATATAAGGTTACTGCTGTAAAGTGAAATACATCCCACAAGTGCAATAAATATATGAGAAAATACAATTCAAAAAGTGAACAGTGAAAATAACACTAAAGATACTTATCATATAATAGCAGCAGCCATAATGTAATCCAACCTCATCCGTCCTCAACTACCCAACGCATATCGCCGGGGAAATCAGAAGATGGCGAAGGAGTCCTCAAATACTCGAGGCTGACCAATCCATAAGGATCTAAAACTCACGTGAGCAGACACATAGACGAACCAGATGAAATACTGACGTCAGAAATCATGTATACCAATGGACCAAACGGACCAATCTATAAAAATCTAACACTCACATGAGCGGATCAATAGAATGAATATTCTGACGTCAAAACATCATGTATGTGTATCCTTAAGTCCAATCAAGTAGGGGGAAGAGCTATTCTTGTCTAAATCTCTGAAATATAAGCACAACAAAAGCCAAAGTCAAATATCACCTAATAATTCCACGATAAAGCCATCTATTGGTATCTAAACTAACTAATAAAATCATAATCAAAACAAATGATCATAAAGGTAGTGATCAGGACAGTAATCTGTACGTACACTACCAAAAAAAAGGTGCACCTTATTAGATCTAAAAATAATACCAAAAGACCTAATTTAGAGTAGAGTATCCTAAGTCTCTAAGGAATAAAGTCCCCCCTCTCCTCCAAAAGTATCTAAACACACAAGTATGAACAAAACTCAGTCAAGGGCATTTGAGGACACAAAATATAACTTCAGAAGAAGAACAAATAAAAATCCCAAAATAGTACCATAAACCCAAATTTAGAACAGAATATCCTAGGTCACTAAGGACTAAATTCTCGCCTCCAATCCAGGACTTTAAAAAACACAAAATATAATAATAATAAAAAAAAAGGATCCCGGAGAGGGTCCCAAGTTCTTCAAATATACCGTCAAAGAGCAAAGAGATTAGAATTTCCGCACACAAGGGGGAGTCCCAAACGGCTCCAAATATGGCTCCACTTTCTTCCGAGTTATAATATTTAGAAGAAGAATGTACTATACAAATATTCTGGATATGGATCCCAAGGAAATCACAGATTCTTCAACACCTACTTTTTATGCTGTACCAAAGGTACACAAGAGTATTTCCCGCCCATTGGGACGTCCAGTAGTGGTGGGTATATGGTCACTGTGTGAGAAGGTGTGTTTCTTTTTGGACCATTTTTTACAACCCTTGGTATTGGATTTGGATTCCTATCTGGATTGGATTGGATTCAGCTGATCTTATCACTAAATTACAAGAAATTTCAGTAGAACAGGGTACCCTCTTGGTTACCTGTGATGTAGAGGCATTGTACTCAAATATCCCTAACCAATATGGGATTCGAGCAACATCTTATTTTCTACAACAGTGTAATTTGGCTGGGGATAAGAATTTTTGTGAATTTCTATTGGAAATGTTGGAATTTGTGTTGACACATAATTTTTTTGTCTTTGATTCCCAATTTTTTTTTACAGCTATCTGGGACTGCGATGGGCGCGAAATGCACCCCATCATATGCTAATCTCTTTCTTGGTTGGTGGGAGCGGGAAATAGTTTTCAGTGAACCCATGGAAAAGTACACTAAATATGTTCTGTTTTGGATTCGTTATATTGACGATATTTTGTTTCTATGGTCTGGTCCTGCTTCTCTCTGTCAAGAGTTTGTTGAGAGTCTTAATCATAACACTTTGAATATTCATCTCACTTTTTCTTTTTCAGAGAAGTCTGTGGGTTTTTTGGACATTACAATAATGATTGATGAAAATGATGTTTTGCAGACAGATCTCTTTAAGAAACCTACTGCGGTCAATTCCCTATTACACTATACAAGTTCTCATATTGAAAGCTGTAAGAAAGGTATACCGGTAGGTCAATACTTACGGGTTAAACGTAATTGCTCCAATGAGGAAACATATTTGATTCAATCTAGGGAACTACAGCATAGATTTATAGCGAGGGGATATCCGAACTCTTGTCTACGTTGAGGATTTCATAGGGCAAACATGGTGACAAGACATTCCCTTTTAATACGGGATCGAAAGATAGGAAATTGAAAAATAAGGAGGAACTGCAAATCATTACTCAGTATAATTCACAATGGACCCAAATGCGACATATCCTTCAAAAACATTGGCATTTGCTCTTAATGAATAGTACACTTAGTTCAGTGCTGTCTGATATACCACGGTTGACAGCACGTAGAAGTAAAAATTTGGAGGATCAGTTGGTACATAGCCATTTTTGAAGCCCAAATTTAGGTGGTGCTAAAATAATGGGTTCTTTTCCCTGTGGGCGATGTTCAGTTTGCCAATATATTTCTCCACAAAAAGGTGTGTATAGTCCGGTTTTTCATAAAGATCTAATGTTTTGGGACTTTATAAATTGCCGTACTAAGAATTGTGTATATGCCATCAGGTGTCCCTGTAATTTATTTTATGTGGGACAGACCACACAGTTTCTTAAAACAAGGATTCAAAAACATTTTTCTTTAATTAAATGTGCTCAGAGTGATAAGTAGAGAGGTGAGACTTTGACTACTGTGGCAGCACATTTTTTAACTCAACATCATAGTTCTCTAGAGCATATTCAATTCTTTGGTTTAGAAAGTGTAACACTTGGTATAGGTGGAGGCAATATTGTTAAGAAATTGTTGCAACGTGAGACTTGGTGGATTTTTGCTTTGCAATCTTGCGATCCATCTAGGTCTAGGTCTGGCGAGTAGAAATTCAGCCCAGGCGGGTATGTTATGACTTGCAGTGGCGAGCAACTTTTCAGGTCTGGCTAGTAGCAAAGGACTTCAAATTTTAAGCCCTGATTGTTATCTGTAAAAAAATTTTAAATACATTGTATTTGATAGTAATGTTTTTTCTGTTTACTTTTAGCATTATTGGAGTCATCTGGGACTTTTCCAGTGGAAACCTTTTGCTCTTGGATTTGGTGTTTGAAGAATCTGTGATTTCCTTGGGATCCATATCCAGAATATTTGTATACTACTTTCTTCTTCTGAATATTACAGCTCGGAAGAAAGTGGAGCTATATTTGGAGCCGTTTGGGACTCCCCCTTGTGTGCAGAAATTCTAAACTCTTTGCCCTTTGATTTATTATATTTTGTGTTTTTTAAGGTCCTGGATTGGAGGGGAGAATGTAGTCCTTAGTGACCTAGGATATTCTGTTCTAAATTTGGATTTATGGTACTATTTTGGGATTTTTATTTGTTCTTCTTCTTCTGAAGTTATATTTTCTGTCCTCAAATGCTCTCGATTGATTTTTGTTCATACTTAGGATACTCTGCTCTAAATTAGGTTTTTTGGTATTATTTTTAGATCTAATAAGGTGCACCTTTTTTGGTAGTGTACAGACAGATTACTGTCCTGATCACTACCTTTATGATCATTTCTTTTGATTATTATTTTATTAGTTAGTTTAGATACCAATAAATGGCTTTATTGTGAAATTATTAGGTGATATTTGACTTTGGCTTTTGTTGCGCTTATATTTCACAGAATTGGACAAGAATAGCTCTCCCCCTTCTTGATTGGACTTGAGGACTGACGAGGTTGGATTACATTATGGCTGCTGCTATTATATAAGTATCTTTAGTGTTATTTTCACTGTTCACTTTTTGAATTGTATTTTCTCATATATTTATTGCACTTGTGGGATTTATTTCACTTTACAGCAGTAACCTTATATTTATTTATTTACAGCCCGTCTGTCCTCTGTGTACTCTTTTAAATGTTTTTATGTCACCACATAGCTATTATTGTATTCAATAAAGATTATTTTTGTATTTTTTGTTATACCCTGTGAGTGTGCCTCATATTAAAGGGTCTCCGTGTTTGAGGGACGACCAGGTGGTCTCTCTGTCCTGTGCCTTATCTCTATATGTAAGTTCCTAGATGTAAATCTGACTTCATATTTGAAAAGACCTGTTGATTAGCACATATGTCAATTAACAATACATGTTCTACAGCAACACGGATGGATCATAAATATACACAAATCTCATATTTTACAACCTATTTGACAGGAGTTTTTAGGACCGATCTTCAACACATCCCCTTCTGGGAGTGTTTTTGCCATCACACAAAATAGTGACATTACCAGACAAGGTTTTCAGTATAAAGAACCATCTATACCCATTTGTGAAAAATGTTATGCGATTGATAAGAATGTTGGTCTCCAGTTCCATATGAGACCACTGCAACTGAATATGCAACTGAATATGGACAGGAATCCCCATCATCTTCATCAGAAAATAACACCATCTCAAATCACACAGCAATCATTCATATCTCCAGCTGCTACCAGCAACTGCCCTTCTCAATCCTGTACTGGAAGTTGGTAATGACTGATGCCAGTCAAATTGGCTGGGACACAAGGTTCAGTCTACATTTGGCTTAAGGACTGTGGTCCCCAGTGGAAGCAGGTTCTTCTATAAATATTCTGGAACTCCAAGCCATATCCAATGCTCTTGCAACATGGATAACCATCTTGAAGGTACAACACCACAGCAGTGGTTTACATCAACCATCAAGGTGGCGCCAGAAGCAAAGCCACCTCAGCAGAAGTAACAAAAATCCTACTATGATTGGAAGCAAACAATCCAACTCTCTCTGAAATTTACATCCTGGGGATAAACAGATGGGAGGTGGATTATCTCAGCAGACAGACTCTGGATCTGGGAGAGTGGGAATTGAAGCAGGAGACTTTTTCCAAATTACAGATCAATGGAGAATGCTAGAAGCAGACCTGATGGCCACCCATATGAACCCAAAACTTCCAAAATTTTGCTAAAAATAAATAAGGGATTCAAAGTGACCATGGTGATAACATGACAATTACACACTAGCCAAAGAATTTCCACTGATCACTATAATTCAGAGACTCCAAAATCAAGAAAGAACAGACAAATACTCTACTAATAGCAATCTGGCATTGGAAGCTTTTCTGTTGCTACCTCATCCTATGGAGGTTTATGGTCAACTGATAAGAGCGGTCTATAAGATGGTGTAGCAACAGTGCCACTGTAAAATTTCAGGCCATTGAGGTACTGTACCTTAAAGAGAGAGTAATGTCACTCTTCTTCCTTCAGATCAGAAAGCTGGTCGGGATGGATCACAGTAAGGGACACAGATAGTATTGTTCCTCGTAGCAATCTGTCAAGCAACCAGCTTTCAGATCTGAGAAAAGAAGAGTGACATTGGGAAAAGGGGCGGGAGGGGGAACCTTTAAAATATTACAATAAAACTACACCAATATGGATATTTGAAAGGTACAGAGCATTATTAAAACGTTTGAGGATATTCATTTATAGAGTGACGTTACGATCTCTTTAAAGAATTCAAGTCTGAGTGGCAATCAGTTTTTAATTAAACACCTCTCAGCAGTGGGAATATCCTTATTTTACTCAGGACAATAATCCCTACATTATATTTTGTTTTTTGGTACTATCTTTTTAAATGGACAAGCCTACTTCCTTAAATTTCCTCCAGCTATAGTTCAAGTAACAGCACATTCTATAGGTTCAGCAAGTACTTTATGGGTCTTGAAACATCAAGCTTGTGCAGATCAAATATGATAATGGACCCACAGCTTTACAAAATTCTACAAAACCTTTTTGCATCTCAAGATGCCAGTTTTGGTTGCTAAGTTTAGCAGGCCACAGTTCTCTACTTTTCACGACCTCCTTGAAATTGCTTTGGGATATCCAAAAAGGAAAAAACAGGTGGGGGATGTCCTGAATCCATCAATTTTAGTTCATATGACAACTGGAAATGTCCTTGATCCATATACACCAAGCCAAGTGGAGTTTTCATTTAAATTATGAATATTATTAACTATCCCATGGGGATCAAACCAGGTTTATCATGCTGGCGAGATAGCTCAGTTGGTTAATGCACCAGCTGTAGAATCTGTTGAAACCTCAAGATTACAGGTGCCGGTCCCAGTAGGGCCAACTCAGCCTTTCGTCCTTCTGAGGTAGATGAACCATTAAATAGGATAATGATACAGTGAGGGAAAAAAGTATTTGATCCCCTGCTGATTTTGTATATTTGCCCACTGAAAAGAAATGCTCAGTCTATAATTTTAATGGTAGGTTTATTTGAACAGTGAGAGACAGAATAACAACAAAAAAAATCCTGAAAAACGCATCTCAAAAAAGTTATAAATTGATTTGCATTTTACTGAGTGAAATAAGTATTTGACCCCCTATCAGTCAGCAAGATTTCTGGCTCCCAGGTGTCTTTTATACAGGTAACAAGCTGAGATTAGGATCACTTTCTTAAAGGGATTGCTTCTAATCTCAGCTTGTTACCTGTATAAAAGACACCTGTCCACAGAAGCAATCAATCAATCAGATTCCAAACTCTCCACCATGGCCAAGACCAAAGAGCTGTCCAAGGATGTCAGGGACAAGATTGTAGACGTACACAAGGCTGGAATGGGCTACAAGACCATCGCCAAGCAGCTTCGTGAGAAGTTAACAACAGTTGGTGTGATTATTTGTAAATGGAAGAAACACAAAATAACTGTCAATCTCCCTTGGTCTGGGGCTCCATGCAAGACCTCACCTCGTGGAGTTTCAATGATCATGAGAACAGTGAGGAATCAGCCCAGAACTACACAGGAGGATCTTGTCAATGATCTCAAGGCAGCTGGGACCATAGTCACCAAGAAAACAATTGGTAACACACTATGCCATGAAGGACTGAAATTCTGCAGCGCCCGCAAGGTCCCACTGCTCAAGAAAGCACATGTACAGGCCCGTCTGAAGTCTGCCAATGAACATCTGAATGATTCAGAGGAGAACTGGGTAAAAGTGTTGTGGTCAGATGAGACCAAAATTGAGCTCTTTGGCATCAACTCAACTCATCGTGTTTGGAGGATGAGGAGTGCTGCCTATGACCCCAAGAACACCATCCCCACTGTCAAACATGAAGGAGGAAACATTTATGCCTTGGCGTGTTTTCTGCTAAGGGGACAGGACAAATTCACCGCATCAAAGGGACGATGGATGGGGCCATGTACCGTCAAATCTTGGGTGAGAACCTCCTTTCCTCAGCCAGGGCATTGAAAATGGGTTGTGTATGGGTATACCAGCATGACAATAACCCAAAACACACGGCCAAGGCAACAAAGGAGTGGCTCAAGATGAAGCACATTAAGGTCCTGGAGTGGCCTAGCCAGTCTCCAGACCTTAATCCCATAGAAAATCTGTGGAGGGAGCTGAAGGTTCGAGTTGCCAAACATCAGCCTCAAAACCTTAATGACTTGGAGAGCATCTGCAAAGAGGAGTGGGACAAAATCCCTCCTGAGATGTGTGCAAACATGGTGGCCAACTACAAGAAATGCTGACTGCCAACAAGGGTTTTGCAACCAAGTACTAAATCATGTTTTGCAAAGGGGTCAAATACTTATTTCACTCAGTAAAATGCAAATCAATTCATAACTTTTTTGAAATATATTTTTTAAGGATTTTTTTGTTGTTATTCTGTCTCTCACTGTTCAAATAAACCTACCATTAAAATTATAGACTGATCATTTCTTTGTCAGTGGGCAAATGTACAAAATCAGCAGGGGATCAAATAATCTTTTCCCTCACTGTATCTATCCCCTAGGACATACTTGAAAATGAGAAACAATCTTAATGTATCTTCCCTGGTAAAATACATTGATATTATTATTATAAATGAGTGTTCTAGCTCAGGAATGGGCAAAATACAGTGTCCTGTCCTACAGTTTTATTTGGGCCTTGGATCTGGCTGGCTGCAGAGCAGCTGTAATGAGAAATAACACTTCTGGATTTCTATGCAAGACATCAATTGTCAGCACTTAAATTCAAAGAGATTGACCAAGTTCCAAATCCAAAATGATATTTACATTTCACATTATATATTGCATATACTTTATTCTTTTTGTCTTTCTTTCTCCTTTTTTATTTTCCCCTTTTTTCTTTCTCCTCTTCTATTCAGCCACACTTTTATTGTCTATTTCTGGGGCTGTCCCTAAGGTCTTTCCATGATTTAGTCTGGATATTGTCTGCATACAATTTTCTTAGTGGGTACTCTACCCTTTGTCCACTAGATGTCACTTTTCAGCAGTGTATTGCTATGAGTGCCTTTCAAGCTTATTGTTTTATATTTTTTTCATGCAGATGTATTTATGCTTCCAGCCATCTTCGCTGTTTGAAGAGAGTACACAAGGCTGACCATATTTCCTTGAGACACAAACAGGAGGGGTTGTGGGACAGACGGACAGTGGTCAGTCCGATCATAATAATATCACAGTCTCCCTTTAAGGCCTAGGCGATCCTGTGCTCTTACCTCTGTATGGTCGCCGGCCGGCATTGCCTACGGCCACTCCCTCATTGCTAGAGTCATGTTACAGGCACTGGCACGGACGCCTGTTTATGGGCCTATTCTGTTGGGCCTAATTGGGTCCCGCCTCCTTCTGCTGCTTTATAAACCTCATTGAGGCTAGGACTTGTTGTCCTTTCGTGGTGTACCTGTGCGTTGCTTCAGTGTTGCTCTCATTTGACCCTTGCTTGGCTGCCGTGTTCTCTCCTGATTGATCCTTGGTTTTGTCTGACTTACTGCTCCGGCTCGAGACCTAGTGGCTTTGTCTGGCTACCCAATCTGTGTATGACTCTGGCTTGTCCCACTACCCGCTCTGTTTTGACCTTGGCTGTGGCTGACTACCCGATTTGGCTCTTATCTGTGGCTTGTCCGACTTATGCTCCGTGCTGCCTTTCTCTCCAGTCTGACTCCCACCTGTCCTGGCTAGTTGTGGGCGCGCTCCATCGGTATAGAACAACTGCTGCCTCTGTAGTAGAGTTGCTGGTTGCCTCTCGCTTTGGTGCCTCCACTCTGTGCACCGTATCAGTTGCCTCCTGGTCCTGTTGCGTACACTCTGCTCTGTGGCCTATATACTGTGCGGCCTTCACATACTTACGCTCTACTCTCTTACCTCCGCTCTGTGCCTACCTGTCGGGGTATAGGTTATTCTCTGCCTCGCCCCTCCAACCACTCCATTGTAGAGTCACTGCTTACGAGACGCCTGGCTTCCTGTCTCGTGTAGTACGGGTTACTGGCATTCCAGGTTTCTATATACTCTGGTGTCCATGACATTTGCTCAGTCATCATGACAAGTAAGCTGCAAGCAGCGAGAATGCGTTTGCTGTCTCCCTTACTAGTGGTGTTCTCTCTCTTTGGCCAAAAAGCCTGCCCCTGAAGTAAATCGGAATTTCCTCTCTGTTTCACTCCCATTAGTGGTTTTATTGTGTTTACTGCACGCACTGATTACCATGGAGTCTTATGACTCGTCATCATATTACTTTCTAAGAGACTCTATGTTAATTTACCATAGACTAGAGAGTCTTGGACAGTTATGAGTCACTCGAGTCATAAGACTTTATGGTAATCAATGTGTACAGTAAAACCGCTAGCGTGAAGAAAGAAGTTTAGGTTTACTTTATCTTATGAGAAATAAACAAGCTGCATTTAGTATTTTACAAAAAAATTAAAAACTGTATATAAGTTATATTAAAAACGGGACAAAATTGACATTTATATTAGAAAGATGGGATGGTCTGGAAATATGAAAAAAAAAATGGTAGTGTTCCGTTTAAAACAGTACATATGGTCAGCCTATGGTTACGGATTCTGTTCGTTATAGTTGTGGTTGCATACTTCCCAATATTTCAAGTGTCCAAAGAGGGTAACGTGCTTTGGGGGTGTTTCTGAGGGTGTGGCTGGTGGACGGGGCAATACAAATAATTCTTAGGTAATTTCAGGACCTATTGACACCTCTTTGTGTAACTGAATAAATGATTTAGGGGAAGACCAAAGTATTTTATTTACACAGACTAATTTATAAACACATATACTGAAGTTTAAGCAAATAACTTGAGTTTTATTGCTATAGAACAATGTGATATACTTATATACACACTACACAGTCTGATCTCCTAAAAAGAGGGACACTATGGTAGGAAAGAGGGACAGAGGGATTTGGGTCTGAAAGGGGGACTCTCCCTCCTATAGTGGGACACTTGGCAGGTATGTGGTTGCGGCAATGGGTTATCAGTCTTCATAATGGTCCCATATTATTTATATATTTTACATATACATATATTTGAAATCCACTTTATCTGTTTCTGCATCCATGCACCATGTTATCTAGTCCCTCCCAATCCCATCTTCCTCCCCTCCCGGTTCTGTGGATACCAGCTGGGTGTCAGACAGTGTATGTGTTTCTATGTCTACTAGTGAACACTGGAACAAGGATGGGGAGACAGGAAGTGTATGTGAAACAAGACTAAGGGACCCAATGAAAAAATATTGGGAAAGCATACAGCGAAAGTCTGGTTCTTTGGCTACCAGAGGGATAGCGGAAAAAGGCTGGAGAGTCAGTATATGTGTTGCTCTGTGGCTAAAGAAGAACAGTGGAACAGGCTGGGCTATTACCGTAGTCTATGTGTGTCACAGCTTGCTGTACCTCAAGGCCGGCATCATTTTGCCAGTTACTGATGTCTGGCTGGGGTTTGGAATGACACTCCTACATCACTACCTGTCTCTCTCTCTCTCTGCTCGTGGCCTGGCTGCATCTGGTGCCTCTCGCTCTCGACTGTGTCCTTTTGTCACGGTTTGTTTGACTCACAGACACAGAGTTAAGATAAAAACACAGCTTTATTGAAAAAAAAATAAATAAAGAACCCTCACAGGTCCTGAACATCACACATATGTTACAGACACACGACAGGTTCAAGTAATATAGCATACAATGTATACATATATAGGCTCTACCGGCCTTGCCAAAATACCGGGTAAGGCAGCCTAGAAGATGGTGCAATAGGACTGAGGAGACTCTACCGGCCTTACCAATATACCGGGCAAGGCAGCCTAAACTGGTACAGCAAGGAACTGAGGAGGCTCTACCGGCCTCACCAAAATACCGGGTAAGGCAGCCAAATCTGGTAAAACAAGGAACTGAGGAGGCTCTACCGGCCTTACCAAATACCGGGTAAGGCAGCCTATGACTGGTGCGACACGGTTTAATGGAGGCCCTACCGGTGCTATAACGGAGGTAGCAAAGCAGCCAGTTAGATGGAGTGGAGCAAACCAATTACTGTATACCAGCGCATTCACGGAGGCAACACATGCGACTGGAGGTTCAGAGTGGAGCGAACCAGTGCCATAAACTGAGCAACACTGAGGCCCTACGTTGCTATAACGGAGGCAGCACTATCAACCGGTGTCAGAGTGGAGCAAACCAATTACTGTATACCAGTGCATTCACGGAGGCAACACATGCGACTGGAGGTTCAGAGTGGAGCGAACCAGTGCCATAAGCTGAGCAACACGGAGGCCCTACCGGTGCTAGCAACCTGTGTCAGAGTGGAGCAAACCAATTACTGTGTACCAGCACAATCATGGAGGCAACAGTTGCGACTAGAAGGACAGAGTGGAGCGAACCAGTACCACGTACTGGACAAATATGGAGGCCCTACCAGTGCTATAACGGAGGCAGCACTAGCAACCGGTGTCTGAGTGGAGCAAACCAACTACGGTATACCAGCGCAATCACGGAGGCAACACTTGCGACTGGAAGGACAGAGTGGAGTGAACCAGTACCACGTACTGGACAAACACGAAGGCCCTACCGGTGCTATATCGGAGGCAGCACTAGCAACCGGTGACTGAGTGGAGCAAACCAACTACTGAATACCAGTGCAATAACGGAGGCAACTCTTGCGACTGGAAGGTCAGAGTGGAGCTAACCAGTACCACATACTGGACAAACACGAAGGCCCTGCCGGTGCTATAACGGAGGCAGCACTAGCAACCGGTGACTGAGTAGAGAAAACCAGCTACTGAATACCAGTGTAATCACGGAGTCAAGACAAGCCTGTGGGCAGCGGTGCCATACCAGGAGAGCACCAGAAGTCAGAATGTCACCGAGGCGACCAGAGTCAAAGTAGAACACAGCCAAGTCGGGATCCAGGAACAGTAACGTCAGCCAGGCCGGGTCAGGATACCGGAGCAGGAGCGTCAGCCAAACCGGGTCGGATACGGGAGCAGGAACATCAGCCAGGCCGGAAAGGTACACAGGAACAATACAGGAGAGTAGTCAGGCTATCCGGGTCAGTACAGAGGCACAGGAACAGGAAAGAAGTCAGGCAGGCCAAGGAAGTACACTGGAATCCACAGACAGGCATTGCACTGGCAAAGAAACACCACGAAAGGGCAGTGAAAGGGTGCAGGAGCCCAGTCTATATAGGCAATACAGGGCAGGCTAATCACAGGCAACACATGGGAAGCACCCATTGCTAACTGACAGGAAAAACAAGCAATCACGGGCACCGTGATACATCCACAATGTATTCCACATCTCTTTGCTCAAACTTCTGATTTGTAACCGCTGTACCTCGACTATGGTACGGCCAGCACCTTTCAGGGTTTGTGATCATGAGGAATATGTTATACAGAGCATATTGGACTCTCGGAGAGTCAAGGGGCAATTGCAGTATCTGGTACATTGGAAGGGTTATGTTCTGGAGGAACGCTCCTGGATTCAGTCCAACAATGTGCATGCCCCTACCCTGGTGCATAACTTTCATACTCGTTTTCCTATGAAACCCGACCCGGCCTGCAGAGGAGGGGCCATTAAGGGGGGTACTGTCACAACTTGCTGCACCTCAAGGCCGGCATCGTTTTGCTGGTTACTGATGTCTGGCTGAGGTTAGACGCTCCTACATCACTACCCGTCTCTCTCTCTGCTCAGGGCCTGGCCGCATCTGGTGCCTCTCGTGGTTGTCCGTGTCCTTTCCTGGGGAGGCGCGGCTGGGTTCCTTTGTCCATGAGATGCAGGGTCTGATGCATCTGTGCTGGTTGTTGCAACATTTGCCACAGATGCAGGATCGCATTGAAGCCATAATTCCATAATGGAGAAACATGGAGAAAGCACAGAAGGCCAGTTATAACAGAAATGCCAGACTCCGCATCTTTCTGCCAGGAGACAGGGTGCTGGTTCTGGTCCCCACAGTTGAAAACAAATTCCTTGCAAGTTGTCCAGCATCCTATGAGTGAATGAGGTAAATTATAAGGTAAGAGAGCTGGATAGGAGGAAGCCAGAATAAATTTACCATGTAAATTTGCGTAACCATGGACAGACAAGCTTTGATGGGAGTGGCAAAGAAGGCTCTTCCAGCCAAAGTAGAAAGAGAACCAGAGGTAAACATAGCCGAGACCCTAGCTCCTCATAAGAAACAGGAGATCAGGGAGTGGTTTCAAGAAAAAGGGGTGTGTTCTCCCCAGTACCAGGATGGACTCATGTCATTAAATATGACTGAACCAGGAAAAAAAGGTTAACTTGAAACCCTATAGGATCCCCAAAGCTAGAAGGGAAGCAAATAGTGTAGAAGTGAAAAAGATGCTTGAAGGGTTGTTGAAGAGTCAAAATGAATGGAATAATCCCATTGTTTTGGATCCTAAACCAATGGAAAAATCCAATTTTGTAACTTCTTCCAAAAATTAAATGAGATTTCTAAGTTTGACTCCTCTCCCATGCCCAGGGTTGATGACTTTATAGAGAGACTGGGACGATCCCATTATTGACTACTTAGACTTGACCAAAGGTTACTGGCAGGTTCCCCTGACCGAGACAGCCAAAGAGAAAACTGCTTTCGCTACACCTGAGGGATTATTTTACTATATGGTATTGCCCTTTGGGTTGCACCGTGCCTCTGTGACTTTCCAACATATGATGGATAGGAATATGAGCTACCTACCTTGATGATGTGGTTCTTCACAGTACAGATTGGGAAACACACCTCCCACAAGTTCAGGCTGTTATGGATTCAATCCAGGATGCAGGCTTAACTGCCAACCCTGTTAAATGCACTATAGGTTTAGAAGAGGCTAAGTACCTTGGTTATATGATTGGGAGGGGTCTCCTTAATCCCCAGAAAAGGTAGAGGCCATCTGGGATTGGCCATGTCCTGTAACAAAAAAAACAAGTATGAGCATTTTTAGGCTTGACAGGCTACTATCATAGGTGTATCCTCAACTTTGCTACTATTGCAAACCTTTTGACAGAGCTAACAAAGGGGAAAAGGCCAGTAATGATAAAATGGACTCCCGAAGAGTAGTATGCCTTTAAAGTCCTAAAGGAGGTATTGTTTGCTGATCCAGTTTTAGTCATCTCAGAATTTGCTAAGGAATTTGTGGTACAAACCAATGCGTCTGATGTAGGAATGCAGGCGGTTCCTTCTCAAGTACACAGGGGAGAAGAACAGCCTATTATGTACTTGAGCATAAAGCTAAATCCCCATGAACAGCTATTCTCGGTGATTGAGAAAGAGTGCCTGGCCATTAACACTACAAAAACCTTTAAGTATTATCTGTTGGGGAGAAGGTTCAAATTAGTTATAGACCACGCACCCTTAACATGAATGAGGCAAAAGAAGGAAAAAACGCAAGATTGACTAGGTGGTTTCTTAGCCTTCAGTCCTTCAACTTTCCCATGGAGCACAGAGCTGGTAAGGATCAGGGAAATGTAGACAGTTCATTTCTTGTGGACAAAGGTCGCTAAGACTGATGGGTCTAAGCTGGTGGAAGGATATGTCACAAAGTAACACACGAACAGGAAGAATGCAAAACCACCAGCGACAAATATACTTTTACTTCTCAGAGATCTATATTGGACCCATTAAAATATACTCACAATTCCTTGGTAAGGTAGCTGGTACTACAATATTGAATATATTAAAAATATAAAATAATATAAATGCTATGTTATATATTATTTTGTATTTTTAATTTATTCGATTCTACTACTAGGAGGATCCATTTTTTCTTATTTCTGGAGAGAAGTTGACTGTAACGGGGCAGTCTTAGTTCCCCGTTTACTCTAGCTGGTTTGTTGTAGTACCAGCTACCTTACCAAGGAATTGTGAGTATATTTTAATTGGTCCAATATAGATCTCCGAGAAGTAATAGTATATTTGTTGCTGGTGGTTTTGTTCTCTTCCTGTTTGTGTGTTTCTTTATGCTTTGGGGTTTCCAGTAGACATTGTGGAGATCCATAGACGCAGCATCCGACAGCTATTTTGGAGAGACTGAGTGGGGGCAGTCCGATTCACTCATCTATGTATGCTGATCACTATTAGTGATTGAGAACACTGTGAGTACAGTGGTGTATTGGTGGAGGTCCTACATTAGCAAGACTTATTGCACTAGGGAGCGCCCTGGTCTTTCTCTTTACTATGTCACAAAGTGTATGGGATGATTGTAGAAGGAAGGTTTTAAGGACCCATAATCCTACATAGCCTCTGTCCCTCCACCTGTATATCCCAGGCTGCAGGGATTGTAGACAGAATGGAGCTTCACTTGTTCTTAGCAAGAATTTCAGAGCAGAGCAGTGCAACAAAGCAGGATTGAAAAAGGTTGGTTAAACCTGTGCTATTTTTTTTAATTTAGTACCTTGAAGTAGACAGGAGAACTGATTCAAGTAAAGTTAGTGCTCAGATTGAGCTAGGTTTTTGTTTGTAGTGTTGTTTTCACTTTGTTTTGTAAAACACTGCCTGCTTATTGTGTTTGATGCAATGTCAAAATAACCTGCACATCTTTTTAAGAACTGTGGACTGTGTGTGATACCCTAGATCAGTGTTTCTCAACTCCTGTCCTCAGGACCCACTAACAGGCCAGGATTTGATGATTTCCTTGTTAGAGCACAGGTAAGTTAATCAATGTGAATGAGCCCCTGACCTGTTAGTGGGTCCTGAGGACAGGAGTTGAGAACCACTGCTCAAGAAGACCATGCTTACTGCTCATTCAATGGCCGCCCACTTATGGTTTATCACTATATATATATATATATATATATATATATATATATATATATATTTATTTATTTATTTAGCAAAAATATAGCCAATATTGGAAAAAAATGGCACCTGTGGTTCTCTATATCCCAGAAAAACTATCTAATAAATATAGAGAAAAACAATCTCTACTATCCCAATGCCCTGTTAGTGTGCAGAGCAAAAAAGTACATAATGAAAAACAAAAATGTATAAGGAGAGTGATAGTGACTCTATATGTAGCAATATAGATAACGTTTCATATAAAACATATATGATACAAACTGGCTAAAACAATATAACTAGATATCAAGATAGTACCTTCTGTATCAGAAAAGGCATGTAAAGCGCTATGCCAAATTATATCACTGAAAAATATAAAAATCACTGTATCTTGACGATATCAATAGGTATCAACCTCCATTGCTTTTAAGGGGAAAAGATACAACCTCTTATACGATTGACACTATTCACTGGTTAAAAAGTTCCAAAATACAAGAGCGTTTTTACCAATATGTCTGAGACTTATCTTCTACCTATTCCCCACACGCCAGACTTGACTTTACTCTCCAGTCCGTACTGACAAATTGCTCCTCCTCAGTATTTGTATGTCACATAAATTAATTCAGGTTCCGGAACTACCGTCCTCTCAACATACAAACATATTATGTAGACATATATTTAATAAAATACGGGGTTCTAATACGGTATACAGGACACCTTACAATCTTCACTGGCTATTCACATACAAGGGGAAATATAGAACGCTCTCACCGGTGAAACTCCGTGTTATCCTTTCAGTATCTCCGTATCACCCACGTTCAAGCCTCAAGTTGGCATCCGTGTTGATTTAAACTTGCTTCCCCCTCTGACTATGTGAGCATAAAGAGGATTTCAGGATTCAAGCTCATCCCATGTGTAGACGTCTTCTGATGACGCTCATTCTCTGTGTATATAGAGAGCGTCATCAGAAGACGTCTACACATACGAAGAGCTTGAATATATTTGTGTGTTGAGAGGACGGTAGTTCCGGAACCTGAATTATTTTATGTGACATACAAATACTGGGGAGGAGCAATTTGTCGGTACGGACTGGAGAGTAAAGTCAAGTCTGGCGTGTGGGGAATAGGTAGAAGATAAGTCTCAGACATATTGGTAAAAATGCCCTTAAAGGCAATGGAGGTTGATACCTATTGATATTGTCAAGTTGTAACATTTTTGATACATTAAGTTACGAAACACACTGTGGCGTAATTAGTTGAGATTAATGAAGTTCTCAAGTGTCTTATGAAGATTTGAGACATTGTAATGCATCAAGTATCCAGTCATCCACAATTATATATTGGATTGTTTGTTATTATATGACCGCGTGTTCAATTCTTGGACTTTTTTATTTTTATTTTTTCCTCTCTTTTTTTAACGATCGGTCTTTTAGATAGGGAATAATTTTAGGGGGCAGATTGAGTATAGGATTTATCGGTTTATGTATATTTGTTATATGTGATGTTTAATCCCCAGTAATGTGCATATAGCGGGTCTTATGCACTAACGGGGATATTAGAATATATTGGGGAATAGGTTTGGAGTTTCTTTATCTGAATAGTGATTTAGAACTTCGAAACTGAGAGAAAGTACCCAGCAGAAGATGGAGTTATTATGTTTCATTTTCTCCATTTTGAAGTATATGTGGTTTTTTAGATTATTATAAATCATATATTCCATTGACAATAAATATTCCCTTTTTATACCAATTGATATTTGTACATATTGTCTGTTTGTCTAGAGTCGATGCGCCAGACATTATAGAGTAATACAAATGGTAGATACAGTTCAACACAGATAAATGCAAGATTTAAGGCCCCTTCAAAACTCAGTTCTGTCTCCTTTCCCTCACCCTCCTTCTACTACTTGTTGCTAGTGACACCTCACCTATTCTAGGACACATTCACATTTTATCTACAATGCCTACAAAGAAACACAACGCTAATCTAGGAGATTTCAACATTCGCAAAGGCAACTCAAGTGCACCCAGAAATCTCTAAATGCATTTCACTAACCTACTACTTTGATTACTCAAACTGGACCACATCCATAGAGCTGTCTTGTGTTCTCATATTGTTCTCAGATGTCTCAAACTCACCATTCCCACTCGCAGATCACAACCTATTAACATGTAAATTTACTGCATACACAACATCTAAATCAATTTCAATATACAAAATATACAGAAACTTGCATAATTTGGACCCATAACAGCTCTCTAACTTCTTACAGACTCTTCTCTCCCTAATCTCTAAACTTTCCTGCCCTGATAAGGCAATATTATTATAAAAGAACACCTTAATTATAAGGTAGCCCAGCCTAGGGCCGGACTGGGAATAAAATCGAGCCCTGGAAAAAATTGCTTACCAGCCCCATAGCACTGCGTCTTTATACCATCTCCCTGTGTCACTTTAGACTCTCCTCCCAACCCCGTGTCACTCTTAGTCCCACAAGCCCCCTGTGTCACTGTTCATACACCAGCCCCCATGTCACTCTTAGCCCCCCAGCCCCCTGTGTCACTTTAGTCTCTTCTCCCAACCCCCTGTGACTCTTAGTCCCACAAGCCCCCGTGTCACTCATAGTACCCCCAGCCCCCTGTGTCACTTTAGTCTCTCCTTCCAACCCCGTGTCACCCTTAGTCTCATAAGCCCTCTGTGTCACTCTTAGTGCCCCCAGCCACCTGTGTCACTCTTTGTACACCCCAGCCACCTGTGTCACTCTAAGAGTAACACTCCCCTCCCCTCTCCCAGCCACTTGTGTTACTGTTAGTTCCCCCCAGCCCCATGTGTCACTTTTAGTCTCCCCTACCAGCCACCTGTGTGACTGTGTCACTCTTAACCCCCCATCCCACTGTGTCACTCAGAGCCCCCCCTCCAGCCATCGTGTCACCCTTGTCCCTCCTCCTCCTCCTAACCCCCTGGCCCTGTGGCCGTGTCACAACTTATTATTATTATCTATTATGCCACCATTGCCTAGTGAAAACAGGAGGATTATTACTTGACTCTGTGCTGCTGGAAACACTTGACTAAGTTGTGTCTGCTGACTCTGCTCAGTGCTGTTCCTGCTCAGACTCAGCTCAGACTCTGCAGTGCTTAAGCCTTAGGGTGCGGACAGCCGTCCGACACGGTGCGAAGACGCAGTGCTCTTCTATCTTCATGTATCTCTGCATCTGACGTCACTGGGTCTAGACCCTGCCTGCCTCCACTGAGTCCATTCTAAGTTCTGTGCCGTGTCATTTGGGTTGCCACCTTTTCCTCAAAAAAAAAATACCAGCCATAGTTGTGGGTTGGTGAGAGTGGAGCCACAAAAGGGAGGAGCCACAAAAGGGGCAGAACCACTCTCAGACTAAGCACACACTCTCTCTCTCAGACTGAGCACACTTTCTCTCAGACTAAGCACACTCTCTCTCAGACCAAGCACACTCTATCTCAGACTACGCACACTCTCTCTAAGTCTAAGCACACTCTCTCTCTCTCTCTCAGACTAAGCACACACTCTCTCTCTCTCAGACTAAGCACACTCATTCTCTCTCTCAGACTAAGCAAATCCACTCTCTCTCAGACTAAGCACACTCTCTCTCAGACTAAGCATATTCTCTCTCTCTCTCTCTCAGACTAAGCACACTCTCTCTCAGATTAAGCTGTCCCATGCTAGGGCCAGTTTGGTATCTGCCCCCCTCACCTCCATCACACATGCCGACTCTCTTATCACTATCTTCTTCTTATCCATGGGAGTTTTCACGGTAACCCGGATCTGTCCAGCCTGAGGACAGCACAGTGGCTCTGATTTGCCATACTGCAACACACTTATTTACTGTACTAGGACATACTTCCTCTCTTACTGAAGTCAACCCCCTTGTTGATAGGATACCTCAATCCTACTTGGTCTTACAAGGCCCACACCCATGAGCTCTGGTAGGATATGGGGCATGACTGGCATGGTTATAGCATGGCATTTCTACACATATAGATAGATCCTTAAAGGGTTAAACCTTTGACTGCCAGAGATGTATCCATACCTTTCTGGCTTTCAAAGGGGTAAAGGTTCAGACAATCCAGGTGTACACAAGTGCTTTTACAGAGAGAAACAATATGACAGGGGACGCTGCCCTAGAGCTTACAATCTAAAGCAAATAAGGGAGGTATACTGAGGGTTAAGAATACTATGTAGGGGTTCAGGTCAGGTTAGGGTAAAACATAAACCATAAGTACCATGGTTGTATTTATACACACAAATTATATATTTATATACACTCTTTGATTAGTCCAGACCTAGCAAGTACAGGAGGGGGTTAGCTGCAGTACCAGAAGCAGCCCAGCCCAGCCCGTTTTTTTAGGAGCTTCTGCAGCAGCTGAAGTTGCTCATTGCTATAAGGGGCCCTGGGAATGAGGACTGATATCAGTGTCCAGTGCCAGTTTGGAAGAATGAACCTTTTCAGTGCCAGATGGATGACCAATGCATTGTTTTGCAATCACTGGCACTGATGGATTATTTTGCAACCCAGACCAGAGGCGGCCAGTCTGCCCACAATGTACATGGCACAGTCCAAACCATTAAAGTGTTTCTTATCCGGGCCACATGGTTCTACCCCACTAGTGCCCCAGATCTCACTCACCTGGCACAGAAAACTCAGCACTTTGCCACCGTCATGAAGTTTCTTTCCCTGTCTGATCCAACCCATGGGCACCGGACACGTGGGCTTGAGAAGAGCTGGGGCTGGACAGCTAGTGAGGAGGGGGCTGGGGGAGGAGAGAGAGTTGGGGGCGAGGAGAGAGAGATGGGGGGTTGTTTAAGAGTGATAAATTGTTTCCACTGCAGGGCAGACGTGGGCTGGGGGAGCGACACCCAAGGGGAGGAGGAGGAGGAGGAACACATAGACTGGGGGAGAGACACCCATGGTGAGGAGATGGGTACACATAGACTGGGAGGAGACACATAGACTAGGGGGCAGAAACCCCATGGGAGGAAGGGGTACACATAGACTGGGGGAGAGACACCCATGATGAGGAGAGGGGTACACATATCCTGAGGGGGGAGAGACACCCATGGGGAGGAGGGGGTACATGCAGACTGGTGATAATAAGGGTTGGCATTATGGGGGCAGACACATATGTAGGAGTAAGGGAAGGACTGTGAGAGCAGAGATGATCCTGACCCCTATATTAACCCTTTAACTGCCAAACGTGGCAGCCCGAGGTCTCCCATTAGAGATGGCAGAACTTAATTTTTTTTTGCCCTCTGTGAAACATTTTCAGTGCATAAACATGAATCCTATTACTACATAATGATTCTTTGGATACTCTCGTGCCAGGTTGTCAACAGTGCCAGCTCACTCCAGATTCAACCCAGACTTCAGAGTCCCAGCCAGTGGCAAAATATCAACAGATTCCTGGGTACCAACCAAAACCAGCCCAGCAAATCACCAGTGGAATCAGAGTCCCCCCTGATTCTGTGGTCCCCAGTAAATACCAGGAGAGGTGGAACCAGGGGGTGCTACAGAGCGCACAGCACCCTGATACAGCAATGATATTAATAACCCTCTGTGTGCCATAAGAGTGCCCAAAGCATTGCGCTGCACATTCTTTTAGCACTCAAAGAGTTAACCATTGCACTGCCATGTCAGTTAACAGCCTCCACACAAAGAATACTCACTGTGAAACAAAGTAACCCCAAATATCCAATGAAAGGGAGTTATGTCCTGGCAGTCTCCTTGCCAGCTTGTGGGCACAGATAGCAACCTGTGACAAATTAATTGAACGGCTCCAGTAAAGGTTCACTGTAGTTTTAATGATCCCAAACATCATGTTGGTGATCCTCCCACTGACCACTCCACACAGTCCTTTCGAGGAGGAGCAACAGGAGGTGTAGAGCCCTCTAGAAAGGGAAAGAGGTCTCTTCTTTCTGCCCCTGCATTTCCCTATCTCCTAACCACTTCTTAGTGCAGCTCCCCCTGCAGGTCCAGAGGAGACAGAGCACACTATGTGGGCATCTAGCCTGCTGCATCATCTACTCTGCCTCTCCCCGCTCAGTCATGTCAGCTGTGCCAGACACACACTAGAGGCGGTCCCCTTCAAATCTCGCGGCTGCAGTCCTGTCACCTTGCGGCCGCGGATTGTGCTGTAAGCTATTCTGGATTTTAAGTAGCCCCAGGGAAGCCCAGTGCAGGTGGCATAACGGGAATTATCCCGGTAGGCCAGTCCAGCCCTGGCCCAGCCACAGTATTCCACACCCAATGTATTAAATCTCCAATTCTGGCATACCATTTAAAGGGATAGAAATGTTTTACAAACAGCAGCTCTAATTAATCTTCATAGTATTTGAGCCATAGAGAGTGTTATTTTAATACTGTCAGAGTTGTAGTTCAGGAGTAATTGAATGATAAAGTATCCCCCTCCCGCTCCTTTTACCTAGTGTAAGCCACCTCCCCTCAGATGTTGAATCTGATCTTGAGATCAGACAGCTCACAGCAAGGGACAATCTTCTCACTGTGAACGTAAGGAAAACCATGCCTCCCTTGACAGGTTTTTCTCTTATGCTAAATGAAGATTGTCCCTCTCTGAGATCCATCTGGACAGTCTTGCAGCTCTGAGGTGAGCAGTGTTATGTAAGTAAAAGGGGCAGGAGGGGGATACTTTATCATTCAATTACTCTTGAACTACAACTCTCTCCAGAGCCCAAATACTATGAAGATTAATTGGAGCTGCTTGTCCTTCCTTGCTCCCTGTTCAGCTGTTCATGTTTAAGTTTACCCTCAGTTCCCTTTACCCCTGTTTGTTGGTATGAGGTTGTGGCCTTCTTTTATCTTCTCTCTTACCTGCCCAATTGACCCCCATTCCCCTCACAGTTTCATTGTCTTCACTCTGCTACCAAACATCCACTGATTTAATATGATTCTAATATCCCCCATCCTCTTTTAAACAAGCATTAATATCCCACCCTAAAGAAGTTATTCCTTGAACACTCTTACCTTGACAGTTGTCTCCTATATCTCTACTTCCCTTTGTAAAAAGTAACTCGAGTAGCTTGGAAGCAACCTTCTGCATGACCCTCTACCAGTCTACACTTGACTCCGAATTAATTTGTAGTAGCCGTATTAAAGTACACTTAACCTTGAGACTGCTCTTATAAAAGTTAGCTAATGACCTGCTCACTACCAAGTCCAAGAGTCACTTCTCCTTGTTCTTGACCTATCAGCAGCATTTGACACAGTACTCCACCACTCAAATTCTCTTCTCTCATGGCCTCTATGACACAGCTCTTTCATCGTTTTTCTCCTACCTCACTAATTTCTCTTTCACAGTTTCTTCAACTATTTCATCTTTCAGTCTGAGTATGGCAAGGCTTAGTCCTAGGCTTTTTGCTGTTTACCATCTGTACATACTCCCTGCGAAATCATAAAACTATTCTAGTCTTAAATTTGACCTTCATGCTCATGATACTCCAATATACATTTTCTCACCTGACCTCTCATCCACCCTTTCTTGTGTTACCAATTGCCTATCCACAATTTCCTACTGGATGTCCTAACACCAACTACATCTAAAGTTATTAGAAACATAGCTTATAATGTTCCTCTTTTTGTCCGCAATAATGTGATTATCGCCACTATAACCTCCTACCACACAAGCCTGCTTCTTAGGGATATTTTTTTTTACATTGCCCTAGCTTTCACACTCAAAGTCCTGTTACTTTCATCTCAAGAACATCTCTAGAATAAGATATTTTCTAAAAACAAAAGGACACTACCAGAACATTAGTCATGTCTCACTTTGACTAATGCAACACCCTCTTAGCTGGTGTTCCTCTTGAAAGACGGTCACCACTCCAATCCATCATAAATGCTAGAATAATTAATCTCTCCTCTCTTATTTTGTGGACCCACTCTGTCAGGCACTGTACTGACTCTTTATCCTCAAGGACTAAAGGAACAGTAAACAGTTCTAACCTTTGTGCAGTTGTGTTTCCCTGCAGATCATCCCAGTATGATGGAGGTCATCCGTGGAGCTGATGGAGGGAAGAGACTGTCCCAGTGGCGAACATTGTTACCAAAAAGATACCACCAAGAGCCCTTGGCTGCAGGTAGGGCAGCTTCCAAGCCGCAGCACGCTCTTCACCCTTCCCCTATGCCCTCTGTTGTCTCCCCTCCGGGTTCCTCTTCTGTCCCAGTAATCACAGCCCTTTCCTCCCCTGTGTCGTCCACTATCCCCGCAGTGTCTTCTGTGCTACCTAGCCCTACTACAGATCTGGTACTGCTTGCCCTACGGCCGGAAAATGTGGGAGTTCTTCCCCATTGGTTTTGGCCCAGGAGTGGCTGAAGCTTGGGTGGCGGGACAAAACGGAACAACAGGAGCCGGTGGAGAAGGGGGCAGAGGAGAGCAGCACACAGCAGGTGGCGGAAACGGCCAAGCATGGTGAGTTACCAGGGGGGGTTGACCCAGCCTCTGAGGTCTCAGATTCCTCAGACGATGACTCTAAGGAGGGGGTGGTGTTAAAATACATGCGTAAATGTGCCAAGGGGGTGGATTGTAAGAAGGTCAAGAAGGCTAGAAAGGATGTCAGGAGTGGAGTGAAGCTAGCCACAGCAGGCGATACATATGCGTAGAGGTACACCGAAATGAAAATTCTGGACCGAAACCAAAACCAAAACTTGAGGATGCACTTGGCTGAAAACTGAAACCGAAAATGACTTTTTTAATTTATAGGGCGATGCCTAACAAAAAAAATAAAAAATATAGTAGCGCAGGCGCACATGGAGCAGTCAAAGTGAAAGTCCTATGAGGTGAAGATTTCCAACTTGCCTGGAAAAAGTGACCTTTCCATTGCGGTTACATTATCCGCAAGTCCCATTTTTACTGATGTACCAAACATATTGATCATGAATCACACACACACACACACACACACATAGACAAACACACACAGACAGACACACACAAACTGACATCAAAGTACAATATTGGAGAAGAATCTAAAATGATCCTGAAAGGCATTGGATCCTCTATCATAATAAATGTGAATCCTATTATTTAACAGGGCACCCTTCAATTAAGTAGAAATACATAATCTACACATATGGCAGTCATTAAATTCAGTGTTAAAAAGATATCCAGCACCATCTGCTCATTGATTAACTAATGTCTTGGGGTTGGTCTCTGCTTTAAGTCCCTCGAGCATGGCCTGTTAAAATCAAACATATTTCAAATAATAAATATTGCTTTTAAAAAAGCAAGCTCAGCTAGTGTCATTTCTGTAGCTGGGCTACCCTTGCACTCATTGCCAAAAAACAACAAAAGTCTACTGAATTTGGTTAACTTTTCCATAATTTTTCCAATAACCATCTACTATGAACGGGTCACTATTAAAAAGTCACATATTTGTTATGCAAAGCATAACAAAAGGTATCTGCGCAACGTTTAAAGAGAAAAGTGTGCTCTATGCAGCACACTGAGGTGCTCCAGCTGCACAATGTTTAACCCTTTGAGCGCCAGAGGGGTACACAACGCATTGCAAAGCAATGTGTTGCGTACCTCTCTGGCGCTCAAAGGGTTCAATAGAAAAGTGTTCAACATGGAGGCACTCCACCTTTTAAAAGGATACCGGTGCATGGTCCCACCACACCAGTCTCTCAAAACCCGGATCTCCCACTCCTCCAACCCCGCCATCATCCCTCACACCATGGACTAAAGCAGCCACCACAGCAACAAAAGCACAGATCTGCTTCCGGGATCCTGAAACCTGGCAACACGGCCAAAAGATGGGGTCACTGTGACCCGGATGTGCTAGAGCAGTGGTTCTCAACTCCTGCCCTCAGGACCCACTAACAGGCCAGGATTTGATGATTTCCTTGTTAGAGCACAGGTGAGTTAATCAATGTGAATGAGCCTCTGATCATCACACCTGTGCATTAGCAGAGAAATCCCTAAGTCCTGGCCTGTTAGTGGGTCCTGAGGACAGGAGCTGAGAACCACTGCGCTAGAGAACATCTGACAGCTCAGGTAGGAGGTGTTTCGGTGCCCCGTTTTGGCCATTTTTTTTTATTTCACCCACCGAAATTTCAGTGCACCCCTACATATGCATGTTCAGTCAAATCATTGCACGCGCATATTAAGGAAAAAGTGCAAAGGAGAATTTGGGCAGGGAAATATGTGTGTATTTTTGATCTAACCAGGGAAGCAGTTAGGGAGAAGGAAGGTAAAGGGGAGACAGAAGGGAAGAGAGGGGGTAAGGTTTATAACGGAATTCTGCAATAGGTGTAAGGGTATTCAGTTTACCAAAGTGTTTACTTGGAGGCTGATGAACTGATTGTGGACATGTGCATTAAGCATGGGGGACTGTATGGTTGGATTATGATAGGGCAGTGGTTCTCAACTCCAGTTCTCGGGACCCACTAACAGGCCAGGACTTAGGGATTTCTCTGCTAGAGCACAGGTGTGGTGCTGATTCACATTGATTAACTCACCTGTGCTCTAACAAGGAAATCATCAAATCCTGGCCTGTTAGTGGGTCCCGAGGACCGGAGTTGAGAACCACTTTAATAGGGAGTTCAGGATTAAGAAAGCGGCAAGAAAGTCGCTGAGTTTTGTCCAGAAGGACATGGATTTGTGGACAGATGTGGTGATGGGACCAGTGCCTAAGAGAGGAACAGGCCCGGTGGTGGGAGCTAACAGGCCAGGGTCAGGCTCAGCTGGGGTGAAGGCAGTGTGTTATGCATACAACGAGAGGAGTTGTAGCAGGGGTTATGCATGCAAGTTTAAGCACACGTGTAAGCAGTGTGTAGGGATACATGCTGCGTTAGATTGCAGACAGGGGGACACTAAGCAGTCCATTCATAAGGCTGGTACATGGGGAGTCCCCAATACGGGTAAATGAGTTGGCTGTACTATTAGGGAGTTATTCAGACAGAGCCAGGGCTCAGTGTTTGTGGGAGGGTTTTATAAAGGGGTTTGTTATACCAGTGGATGAGACAGTGTTGAAGGTTTCAAGGGTTAGAAACTTAAAGTCTGCATATGTACAGCCAGATGTGTTGCAAGAAAACATTGATACGGAGATAGCTCTGGGGAGAATAGCTGGTCCATTTGATGTGTGCCCAATTGTTGGGCTGGTAGTATCCCCTGTTGGGGTAGTGCCTAAGAAGGAGCCAGGGAAGTTCAGGCTGATACAACACTTGTCATATCTAGAAGGGGGTTCAGTGAATGACGCTTTGCACGGGGAGGTGTGTAGTATACAGTATCAGTCCTTTGATGAGGCAATGGAAATAGTAAAGGCGGTGGGTCCAGGAGCCTTGCTGGCGAAGGTTGATATTGAATCAGCATTCAGGTTGTTGCCACTTAATCCCCAGAGTTTTAAGTATACTGGGTGTGCTATAGGGGGGAAACTGTACATTGATAAGTGTTTGCCTATGGGGTGAGCGGTGTCGTACCTGTATTTTGAGGCTTCCAGTTCATTTATTCACTGGAGCCTAGTTCAGAGGGCAGGTATGGACACTGTGGCTCACAATCTGCATGATTTTCTGTTGATCGGAAAGGCTAGTTCAGGGGTGTGCTTGCCATTGCTGGAGGAATTAATGGCGTTGCTAGGCAACTTAGGGGTCCTGGTAGCAGAGGACAAGACAGTGTGGTCTTGTACAAGATTGTCCTATTTGGGGATTGAAATCAACACCAAAGACAGGGAGTGTCACCTACCAGCGGATAAGGTAGTGAAGGCAAGACAGTTGGTACGGCAGGCGAGGTTAGCCAGCAAATTGGAGATGTGCAAGGTTCAGGAACTGCTGGGAGTCTTGAATTATGCGTGCAGGGTCATACCTATGATCAGGGTTTTCAATAGAAGATGTGAAAAGGCGACAGCAGGAGTGTCAAAAAGACATTTCAAGATAAAATTGACAAGGCAGCTGAAGGAGGACCTGGAGGTCTAGGACAGTTTCTTGAAGGATTTTAATGGAACTTGTCTATGGTTAGGGCCTACACAAGCAAACACTGAGCTGCAGTTATTCACAGATGTAGCAGGGGCAGTGGGCTTTGGTGCATACTTGGAAGGCATCTGGTGTGCAGAATTCTGGCCACCTCAATGGGGAAGGAGTGGTCTGACAAAGAATCTGATATTTTTGGAGCTGTTCCCCATAGTGGTGGCTGTAGAATTGTGGTGGCATAGGCTGGGAAATAGATCTTTGACATTTTGTTCTGATAACATGGGGGTCGTTCATGCAGTGAACAACCTGTTGACAGGATCACTGCCAGTGGTATGCTTTGAACTGAGGCACAATATTCAGTTCAAAGCAGTACATGTCCCAATTGTGGCTAACAGTATAGTGGACGCTTTATCCAAGGGGCAGATGGAGAGATTTTTTAGGTTGGCTCCAAGGGCCGCATGCATGGTGTTAATTTTCCCTCTAAACTTTGGCAGTTGGAATCTTAGACTAGTTGATTGTGGGATCACTGGCGCCGAAGTCGTGGAAGGAATACTGCAGGGAATCAAGAGCATGGGTAAGTTTTGGTAGGAGAGGGCAGGACACGGAGACAGGAAAGTCAGATAAGCTGCTGCAGTAGTTAGAAAGCTTGCATGTGGAAGGAAGGTCCAGGGCACGGGTGCAAGGGGCGATGGTGGCCATAGCATTCTTCTCCAAACTACAAAGAGTTTTATTGTGTCTAGGATACTGAAGGGGTGGGGACGAGAGGAAGTGGTGCAGGGGGACAAGAGATAGCCCATTACCAGGGATAGATTGGAGGCAGTGATTAGGGCATTGCCAGCATATGCAGAGACCAGTTTGAGTCAGGGTTGTTAAAAGCGGCTTTTGCAATGGTGTTTGCGGGAGCATTTAGGACTGGAGAAATGGTGGCACCATCTGCAAAGGCTACAGAAGGTGGTTTGTTGGGGGCATCAGTGCAATGGTCAGAGGAGGTGGTGCTGTGTTGGATTCATAGATCAAAGACAGATCAGTTAGCAAAAGGGAAATGGGTGTCACTAGGTAGAGGGGAGGGGATATCATGTCCGGTAGCAGCAGTGCAGGAATACATGAGAGGCAGGCCCACTGGGGGGAAGGTGTTTTTGTTGTATGAGGATGGTAAGCCCGTTACTGTGTTCCAGTTTAGGGCTGTGTTGAGAAGGGCATTAGAAAAAGCAGGTATGGACCCACGGTGTTTTGGGTCACATTCATTTAGGATAGGTGCGGGCACTGAGCGCGCTAGAGCAGGATGGAGTGGGAAGGAGATTCAGAGGTTGGGAATCGGGGGGTATATAGGAAGTACATTAGACCCCTTACAGTTGAGAAGCAGGGGTGTCTCACAAATGTTTTGTAATTACAGAGCAACAGAGAGCGGCTGTTCTGATTATGGGCCACTCATTTGTGCATTTGGCAGCTAAGAGAGCGGAGGCTAGGAGTTACAGTTCTCAGCTGGGTATGGCGCGAGAGCACAAGAACATCCAATGGCTGGGGAAGAGAGGAATGAGGCTGACGGATTGGACAGCCATGTTGAATATTGCAGAAAACAGATGTGGTAAGCAGGGCCTCATCGTCATACACACTGGGGGCAATGACTTGACTGAAGGGAAATCAATGGAGCTGGTTTTCTTACTGCAGAGGGTGATGGCGGATATGCAGGTGAGGTGTGGTCTCCCATTATTCCCAGGGTGGTTTGGAGAGGCTCGCACCCAGTCAAGGCCATTAAAAGAATAAGGGGTAGGGTGAACATGGCCATGACGTGGTTTGTGTGCTCTCAAGTGGGGGGTGGGGTTTGCAGTCACACACTCTGATTTACACCCTAGATGCAGGGCATTATACAGGCAGGATGGGGTTCACCTGTCAGAGACTGGTCTGCACATTTTTAATTCAGGTTTTCAGGATTTGGTTGAGAAATGGCAAAAGAAGCGGCAGGAAAAGAGGGCAGGGCTATTACCTCTGCCCACTTTATGGGTGGCGGCAATGCAGCATTCCCTGAGCCAAGGGGTAGGTTAAAACACCTTTGAAGGTTGCGGTTCCCAGCCTAGCTGGGAACTGACTTTGTGGTCAGGCAGGCTGGAGTGCCAGAAGAAAGGGGGCTAGCGCCAGGATGCGCAGTGGTGAGGGGCATGGGGACCAAAAGACATTTTGGGGATGCCCCTTGGACCCCCTCGCGGCTGCCAGTGTGGTTTTGGGGGTGGCCCAGCTGCTAGCAGTAGGGGGGAGGGTGGAAGGCTGGAGATGTTCAGCCTGCCCTTCCCAGGTATGGACTGTGGGTATGGAGCATGGGGCTCCACCAGCTAAGGCAGATGGATGCAAGCAAGATCCAGCTCCAGCGGCGGTCAAGTGCAGGCAGAGCTTGGCCACCAACCCTTGCCTGGGAAAAAGGGGAATGCCGCATTGGGTTCTGTGCTGCGCACAGGTTGGCTAGTCTGTTTGAGGAAAAGAAATACTTCAATTTTACCACAATAACGGTGTATGTGTGTTCCTTTCAGTGGGGGTAGAGAGTAACGGTAGGGCTGAGCACCTTATTTGCGCTAGTAGAAGCTCACGTTTTATTAACTACAGAGTTGAATGGATGATCACGTTTTCTTTCCTTTGACTAGGGAGGACCCTCTACTTGTTTCATAATCAGCATCTGGCATAAATGGGAGGTGAAATGCCGTCTCAGAACTATTGTGCTTGCTCAGAGCTGAAATTCCATGGTGACTCTAAGAACCATTGAGTTCCTGGAGCAAGTTAGAAATTTGAGTTAGTTTATTTAAGAAGGGATTAGTTATTTGAAATTAAAAATATTGCCACTCAGAGCTCTCCACAAAAGGGTTCCCCATACATATACTCACTCATTTCTAAATACACACTAGCTGTCCCTTACAATCAGTAAAGGATCAGCATATTTCTTTCCAATTTAACTTACCATCCTCACTCTTAGCTCTGAGATTATGTGAATAGCTATCACACTCCATCAGATTGTTCTATATTTTTCAGTTGCTATTTTTTTCTCTAACTCCATGTATTCCAAAAAGCTAACCACCTTTACATCTAAATATCTCAGATAGCAGCTTTACATTATCTTGACCCATTCAAGCAGCCAATTTTGGGGACTAGCTTTACAGATGACTAAACCTGATTCTTCTTTCTTACTTAATGGAATCCGATCTGAATGCAACTAGCGTTTTAGTTGTTCCCCTTCTCAGCCACTACCATCTCCCCCATATACATTCACCATAATCCTCAATCTCAACGATCGTCGTTTCTTCTTTCTTCAATCTCCTCAACCCGTACAATTTACTACTACTCAAAGTTCCCTACACTTTATCTCACCCTCCTCACCACACAGTCACCTCGTTTCCTCCGCTTACACATCCAACTAAATAATCTGCCTATTTCTTCAGGTATCTTCAGCACGCGTACGGTCCCTTTAAGATACTACGTGACGTCAATAGCCGGCCTGCCTTCTCAAGCTCTGCTCTTCCGGCTACACAGAAATAAACATTGGGGTTGTAGAAAGACGGAAGAAGGCGATAGACAGTTGGTGGGTGATATAGTATGAAGTGTTGAGACAGAGTACAGGGGCAACAAGTAGATGGACATAGCTGAGAGAAGTGAGAAAATAATTATTCAAGGGATGAGGGAAGAGTGGCAGACAGAAGGGGGTAGATAGAAGGGACAGAGAGCTATTCACCAGGCTTTGTTATAGAGTGGTGCTGTGATTGAGTGGGATGCAAGAGCTATGCATGAGGATAAAGAGCGTATAAAACGGGTTCAGTTCGAGCCTTAGTGAGCGAGACACCTCAGTCTGGAGAGAAGTGACATTGTGTTTCATTATGTGACACAGGTGTGTGTGTGTGTGCGCGTTAGTCAGACCCATGTTTGTTGATATTGTTGTAACAGCTGGGGAGCCCTGTACTATGTCGTGGTGACTGACTGAGGCTGCTGTCTGGCGAGTCCTTCCTTGTGTGGATGTGTCTGTCTTGAATATCCTACCTTGTGTGTCTGGTGAGTGATGCCTTTCCTGAGTCTGTGTGTCTTACATGACCTGCCTTGTGTGGGATCTGTGTTTCCTTATGTGTCCTGCCTTGTATGGGATCTGTGTTTCCTTATGTGTCCTGCCTTGTATGGGATCTGCCTGTCTTATGTGTCCTGTCTTGTGTGGGATCTGCTTATGTGTCCTGCCTTGTATGACATTTGTGTGTCTTATGTGTCTAGTTCTAGTTTTTGAACAACGTGATAACGTGACAACATAAATCAGGGATGAAAACATTATCCTGCAGAACTTCACAGGAATCCATGAAACCCTGCAATGTGTGTTTTTATAATCTTCCCTGATTTATAGAGATACATGACCACCTTATGGGGCCTGTTTTGCATTGGACTGGTTAATGGGTTGGGCCCATGTTGCATGAGGCTGCTTGGGGATGGCAGTCTTACATGTGATATTTGCTTGTGATGGCTTTCATGTGATTATTTGTTTGTGGGGCCTGTGTTGTGTACTATTGGCTGGTTTGTTGGAGAGGTACTCTCTTCCATGTGACTGGGTAGGGAGGACCTGCGTAACACATAAAGGTTCAGGGATAGGATGGGGTAAGGGGACCATGTTTTGACAGGTTGGGCGAAGCAAGGAAGGGATGTTCTTGTGAGATACATATTGATATGAAAGCTTGTGTGTGTGTGTGTGTGTGTGTGTATATATATATATGCTACTGACAGAGGACAGAGCTGTAAGAAGCCAATAGCAAACCTAGTCTGCTAATTTTTTCTTTCTAAGAAAAATAAAACACACATACCCTTTTAATGCTTGACCTTATTTTATGCTGATGGTGGAGCTGTTCATTTGGGTGATATAACTGGAGGGTGGATGGTAGTTGTCCTGTGTATGATGGATTTTGTCCTTTGTGAACATAATTGATTCTGTGTTACTGGAAGAAACCACTTGCATTTGTTTTTGTTCAGGGGTTCTTCTTCCATGTGTGTCCCATCCCTTTGTTATTGACTGGGTTTATTGTCCTTTGTTGATCAATGGCAAACCAAGAGGTGTTGCAGTTGCCTAGAAACTCCCCTTGCACTCTTTTACCTCTATCAGAATAGAGAAGATACACAACATGTGCATCCCTGTTAATGAGAAATGCTTGCTACTCTTGTGCATTTGATACTTCCAGGGGTGAGCAACCAGTGCCCTTCCAGGCAGCTGAGGATGATGGGAGTTCTAGTTCTTAAATGGTGCAAGATTGCAGGTTTCTCATTCTTGGATTGTGCAAGTTGAGTTGAGCTATTGTTTCTCAACACTTCCCATTAGAGAGAGTGGCATACCTTATTTGCATCTCAGTAATGAGAAAAGCTTGCTGCTTTTGCACATTTGATTCTGCCAGGGGTGAATAACCAGTGGCCCTCCAGCCAGCTAAGGATGATAGGAATCATGGTCCAAAAAAAGCTAAAGGGCTGCAAGTTGCTCACCCCTGGCTTATACATTCCAGTGGGTTCTGGTTTCAGAATTATACTAAACCAATTCTTGGGCCTTATGTTCAAAAGAAAACTGTTGGCATTTTGGAACAAACCGTTTAAACATATGGACAAATATATTTGCCAAAAGTTCAGTTGCTTAAATCGGGTTTTTAACTCCGTGAATGCACGAGAGGTTTCTCTGGTGCTCAAGGAGTTAAAAACACCATTTAAATCAATAGTAATTTTTGTTTCTCACCGTGGTGCAAATTACTTACCCTAGTTTACAGGAACTGATACTGTGTACTTATTATTTTTTGTAAATAGGTCTCTGATAATCTGAGATCTGTTCCCATAGAGCTCATGTTTCCAGCTGAGGAAGTGTAAGTTGTCTGCGTCCCACAATTTTTCTGACTGACTCCTTGTTATCTGTGTCATTCAGGTTTGCAATTATCTGCTGGTGAGTCAGGCATGCAGTTGTGTGATTACACAAGGTGTGGTGTGAAGTCCTGCTGATGTTGGAAGGTGCATGGGGCAGTGGGAGAACTGCAGTCCTCCACAGCTTACCTCTGGGAAATGTCCCTTCTGGGCAACCTGCTACTGCTGCTGTGGTGGCCCCTATGGCTGTCGGTGGTGCTGGGAGAGACTCTAGATTTTTCAGACAAGACTATTGTTCAGTGGAAGGCTGAATTCAACAAAGAGTACAATGATCATGTAAACAGCGAACTTCAAAATATATATGCCTTCAACCACACAATGCTAAGGAACAAGGTAAGAGGTGCTATGTATGTGATTATGTGGATGATGTTGTAACTGGAAACGTGACTGTACTGATTGGTATGACTGTGTCCGCTTCAGTTAACATAAGTGTTTGCCTATGAACATGTCTGTTTACATATCTATTTAACCTTGGCATTTACAATATGGTATGTATAAATATTTGGACAGAAGGGATGGTTGCTTAAAGGGACAAAATTAAAAAGGCTGCGAACCAGGAAGCTAAAGATTAGAAAATATGGGATAAAACAGCTGCACTATTGGGGACAAATAAAAATCCTCATAGATTTAAATTAGGATTTTAAACGATTAAAAGCAAGAGAGGCGTCTGTTGCATTTTATCTCAATACAGTGGAGAACTTTCTTGCATTTAAGGGGTTAAAAGTTACATTAATTTGGAGAATATTTTATTAGCCTTATGGCGTGCAGTCGGATTGCCCTAGAATCAAACTTTAGCTGCCTGAGTACAGCCCCACAGAAAATGAGAGAAGCCTAGTCCAATCAGAGGCAGTGACTGGCAGCAGTTTAGTTTAACACAACTACATGCTTAACTTTTTCAAAATACTTTTCAGGAACTCTTTCCCCTGGGGAGTCAAATGGCAACATGACTAGTGGTCCATAGTAATGTGTAGTGAGACACCAGTAGAAAACTTTATACAGTAGACTTGCACTTCTATAGCAGACTGGGCTTTACCTATCCTTACTAATAAGAATATGGGGTTTTTGTAACCATTTTAGGACCAGAGGGAGTGAGCAACACATTGCTTTTGCAGTGAGTTGCTCAACCCTTTGGTCCTAAATGAGTTAAATCTAAAGACCAAAGCTGAGGCAGGAGCTAGGACCAGGGGCAAATACCAGGGACTATACATAGAAATCTGGGACGTTGATAGGTATGATAATACACATTGCAAACCAAATCTCCCTAGCATGCAAGGGGTTATTTACTTACAGATACTTAATTGATGTTCCAATCCTTCAGTTTGGGTCCTTGCCCAGTAAGAAAACAACTTTTGATGAATTTTGTGTGTGTGTGTTTGTGTGTTACAAAAAAAATCTCTGTTGTGGAGTACTACAGCAATTATTATTTTGTTACTATAATTTATGTATAACTCACAAGCATATTCCTTAGAGCTGTGCAATAGGGAGAGGAAAGCATGCATTGCTTGCTCACAGTACAGCTGTAGTATGTACAAACAGAAGGATATTCCTGGGGGTTGGCATCTAGTGTTTTACCAAGACTTGAAATAAAATTAAAGGAGCAGCAATTTTTTTTATAATCTATTATATAAAAACCTACATGTCAGAGCTTTTCCCAGTAAAACGAGGATACTCCCACTGCTGTTCTGTGTTTTATTCAGATGTTATAATGGTTCAAATAACAAGAAGTCAGTTTACAGCACTTTTACTTCCTGAAAGGTCTGACACCATAACTCGGCAGTTTCTATCACATTCTGTGGAGAACTGCTTGTCAGTGATTCCCTTCTCCTAGAGAATGCAACAGAATAATTGATTGGAATTTAACCACTAGAGGGCACTGTTAATTTAAAAAACAACCCCCCCCCTGTAATAACTCTGAATATATGTATCTCTCTGCAGTAGAAGTATCTTTATTTTACTCAGCAGGAAAAACCCTGCAATATATATATTTTTTTTTGTAAAAAATGGTTACTGATCCTTTAACCTCTTCAGGACCCTTGACATGCCAGGCCCACCACACCACTCTGCCATTCCAGAATTCAAATCGCTTAATCACCAAAGTGCCAAACTGGGTGGTTGTTAACCCCTTAAGGACCTGTGATGTATCAGGACCGTCACCGCTGTCCTTTCCTAAAGGACTGGTGACGGTCCTGGCATGTCATGTATTTTTTACTCACAGCACTCATACAGGAGCACTGTGAGTAGCAGCAGTAGTAGTAATCACTTGATCAGTCTCGTGTGCCGGCTCGCCGGACGTCCTTAGTGGGACCACTGGCCCTTAAGGGGGTTAAGTATATACACATTGTATTGCATAGTAGTGAAAGGGTGTATTCACTTAAAAGGGTGAATGCCTGTGTGCAGATACAGGATGCTGTGCAGGACAAAAGAGAGATAAATCACAGGTCTTACTCCATAACACCTCTATTTATTTTTTACTTAGACTTTTGTGGAGGGAAAAAAAACCTGTACTAGGAAACAGTGGTAAGAATTTCAGTTTGAGTGGACTACCATCTGTTTCCCTGTCTATCCAACTTCACTTTTCTGTTTATGCCAGTAGTAGGCTATGTTGCTTGTTCATTCAAGTTTGTAACGACTTTACCCAGAAATGATAAAATAACATCCTATATATTAATTAGCTAATGTATGTACAGACTTCTGTGTGCTGCACACTGCAGTCATGCACAGTACAGACTGCCAGTGCCGTGGCTGATAATTCAGACTGTAGTCCACTCTCTGTGCACCGAAGATGTGCAGAGAGCGGAGTACAGTCTGAATTCAGAGTGCCTTGCTCCGTTATCAGACGAGGGCAGTCTCTGGCGTTGCTGCCTGGCACTGTGGCCCGTGTATACGGGCTGTTCAACTAGTCTTCAATAATTCATGTAAACTGACAGATTATTCAAGTCAACGTCTGTCTTGGTAAAAATAACAAGGAACAGTATGTCAATTATCTGCTTTAGATTTTGGAAGCTTTAACTCTTTGAGTGCCAGAGCAGTAGCCAACACTATGCCCCTCTGGCACACACAGGGTTAATAATCTAGAAAAGGGTAATGGCTTTTACATGTGTTTAAAAAAAGTAAGTGTTTAAACTTTTTAAATGAATAATAACCATTTATTTTAACTTAACATATTCTGCAGGTACATATATACAATCAGACTGCCTAAACATTTTAAATCTTTGACAATGAGCTGTGTGAGAGTTTGTTGAGAGTTTTCTGTCCGGGAACATGAAAGCAGGTCTAGTAACACAATGTGGAAAGGAAACCATGTCAAATAGAAAGCACAGAGCACTCAGTGTAGCAGAGAAATTGAAACATTGTATTACATTCTACTTTGATGGTCTATCGACCAGAAAACTCTCTGGAAGCTGAGATTCAGGTAGCTCACTGTCAAGAACATAATAAAATGAAGATTGAAAAAAAAGTATAGGCTTTTTGACTGTACTGGTTATGTGTTTTCAGAATATGTTATAATAATAGTTACTATTAATTTAAGAATCATAGGGATGTGTGGAGCAATTAGATGCAAACTTCTCTGGTCCTTTATAGGTTTAAGATCTTACTTTTGGCTTCCTATACTTAGGAGTACATTTACAGTTGTTGACTGGGACTACAGAATATGCTAATTGCATATTGCAGCTGACAGAGGAAAACACTTGGTTGGAGATTAAGGGTGTCACAACACGAAACACCTGTAGAATTGGAACATTTTCTGTCCAGTGGTGGATGTGTTTTTGCTTATACTGATGCAATGTCACAGCCCATGTCTTCCCATTTTGTAACATCCTGTGTGGTCCTGTACTGCTAGCTATGCTCTTGGGTAGACTTTAAAATCTTAAAAAAAAAAAACACCTAGTCAATACTGAGCAATTCTGTAGCCAAATAATTTTACTGTTACCCCCTTGGATTCTTGAGAGGTTTCGCTATCATCCAAGGTGTAAAATATATATTTTTTTCCACACACACACACACACACACACACACACACACACACACACACACACACACACACAGAACACTCAGTTCTGCAGGGAGAGTGTAACATTGTATTACATCCTGTTTTGATACAACATAAAATAGAAATGACGCAGAGCACTCAGTGCTGCAGGGAAAGTGTAGCATTGTATTGCATCCTGTTTGATACAATGTACATCTTGCTTTGATACAGTGTGACATAAAACAAAGAGCACCAAGTGCTTCAGAGAGAATGAGACATAGTATTACATGTTGTTTTATTGCAACATAAAATAGAAAGGACTCCGCGCACTCAGTGTAGCATTGTATTGTATCCTGTTTGATACAATGTAAATAGAAAGCACACCGCAATCAGTGCAGCAGGGAGAGAGTAACAATGTATTACATCATGCTGCGATAGAATGCAAATAGAAAGCACACAGTGCAGGGAGAGTGTAACATTGTATTACATCCTGCTTGGATACAAGGCTACCATCTGGCAGTTACAGACAGTACCAGTGTATGGATCCAGGAAAGTGGGGGCCCAATTCCCTGGTCAGAGATTTATTCCCCCACAGCCTCTGAAATGTGTGTGTTGGGGGTGGGGTCAGGGGGTGGAACCTGTGTCAGAAGGGGGCCATCAGATGACCAGACTGAGGATTCTAGAGCATCTTCTGTTATCAGCAAAACTACTGATCAGATGCTCAACTAGGAATGGGCCTGCTATAGAATTTAGTATGCTCTAAAGGAGTGGTGTCCTACCCAGGGTGCAGTCTTTTTTTAGCTCATTAGTGCCTTTCACTGAGAGGAAATATCCAAAACCACATGATACTGGTCCTGCCAGCATAGCAATCCAGTCACGAAGCAGCAGGCAATTACCCTGTGAACAAGAGATGCAGCCAACCCAAGATGTACATTTTGGCCTTGTTGGGCCTCGTCAGTAAGGTGTAACTGATCTTTCTAGGCACTGTGAGCAAGGAGTCCACATCTGAATAATCCTGCTATGTTAGGGTGATCCAAAGGGTGACCCTACATTCTGCTTTGTTACAGTGTAAAAAAGAACAATGCATCAGAGATCTCTCTAGCATTTATGGCTTTATGAATCCCAACTGAACTCTGTGGGAATGTTAGAGATTTGTATGTGTCCCTTACAGTGCAGTGCAGTATTGTCAGAATGGTTCTGCCTTGGTTTTATACATAAGGCTCTATGAATTTTGCCCTTCTACCTGGGTATCTTGTCCATGAAGATGAACATCACAGTTGCTAGTAGAACCACAGGGCCTCAGACTCTGCCCACCGCACATCTTATGTAGCTCATGAATTCTGCGTACTTTAGTTAGGATAAAAAAAAACTTTGTGGATCAATTGTACTGTATAGTCTATCAGGGTTGGGCATCCTGAAGTGCTTCAGCTGTTGGACTACAACTCCCATCATCCTAGGACAGCCAGTGTGTGGATGAGATAATGGTAATTACAGTCTTCAAAAGTTGAAGAGACAAAGTTTGCCCGTTCCTTTGGTACACCAATAATGCTTTATGTTGGATTCAACCCTGGATGTTTTAGAACAACTTTACAGCTCAGGCCTTTAGGAATGCAGTTTAAGACCACTAGATCATAGGTGTGTCACTACTTCCTACTGAGCCTTTCATAAATTTTTCCTGTCAAGTTATTTTTCATAAAAAGTAGATTCTTGGAATAGCCTTCCAGAACACATGGACGAGACAAATAAGAAATGAAATACTGCTTGAACTAGACCTAAAATTGTATACTCACTATACAAGAAAACATGCTTAAAAGCATAGTAAAATGTTCTAGAGGGTGTGTGTGTATATATATATATATATATATATATATATATATATAATATATATATAATATGATATACAGTGCAAGAAGAGACAGCACTCTCAGGAAAGTAGTTGAAGAAAGCTCAACGTTTCGGTCAATAACAATGGCCTTTTTTTAAAGGCCATTGTTATTGGCCGAAACGTCGAAATAAACATCGTTCGAACTTTCTACAACTACTTTCCTGAGAGTGCCGTCTCTTCTTGAACTGTATGTACTTTCCCTATGATTGGCACCCAGGTTCTTTGCATGGTTTTACAGTGAGTACATCTCATACCATAATATATATATATATATATATATATATATATATATATAAAATATTATTTTTTTTTTTTATTTTTTTTTTAACAGAAAGAATTTCAAACAAGAGCCAACAGCAGACATAGGGCTGGATTCAAATGCAGGTGCTTACTTTCTCTCTGCTTTTAGCTCAAGGTTTCCCGGTAGACTTCAATAGGAACATTTTTAGTAAAACTGGAGGTAACATTTATCATCTGCATTTGAATCCAGCCCATAGTTCGTTATGTTCTGAGTATATCAAGAGCACTCCCCCAGCTGGGAGATGCCTCATTCAACAGTTGCAACACCTCAGATGTTTTTGGTTACTATTCTTTTAAATGGTTTTATAAATATCTAGATTATGCTCATTAAAGGGGTAGTAATGGTTAATTTCACCTAGATGTAATATTGTAGGCATTAAAAAAAAATGAAGATTGATATAAGTCTTATCTCTCAAACCATAAAGCTTGGTAAAGTTACCTCTTCCTGTTTGTTTTAGTCAAGTCAGTGCTCTGTGGGACGGCTGCAGATACTGGTCATTTGACCGGATGGAGGCTCTTCAGCAGAGCTGAAATTGTGCATTTCTCACCTCCCCTAACCTGAGGAGGGTTAACCCTTTGAGTGCCAGATGGGTACACAACGCATTGCAGAGCAATGCATTGCATGTCCTCTGGCATTCAAAGGGTTAAGTGTCAATGAGCAGGTACTGTGTTGCTAAGACAGGAAGAGCCTGTATGACATGCCTTAATAAGCATTATATATAAATTGAAATAAATCCCAAACCAGTTTTCTCAATCAAACATAGCCATTACAACATATATAGTTCAGGGGTAGTGAATGTTGGACCTCCAGCTGATATGGACTACAACATCCATCCGCTACAATCAGGCAACAGCTGGTTGAGGGGACCACATTTACTTTTTTGTCAATATTTTCATTGCAAAAAAAAAAAAAATGGCACACCAAAGTGTCAGTGCACCCGGTTGGAACCACTGACCTAGACAGAGCCCATAGACTGGGGTATTTCTAATAGGACACAGACCAGTAGGTATGGCTTCAAACATAACCAACCAGCATCCTATACAAGGAATTGGCATAGAGTGTCACATAATTCTACCACAACATAAAGGTTAACTTTTGAAAAATGATTGATTTGACATCAAAATGGCTAGTACAACATACAGGTTATTTATAATGCTCTGTAAAACCAATAAAACAGATCCACTGTAATAGACTGTTATTGGCAGTGTTCTTAGCATGGGGAAAGTCCATTAAGTTTTCTATAGCTGAATTCCGACTGTGTATTAATGTAACAACAATTTTTCTCTCTTATGGTGAACACAGCGACCATGTGGTTAAGGTCCCTATTTTAGTAGGCAGGGCATGTTAAAAAATAACGGTCTCTAGAGTTCAGTTTCCCTGTCTTTCCATTTTTACCATTGCATTGCTCCTCCCACTTGACAATTTATTGTATCCTATTAAGTCTTTTATATTTATATATATATATATATATATATATATATATATATATATATATATATATATAATTTTTTTTTTTTTTTTTTTTTTTTTTTTTTTTAACTTTCGTTATCATTTTCTCAGCTGATGAGAATTGGCAACAGATTCAGTGTTTAGCCAGTCTACCCATCCCCTATGTGGTAGCACTCACCTGTTCCATAGATTCTTCGTAACCACCTTCATTATACCAGTCTGACTGTACATGAGCAGAATTGGTCAGAATGGTGAGGTTGTACTAACATTACAACAGTCTCTGTACAGGAACAGTACTGCAAGTGGTGAGCTAAAGCTGGTCCACAGTTTGTTTCTACTTAGAGCAAAAACTCAGTTGCACAGCAGCTCTGTATTTCAGTTGTATTGCTGTAACAGTTGATTAGGACTTTACCCAAATTTCACCACAGAGCTATACTGAGGAGACTATTCTGAGAATTTATTTCAGCACTGTTTGTTTTATATTCTGTTTGACAACAGGCTTGGCCCTGCATGTTTAACAATAGTGCATCTTGAGGCCTAATTTTGCAGCACTGGTATTCATCCCTTCCTGCCAGGAAAGAAAAAATCTTCTTGCCTGAAGTCTGTCTCCTCCCTGTTCATGGCTGTAATTCAGTTCTTGAATAAAAGGGGAATACGTAGATCTTTTTCTCTTTCTCTCTCTCTCTTTTTCTCTCTCTTTTTCTTTCTCTCTTTCTTTCTCTCTCTTTTTCTCTCTTTGTCCCTTTTTCTCTCTCTCTCTCTCTTTCTCTCTCTCTTTCTCTCTCTCTTTCTCTCTCTCTTTTTCTCTTTCTCTCTCTCTTTTTCTCTTTCTCTCTCTCTTTCTCTCTCTCTCTCTCTCTTTTTTTTCTCTCTCTCTCTTTTTTCTCTCTCTCTCTTTTTTCTCTTTCTCTTTCTCTTTTCTCTCTCTCTCTCTCTCTCTCTCTCTCTCTCTCTCCCTCATTGGTGGTCTGTGGCAGACATAGCAGTTTTGGGAAGCAGGGTTTTATTTTGTGTTTCCTGAGTGGAAAGAATAGCCTCTTCTAAGATGTAAATCAACCCTTTGAATGCCAGAGAGGTACTTACTCAAAGGATTAAAGCTGGTATGTTTGATTATTTATTTATTTTTTTTTTTCTTCCCACCTACCTAATGGCTGCTGGAAATGCAACACTTACTTGGGGATCAGCTTGGCAGCTATGGATCTCCCCTGATTTTGACTCATTCAGCATACCACTTGCACGTGTGGAGTTTACTGTATTCCATTTTTAGTTCTGCATCCTCTGATATGCAGCAGTAATGAGGAACTTCCAATGTAGTGGCAATTGCACTGGCTCAGGAGTAGCACTACTGCTTGTGATGTTAGAATACCTCTCCTAGGAATTGAGGGGATACTGTAGATGGATCACTGGAAATGGATTTCCATTCCACTGCCTTTAACCTTTCATCTATTGCAGTTGATTACACCCCAGTCAATTCACTCATATGCCTGAGGTTTTTATTGTATTTCCTGTTTGTACCACCACCATTTTTAGCTGTTTCATAGTGTGTTATTTTTATTATCATTTATTTTATAGTACTGCTGAGGGATTACCCTCCTCATATACTAGATTTGTTAATAGTTCATATATTTTGTTAAATTTTGACACTGAAGACTTTCACTTCTTAAATTATTTGATACTAGTTGAAGAGCCCATGTACACGGGCCACAGTGGCACCCAGCAACGGCCGCAGTGCAGTCATGCACAGTATAGACTGCCTGCCTGATACAGAGCGGGGCACTCCGAATTCACACATTAGTCCTCTCTGTGCAGCTACTACGGTCTGAATTCTGAGCCCTGCTCCGTTATCAGCCGCAGCACAGGCAGTCTGTACTTAGCATGGCTGCAGCGCACGCAGCTGTCTACTGCACATGACAGCTTCTGACAAACACACTTAGCGAATTATTATATATAGGATTAACAATACTCTTCACTGATACCAAAGTGTTGTCATCTTAACTTACTAACCTGGCAAAATTGTAATTGTTTTCATTCTAACCTCTTAAGCTATGGTGCAGTAAAGGTTATCTTATTATCATTTTTGCTATTCTAGAACTCAATTCTTGATTTAATTGCAAAAGAAATCAAGGCCTGGTTGGCAAAGCTTTCTTATTTTCAGGGTCTTTTTTTTTTTTTTTTTTTGCATTGCCGTTCCTTGGGAATTGTTCAGTTTAATATTCCACAACAGACATTTTTTGGATATTTGGTGTTTTGGCACCAGGGATTCCTCATTTCTGTTATGGCAGCCCTCTTGGGTTTCTTTACAAAGCAAGATATATTTTCCATCATGCCCTGTGGTCCTAAGAGTGCTATTTTCCTGTGGGTTTGCACTCATGGCTACTTATGAAGTTATTCCAAGCTTTGTTGTCTTTCAGTGCCTGGTCTGTCTGGGCATGAAGTTTTGACACTCTGCAACTTAGATTTTAATGCTAGATGACAGTCGGGTCTTTTTTTTTTTTTTTTTTTTTTTTTTCAACCGACACTTAGCCATCAAAGACCATTTGGGGGTTTCAGGGATGTTGGTGGGGAAAGCCGTAGGAGTGCAAATTTTGAATATTTAATTAACTCAATATTTTATAGATTATTGCTTTGATTACCTGATATAATCTACTGAATTACAAGACCTTCTTATAAGAATTAGAAACTTAACTCATACAAGGTTACATTAATGCACTTAACTTCCAGAGTGGAAGGTGAACGTTACGTTAATATTTTATTATATCAAATAATTAACATTTTTAATACAATATTCAAATAATTTGATCATTGCAGCAATAGGAAGCCATCCCCTTTGCTCTATTACACACACACAAGGCTTCTTCAGATGGAGGTTATGAAGATGTTGCCCCGGTGGACCTCCCATTTATCTTGTCTGATCTCCTTGTGTCACGGTAATCAGGCAAAGAAGGACAGACACTGTAATAAAATATAACCGCCTTTATTAGAATATACAATGATGATAATAATATATGAGATATAGCGATGATAACATCCCACACTACCCCAGACCACCAGATGATAGGGCCCAAGCTCCTACCCGGAGCTGCACACTGTGCTACACACTGCACTACTGTGAGGTACCGGAGACCAAAGACAACAGGGAGCTAGAGTCAGAGCTGCGGGACACAGAGGCTAACGGTCAGGCAGGCTAGGAGCGTACGGAGCGAGTAGTCGGCCAGAGCCCCACAGGTCAGACAAGCTGGGGATACATGGAGCGAGATCAGAGCAGGAGGACAAACAAACCGAGGACTACACGGAACGAATACGTCAGCCATAGCCACAGGTCAGAACCAATGTGGGTAGTCAGACAAGCCGGGGTCATACACAGAGCAAGATTCTCAGATAAGCACAGGTCACAAAGGAGCACAAGAGTAACTAACAGGAACACCACGTAAGGGCAATGACTCCTAGCCCCAAAGAGGATTATAAATGAGCAGAAGGAGGCGGGACCCAGTTAGGCCACCCAGAATAGGCCCATAAACAGGTGTCCATGCTAGTGCCTGTTTACTGATGTCAGAATGAAGAAAGGGCCTGGAGGCCATGCCATACAGAGGTAGGAAGCACAGGAGCGCTAGGCTGCCTAGGGTACTGTGATACCTTGATTTTGGTAGTTTTTTCAGACTTATGGTGGTGGCCAGTAATTAATCCCTTTCTGGGATGAAAAATTCCTTTTCATTCACTGCCTGGCAAGTGGTATAAACTGACACCAGCCTGACAGACTGTGTAGCGTTTTGTTGCAACTCTAGGTGCTAGAACGTAAGGTGGTCTGGCTGATACCACTGGCTGACACGGACTCATTTGACTCCATTTCTGAAGGGTGTTGTAAAAACATATCCAGTCGATCACCACATCGGTAGTGGCATGAAGGCACAAGGGGAAACGCAGCCCGGAAGGAAATTTTAGCTGATCCTTCTGTTGGTGAAGTCACAAGTTCTGGCAATCTTTGTAATTTACATTCCAGGAAATGATAGCAGGTCAAGCTTTCAAAATTATGTTCTCTTATAGCCAAATGGGGTTTACTATAGACCAGTTTAAGGGTGTTTCAAAGAAGTTGTGATGTTTTCAAAATCAGCACTGGCACAAAGAGTTAATTTCGTGAAGATCAATAGATGCTATGAAGATGACTTGGCTCAGTCTTATGTATTTGTTCCATATCCTGGTAGTTCAGTCTTGTGTATGGTTCTGTGGGAGATCTACAAGATCCAGAAGCACGGATCACTCCTCATTCTCGTAGTTCCATCATGACCCATGAGATCTCGGTATTCAGACAGGCTCTCTGTAGCTGTTGTCTCTATGAACCTTAATGTGCAAAGTTATCCTAGGTTTTGGATTTAGTTCTAGGGTTCAGACGTTTCTCAACTCTGGTCATCTAATGACTTAATGATGGTGATCTCCTCGGTGTGTTAAGTAGCCAAATTGCATTCTTTGTTGTGCACCATGCTTATTGATAGTTTTTTTTTTTTTTTTTTCACACCGTCTAGGTGGTTCTTTGATCCACGCTTTGTTTCCTGTTAAAGACTGTGTTTGATTTCCATCTAACAAGAACATTGTCATCTCTTCTCTTTTATTTTGTCTTGCACCTTGGAAGGATCAAGAACTGCACATACAGAAGTTTTATCAGTGTAATGGTTTCTCTGTATTAGTGGGTTCGTCTTTGCTCTTACTTTTTATGGAAATGACCTTTGGCCTTGGTCTGGCTTTGCTAAATGAAAACTTTAGGTGGTTTGAGCTACATTGGGTCTAACTCCAGTTATTTTTTTTGTAAGTGCCTTGCCTCTTATGGGAGGGACCTTAGCCTCATGGTCCCTGTGTCTGTGTTCCCACAGACTATAGAAATGGATTTCTAGGTAGCACAAAATCCTCTTTTACAAACATTACACTCAGTTCTGTTAGTACTGAAAACAAAGATGCTGAGGAGTAAAAACTATACTGTAAACCTGCATCCCATATGTGCATTCTGTTTCACTGTTACACTCCTTATGGTGATTATTATATAGCTGGGAAATTATATGGGGGAAAAAAGAAATAACATCAATTTTTTCCATTCCGTTTTTATACGATTTACATTCAAATTTATGACTAGCTGTTTTTGTATTTTTCGTTTTTTTTTTGTTTGTTTTTTTCTCCCCTTGAAACAACTGGACTGAACATACTTCAACATACTGCTGGGCCAAAATGGGTCTTGTGTGTGTATTTATACATATACGAAAAACAAACTGGAACGGCACTCGTGGATTTACACAAAATAAAAAAGTTTTTTTATTCAGCCAGGATGACATTTCAGCCCTAAATTAGGCCTTTATGCTAAGTTGGGTAAGTTAGGGCCGAAACGTTGACCTGGCTGAATAAAAAACCTTTTTATTTTGTGTAAATCCACGAGTGCCGTTCCAGTTTGTTTTTCGAGTGTGTGTGTATGTATATGTGTGTGTATAAATATAATATTACACATACAAAGTGGAGAAAATGTGAGCTAAACCACCTGTACTGTAGGATATAAATAAACATTCCCCAAATCCCCATATATTTAACCCTTTGCATGCCAATGAGGTGTGGGATACATCTCTGGCACTCAGAGGGTGAAACGGGGCTCGTAACACACTGAATTCTAGAAATGTCTACAACACATTACATGACCTTTCATTTAGGTGGTTTAAAACCTATTAATGAACTCTTTAAGTGTCAGTGGGGCGTCCAACATATTGCAAAGCAGTTAGGTACCCCTCTGGCACTCAGAGGGTTAAGTCAGTTGGAATATTGTTCCTTATGATGCTATTGGTTTGACCCAGAATTGCTACACTTTTACTTCATATGTATACTCTGCATCCCTAGGAAACCCTTCTCTGCCTCTGGTCGAGTTACATGTTCAAAGTATCACCTTTACCTTACTCTGGTTCTCTGTTCTACAAGCTGGCACGTGGCCATTGTGCATATCTGTTACTATGTGTAAGCAACTGTACCATCCTGTGTATCCCTGTGATTGTTTTTCTTGGTGTGATCTATAACCATCATTTATTTCTAACAGTCTGAATGCCAGAGAGGTGTTCAGTACATTGTTATGAAATGCCTTGACCACCCATCTGGCATCTGAATAATTTAACCCTTTGAGTGCCAAAGGGCTACAACGCATTGCTAATGATTCGCATACCCCTCTGGCACTCAAAGGGTTAACTTTGTGTGCGTATTTAAAGGGGCAGTGCCACCTAGTTAAAAAAAAAAATTGTCTTGATGAATACAGAATTGGGGAGCTTATCCCTAACCCTCCAAAATGGCCCCCAAATCTTAAAAATGTACAGATGGTTTTTGATAGTTTCCATTTTCTCCGGATCTAAATAATTCAGCTGGTCTCCTCGTCTTCTTACCCCTTTGTTCCTTTACATTTAACAAAATATTCTCCCAGGGGTATAACTGGGACCTGTTGTGCCCTGGGGCCAATGGGCCCCATTTGATGCCGGTCCCCTTCTCAACTGCACCCCCTGTAGTTACTGCCCTGCACTGCTGATCAAAGGCAGTTTTATTGAAAGAGAGAGCAATTACTTTTACATAACTTCTTGTATTGTTGTGGAAACCATTTAATGGTTTTTATTTGAACAAGAGATGTGAGGACAATAACATGCATATATTTATTTGTTCCTTAACTTGATGCTGTGCTTATCTGATTTATCCTAGGAGGTCCTGGCCTTTAACATGGGGCCATCCTGCTTCTTTGTGCATCATTTTAATTTTATAACGGTATTGCAATGCTATTGTGGCCAACTAGTATCTGTAGCCACAATTGGGGGTTAACCCCCTTATCATAAAAATGCTGGCAACATTGAAAAACTTGAGTATTATGTACAAGGGGAAAAAAACAACTTTTGTTAATCCTATGAGTGCAACCCAAAGGGTTAAAGGCATAGTAATACATAATATGTAAAATTCTATATATTGTAGTATTTATCCTCCTGGGTAAAATAAGGGTATTCTTACTGCTGAGAGCTCTTTGATTCAAAAGTTATTTTAGCTCAAGCTTGAAATTTATTGGTGCAGTATCTCAAAGGCCTGAAATTTTACAAGGGTGCTGTTACTACTTCATCCTATGGAGGTTTATGGTCAACTGACCAGAGCTGTCTATAGAATGATGTAGCAACAGCACCACTGTACAATTTCAGACCATTGAGATACTGCACATTAAAAAAAATTAAAGTTTGAGCTAAAATAACTTTTGAATGAAACAGCTGTCCGCAATGAGAGTACCCTGTTTTTTTTGTTTTTTTTTGTTTACATGTTAAGTTTTACTATCCCTAGGTTCTCACTCAAATGCATAAAAGCAGTTTAGGTTATTCTAACTGAACTTTTCATCCCCATGTGCAAATGTACTTATTATTTTCCTACTGAAAAAAAAAAAAATTATTTCAGTTTGCGCAAATGTTAATAATAATGTTTAAAGGGATAGTAATACTTAAAATGTAAAAAAAAAAAAAAAAAAAAAAAGTTGTAGAATTTATCCCCTCAGTAAAACAAGGGTATTCCCACTACTGAGAGTTTTGAATTAAAAAAAAAAAAAGTTATTGCAGCTTAAACTTAATTTTATTTTTTTTTTTTTTTTTAGGTGCAGTATCACAGTGACCTGAAATTGTGCAGTGGCGCTGTTGCTACACCATCCTATGGACCACTCTGATCGACTGACCATAAATCTCCACAGGATGGTGTAGCAGTAGCGCCACTGCACAATTTCAGGCCAGTGTGATACTGAACCTAAAAACTTCAAGTTTAAGCTGCAATAAGTTTTGAATAAAAAAACTCTCAGCAGTGGGAGTATATTGTAAACACTACAATATATAATTTTTTTTTTGCATTTTAAGTATTCCTATTTCTTTAATCTTCAGATCAACAAACGTTCAATTGCAGAGCAAGCCAAGCCGGCTGAATCATAGGGGTCAGTAAAAATGTCTGTTGTGTTAATTTGTTGGTTTAAGTTGTTCCAATCTGGTAGACCAATAATTGGTGCAATATTTAATTTATACTGGGCAGTTGCTATATTACTGCAGCCAACCTCATTCTTTATTAGTTAACCATGCAACCCAGTTGCATCATTACTAGTAGAGAGCTTGGCGTCAACGCATGTCCCAAACTGGCAACAAGAAATTGTGCTTTAAGCTTGAGATGCTATGCTTTAGGCCCCTCAGCCAGTACTTACCAACTGCTTCCATATCTAACGCAATTGAGCTATAAAATATCTTATTTAATCACACCTATTACCTATTCACCTACAATTTGTTTTAACCATTTAAGGAACAGAGAGGGCTGTGCAGTGCATTGCTTTGTGCTCAACCTTGGTATCCTTTTGAAATGTCACCCACTATTGGGCAACTTACAAAACTGAGCATTAAACGTGTAGCTGCAATGAAAATAGCAATATCTGCATCTCGCCCGTATCAAAAGGATGAGATTCTGATATCACTGGCCAAGATGGTGACCTCAGACTGCTGCATGGAAGACAGGAACGCAGGATCCTTGGATGGGGGTCAAAGGGGGCCCTTTAGACTATCCAGGAATAAAACAGGATGGACTTCTAGTTCCAGAACAAACTTGGTTTTATTCAGTCAGTCGTCTTCTTCTTGCTGATAGATTTTATCCATCAGCGGTGATTTTTGGATACCGAGGCTTGAGCCTCACTACTCCATCTTCTCGGGTTGGGTTTTAAGTCACAGGTTTGGATTCTTCTTGGTCTGTGTTGACTTGTCACAGTTGGGTTAGTTTCACAGGGTCTTCGCTGTGATGGGCCGCGGGTAGCGGTCGAAGGGGTTTGCAGTGGTGGTAGTGAGTTTTCTGATCAGAGGGTTCCGGTTTTGATCCAGTCCTTGGCAGAAGTTCTTACTCAGCTTCTCTAGGTGTTCGTCCAACATCTCGATGCCCAGCTCCCTGTGAAGGTCAGCTGTCCTTACGAATCTTGGAGCTCCGGACGTTATCCACAGGTCCTTGTTCTGGACTCTCTGAAGACTCTTCCGGTGTCGCTCATGGCAAGTGATCCATGCTGGGGAGGCATACGTCAGGGTAGGTCTGATGATTGCCTTGTAGACGTTAATCTTTGTCCGTAGTGGCATGGACTTGGTCTTCAGGAGTGGGTACAGTGCTGCCATCTTTCCTGTTGCCTTCTGCTGAGTATTCTCAATATGGCTTCCCCAGTTGAGCTTGCTGTCGAGGGTCACACCGAGGTAGCGGCTGCTGCTCTCCCACTTGATGGTCTCCCCATTGAGGCTGATGTGCGGGTGCTCCTTGATCTTCTTTCTGGTAAACAGCGTTGCAGTTGTCTTGCTGATGTTGAGTTCTATTCGCCAGTCGCTGTCCCAGGTTGAGATGGTATCTAATCATGCTTGCAGATTCTTCGCCACTTCCTTTTCGCTGAATGACTGACTGGGAGATGATTGCGACATCATCCACATACAGTGCCAGGTCGGTCTTGTGCAGATCTGTCGGGATGTCACTGGTGAAGATGCTGAACAGAAAGGGTCCGAGGTTCGATCTCTGTGGCACGCCTGCTCGGATGGGATGTGATGAGGACATCTCAGACCGCATGGCGACATGGAAGGTGCGCTCTCCCAGGTAGCTTGCATCGGCTTTATTGTGGAAAAGGGGACACTTTATAGAGAAACTCAGTACAATGAAACAAAGAGAGTGTACACAGATTATACAAAGGGACAATGATGTTGTGGCGATATGATACAATGGGCACAATAGGGAATAAACATAAGACAAAGGGACTGTCACAGTAAAAGCATTTCTACATAATTCAATCTTGCCGCTCCAATTCCTAGCCAATAGGCATTGGAGTGACAAGAAACAACCAACCAATCAGGACCCGGGCAATTTTTCTCTCTAGGAGATGGAATTACCTGGGTCTGACAAATAACTCTATTAACTCGATTATGTCACTCCGGCTTCTCAACCAATAGGAACCAGAACTGCAGACTAGATGGACAGGTGACAACCAATGAGAAGGTCTCTTACCTTCCAGTGCATTTCCTAAATGACTTTTTAACATGGGAGAGTAGGAAACCAGTCAGGAAGCCGCCTTCTCTGTTCAGTACAGCAGGTGGACAATCAGAAGGCTTCCTACTTTTCAAAAGGGAAGACGGCACTTCCTTGAGTCGTGTAGCCGGCTTTCCTCATGTAAAATTCAGTCTTTTGATTAAGTTCCTAGGCCTGAAAAGTTCTCCAAGTAACTATGGTCTGTTACAGGGTTAACAGCAGTGTTCAGGTGGAAGGAAGTGGAAGTAGCTTTACTATCCCTGGGACACTGATTCCACTTGCTAGAAAGATGAGGTAAGACTGGGCTAACTATTTGTAGTATGCCCTGTAGGAAGTTTATCCTTATAAATACTTACTATTAAAATGTCCGATGCGATGCTTTTGATCTGGGAGAGATTCTGATATTGCTAATTTCATCACGGCGACATGTTTAATGCGCCGTTTTATATGTCCAATAGTGGGTGAGATTTCCTTAGGCGTTTGAAGTACTAAATTGCTGACTGTATTTGTGTGACTAATAATGTACTATTTGGAAGATAACTTTCCAGACACAATTTTTTTTTTTTTTTTTGGTCTTAAAAAAAACCACCCTGCAGGGCCATCCAAGTATTTTTAACACAGGACCACTTCATCAGAAATAAAAATGTTTGTGAGCCACTCAAGAGCCAACAGGACAATACACATGTCAATGAACTGGCAGGGTGAGTTAACATTACATGAGAGTATTACATGAAACCATCAGGTGAATATATTATTACAAAATATCAATAGAGAGTATTGAATGAAGGCAATATGCTTTAAAGGGATAGTAATACTTAAAATGTAAAAACAAATATGTTGTAGGGTTTATCCCCCTGAGTAAAACAAGAGTACTCCCACTGCTGAAAGGTGTTTTATTCAAAAGTTATTAATTTTCAAAGTTGAATTTTTTAGGTGCAATATCACAGTGGCCAGAAATTGTACAGTGGTGCTGTTGCTACACGATCCTATGGACAGCTCTGGTCCCGGGACCATAAATCTCCATAGGATGGTGTAGCAACAGCGCCACTGTACAATTTCAGGCCACTGTGATATTGCACCTAAAAAATGCAACTTTGAATATTAATAACTTTTGAATAAAACACCTTTCAGCAGTGGGTGCACTCTTGTTTTACTCAGGGAGATAAACCCTACAACATATTTTTTTTTACATTTTAAGTATTACTATCCCTTTAACTTGGGGATAAAAGTGGGTTAACAGAGGGCCACAGGGAGACAAGAAAGGTAAGAGCAACAGATAACGTTGGCAGAGGGAGACAAGTGGTTTAATAGTGGCTCACAGGGACATAACAAGGTTAACTCTTGGAGTGCCAAAGGCGTATGCAAGGCATTTTTTGCAGTGCATTGTGTACCCCACAGGCATTCAAAGGGTTAAACGGCTCACAGGAAGTCAGTCGTCAACAGAGGGACACCAGGCGATAAGAGTGTTAACAGAGGGATAAGGGGAGACAAGAAGGTAAACAGAGGGACACAAAAGATGTGTTAGCAGAGCGACACAGGGAGATGAGAAGGTTTCCAGAAGGTCCGTACGTAGGGGTCACATTGGACTCCTGGACACAAACACCTAAAACATTATTATCTTAAGTAATTTTAGAACACTTATAGGGCAGTATTCAGTAAGCTAATGAAGTGCAGTTCTGAGCAAACCAACTATACTATAGTGGAGAAAAATTAAAAAAAAAAAAAAAAAAAAACAAAAAAGGTGATGTTCCCATTGATTTAAATTGGGATTTAAACCATTGAATCCATATGTGAAGCAATGCATTTAAGTCCTCTATAGCAATAAATGCCCTCTCTAGAAATCAATTAGCAGCATGCACAACCCCCTTCCTTCAGGAACGACCCCATTGTCATTTGGTAACTTATTTAGAATTATTCCCCCCCCCCTTGGCCTCCTTTAGTGTTTCTGAAGCACAGGAAATTTCTTTGTGACTGGATTTCTGTTGCGTGTTCTGCATGACCACTGTGGAACTGTCTTTTCTGCCATTCAGAGGCACTGCTGAAATGAGTGGCAGAGTATTTTCCTTGGCATGGACAAAGAAGAATACTTTGAGGTTTCTCTTGTTTTCAAGCACAACCTGTATAGTAAGGCTACACAAAAAAATTATGGATGGAGGCCATTTTCTTGTAGCTCATGAAAAGCTTAACATTCTGTCACAGCAGTCATTGAGCAATTATCCTATTATTAGAAGTATCTGTGTTAGTCTTTATTACTAGACTGTCCAAGAAACTGCTCCCTGTGCAGAGGGACACACTTAAAATACTGGTCTTTACTGGGTAATCTGGGACATGTGGTCATCCCATTTGGAGACCTCTGTACTATTTAAGAGGTTAAAAGCTTCATTTAAGTCCATGGGAATTTTGGGAATGTTTTCTTCCCTATTGGGCAGTTGGTTTCCACATAATTGCTTCATTTTTTTTTTTTCTATTTTAAAACATGATACCTACACAGTCTGTTTCTATCCTTGTTGTATTTAGTGTAAACTCTTTTGTGTTGACTTCCCTGAACGTTCATTAGTGACTTCTCCCATGACACAGAGTGGGTGGAGGAAGGGAGAAGGATCCGTGTTCATCCAGCATTCACAATTAACTGTCTGCTTTTCTTGCTCTTTCACACAATATACTTGTCTCAGAAGTGAACGTTAAATGGATTTATTTTAATGAAAATTGTATACTTCTGTTTACATTTCACAGAAACACTAACACCTACCCTCAATGTGCATAACCTGGGCAGAAAATCCTAATGTTACTATGAATCAGAACTAAGAGAACTGGTTCCAAAAAATAATATTAAATTAGTACTTTTATATCATAACCATGGAGGCAGACATGATTGTTACAGGACTCAAGAACCCACAACTTCTCCCACTGAAGGTTTCCTAAGGAGAGAGACGTTGCACAACACTACATTACTTTACTCTTATACAAGAGGTTTCATTTGTATTGTAACTGTATTTGAACAAACACTAATGGCAGCATGTAAATGTGTCCCTATTACCGTTTTCCTATAAGTGAACCATCATGGAGGCTTCTAAGGGGTTCTGGGGGGTTCTGTATGCTGGAGAGAAACTGCCTCTAGAACTCTATTGCCACCACCATCCTCTCAGAAGAGCAGTCGTTTAACCCTTTGAGTGCCAGAGGGGTGTGCAGCACATTGCTTTGCGATGCGCTATGCACCTCGATGGCACTCAAGGGGTTAAAAGGCCGCCTCTCCTGTGAGGAAAAGTGTTTGTCCTGCACATACAGCAGGAATTCGGCAACAGACAACAACACATTGAACATGAGTCTGTTGTGGATTTTTGTGCAGACAGGGAGCCTGTAAAATTAGGGGGAAATGGCTGCTTCTTTGGTCTTGTTATTGATGTTATAGTAGGATCTCTCTCCAGCATACAGAGCTCCCCAGAACTCTTGAGTAGGCTCCTTGATGGTTCACTTATTGCATAGAGGTAATAGGGGCACGTTTTCATGTTGTTGTTAGTGTTCCTTTAATGATTGTGTCACAAGTGAAGGCTATAGGTCCTGCTGAGACAGTGGGGAGCGTGTGGGAGGGAAAGGGTTAACAATTCCAGACACCTGGTTACCTGTTACTATTCCTAGCAAGCATCAAAATAACCCCTGAAATCCCTCCTGCACTATCGCCCCAGTACTACAGTTTGCTGCCACCAAGAAGACTTTATATCTGGGCATCTTGGGTTACCCCAAATACAAGAGAATTACAGTATAAAATCTCATTAAAGGGACTGTAATGTCCCAACAAAAGTATCCACAAAATGGTAGCTGGAATAAAAAATACTTAATGGCCTTACTCTTATCTCTCAAACCTTGATGGTTTGAGAGATATAAGAAAATAAAGTCCTCCACTCCCTCCCCCTTCTCATGCGTCAGCTGTATAGCTGATGGGATGAGATTCTGCTTCCGGGACCAGATGGCGGCTCTTCAGGAGCGCTGTCATCGAGATATCTAACTATGAATACTTCATCAAAATGGTCTACAACGTGTGCCTGGTTTGCAAGCAAACATTGTAGACCATTCCGATGAGGTATTCATAGTTAGATTCCTCAATGCCAGCGCTCCTGCAGAGCCGCATCTGGTCGCCCGACCAGATTCTGCCTCTGACAGCTTTACAGCTCGTTAGACAGAAAGGGGAGGGAACGAAGGACTTCTTATCTCTCAAACAATCAAGGTTTTAGAGATACAAGTAAGGCCATTAAGTATTCTTTTATTCCAGCTACCATTTTGCGGATCCTTTTGTTGGGACATTACTATCCCTTTAATAATCAGACATATGTAATTAACCCTTTAGTAACATGTGCTACCTGAGCTTCCTTCAGAGTAGTGAGTTCATATTAGAGAACAGAGATAAGAGCTGATTAATTGAACATTTAATCTGAAAAAAGGCTTCACAGTGCTGGTTACAAAAATACAGAAATAAAGATTACACATAAGCAAAACAGCCCATAAAATAAAATGGGAGAAATATAAGAAATCCTTAAATACAATTACCGATATTTTAAGAGTCCTTGAGGGAACTTCAGATGGTTAAAAAGAAATTCACCTTTTTTATCCACAAACCCATATTAAATAGGAGTCCACCGTTGCTTCTAAGAGGCCAAACCCCCTGGGGGAGGTTTGGCCTGACAATTTACAATATACACATGTTCTCTGGATAACCCCCCATCAAAGCAGAGGGCCCAAGACCTTTTTTATGACCCCCTATGTCCTGCTCTGGCGGTGTATTCATTTAGTTTCTGGTGATGTTATCTACTCAGCTAATTTTATGGCCTAGGACTGGTGCACTTTGAATAACATACAAATACAAAATAAACAAACAAATTTTACAAACCAAAGGCCCTGCAATAGCCAACTCATGCCTTGGCATGACAGTTGTCTCCCTTTAAGTTTTTATGTTCGAATCAGTTGAACGGTCTGTTTCTCAATGAATGAACGTGTATTTATATCGCTCCAGAAGTGCACGCAACTCTTTACAATTTCAGGGTTTAGACAATACAGGGTTTTCAAGTGCTTTGTTTGTCTCCTCCCTCGTTTTGTACAACACTGCAGAATATGTTAGCGCTAAATAAATAAAGGATGATAATTATAATAAGAATTATAATTAGGTTGTCAGGTTATAATGTTTGTTTTTTATATTGAATATCCAGCCATCTTAAGCCAAGCACAGTCCCGACAGTATAGAGATCATGATTCAACAAGTTAAAGTCAGATTTACAGCCTTGGTCTGTAGTAGTCTCCACACTTCAGCTTAAAGCGGAACTATCACTGAAAATAAAGTGTCGTCTCCCCCCCCCAAAAAAAAAATCATTATACATATAGCAGTATGCATACTCATATTAGTATTACCCTGAATAAGTCTTGTGTTATTGATAAATCCAACTTGTTCCCAGATGCACAAGCAGGCAACAGCACAGACATCTTGCCAGATAGACATCCTCTTGGAGGGATTGCACTGTACCTTAACCCCTTAAGGACCCATGACGGTCCTGCACCATCATGGCTTGTTATACCCTTAACGTGCACACTGCTATCATTAAATCCAGGCTGAGACTGAGCGCTCTGAGACCGGGGCATTCAGTCTCAGCCCTTCTTCCTTCTTCCGGTTCATGCGATTGCCGTATCAGCGATCACATGTACCGGCATAATGACAGACAGAGGCAGCATGCAAAGCATGCTGTCTGTGCCTGTCTCGTCTGCCTCTGTCTCCCTTGCTCTCAAAGTAAGGGAGACAGAAGTAGACTGGAGACACCTAGTGGTTAAAAAAAATACAGCAGTTGGGGGTATTAACCCCTTCACTGCTGGTGCAGGAGTCTGGCTAAATGCAGGTCAATTTTACACTTGTGTTTTTGTTTTTTTTTTGTTTTCTTTAAAAACACACTTTTTTTTTTTTTTTTTTTTTTTTTTTTTTTTTTACAAAAACATATTTTTATTTTTAAAAAATATATATAATTAAACAATATTGCAAGTGTGATTGTTGTGGAGCCATGTAATACACTTATATACACCACCAAATGCCAGGGACAAAAAAGTGTCAAAATAGGGTGGGAAAAAGGGACATGGGGATTTTCACCCGGGGGGACAGTGGCCACTTTAAACTGCGCATTTTGTAGGTATGACTGACCGGTCATACCTTTCATGCAGTCTCCATAAAAATTTAACCCTTTGTGGCCAATTGATCCCAAGAGAAAAATCAAAAAATGGTGTGTTTTTTTTTTTTACATTTTTTTACCTTTTTTTTTTAATTTTAATAAAGTGAATGGTGGGTTATCCATATAAATAGGGTATCAAATGAAAGCCCTATTTATGCTTAAAAAAACAGTATATAATTTATGGGGGTGGAATAAAAGCCTAAGAGGGAAAACACTGTTGAACAAAGACATAGTCAAAAAGGTCAGAATTGCTCCGGTCCTTAAGGGAAAATTACCTCAGATTTTCCCGGTCCTTAAGGGGTTAAAGTATAGGAAGGGACTGATTGTGCAGGCGCATAAATGCCAGTGCAGCAAGATGCCTACCTCTGCATCTGAAAACAAGTTGGATTTATCAATAACGCCAGGCTTATTTAGGGTAATACTAGTATGGATATGCTTTGGGGGGCACTTTATTTTCAGTGATAGTTACGCTGTAATTTCTTAAGTATTGGGCCTAGTTACACCTTATGGACCACATCAAATTTCACTTTTCTTGCTCCACAATTGAAAATTAGGTTTCACTAGTTTATTGTTTGGTGTACGTATGCAAACTATATATTGCTTTTGATTTGCATTTGGTACCGAATGTAAATACATTCCCCCAAACAGAGAATCCTATATGTGATGTCAGTATTAACTGTGAGCCCTGTTCACTCCCTCAATGTGATATAATGGATCTCAGTGGGGGAGGTTCACTAATAGGTGATAAAGTAGAGATACCTTCTCCAGTTTATCACTTCTCCAGTTCCTATGTTATTCTATAGAGTCTATTTACTAAGTTCTCCAAAGTTGAAGAAATCTTATGCTCCATAGAATAACATAGCAATTGGAGAAGTGATACAAAAAATCACCGCTTGGTGAATCTCCCCCCAAAGAGTTAAATTTAAACTACGTGTAGGGAACTGATTAGATTGACACCCTGCACTTGCTGGACACTCGAGGCGATCACTGAAAGCCCTGATCTGTATTACTTGTATATTGTTTTAGAATTTGGTCATTGTATATTGTAAAAATATTTAATTCAAGTGGAGCCAAGAGACCAGCTGGAGGACAGGCGGCCTGGCTGCTAAAAAGGGAGCCTGACAGACCAACCAGCAATAAACAGAAGAGTATGCCAGCAAAATACAGACAGGCAGGCATTCAGACAAGTAAAAAGGCAATGTATCCAGGACATTAATATTATTGAAAGTGGGCCAACCACCTAACTGGTTCCACAGTTTTTGCCTCCTGCCCAAGCCCTCTGATTGAACAACTAAATAAGGGCATCACCATAATACTTTATTTATAAAGATCAATAGACTAACGCATGGTATACAACGTGCTGTTAAAGGGATAGTAATGTTTCATAATAAAAGCAGCTCTAATTAATCATCATAGTATTTGGACTTTGGAGAATGTTATTTCAAATCTGTCAGAGTTGTAGTTCAAGAGTAATTCAATGACGAAGAATCCCCCTCCCGCCCCTTTTACTGATGTAACACTGCTCAGCCAGATCAGAAGGGAGGTGCCCAGGTAGACTGCAGAGAGGGACAATCTTCAATTAAGATAAGGGAAAAACCTGAAAAACTTGTCAAGGGGGGCAGGGCTTTCATTGTTCTCATAGGAAGAAGATTGTCCCCTGCTGTTCTCTGTCTGGTCTATGGACTGCATTCCACATCTGAGAAGAGATGGCTTACACTAGGTAAAAGGGGTGGGAGGGGGAAACTTTTCTTGTGAATATCTCTCAAACCATAAAGGTTTGAGAGATAAGACTTCTATCGTTCTTCATGTTTTTTTTTTTTTTTTTAATACCTACAAAATAAAATAAAGATAAAACAACGTATTACTATCCCTTTAAAGGGAAACAGTATAGCTCTCCTGGTATTTTGTTTCTGTATTTCGCTCTAAGCCCTGCTGTGAGGTGGTGGTCCTGAAGGGATTGAGCAAGAAGGATCTGGATAGCTGTGTTGAGGCAGTATTATATCCTCCACAAGTAATTTTTGTCATTGTGATTAATATCCATGACAAAGTTCCAATGTGAGTATATTTCTAATCTTTGTACTCCTACAGATGGTTAAGATTTCTACACTATGATTCTCTCTACTCTCTTTAGTGTTTTTGAATGTGCAGAGAAAGCCTACATAATTTTGTTCTTTGATCAAAGAACAATGCTCTGTTGGTAATTTCTTCCCTAATTAAATACAATGCATCAAAAATTTGGTAGGCATGGGCACTACACTCCTCAAGATGAAACCCACTAAGTGTTATTTCTTTTGTTTCTGTAATAGTCACACACACACACACATACATATATAATGTATATATATATATATATATATATATATATATAATGTGTGTGTGTGTCTTTGTTTTAAGGGGCACTACATAATGGTCTGCACGGTTTTGCTTTCTTCAGAGAACAACCGTTACCAACTTGCTCTGGGGGGTCATGCACTAAGATGAGATAAAGTTGTGATAAACAAGAAAGAACATTAATTCATGTTATTCTGTGGAGCATATGTATTAAGATCTATTTAACTTGCATAGGCTACACATAATAAAGTAGGAATTGGAGAGTTTATCATACTGAAGAAGTTAATGCCTCTTTATAACACCTTACTGCATCTCCTCCATGTCTTTTAGAATTTTCCAGAGGTGAATAATTTGTGCTGTTGGGCAACAACCTCTAAGATGATGGGATGTATGTACATTGTCCAGCTTTACAAGGAATATGCTAGTCTACTCCATGCTTAGCAGCAGTGTGGAAAGGAATGGTACAGGGGCATTTCTGTATATAAATAAAACATGCAGACTCATGACAATGAGGTTTTATTTTCATAAAACACATTTAACCTATGCTATGCTCCCCATGAATATTACCCTTTAATGGAATGCATCATAGTTTATTTGGGGGTGGGCGGCATTTTATTTTAAGTGATTGTCTTTTGTAAAATAGTTTATTAGAACTTGTAAACCGAAAAGAAGAAGCACCACAGGGTCTCCCCCTGTGCAAATCACCAAACAATATAAAGGACCACCACCAAACACCCTTCAGGTGGCTACTAACAGAAAGAAATGCTGAGATCAAACATATACATAAGTCTCCACATATAGAGTTTCTGGGATCTTAAACCTGCCCCCAGATTCAGTATATGTATGAAGTGTGAAAAGTTATAGGGCTGCTCTTCCAACACTGGCTCTCCTCAGCGGCAGCAACATACACAAGTATAAACAGAAGAATGTGCCCGGTAGCGTAGTACCGCAATAACATTGAAGCTGTCGAATAAATCACAAATGATTACTCAAATGAACCAGTGGTCAGACGGAGACTGCTGTCAATAGACTGACAATAGAGCAAGTGGAGAAAATTACCTCTTTCAGTTCGGGTAACGTCCCAGACTCATGATACACAGGAGGCTGAACTCCAAAATAACATATAAAACATTTTTTTATGTGTTAAAGGGATAGTAATGTCCCTTTACATGTTTTTCTCAGTTTGTAGTCCTTAAAAAGTCGAGTTTAACACAAAAAACGTATCTCTCAAATTGCAGTGGTTTGAGATATACAGGCATTTAAAGTTTGATATGTCCTGCTTTCAGCTGTAAAGCTGTCAGCAGGAGATCCATGTCGGCCGACATGGAGGCTCTTCAGCAGAGCTGCAGTTGCTTTTTTTTTTAAACAGAATGACTGCATTGCAATGGTCTACTAAGTGTGCTTGTAAACCAGGCACACTTGGTAGACCATTGCAATGCAATCATTCTGTTTAACCCCTTAAGGACCCTTGACGTTCCTGGTGCATCATGGCTGGATTTGCTTTAAGGACCAATGGCGTACCAGGACCATCATGGAATTCCGGGCTCCCCGCGCGGCTGCACACCGTTCAGGGAGTCCGGAATCGGATTCAATTAAAAAAAAAAAAAAATGCTCCGTGGTCCTTAAATGACCGCCGCGTGCATGTGCAGCTGGTCCTTAAGGGGTTAAAAAAAAAAAAACCTCGATTCCGGCTCTGCTGAAGAGCCTCCGTGTCGGCCGACGCAGATCTCCTGCTGACAGCTTTACAGCTGACAGCAGGAGACGTCAAACTTTGAATGAAGATATCTCTCAAACCATTGTGGTTTGAGAGATACATTTTTTGCATTAAACTCAACTTTTTAAGGACTACAAACTGAGAAAAACATGTAAAAGGACATTACTATCCCTTTTATTAATGGATTGTGAAAACATGTATATAGTTTTTTTAAACCTCAAAGCCCCCCCCCCCACACTTTTTTTTTTCCATCTATGAATGCAACTGAAGCCATATCAGTTACAACACTGCAAGGGAGAATTTAATACATTGGGAGATGGAGGTTAGAGAACATCACGTTTTGTACAGTTTTACTGTGACACATTCTCTGTTTGTCTGCACTTAGACAGAGGGGGTCCGAGTGTCTGTTAATGTACTGTCTGATCTGAAGGGGACTCCTCTGCTGTTTGTGGTCAGACAGAAGGAAGCTGTGGTGTCATTCCAGGTGCCACTCTCCCTTAGGGGACTGTAAGTACTTAAACCACTATCTTATTCTAAACTGTTCAGTTCACCTTCTTGCCCTCTTCCATCTTTTTCTATAATGTTGATCAGTATAACTTACTCTGTTCTTTCCTTTTTCTTCTCTCAACGTCACCTTCTCCATTTCCAGCAACATTCATACTTTGCCTTTCTCCTGCAATTCCAATTTCTCTTGCTTTTCCACTCTTTCATTCTCCCTACATTTCCACCATTTCTTGTAGTTTTTCAGTTCTGCCATTTTGCACACTTTCTTCTGCTTTCCTTCTCTCCTCCTTTCCAGCTTTATTATTCAACTGCCTTTTTCCACTCTCTCGTACCGTTTTATCTTTTTTTTTTTTTTTTTTTTTTCTTTCTTTCATGCTCTGTCATTTTTCCTTTCCTTCTCCTTTTCCATGGTTCCCCATTCTATTGCATTTCCCACTCAGTTGTCTCTGCATTTCCTTCTCATTTTCCCACCTTACACAATTTTTCTCCTTTTCCAGACTCTCCCTTTAGTATCTTTCTCTTTCATCCAATGTGAAACACAGGAAACATGGGGTAAAATAACCTTCCAGGAGGTCAGTGCACTTAAAAGGATTTCTGGAGATGGAGGCTCCCTCCCTACCTTACTTTACCCCCCACGAAACATGCTTAGTTTTAAAGTGCACAAAAAGAGAAGCAATAGAGGCTCTTCATTTGTGCAATACCTTCAAATTGTATATGTCCAAACCCCTCACCACCACCAATGAAAATTTACTCACAAGATCTAGTGGCTGGAGATACACATATGTGTTATTCAGCTAACAGACTAAAGGGATTATTATAGTTGTCCCTCAACCAGCTTTCTTTTTTCAGAAGCACCATTTGTTACCTCCTCTCCCGGAGTGAGACACATGGAATCCAAAAAAAAACCAAAAGAAAGAAGCTCCATTAGTGCCTTGTCACACTAAAATATGATCACAATAAATATATTGCGTTTTCCACTCACATTTATCAGTGGCTGTGTGTATGCATATAAATAGGCACAGCAATAACAACTTGCAGAGAGAATCTTATCGTCTCTGCTCGGTCTACAGTATATGATGACTCCATTTCATATGGATATGCAATACAGTGGAGATATGTGTGATTCAGATCAGGAAAAGATAGAAGTGAGCCGCTCCAGACATACTTTGTTTATTATTCCAAAAAACGTTTATTATAAAAACTAAAATAAAGTAAAATATAATGATAAAAACAATCAATATTTGAACCCACAATACGAAGTGTTTTGCATCGATCCATGCTGCTTCTTCAAGAACTGTATTCTATTTTAAGGGGTCTCCTTGCTATGTTTGACACGAGGAAGACTTGGGCAAGGCCAATGCTTTGGTTGTTCCCCCTTTAACACTTCCTCATGCCAAATTGATCTTCCTAGGGATGCCTCCGGTATTTTATGCTCCTTTTGCTCTGTTGCCCCAGACAGCATCCTGGGCCCTCTTTTGTTGAAATGGTGGGGGATTCTTCAGCTGTGAAAGGGGACTTTGATGGGGATGATTTGGATTTGTCCTTCACTACTGTGGATTCTTTTTAGGAAGACCCTCGTTCTCCCTCTGAGGGTCTTATCTGAGTTGTCCTGGAGACCCTGAAGGTCTCTGAGTCCTCAGATTCCAGTTCTTCTTCCCCTGATATTTTTAAAAGGAGTAAGAAGGAGGCTTCCGTTTTTCCTCCACACCATTCCTTAGACCTGGTGCACCTGGAGGACTGGAAGATGCTTGGCAAGAGGTTGTCCCTTCCCAGACATATCTTTCTTGTGTCTTTTTTTTTTCTCCAGTGCCTTAGGGCAGTGGGCTACCCCCCTCACCAGCAGTGTACTCTCCAATTTCTTGCCTTTCCAGACTTACAGATTTGCCGCTGTGGATGCCGTTTCACTGAAGGACTAGGAGATACACCCCTGGATTCCCCAACCTTTGTAGCTTCTGGTGCTGGTTTACATCCTGCTTTTTCTGTTTGGGTGACTAGGGCCATTTCTGTTTGGAAGACCAGGTTTTGTAGGCTGTTTATGTGCATGTACCTAAGAAGGATGATGTAGCTATCTCTAAAATCCTTGAGTCTAATGCGTATCTCGAAGAAGCAGCCTCTGTTGCTAATGAACTGGTTGGCTGAGCAATTTTCTAAGCACTCCTTAGTGTCCCTTCTGTTCATGGGTAAGAAGTTGTCTTGGCGTAGAGCTGGAGAAGGTTTTTAGTCCTACCACTGGAGGTAAGTGTGCCTTATTGCCTCATGTTAATGCTAAACATGCCTTCTTTCTATGGAAGATGCATGGTTTTCATTTAAAAATATAGACAATATGCTGGGGAAGGATGAGATGTGGATGGGGTGTGGGTTGAACTGACAGGGAAGGAGCACCAATGGGCAGAGTTTCTTAAGAAACTGCCTGCACCCTGGAGAATCAGGCTCTGCCCTGGAGAGTCAAAACAGGAGTCTCCTGGGCAAATCCGGAGAGTTCCCAGTTGTGCCTATAGGGTTTCTGCCTAAAGATATCCCTGAGTTTCATATTTACCTTGAGAATGTTCTTCCTTCTTTGTCCTGCTCCATCAAATAAGCAGGAACATTTTCTTTTTGGATGTGGTCAGGTACTTTAAGTACTATGTTCATTGCATACAGCCCTTTTGAATGTCTGATTCTCTTTGTTATTCCTGAGGGCCCTTGTGCAGGCCAAGGTGACAGTGACTTCTTGGATAATGGCTACCATTTACCAGGCATATGTTCTAAGGAAAAAGCCTGTGTTATTTTAAGTTATGGCTCATTCCACCAGGTTGGTGGGTGCCTTCTAGGCCTACAAGAAGCAGGCCTCGCTACAACAGCTACATAAGGTGGTGATGTGGTTGTCTTCCCACCCTTGTTAAACATTACCGTGTCAGTATGTTGTCTTAAGCTGAAGCCATTTTCAGTTGGAAGGGCCTAAAGGCCATTATTCCTGTGTAGGTGTCCTTAATCTCTTTTGCAGTAACCTGTTGGTTTCTCAGTTTGCTGTGTTGATGTCTGACACCTGAGGTTCATGTTGTTCCACTTAATCTCTGTTAGAACTGGTGAGTGTTTTGAGGAGTTTATCTTGTGCCCTCCCTGGAATATTGGTGATGGTATATCCCCATGGTTCCTGTGTTCCACATTGGATGAAAGAGAAAAGGAGACTTTTGTGTACTCGCCAATAAAACGTTTTCTTTTAGTCCATATGGAACGCAGGAACTCCCTCCTGGAGAAAAATCAGCTGTTTGTTTTCAAGGCAGGAAGTTTGAGTTCTGGTTTAGGTGATCCCTTTTCTTGCCTCACTTCTGTTTTCTTTGATCTTTGCTATATGTTAAACTGATTATGTTGTATTGTGGTAATGTCCACCTCTGAGAGCCTTTTAAGGCAAGTGCCCTGCCTTCTTGGCCAGAGGATATTTTACCCCAGGTTCCTGTTTTCCACATGTCTTAAGAGAAAATGATGTATCAGTAGGTACACAAAACTCCCCTATATTGCCTACACTGCTTTTCCCACTCTTTCTTCTACCTTTTCCACTCTTCCCTTCTCTGCCAGCCTTTTTTTTATTTCTCTCTCTCTCTCTCTCTCTCTCTCTCTCTCCCCCCACCCTGTCATTGTCTCTTTCGCCTTGCCCTTCTCTTGTCTGTTTTGGCTTGACCTGCCCCCTTATATTAACTCACTCAGCTCTATATTGGTACACCTTACTCCACAGCCTACTAATTCAGTCCTCCTTACTCCATTCTTGTCTATCATTACTCCCTGTAATTGACTCTGCCCTACTCAGTAACACATTTATTGCATCTGTTCCTTTTCAGGTACCAGCGTAATTACCTGTACCACAATGTTGGGCGCACACTGTGCCAGCCACCAACCCGTGCAGAATCTGAGACTCAGTCATTCTATGTGGATGTTTCCACCCTGTCTGATAAGAACGTCACATACTATCTACGTGTCACTCACGTGAAGAACTTTGTGCTGAGGTGTGAGAATCCTGTGCATTTGTATGGGGATGGGGTGGGGTGTATTTTTTGTTTTTAAATTGGTGTGTGTGTAAAATGTGCATGTAACAAAGTATTTTTTCTATTTCATAGGACAGGTGACCGATTCACTTTTAATGCAACTCCTGCTCAGCCACAGGTATGGCACATGACAGATGACAAATGCATATCCCTGATTTTGTATCAGTAGGAAGTGTGAGGCATATAAGAGGAGGTCAGTTATATGTATAAAGAGCAGTTGTGAAAAGTACATGTCTCTCATATCTGTGCATTAGGACGGGTTGAGCATTGTTTTTCTTGAGGTCTCTTCCCTGTATTAGCAAAACTGAGTGTTGTTTCCACACAAGGGTTGTGTGTTTTTAGTATGTGCATTGCAGGTGGCAATCATAGGTGTGTGTGTGTGTGTGTGTGTGTGTGTGTGTGTGTGTGTGTGTGTATGATGTATGTGTATATAATATATACACACACAGAATGAGTATCCCATTGCAATATGTGATAATACCTTTTATATTGGACTAACTTTACAGTTTGAGTACAACAACCTCCCTTTATCGTCAAAAGCAAACGTAATATCAAAATGAAACATCCAAGTCAAGTGAGAGGCATTTTATTTTCCTTTTCACATTTGTTTGTCTTTAATGGATTTATCTCTGTCTCTCTCTTTGCCTGCCATCCAGCCACCTACTGTACATTCCTTTCACAATGAAACTGTTATGACCTCTGTTTTACCATCTTGTGTTTTCTTAACTCAACTGTTGTACCTTTCATCTGACTTGGATGTTCCATTGTGATATTTTGTTTTGCTTTTGACTTGATAAAGGGAGGTTGTTCTTATTATGCCTGAAGAAGAGACCTAGTTGTCTTGATAGCTTGCATCCTAGAGCCACTTGGCCAGTAAAGGTATCATTTGTACTCTAACAGTCTCCTGCAATTTCAGTGGCTAACACAGTACCCCAGTAAAAGAAAAAAAAAAAAAAAAAAAGGTATCCTAACACATTGGAATACTCATTTATTTGCATCTACTTCACTGAATATTTTGAATATTGAATATTCCCATCAGTGTTAGAGATGTGTTTACTGTAGCAACTTGTCTTTCATCATTGATTACTCATTTATACATTGATAAATTACTTGAACATTTATCATTTAGATGATAAATGCTGCGGTATTGTCAATAAAATCCCAAAATGCAATAATATTTTTTTGAATAAAAAAGACGCTTAATGATTCCTTAAACTTGAAAAATTGCCCAGAGTTTCTAATTTCCAGAGTATCTTTTTCTTATAAACATGAATCTATGTTATATGAGTAAATAATGTGAGGAATGAGCACCTGCATTGTGAAAGATTCAGGACCCAATAGAAATTATGAGTGCTGGTATAACTGACCGTTGTGTACTGTAATAGTCTTCTATTTTATGCCTTGCTTTTTGGGTATCATGATGTGTGATGGTTGTCCTGACGAATGTATTGAGAGGAGGTGAAAGGCACATCTATGTATTAATAGGTAATGAGGAGTGATTATAGGTGTCCTGATCTCTCAGTATTAGGTCTTCACAAAGAAGTGCATTTCCTGGTCTCTATGTGTTGTGTGGGTTTGATAAGAAGTGGTCTTAAATTCTGTATATTAAAGAAGCTGTAATGATTCATAATGGGAAATATATATATATAAACGCACACACAGATGTAATGTTGGTGCTTTTCCTGCTGAGTAAAAAATGGTACTAACCTCTGTGTAGTGATGCTTCATTCAGAAATTATTACAGCTCAAACTTTTGTTATTCACCTGCAATTCTCTGTTGTTGTCACCTGGCTGTGCTGTTTTTTTTCCTCACTTATGATGGAGAGCTGTAGTCTGATACTCAAGTTTGCCCACTGAGTGCTTTATAAAACGAATTGCTCCTGTACTCCACTTGGCAATGTATCTTGCAGTATATGTTTAGCCTGTAATAACTTTTGAAACCTGTCCTACACTAGCACTGGCCTTTTTTTTTTTTCTCGACGGGTTTTAGTGCAGTAACAAAGTGTCTGCCCTGAAAATGGGCAACACTTCATCTCTCCTCCTTCCTATCCCATCTCTGCTACAAATGGGGCCAAGTTTGCATTTGGCACTGCTGTACCTACTCTTTAAAGGGACTGGAAAATACTTGAGAAAAAATAGATACCAGAGTAGTGTAAGATGTGTTTTCTGCTGCATAAAACAAGTGTACTTTCATTGTTTGGAGCTGCTTAATTCAGAAGTTATTGAACAAAGTTAAAACTCTTTGTAGTGTTTGAGTTTAAGAAGTATGAGCCATTATAACTTTTCAAATAAGCATTTTACAGCAGTGGGAGTACCTAGGAAATGCTGTATAACACATACATACCACATATGCATCACACCACACACAAAATGTCATGAAATGAATTGTAGAAAAGATGAAAAAGTTCACTTGTTTCAGAAATTAGGCTTTTGACACACAGTTCGGCCAAAATATTTAAGCTAGCTTAACTCGCCAAGATACCCCATTTTAAGCAAATCCTCACTAATACATTTTTCATCATCTTTATGCGTTATGAGAACACTGTACAAGCTAAAACAACCCCATGGCTGCACTGACCCACTTTCTAACAAGGATCATTTGTAGTGAGTGGGTGGGGACCTCAGTAACTAGAAGAATTTCACTAGTCCATTTATATAAACATCTGCCCCACCCAGTACTATAAACTGCATGGAGCGTGTTTAATGTACCTTTCCAGCAGGTACTGAGTTTTTTAATTTTCGGTTACTAAAATAAGTTGGAGTGATTGCAGGCATTAGTTGGTTAAAATAATGTCATGTACTATGCCTTTGAAAACTTATCTTCCAGTGATCAACAATTGTGCATATTTAGACACATTTTTAGTGCGTTTCTTTATATACCGCTAGTGTAAAAGCCCGTGTACACGGGCCAAAATCTGGATGATGTTAAGAGGCCGGTCCTGCTCTGCGTCCTCTGCATTGTAGAGACTGCCCGAAAGCACAGACTGCTCCCAGCACAGAACTCTCCCAGCATTCCTACACCTCCCAGCACACAACTCCCAGCATTCTGTGCATTCGGGCAGTCTCTACAGTGCATGACGGCTTCTGACAATCATCCTAGCGAATTATTATATAGGATTATTATCATGTATAGCAGTGTAGATTTACTGAAATGTGTTGAAAAAGCAGCTAGACTGAGTAGGAGAAAGCATTTTGTAGAAAAGAAGAAAAGTTCACAGTGCTAAAACATCATACTAATTAAATGTTTACTGTCACATTAAAAAGTCTGTGCAGCTTGCCAGTCCTCACCCTTACATCTCATTGTATGCCCTTTTTGACTTCGGGCCCTTCCTCTATTTAACCCCTTACTCCCATTATGTTACTAGCGCTCACAAGCTGGACCCATGTGTGCTTGTTATCAGTTTAGAATTCATTCTGCCCAATTGTACATCTCTACAGAATTTGCTTGCAATTTAACATGAAATGCTAATAATATTGTTTCTAATGATGTTGTTGATTTGGGGGATTGCCCTTACAATGTTCATCTCTTAAAGCCTTCCATCTATATTTTGTCTGCTTTTTTTTTTTTTTATTATACACGTTTCCACAATATCTTCACTTTTTCTTTTTCATTCTGCTAACCTTGAGTCTTGTCTTTCTCTCCAGTACAGCCATGTTCTGTTATTATTTGTTTTTTTGCAGTATTTTAAGTACGTGTTTCCTGATGGGTTGGACTCTGTGATTGTGAAGGTCTCCTCTCCAAGTGCATTCCCTTGCTCTGTCATCTCCATACAGGATATCCAGGTGGGGAACTGTATGAATGCTGAATATTTTATATAATGAGGCTGGGAGTGACAAAGGGGATAGTGTATGTGGGCCATATGCAGAAAGAGAAACCGGAGTAGGTCTGAGTAAATGGGGGCATACATTGTTATTGATGGGCTTGGAGATGGTTCTGTGGAGCAAGGTGGTGGTGGCATTTGTTGTAAAATCCTGTACAGGAAATGAGATAAATTTAGGCTGTTGTATAGCTGAGTGCTATCTCTTCTCTCTCCTTTCAGTGCCCAGTGTATGACCTTGATAACAATGTGGCTTTTACTGGAATGTATCAAACAATGACAAAGAAAGCAGCAATTACCGTGCAGGTAACTATAACATAGTTGATGAGGTTGGAAAAAAGAAGATGAGTCCACCATATTTAAACTTTTGTCATATTTTAATTGTTGATACATCAGAAACTAAATAAAAAAACACCATTACAACAATTTCCAATTTTGGCCTAGATTCCATTGCAGATGCCTAGTGTTATCACTGCTATTGTCTAACAGGTTCCCATTGAAGCCTTTGGGACATTTGTAGGAAAAATCCTCGATAAAGTAATTAGTTGCAAGGTAATCCAGGCCTTTGTCCCAATGGGCAAAACAATCTCCCTGGGTCAACATCCCCCCCAAGCTGAAATAAACATACTAATAGGTTTTACTGTTAGTGATTATAAAGGTATTGGATACTTTTTATGAAGTACCTATAGTACCCTCAGTCCAAGCTCCACAGGCAAAGAATTTTACTTCCTTACTATAAAATGTGCCTGCTTCTGGTTTATTCAAAATCCTTTTCCTTGATGCCCCCTTGTTTATTTTTGCCCTTTCCTTTGAGTAAATTACCAGTGAGTTATTTGTATGGGCTTTGAATGTATAAGACCTGTTGGACAATTACCTGCATGTTCTTCCCTCGCTTCTTCCCTTTCTAACCATCGTCTCCGCCTGTCTTTCATAATCTCCCCTTAAACTCTGTACTGTGTCTGTGTATTCCCTCTCACATCCACCACTCTTGTATTTCTCTCTCACAGACCATCTCTCTCTCCCTCCTCCCACCTCTTTGTGTGAGTTTTCTCCTACCCCTAAGAGTGTGTCTATTACCTCTTTCTCTTACACCCCTTCCTCTCTCCCTTTCTCACCTGTGGGAGTCTTTTCCTCTCTCTTCCATCCCTCTGTACATGCATGCATCTGTCTCTAACCCTGTGTGTCTGCCTGTATGTGTCTCTTTCCCACCCTCTGTGTGCATGTCTGTCTCTATCCCACCCTGTGTCTGTCTCATTATTTTCTTGTATGTCTCTAGAGGAAAGATTTTTCCAGCGGCGGTTTCTATGTTGTAGTAGTTGTGAAGACGGAAGATGAGGCCTGTGGAGGAGCTATACCCTATTATCCTTTGAGCCCAGGTACTGTATACTCATTACTTTCTGGACATAAGTAGTTACTGTATAGATACTTGCCCCTTATTAACTTTTGTATGTTTTAGATATACCTGTTGAACATGGGAACCGTCAGAAGGCCCTTGAAGTCCTGATCACCAGAGCAATAAGCAGTATGTGGCTGGATTTGGAGAGTATGGTTGCCTGCATGTGCACGTCTGTGCCTCTGTATTCATTCATCTGTCTGAATAATGGCATCATGCTTTATAGTGCTTTTGTATTGACTTTCTTTGTTTTTGTGTCTCTTGATCCGTCTTCCCTTGCTCATTCTTTTTCTATAGGGAACACCTATGTTGGAGGGATGATGTTCTGTTTAGGTGTATTCCTGTCTTTCTACTTGCTGGCTCTGCTCATATCCTGCTGGGAAACATGGAGGTAAAAGAGGAAGATATGTGTGTGTGTGGGCATATTGCCTACCTAATGTACGCCTGTGTATTTATATTTGTACGTCTTTTTGGCATGTGAGTAGGTATGTACACATCTGCCTCTGTTTTTGTATGCGCATGCATGTCAATACCTGTGTTTTTTTTTGCAGAACTAGATATAATAATTATAAAAATGTTTTATCACAGTGGATAAAGATATTTTAATTTAAGTCTGAAAGGAACTTGTGTATCAAATGCTTATAACCTTTCAATGAAGACAAATGTGGCTGACATTTTGAAATTTAGAATTCTAATGATTCAAAATACATTTTAATATATAGGAATCTCTGAATTATTTGTACAGATGCTCCAAATTCAGGGTTTGAATCGGTGTTTCTCTCTTCATTTTTCTTTCAAGCAAGTTTTGGACATACCCACTCACAGGTGGCTATTAAGTCCCAAAATGATAACCCAAAAGGAGTATTTATGGAATTTTTAGGTTTTATAGAATTTTTTATTTAGTCTTGTATTTTACTATTTTTTTAAGCTTTTGTAATTGGCTGAATTCAATTAATCATTTCTTCATACAGAAAGAAGAAGTTGGAAGCTGGCTTACTGAACCCTGCAGGAGCTCTGAATGATGAAACTGGTAATTTAAAAATTAGATGAAATTAAGGGGTACATAGTGGGTGAGAAAGCTGGGGTATGTGGAAAAAGGATTGAGAGCATTAGGTTGGGAATGTTGGGTTGGGAAGAGAGATTAGGGGAGGTGATCTGTAGAGAGGGTTAGAGAACTGGTGGAGAGTGGCTTAGAGTTTGTAATAGAAGGTTAAGAGAATGCTGGTGAGGGAGAATAATCAGAGGAAGACATATGGAGGGTGTTTTGGCAGGAGCTAGGGCAACCTGGAGGCATTAGAAGAGATGGTGCGGTTATGGCTTATGACCCAGAGTGGTGTTGTGTGAAGTGATTGGGGGTGGGGCAGGGGTTGGTGTATCTGAATAGAGTTATTGTGTCAATCCACATTAGGAATTTTCCGACTCCTGAAAGGTGTAAATCATGAGCTCATCAGCTGCAAGAAGAGCATAAAATATTTAATGTCTTAGCTGTAATCCTTTATCTAAACTGGTTGGCTTGCCTTTGCATCTATGAGCATGATGTCTTTATACATGAAACTGTAAAGAACAGATGAGGATCTTAAATATGAGCTAAAATTACCATTGATGTAAGTGGGACTTCTAACTTCTGAAGTTGCAAAACAATTCATTGAAGAAGTCTCTAGCATTCAAGAGATTAAAAACCCAACTTACACTACTGGGAATTTGTATTCTTAAACACCCCCATCCAATGGAGAAGTCTAATCCAGAACTGATTGTCTTTTGCTCTCTACAGAAGGTCCAAAGTACAAGAAGATAAATGAGACACTAGAGATTAGGTTCATTGGAGAGGTAATATAGAAATGGACAAATATGTTGCATGGGCTGGCCCTCTGGTTTATCTGGCTGTACACATACGTCAGTGCTGGTATTTTTGGTAAAAAAAACCAAACAAACACTTGTGGCTTTCTCACCACAGGAAGAATTATACTTTTTATCACAAAATAGAACACTGGTGCAGTGTTTCACTCTTCCAGCGCAGGGAGCCGCTGCACATTAGTGCAGTTGCGTAACTGACGTCCACTCCTGGGCTCTTTAAAGTGAGAAGAGAAAAGTTTTTTTTATTATATTTGCAGATACATTATTTTTTTTTTTTCCTCAGTCCATTAGGGGCCACAGACACGTTGGTTAAACTTCCCTCAGCTGGGAGGCAAGAATTTAAAGAGTTAATCAATTATGTAAACTAATTCTTCTCACTCCTTAGCCCTGGTTAATGCTGTACGCTCCACCTACTAGCCACCTTTTGTCTACAAAGACTAGGAGAGGAAAGTTACCAGGACAAATAAACCAAGAAATGAAGGGGCACCCCAGCTCAGTTAGGGAAGAGTTTTCTCAGGATGGGACACCCTGTGTCCCCCATTGTATTGAGAGAAAACAATTAATTTGAGACACAGGGATCAGGGAATGTTTCAAAGCAGTCCCAAAAATATAAGGTGAGAGAGAGAACAAATGAAATTGGACTAAACAGTTGCTGCTTGTTGAACATTATATCCAAAACTAGCATCCACTGAAGGAGAAACATGAACCTTTTAGAACTTTGTAAAAGGGTAAAGAGAGAACCAGGTAGCGTCTTTGCATATTGGTGCTCCAGAAGCTTGGTGGGTGGTGGCCCAGGATATATTAATGCATCATTTGATTTCCTGAAACCCCCTTTATGGGGATTTCAGAAAACATTTCCCATTGATCTGATAGTCTGAAGAAATCAGTTGCGTGAAGATAAAACTTAGTAAGTCGTACCACATCCCAAATAATGTAGTCATTTTTTTTTTTATCACAATAAAGGTAATAATAGTTTTTGATTAATACAGAATGAAGAAACCACATTGTGTTGAAATTCAGGAAACACTTTTAATACAACTTTATCCTGCTGAAATATTAGATAAGTGGATCTCCGTGAATGAACCGAGTTTAGAAACCCTTCTGGCAGTGAACATTTGCTGCTGGAAACACTGCCTTACAAGTCAGTTGTTTGAGAGCTGATGAAGATACTGCTTCCAAAGGCTGAGACTGTAGCATCTTCATCACAAAATATAAGTTGTGTGGCTGTGTTGGATCTCTGTATCGAGGTGCAAGATGTGCTTTCCCCTGTAGGAAGGTCTGACTGTCTGGAATGGCTGCTAGTTTTCTTTAGAATAATATGGATAAAACATACTTTTTGAATTTGAGTGAAGTGAATTTTAGTCCTTTCTGTAAACTACATTGCAAAAAAACCTGAGATGATGTGACAGTTGGGATTGTTGAGGATTCCATTCAAGTCGTTCACAAAAAGAAATATAAATTCTCCAGATTAAGTGATAATTTTAGCTGAAGCAAGTTTTCTTGCTTTGAACATCGTCTGAGAATACCTTCTTTAAGAGCTAGGTTTCCATTTCCATTCTTCAAACCTACAGTGGATAGATTTGTATGACATACAGGACCTTTCATGAGCAGGTATGGACATATTAGAAATCACAATGTTTTCATGGAATGTTCCAACAGTGGATGAAACCATGCCCACTTAAGCCACAAAGATGCTGTAAGGATGATGTGGATTTTTTTTTCCCTTTTATCGTTGCAGCAACTCTTGAAATCGGTTATCAGCAGTGAGAACATATATGATATAATCACTGTAATGTCAATCTCTATGGTCTGTGGATCTTACATCTTGCCGCAGAAGAGTGGAAATGTAGTATTGAATCAGGAAGCCATCGGTTCTATTTCTGGACATGCCCATTGAGTTGATATCTCCTGAAGTATTTCTTGTTTTAATTTCCATTCACTTTTATCTGTCTTTGTTCTGCAGCTATAATCTATTTTTCAATTTTCTAACCCCTTTATGTATATGGTTAATATGCCAGGAGCATGTCATTCTTCCCAGTGAAAAATGTTTTTTTTACTCCTGGTTAAGCAGTCTTCTTCCTCCTTGGTGATTTCTGTGACTCTAGTTGCATTGATGGATTGAACTCCAATTGGTTGGGCCTTCAAGCGAGTCATCCAAACAAAAAAGTACTTTTTGAATTGATTCAATTCCAAAACATTTATGGGTGTTAAAGATTCTGTCCTTGCCCACTGACCCTAAGCTGAGAGGTGAGTGTAGACTGCTTCCAACCCAGACAGACGGGAATTGCTCATAACCACAGACAACACTGGAATAGAGAATGGCTTCCTCTGTTTCAGATTCTGTCTGGTTAACAGTCAGTGTAGCAACTGATGAGTTGCTAGAGACAATGTTATGTAGTTGTTGCAAAATGTTTGGTTCTTTTTTTTTTTTTTTTTTTTTTTTGTGAAAAATGTTCAGTTTGAGGCATGAAGAGGAACTGAATGAATTAAATTGTTGTTAGTGTTGGTGACTTGGCCAATGCCTTCAATTTGAACATGTGGTTTGATATTTTGTCCAATGCAAGAATAACCTTCTGAAGGGAACATGTGGAACTTCAGGTCGAGAAAAATCTTCCTACTATTAGGAGTAGTGTGTTGACTGCTTCAGGTGGATTATCCAACCATGGGTCTGAAGAAACTGTATAGTCTGTTGCAGATGTAGCTGAAGAGGTACACTCTTGGCTTTCATCAACAGATCATCCAGGTTAAGTGTTATATTCATGCCTTTTGTGTGTAAGTAAGCTGCTAGAGGGGTCACAACTATTGTGAAGACCCTGGGTGCTGTCACTGGTTCAAATAGTAGTATTACAAATTGATAGTGGATATTTTGGAAGGCAAATCTTAGATATCGCAGGTGATCTGGCCAGATAGGAGTGTGCAGATAAGCGTAATTGATGTTTGTTTGTTGATGAAAGTATTTGAGATTTCCATCTAATGGAAGACTTAGAGGGTGATTTCAAACAGCAACCTTCAGGCTGATTGGATTGGAATAGGTGGACTTTTTGTTTTTTTATTTGTCCAGGGTGTTTTGGGCTTTAATGGTTATCTTGTGAAGGCTGGTGAAAAAAATTGCCTGAAAGTGGTGTTTTTGGAGTCCCTGAAGGGCCATAACATTCTTTCCTTTTCAAAGCAATGGGGTTTGTTATGAGGTGATACAGTGTTTTTGCCGCCTCCTTGCTTGACACATAATTGTATCCAGGTTTGCCAAAAATAAGGCATTCCCCTAAAAATAAATGGCTGCCAGTGACCTCTTGCTCATATTTTCAACCAGAGAGTCCTATGGGCAGTAGTGGAAGTCACTGTACCTCTCGCTGCCATGAGACCCACCTCTAGTGCTGCATCTCCCTTATATGATGCTTCCTGTAGCTGATTGACCATGTGAAGATCTTCCTTGGGTACATCTTCTTGGATCACCTGAACTAAACATTCCTGCCATGATTCCATAGCTTTTTCAGACCCATTCAGAAGCTGAAAATGGTCTATAAATAGCTCCAGTACCTGTAAAGATAATTTTTGTCAGTTCTCAATAATTTTTATCAGATTTATCCTTACGATTGTATACTGAACTAGTATAGTGGTGTGTTTGGAAAGTCGTGGGATGGGAGCAATCAAAAGCTCTATAATTCATCTGCTATAAAGATGCCCTGCTATAATTAAGCAGGCAACGACTAGCTTTGAATGTATATTTTATCTTTCAAAAGTAGCCCGATGTAAAGAAACCCATCATTGAAGGAGACTGCACACCTGCTCCATCAGTCCCTTCCAGTAACCATATGGTGCAGTGCAGTCTACACAGTGGAGAACGGGGCTGACAGCGCAGGCATGCAGACAAGATAACTGCCCTGTAGCCTGTGTTACAGACTCCTTCAATGATGGATCTCTTTACATCAGGCTACTTTTAAAAGGTAAAATATATATCGAGAAACTAGTCGCTACCTGCTTAATTATAGCAGGGCGAATTTATAGTGGATGAAAGTTCCGCTTTAAATGTTGCTAAGCATTTTAGGAATGCTCAGTTTGCTTTCAGGAGTCTTCCATTCATCTCTGAGTTGCTCCATTTAATCATAGACTGGAAAGGTTATTGGTGTCATCTTCTTGCTTTTCAATATATTTTAGAGGGATCTCAAGGCATCTATTCTAAAACTTGCATTTTTCCAGAACTTCCTTAAATAGGTATTCTACTGATGACTAGCCTTAGCTATCCCTAGCCTCCTGTTCCAAAGTATTTTGTATAGTGTCCTTTTTCTTACTCATCATTATCACCCTCAACTTTCTCATCTGAGAAACTTTAATTTAATGGTAATGAGACAACCAGTTAGAATGTTGTCAAAGTTACTTGAGAATGTGAAGCATATCAGTGGGTATAGGCTAGATATCTTAAAGAGTAATCACATGCACCTACTGGTAAAAATATATCCAATATGAGAACATTCTACTACCTCTTTGTTGGCACTGAAAGAAAACTGTCTAGTAGGCCAAGCCTAGGTGAGTAAACTAAGGCCAGGGAGTGGCAAAAGTTTGGTCCACTTTAACTAAAAAAAAAAATATCATCTTGAATTTTCTTTACATATTTAAAAACTTCATTCAAAACTACCTATGTGTCTTGTTAACCAAATATCCAGCAGAGGTATACTTTAGGAAATATTCACACTTTTATTTCTGGGGAAAGTGAAAAATTTCCTGGTACTGTACAGAGCTTCATTAGCATATGACACGTGTCAGCCGTTCATTGATATAACAATGAGAGGCACAACCACCAACACTGGTGTTGTGAAAGGTCTGTTGGCAGCCCCTTACTCGAACTTAACTGCATTCCTAATGATGCAGCTTGATGGGTGCTTTGATGTGTTAAGCAATCAATAAATAAACTGCATTAAAATTGCCTATGTGTCTTGTTAGCCAAAAGACCAGCAAATGTACAGTTAAGGAGAATTTTCACTTTTTGGGGAGAGTGAAAATTTCCTGGAACTGTGCAGAGATTCATTAGCATATGACACATCACAGGAAATGCTTCATAGCATATGAAATGTCACTGAAAAGCTTAATTAGCAAATGAAACATCACCGGTACTGCAGGGTACCACAAATACCATACATTCGCATATGGTACCAAGTATGAATATCTCCTTAACTGTACATTTGCTGGTATTTTAGCTAGCAAGACACATAGGCAATTTTAATGCAGTTTATTTATTGATTGATTGCTTAACACATCAAAGCCCATCAAGCTGCATCTTTAGGAATGCAGTAAAATTGCAGTAAGGGGCTGCCAACAGACCTTTCACAACGCCAGTGTTGGTGGTTGTGCCTCTCATTGCTATGTCAATGAACGGCTGACATGTGCGCACCAACCAGTAATATTGGCAGGTGATCACTTAGCCCAGTGGCAAGTTATGCCTCTCCTGTGTCCGGTTTGTTGGTGGAACTCAGGAGAGGGGGAGTAAAACAATGTGGTGAAAGAACTGTCACAGGGGCCTACAACAGTTCTGTTACCACTTTGAAAGAGGCCATGGAGAGTGAGGTCTTCATTTAAACCAATAATACCAGAGGGCAGAGATGACCTTGCACATGCTGTACAATTCTAGGTCTGTTCCACTCCATCAGTTTTATCTTTGATCTAAATTACTGAATCTACTGCTACTTCCTCCCATAACTATATAAAGCACAGGGTACTTTTAAGAACTTTTAGTCTCCTGGGAAAAAGCGGCACCAAATATAGAATTTATATAGGGATCCCTTTAACCTACCAGAAGCTATAGATGTTGCCAAACATCTCTAACATTCAGGAGGTTAAACTGAGAAAAGCAATTCATTAGGTCATTTAAAGCTGAACTGTACATATCAGAAAAAGTGTTTTTTAGTGAGTTTTAACAGAACCACTTACTTAAATAGAAGTCCTTCATAAACCATATAACGCTGTATATATTTTTTGCATAGTACTTCCACTTTGTATTTGCTGTGCACCATATTAGGTTTGTGTTTATTAACCTCCAGTAAACAATGGATTTCTCAGTCTGAATGAGATTATCCATTGAAAGAGCCCCACTCATGACTGTAATGGCACATGAGTCTACTCAAGATAGTAATATGTCCCTGTTCAGTTACAGACTGCAACATTGAAAGAGCCCCACTCATGGCTGTAATGGCACATGAGTCTACTCAAGATAGTAATATGTCCCTGTTCAGTTACAGACTGCAACATTGAAAGAGCCCCACTCATGACTGTAATGGCACATGAGTCTACTCAAGATAGTAATATGTCCCTGTTCAGTTACAGACTGCAACATTGAAAGAGCCCCACTCATGACTGTAATGGCACATGAGTCTACTCAAGATAGTAATATGTCCCTGTTCAGTTACAGACTGCAACATTGAAAGAGCCCCACTCATGACTGTAATGGCACATGAGTCTACTCAAGATAGTAATATGTCTCTGGTCAGTTACGATGTATATTTCGTCTTTAAGTGACAGTCAACCTCCCATTTTTGCCTTTACAGAGCACCTCTGCCATAAAGGACTTGTTTGATTTTAAATGGGGCTGTTAATGGACTGAATGGTAGAATGATCTCAAACATATTATTTTACAATGCATTAGAGACCACTCTAGCATTCGTTGGGTTACAAGCACCATTTAAAGTGATAGTAATACTTTGTTTTATCCTTATTTTATTTTGTAGGCATTAAAAAAACATGAAGAACGATATAAGTTTTATCTCTCAAACCTTTATGGTTTGAGAGATATTCACAAGCAAAGTTTCCCTTCCTGCCCCCTTTACCTAATGTAAGCCATCTCTTCTCAGATGTGGAATCTGGTTGTAAGACCAGACAGATAACAGAAGGGGACAATCTTCTTCCTATGAGAACAATGAAGGCCCTGTCCCCCTTGACAAGTTTTTCAGGTTTTTCTCTTAAGTGAAGATTGTCCCTCTCTGCAATCTACCTGGGCACCTCCCTTCTGCTCTGGCTGAACAGTGTTACATCAGTAAAAGGGGAGGGAGGGGGATACTTTGTCATTGAATTACTCTAGAACTACAACTCTGACAGAATTGAAATAACACTCTCCAAAGTCCAAATACTATGATGATTAATTGAAGCTGCTTTTATTAATAAACATTACTATCCCTTTAAATCAATGGGAATTTTGAGAATTTATATTTCTTCCCTCTATTCCAATTGCTTTTTCCCAGAGCCCACTTTTCCTTGTGAACATGTCACCTTCATTTCACTTTTATAGTCAGCATACTTAACATTCTTTTGACACAATTCATGCTCTTGTATAGTACTACATAATTTGCCTGATTTTTTATTAAAAAGTAATAATAATAATAGTCTAGGTTCATTAGAAAGTAATCGTATGAGTGGTAATTAATGTTTCTTTCTCCCTTCTGCCACTACCAGCCTCACTACTCGGTAATGTATATGATAGTGTGTGGGTTGCCATAGATTACATTCGGGGCAGAAGTGCATGCAGTGGGTGTGGCTTGATAACACACGTTGGGCCTTATGCAGAATGTTGTTCAGTTATGATGTAAACCAATTTCATTATATGGGGGCTACCTTCTTAATAGATATTTTAACCCTAGAGAGGTTTACAACATATTTCTTTAGTATTCAAGGGGTAAAATGATCCTTTAAATGTATGGGAAATTTGTATTTATCCCCCATTTCAGAACTGCACCTCTCTAGTTTTCTTCATAAGGCCATTTGTAACTTGGATAATGGTCCTTACTGATAGATTAACATCTGGGCAGATGGGTAAGTTGCCTGGGGCATATGGCTACCTCTCCAATATGCGTATAGCTTCTGGTGACAAAGCCAACAAGGATGGAAGGAGGGCCAGAGCCTGGGTACCGCTGGGGCCCAAGATACCCTCAATTCATCACTGGGTACTAATCATCGCCTTGCATTTCTAACCCTCCATTAACGAAAAGTTGAGACAGTTACTGGTCTCTGCTCGTTTCTTGCTTTGTTTTTTTATGTGTGATAAATGTTTGTTCTGGTTGTCTGTGGCATCGCATGCACTTAATGACCTCATTTCAGGGAGGCTCTTTATCAAGGCACACGTGCATGTCTGTTTATGAAAGGATTTCCTACTGCTGAATCAGCTTGGAGATTTGAGCAGAACCCTAAAGCTGTTACAACACTGAGCAGCTACGAGAAAAGCTGCATTTCTCCATAATAAACACACCCACATACAATTACTTTATTAAGGCTAGAAAATCCTAATGTTCCCTATGATATTTGCTCTTGTGTTTTTGTTAGAGAAAATGCTCTTCAGTTAGTCCTGGATGTCAGGTCCATGGAGTTGGTGGACATGACTGTTTTTAGCAAGGCTACAGGACGTCAGTCCCTGCTTTACCGCACGTGATATTAACCCTTTAAGGGAAAAGTATACCCTCCACACTAAAACAAGCTAACAGTTTAGTCCTATCTTTGACTAAGAATAAACTGCCTCTGATCAGAGACTTGGAGCTACGGGTGCTGGGAATGACATGGAGCCAGTGAGCTTACTCAGGCAGAATCCTATGAAAGTTGGAGATGTCCATTCCCGCTCGCTGACCAGAGGCAGGAAGTGTAGCTTGCTTCTGCCCTAGTCTTAATTTACAGTGCTGGATTGACCACGTGGTTCTGTAAGCACTAAACCCTGAGCTGCCAGAACCTATTAGTGTTAGGGGCACTGGAAAAATGTTAATGTTTTTTAGTTTGGGGTATACTATTACTTTAAACGGATTACCAAGTGCGGTAAGCAGAGTCTGAGGTCCTGTCCTCCTGCTAGCAACTGTCATGTCTGACTCCACTGATCTGACATCCAGGATTGACTGACGTTATCTCCTGAATCAAGGCACAAGGGCAAAATCAAAGGGGCATTAGGATTTTTTTTGGCCATATTAAGCTAGGTGTGGGGGAGGTATTTATTTTCCTTTAACGAAGCAGCTGATTAAATTTCCCTGCAAATGGTTAAAAGAAACTGTGAATCAGTTGTATATCTGTGCATTGATATATAGCCCCCCTAAAAATTTGAGACCTGTTTACTCACACCCTGAAGCACTCCCCAGTCCTTGTTTGTACCCCTTAACCCTAACATTGCCCAGTACGTAGACTCTCTTGCTTCTCTCACTTTCTTGATGTTTGTTTCTAGGGAAGCATCCCATTGGTCCAAAATATGACTCATGTGGTTATGGGTCCTTGGGTAAGTGTTCTTCTGCTATAGGGGTTCTGGACGGAGAGAGAGGGACATGGTTTTTTTTTTCTCTGTTTAGCTTGTTTACTGCAGAAGGGGTGGGCTGCCTGTGGCCCTTCAACTGTTGCTGGACTACAAATCCCATCACTGGAAGCTGAAGTCCAGCAACAGCTGAAAGGCCTCAGATTGCTTACCCCTTCTGTAGGGGAAGGTTTGGTTGTTTGTGGGTCATGAACAGGTGTAATTTCAGGTGTGTGTGTGTGTGTGTGTGTGTCTGTGTGTGTGTGTCTGTGTGTGTGTGTCTGTGTGTGTCTGTGTCTGTGTGTGTGTCTGTGTCTGTGTGTGTGTCTGTGTGTGGTGGGTGTGTGTGTTTCCTGGGTGTCAGTTACTTGGATAGAAAGCTGAAGCTGATAAAGTGATCCACATGTATAAAATCAAATTGGAATATATTTGGGGCTACCCCTCTGCACTATAGGGGCTTTTCACCCCTAGATTGCTAGAGAAAAAGCCCAATTTTAATCACAATTTTTTTTTATTTATTATTTGGAGGGGGGGCGGATCCCAGTGGTGCAGTTGATGTACACCAGAATATTCTCAGTGTGCTTGGTTTTTATCCTAATGTTTGGAAGGTGAATGGAGTCCTTTGAGATGATAAGATTGTATGTATAGGTAAGGTAGTCCTGTGGACAAGGGTCTGATATGGAATATGGAACTGATCAGATGTACTGAAATGAGGGATCAGATTTTTAATTGGTATCTAGTGATTATGGAAAAAGAGTACATTTCTGGGATTCTTAGATCTGGAATTGTTATTTTTTTTTTTAAGTACGACTTTTATACCGGATTTGACAACATCAGTTTTGTTTCTGTAGCTGAGAACAGTACAATCGCCAGTCCTGAGGATGGTACAGACAGTCTGGTGTCTTCTGGGGAAGCTACATACAGCTATACAGGTATTTGTGTATCTATGCTAACACTTGCACTGTATGTGTCTATATACTGTATACATGCTTATTTATTTTCTATTAGGTTATATTAACAGTTCTGGAGCTGCTATATATGTAAACTATACATAACCTTTCTTAAGTTCTATAACCACCTTCATTTATACTGTGCATTTGTATATTTGATATGCTTTCTGTACATTTTTGATATATGAACCAATTCCCTCATGTCTAGCAGAAAAATAATGGTTTTTATTAAAGGAACACTGATACCTAAGAATGAAATTGGTTGGTATAACTTTAAATATCTTGTACTTACAGCTAGCATATGTAAAATGATTCATGTGTTATAGCCATAAAATGTAATCCTAAATTGATTTTTGATAAGAGTAAACTGTCCTATTTAGAGGGCATTTATTTAATTTTGTTTGTGTTTCTAAAATGAGAATAGCTAAAGTAATCAAATTGTGGTTAATGGCCAGTGCTCTTGTATTCAGAAAGGCTGTTTTCTTATGTCAGCCCATTTGCAGACTGTTCAGGTCAGTCACCTTAGCATTGCTGTGGTACATAGAGCCGTGGAAAAGGCAGGAACGACATGCTCCCTCTAAGCATGTTTTAGATTCCAGAAAACAAATACAGACATTTTTCAGCTGTTAGTATTAAGTTCAGGGTATTTAAGTGTATATAATCCTAGTTCATTCAAGGTGTTGATTTTCCTTTAATGTCGCTGTTAAATTTCTACTCAAACAGGTTTCTGTATCAGAACGTGATAAAGGAGTAAAACATTAAAGTAGAACTGTCATTTTGTGACAAATAGGTGCTTTTGAAAGACATTTCAGCACCAAGTATATTTGTTATCCTTTTTTTTTTATTTGAAGCATTAGATTATGAGATTTTTGTTTTATTTATTTGTCGGTTAACCTTTTGATTGTATGTGAGTTAGATAGAAATGCATTTCTAACCCCCCTGGTTATCAGATTTAATGCATATCTGCAAGGCATACCCAGTTTACACTAGCATTCCACACTGGTCTACATTATCAATTGTCACTTCCTACCAGGAAGTACTAGCCCAGCTGCATAAATTCACAAATCGATAAAGCTAAATACCTCAAAATATTTTGTGAAATAAAAACATGCATATACGTGATTATGAGTTTGAGTTGCAAGTACACATTTCACGTATACTATCAATCTACAGGACAGGTAGCCTAATTCACCAAACTAAGTAGGTGATATTCTGAACCAAAACGCCTGTACCATTAGATGAAATTGTCATTACACAAGATCTCGTTGATTTTAAATGGGGCTTTTAATTCATGGTATAGAGGGCTCCAACACATTTGCTTCGCAATGTGTTACAGATCTCTAGAATTCAAGGGATTAAATGCCCCAGTTAATTCAATAGGTATTTTCATTTACCCCCTATGGTGCAATTGGCATGTTCCAGAATCGCACCTATTTAGCTCAGTGAATTAGGTCTAGTATGCCAAGGCCAGTAAATATGGCCATGGTTACATAGTTACATAGTTACATAGTAATTTAGGTTGAAAAAAGACTTGCGTCCATCCAGTTCAACCCTTTTCCTATTCCTGTTTACCATCGCTGACCCAAAAGAAGGCATCTGACTCCAAATGGCAATCAGACTTCTCCCTGGATCAACAAGCCCTAACTAAATATTAATCCCAATACTAACGTGCATAGCCCTCTATATTATGCTCTTTTAAATAATTATCCAGGCCCCTTTTAAAGGCATCTAATGTATTTGATAGCACCACCTCCTCCGGAAGTGCATTCCATTCCTTTATTGTCCTTACTGTAAAGAAACCCTTCCGCTGTTGTAGACTAAATCTCCTTTCCTCAAGTCTAAGCGGGTGGCCCCTTGTCCTGTGTACTGTTCTGTTAATGAACAGGTCTTTTGAAAGCCCTTTATATGGGCCTTGAACATATTTATATAGTGTTATCATATCCCCTCTAAGACGCCGTTTCTCTAGTGTGTACAAGTTTAACTTTTCTAGCCTCTCTTCATAACTAAAACATTCCATTCCCCTTACTAGTTTTGTAGCCCTCCTCTGCACTCTCTCTAGTTCCATAATGTCCTTCTTCAGAAAGGGCGCCCAGAATTGGACAGCATATTCTAGGTGGGGTCTTACCATGGACCTGTAAAGAGGCATAATTATATCTTCCTCCCTTGAGTCAATACCCCTTTTAATACATGCCAATATCTTATTGGCCTTTGCCGCTGCCAGCTGGCACTGCATGCTACTGCTAAGTCTATTGTCTACCATTACTCCTAAATCCTTTTCATTAGTAGATTTCCCCAGAGAAACGCCATTTAAACTATATGTTGCATTTTTATTATTATACCCAAAATGCATAACTTTACACTTGTCTATATTGAATCTCATTTGCCATTTGCCTACCCAGTTACTCAATTTGTCCAAGTCCTCTTGTAACGAAGACACATCCAGTTCAGACTTTATTACCTTACTTAATTTTGTGTCATCGGCAAACACTGATACATGGCTTCCTATGCCCTCTGGGAGGTCATTAATAAACAAATTAAAAAGAAGAGGACCCAGGACAGATCCCTGAGGCACTCCACTTATCACGTTTATCCAACTGGAGAACTTGCCATTTACTACCACTCTTTGCATTCTATCTTTCAGCCAATTTCCAATCCACTCACAAACATTTTGCCCTAGTCCTATTTCATTCAATTTGTACAGTAACCTCTTGTGTGGAACCGTATCAAATGCCTTGGCAAAGTCTAAATAGATCACGTCAACCGCCTCTCCCTCATCTATATTATTACTTACTTTTTCATAAAATGCGATCAAGTTCGTTTGACAAGACCTATCTTTCACAAAGCCATGTTGGCTATTGCTAATGATATTCCTGTTCCAGCAGAATTCTTGAATATATTCCCTTAGCAACCTTTCAAACAGCTTCCCTACCACAGATGTCAAGCTTACGGGTCTGTAATTTCCTGGCTGGGACTTTGATCCCTTTTTAAATATGGGCACCACATCTGCTTTACGCCAATCCATGGGCACCATACCAGAAATAAAAGAATCCCTGAAAATCAGATATATCGGTCTGGCCAGGGTCTGGCTTAGCTCTTTAAGTACCCGTGGGTGTATACCATCTGGCCCCGGAGCTTTGTCTACCTTGACACCATTCAATTGTTTTAACACTTTATCTTGTGTTAGCCAGTCCCATGCTTGCTGTGACAGTTCTGTAAAAGTAGTTTGCAGACTCTTGTCCAATGGGTCTTCCTTGGTAAAAACAGAAGAAAAGAAATTATTTAAAATATCTGCCTTCTCTCTGTCACCTTTGACCATCTCACCCGTTTCAGCTAACAAGGACCCAACATTATCAGACTTTAATTTTTTGCCATTAATGTATTTAAAGAATTTTTTTGGGTTGCTTTTGCTCTCCTTAGCAATATTTTTTTCATTCTCCAGTCTAGCTAATTTAATAGCCTTTTTACAGGTTTTGTTGACATTTTTGTATTCTGCAAATGCCTCTGCTGATCCCTCAGCTTTGTAATGTTTAAATGCCGCTTTCTTGTTATTTATTTCATGAATTACTTTACTGGTTAGCCACATTGGTTTTAATTTGCTTCTTTTGTATTTGTTTCCAACAGGGATAAATTTATATGTGTATTTTTGCAATGTTATTTTAAAGGTATTCCACTTACCTTCTGTGTTTTTTCCTGAAAATATTTTATCCCAGTCAACGAGACCAAGGGATGAATTAAACCTGCTAAAGTTGGCCTTTTTAAAATTCAGTGTTTTGGTGGAACTCATATCAACTTGTTTTTTTGAATTAATCTCAAACGATACCATGTTATGGTCACTATTCCCCAAGTGCTCCCTTACTTGGATGTTAGAGATAAGTTCTTCATGGTCAGTTATTACCAAATCCAGACATGCATTCCCTCTGGTTGAGGTCTGCACCTCAACCACATTGTATGCATCTCACTAAGGCTGATATATTAAAGGGATATTAATACTTAAGATGTAAAAAAAATATGTTGTGGGGTTTATGTGCCTGAATAAAACAAGGGTACTCCCACTGCTGAGAGATATTTTATTAAAAAATTGTAATAGTTCAAACTTGAATTTTTTAGGTGCAATATAACAGTGGCCTGAAAATGTACAGTGGCGCTGTTGCTACACCATCCTATGGAGATTTATTGTCTAACGACCAGAGCAGTCCATAGGATGGTGTAGTAACAGCGCCACTGTAAATTTTCAGGCCTCTGTGATATTGCACCTAAAAAATTCAAGTTTGAGCTGTTTTAATTTTTTAATCAAATATCTCTCAGCTGTGGGAGTACCCTTGTTTTACTCAGGGGGATAAACCCTACAATGTATATTTTTTTACATTTTAAGTATTACTATCTCTTTAAGATAAAATGGAACAATTCTGGAGCAAACCGTCTGCACAACAGGGGACAAATAAATACATCTCCACATTCAAATTGATTTAATTGGGTCGTTTAACCATTTTCTTTGCTTTCAGTATCTCATCTTCCCCTCTATGCTAGTGTAACGCATTTAGGTACTTGACACATCCCACGATCAACCAACGTGTGTGGTTTTTTTGAAAATGCAACTGTCTGCCCATTTAGAATGGATGGCATTTTGTGGATAGATTTAAAAGAACAAAAACTATAATTCAATAAGCCCTCCACTATATACTTCCTTCAAATCTAGGATGATATGGGAGGCACAACTCAATTCGAGCCTCCAAATTCCTCCATGTCCCAGACTCTCTTGCAACCCTAACATCTTTCCAGAAATCTCCTCCAGTAAACTACAGTGGTAAAAAACAATTCACCTTATACATTTTTTTCTAACACATCCCAATAATAACCCCCACACTATGGCCAGAAAATCCTAATGGCCACTACATTGTGCCTTTGTTCATGAGAGAACATCTCCAGTCAGTCCTGGATGTCTCGTCTATTGAGGCAGACATGACAGTTGCTCGCATTTTTGCAAACTGAAAAGAGTGCATGAGCGAACCAGACGGATGTGCAATGCACTGCAATCCTTAACCCTTTCAGTGCCAGAGGGGTACGCAACACATTACCCCCTCTGGCACTGAAAGGGTTAACATGCTGCAACAAGTATAGTGTACTGAAGCATACACATGTACAGCTACTGTTGGTTATGTGCATTTAGCCCATATCTGGACAACTAGGTACAGTGCTGCTAGGTCCGTGCCCCTGTGTGTTTTGCTGATGACCTCATCAATGGCATGACTAGTAACATCACATATATCTGTAACATTTCAAATTAGCTCATCCATGAGATCAGTGTCACTTGTGATGTCAGCAGCAAAGCACATGGAGAGGAGTTATGTTGGAAGAATGTAACCTGTATTTCTTAGCTTTTGTGTGTTTGAATGAGAACTAACATTGAAGTTCCATAGTTTTTTCAGATGTTCAAATTGTTGAGGTTGGTTTACTCCAGAATTGCACCGCTTGTCTTAACAGAATAGTAGCACTTAATATGGAAAAAATATATACTGTAGGGTTTATCCTGCCAAGGAAAACCAGGTGCACTCGTTGCTGAGAGATGTTTTTATTCAAAAGATATTGCAGCTCAGACTTGCAAAGGAGAGGTAACTTTAGCGAGGCATATCTCTCAAACCATAAAGGTTTTAGAGATAAGCCTTACATTGTTTTTCATAGTTTTTTTTATGCATATAATATGGAATACATTTAAAATTAAGTATTACTATCTCTTTAAACACACCAGAGGCAAATTCCATCAACTGTCAGTATATAGCAGCCTACCATAACCTAAATAGCCCTACCTATAGTAATATCCTCTCTGTAGAGCATGTGCACCAATGAACACTGTGGGTGAGATGTTCAAAAAGTCGTCATAATGGAAAACTTGTCAGATCATGAGTTGGTAAAAGAAGGACAATATTTTGTGAAGTAAATCCGTCACGTTTGAAAATTCATCTAAAGAATTAAAAATGACGGTAAGAAGATCCCATTGAACATTGCCGTTTAAAATTCTGATCTTAAAAATTGTCTTTTATTTTGTCTTTGAAACGAACATTTTCAAAGAAACAAAGACCTTTTTTGTCTTTGAAACTAATTTTTCTTCTACATGTTTAGACCATTTTATAATTAAACATAAAAAAATGACGTTCAAACAAATATTTTTACTGAAAATACCTTACATTATGACGGAAGATTAAACCACACCCACTTTTAAGACGGCTTTTTCCCTTTGACAAGATGGCGGAATTGGATGCAAAAAATGGCGGAAACATGTCTGAGAATTGACAGATCATGGTGGAAGAACTTTTTTATTCTGATTACAGACAATTTCAGTTACCCCACATTCTGAACATCTCATCCAAATTTGAGTGCCAGAGGGTTACGGAACACATTGCAGTGCAATGCTTTCCATACCCCTCTGGCACCCAAAGGGTAAAGCTATGGACATAAATTCTCATGTTTTTTTTTTTTTTCTTTGTACCCTTTGAGTGCCAGAGAAGAATACCTCTCTGGCACACAAAGGGTTAAATTTAAATACCCACGGTTCTTCTATTCCAGTTTGTTATCTTTGAAAATAAATAAATAAATAAATAAATAAATAATAATACAAAATGCAGTACTCATCAGGGTCCTTCTCCCTGCTAATTTTGGTAAGAATCCATAGTTTGGGCTGTAGGCCTAAGTTTTTTTCATAATGTCAAATGGGAAAAAGCATTAAGTGTGATACTTGGAAACAACCCATCCACTTTATTATGATAGTTGCAGGGTTTGATTGTACTATCAAATTTAACCCTTTCAGTGCCGGAGGCTCGGGCCATTTCCTGTACCCTGCAGGCCAGACACATTTTCAGCATTTTTGCTATCCTTCTGTTTACGCTTGATTTCCTCTTGGGATTTTTAGTTAAATATGGAAAACTATATATTGTTTTTTTCAGAACGAATTGAGCTTTCTCATGGTACCTTACATGAACAGAATTTTGCATCGTGCAAAAATCTATGATGTCATAATGACAAAAAAAAGTGAAAATTTACTAATTTTGCTAAAATCACATACTATGTATCAAAAACATTTACCTTGATTGAAAAAGTTTCAATTATTTGAAAAAGCCCTGAGTCCCCCGAGTAAAAAAATACCAAATTTGTATAGTTTTACCTACGTCCATGGCTAGCGTAGAGCCCTAATCACCAGCAGCGCAAAATGACATTTTCAACTTTATAAACTAAAATGCGCATTCTAGGGTTTTTGTGGTAAAACTACCCTAAAACAGTGGAATAACTATATAAAACTATATATTTCTGAAAAGTAGACAACCTGCCGCATCTAATGAGGGGTAACTTACCTTCTTGCCCCAAGCCTGTTGTGCACAAATGCTTCCAGAAGGTGGCACTATAGGAAAAAAATGGCATTTTCTTACGTTTCTGCCCCTTCATCTGTATGGAAATCTGTGAAAACCATGGAATTTCCAACTGTATTCATTAGCTAGTGCTCTTAGGAGAAAAATGACACCTCATTGGTATGAGTTCCCCTACCTTAGTGGGCGCTACAAGTACCAAACTACACCTATTGCAACCACTAATTTTTCTAACATTTTCTCAAACATTACTTGTCTGTACACAAATGGTTATAACAACTACAGAAGTGAAGAAAGGGTACACAAACCATACCATTTTGGAAAGAAGACAACCTACCGCATCTAATGAGGGGTGACTTGCCTTCTTACCCCAAGTCTGGTGTGCACAAATGCCTCCAGAAGGTGGCGCTAATGAAAAAAAAAGGCATTTTCTTACATTTCTGCCCCTTCAAATGTACTGAAATCTGTAAAAACCATGGAATTTCCAGCAATATCCATTAGCTAGTGCTCTTAGGAAAAAAATGACACCCCATTGGCATGAGTTGACCTACCTCAGGGGGTGCTATAAGTGCAAAACGACACCTACTACAACTTCTAATTTTTCTAACATTTTCTCAAACATTACTTGTCTATACAAAAATGGTTATAACAACTACAGAAGTGAAGAAAGGGTACACAAACCATACCATTTTGGAAAGAAGACAACCTACCGCATCTAATGAGGGGTGACTTGCCTTCTTACCCCAAGTCTGGTGTGCACAAATGCCTCCAGAAGGGGGCGCTAATGAAAAAAAAGGCATTTTCTTACATTTTTGCCCCTTTAAATGTACTGAAATCTGTGAAAACCATTGATTTTTCAAATGTATTCTTTAGCTATGGCTCGTAGGAGAAAAGTGACACCTCATTCGTATGAGTACACATACCTTAGGGGGCGCTACAAGTACAAAACTACACCAACCTCTAATTTTTCTAACATTTTCTCAAACATTACTTCTCTATACAAAAATGGTTATAAGAACTAGAGAAGTGAAGAAAGGGTACACAAACGATACCATTTTGGAAAGAAGACAACCTGCCGCATCTAGTGAGGGGTGACTTGCCTTCTTACCCCAAGCCTGGAGTGCACAAATGCCTCCAGAGGGTGGTGCTAATGAAAAAAAAGGCATTTTCTTACATTTCTGCCCCTTCAAATGTATTGAAATCTGTAAAAACCATGGAATTTCCAACTGTATCCATTAGCTATTGCTCTTAGGAGAAAAATGACACCCCATTGGTATGAACTGAACTACCTTAGGGGGCGCTACAAGTACAAAACTACTACTGCTACAACCTCCTGATTTCTCTAACATTTTCTCAAACATTCTTGCGTGTATTAAAATGGTTATAACAGCTATAGAAGTGAAGAAAATGTAGCGAAACCATACCATTTTGGAAAGAAGATAACCTGCCGCATCTAATGAGGGGTCACTTGCCTTTCTACCCCTAAGTTAGTGTGCACAACTATTTCCAGAATGTGGTGCTACAGAAAAAAAAAAACTTTTTTTTTTTTTTTTTTTTTTTTACAAATCAGTCACTTCAAAGATACGAAAATGGTTCAACACCATGGGATTTCCTAGGAGGACCTCCTGCCAGCCTACGATAAATGGTACCCCACTGCTGTGGGATGACATACCATATTGGGTGCCAGGAGTGTAGCTACCAGTTGAACAAGGATGGGGAAGCAAACAGCGTATGTATGATTCTATGGCTATCAGTGGTCAGTCAGTGTACGTGAGGACCTGTGACTGCCAGTGAAACCAGGTGGGGGGAGGGGGAGGGGTCAGGCAGTGTATGTGGGTATATCTACCACTGGGCAGAGCGCAAGTATGGCAGTGGTGGTGGGGGAGGTAAGGTAGTACATATGGGGGATCTGTGACTACCACTGTGCACTGTAAGTCCCCCACATACACTGTTTGATTTCCAGCCTGAATCCAGTGCGTATTGGCACTTGGGTTTACCAGTAGGCAGTGGAACCAGGCTGGGGGGGTCAAACTGTGGGAATGGGACTGCCAGTAGGCTGTGTAACTGAGCTGGTGGGTAGGGTACGGGGGGGGATTGAGTCATTTTGTGTGCATGCCACAGGGATGTCCGATGCATTGCAAAGCAATGCAATTGACCCCCTGTCGCACACAGAGGGTTCTTTAAAAAAAAAAAAAAAAAAATTCTTCTTTATTCATAGCTTGTTGGGTGGCCTTAGGGCCCCCCAACAAGCTTTGAATGTAAAGCAATAGTAAAAAAAAAAAGTCCTGTGTGTGCCACAGGAGGGGGTCTAAAATGAACCCCCTCCCCTGTGGCACTCAGAGGGTTAATTTTTTTTTTGTCTGTTTTTTATAGACCTCATTGGGGGGCTTCAGGACCCTTCCTTATGTCCCCCAATGAGGTCTTAGTAAAAAAAAATATGGGCTAAAAGAATTGACCCTGTGAGTGTCACATGGTTCTCCAGCACATTGCAAAGCAATGTGCTGGGGACCAGTGCGGCACTCAGAGAGTTAATTTTTTTTTTTTTTTTTTTTTAATTATTATCAGACCTTGTGGGGGGACATCAGGAATTCTCCTGATGTCCCTCCAACAATCTCTGATTATAAAATTCTAAAAAATATTCCTACGTCTGCCACAGGAGGGGGGCTCTGCAATGAACCCCCTCCCCTGTGGCACACACAGGGTTAATTTTTTTTTTTTTTCTATTTTTTATAGACCTCATTGGGGGGCTTCAGGACCCTTCCTTATGTCCCCCAATGAGGTCTTAGTAAAAAAAAAAATATGGGCTAAAAGAATTGACCCTGTGAGTGTCACAGGGTTCTCCAACACATTGCAAAGCAATGTGTTGGGGACCACTGTGGCACTCACAGAGTTAATTTTTTTTTAATTATTATCAGACCTTGTGGGGGGACATCAGGAATTCTCCTGATGTCCCCCCAACAATCTCTGATTATAAAATACAAAAAAATATTCCTATGTCTGCCACAGGAGGGGGGGCTCTGCAATGAACCCCCTCCCCTGTGGCACACACAGGGTTATTTTTTTTTTTTTTTTTTCTATTTTTTATAGACCTCATTGGGGGGCTTCAGGACCCTTCCTGAAGCCCCCAATGAGGTCTCTGTAAAAAAAATACGGGCTGCAACAATTGACCCTGTGAGTGCCACAGGGATCCCCAGTGCATTGCAAAGCAATGCATTGGGGAACCCTGCAGCACTCACAGGGTTAATTTTTTTATTTATTTTTTTTCTTATTTATAATTTTTATTTTCAGACCTCGCTGGGCCACATCAGGACCCCTCCTGATGTGCACCCAGTTATTGATCTCCCAGCCGATTGGGCTGGGAGCTCAATATGGCGACAGAAGGAGAGCAAAAGCTCTCCTTCTGTTCACTCCTACCTCCGGTAGGAGTGATCTTCATCGGGGAAAGCCTTGTAGCGTCATCGGTGACTATGTCACCGATGACGTTGGGAGGCTTCCCCCGGTCCCGCCCACTCCTACCTGGAAGTTCGGGTAGGAGAGGAGGGATAGGAGAAGCTCTGCTTCTCCTTAGTAAATATTGATCTCCCAGCTCGATCGGCTGGGAGATCAATACCTGGGGGGACATGAGGAGTAATCCTCATGTCCCTCCACGAGTGCCAGGCAATTTTTTTTTTTAAATGCGGCCACTGCATGCCGGTTATACCGGCCAATGCAGTGACCGCATTTAAGCTGTAGAACGTACGAGCTTGGCACAGCAGGTACAGCTGTCCTCACTCGTACGTTGTACCCACTTGGCACTCTAGGGGTTAACCTGGATTCCAAAATGTCACCTAACTTAATTGCTGCAATCAAACTTTTATCAAACTCTGATTATAAAATACAAAAAAATATTCCTATGTCTGCCACAGGAGGGGGGCTCTGCAATGAACCCCCTCCCCTGTGGCACACACAGGGTTATTTTTTTTTTTCTTTTCTATTTTTTATAGACCTCATTGGGGGGCTTCAGGACCCTTCCTGAAGCCCCCCAATGAGGTCTCTGTAAAAAAAAATACGGGCTGCAACAATTGACCCTGTGAGTGCCACAGGGATCCCCAGTGCATTGCAAAGCAATGCATTGGGGAACCCTGCAGCACTCACAGGGTTAATTTTTTTATTTATTTTTTTTCTTATTTATAATTTTTATTTTCAGACCTCGCTGGGGCACATCAGGACCCCTCCTGATGTGCACCCAGTTATTGATCTCCCAGCCGATTGGGCTGGGAGCTCAATATGGCGACAGAAGGAGAGCAAAAGCTCTCCTTCTGTTCACTCCTACCTCCGGTAGGAGTGATCTTCATCGGGGAAAGCCTTGTAGCGTCATCGGTGACTATGTCACCGATGACGTTGGGAGGCTTCCCCCGGTCCCGCCCACTCCTACCCGGAAGTTCGGGTAGGAGAGGAGGGATGGGAGAAGCTCTGCTTCTCCTTAGTAAATATTGATCTCCCAGCTCGATCGGCTGGGAGATCAATACCTGGGGGGACATGAGGAGTAATCCTCATGTCCCCCCACGAGTGCCAGGCAATTTTTTTTTTTAAATGCGGCCACTGCATGCCGGTTATACCGGCCAATGCAGTGACCGCATTTAAGCTGTACAACGTACGAGCTTGGCACAGCAGGTACAGCTGTCCTCACTCGTACGTTGTACCCACTTGGCACTCTAGGGGTTAACCTGGATTCCAAAATGTCACCTAACTTAATTGCTGCAATCAAACTTTATGGTCAGAATAAACGAAATGTCAAATAACAGAGAACATTCTTTCAGATTTAAGTGTAGGATTCCCTGCAGTTTTCCGATTATACAGTGTATTTGAGTACTGATATACTGTACACCTATTTTGTCATAATGTCTATACCAAGGTTATCAATATTTAAACCTTCAACTGTTGGACTACAAATCCCTTCATTCCCAACCCATTAAGGCTGATTAGTGATGAAGGAATGAGTTGTCCCCAACAGCTGGAGGTCCAAAGATTGACTACCCCTAATCTATATGCATCACATTATATACTGTGTATCCTAATTTCTGCTGACCCTATGATTTGGATTGGAAAGATTTATTTAAAGGGATAGTAATACTTAAAAATGACAAAAATAAATAAATATATTAAGGTTTTCCCACTCGTATAACAAGGTAACACCCACTGCTGAAAGGTGTTTTATTAAAAAAATAGTGTAAAAGCCCGTGTACACGGGCCAAAGTCTGTGTGTTCGGGCAGTGTCTACTGAGCATGACTGCACAGGACAAACATACATCTGGCCTTCATTCGGGCAGTCTCTACTGCGCATGACTGCGTCGGACAAACATACATTTGGCCTGCATTGGGGCAGTCTCTACTGCACATGGCTGCATCAGACAAACATACATCTGGCCTTTTATTATTAGTGATTATTTGAGCTCGATCTTTAATTTTTTAGGTGTAGTACTACAGTGGATTGAAATTGTACAGTGGCGCTGTTGCTACACCATCCTATGGACAGCTCTGATCAATTGACCATAAATCTCCATTGAATGGTGTAGCAACAGCCCCACTGTACAATTTCAGGCCACTGTAATACAGCACCTAAAAAATTCAATTTTGAGCTGTAATAACTTTTAAATAAAATACCTTTTCAGCAGTTGGAGTACCCTTGTTTTACTCAGGGGGATAAACCTATATATTTTCTTACATAGTAAGTATTACTATCCCCTTTAATATGTTTTGATCCTGTACTAATCTTTTCAGGGTTCTTTTATTCTGATGATTAACGATCTTGGATTAGAGTCCAAGAGTCTATGTCCTATTCAGACTGCTGAATGTTTAACCAGCCTTTGCGACTAACTGGATATGCCAAGGGTGAATGTTTGACATCAGCCCCTTTAATGTCTCATTTCTCATTCCCAAGGTCAGGAGCAGTTCAAGCACCGTTCCCTATGCATCATGCGGCGTCCTCTGAGCTCATTCTGTGGTATTGGATGGGAACAAAAATTTAAATTTTTATTTTTTACTGTAATTTAATAAACTTCATATCATTCCAGACCTGAGAAAACCAGAGTGTGTGTTTGTGTGTGCTTGTATGTGCTCCAGAAGGAATAAGGAATGTGATTCTGTCCTTAAGTACAAAAGACTCCTGTTGCACAGTTTCGGTCTCTCCAAAGAAAGTCTGGCTGTATTGCCTGTTCTAAAGCAATTCTTAGTGGCTACAAAGGGAAAGAAGGTGGCTGTAACTTATGGGGCTGAAGTGGAGGACCTGTTGTAGTGAAGCATCCCATGTAGGACTGCATGTTGTATTGTACTTGTGTTTCTTTTCTCTTCTTGTTATCACTTATTGGATTTAATTAATGCTGTTAAATGTGAATTCTACTGTTATTTAGACCAACAAACATATTCTACCAATGAATAGTAAATAGTATATCTGTATGGGTAAAGTCAATGTTGCATTCATGTTAACAGGCCTTTCACAATTGTGAGACATGTGTATGTGCACTGAGTGAGATTGAGTGGTCATACATGGTGAACCAGTGAACCATTCTCTGATTGTAATTCTGACATCTCTTCATATATTCATGTCTGTCATTCAGAAGTATGAGTGTGTCTGTGGCTGAGTTGGCGCTCTGGTTTTCATTCAGGCCTCTGTAATATGCCATCATGTCAATGAATAACAAAAATACACAATGCCTGTGCATCCTGAGAGAAGCAGAATGTTAGGGCAGAGAGTGTTCTGAAGTTCTTTACTGTATGGAATCTAATAGCTGATCAGAGATAGAAAGATGAGGTGGTATGGGGATCTCAGTCACTGAAATCACAGGGATGTGCTCTCCTTTTAAATGTGGGATGTTCTGGCTTTAGGCCTCATCCCTTCCCGGGGGTTCAGACCCCACACTGGCATGGATGTCAGGTCTCAGTCCCATAGGTATACAAATATAACAAATACATAGTCCTGATAAGACCCATAATACAGTAATAGAGTACTGATGCAATGTCCCAAAACAGATTCCTTTGCTGGTCAGGTATAGAAGAAATGTAAACCCTTCTGTTTCTGATATGTAATATAACTCTTATAGTATACTACAAACAATCCTTTTTATATACTGTAGATACACGGTTGATGCTACAGGCTAACAGATGTAGTGCACTGTGGGATATCTATTAAAGCTTGTAGCAGAGCGGCAACTATGGCAAAGATAAAACAGCTGAACTCCAATGGACAGCAGAAAGTAAATATATATAGTAAAGCTTCTAGCAGTGAAGCAACTACGGCAAAGATAATACAGTTAGCAACAAGGAAGTGTGGAACCTCTAGTAATGCGAGGAATGGCAGGAATGGGGTAATGTCCAGTAGACAACGTGCTAGTAAATAGGTGAATGTTGAAGCTTGAGAGCATTGCAGCCAAACAGAAATTAAGGCGTATACTATGTGAAACTACAGAAATGGAGCACAGAATTGTGATGACTAGAGACATCTTGAATGGGAACAGAGACAAAGAATAATCAGTTCAGCAAGCTAGCAGTTAGTTAACTGGGGAACACAATTCTTGAGCGCAAAATAATAGTCCACTGAATCAAGGTGATTGTAACAATAATCTGATGCAGAGCAACAGATCTAGCAGGTAATTAATTGTGAAAAGCCTCCCAAAAAGTTCAAGTGATATCAGTCCATTCACAGATAATCATGTACAATCAATGGGAGCCCTAGATAAAGTAGGAATATCTGCTCCTACAGACTGGATTTTAGGCCTCAGAAAACGTGAGAATTTTTACAGTTGCTATCATGAAGTACAGGGTATGTAAGTGTATCTAAACAGGTTTTCTTTTTAGAAGTTCGCTGTCCTTTAACCTGCTTATTCTGTTGGTGAAGCCAGTGCAGCTCAAGGATATTGGCCATTCTCTGCTCTGGTATTTCAGAAGTATGCTCTCTCAGGAAACACCAAAAATTGCTAATTTGCATTCTTAATCTGTTCCCAGTAATTCAAAATTATATGATAATTTGCACAGACAATCTGCATGGTGCTGTGGAAAATATTGTTGAAGTAGGGTAGAAGTGGTAAACAGTCTAATGATGGAGAAACGGGGTGGGGGGACAGCCTGAGAGGCTGAGAAATGGTGGAGCAATGAGAGGGGACGGAGTGCCAAGGAAAGGTGGGTGTGGTAGTTTAGAGCAAGTATAAAGGTTATAAATAAGCAAGGAGTAGTTTGTTTTTGTTTTTTTTTGTTTTTTGTCTTAGAGAGGATTTACATATTAGATGAGATGCCTCCTTTAGTCATGCAAGTGAGTAAAGCAATTCTTGTTCACTTTTTAAGAAGTAGAAAATTGTAACATTTTTTCCATGGTCCTGAGACACTTTTGCAGATTTATATTTATGTCTTAGACCACTGCGAAAATTTTTTAGCCCTTTAACCCTTTGAGTGCCAGAAAGGTACGAAATCCAATGCATTCCGTACCCCTCTGGCACTCAAAGGGTTAAGGACCAGAGCGGTGTGAAAAGCATTGCTCAATCCCCTGATCCTTAGAAGTTTGTTTAATAGTAGCAGGTTCCCACTGACCTGGCCTCCGTGTAGCAGCCATAGATGGAAGTGGCCCCGTACATTTACTGACTACTGCTTGGTGCACTGAAAATCCTGTTCATTATTCAGTGAATAAAAGATTTTTCTCACCCATTGTGGTGCTCAAACCTGTGTGAATAGCCCTGCAGGTATTTTTTGTAGCTTAAGAACATTTGTCTAGACTGGAAATGAGATAGAGAAGGGAAAGTGGACGTAGTAAGACTAATGTACTGTGAAGAGCTGGAGCAGTTGTGGGACAAACCTTCTGTACTGTAGAGGAGAAATAAAAATCCCACTCTGTTTAACATGGGCTTTTAATTACCTGAATGCTAGAGACCTCTTCAACAAATTACCTCCAAATGCATTAGAGACATTTATCGTGTTCAAGGGGTTAAAAACCCCACTTAAATCAATGATCGTTTTGGGAATGTTTATTTGTCCGTTACAATAAAGTTAGTTTGCTGCAGAATTGCTCATATTCTTAGTATAGTGGGATCATCAAGTGCAGTTATACAGAAGAGGGCATAGGACCCTATGGTCAGAATAAACTGGGATTCATCCTGGAGCAATCCACCTGTTCCATAGGGAACAAATAGCAGTTCCCACCAATGTAAACTGGAGTAATTCTGGGGCAATCCGAAAGCACCATAGCTGTTACATTTCACTCATTGCACAGCAATGCATTGGAGAGCACGCTAGCATTCAAGAGGATAACAGCCCTGTTTAAAGTCATAGTAATACTTGTAATTCAAACCATTAAATTCTGTACATATTTACAAAATAAACTGAATGCGCCTTTTCCGATCTCCCAGACCTTTATGGTTTGGGAGATACGGGTCTGCAAAGTTCCCCCTTCCCTCCCCTTGTGGTGACGTCAACCTTAAAACTTACAGACGGAGATCGCAGTCCATAGACCATCCTGCGGCTCTTCAGCAGAGCCGTGATCAAGGCAGTTACAAAGAAATACTTCATTTGAATGGTCTACAGTGTGTGCTTGCAAACCAGGCACACGTTGTAGATGGTTCAAATGAAGTATTTCTTTGTAACTACCGCGATCACGGCTCTGCTGAAGAGCTGCAGGATGGTCTATGGACTGCGATCTCCGTCTAAGTTTTAAAGTTGACGTCAGTACAAGGGAAGGGAAGGGGGAACTTTGCAGACTTGTATCTCCCAAACCATAAAGGTCTGGGAGATCGGAAACGGCGCAGTCAGTTTATTTTGTAAATATCTACAGAATTAAATGGTTTGAATTTCAGGTATTACGATCACTTTAAATCAGTGCACATTTATATTTCATCCCTGTGGTTATTTCCAGAATTGCTCCAGATTTGTCTTTTAAACACAGGGCCTACAGTTTGTGTAGGGAAAGAGACAAAATAACTCATGGCAGGAACAGAGGAAGAGGGATTCCCTGACTGAAGAGAGATGGGGCAACATCCTGACACTGGATTTAGGGACACAGTCTGGAAAATACACATCAGATAGTGTAAGGACAGCAATCTCTACCCTCCTCTGACTTCTAACCCATGTTTCTCCGCAGACCGGTCTATGGAGAACCTTGTATCCCGCCCCCGGAATGAGTCACTAAGTTCTGTGGAGGAGGATGATTATGATACACTGACTGACATAGAATCTGATAAAAATGTTATCAGGACAAAGGTAAGGGGGTGACAGAGGGGTATAAGGGGTTTGGGGAGTCTGAAGATAGTGGAGTTCTGTTATCTGATGGATCTTGTAAGAAGACTGCAGGGTAGGGAGAGCAAAATATGAATAACATAGCATTTAGGGTTTGGGAGCTAAAGGGTTAAAAGGGAGACTGTCCTACTGGCAGCAAATATGAGTCTTGAAGTAAAGAAATAGATTCTTATAAAGATATATTTTGGCTCACAGATATGCAAGGGAACCTGGTGGCTTGCCAAAATATCCATAAGTAAAACCACAATGTAAACCGGCAATACACTGAAAGCTTTAGATTAGAGTTGCATGAGACTTGGCAAAATGGATCTGTGCAAAGTGTGTATCAGCTGCCATCAGACCATTGAGTAAATTAATTGAGCTTGCACTGGGAAAGAAAAACAATGAACACACTTTTCAAACTAGTAGTAAGTACAAGAGACAACTGAGATCTTCCTACAATAAAGTCCTGAGATCTACAGTACCTGCTAAGCTCTTCTAAAGGGTATTACGGGAATACTAAGAATGCTCAGAAACACAATTATGGTCACCCACCTATCACACAATCTCTACATTCTATCTCAACTCCCATTGTGTGGATTATCTTTGTATTCAAAATATATATCCATTCTTATATTTAAGAATTTGTTTTTAAAAGTGGAAATAGAAAGTTACAACAAAAACATCAATACAACAATTACAGCACAATGGCTGGATGAGCTTGTCCAAAGGCTCCTCAAGCTGCCCAGGTTACTGGTAACTCTGGGAGGCGATCCACCCGTTTAAGTAGGCAGGAACATTTCTCTAAATGTATGCATGGGGTGGAGCCTCCCCTCCCTCCTCGTTTTAACTTTAAATCTTCTTCTTATGATCAAAGACAAACATACTGGTGCATGATCAGAGATGTCAGGGATGGATTTTAACTGATAACATAACCAGTGGAGGAGGAATTAAGAGCAAGGCTGCTTCCTGTTGCCATAGCAATACAAGAAACTTTGGAAAACATATTTTTAAATATATTTTATATGAATTAGATGTGAGGACAATTTTATTTTCTTTCCTGAGCAGTCTCAAGATTATCCTAGGAAATCCACCCTTTAAATGTCTTCTTAAAAATAAGTAATGGTTAGTATTACAAATAAATGTCCCAGTGTGTGTGCTTAGGTGATTAAAACATAAATTGCGTACAGGCCTGGTTACTTATTCTCATGAGGGAGTTTCTACTCTGGGTCTCCTTCCCCTCCCTGTTGTGCCCTGCAGAGAAATAACCAGTCTACAAATTAATCCATTTGGTTTCTAAGGACAAGATAACCATCAGCAGCATCAATGACTCAATGGGTCCCAAAATTGAGGCATGTCCGATCCAGTATTCAGAACCTCAGTACTCTTAAGTGGCCATACGATGCACATCTGCCCATATTTTTACACTATTGGCTGTATGTGTAAAGACTAACGTTGACCAGTTCTGGGGCAAAGCAAGTGTACTATAGTAACCAATTAAAAATCCCCATTGATTTAAAAGGATCTGGAATATTTCCAAATCCTTGTTTCCATGGGAGCATCCATTTAGACAGCTTTTGCTTGACTAGTTCTCATTAATTTATTCCACCTCTTTTGGTGAAAGTTTCTGCTGCCTCAGAAGGAGGAGGAGGAGCGAGGCAATCTCAGATCAGGACAGTATTTAATTGAGCAGGCTGTGCCACATGCACCAGAGAACACAGCTATGCTGATGTTAAAGAGTTCCTAACTAATAAACCAAAAATCTTTAAAACCATATTAATAACTGAAAAACAAAAGCCAAAAATATATAGACTGTTTTTATAGATATATATAATGAGATCAAAAACTGTGTAGCGATCCACTTCAAATTGCTGTTTTAACTTTTTGAATGCTAGAGAGATCAGCAATTCATTGCCTCAAGTGGCTTAAAGCTCCATTCAGTCAATATGAATTTGTATTTGTTCTCTGTGGTGTATTTGGTTGGCAGATAAGCCATTGTGTGAGTTGGTTTGGTAGGAAGAAGACAGAAGCTGTGAATTAATTGGCTGTACTGGGATTGTTGCATCTGGAGGATAACACTACAGGACCTTCAACACAAAAGCACTATAATTTCCTGATCTTCAGAGTTTTCTAAACCTAGATGATCACTACTTTGCCAATGAATGCCCAGGACAACAGGCTTCTGGTCCATAATTATCAGTTATGTATTGTGTCCTAAGTGAGACAATAATCCATGAAACCTATATCCGAATTGTCCACTGGTTTAGATTGGAGACATGGAGCACAAAGGAAAAGATGAGTAGTTCAACAGAGTACATCACAGATAAGTAAATTTCCCATTTGTTTAAATGGGTCTTTTAGACCCTTAAATGTAGAGAGCTCTCCAGAGCATTGCTTCACAAAGTGTTGGAGATTCCCTCTAGCATTCAAAAGGTTAAAAAGCCACGTTTAACTCAATGGGAAATGTTGGTGTGTTTAGTTTGTCTGATGCAGCTGATTTGCCCCATAATGGTCCACTTTTCTCTTTGTAAGTGTGATGAGGTGTGGGGAAACCATGAACATCTAAGTCCAATGACGTTTGTGGAGCTAGGGTCAGAAGCACAGCAGGGCAAAGGATAGGGCAGGCCAGAGAACAATCATTAACAAGCCTGCTTTGTTTTCTAGAAATTTCTGTGTGTTTCTGATTTGGCAAGGAAAGACAAGCGTGTGATGCGGAAAAAGTACCAGATCTACTTTTGGTGAGAATAAATAAGCATATACTGAGGATGTATCTGTATGCATGCATATGTATAATGTGTGTGAGTTTGTATATTTCTGTACATAAGGTGGTGTATCCAGTATAAATCTGGGACAGAGTATGAATCGGTCACCTTTCTTTTCCCTTTCAAGAAACTATTTTCTCTTTCTACCCACAAATAGTATCTCATTTTGCTCAGTGGGCCAACCACTCTCTTCACTCTCTATCACTCTCTTTCCTTCATCTCCAAGTCGATATAACACTTTCTCATGAACATATAAGCATTATATATTTCTGGTTTTGGCAAGTGACATATGATACATCAGTTATAAGAGCATTTTATAAAGAACAGAACAAGAAATGTTCTGAAGTATATGAGCTTACTGTGACACAATTTATTTTCTTTATATATTTATGTATAAAAGAGAAGAGCATCACATGACTAAACTGTTTGTGCCAGACACACCCCAGGGAGATCGTAAGGAGGAATTATGGTAATCTCCCCCATACTGACTCTCAAGTAGGTAGAATGCTAAAGGTGTGATTTTGACAAGGTTGTGCAGGGGTGCAAAGCTCCCTGGCTACTCCTGTCAAAATGTATGCAATAAGGTCAAGGGTTTGGAGGCGTGATTTCAGCAGTAGTGGCGCCCCAGCCACTCCTAACAAAATGTCTGCATGGACCTCTCACTCAAACAACCCCCTTTGTAGTCCCAATTATCTCTCTTTCTTCCTCCCTTATGCTGACATGTCTGTCTTTCTCTCTCTCCCTCCCTCCCTCCCTCCCTCCCTCCGTCCCATTTGTCACTCTGTGCTTGTCTTTTTCCCTCCTATTCGCCACTTTTAACCTTTTAAGGACAAGAGGGGTGCTTATCGCATTGGAAGACAATGTGTTTCATCCCCCTCTGGTCCTTAAAGTTTTGAGAATTCATAAGTCAGCCTCTATGATTAAAACAAGTGCTTTTTTTACCCACTTGGGGCTAAATGAGAAATTGCTCCAGAGGTTTTTTTTTGTTTTTTTGTTTTTTTTTGCTATCCTCTGGATTAATAGGGGTGTTTTTGTCATGGGCTGGACTTGATGGACACATGTCTTTTTTTCAGCCTCATGAACTATGTTACTATGTAGGAAAGGGACCTAACTGGTAGCTGTCACAATCCACATTTGCTAATGTCACAGCCCCACCCAACCCAAAAGCGGTTTGTGGACAACAGGAGTGTATTTGTGAAGATGCAGACTTTCACCTGCTGTCCAGTGTAGGGCAAAAAAATACAATTACATGGTATTCTTGCAGACCCGAATGAAGATGCAGCAATCAAGTGGGTCTTCTGGAACATTATTGATCCGTAAGACAAGAGGAGAGAGACTGCATATCAATGAATGATCATCACTTGTACCTGTGATTGTTCTTCATCTGAGGTGCTGGTTATCTCTTCCTTCTTAGATGATGGATATTTTATCTTTGATTCTAGTAAAATGTATTGTTTTAAACCTATCACTCTATGATTTTACATGCTCTTGTTATTTTGTCAATGTATTGCTCTTTTGTAACGTCCCACCTCCAGATACAGGAACAGTTATATACCATCATTTAACAGAAAGAAAGGGTTTTATAATTTAGAAGTGGTTCAGTTATGTTTTTTGTGTATAATTGTTTGTTATACCCCCCTGACACGTATACAAGTTTACTACTAAAATAACAAATATTGAAATTAAACATACTGCTTTTTTAAGATGGACACACTTAAATGTCATGGTCGCACCTAATTAGCCTACTAAAATGTCAACATTTTGTCTTTTCATTCCTCCACCCTGATCTCCTACTACTTATTCTGGCCCTACAACCCCTGTCAAGTCACCTGCCTAATTCATCTACTTTTCTAGGTATGCACATAAACAGTCAAGATGTCAAACTAGTGGCTTTTGCCGAAGACCTTTTTCTACTGGTCTCAAACCCCACACAAGCCCTTACACTCATTGTAAGCTTACTTCGAAACGTCAAATATATAGCAGGCTTCAGGGTAAATTTTGGCAAAACCGTGTCATTCACTCTCTACAAAAAAGCCAAACAAGCTGTAGAATCCACCTTTCCTTTTAGGATGGGACTCAAAACACATCACTTAACACTGTCAACTTTGCCTCATCATTAATAAAGTTTTTCAGGAGCTAAATACCAGCATCCTGGAGGCATCAACCCCAATATCAGAGAATACAATTAAGTACCTTATATAGACACACCATAGACTGGATTACAAAGAGAAATGTTTTTACTGATAGACTTTTAGAAGAACAGTGTGCAGCTGAATTCAGTCTAGCAACCCTTCTTCCTCCTGCGCTGTTAGATATCCCCCCTAAATTTCTTAGTAAACCACTTATCACTAGCACATGTATCACTTACACAATTCCCATAATCCTGGGCAACCAGGTGTTCGTTCAGAGTATCTTATTTATCAGAACTGTAGGACTCTCTTAAATCTTAATGGCACTTCTACAGATCTGATGAACTGAATTTGGGTCTTTCCCCTCCAAACACCATTAGAGCTCATTTTCTGCATTTCCGATTCTGTTAACATCACTCATAGTAGTTACTGGGGAATTTAATTTAAAAACTCTTCACTGAGCCTACTTCTCCCCTGAAATTCACTTTTTGATCAAATGGTCACCAAACTGTCAAAAATGCAGCTTGCCAGAGGCAGACATCTGCTGTTGCCACTGGTAATGTACTTGCATAAGATCCTATTGGTCCAAAACACAGAAACTTGACTTATCATTCACTCAAACTGGAAATTACCTTTTTCTTCTGTGTACTTCCCAGCACTATGCAAACAATGGGCTTTATCCTCCACCTCTAGCTGGTAGGACCGAACAATTCTTGTATATAAGGTTGATCCACCCCTTCAGCCTCAGTTATCTTCGGTCCTACTAGCTGGAGGACGTGAGGCGAGTAGCTTCCGTGTCTTTCAAAAAAAAACAAACAAACAGAAGCACTTGGATAATCAGAGGATTCGGTTTCAGCCCGATATACAGTTACTCCTTCCCCCACAGTGTATGTGGATAGGAGTATTGAAAGAGAATTGCCCAGAATGTGCCCAGCAGAGTTACCTGTTTCCTGTCCTCTAGATACACCAGCATCTCCCAGTGTGGACGGGCGCAGCGTGATGACATCATCAATGACGCATCATCAGTAAGGGCACATCGGCAGAATGAAGTGGAGAATAAGTGGCTACAGGCATATACTTATCCCCATCAATGAAAAACGTCGCCCAAACGGCGTGCACTCCCGGTTGAAACGCAGAAGCTATAAAAGATGAAGACAAGCTTGGAGAAGGTAGGAATCGTTAAATTTCTAACTTCTAAAAGCAAATTGATCTCTTTACCTTTTAAAGGGGAAAAATTGTTTGGCGACCATCTGGAGGATATAATCAAGAAGATGACAGGAGGATGTAGCGCCTTCCTATCCCAAAGGAGAAGTAGATCATCTCCAGTTCATTCATCTCATTATAGAACAAAGAACTATTCCTTTCGTGGTCAAGGAAAATAGCAGAACAGACAAAATGACACCAAGAGACAGTTTGGCCAAAATACCAGAGGTGCATTCAGAAGAGACTTCTACAAAAGAACATCCTTCAAAAAAGAATTATGAAGATCTGCAGGTCCTGTCACATGAGCAGGTAGGGGGTCACCTGCAGAACTTTGCAAGTCACTGGAGGACACAGGACAAATGGGTTCACTATATCCTACAGATAGGATTTCCGCTGGACTTCAAAAAGACTCCCATGAAACAACATTTCAAGAATTCCAAAAAACCCCCGGATGGCCAGGCTTTTCAGGAAGGAAATTCAACTACTAATCAAGAAAAAGGTGGTGGAACAAGCCCCAAGGGGATAGAAATACACTGGGATGTATTACATATTTGCAGTTCCAAAGTAATCCGGAGCATGCAGGATAATCCTAGACTCGAAATCTCTCAACAGACGCATGGTACAGAGGCATTTCAAAATGGAATCAGTGAACTCAGTCATGAGGTCTGTCTGCCCAAATAACTTCTTGACAAAAATAGATCTCCAAGATGCCTATCACCATATTCCAGTAAAAGAAGGGGATCGAAAATATCTCAGGTTCGCCATAGAAAGGAGTCATTTTCAATTCAGATGCCTTCCCTTCAGGCTATCCACTGCCTCAAGAACATTTACGAAGGTGTTAGCTGCAGCACTAGAACATCCAAGAAGGGAGGGAATTCAGATCATCTCTTATCTGGATGACCTTCTCATCATGTCAGAATCCAAAGAAGTGGCAAATCGGCACACAAGAAGAGTATTAACACACCTGTCAGACCTAGGGTGGCTAGTAAACATTGAGAAGAGTCACTTTGTTCCAACACAGAATCTAGTATTCCTGGGAATAAGATTAGACACAGAAAACTCAATAGCAACCCTGTCGAAGGAAAGAGTGTTCAATGTAATCAACAGGATTCAGAAATTCAAAAGGAATGTGGTTCAAACAGCTCAGACTATCATGGAGGTCCTAGGGTTAATGACTTCAGTGATCCAGATAGTTCCCTGGGCAATATACCACTCAAGAGCATTACAGGTGTATTTCCTGAAACATTGGACTCCTCAAAGGGATCCCTATCAGAAGATCCACTTTCCCCCAAGAATCAGAACATCCCTTACTTGATGGACAAGAAGAGCAAAACTAGCAAAAGGAACACCATTAAGGGACCATCACTGGCAAATTATCCACACAGATGCAAGTCCATCAGGATGGGGAGGAACCTGGAACTCCAAGGTAATACAGGAAACCTGGAAATCAGACGAAAAACATCTTCACATAAATATGTTGGAAATAAGGGCAGTAAGATGCACCTTACTTCACTTCCAGGAACAATTAAGAAATACAGCAGACAACATGACTACAGTCAGTACATAAAAAAACAGGGAGGGACAAGAAGTCTGTCCCTAAACAGGGAGATATTCCCCATATTCCAGTTGGCAGAAGTAAATTTAAGAGCTATATCAGCTTCACACACTGCAGGAATTCAGAACATAGAAGCGGACTTTTTAAGCAGAGTGAGAATCCAGCCAGAAGATTGGTCACTAAATCAAGAAGTATTTCATCAAATAGTCCACAAATGGTGGAATCCAGTCATACACTTGATGGCGACAAGGGAAAACTCAAAGTGCAAGAAATATTTCTCTCACTGCCTAGAGAATCCAGCTGCACCCTCTTGAAGAGGCCCAACAAGGCAGAAACATATGGCAGGGTTTAGATGGTGTTCCCGTGCAGGGGGGGGGGCTTGCTTGTCATTTTGGAAGTGGACCACCCTTTTAGGTGGGATTAGTCTAATATGTACATGGAAATTTCTCCTCCGTAATGGCACTAGAGAGCTAAAATGTGATGCTTCTGAGTGGTGACTAGCCATAGGACAGGCCATTATGCTGTTGTTCGTCCTCAGAAGCCTCTCACATTTTGTATGCAAACTTGTATTGCAGATTTGTCCCTAGTTGAGCATATCTGACTTTCAATATACATATGCTGGCGGCTGAGCAGCAAAACCTAAAAGCCAAATGATGATCAGAAAGTCATCAAAACTATTGTCTCTGGAAGAAAGGCCTCTACCAACAAAATTTATGATAGAATTTGGAGAACCTTCAGAGGTTGGTGTAAAAAAACAAGATTGCTAAGCAAAAAGTCTCTACAGTTACAGTCCTTGAATTCCTGCAGAATGGATTTGACTTGGGCCTCAGCCCAGTATCATTGAAGGTGCAGATATCAGCCCTCTCCGCTGTGTTTGTTAAGCACTGGGCGGAAAAAGACCTGATAAAAAGATTTATGAGAGCAGTAGAAAAGGTTTGCCTAGAATTAGGAAAATTGTTCCATCCTGGGATTTAAATATTGTTTTAAACCAGCTCATTGATTCCCAGATTTTTAAGCCAATTCAGCATATATCTATCAAACACTTGATTTGGAAGACTGTATTTCTTACAGCTATTACCTCTGCCACGAGGTTGAACAAACTTCAGGCCTTATCTTGTCAGAGCCCATACCTAACCATTCACCAAGACAAAGTGGTTTTCAAGATGAAACCTAGTTTCAGAGGTAAGGTAGTATCAGAATTTCACCAAAACCAGGAAGTGGTTCTTCCCTCCTTTTGCAATAACCCTTCAGGAGATAAGGAAAGGAGGCTACATTTTCTAGATTTAGTGAGGTGTATTTCCACCTACCTAGACAGGACTAAAGATTTTAGATCCTCAGACTCCCTTTTTGTTCACTTCCAAGGGAAAAGGAAAGGGACAGCTGCCTCTAAACCATCTATATCCAGATGGCTCAGGCAATGTATCATGGCCACATATAAAAGGAGGGTAACTTAGCTCCTCCCCTGAAAGTTAAAGCTCATTCCACTAGAGCAGTGTCTACTTCTTGGGCAATGAAGGCTAATGCCTCTCCAGCCAAGATCTGCAAAGCGGCCACCTCGACATCGGTGTCTACCTTCATCAGACACTATAAGTTGGATGTGAGCTCTTTTGCGGAAGCCAAATTCAGACAAGTGCTGCAAGCCGTGATCCCTACATGATCGGGGTAGGAAGTATTTGTACCTTACCTTTTATTCATCATGTTTTGGGGTATCAGTTTTGTTATGTATAATTACCCTCCCAATATGAAAGCTTTGGTACCCATTGTTTACATAGTACTGGGGAGTACACAGAAGAAATGGTGAAATTTACCTACCGATATTTCCTTTTCTTCTGTGTATCTCCACAGCACACCCACCCTTTGATTAATCTGTTCTAACTTCATATATTATTTAGGTCTCTCAGCTTGGCTAAAAAAGATAACTGAGGTGGAAGGGGTGGAGCAACCTTATATATGAGAATTGTTCGGTCCAACCAGCTGGAGGTGGAGGATAAAGCCCATTGTTTACATAGTGCTGTGGAGATACACCGAAGAAAAAGAAATATCGATAGGTAAATTTCACCCTTTACTCATATTTACTGCACAATAACCAAAGAAACTCAAAAACGTGGGAAAGCACCAAAAAAAAAAAGCCATTGTATCACACTGGGTCCGTAACACTATTCTGTACCCACTATGACTACTGACAGACGTTTGTTTGTTTATTCAAAATGGACCAGGCTGACATCTCCCTTTAAAAAGGAAGAGAGAAGTGAATACATTTTATAAACCTGGTTCCCTTTCATAGAAACCTAATCTAACCCTCTTTAACAGTTTCTCATTCACAGTTTACAATGAACATCTTGGTATGTCATTCATCAAATACATGGTACCTCTGTGCTATTGACAGATGACTGATCATCCCCCGCGTTCTCATACTCTCTTCCTTTCCTTATACTTTTCTTCCCTTCTTTTCTCCTGTTGGGACCATTTCTATTCCTCTGGCTTTTCTTGAAGCAGCTTAGGACCGTTACTGTTATAGGTCACGGTTATTTGGTTAACTTGATGTGATTTATAACCCATATATTTCTCTAATATAGGTAAAATTACTGTTTTGCACATTGTTCCTCTACTTAAATCCCCATTCTATCAGCAGGTTTGATTTGTCTAAAGAAGAAAAACAGCGCAAAAAACACTTCTAAGTGTAGTATTATAGTCTCACATAGATTTGTCTAAAGCCAATTGTATTACAAATATTAAAGATTAATGTTTTGTTATAAACATGATTTTATTAACTCTGCACATTATTACAGAACATATGGGATATATTAAATTTACTTACATAAAAATAAAGTAAAAAAAAAAAACAGATGGGTACCTTTTTGTTTTTGGGAAACAATGAACTTGTGCTGATGGACCTTGGTATTGATGGAAAAATGTTGGAGGATTATTGTCCTGTATAAAGTACCAACAGTTGTATGTATCACTGTACTGTACATGCTTTAACAGTGCTTTGCTTTGAAAATAATCTGATACATATGTAAAAAGGCAAAGGTGCTGCAATTTCAGACAAGCCAATTTCACAGTATGGAGCAAATATGGGGGGAAAAAAACTCATTTCATGAAAGTGGGTTTAATTAGCTTTTTAACCCCTTGAATTATGGAGAGGTCTCTATTCTCTCTGTCATTTACTTGTTTATCAATGCGATTGTATATAATTTTATATCAGATAGTAGTTACAAAGCAACACACATATTATATCCCATTGACTTGAATGGGGCCTTGAGTTAGACAGGGAAATCTGATCAATCATACTGCTGTATTCAGTATGTCTGTGCTAGAAGTGAATGGCAGTGGGGAGCTTGTGTGCTGGATGAACTCCTCTTTCTGTACGATTATAGAGTGGCCTCTTAAGAATTAATTTATTAAACTCGCTAACCGTTTGAGTGCCAGAGAGGCATTTGGATACCTTACTGGCAACTCAGAATGTTAAAGGGGTATTTTTTTTTCTCCCCACTGTCCCCTCCATATAAGTTCATTGTATAATATTTCTGTCCTGTGTTCCTGTTTATAATTTGCTTAAAAATCAGCTGTAACCTATACAGGCTGTTGTCTTGCTGCTGTGATCATGTCAGTCCATGACAAGTCTCCAGCCTGTCTATGTATGTATTACTTTGTCAGCAATTAAGACTAATCTCAGATTAAAGGGGTCTGGCATGTGGTTTTGTTTAAAAGAAGTGAAAAGGGCCTCATTGTTTAACCAAACTTAGGCTAACCATTCCTGCTATCCTTCGTTCATGGTGGCCCTGACAATGAGTCTGTTTGTATGTTTATAATGTACATATATTAATACTAGTCATTACCCAGCATGTTATACAGCAGGGGTGAGCAAGCTGTGGGCTCCATGATGGGAACTGTAGTCCAACAGCAGCTGGAGAGGCACAGTTTGGCCACGTCTGCTGCATCATAGAAAAAACCTTGTCATGTAATTGCTGTGCATGCTCACATTTGTATGTCTCTATTCCTGTGCAGGAATATCGCCACAATTGCTGTATTCTACGCACTGCCTGTCATACAGCTTGTGATCACTTACCAGACGGTGAGAGAGAACACAGACCTACACCAATACACAAATGTGTACACTATACACAGACATAATACACACACACATATACACATATTTACACATGTCCCTGTCCACGTGTCCCTGTCCACACACTACTTTTAACAATCACTTTCCTACTGTCATGTATACCTGCAGGTGGTGAATGTAACCGGGAATCAAGACATCTGCTATTATAACTTCCTGTGTGCACACCCCCTCGGTTCTCTCAGGTACCCGCCTCTAGGTCTGTATTGTAATTATCTGGATATCCTCAGGATTAGACTTCACAGAAGATGACAATCCAAGGGCTAGACAGCACTGAGGCAGACGACCTGAGGGTTTGGCAGCCCAGAGTTTTACAGACAATTTAAATGCCTATGGGTTTAGAACCAACAGACAGCACTATGGTGGATACCGGGGGAGAGATACAGTTAAGGTGTGACTATACACTAAGACAAGATTAGATATATCCCAGGCACCATGGCACCTTGTAATTGTGATGTGGCATTGAGGGCAGCTCATTTTATGGGATAGTCTTGTTTGTTTGTTTTTTATAATACCTGTCCCTTGGTCCAGGAATATGTATTAACATCCTGTATGCTAGAGATGTCAAAAAGTAACAGGATGGAAACATTTCTAGCATCCAGGTTGCTAAGAATCATGGTCTTGTGGTCAGTCACAGCTGTAATCAGCCTCACATCAGCCCATCATAGCTCTTCTACAAAGCCAGCTGTCTTCTCAATATTATTCTGTGCTAGATTACTTTTTTGATAGCCGTTACAGTGTCTGTAAACATCCAAAGGAAAAGAATTCTATAACTTTACCACCCTTACTGCTTTAAAAAAAAAAAAAAATGCCTGCCATTGTTTTTTGTCGAAAGCACCTTTCCTCTAGTCTTAATGGATGACCTCTTGTTCTTTGATCAGCTCTTTCAGTAATAGTTCCTTGGAGAGTAATTAGTTTTGGCAATCAGCAAAGACTGAGACATTATTTTCAATATTCACTTCTAGATCATTGGGCCCAGGCTTCAACCCTGTGGCACCCCACTTACAACCTTAGGCTAACTTGAAAAGGTTCCATTTACTACAACTCTCTGCCACCTATCATTCAACCAATTCTCTATCATGCACAGATATCCCCACCCAAACCGAAGCCTTTTAATTTATGCAATAACCTGTTGTGAGGAACTGTATTAAAGACTTTTAGAAAATTTACTACATCAACAGCAGTTCTCTTGTCCAAAGAATTAATATCCCTTTCATAAAATTCTAATTAATTAGTTTGACATGGTCTGTTCTTCAAAATACCATTCTTGCTACTACTAATAATATTGTTGGTCATCACATACTCCTGAATACTGTCAGTAACCCTTCTAATATCTTAGACATTACAGAAGTCAAGCTCATAGGTCAATAGTTTTCGAATTTACATATTGCCCCCTTTTTTTTTAATAATGGTACTATATCTGCTTTCCTCCTACAACAGGGCATTATGCCTTATGAGATTGAATTAATAAATATTGAGTATAATGGCCTGGCTGTTTCCTTAAATACCCTTGGGTGTATACCATCAGGTCCAGGTTCTTTATTCACCAAAACCTTTTCTAGTCTCATTAGGACTTTGCCCTTAGTAAGCCATGTACATGATAGAGGAAATTCTGATTTTATCTAAAGAGATGCAAACCACCATTGATGTAAATGAGGCTTTTAACCCCTTGAATGCTAGAGAGGTCTCAAGATGGAAACCACTTTAGCATTCATGATGTTACAAGCCCCATCTAAATCATTGGTACTTTTCAGTTCTCCCATTTTGTGCAGTTGATTTGCTCCAGATTTACACCTCTTTAGAATATTAAATACAGCCATAAGTGCTAGCTCTCTTCTGTCCACTAAGTTGTCTCCATTTTTTGCTTTGTCTCCTTCCTCTACCTTAATCCTCTTTGTGGCTCTGTTCTCACCTGCATCTTTCTTCAATTCTTTCTTCTCGTCTCCCACATTATCACAGTGCCTTCAACAACATCCTGAGTAACCTGGGCTATGTGATGCTTGGACTGCTCTTTCTCATCATTGTGCTGCAGAGAGAACTCAACCACAACCGCAGCCGAATGAACATGAGGGGACAGCTTGAGGTAACACATGGAGAGATTAACCCCTTCACAACCAGCCACCAAGCTGGCAGTTAAGGAACACTGAGATCCCCCCCCCCCCATCGGACCCCTGAACTCATGAAGTAGCAGGACCGTCACTGGTCCTTAATGCAGGTTTACCCATGACGGTCCTGGCATATCATTGGTCCTTAAGGGGTTAAAAGAAAACAAGGTGGCAAGAGAGTTACCTGGAGAGGAAGGGGATGAATAACAGCTTGAAGACAAGGTGCACTCATAGGAGAGTAGAGACAGATGAACACGCAGAGGTTAATTTTCATCTCTGGCACCCCTAGGCATAAAAACACCCAAGGTGCCCTTAGCCCCACCATTGGCCACATCCCAACTTCCTATATGACTCCACCCCTATCCCCATCCGTTGTTGCTGGAAATATTCTTAGCTTATAATATACAAACTCGAAAATAAATGTCATAACCTAGTGGCTGCTAGAGAGATTGCAATACTTTAGAGACTTCTTTGACATCCATGTGGCTAAATAGTGTCCAGTAAAGGGCTATGTAAAGCAAAATTGGCTGCCATAAACCATGGGCATTATGGTTACTCAGACCACACCCACAGCTTAGAATGTGAGTGTGGCCAGCATATCTGAGGCACCTCTAAGAACCTAGGGCTCTAGGCATATTCCTGCTCTGCTTAATGGGGAATCCACTCCTGTACACATGTGATGTTGGGTGAGAGAGGAGGTCACATTGAGATGAAGGGGGGGATACATAACAGGACTTAGAGAAATAGCGACATGGTGGTAAAAGAGTGGGGTTCCTAAAGTTGTGTGGTACTTTGAGGTGGGACAGTGCCTTGGTGAGAAATGGGGAATTCGAATGCAGGTGACCTAAAAATTATGTTTTGTGAGCAATTCTGGAGCAAATCAGATTCACCATAGGGGACAAATAGAAGTTCCCCAAGTTCCCATTGGTTTAAATTAAGTTTTTACTTTAATACTAGAGTGGTCTCCAACACGGTATTTTTGAGATCTCGCTGACATTAAAGAGTTTAAAATCATTGTGGATTTTTAGTTCTCCCGTATAGGGCAGTTGGTGTGCCCCAGAATTATGCCATGTTTCTTTTGAAAATACAGATTTTCGGGTAGGTTAGAGGACTGAATTTCAGTAATGTATCTGTCTTTTTCCCTTTTCTTGGCAGGAGTGCGGGATCCCAAAACACTTTGGGCTGTTCTATGCCATGGGCACAGCTCTGATGATGGAAGGCCTCCTAAGTGCCTGTTACCATGTGTGCCCAAACTACACCAACTTCCAGTTCGGTCAGTACTTTTTTCTCCCTTATATCTCATCTACTAGTCATTTCCTTCTCCGTAACATTTACATTTTTCTCATTCTGTCCCTTTACCTCATATGTTCTTTCTTCTCGCTTGGATCCTGTTGACTCTGTTCTCTTTTTTTGTCCCAGATACTTCCTTCATGTATATGATTGCTGGTCTCTGTATGCTGAAGCTGTATCAGAAGAGACATCCAGATATAAATGCCAGCGCATACAGTGCTTACGCCTGCCTAGCCATTGTCATCTTCTTCTCTGTCCTTGGTGTGGTGAGTCTGCAGTTTACAGTAAAGATGACTTATGCCTCACTTGACAGCTAAAATTGATCTGATTTCTGCACAGTTCAGTGTTAAGGGCAATCTTTGCTTTCAAATAAAGAGGAATGGGATGCAATACTGTGAAGAATGCAGCCAATCAGTAAGTCCCACAGTGCTTGTAGATTAAATACAAAGTGTTTAGAATCCGATAGGTAAGTGAAAAGGAAGGCATTGATAGGTGGAAAAATAAGAAATGGGGCAAGGATAACTGGGGGATGTGGAGAAAATTGGGATGATAGTAAAATAGAAATTGTGATCTGCAGAGTAGTAGGAGTAAATTTGGCTGTGAAAGAAGGGGAGGGTTTGTATAACAACAACACAGTATTCACCCTGTCCCTCTTTCTCTCTGAATGCCTTGTATCTGCATTGCCTGCTCAGTTCCTCCACTCCCTCCAAACCTTCTCTCTCTCCCCCTCTCCCTCTCCCTCCGAAGTCCCTGCAGTTTCTCTCCAATAGATGCCTTTCTATTCTAGGGATGGACAACATGAGGTGCTCCAGTTGTTGTGGGCTACTACTCCCTTCTGGTCAGGAATGATGGAAATTGTAGTTCGCAACAGCTGGGTGGCCCCAGTTTGCCCATCCTTGCTGTAATATATCACCGTACTCCACTCTCCTAGGTCCCTGCATTGCCTTTCTTGAAGGTCCCTGAATTCTTTCTCCTCAGTGCCAACACTCACTTTCACACTACTTTTTATGCCCTGTGTCACTCTTTTCAGTGCTCTGTTTCTCCGTACTATGCTCTCCCTGTCTCTTCTGCACTTTAGTTTGCCACTTTTTCTCCACCTTCACTATGTTTCTATCTTGGTGCCTCTCTCGCTCTCCTCCCTTACACTTTTCACTCATTGAGTAGCAACTTTCTCAAACATCTGTGTATGCCCTATCCTCTCTCCTATCTCTGTGTCACTCTCAATCTCTCCTGTCAGTGCTTGCTCTCTCCACTCAATTGGTGTCAGCTGTCTCCTCTTAGTGCCTGCTCTCCCACCCTCCCTCAGTGCACACTCTGTCTCCTCCTTCAGGTGTTCGGGAAGGGAAATACAATTTTCTGGGTCATATTCTCAGTGATTCACATCTTGTTCACACTGCTCCTGAGCACTCAGCTCTATTACATGGGGCGTTGGAGGCTAGGTGAGTGACTGCGTTCCAACACGTACAGTGCATGCCACATGCTGACACCGTCCCACAATCATTTCCTTCTTTCTTAATCTCTTCCCTCCTCCAGACACTGGTATCTTACGTCGGATTATTCAGGTTCTGTACACTGATTGCGTGAGGCAGTGCAGCCCTCCAATGTATGTGGTGAGTGAATCTCCATCCAGCTGCCTGTTTATTTGTTGTTACACTGTCATTTTGTCATGCACATCTTGAGAATAACAGCTAATTATGCCTGCACTCCCCCCCCCCTTTTTCTTTTACCTCAATCTTTCTCCTGTCTACACTCTTACCATCATCTCACTCTCTCTCTCTCTGTGCCCTACCCCCTAACTTCCTCACCTCTGTTCTCTTGCCTCCCTCTCCTCCATCTTCTATTTCAGGACCGCATGGTACTACTTGTGATGGGAAACATTGTAAACTGGTCACTGTAAGTACCCAACCCCCTATTTATTGCAAGACACCTCTCACCCACATGCATAATGAGGGACGTGTATTAAATAAGAACCCTCTGTTCAAAAGAAAGCAAACCAACTGTGCCATGGGGTATGACTAAAAATCCCATTGATTTAAACAGGGCTTTTAACCCCTTTAAAGTGGAACTATATCACACCAAATAAAGTGCCCCCAAATAATTATTTATATAATGATGCGCATAGAAATACTAGTATTATCCAGAATAAGTTCAGCGTTGTTAAGAAATCCTACTTAATCTGAGACGAACAGGCAGGCATCAGCAGAGACATCTTGCCTTAGAGATATCTGTGCTCCTGCTATGTCCTTCCTGGTCTTCTCCAGGATTGGTGAGGAGGAGTAGCATTGTACCTTAAGGTACAGGAAGGGACTAATGGAGCAGGAGCACATATGCCACTACAGCGAAAAGCCTGCCTGTTAGTCTCGGATCAAGTAGGATTTCTTAATAATGCTGGAGTTATTCTGGATAATACTAGTATTTCAATGCTTATTGCCATATGAATAATTATTGGGGGGGCCACTTTATTTGGAGTGATAGTTCCGCTTTAATGCTAGATTTGTTTCCAGTGCATTGCGACACAGTCCATTATTGGCCTCACTAGCATTCAGGGGATTAAAAGCCCCATTTAAAGCAGTGGGAATTTGGGAAATTTGACCCAGAATTGACTCCAATTTTCATTTGAACATAGGGGTCTAAGGCAGTAAAGAGAAACTGTGTTTTGTTTTCAGTGATTTACTGAGTGATTTGAAGCATATGCAGAAGGAAAATGTGGAACATTCCAGGGTTAAAACAACGGCGCAATATTTATTAAGCCCTTAAGGACAAACGGAGTGTGCTTGTGACATACCTCTGTTCCTTAAGGGGTTAAATTAACCAAGTGGATGCTAGAGAAGGAGACCTCTGTAGCATCTAATAGATTACAAGCCCAAAATGAATGAATCGTTTTTTATTTTAGATATTGTGTCATTCTGTTTCAGAATTACTCCTCTTTTGACTTTCTGCATATGGCTCTTTATATCTAGGAGTTAACATGACTTATATACATTGAAACTAATCATAATGAACATTCTCAAGTGTCTGTCTTCTGTTGCGCTGTGCTTCATTTTTTACATTTCTTTCACATTCCCTGACGCATTTGTGCTTACGTTATAGAGCTGTGGCAGTAGCCACTTCCAGTAATGTTAATACATGAACTTGACATGTCAATAACTATCATGTTTTCATCACAGGCATTTTATACATGTGTAGAGCCAAGCACTAACATTCCTGCTAGATTAGGGTTGGGCTGCTATTTGCTGGGTTCACTTATGTATTTTGTCTCTCTAGGGCAGCATATGGACTTCTTGTTAGACCCAATGATTTTGCCTCCTATCTCCTCGCCATCGGAATTTGCAACTTGCTGCTGTACTTTGCCTTCTACATCATCATGAAGGTGAGGAATGTGGAAATAGAGGCATGACTTGTAAGGTGGTATAATGGAGTTTGTCAGGGGAAATATACATTCAGTACAAGCTAGGGGGTTGTAAATGGAAGGTATTCATAAACAGCTGTAGTGTTTGGGGATCTTGACTTGTATAATTCTCAACTTCTATCTTCTCTGTGTATCCATCCACATTTCCCTTCACCTTGTAGCTGCGTAGTGGGGAGCGGATTCGCCCCATACCCCTTCTCTGTATTGCCTGCACCTCTGTGGTTTGGGGATTCGCTCTGTTCTTTTTCTTCCAAGGACTCAGCACCTGGCAGGTAAGTTGGAGTGGGGATGTTAGGCGCTGCAGGGAAGGGGTTGCATGATCTTCAGTGAAAAGATTGTAGGGATTTCCTGATCTGTAGGGAAAGTATGGCAGGGATTCAGTGTCCTTCAGGGAAGATATTCTGTATCACAAATCGGTACCTTGCTCTGTAGTGATAGGGGGGCAGGTATGCCCAGTAATGTACGGAATAAGAAGAGAGATATTCTTTGTAACAGTTGGAACAGGCAGAGGAGGCAGGTAAAACATGCTCTGCAGTGATGGGAGAGCAGTAGAGCTACATTCTGTATTGATGAGGGGATTGAGAGCCATTCTTTGTAGAGTTTCGTGGGTAGGAGAACCAAGCAATGTAAAGCTGAGAGGGCAGGTTGAGTCACTCTCTGTGCAGATGAGAAGGCAGGAGAGTCGCTCTCTGTGGGCATAAGAGGACAGGAGTGTTGTTCGCTGCAGAAATGAGAGGGCAGGATAAGTTGCGCTCTGTAGCGATGGGGAGGGCAGGATAAGTCGTTCTCTGTAGCGATGGGGAGGGCAGGATAAGTCGTTCTCTGTAGCGATGGGGAGGGCAGGAGAGCCGCTCTCTGTAGCGTTGGGGAGGGCAGGAGCGCAGCTCTCTGTAGCGATGGGGAGGGCAGGAGCGCCGCTCTCTGTAGCGATGGGGAGGACAGGAGGGCCGCTCTCTGTAGCGATGGGGAGGGCAGGAGGGCCGCTCTCTGTAGCGATGGGGAGGGCAGGAGAGCCGCTCTCTGTAGCAATGAGGAGGGCAGGAGAGCCGCGCTCTGCAGCGATGAGGAGGGCAGGAGAGCTGCGCTCTGCAGCGATGGGGAGGGCAGGAGAGCCGCGCTCTGTAGCGATGGGGAGGGCAGGAGAGCCGCGCTCTGTAGCGATGGGGAGGGCAGGAGAGCCGCGCTCTGTAGCGATGGGGAGGGCAGGAGAGCCGCGCTCTGTAGCGATGGGGAGGGCAGGAGAGCCGCGCTCTGTAGCGATGGGGAGGGCAGGAGAGCCGCGCTCTGTAGCGATGGGGAGGGCAGGAGAGCCGCGCTCTGTAGCGATGGGGAGGGCAGGAGTACAAAGCTCAGCAGGGATGAGAGTGCAGGACAGTCGCTCTCTGTAGAGATGGGGAGAAAGCTCAGTAGAGATGGGAGGACGGGAGAGTCGCTTTCTGTAGAGATGGGAGGGCAGGAGTGCAAAGCTCAGTAGGGATGGGAGGGAGGGAGAGATGCTCTCTGTAGCGATGGGGAGGGCGGGAGTGCAAAGCTCAGCAGGGATGAGAGTGCAGGACAGTCACTCTCTGTAGAGATGGAGAGGGCAGGAGTGAAAAGCTTAGTAGGGATGGGAAGGCTGGAGTGTAGTACTCTGTAGCTTGGGTGATGCAACATCCTGCAGGGCCTCCGCAATGCTCTGCTTTTGTAAATGGGCTCTGTGATACCCCACATGTCCTCACAGTCTGCTTCAATGTCAGAAAACTCCAGCGGAATCCCGGGAACACAACAGAGAATGCATCTTACTTGGATTCTTCGATGATCATGATATATGGCACTTCCTCTCCTCCATTGCAATGTTCGGGTCCTTTCTGGTGAGCATGATATTCATTCTCTCTCTCTCCCTCTCTTTCACCAACTTCTGGGAACATAGGAGTCATATGCTATAAATAGTGCAGGGATATGTTAAAGTGGACCTATTACCTTGAATTTTCTTTACATATTTGAAAACTTAATTCAAAACTGCACATGTGTCATGTTAAACAAAATTCCAGCAGATGTATACCGTAGTTTAGGAGATATTCACACTTTTAATTCTAGGTAAAGTGAAAGTAAACATTTCCTGGTACTGCACGGAGATTAATTAGCATTTGAAACATTACTGAAAAGTTTCATTAGCATATGACATATCACTGGAAACTTTATTAGCATGTGAAATGTCACTATGATGCATGGTTACCACAATTAGCATATGGTAACAAGTGTGAATATTTCCTTAAATGTACTTTTGATGTTCTTTTGGCTAACATGACACATAGACCGTTTTTAATGCAGTTTTCAAAAATACAAACATGAATTAAGGTGTAAGTTCCACTTTAAAATGGAATTACCACCTATGAACAGATTTGGCCCAAATAAATACCCATCTGGCGCTGTCTCTCTCTTTTGGAGCCGAACGGCTCCTAGCAACGCCTCCTAGAGCAGGCTGGGACTGACAGCGCAGGTGCGCAGACGTCACTTTGGAAAGATGTCTGCGCTCTCTCCTGCCTGTTGGTCCGGGAACAGTGTACATTTCTCAAACACCAGGTAATATTTCTGGCGACAAGCGCTATTGAGCAGCTAGTCACCAGATGAGTATTTATTTGGGCCAGATTTGTTCTGGTAGTTCCACTTTAAGCATTTGAAATCAATTTATAGTGTATTCACTTGCTTATATTTAGCTAATCAGCTTACTTAAAGCAGTTGCACATCATTAATCTTCTCAAATTAGGTATATTGAAATGCATTGTGTATCTTTTTTACTTATACATTCTGTGTCCAGTAGCATTTGTTGTATTGCTATAGTGCATTTAACACCAACAGTGGACCTTGCACACAAAACAAAAACAGTCCTGGGGTAAGCCAACTGTACCTTTGGAAAGTAATATTTTCCATTGATTTAGATTGTGATTTGAAGCTCTTGATTGCTAGAAATGTCTCCAATGCAAACACTAGCATTCAAGAGCTTAAAAACCCCATTTAAAATGTTGGAATCTTTGTCCACATGTGCATAAGGCCCAATCTATTATACACAACTTTACTACATACTGTCCTCCCCCTGCAGGATGGCACAGACATTGGGCAGTTATGGGCCACTGCCCTGATAGAGGGTGACACCTGCAAAGGCCATGTACAGGTCATGGATGGACAACTTACAGCCCTTCAGATATCATTGCACTGCAACTAACACCAATTAGAGCAGAGTTCCTCAAGTTCCCCTTGCATTGCAAGTTTTTAGACTATCCCTGCTGTATGTAGCTTTGTAATTAGGGGATCTTTTATTCTGATTAGTTCAACTGATCTCCGTTAGGGAACTCCTGCACTGTTAGGGGTACTTGAGAATGCAGTTGAGAAACTCTGAGCTAGAGAGTGGGCGGTTGCCCACATTGGTCTATTTTATGGAATCCTCCCCTTCCTTCAGAGTGCCTGAGAGTAGGGAGTTACTGAACACAGTCTCTGTCCCTCAAAAGACAATGTGCCACAGTGAGCAGATGTACTGAATAGAAAGGGAGCAATTCTTGAGCAAACCAACTGCATCATTAGGAAAAAATAAAAAATCCAATTGATTTTAAATGAGGGGTTTTAAACCCTTGAATGCTGGAAAGCTCTCCAACACACTGCAGAACAATTTGTTGGAGACCTCTATATCATTCAAGGGAATTAAATAAATGGGAATTTGTTGAATTTATATTTGTCCACAATGGTGCAGTTGGTTTTCTTTGCAATTGCTCCAGTTTGTATGCGTGTTCACCTCCACCTTTCACCCATGTCTGCTCTATCTCTACCACTCCAGGTTCTGCTCTTTCTGGATGATGATCTGGATTCTGTACCGAGAGATAAGATTTATGTCTTCTGATTGGTGGACACTAATCACCAACAGTGGCTAACACTAATACAGGGACATCCTCTTAATCCTGTTCTGGAGCTCTCTGCTCTTTTTGTGTCCATGAGGAAACATGGAAATTCTCTGGATACCTGGTAAGCACAGAGAAGAAGGCAGAGATCTGTCCATTTACACAAATTATGACAAAACAGGAAGAGGAGAGCATAAGATCCGTCCAGCCAATCACGGCCAGAGGTGGCTGCATCACTGAGGAAGATATTTATATTTATATATGAAGAAGACCAATTTATTCAGCTCTGCGAGAAATAGCTGTGTGCCAGCTTATGGTGTGTGTGAAAAGGACTTTTTTTTAACGTTTATTGCTTACACGGTTATCCTTACATTTGCCACCAGGGGCTGCTATTGCTCTGCTTGTTGCCAAATGGAGCCCTGTTTGGGGATATGAACTGAACTCTATATTGCTTATCCTTCTTAGGTCTCAATGTTCAAAAGAAAAGTGGTGGAATTCTGGGGCAAAAAAACTGCACCATAATGGTGATATATAAAAATGTGGTTTGATTTGAATTGGGCCTTTTGACCCCTTGAAAGCTGGAAAGGTCTCTAGTGAATTGCTTCAAAAGCACCATTTACATGAATAGGAGCTTGTATTTGTTATGGTGCAGTTGATTTGCATTAGAATCCATCCATTTTTCTTTTGAACATGGTATCCTTGGTGTTAATATCTGTTAAGGGCAGCGTAGCCAGCCAGGAAAAAAAACAGCTCACAGAGAAGCCATCTTTGTTGCAGCCCTCAAAAATCATATAGTTTGGCGGGAACACGCAAGGAGTGCTGCGGACAACTCCGGGAGCAGACTGATGATGTGCAACAATGCCGAAATTATAGAAAATTGGGGAATAAATCCTCCTCTACCAGAGGATCTGGATTTCTGAGCAGTGAAGGGGTTGGAGATTTGATTTATATGCCAAGTGATCCCAGGGAATCATTTGCCAATATGGTGCTCTTGTGAGCATTATATATGTACCTGGAGATCTTCAGCAGAGCAGCACCTCTAAGCACACGTGCCATCCTTTCCGTCCATGGCTCTTCTCCACCAATTGGTGTTTTGCACTTGTTTGTCATGTTGACTGCTCATTTTCTTGTTTTTTTGATTGTTTTATATTTCTGAGGGAAAAAAAAAAATCAAAGATTATTTAAAAAAATAAATAAATAAAAATAAGTGTCTCTGTATGTTTTCTGTGGGAATCCCTCCCTCCATTCTCCCCTTGTCAGGGACAAACCAATGATTTTCAAACAGGGCTATCCATAAAATAAACATACAATAACTGTGTTTAGTTTCATTTAATTATGTATCAAAAACCCATTGCAGCTTCCTGTGCATAGACCAGGGGTGGGCTACAATTGCCAGCATCCTTAGTCAGCCGGCTGAGAATGTGGGCGATGTAGTCCAACAACAGCTGGGAGAGATCAACATGTTGCCCACCCCTGGTCTAGGCACAGGAATCTGTGTAACCACAGTAGGCATTTATCATTATTGGGGCTAAAGCTTTGATTTGGTAGGACCAAAAGAGGGCAAAATGGTTTCGGGGCAAGTAGAAACCCCTCTTGGTTTATCCCTGCCATATATATTGTTTCACAGTTCCAGCTTCAATATACACAAGAAGTTTTTTCCAGTGCCTCTCTGGGTTAAAAGGAAACTATGGCTTTGGAATAAGTGCCATTATACCTTTGGAATTCGTGGTTCTTAATTTTTTTTTAAGAGAAGGATAGGAGTAATCCATACTGTAGTCAGATTTATTTACTGTGTTTTGTATTTGATCCCTTGGGGACCAGAAGGCTGTGAAACACATTACAAAACAATGTGTTGCACTTCCGTTTGATCCTCAAGGGGTTTAACTCTGTGGAAGTTGAACAGAGACGTTTCATCACCTTGAGATTTTTTACATGGCCCTTTAGAGTCAAGGGGTGAGGCTGGCTAACGACATAGATGGAGAGAACCGCCCATGATGCTAAAGTGCTATGTAAATATTCTAAACTAGTTGAAGAGCCCGTATACATTGGCCACAGTGCCATCCAACAACGGCCGTGGTGCAGTCATGCACACTACAGACTGCCTGCTCCGCGGCTGATACAGAGTGGGGTGCTCTGAATTCAGACTGTAGTCCTCTCTGCGCGCCGACTCCAGTCTGAATTCGGAGCCCCACGCCGTTATCAACCACGGTGCAGGCAGTCTGTAGAGTGCATGACTGCAGCGTGTGCAGCCATCTCTACTGCGCATTACGGCTTCTGACAAACACACATTTAGCAAATTATTATATAGGATATGCTGGTATGTTCCTGTTCAGTTTTAGCCTGCAACAGAGTTTAAAGGGGAACTCGCCTCCTGGATAGTCCTTCTTATTTGAATCTTGCTTCCCAATAAATGTTCAATCTGTTTTTCTTTGTTTTTATTTTTAAACCCTGTATTGACGGGAATATAGGCTTTAAAATCTAATTGCATGATGTCACTTCAGGACAGGCTGCGGCACCACTCTGTACCGCAGCCTGTCAATCTTCACCTCTTTGCTTCCCCAGTTGTTACCCATTACCACCTCCCACTCTGATGGAGGAATCCATCATGTGAGCTGGTGCCCTATCTTGCCAATGCAAGAAATACTAAATGGATCTACCTGGCTGCTGTAAAAATGACACACAAGAACATTCTTCTGTTATAAAGTAGGAGTCACTTACACCAGGGATATATTTTCCCTCACTCACTGATCCCTCTATAACGCACATTACTTCCTATCCTTCTTGGTAAATTTCATGAAAAGAGAGGAAGCAATAAAACAGCAGGCCACTATGGTAAACCAAGGATGCTCTAGGCAACAAATAAAAGTAACCAATGATTTAAATATACTCCGCCTCTTGAATGTGAGAGATGTATACAATGTATAGTGAAGCAATGCATTGACGACATCTAGTGCTCTAGCGGTTAAAGGGATAGAAATGTCTTAAATATATAAAAACTAATATTGTAGAGAATAAAATAAGAAATCCATTGATGCCATTCCTATCTCTCAGACCTTTATGGTTTGAGAGATAAAGCGTTCTAAAGTTCCGCTCTCCCTGATATCAGCTGTAAAGCTGACAGAAGGAGATCCGTGTGGTATTTATTTCTAAATAGCATGATTTCAGCTCTGCTGAAGATCCTCTGTCTGGTCAAATGACTGGAATCTGCAGCTGTCAGCTAGATGGCAGACTTGAGTAAAACACCCAGGAAAAGGTAACTTTAGCAATTGATATCTCTCAAACCATAAAGATTTGAGAGATAAGACTTACATTGATGCTATTAAATCAACTTAAAATTAACCATTACTGTCCCTATAAGTATTTCTTTTTAAATCAAGCTATTTTGGCTCTGCTGAAGAGCCGCCTGTCGGTCCCTGGACCAGGATCTCCTGCTGTCAGCTTACAGCTGATGTCAGGAGAAGGGGAGGGAGGGAGGGGAGAACTTTAGAACGTTCTATCTCTCAAACCATAAAGGTTTGAGAGATGGGAATGGCATTGATGGATTTCTTATTTTATTCTTACAATATTACTTTTTAAATATATAAGACCTTTATATCCCTTTAAAATCCCCACTTAATAGGAATTTTCTTTGTTCACCATGTTGTAGTGAGATTGGCTTAGAATTTCTCCTCCTCTCTTTGTGCATATGACTGACTGTCTCTCCCACTGACCTTTAAAGGGATGGTATTGTCAATTTTATACAAAAAAATAATCTTGCAGCCATTAAAAACTTAAATTAAATGACCCCAGTCCCATCTCTCAAACCTTGATCCTGTGACCGTTGGAGGCTCTTCAGCAGAGCTGAGATCGTGTTGAAAAAAATCCTTCACTGGAACGGTCTACAAAGTGAGCTTGAAAACCGGGCACACTTTGTAGACCGTTCCAGTGAAGGATTTATTTTTCATTAACACGATCTCGGCTCTGCTGAAGAGCCTCTGCCGGTCCCGGACCGGATTCCCCTGCAGTCAGCTAGAGCACTGAAGTCAGGAAAAGGTGAAAGAGGGGGGAACTTTAACTTTGATTATCTCTCAAACCATAAAGTTTTGAGAGATTAGACTGGGGTCATTTAGTTTAAGTTTTTAATGGCTGCAAGTATAATTTTTGTATAAAATTGACAATACTATCCCTTTAAATAAAGTGTATTATTAACTCATTGGGCCTTATGTATAACTCTTTGAGTGTCAGACAAGTCTTCAGCGCATTGCAACAAACCAACTGCGCCATGTGGAGAAATAAAAATTCCCCAAATTCCCAAACAATGCATTCGAAAGTTATATGGCTTTCAAAGGGTTAAAGGCAAAGTGGAGCTATTCTGGAACAAACCAAGTGCACCAGAGGGGAGAAATAAACCTTCCAAAACAATGTGTTGGATACCTCCCTAGCATTCAACAGCCCATTTCAATCATGGGGGATCTTTGCACTCTAGGCTGCAAGTGGATTGAGCCACTTTGTCTTTATCCATAAGGCTTGTGATCACATGTATACAAGCAAAAGGAGAACCATTATCTGTTACCCCGTGAGTGCCAGAGGGGTGTGTAACACAGTGCTTTGCAATGTGTTGCATACCCCTCTGGCATCCAAAGGGTTAAACCAATTGCATCATTTGAAACACTTAATTAACCCTTTGAGTACCTGGCTGGTATCCAACTCTCTGCAATGTGTTGGATACCCTCCTGGCACTCAAAGGGTTACAGTGTAGATGGAAAGGCCTTGAACACATGAAATAAATGCTGCACATTTTTGTCCCCTGCAGTGCAGCTGGTTTGTCTCAGAGCTGTGCCACTTTTGTCTTCATACATATGTCCCACATATTTATAAAATGCCAGCATAGTTTGCAGTCTGTACAGATGTGGGGTAATTGCAGTCGAAATGACAAACTGGTAAAAAAGATGGCAGGATGGGTCTTGCTTGGCACAACGTCTAATCAACAGAATACACTTGCCCCCCCTCCCCTTACACTTACCCTCCTCCATATAAATAAAGGGGCTAGATGGGCTGGCCTGGGGGTCATATTATGGCTTTGCCCCCCCCCCCCCCCCACACACACACACGGGAAAAATGTCTACGGACACCAATGGGAACAACTGAAATATCAGGTTGGCATTAGCAGTAGTGTAAGGAGGGACATACTAGGTACTTGCTGAAGGAAATGGAGCTCGAGTTATCATGTAAACCACTTGAGTACCAGAGTGGTACACAACGCATTGCAAAGCAAGGCATTGCGTACCACTCTGGCACTCAGAGGGTTAAAGTCCCAGGTTTTGGATCCAGCTTGAGGAATGTAATGGTGTGATACTGTGCTAACCTCCCTATTGGTAATGATGCATTTGGGTTACAAAGGTACACTAAAATGACTTAGGTGGATCCAAGCCACATGTCTTTTGGAAGCTTGGCGACCAGGATGGATTTAAGACCCTTCTGCGCTCTGGGTAAAGTACAAAGCAGTCAGGCCTTTAACCCTTTGAGTGACTGAGAGGCAATGCATCGGATACCTTTCTGGTACCCAAATGGTCAACCTTTTGGAAAGCAGATATATCGCCAAGTCATTGCTCTGCAATGCATTAGAGGCCTAAATAGTATGTGAGAGCCTAAATAATGAACATGTTTTCCTCTACTGCTAAAAGTGAGATGCTTCTAGTTTACATTACTTCATAGAAGGTAGTGTGCCCACTATTTTTGCAAAGTGATAAGACTTCTATCGCGGCTTGACAAAATATTGAGTTTTCACAACTATTTTCACACCTAGCTTAACATCTTTCTATACCCAAGATAATAGGGGAAATGGAGAGCCAGTATGTTAAGATAATTAGTTTGAACTTAATTATGAGGGGCACTGATACTAGTGTGTGCTGGGCAGCATCCCACCTTTTTCTCTTGTTAAAACAACCCAACAAAACAGCAGATTCCAGGAGTTGGATGACAGGTAACAATAATATTGGGGTAGTCATTTTAAAGACGTGAGTTGTGAAGCATGTACATTTTAGAAAGCTGGGGGAGATGGTTGTAGTTAATACAAAGGAAAAAGTATCCTGGGAATGTTTGAAAAAATCAACTGAAAACTGGCTTGTGGTAGGCCTTGGGTAGGGTGTACAGAGTTATAAAAGAAGTATTCAGACACAAGTAGAAATATAAGGTAAAGAGCTGTATTTTAGAGGATATTGTAGTCTAGTGCCAGGGATATAAATTTGCTGGAAGATATGAGGAGACAATGAAATGTTTTGTTCAGATGAGCAGCACATTTTGTGATGGTGAGTGAAAAAAAAAATGGTTCTGGGAACAGCATGTTGGATGAATTAGAGAAGCGGTACTTTGGGTAAACAAGAGTGGACCTGTATTTTTTGTTGGCTAAAACTGCATCGCTCTCCACTGACCATAAGCCAGCAGGAAATGATGGGAGTTGTCCAATCACAGCTGGATGGCCACTGTTGAATGCACTGGGTGAGTATTAGCTTGACCAGGTGAAGGTTACAGTAATGCCGGCAGCAGTGAATTGGGGGTTTGATGGTACAGTGGATAAGAAATTGTGTTTACAGTTTTTCACTAGTCTTATGGCATAACTTTGATGGACTTTGTAGGAGGGATAAATGAGGGGCTGCCTCAAAGATGTTGCCAGGTCAGGAGACAGATATAGTTTGCCAAATTGTAGATCGGTGTAGTTATGGGAATCTTTGAAGAGAAAAAGAGAATTTTAGTTTTTGGGTAAATTAATATTCAGGTAGCCATGTGACATCTGGCAAGAGAGGGTGAGTGATCCAAGAGGAATTAGGAGAAGAAATGTGTCCTCAGTCTATGGATAGCAGTTGCTGACAATGCAGGTGTCTTACTGACCCTTGTAATGCAAAATAACTGTGTGTGTAAATATATATACCAGGGTGAACAATCCAAAACTGCCGTTAGTTTTATTTTGGGACATTTAAAGGGGAGCTATACCCTTAGATATAAATAAGGTCATACAGACTGTATAGATAATTATCACAGATTACAATTAAGGTGGTAACAAGCAAAATATATAAAATAAATATAGGAAAAGCTCCACAGCAAAAGGAAGATGCAAACTGATCTTCAGCTTGTCAGTTAATAAGATAAAGTTGGTCTCTACCAAGTCAAACCATGAAGCAGCATACACAAGAAAGATTGTGAGGCTGCTGCAAAATGTATCACTCTGGTATTCACTGCAGAGGAAGTGTGGTACATTGTATCACAAAGTATATCACTGAGGCTAATGTACTAAAAAGTGGTGTAAATCCAGTGCACCCTATGGTGTACTTGATTTTGGGGTTCCTAATTGTCTGGTTTTGACCGTGATATTCCGGTATTGGGCTCCCTGGCTCGTTTTGTTAACATTGCCTTAGGCCTCGATTCAACTGAGGGCGAAGCCAAAAAAAAAAAAAATCCACCTTCACTTCTTCAAGCACAGTAAGCAATTCTATTATCTGTGCAAGGAAGAAATACCGGCTAAAACCCCCCACCTCGGGCGCTAATTTGAGGCCTTCTGCGCCCATTGAAACATCACAAAATATGCCATTCAGTTCCATGTGTTGGCACTAATATACGTTAAGGGACCCACTTCAATGTGGGAAAATCTACACCCAGTTTTTCTGGGTGCAGAGTCCCTTAAAGCATCTTAAAAGTGTCAATGCAGGAACTGAACCTGAAAAAATAACTTAAAAAAAAAAAAAAAAACTGTCTCCCTAAGCCCCATATCAGCACATCCAAAAGCAATCCCAAAATGTGTGAAATGTTAGTAGAATTAATCCTATGAGTGCCAGTGGGATATGCTTACCCCACTGGCAATCACAGGGTTAATCTGACTAAGTTACAAAACAGCCACTGAAAAGAAACACCATGAATCCTGATGGTGGTGTGGTGGAGACTTCTGCAGTTCCTCTCCATATTCCTTTTCTTTATCTCTTGCCTCTTCCTATCCATTTCTGCCTCTTGCCATCCATTACTACTTATCTTCTACTCTTTGGTTATCCCTCTCTTGGTTTTGACACAAATCTCAGGGTGATAGGCCAAATTCTGTGGTTTATAGAGTTCAGCGTTACCTACAATATGAGCTACCCCAATAGATTGTTTCTTTAGGCTCTAGACTGGTGCCATTCATACCAAAAAGGCAGAGGGAGAAGTCCTGCTTTCAATGTGTGCACAAGCAGAGAGACCGCTATTGAAACATATTAAGGGTTACTCCTGAACTGATTGGTGCATACATGGCATTTTGCCTAGAAGCATACCTGGAACTCTCTGGATCTAACCACCATGACTCCCTTGTTAAAAAAAAAAAAAAATTCCAATGGTGATATTCACATGGGCAGTTACAGAATGAACTGGAACTTGACATGGTCACGCACGTGCACATCCAAATTCCAGAATGCAGACTTGCACAGTGACCTATGGGATGGTGCGCAGATTGTTCACCCAAACAATTCTGAAGGAAGCAATGCCAGTCACATCTTACACGGACTGGCTGATCTGTGCAACAGAGAGAGAGAGCGACACACACACACGCACAGACGCGCGAAAACTGTCATATAAAGTAATTTGGTTTCTCCCTTTTAACAATTTGAGTACCAGTGGGGTGTCCAATTTTCTGGATCAGAGGGTAAAGGTACAACCCATTTCCGACTGTTCAGTGGTCCTTAGGTAATTGTGTATCTACTTCCTTCTGATCAAAGAGCAACACGTTAAGATACATAGACCAGAGATAACAATACAGACACCACTGTCCCACACTGCTAATGGATCTAAATCTGCAAGATCCAAGCGTACTGTTAACATCAATATACATATTTAAAGCATATAGGGTCGTATTCAATAATCTATGGATGTGCAATTATGGAGTAAACAAGGCAAACAATTGCTGGAAACAATTTTGGTATTTCAATTTAGCCTCTTGCTTTCCTGAGATGTGTCTAACTCTGCTTCTTAATGCACTGGGAACATCTCTAGCATCTAAGGGGTTAATGACGGCTTCATTCTATCCAACATTTGAAAAAGATTTCCATGGATACTTCTCTCTTGAGCAGTCACGTGACAAAAGTGTCACTAATGGTCCACAGTACCAGCAGCAAACCTTGTATGACAGCCTTAATGCTGCACAACAAAAGAAATATTACCAATACCCAAAAGTTCCATCAAATAATATATACAGTGGGGGTGCTTCAATATAAGCAGAAGCAGCAGCTACTTAGGGAGCCCATTTGGTCAGAAAGCCCCTCAGGTTTTATACAGTAGGTACCACCGCTGCACGTAAACAAAAACAGATGGCAATGACATTATAAATACCGACATGGGAATAAAGGGAGGGGGCGTGTGATATTTTTTGCTTAGGGCCCCAAAAATCCTAGAGCTGCACCTGCAAATAAACAATATTAACATACATGGAAGCTTATACTGATGAGCGCACAGCATATGAGATTGAGTTTTCACCCTTTGAGCGCCAGAGGGGTACGAAAGTTACGCAACGCATTACAGAGCAATGCACTGCGTATCCCTCTGGCGCTCAAAGGGTTAAAACCAGGGTCAATAACAGGGTCTTCAGCATCCAGGGACAGAGAGCTAGAACCAGGGACTGTCCCTGGAAATCAGGAATAGTTGACAGGTTTGTAGTTTGCCTTTAAATGTGGGTCTCTGGCTGCCACACCTATATCAATCCATCAACAGTCACACTGGCACCAATGGTTTAAATCCCTGACACTAAAAGGTAAAACTGTGTACTTGCTCAAAATGGTAAGGGAAAACATGACTTCAGACACAATTGGTTAACAGGATTTGGGAAAAAAGTGTTCTGGGTGTATGTATATTTTTACCTGTTCAGCTCCAAAAAGGCTTGTGATAATTGGGAATTTATTGTGGCGTGGAAGAGGTTAATCAGGGAGATGCCCCCAAATTGAGTCTATAAAAGGATCTGCTGGAGGGAACTTGTCCCCCTCCTTCTCTGAGTCACACACACACTGCCCCCTTTCCCGCATCATTTAGGTATCCAGAGAATGTGTTCAGACCCAAAACTCCAGAGTTCTGTCAGACCTTCCCCTAATATGGTGTTGGGAAGATCGGAGCCTGGAGGGGGTGGTAGGGGGGAGAGGGAGGGCTGAGTCTGCCCCAAATTACATGTAGAATCAGGAGGGGACTTTAACTCCACATTCTGCTCCTCTCTCAGTCAGTCCTCTGCATCCTCAGGAGAGAAAAAGACCATCTACCAGTGACAGCCTGTGAGTGGGGGATATGGTGGTGCGGGAGGGGGATGTGAAACAAAGTATTTCTATGGTTGCGCATCTTTGTACAGAACTAAGCTGTCTAGGCATTACACAGGAGTGTGTGCGTATTAGGGGGCAACTGGACATATGCATAGATACAAAAGTGGAGCAATTTTAGGGCAAACTATATAGATAATAAAAAGTCAGATTATTTGAAATGGGGATATTAACCCATTGACTGCTAGAGATCTTCAACACCATGCTTTGCAGTGGGTTGGTGACCTCTCCTCCAATCAAATTAAAATGTCATTAAATAAATGGGATTTTTTAATGTATTCCTTATCGTGCTTGTAGTTTACCCCAGAATGATTACAGTTTTTATTTGCATACATATGGCCTAATGTATGTAGGGAGTATAGTCAGTCCTACATGTCCAGCTATAGACTGCACTGATGTTGTAACAGACATTGGCATTCAGCAGCAACATAAAAGCATGCAGTGAAACAGAACTGCAAGAAACAGCAGTAAGATATAATAACACTGTGAGAAGGGAGATAAATTGAAACATTGTAAGATAACAGCCTGAGAGATAGGAAACCACACAATGAGATAACCGATAAATATAAAAAATACACTGAGATAACAGACAATGAAACATGGCACCAGCCAGAGATGTAACAGGCTGTGAGGTTGGACACCAGACAGTGAAATAACAAGCAGTGAGATAAGACAACAAAAAAAGTGAGATAGCAAGCCATAAGGTAGGACACCAGACAGTGAGATAACAAGCAGTAAGGTAGGACCCCAGGCAGTGAGATAGCAAGCAGTAAGGTAGGACACCAGGCAGTGAGGTAGCAAGCAGTAAGGTAGGACACCAGACAGTGAGATAACAAGCAGTAAGGTAGGACCCCAGGCAGTGAGATAGCAAGCAGTAAGGTAGGACACCAGGCAGTGAGGTAGCAAGCAGTAAGGTAGGACACCAGACAGTGAGATAACAAGCAGTAAGGTAGGACACCAGACAGTGAGATAACAAAAAGTAAGGTAGGACACCAGGCAGTGAGTTAACAAGCAGTAAGGTTAGGACACCAGACAGTGAGATAACAAGCAGTAAGGTTAGGACACCAGACAGTGAGATAACAAGCAGTAAGGTAGGTCACCAGACAGTGAGATAACACGCATTAAGGTAGGGCACCCGCAGTGAGATAACAGGTAGTAAGGTAGGACACCAGAAAGTGAGATAACAGGCAGTAAGATAGGTCACCACAAAGTGAGATAACAGGCAGTGAGATAGGACACCATCTATTACGATAACCAGCAATGAGGCAGAACACCACCCAGTGACACCACAAGCAGTAAGGTACTACACCATGACACCACACAGTGAGAAGTTGTGAGGTAGGAGATAACAGAAAGTGATATAGGACATCACACAGGATATAGGATATCACAGGCAGTGAGGCGACCACACAGACAACAGGCAATGATATAGGACATCAAACAGCAAGGTAACAGGCAATGAATGATATAGGACATTACACAGTGAGATAACAGGCAATGATATAGGACATTACACAGTGAGATAGACAAAGATATAGGATATTACACAGTGAGATAACAGGCAGTGATATAGGACATTACACAGTGAGATAAAAGACAATGATATAGGATATTACACAGTGAGATAACAGGCAGTGATATAGGACATTACACAGTGAGATAACAGACAATGATATAGGATATTACACAGTGAGATAACAGGCAGTGATGTAGGACATTACACAGTGAGATAACAGACAATGATATAGGACATTACACAGTGAGATAACAGGCAGTGATATAGGACATTACACAGTGAGATAACAGACAATAATATAGGACAGTACACAGGGAGATAACAGATAATGATACAGGAAATTACACAGTGGGTGAGACAACCCCACACAATGAGACAAAGTCAGTGAGATATAACTCCCTCCCCCATTCTTTCGATTTCTTAACCCTTTGGGCCTTATGCACAGAAGAAAACTGGACTATTCTGGGGCAACCAACTATACTTTGCAGGAGAAATTAAAAGCTGCCATTGATGTAAATGGTAATCAGAAATATAAATATGAAAAGAAGAACTATTTAGGCATTCAATATATTTTTATTGTAACCTTAGGGATTATTTATAAAACAAAAAACAAAAACACAGACTTTTTGGGATTTCTTTCACATATCACAGGAATCGGAGAAAGCTATCTGGATTTATATTCAAGTTTGTTTATTCTGTCATATTTTTATGAAAGCAATGCATGCTGGGAAGTTAAGGGCTAAAAAGCACCATGTAAAGGGAAGTTTTATTTTTTCCAGTATATTTGGTTTGCTCCAGAATCACCTTAGTTTTTTTTTGTGCAGCAGGCCCTTTTAATTTGAACTATTGCTTGTTGAATACATTAAATACAAGTTAACCAATGGTTTTATGTAAAATCTAACCCATAATAACACGCAGAGATAAAATAAGACACATTAACCCTTTGAATGCCAGAAGGATATGCAATTCATTGCAAAGCAATGCATTGAGTGACCCTCTGGCATTCAGAGGGTTAACCCTTTAATGCAGGGTACAGTTGTGCCGGGACCCAGCATCAAGAGGTGCCCCTGGTCCAATAGGCCCTAGTTATGTCTCCATAAAAAAAAATGTTTGCACCTGGGCCCTCCAATAATTAGTTATGCCATTGCTTTAACCCTTTGAGTGCCAGAGGGGAATGCAACACAATGCAAAGCAATACGTTGTGTACCCCTCTGGTACTCAAATGGTTAAGAATCACACTGCCAGGGTTTGCGGATGCTCTGATATTTAAAGGGGTAACCTACCCAGATCTTCTTCTTCATACAGACTAAGGCTTCAAAAGTGAGAACAATGAAATATTACCCCCTTAATGATTCCACTGATATCCTATATAATAATTTGGTAAATGTATGTTTGTCAGAAGCTGTCATGCACAGTACAGTCGGCTGCGCGAGCTGCAGTCATGCACAGTACAGACTGGCCGCCCCGTGGCTGATAATGGAGCAGGGCGCTCCGAATTCAGACCGTAGTCGGTGAGCAAGAGGACTACGGTCTGAATTCGGAGTGCCCCGCTCGGTACCAGGCGCGGGCAGTCTGTACTGTGCATGACTGCACTGCAGCCATTGCTGGGTGGCACTGTGGCCCGTGTACACGGGCTCTTCAACTAGCGTCTAATATTAAGGGACGTGAACAGACATTTTGGGGGGCAGGGGCTCAAATGAAAAAAAGGGCACCTCATAATTATTATTTATTTTGTTAAAAGGGCACTTTGGACAAAAAGGGCGGGTGCTCAAGCCCCCCTGTGGTGTCTATGTGTGCATGTGCCTGCTAATCCTATATAATAATTCGCTAAAACGTGTGTAACGACGCAGTCATGCGCAGTAGAGACTGCTGCGTGTGCTGCTGTCATGTGCAGTACAGACTGCCAACGCCGTGGCTGATACAGAGCTGGACGGTCCGAAGGAAAGTTCAGCTCTGTATCAGCCGCGGTGCGGGCAGTCTCTACTGCACATGACTGCCCCGCGTCCGGCTTGCAGTGGCACTGTGGCCCGTGTGACGGGCTCTTCAACTAGTATTTGATATTTCATCACTGTGAGTCCTGAGCCTAACTTTGATTACCAGTGCAGTCATTCCAAGGCAGAGCTTGGTTTAAAAACAGGAGCACGTAGCCTTGTAATTCCAAACAGAGTGACATAATAAATATGGATGGGAGAAAACTCCAGTTTTCTCCTCGTGGGAATTTCTGAGACTGCAGTGCAATTTTCCTCTTGACACAGAAATGTTGGCAGGAGAAAAGTGTTATTTTTGTTCCAGCTGAGTGAATTTTCCCACATTCCTAATAATAACTCATATATGTATAAGGTGAAATGTACCAAGCAAAATGTGCTGTACGGCTCTATGCACAGAAACTCCTAATAGTATATTATTATTTACTAAATTTGAATATGAGATTTATCATGGGTGTCTGTTTGTAGAAAATTAATGGAAACCCAAAGAGGACAAAAGAACAAATATCACATTTAATATAGTAGAAAAATCTAAAGAAAATCTAGCCAAATCATATTTCTTAACAGTAGAGATGTTTAAATTGACCTTTTACCTACACCATATTAATCACATTACATGTATCTAGTTAAACTGTGAATAACTTGTGTTTTTTGTTTTCCAATCATAAGCGTAATAGTTTTAGAGATTTCTGATTTAGTAGTTGTTGAATCTAAGCAACTTTTTCTCAGATGTCAGGTAAAGAATGCATACATAGTTAATTATCCACGGATCCAGAAAATTACACCTCTCCTCTTCCTAAACTGCCAAAATCTGTTTCTATATAAACTGATAAGGAGGAATAATCATTCATATCCTTTCAAAATGGAGGCTCCCAATGAGGGGAAGACTTGGAAAAGTGACAGTTTCTTTTTAAAGGTTATATGATTACAAATATATTTAAGGACAATACAAATATCCCTCTGGGATTGTACAGAAAACCAAGGTTTCCAACCACAGCAAAAGCAAGGATTTTTTTGAACTGGGGCAGAAGGGATATGAAATTTCTTATCTTTTAAATCTTTTGTTGGCAGATATTGTTGATATGCTCAAAAAAGAACAATGCAGATAATTATGACACTTTCATTACAGATATGATAGTGATATAGAGAAATACCACTGCTACTTTAGAGCCAGAGGACTTTGTTTTACTTGCCTATGGAGAAAGAATTTGGAAAATGGTTTCAGTGGTATTGTTTTCCTTTCTTTTGAATCTAGAATAGAAGATATGCTTCATGTTCAATTTGATGGAGTCATATTGAGAGAGATATATGGTCTGTTCACAATGTTCACAGTCAGGTTATTAGATTCCATGCAGTTTGTGGCCATTTTTGTCCTATGCAAAGATTACTTCTGGATGACCCCTCAAAATGACCTCACTGTCTGTCTCTATTTTGCTGTCCTGTAATGGGGTCATACACAGTCTTTATCAGAGCTGGGCAACCTGAGACTCTTCAGCTGTTCAAGACTACAAATTTCAGCAATCCAACTGCTGGCTGAAGATGATGAGAACTGTAGTCCTCAAAAGATGGAAGGCCCCAAGTTGCCCATCTGTGGTCTATACAGATATACACATAGGCCATTTGTAATTTGGTCAGCAGCAGTGAAAAGTTACCAGTTCATTGGCCACACAATTAAAGGGATAGTAATACTTTGTTTATCTTTATTTTATAGGCATTAAAAAAACATGAAGAACGATATAAGTCTTATCTCTCAAACCATTATGGTTTGAGAGATATTCACAAGCAAAGTTTTCCCTCCTGCACCTTTTACCTAGTGTAAGCCATCTCTTCTCAGATGTGGAATGCAGTCCATAGACCAGACAGATAACAGCAGGGGTCAATCTTCTTACTGTGAGAACAATGAAAGCCCTGCCCCTCTTGCAAGTTTTTCAGGGTTTTCCCTTATCTTAATTGAAGATTGTCCCTCTCTGCAATCTACCTGGGCACCTCCCTTCTGCTCTGGCTGAGCAGTGTTACATCAGTAGAAGGGGCGGTAGGGGGATACTTTGTCATTGAATTACTCTTGAACTACAACTCTGACAGAATTGAAATAACATTCTCCAAAGTCCAAATACTATGATGATTAATTAGAGCTGCTTTTATTATGAAACTTACTATCTCTTTAACTGAAAAAACAGTAAGTGGAGACACAAGACTCATTTTCTTAAGAGCTCATGTTTGTAATACCAGAATTCATATTGTAAAAACTTTTTTAAAGCACAACTAACATGGTGACAAAAACATTGCTGAAGCAGACTTTTACTAGTTAATTGCTGCTGCTGGGGTCTGGCAGTAGCAGCAATATACATTCACAGCCATAATTCTACAAGTTTTCCCCAAACGTCTAGTCCCACCTCCTGCAATAGCTGAAGCTGCCAATTACTGCCTCAGTCCTGTTGGCTGTAAAGGTGGGTGTAATGTTCCAGCAGTCAACAGGAATTATCACTAGCCTCTCTGGAGTTTACAGCACCAGCTCTGGGATGAAAAAGCTCAGAGCGGAGCTGTACACTGAAGGCTGTAAGTTTATAATTCTGCTACTGCCAGTGGTGGAAGGAGCAGATATTACTTAGTAAATTACTTTTTTAAATGTTTTTATATTTTTAATTTATATAGTTCATTTTTTAAAGTTTTTCGTATTAATTACCCTTTCAATATAGGAAAATGTTTTGCAAAACATTCAAGATTTTTGTCTGAATTTATCTTAACCCTTTGAGTGAAAGAGGGGGTACGCAACGCATTGCTTTGCAATGCTTTACGTACTCCTCTGGCACTCAAAGGGTTAATACAAAATTTCAAATGTTCAAACTTAAGACGTGAGAAAATTATACCTCAGTGAAAAATAAAATACTTTAGTTTGCAAATAATAATAATAGAAAAACACAGATCTGGATTATAATTAGAATTAAAGAAAGACCTTAGGTCTGACAGCAAACACGCTAGCTTGTCTTCACACTTCCTTCCAGTATCCATTTTACCCTGATGCATTCTGGGGCATAGAACAGTGGTTAAGATGGTGGAAGTAACACAGTGGTAAAAAATTAGGGTGGGACAATTCTGTGGCAAAGCAACTGCATTATATAGTACAAATAAAATCACTGATTTACTCAAATGGGGCTTTTAAGCATCTGAATGCTAGAAAGATCACCAGTGCACTCAAAGCAATTAACTGGAGAGCTCTTTAGCATTCAAGGGGTTTGTCACCATCTAAATCAGTGAATATGGGGATTTTGCCCTTGTTATGCTATTGGTTTGCCCCAGAATTGTTCCATTTTACTTTATACATACGGCCCTCAGTTCTGTGTAGGACGTGCAGAATCCAGTGCAGTGGGACAATGAATACACTTAGCACTGCTGCAATTAGGCGATTCTTTATATGTTTATTTTGTGGACAGTTATGTCCGTTTCCCATAAAATTGTGTGCTTCCTAGAAATATGCCAATTGGGAAATGCAGCTCTGCCTTCCCCCAAGTCCCAGTATCAAGATTGTAAATGATCAAGGTGTCTCTTTTCCTTCCATATTTAGGTCTCAGCAATCATGGCCAACAAGGGTCCATCATATGGAATGAGCAGAGATGTTCAGTCTCGCATTGAGAAGAAGTATGATGAGGAGCTTGAGCAACGTCTGGTGCAGTGGATTCAGATGCAGTCTGGAGGGGACGTGGGAACACCAGAGCAAGGAAGGATAGGATTCCAACAGTGGCTGAAGAATGGCATAGTGAGGACACCCAGCATGTTCCCTATTTGTAAATTCCTGTCATCATGTCACCTTTTACTGTGAGAGGACCATGAGTCATAGGTTCCTTGCATGTCACTGTCCTCCTTGAGGTGGGAGTGACTGAATCCATGTTCCATAGTTCTCTTCTGTATAGCACTCATAAAAGAATGGAAGGGGAAAAAAAAGCTATGGGGTCATAATTATGCCGATTTTTTATTCCAAGTCCACAGACTATATCCTCTGTTGTGTTGTGATGAACAACCTCCAAGTTCCATGGCTCCCTTCTACCTGTATGCATACATCACCTGGTGCTATAAACAGCCTCCAAATCACATAGTTCCTTTCTACATGTGACTCTGTCAAATTGTGCTTTGAACAGCCTCTCCCCATAGCTCCCTTCTAGCTGTGTCACTTTGTGTTGTTTCCATGGCCCATAACTCTTGTCTGTCCGTGTTACCTTGTGTTGTGATGAACAGCCTCCATGTCCTATAGCTCCTTTCTACATATCTCACCTTGTGTTGTCCCATCACCTACATGTATCACCTTGTGGTGTGATTAACAGTCTCCATGTAGCAATGCTCCCTTCTACTTGTGCCACCTTATGTTGTGATGAACAGATAACATATCTCTTCTATGTAACCTTGTGTTGTGATGACCTATCTCCAGATCCCTTCTACCTGTATCCATGTGCTGTGATGAACAGTCTTCACATCCCATAGCTTTCTCCTACCTGACTCCAAGTGCAACCTTATCGTGGGAAAAGCAAACCCCTGCCATATAAATTCTTTCAGTCTGTCATTCTCCATTAGGACAGTCTCCACCTCCTTTAAATCCCTTCAGTCTTTCACTCTGCTCCATAGTCTATTCCTGTAAGTGTTAATGGGTCTCCCTTCAGGACAAGGGGAGTACTCTTTAATCTAAATCATTCTGCAGCAGGCAGAAAAGACTCCTACGGGCTCGATTCTATTACCAGTGATAAAACTGGCATTACAAGAAAAACAAGCAATGTGAATTTTGCAAACATGTTACGTCGGTATTCTATTGCTGAACCACAGTAAAACAAAACTGGAGTAGACAGCACATTTCAGAGAACTAACAAAACTGGCGCTGTCTGCTTTTATTCGACTACCGCCTACAAAAAACTTGCAAAATGTCAAAGTGCAAGAAATAGGCGTACATTTGACGACAGAAAGATCAAGTTCAGTGTTAGATGTGTTCCCCACATTATCAAAATCTGACAAGTGCCCCCTTCAACATATTAACCCCACCTTTTAAAAGTCAACTTGCAGTGCTTTCTTTCACCATTTAAATTCATTTCTTTCTTTCACCATTTAAATTCGACAAATATTGTTCACATTCAACATTTTAACCCTTACCCTTTAAAATTCGACTTAGTGTTCCTATGACTTTCTTTCTCCATTTTAATTTAAATAATATTGCTCCCATTCAACACTGTTTACTCTCCAATTTTACTGCAAAATACAGACTCTTTATGTGTCACAGTGATTCCTGTACAAGAATGTATAACTTGCTGTGCTAAGTGTGAAAGACCTCTCACTCCTACTATTTGATGGCTAAACCCATTTGATGTGTTAATGCTACAGTAAGAAGTGATACTAACCCCTCCTTTACTTTTGTAAGAAAGGGTACTGAATAAGTGTGACCCAATTTACATAACAATAAGTGAAACTATTCTAAAAAGAGTTGTAGTTGAATTATAAAGTATCCCCTTACCTCCACTTTTACTGATGTAACACTGCTCACCTCAGAGCAGCAAGACTATCCTGATGGATCTCAGAGAGGGACAATCTTCAGTGACAATAAAGAAAAACCTGTCAAGGGGGGCAGGGTTTTCTTTATGCTCGCAATAAGAACATTGTCCGTTGTGTGATCTGTCCGGTCAAGTGACCAGATTCCACATCTGAGGGGAGGTGGCTTACACTAGGTAAAAGGGGCAGGAGGGGGATGCTTTATCATTCAATTACTCTTGAACTACAACTCCGACTGTATTGAAATAACACTCTCCATGGCCCAAATACTATGAAGATTAATTGGAGCTGCCTTTTTTGTGAAACATTACTATCCCTTAAGAAATGGAGAGCTGTGGTGTAATGCTTTGTACACCCTGATCATTAACTCTATATTCCTCCTTTGGGGTTTATGAATTATTTTAGCATTTTGTAGAATTTGAATCCCACACTTTTGACGGTTCCTTTATTTTTCATTATTTATCTACACATTTCTTATTTCATTCATCCTTTACCTGGTTTGACATTTGCTGTTGGTATTAGGGCTTTCAGCAAGCTAAAAAAGGAGTCATTCTGGGGCAAACCAACTGCAACATAGGAGACAAACGATATCCCTTTATTGTAATAGGGATTTTATTCACTTGAATGCGAGAGATGTCTCCAGTGCATTGTGTTCAATGTGTCTGAAACTTCTCGCATACATGAAATATACAAACTCCATTTAAATCAATGGGCATTTGAGGAATTTTTATTTGTCCCCTATAGTGCAGTTGATTTGCTCCAGAACTGCACTTCTTTAGTATACTGAATTAGGTCTGGACTATAATTAGCAATAAGGCACACCTTCCCATAAAGCCCACCAGCATACCTGAGAAGTTTCAGGATTTGACAGTGCATTACTGGGTCTGTGGTGATAGAGGCTGATTCTCTGGATTTGGGGACTTTTTATGAAACTCAGCCCACTCTTCCTACTTCCCCACCCAGTTCCTCCCACTTCCCACCCACTTTTGTGATGCACCTGGTAAGTCCCAGACATTTTTTTTTATTGCTATTCGCTGCAATTATATCCCCCCAGGGGCACCAGAGAAGAGAAATTTCCCAGGTATGCCCACCAGCTGTAGCACTAATAAAGGTATGAAAGGGACACTGGCCCATATTTATAAAATGAAACTGGAGTTATTCTGGACTAAACCAGCTTCACCCTAAGGGGGGAAAATAATTCCTAAATTCCCATGCAATTGAATGGAGCTTTTTAATCCCTTGAATGCTATAGATCAGTGTTTCTCAACCCCTGTCCTCAGGACCCACTAACAGGCCAGGACTTAGGGATTTCTCTGCTAGAGCACAGGTGTGGTGATCAGAGGCTCATTCACATTGATTAACTCTCCTGTGCTCTAACAAGGAAATCATCAAATCCTGGCCTATTAGTGAGTCCCGAGGACAGGAGTTGAGAAACACTGCTATAGAGGTATCCAGTGCATTGCTCCACAATGCATTGGCAACCTCTCTCGTATTTAATTTTAAAGGAATTTTTGTCTGCTATGGTGGAGTTGGTTTTCTCCAGAATAACTCCATTTTCATTTTATAAAGATGGGCCAGTGTCAATAAAGACAAATCTGGTTATTCTGAAAGAGCTTTCAAATTACTTTTATGTTGTATTAACCATATTTATTTAGACAACTAGCTTTGGAGTTATTTAGATTTAAATATTATGTTAATTAAGGCATGCCATGCAGTCGCTGCAGGTCTTAGCCCCACCACTCATTGACATTTAATGCTTTAAAGGGATAGGAATACTTAATATGAAAAAATAAATATATATATTGTAGTGTTTATCCCCCCCCCCAGTAAAAAAAAAGGATGCTCTCACTGCTGAAAGGTGTTTTATTCAAAAGTTATTACAGCTCAAAGTAGAGTTTTTAGGTGCAATATCATAGTGCCTGAAATTGTACAGTGGTACTGTTGTTACACCGTCCTATTGGCAGCTCTGGCCCATAGACCATAAATCTCCATAGGATGGTGAAGTAACAGCACCACTGTACAATTTCAGGCCACTAATATTGCACCCAACTTTGAGCTGTAATAACTTTTGAATAAAACACCTTTCAGCAATGGGAGTACACTTGTTTTACTCAGGGGGATAAACACTACAACATTTTTTTTACAGTTTAAGTATTACTATCCCTTTAAAAGGTTAGTAATACTTAAGTGATTGCTAAGCTACATTGTGTCCTTATACTCAATATATAAGCTGGTTTTAGGTGATAGTATCTTTAAATAATAAATATATTCTCCTCTCTGTTTCCAGGTTCTCTCCAAGCTGATAAACAGTCTGTACCCCAAAGGATCCCAGCCCGTGAAGATCCCTGACTCACCTCCAAGTATGGTCTTCAAACAGATGGAGCAGATAGCTCAGTTCCTGAAGGCAGCCGAAGATTATGGAGTAGCAAAAACCGATATATTCCAAACTGTAGACCTCTATGAAGGTAAGATAACCCCATACGCATAGTATAAGTACACCGATAACAAACATGCTGTACTGTATAATAACAGTAAATAACAATACTTGAAGTGGATCTGTTACCTTAAAGGAGCAGTAAACTTTTTTTATGAATATATATATATATATATATATATATATATATATATATATATATATATATATAGTAGGGCTTTTCCTGTTGAATAAAATAAGAGTACTCCCACTACTGAGATGCATATTTCCAGCATTATTACAGTTTAAACTAGTATGTTTTTACATTAGCAATGCCCTCTAGTGGTCAAATTCCAATTGGTTATTCTGTTACTTTCTAATGGAGAGGAAAGTCAGTGACTTACAGTTCTCCAAAAAATGTGATATAAACTGCTGGGTCACTTCCTGTCCGTTAGAACTTGCAGGAAGTAAACACAATAAATTCACTTTCTTATTATTTGAACAATTATAAATGTTGAACTAAACAACTGACAGCAATTAGAGTACCCTTGTTTTACTCAGCAGAAAAGCTCAATAACATAACCTTTTTTATGAAAACATTTTACTTCTAATTTAAGATTAGTCAGTTTTAAACCCTTTAACGACCAGCGGAGAATGCAAAAAAATGGATTGATACTACTCTGCTCCTTAAAAGCTTAAAGATAATTAAAAACTGCCTAAATGCTATTCTAGGCATTTGTTGTTAATATAAATATGTTTGGAGACATTAACCAGTTTGTGACGGAACAGCCTGGCCCTTTACAATGGATTCTTTTCTGTGTTTTGCCTAGAATCATTTATATTTCAGCATGTTGTCATTTTGGCAAGGACCACACAGTGGGGGGCATTTTTAATTGCACAGTGAACTGTACTTTCAACATCAAATATAACTAATTAGCATACCTTGCAGGGAATTAGCATTAAGTGCCACCAACTCAGACGTTAATTTCTCAATTTATTTTACAGACAAATCAGTAGTACAACATATAGATAGATTTGAACTCTATAACAAACTAACCTTGTGTTAGGAAGACATGTCCCCTTTGAGTATCTATCAAACTGCTGAACACTATTCCTGGCTGTTGTGACAACGCCTCAACTTGAGGCCTTGTGAGCCACAGTATTGTGATCTTTAGCACAGTCTTCTAGTGCAGTAAGGCACAAGAGCACACATATTTTTGAATAATGGCAAATAGGTGCCTGTTATTAACAAAACAAAACCCTACAAGTGAAATCATAAAATAAAAGCCTAACTCTCACTGGAGCCTGGTCTGGCCTTTATGTGTGGATTCTCGCATACCAGCCTAAAACGCCCTCTCTACACCACCATGTCAGTTCCAGCTAATCCAGGCCTTGGTAAAACTATCCCAGGTGGCACTTCCAACTTTCAGGTAGGTGATGCAGTATCGGCCTAGTCTGCTCTCTGTATTCTCTGCACAAGAGACCCTTTAACACACACTATGTGTGAGATTTTGGCACATTCTGAACAGACATAAAACCTCTTATTATGCAATATCCATCACATGGGTTAATAATAATAGCATTTGGAAAGTACCTTCAGTCAAAGTCAAACAACAAAGCATGCTTGGCTTAGTTTTGTGTACATATCCTTCCATTAATGATGACGAACTGTAGGAAAAATGTTCACTTTGACATGCACTACTTCAGTTACCAATCACACATTTAGTCAGTAAACATTTGCTGAAATTGTAGGCATAAGTGAAAAAATGCAGTTGTCAGTAAAAATACTGAGAAAACACTAAACAGTTGGCAGGAGATACTTGGCTAACACAAATAATGCTCCGGACATTATCTGCACTGGCTGAATTTCAGATTTTGGCCTCAGCTTATTCCATTGTTGTAGTTTTATGTTTAAGGAACGCAGGGTTCACATAGTAACTTGTGTGTGTGCTGGCAAGTTGGTAATATTAAAAATAACTGACTGGAATATACCAAGAGTTTCCATCTAATGTAATAGTGCCCAAAATGAGACTCACATCTCTAGTATTAGGGGTCAAACACTCCCTGTTCTGAGGTGGAAGCTCACCCTCATCTGGTCTTCTCTACAGGAAAGGACATGGCTGCTGTGCAAAGGACAGTTGTGGCTATTGGAAGTATTGCAGTCACTAAGGATGATGGTCAATACAAAGGGGACCCCTCCTGGTTTATGAAGTAAGTCAAGGCCTTTCAGGTGTCTATCCCATGGTATCCCCTTATACACCCATCCCCCATTATTACATCAAAAACACCTACATACATCATTTGCTCCTGTAAAATCCACAATTCATAGTCCTCCAACCCTTATCCTGTCTCAACCACATTCAGTGCCACCCTTCCCTTTTATAGGACCCAGAGCTCCTCATGTCCAAACTTAGGTCATCCTACCTTGCATGCGATGTCATGTTGTGGGAAACACTAGGACTTTCCCAGTTGACCAATTACATGTGCCATTGTTAGTAAGCCTCTTTAGTCCCAGTGAGACTGACCATTTAACCTGTTTGCCCATTGGATGCTAGGAAAGGTCCAAAACAATTCTTTGCAATGTGTTTTAGACTTTACTAGTATTTGCGGAATTAAAGTAATATGAATTCCCTAATACAAGTTGCTCTTACAAAAAAAAAAAAAAAGAGCCTGTTGGGACATTCACAGACATATGTAAAACATTCTTTACCTCCATACAAAGAAATTTCATTTGCAAGTCTAACACAGCAGAGTATAAGGAAAACTGCATCCCCAGCCTGATAAAAAGCTGCACGTATCTCAAATATATGTCCTGCTGAAAGTTACAACATACAACTTACCTGTGAATATTAAGGTGCCTATAGTCAGGGTGATTTTGAGCAAACAGATTGCCAGATAGTCTTTTGAGCCCACACAGCGATCTGATTGCGACCTGGCCTATTGAACCCACATAGCCATCTGATAGCAGGCTGATCATCATTTTTAAACCCACCGTATCAACCAAGTAGATCAATTTGGTTGGCTAGATCTGATCTGGCTTATAAATGTGGTGATAACTGCCCAGTCTGATATTTTTTGACCGGACTGTACAGTGTTCAATGACCAAATCACTTTGTGTTTGAGCACATTTACAACATGTTGTTTCGTATAAGATAAATTTGTAGTTTAAAATTGTTGTTCCTTTAACCTTGGCAATGACATCAAAACACTGAATCCCGTGTCTTCTGTTCCCACTTTCTCCTAGGAAAGCTCAGGAGCACAAGCGAGATTTCTCAGACGATAAACTGAAGCAAGGAAAGAACGTCATTGGTTTGCAGATGGGCAGCAATCAAGGAGCCTCTCAGGCTGGGATGACCGGTTACGGCCGCCCAAGACAGATTATTGGCTAAACCCCCAAAGATGATCGCAGATGTTAACATCTTCACTGCTGAAAGGGCCTGTAATAAACTCCTTAGCAGTGAAGAGGTTAAGCAGTGCACATATCAGCTCTTTATATGCAGCAGTGTCCCCCCACCCCCCACCAGCATATGCCTAGAGAGAAGGGAGGAGATGATAAGCACTCCTGTAACAGCCACCTCTCTCTTGTGTAGTCACTCTACACCAAGGTTTCTTCCGATAAAGCGGCTGAGTAGGCAGCATTGTGCCAGCAAAACTAGCCCTCCTGCAATCAGGAATAGTGGTGACTTGTGATCATGTCTAGGGCTGCCCATTCTACCACTTGCCAGGAAGTGGGTGAATAAAATGGCTCTGCTGCTGGGCGGGATTAGGACTCAGTTTTTGCTTTACCCCTAGATGTTGGAGCGGTTTCCAGTGCATTGCAAAACAATGCATTGGGGACCTCTCTGGCATCCAAGGGTTAAACATTACACTGAGCAGTAGGATGAAGTTTCTTGATAAAAAGAACCAAAAATAAATACATCTTTCCAAGAACCCACCCCCCAACCTTTAGTTCACCAATCCCACCTCATCAATACTCCCCTCCACAGAGTGCACCTGTTCCCCCCCCTCCTCCCCTGCAGATGCATCGTCTCCAGCCCCTAAGTAGATCCAATCCCCCACCCCAGCAATTATGAACATCTTAAAACTGAAATGGCTTAAACCCAGCAGCATGTTTATTAAGATTTGTACTGAAATGGGGATAAATAAAAAAATAATTTTGTACTTTTTTGTTGATCAAAATAAACCTGTTTTAAATCATCAAGATTTTAGTAAATGTTTGTAAAACAATATTAACATTTATATTCAGATTGTGGAGATTCAGAGGCAGTGACGTGTATATTTCTTGCCGTATTCAATAAGCTAAGAGGTATAAATTTGGAGCAAAACAACAGTTACATCCTTTATAATAATTTGCTAATTGTGTGTTTGTCATGCGCAGTAGGGACGGCTGCGCGCACTGCAGTCATGCACACTACAGACTGCCCGCGCCGGGGCTGATAATGGAGCTGGGCTCCGAATTCAGACCATAGTCCTCTCTGCGCACCAAATGTGGACTACGGTCTGAATTCAGAGCTCCCCGATCCATATCGGCCGCTGTGCGGGCAGGTTGTACTGTACATGACTGCACCGCGGCTGTTTCTGGGTGGCACTGTGGCCCGTGTACACGGGCTCTTCGACTAGTAGGGAATAAATTAACATTCACAAACTTCTCATCTTCTTAAATGGGTCTCCACTGCAATGCGCTGAAAGACCCATTTAACAATTGATTTTTATCCAGAAATGCATCTCTAACTTAATGAATACATCCAATTGTGTATATACGTTGGCGAGTGTCCGGCACTGCAAACATACCTCAGGAGTACCTGTGTATCTTCTATGGCATGGCATACGTAGGTTTAAATCTCAGGTGCCATGGTCTCACCTACACTCCTTACATGACCCTATCCTAAGCCCTGCCCCCTGTGAGTAATTTGTTCTTTCCCAGCATACATTGGTATAAACCAGAATTACATATGGTCACAATACATTCATCATATACGGTATACACAGGAATACAATTCCACAGGTAAGCAACAGTCACCCAGTACATGCTTACACCATACAAAGACACTCTCTCACCTCACATATGCAACAGCTACAAACTAATATAATATTTATGTACACACCATGCAAGCTTTTTGCTTTAAGCTCACAAACACAACACTTACAAGGTGTTTTTGTCCTGCTAAATGTCCTATAAAGCTAACAATTAAGTCTTGCAGGCCCAACACCCACAAAGCATACTGCTGGTGAATATCGTTCAGGGAAACAATACATTAAATCTTGTGGATCCTCATGGATCCTGCAGATACAAGTCTGCATGATTCAGCAGGGAGTCATTTGGGATCCCCTTGGTAGATGTCCCACAATTATATTACCCCTGGCTTGCAATAACACAATAAATCAATCTGGCTACTCTTTCTTTATAACTAAAATCTTCCATCCCCCTTATTCAAATGATTGACTGTCTCTGTATTCTTTCCATATCAATAAAGTCTTTATTAAAAATTGATGCCCAAATTGGTACTATAGAGACACAGAATTAGAAACTCAGCCAGTGCATTTATACCCAAAAAACAGACATGACATAAACAGCACAGAATACAAACATATTCCCATGTAAAACCATTTATTGCTCTTAAAATAAAAATTTACAAGAGGCAACCACCTCCATATTAAAGCACACATCTCCATTTGAACGCACACTCTTTACCTACACCAACATTCAGCCAACTTCTCCCTCCATACAGGAAACAAATGACTAACAAAAACAAACATTCCCTCTGCAGTGAATACATTTTGTGATCCATTTAACAGCTGAATATTTTAGGAAAGATTTGTAGAAATGATAAATTAATCTTAATCAATTGTGCTAATGCAATTGCTGCAGATCTGGGACCAGCAACAATGCTCTGAAATGCGTTGTACACACCTCTGGTACTCAAAATGTTAAGGACTGGTAATCATATAATTATCAGTAGTCAATGACCTTACAGAATTAACCAATGTCTGAAGTCAAGTACAAAAGTCACTCACTACCTTTTTACAGAAGAATAATGTTGTCAGGAGCTGACAATCCAGTGCTGGATTACAACTCCCATCATCCTCAACTGGCTATTCACAGACTGAGGATGATAACAGCTGTAATATAACAAGTCAGACAGCTACTGGTTTCCCACCTTGGAACTAGGCCAGCCATAGGCAACTTATGGCATTTCGGCTGTTGTAGGCTACAACTCCCATCAACCCTCACCTGCTATATACTGATCAGGGATGATAGGAGTTGTAATCACAATCAACTGGAGAAACAAGGGGTTCCTACTCCTGATCTCCATACTTTGTTTATCCTCAAATATTTATATAAATAGGAAGTGATCTGTCTGTCTGGATCCATGAAACATTTAGAACATTTGATAAAAGTTACCCAAATCTAAATATAAAATCTTGTTTTTGTTCTCTGTCCATTTAACAGATCTGCAGAGGTGTTTTTAAGAAACATTTAATTCCCAAATATGTTCATTCTTTAGCTTTAAAATGGTTCTATTCATTTTCAAATGGGCTATCTCGTATTTTCCTTTCTCATGAGCTCCGTAGTGCAGAAGAAAAAAAAAAAAGTTTGTGAAAGCATAAAAGACATTGACAAATACACAGATTGAAATAAATAATGTACACACATCATCAGGGAGAATGATACAGAGATAGGCAGTTATCTGCCACACTTTGCAGGCACCTCTGAACACAAAGGGATACAATTATTTTTCTTCCTAAAAACAACAGGGCAAGATATGAGAGGCCTGGATACATAATTCCTTAAACAAGTTTCATGTTTTCTGCAAGTTATCCAAACCTTCCTATTATAAAGAGGGAAATCTGTGGGTACCACTTAGCAGCAATTATTTAAAATGTTTTAAGGAGATTAACTATAACCCGTATAAAAATATAATCATAAGTCATAATCACACCAAATCAAGAGTCTGTTTACAGCACTAACCCTTCAAACTCAATCAGCAATCAATATGTCTCTTAAATTATGCAGTCAGGTCTACATTAGATAGAAATCAACACTATCTGGACATGTCTGAAAATTAGACATAGTAAGTGAAACAAAGACCAGCATGTTCAGATCTTGAATCTTACAATCAGTGATCAGGAGACCATTTAATAGTTAAAGGGATAGTAACACTTCATTTTAACTTCATTTTATTTTGTAGGCATTAAAAAAACATGAAGAATGATATAAGTCTTATCGCTCAAACCTTTATGGTTTATGAGATATTCACAAGCAAAGTTCCCCTCCCCGCCCCTTTTACCTAGTGTAAACAATCTCTTCTCAGATGTGAGTCTGGTTGTATGACAGTACAGATAACAGAAGGGGACAATTTTCTTTGTTAGAAAACAATGAAAGCCCTTCCCCCCTTGATAAGTTTTTCAGCTTTTTCCATTATCTTAATTGAAGATTGTCCCTCTCTGCAGTCTACCTGGGCATCTCCCTTCTGATTTGGTTGAACAGGGGGGGGGTATACTTTGTTTGTGAATATCTCTTAAACCATAAAGGTTTCAGAGATAAGACTTATATCATTCTTCATGTTTTTTTAATGCCTACAAAATAAAATAAAGTTAAAATGAAGTATTACTATCCCTTTAACAGAAACCAAAGTACTGTCTGAGCATGTCCTAATATGATGCCATCAGGAGGACCCTGGGACTTCCTGAGCCAGTCCTTAATAAACTCTAGTTAGGACAATTAGGAGCTCACTGTACATTAGATCTATACATAGTATAGTCTTAATGTATTTCTGATATGCTGCTAAGTAGATCTCCCTTCATTTATTCCTTTGAAAATCAAAGAGGCGTGCAGGGCATTGCTTTGCAATGCGTTGTGCATGCCTCAGGTCCTAACAGGGTTAATGTAAACACAGAACTACTTGTGCCTGCTCCTGGTAACTCTACCAGTTAGATACATGTGTCAGTTGGTCGGTCATAGAAATGTCATCATTTCTCCAGGGTGCAAAGTCCTCCAGCTGTAAAGAAGGAACACTAGGGTTTATTTACTAAGGCAGAAGTAAGTATTATTTGGCTGTCCACCTTTTGTAGACTGCAACTACCGTCATCCCATTCAACCATTCACTGGTTGGGAGTGATGGAAGTTGTTCTCATTGGCTGGAGAACTTGAACAAGTTTGAGGTGCACACTCAAAATGATTTCTCGGCAACAAAATGTAAGATGTCAAAATTAATTTCAACACTTGTAAAAACAAAGTAACAATGTAAGAGGTATGAAATAAAGACTCACAACACACAGATCCATTAGACCACCGCACCTATCCTCATCTACACGTTTCGTTTGTAAGACACTTAATCCAGATCATCATGATTCAGCATCTTACACAAATTGTGGCACCTCTCATTGGTTTATTACCTGGTACAGTATCCACTGCTACTGCTAGATGGAACGGATTCTTGTGCAAGTGCTACCATTTAACTCAAAACTCGTAGATGAGGAGAGGTGCGAAGGCCTTATGAATCTGGGGGTTGTGAGTCTTTATTTCATGCCTCTTACATTGTTAATTTGTTTTTACAAGTGTTGAAATTAATTTTGATGTTTTATTTTGTTGCTTGAGGAATCCTTTTGATTGTGCAGCTCTATCTTGTTCAAGTTTTGCATGTGATCTGGCGGTGGGATAGCCTTGGGGATTTTTCTTCATCTACTTCTTGGAGCCAATAAACATTATCAATATTTATCCTGGACTAATTGGCTGGAGAGCCAACAGTTTCCTAACCCTGTATGACGGTGCCACAGACATCAAAAGGCTGTTTGTTTGGTGTATCTTGGTGTAGCACTGATGGATCACAGGATTTGCAGCTTTTCATAACTGGCATACAAAAGAACAAAGAGGGTAAACAAATTAGGGTGCACATCTGATCAGCAACTATATGCCTTACTTTGAAAACCCTTGGCACACCTGAAACCCTTGCCTTCCTAGATTAAAATCAGTTATTTATGTCATTCCTGCTCCAAACAGTTAATACAACAATACGCAGCATCTTAGGGGTTGATTGTATCAAAGTTCCTTGAATCACACATGATCATTTCAGGGTTACTGGAATCCTGCCTGCTCCAGTCCCTGTGCGGTTGGAGCTCAGTGCTCTGGCTGTTCCTTGTTTCTGTAGAGTTAATACTTTGCTCTCTGCACGTTTTTGGAAGATGGTGTCTGAATGGTGCAGATGGCGATTCCTCCTCCTCTTCCTCTAGACCACTGTCCTTCATTCCACACAAGGGCAATGACTCAGTTTCAGTGCCTGCTTCAAGTTGCCTTGGGCTTGAGACTCCTCGGGGGCGGGGCCAGACACAGTGTGGTCCTTCACAGCTCAGATCCAGGTCGCCTTTGCTTGAAATCCGAGACAGGTACAACTCCAGCGTGTAATACATGGACCAGAATACAGCAAAACAACCAAGCAGCATTAAGGTCTGCAGCGAAAGGGAGAGAAACATGCATATTTAACAAAATCAAAGCTAAAAAGAGAATAAGGGCTGTATTCACAAATATGTTATGGCAATTATCATAAGCTTATATTCACAAAGTCAAAAGTGTCCCAGTGCTGGAACAAACTGTGCCATAGAGCTAAACACAAAATCTCCAAATTCCCATTAATATAAATGAATGGAAACCTCTTTAGCATTCAAAGGGCTAAAAGTTTCATATATATCAAATGGAAATATTTAAATGATATTATGTTGCACATGATTTATTCCAGAATTGTGCCATTTTCCCCTTTGAACATAAGGACGTATGAAATTGGACAAAGCGAAAAAGTAAGAAGGAAGTAGCAGAAAGGACGTGCAAGTGAAACGAGAAAGTGTTAAGGAGAGAGAAGGGGAAAAAGAAGAAAAAAAGAAAGGCAGTGGAAAGCATCACTTTATATACCACAACAGATATTCTAGGGGTTTTTCAGCTGATTAACCCTTTGAGTGCCAGATAGGTATCTCAAAATTATAAGGGGGAGAAGCACTCACTCCGAATATTTGTTGCCCAGCTGAACAATCCCAAATAACTGATACAAAAACATAAAGAGAGAGAGAGAGCACAAACCACCTCCTAAGCGCAGTATTTATAATAAACGGAGGTACCCTGCTAGAGATTAGGTACTTACTAAAACGAGAGGCTATATCCTGCCTCTAAGATTGAACACTAGCACTGGTTTTGCCCCAGGTTGGCAATACTCTGAGACACGAAATAGCTCTCACTTAGAGGCACAGTTTGCTCTCTCTCGTTTTATGTTTTTGTTTCTTAGAATCCAAGTGTGAGGGATAGTACTACCCTTACTGAAGTTGAAGCTCTAATGCCTGCAGGACTTCCTAATTGGACATACGTCAAAACAGAACATCTACTTATCCTGTTTTTGAGCTGGTAGAGCGTGCTAGGAGGAGGTGATTTTCCAGAATATTGATAGCAATTCAAAAAGAAAGGGGCAGTACTTTATCAAAGTCTTGATAAAGTTCCATAATGGACTGAAAAGTTGACCCTAATAAATTTATTCTTTTGCTGTTTAACAAGCCCAAGGGTGCTTCCCCTTTCTTTTTGATGTGCAATATTATAATCTCTCTACATTAAAGCGGAACTACCACCTTTAACAAAGATGGCCCCAAATAATTCCTCATCTGGCGACTCAGTAGAACTACTCGCCAGAATTATTACCTTGTTAACATGAATTATCCACTGTTCCAGGACTGACAGGCAGGACAGAGCGCAGACATCTTTCCACAGTGACGTCTGCGCCCCTGCGCTGTCAGTGCCAGGTGGCTCTAGGAGGTGTTGCTAGGAGCTGTTCGGCTCCAAAAGGGACTGACAGCGCAGGTGCGCAGACGTCACTATGGAAAGATGTCTGTGCTCTTTCTGCCCGTCAGTACCGGAGCAGTGGAAAATTTGTGTTAATGAGGTAATAATTCTAGCAACTAGCGCTACTGAGCAGCTAGTCACCAAATGAGGAATTATTTGGGGACATCTTTGTTTGTTCCACTTTAAAAAATACTCTCTGTAACACATAAAAGGGCTTGATTCCATTGCATTGAACATGTTTACACAAGGAATTTCTGACATGAAATCCACAGATATTTTTTCCTTTGTAATATAGTACAGCTAATGTGTTTGTATAAAAACATATGTTTATCTCTTTTACCCGCAGTGTGTTATTGGTTATGGTATATTTCTCCTGCTCGGAGACCTCTAGGCCGGGAGGACAGGGAAGAGAAAAATCACTGTTCAGATAATGACCACTTTGGGCATCTTCCACCAGCCTGAAAAAAAAGAGAGAAGAAGAGTGTGAGGGAGATAAGCAAACAGAGGAAAGTAGAGAAACAGATGGAGAAATGTAAGGAGTATAGCGTGGTAGAGGTTGAGCAGTGAATGGGAGAATAACAGAAGCAGAGAAGTGAGTTATCGTCATACCTGGGAAGCTAGGGGGGAGCAATTCAGGAGCAAAACAACCGCGCCATATAAGTATAAAGGGCGAGAGGGAGATAATGCATATTTGACAGTATATAGTGCGATTTCAGCATTACTAAACTAACTTATTAGTAGTTTGCACTGCAGCGTTAGTCATGTGGAGACATTACTATCACTTAAGCTTCTGGAGTACAGCCTTTACAAATATAGGCCAGGATTTACTAAGAAACTATGGACATATGCACAAATTAAATTTGGGGAGAAGCCAACTACACCACTGAGTAGAAATAAAAAATTAACAAAATGTCAAATGATTTAAACTGGGCTTTTACCTCCTTGAATACTAGTGGCCAATGAGCCTTTTGTATAAAGACGAAGTAGTAATTTCAAGGGTTTAAAAGAGCAGTTTAATGTTTGTTCACTTTGGTGCAGTTGGCTTCCTCCAGAATTGCTCCTCTTGTTGTTTGTGTATATGGCCAGTAACATATTTAGGCCTAGGGCGGCAGACTGACAGGGGCAGCAATTTGGGTGGCTTTGTTGCTTTGCATCTATACATATTTTCAAAAAGATAATTTAATATTAAAAAAAAAAAAAAAAAAAAAAAAAAATTTGGCTCTGGCCTCTTTCCTCATAATATCACAATTGGGTCCACACTCAGGGAAGGATTATGTAGGGCTTGTGTTTCAGTGGACGTGTTAACTAGTCCACCTTCAGTACTTGAATATCAACAATCAGAGATCACTCCAATCTCCCTGAATGTAGCTTTTGTTTATTTACTGCATATCAGCACAAAACTGGCATATACACCAACATTTTGGGGTCACTCCCATTATCAAGCCAAAACTAGAAGTGCTAGAAAACAACTACATTGAATAAAGTTATACACATTTACTAATAACGTCAAAAATTTGTAGCCAATCAACATACATAACATAAGAATGAGGTCTGGTTTTGTCTCCATGGTAACTAAAATTTGTGAAACATAAAATAAAAACCTGTATTACCATTTCATACTAAATATAAACCCTTATTGTGAGGCCTTGTGACCAAATTCTACAAAACGTGTTTCCACTGGTGACCTAGGTGACATATTGCGCATATCATTTTTGTGTTCACGCACCCGGTCTCTAACCAGTGGTGTGATTTCCACTACATAACTCTTGTTACAGGGTACTTAAGGAAATATATTACAACGCTACTTAGAAAAGTGTAATAGTTTTTAATTTTTATATTTAATACCCTTAATAGGGTGAAAAACATATTTCTGAATGCGGCTAGAACATTAAGTGCAGTTAAGGCAAGGAAAAGTCTCAAATTGTCAGGGACCAAGAATGTCTTGTCCCAACTTCCTTAGAGTGCCATTTACAGATCTAACAATACTATATTTGAGGTTCTTCCTTCTTTTAAATGCCATCGTCAGAAATTTCAGATGTCAGTTGATCTAAGAATCCTCAAACACATATGCACAACTGGACCAATGGTCCAAGATAAGTTCAAGTAATTATAGAACTCCAACAGGGTCAGTTGTGGCACCTCGTGTAACACAAATGTCATTGATTTATGTGTACCAAGTACAGACATATTGTGTATACATAGCATTAAGCATTCACATAAATATTTGCTATGAGGGAGCCACATTTGACCCCACTGAAGTTCCATGAAACTGTACGTGGAAATGTATCACCAAACATGAAAAACCGCACAGATAACACAACTTCAAGTAATTCTTAACCAATGCTTTTTGCCCACAGACAGCTGTAGATTACCAGCAAGATAATTAAAAACAACATCGACACCTTCATCATGTGGGACTGAGGTGGAGAGGCTCTGCAACTCCATTTTCACCAATATCATCTGCCCATTAGGTCTTACAGTGCTCAATGTTCAAATAAATTAGTGAAATATCTTCAAAGTATCATCTCTATCAACACATAATACTGTGCGTTGTGTACAAGTATTTATAGACAGAGCTAAATATGGGGTTAACTGGTGCCACAACTAGTCCAGGTGGACAAAAGGGTTCTTTATGTACATAGGGTATATTGAACAGGAACCTCAGAGGATTCCTGCATTAAACAGGCTCAACAGGAAATCCTTGGGGTTATAAATGTCACCTCAGAACTTGAAAGTCCCTACGAAAAATGACACAATGTTTCTGTGTATTACTAAGCACTTTTTTAACCTCTACTGCTTACAGCTCATCGGTTTAAACCTACCTCTGCCCACCACCTTATCCTCCCTCTGCCACCAGGTTTATTGCTATCACAATATTTGTGTAAATTAAATCATTATTTTATCACAGCTAACAGTTGACTGTTAAGGTGGACTAAACTCATGTCCCTGTGTTTCAACTCATGCAGGCACTTGGAAGTCCACGTTTATGCAGCAAAAAAAAAAAAAAAAAAAACCTCATACACACAGGAGTAATCATACTTTACACAGCAGGAAAACCCACAACACACCCCTGGGAGGACCAATGTTTCACAGAGCAGAAAAAGCTCCAAAAGGCATACAAACACACATGAGAGAAATAGATTAAATACATTTGTATTTATGACATAAAAATCCCCCCCTTACCCTAGCCCTCCTTCCTTTACCTTCTCCTTTGTGCCACATCCTCAGGGGTCCAGATGGATCCATAAAGTGTCAACTGCCACTGCTGCATAATACCAGCCCTGAGGGACTCATCTCCTGATGAAAACAGACACATGTGATGGTAAATCTCATAAATTGGGTGGGAGACGTACAGGACCCAAACCCCTAGGAGTGGTGATACGGATCCCAAACCTCTAGGCATGGCAATACAGGTCCCAACCTCCTAGGCATGGTGATACAAGTCCCAAACCCCTAAGCATGGGGGATACAGGTCCCAAACCCCAAGGCATGAGGAATACAGGTCTCAAGCCTGTAGGTGTGAGTGATACAGTTCCCAAGCATGATGGATACAGGTCTCAAGCCAGTAGGTGGAGATAGATCGGTTCCATGCCTCTTGGCATAAGATATAGGTCCCCAGCTTCAGGTGTATAAGATACTGGTGTCAACCCCACTAGGCGTGAGATATACATGCTTCAAACTCCTACGTGTGTGCTAGATGTAAGAGGAACAGGTCCCAAACCTCTAGCCATGAGATATACAGGTACCAGATTAATGGGTTTAAGAATTACAGGACACAGATGCAGAACTACTAGGTGTAAACCCCTGGGTGTGAGAGATACAGGTCCCAAACTCATGGGTGTGAGAGATACAGGTCCCCAACTCATAAAGCCCACCAGAGAGGTTGTGCGTGCAGCAGCTCATCCACCCAACACTCACCTATGTCACTGACCAGCAGCCTGTAAGTCCCCTCTGCACTCTCCCCCCAGCATCGCACTGTGGAGAATGTCCAGTCTGTGAAGCCAGAGGGATCCCTAGGAAGAAAACAATCACATGCAGTTTAAAAGGAAAGTTTAAATAAGGCTTTGTGATACACTAGGGGACCTCTATAGAATTCAAGGGGGTTAAAATCCAAATTAAAACCACTGGACCTTTTTAGGTTTCCTATGGTGCAGCTGGCTTGCCCCAGACTTTCTACACTTGTGCCTTTATACCTATGTTGCTGTGCACTTACGTGTCAATACTGCGAGTGGCTCCAATGAGGGAGGAGATGCCACTAGGACAGAAGAGGCGCATTTCCACATTCCCACGGCGTGGGTGTGACATAGACACTGTCACAGCCACATGCTCCAGAGTGCTCATACCTGAGAGCTGCAGGTCAGCAGAGGTCACTGTACAGAGACAGAGGGAAACACAGAATGAGAAAAGTGGGAACAAATGAGGAGATCGGCATATCATAGATAAGAAAAAAGAACAAAGCAGCAGCAATCATCTTTCACATAGCCTTATGTATAAAAAAAGTGGAGCAGTTCTGGGGCAAACCTAATACTCTGTGTAGGACAAATAAAAACATACACTAATTTAAATGGGGATTTTAAGTCTTTGAAAGCTAGAGATGTTGCCAAAGTATTCCAGTTTTGTAATGTGTTGGAGACATATCTAGTATTCAAAAATATTAAAAGTCCCATTTAAATCAATGCTGTAGAAACAAAAGGAGAACATTAGGGGGTCCCTCTAGTGCAGATACAACTAAATATTCATGGACCATCACCACAGCACCTTCAGGTGGGTACTCACAAATTTAGATGTCAGGCTCTTACTTACTTACAATTCCTGGTTGTATCACTTATATAAGAGGATTTTAGTCTTACCTGTTAAATGCTTTTCTTAGTCCATATGACATACAGGTACCACGGGGAGGTGACAGTTCCTCCCTGTAAGCTGGAACAAGTCTAGAAGATGATGTTGGTGGAGCCTCCCCTTCCTCCTAATCAGGCTATCCCACTAGCCCTGCCCCAGATAGACTTGAGACAAGTCTAAGTAGGACAGCTAGAAAGAAGAAAGAGAAACTCCTGTGAGAAGCAGACCCAAGAGGACTCCCACGTCCAGCACTTGGAGACCCAGCATGGTCCCTCCCACTGGGCAGGAGAACTGTATGTCATATGGACTAAGAGAAAAGGATTTAACAGATAAGACTAAAATCCTCTTTTTTCTGTCATCCAATATAACTCACAGGTACCACATGGGGAAGTACCAACATTAAGCTCCCAGGGTGGGAAGAAAAAAGAAAGGACCATGAGCCTGCCCCCCATGATTCCCTAGTTGCCACAGACTATCCAGGACATGGAACAGCCCACACTAAACTAAGTGTCAATGGACAGTGAATAATAATATCACAGCACACAAGAACAAAAGCCAACCAGGATCAAACGGTTAAAGAACGGTAAGGCACAGGAAAGAAAAGGTCCTAAACAGGCAGAGCTGCCTCCAGGACCTTCCTGCCAAAGCTGGGATAGCCTGATTTTTTTTTTTGGGGGGGGGGGGGCTTCTGAGGAAGTGGTAGTGCACCATGAAATGCATTAAGCCAGTGTCAGTTTTGAATATTTTTAGCTTCATTTTTTACTCTTATAGCTTATATTTAATTTTATTGAATTTCTTTTTTATATATGTTTTTATTGATTAAATTACCTTTTTTTGTGTTAATCTAGCGTTTTTTCTTTAGATTATTTAAGTTACTGGGGTCACTTGATATTCCCCTTATTTTGGCCTTAGGTCTGACTAATCCACTTATATTTAAGTAAATAGGTTGTGTTAATAGGAAGTGCTGGGTGTGGAGTCACCTAGTACTTGTTAACACTTCCATATTTCTATTAATCTTGGAGTGAGACGAAAGTTATACCAAGGCCACCAGACTGGGGTGTGAGCCAGTACAGGTGATTATTCCTGGAGGCTGGAGATAGCCTCAGAAGAATGCGAGTGTATTTCCAAGAGTCTGTATCTGTTTGGTGTTGGTGACGGACCAAGTTCATAGAGTATTGCACTCAGAGAGAATCCTCTGCGCCGTTTGTCTTTTGTGTTTTCCTGAAAATTAATTAAGGGAATGGAGGACTTGACATATGAGGAACGACTAAACAAAGAGGAGACCTTATCACATTGTACAAGTATATGAGAGGTCAATACAAGGATCTCTGTGGTGAGTTATTTATTCCAAGGCCTGATCAGGTGACCAGGGGACACCCCTTGACATTAGAGGAAAGGAGGTTTAAACTTCAGCAGAGGAAGGGTTCTTTTATGGTAAGGTCTGTTAAATTGTGGAATTCATTGCCCAGGGAGGTGGTTATGGCAGATACAATAGATACATTTAAGAGAAGTTTAGATACATTTCTTTCAAAAGGAAACATACAGAGTTATAATGTTTATCAGTAGGCTGATCAGGAAGGTCTGATAAAGACTGATGTAATTGGTAGCAGGAAAGGTATAAAATTCTCAGTTACTGGGGTATGAGGCGAAGCTTGAACTTGATGGACTTATGTATTTTTTCAACCTAATTTACTATGTTACTATGTTACCCAGGTCAGCTCCCCAGCCTCGGAGGCTGACGTCAATCGTCACCAGGGTCCAGTCCTGAATGGCAAAGGGTTTCTGCTTCTCCAGGTTGAACCTGTCCAGCCACCAGAGCAGGTCCTGCCCCATCTCAGTAGAAAGAGAGACATTGAGGTCCAAGAGATCCAGGTTCCCATGCCAAGCACAGATAATGAACCTCTGGAGCTCCCTGGTATGAGCCATAGAATATAGAACTGCATCCATGGTGGACACCATATATAGCCCATCAGGGTCAAGAATTTGCGGACCAGAGCCGATGGCCACTCCAGAGCTTGGGACACCAGATGCATGACCTGTTTGACAAAATCCTCGGTCAGGAAGACCTTCCCTTGGCAAGTATCAAATCTGAGACCAAGGAAAACATAACCTGAGAGGGGACTGGAGTAGATTTCTTCATATTCAGAATCCATCCATGGTGGAGAAGAATCTGAGTACAGTTCTGGACGTGCTGATCCAGGAGGTCGCCCATGAAGGGAGACACCTGGATCCCCGGGTGTGTAGAAAAGCAATCAATGCCCCAAGATTGTGGCGAACACCCGATGAGCGGAAGTAAGCCCAAAGGGCAGAGCAGAGAACTGGAACAGCTCCAAGTTACAGGAGAACCTGAGGTACTTCTGGCTGTCCAAATGAATCGGGACATACAAGTAAGCTTCCTGTAGATGCAGAGAGGCCAAGAACTCTCTTGGACACATAGCTGCGATGACAGAGCATAAGGATTTCATCTTGAAGCGCACAGTCTCCACAAAGGAATTAGGTCTTTGAGGTCCAAGATAGGATGACTGCCGCCATCCCTCTTGGCCACCATGAATAGGTTTGAATAGAAATCTAAACCTCTCTTGAGGAGGAAGTGGAGTCAGGAGTCCCTCATCCAAGAGATCCTGAACTGCCTTGCTGAAAAGATGCAGCTTTTCTTGTGCCAGAGGAGTTCTGAACTGGAAGAATCTGTAAGGAGGAAGAGATTTGAAGGGAATCCTGTAACCTTCCAAAACCACCTGTAACACCCACTGATCCGCAACAGAAGATGCCCAGGCCACCGACCAGGAGCTGTGGACCAGTATTCTGTGAGTCATGCAGAGGCAGAGTTGCCAGACTTGGGCTTGGTGGTTCCGTGCTTTGAGTGCCACTGCTGCCTGGGCTTGGTGGTCTGGAGCAGGGTGCTGGTCTGAGACTCGCTCAGAATCGGCTTTTGTTCTTTGTTTTGGCAGGGACAAAAACGACATTGTTTCTTCACCAAGTTGGGGCGCTTAGAAACCTGAGGCAAGAGTACTCTTGCCTCCAGTGGCCTCACTGATAATCTGCTTCAGTTCAGGCCCAAAAAGAGATTTCTTTTGGATGAAAGGTCAGCAGACCAAATCTTAAGCCACAATGTGCGTCTAGCAGAAACAGATGGCAGAAGCCTTAGCTGCAAGTTTGACAGCATCAAAAAGAGCATCAGTGACATATGCCTGTGCCTCAGACATGTTGACCAAGAGGGCTAAAAGGTCCTCCTTAGGTGCACCTTTACTGATAGCTTCAGTAAGTTATTTGCCCCAGATGGCGAGAGCTTTAGTGACCCAAACAGAAGCCAAGGTAGGCCTCCTCAAGGCAGCACCAATGGCAGCAAAGACAGACTTCAGGATAGCCTCCAGCTTTCTATCAGTCTGCCGTGGCGTCTGCCGGGGTAGAGCAGTAGACTTAGAAAGTTTAGAAATAGGGGGATCCATCTGAGGAGGTGTTGTCCACTGAGTCAAAGTTGCCTTCAGAGAATGGGTGCAGCTTGGAAAACCTCTTGGAAAGAGAAAGGCACCTGTCTGGCATTTTCAAATGATAACCTGGTCCAGAATTGGATTGGGTAGAAAGACTGTGAGGGATTTCTTACGCCGTTGAAAGATGTCAGAAGAAGTTTGTACCTCAGAAGTGGTAGTAGTGACCTGTAAGGTCATTAAAACTGCATCAACGAGACCCTCAGTGGAGAGTGCAGGGTCAGCCTCAAAGGGGTCATCATAAGCATATGAAGAAGCCCCTTCCTCACACTCCCCTTCCTCCGTATCGTCCTCAAAGGAATCCTCCTCAGAGGTTTCTCTGAGATCAGGAATGCCAGGGGCCTTAGGGGCCACAAACCTAAAAGAAGTGGGGGTTTCCAAGAATGGAGGACCCCATGGAGGGAAAGAGGAAACTGAGCCATAGAGGACTTAAGTCCTTGACCCAGAGTGCCTCTTGTTGAAGGCTGGAGGGCCTGGGTGGAGTAGTAGGGGCCACCGCGCATGAGGGGCCTGAGTATTCTCTAGGGAGCCCCGCTTGACATGAGAAACAGTAAAGCAAGGGGGGGGGGTCAGAGATGCCCCTGAGTCCTTAGCTTTAGGTCTAGCCCCATGTCCCATTGTATTCGACATCCTAACAGGAGAAGTGTCTAGACAGTATGAGAAACCCAAATACTGTGAGACCCAGATTAAAATATCACCTCAGAAAGCCAGGCAGGCGAATGGTTAACCTGAGTAGGAGAATAAGGAGAGACAAGCCTCTACGTAGGATACTCCAGCAAAGAGAGGAAGAAAATGGTGTCTGAAATCACAGCCAATCAGAAGAAAGCCAGTGAAACAGGCATTCTGGGATTTGTAGTTTTGTCTCTTTGCTGTTACCTAGCAAAGCTTGAACCCGAACTCACAGGGTCCCAGGGGCACCCAAGACACTGTGGATGTGAACAGGGTCATAGGGCAAGAGGACACAAGAAAAAGGAGCACTCTCTCATCTCTGCACGTCAAACGGTTGCAGAGATATATCCCAAAACAGTTTGTCCCATAGAGGTCAATGAAAGTCAACGGAGCAAGTGTGGCCACTCGGTCAAGGGTGCCTTAAAGGCATGGAACTCAAGAAAAATCAAATGTTTTCAAAAGTGAATAAAGTACCCAAATACTCAAGGGAATATGCAGGGACAAATAAAAATGTGTGAATTAAGAAGGATAAGCCAAAATAAGTACCATAACCCAGAGAAATCAGCAGGGAAGGGGTTAAATACATAAAATGCAGCTCTCCAAGCTCAGAAAACCCTGGGATCAAACCACTAAGATACCCAACATGAGTGCAGGAGTTTAACATTTCTATAAGACCCCTGTATGGAAGGGGACAGAGGGACAAGTGGACCATGGCACTCAAAGGGTTGCTCACCTTTTTACGTGACTTCTTTTTTCAGATTACCATTGAAAGAAAGCCTCAGAGAGACCCAGTCAGGAGAGAAAAACACAGGTTGCATGATTCTTTTCAAAGGGCTGCAAGGGTCCACAACAGCACCTGATAGCTGAACAATCCTCCAGGGGAAGCCAGGAATGGTATTCCACCTAATGGAGGAATTTTGACACTGCACATCTAAAAGAAAATAATAAAATATTCTAAAAACTAAGCAGAAAAGTTCTCTGCCTCTATCCAGGTTACTGGAACAAGTCTATCTGGGGCGGGGCTAGTGGGATAGCCTGGTAAAGAGGAAATGGAGGCTCCACCCACAACTTTTTCTAGAATTGTTCGAGCCTACACAGAGGAGCTGTAGCCTCCCCATGGTACCTGTATGTCATGTTGGACGACAGAGAAAAGTTGTTCAATATACGCTCTCATAAAAAAATATGCAAGAAAAAGAACATGGAGAAAGCGCCCGCTCTAACGCATTTCACAGCTCAATGCCGGTTCTGTGATAAAGCGGTGTTGAGCAGTGAAATGCATTAGAGTGGGTTTTAAAGTACACTATTTTGACATTGATGCCTTTTATTACTAATAAATATTGTATTATTGTCTAGAGTACAGCAGCCTTGGAGTCATTTGTTTCAGAGCCTGTGAGAACCCGAGTGGACACAGGGAAAGATCTCTGCATGTGTGCTATGTCAGATGATTCTGACCAAAGGTAAATGTGAATGTATTTCCACTTTTCCTTTTGATTTTATTATGGTGATTTCACTCACCTTCTTCAGAGACATTAACACTGGCCTCCACAGTATGAAAGCAGCCACTATATTACACCCCAGTGCTAGCGTGGAAATGAGGGAAGGGAGACAACTCCTCCCCTTCCATTTCCATAGCCCACTGAGAACAGCAGTGCAAAAAATAATAATAATAAAAATAGTGTGGTGGCTCTTTAGCCTTTCCACATACAACAGCTGTAGTGGTGAGGTTCCTTTCCCCATCTTGGGGTGTTTCACCCCCCGATAAGAGTTCAAGCCCCACCCACCACCAAAAAAAGAAAATTCAGTAAAGAATAAAGTTAGAGAATCAGAAGTCCGTACACCTCCAAAGGCAACATAATAAAATGAGTGCTGATGAGCAGGTCTTAAGATGGGATGTTAAAGGGATAGTAATACTTCATTTTATGTTTATTTTATTTTGTAGGCATTAAAGAAACATGAAGAGTGATATAAGCTTATCTCTCAAACCTTTATGGTTTGAGAGATATTCACAAGCAAAGTTTACTCTCCCACCCCTTTTACCTAGTGTAAGCAATCTCTTCTCAGATTTGGAATTCAGTCCATAGATCACACAGATAACAGCAGGGGACAATCTTCTTCCTATGAGAACAATGAAAGCCCTTCCCCCCTTGACAAGTTTTTCAGGTTTTTCCCTTATCTTAATTGAAGATGGTCCCTCTCTGCAGTCTACCTGGGCACCTCCCTTCTTCTCTGGATAAACAGTGTGACATCAGTAAAAGGGGTGGGAGGGGGATACTTTGTCACTGAATTACTCTTGAACTACAACTCAGACAGAATTGAAATAACACTCTCCAAAGTCCAAATACTCTGATGATTAATTAGAGCTGTTTTTATTATGAAACATTACTATCCCTTTAAGGAGTCTCCTCCTCCAGAGAGCTTTGTGCCCTGTCTCCTAGTGGTGGTAATGTAACCACATGGTTCCAATCCTGTGAGAAAGAAAGCCAACATAAAATTGGCAGTAGGTATCTGCAGTAGGGGGAATTTGGATTGACCTGCCCACACCCACAGCCCAGAATATGGGTATTGCCAGAACTGCTGAGGCACATGTTTTCTTCATCTTCACCTACTAATGCTCTTCATCTCACCTAGCATAACACAACTCCCTGGACACCCTTGCTTACAGCCTCCAACTGCATCCCATCTGTTTTATCCATAATTAACCACTTAAATCTAACAAGACCCCAAGGAGTTAAAAGAGCAAATGCTAAAATGCAGTTGAATATATGGAAAATCATGCTTTAGTTCAGGTACACAGTTTTCCCTATTTTGTTACAGATTAACTTATTAAACTGCATTTTTTCAGTCAGCTGGGGGAAGCAAATTTCCTTGCACGCCTCTGTTCCTGGTCTAAAGGGTGTACGTTATTATGTAAGGCACTGCATGATGAGAATGAATATTGCTTACTTCATCCTGCTGAAAACAGAACCTCTAATATCTATCAAGACATACAAACACATACTGTATATCATTTCTAAATTCTACAAATTACTCTGCCATTAAATCAGTTTATATTTTAGCATTAAACATGAAATGGGGTTAAAAACATTTTAAGCTTTAGTGAGCATGGCCCTCTTATACGTCTGTTTCCAGTGCCTTTTAAAGGGATAGTAATACTTCGTTTTATCTTTATTTTATTTTGTAGGCATTAAAAAAGATGAAGAATGATATAAGTCTTATCTCTCAAACCTTTATGGTTTAAGAGATATTCACATGCAAAGTTTCCCCTCCCGCCCCTTTTTCCTAGTGTAAGTCATCTCTTCTCAGATGTGGAATCTGGTTGTAAGACCAGACAGATAACAGCAGGGTACAATCTTCTTCCTATGAGAACAATGAAAGCCTTGCCCCTCTTGACAAGCTTTTCAGGTTTTTCCCTTATCTTAATTGAAGATTGTCCCTCTGTGCTATCTATCTGGGCACCTCCCTTCTGATCTGGCTGAGCAGTGTTACATCAGTAAAAGGGGTGGGAGGGGGATACTGTGTCATTGAATTACACCTGAACTACAACTCTGACAGAACTGAAATAACACTCTCCGAAGTCCAAATACTATGATGATTAATTAGAGCCACTTTTATTATGAAACATTACTATCCCTTTAATGTTAATTGTACTTTAACTATTGTACCCAACTGTATGCTGCTCTTTTGTTGAACTTTTGTACAGCTCTTTAATAATAAATAATAATTTATATATCATCTTTGCCAAGCATCTGCAAAAACACTTAATTCTAGTGGCCATGTTCAGAAAGCTAAAGTGGAGCTGTTCCAGAACAAACCAACAGCACCATAGAGAACAAATTAAATTTTAATCCCCTGAATGTTAGAGAGATCTCCAACACAATGCTAGCATTTGAGTGGTTAAAAGCCTCATTTAAATGAATAGAGATTTGAGGAATTCATTTGCCGCACCCCCCCCATGGTGCAGTTGGTTTGCTCCAGAATCGCTTTATTTTAGCTTCCTGAATAGAATGCTAGATCCCCAACATCTAATCCCATGGCTACCTTTCTAATAAATGTTTGGACTGTGTTAAACAGCCATTGCTTATGTACTTTTTAGTGGCTTGAAATGAATGACAAGATCTAAGGCCAAAAATATGACATTAGTACTAGCCCTTCATTTGTTTGGAAAGGCTGTTAACTTATCTCCAACAGTTTATGAACAGTACTACACTTACACTTCTAATACACCCCATCAATCTTGCTTATTCTCATGATGCAGCACAAAGTATGAATGGATGCCTCTACATAGGCTGACCTTATGTAGCGTTTTTTTCATATTTCCAGACTATCCGTCTTTTTAATTTAAATGTCAATTTTGTCCCGATTTTAATTTTTTGCAAAAAACTGAACACGGCTTGTTTATTTCTCATAAGATAAAGTAAATCGGAACTTCCTTTCGTCGTATTAGTGGTTTTACTGTACACCTTTATTACCACAGAGTCTTATGACTCGAGTGACTCATAGCTGTCTAAGACTCGAGTCTATGGTAAATTACCATACAGTCTCTTAGACAGTGATATGACGACGAGTCAAAAGACTCTATGGTAATCAATGAGTACAGTAAACACAGTTAAACTACTAGTGTGAGTGACAAAGAGTGGAAGTTTTGATTTACTTCAGGGGCAGACTTTCTGGCCAGAGAGAGAGAGAACACCGCTAGTAAGAGACAGAGCAAACACGTTCTCGCTGCTTGTACTCACTGTCCGACTGTCCCATACCCCTCCCGTTTTCTCAAGAAAATATGGTCAGCCTACCTCTACGCAACATATTTAGGACTAGATTTAGGCCTCAAATAATAAAAAGAGGTTTTAGAAATGCTAGCTTTCCTGGATGAGTCTGTACAATCCTGTTTAATTTTGAGGTACTAGTTTTACTTACACACTTGTGTCATGGATACTTCCCCTCCTATTAACTCCACATGATGACCCAATTTCTCTAATCCTCCTTGATCCCGTCCCCTCCACATAATCTTCACTATCTTGGCCTCTGCTATACCTTTTTCTCTATATATCATACTGTTCCCTTCCCCCTCCCTCACATAGTATTTAGCTCTTTTCTCTGTCTTCACATTTTTGCTGGCCAAGTCAGAAGCGGTAAACATTTCCTAAAAAGGGCAGAGAGAAATCCTGAGTGTAGCTTGGCAGGAACCCAGCAGAGGTGAATGTGCCAGATGCACCCCACACGAGCCAGTTTCAACGCTTCTTCTGGATGGACAGTAGCACTGTTATATAACACCTTAAGTTAACCCTTGAACTCCCAATCACTGGCAGGGATTGAGTTAATGCATTTAAAATTTACAGCCGGTTTGGTAATTTCTTATATTTGTGTATTTTTTGCAAAAGGACTAACTTTAACTCCTTGTGTCCCAGAGAAGTGTGCTATATATTGCGAAACTGCACAGAAAATAGACATACCCAGATTAACCCTGTGGGTGCCACAGTGGTATGCAACACATTGCAAAGCAATGCGTTGTGTACAAGTCTGGCACTCAAAGGGTTAAAAAGCAGCACAGAGAGGATGATATAGTAAAACAAACTGGAGCAATTCTGTTGAAAATAAACAGTATAGGAGACAAATTATCAAAATACCTATTTATTTAAATGGGACTTAATCTCTTGAATGTTAGCGAGGTCTCCAAAGCATTGCTTTCCATTGCACTGGAAACCTTGCTAGCATTCGAGGGGTTTAAAGCCCAATTTAAAGTAACAGGAATTTCTGATTGCCTTTTCAACAGAATTGCACCAGTCCTGCTTAGTACATCAGCCTCAGTGAACACTAGCCAGTCAAAAGCTAGCCTGATTCTGGCCTACTAGGGTTCTGGTTCAGTTGCAGACACAACCTGGGGAGGTAACTATGACTGTTAAACAAATGGTGTGCCTTGGGGCAGAGTTTCAACTGTGATTGCTTAGAGCTGTTATTGGTTCTCTGCAACCTCATCTCCAAAATGGGGGATGTCTGCTCACCTGTACAGGGGCTCAACAAAATTCTGGCCATTACCTGCTGTCATATAACTAGAATTGGAAGTACCACATTACTGGCCTTGGGATCTTTGTCTTTTCTCATCTTGCCGTGATCTAGACTAATTAAGCGAGATGTGGTTAGAACAGGACCACTTCCTGGACTCAGTATGAGGAGTCAAATTTCCCGCTGAAGGAGAATCGTTTCAGATTTCCTTGCAACTTGTAACTGCGTAGCCAACCTGGGAGAGTCATGCACTGCATGCAAGGTTCATCTTGCCTGGGGAAAAACATGTAAGTATAAGGGCTGATGCCAAATCTTCCCTTATCAGAAAGTTCATAAATGGACAGAAAAACAGCTCTTGCTACCAGGGAAGAAGAGAGGGCCTTCATGTGTGTACCAGCATACATGCTTCCATCCTGCCTTTCTACTCTGCCCGCTGCAACTCTCTTTACTATATATGCCCCTTGCCACTTTCCTTATCCCTTCTAACTACTGCAGTTCTTCCGCTTAACCCCCTGTAACAATACACAATCTTAGGATTTCTTATAGTCACAGCAGCTAACTCACTTTTAGCTCTCTTACCACCCTGACTACTTTCTCCTTTATGGCCAGTGTAACTTCCCAACTCCCTACAGTCCTGCCACACTCTTCCCATCTCTCTCTCTCATTTATGCCCACTGCAGACACACTCTTATCTCTTCTGCCATACTCTTTTCCTGACACATTCTTTCCAATTCATGGACTTAAGTACAGACATATGTCATGGCCACTATAACCATATTAATCTACACAGGGAATTTATGACGTACATATATCTGCTCTTCATGGTAATGACATGTTTTGAGTTAGTCTTACCTAAATCTAAAGTGTACCAACAATAGTGTGTGTGTGTGTGTGTGTGTGTGTGTGTGTGTGTGTGTGTCTGTGTGTGTGTGTCTGTGTGTGTGTGTCTGTGTGTGTGTGTCTGTGTGTGTGTGTCTGTGTGTGTGTGTCTGTGTGTGTGTGTCTGTGTGTCTGTGTGTGTGTGTCTGTGTGTGTGTGTCTGTGTGTCTGTGTGTGTGTGTCTGTGTGTGTGTGTCTGTGTGTGTGTGTCTGTGTGTGTGTGTCTGTGTGTGTGTGTCTGTGTGTGTGTGTCTGTGTGTGTGTGTCTGTGTGTGTGTGTGTCTGTGTGTGTGTGTCTGTGTGTGTGTGTCTGTGTGTGTGTGTCTGTGTGTGTGTGTGTCTGTGTGTGTGTGTCTGTGTGTGTGTGTCTGTGTGTGTGTGTCTGTGTGTGTGTGTCTGTGTGTGTGTGTCTGTGTGTGTGTGTCTGTGTGTGTGTGTCTGTGTGTGTGTGTCTGTGTGTGTGTGTCTGTGTGTGTGTGTCTGTGTGTGTGTGTCTGTGTGTGTGTGTGTCTGTGTGTGTCTGTGTGTGTGTGTGTCTGTGTGTGTCTGTGTGTGTGTGTCTGTGTGTGTGTGTCTGTGTGTGTCTGTGTGTGTCTGTGTGTGTCTGTGTGTGTCTGTCTGTGTGTGTGTCTGTGTGTGTGTCTGTGTGTGTGTGTCTGTGTGTGTGTGTCTGTGTGTGTCTGTGTGTGTCTGTGTGTGTCTGTGTCTGTGTGTGTGTGTCTGTGTGTGTGTGTCTGTGTGTGTGTGTCTGTGTGTGTGTGTCTGTGTGTCTGTGTCTGTGTGTCTGTGTCTGTGTGTGTGTGTCTGTGTGTCTGTGTCTGTCTTTGTCTGTCTGTGTGTGTCTGTGTGTGTCTGTGTGTGTCTGTGTGTGTCTGTGTGTGTCTGTGTGTGTCTGTGTGTGTCTGTGTGTGTGTGTCTGTGTGTGTGTGTCTGTGTGTCTGTGTCTGTGTGTGTGTGTCTGTGTGTCTGTGTCTGTCTTTGTCTGTCTGTGTGTGTCTGTGTGTGTCTGTGTGTGTCTGTGTGTGTCTGTGTGTGTCTGTGTGTGTCTGTGTGTGTCTGTGTGTGTCTGTGTGTGTCTGTGTGAGACTGGAGTGAAATGGGGAATATAGACAAGACAGGGAGAGGTGGTGAAAGAATGGTGACAATGTTAATGTGTGTTGGTTACTACCAGTGGAATATATGTTACGTCCCTGCCCCTTCTCACAATGGCAAAGTTGTGAGCCTTTTGCTAGTAACAAAATAATAACCTATTAAAGCTGTGCTGCAGATCCTCCAAAACAACATTATTTTATTCACTGTGGCCAGGGTTACATTGCAAGTGAAAAATGCCATTGTTAGTTTCATTCCAGGGGTTGTTATTGAAGTATATTGGGGAAGTTTTTTTTAGATAAAACTAGTGACAATTGTATCACCTTCAATGGAATCCAGCACAAAATTCTAATTGTCAACTTGGATCCCCTATGTAACCCTAAACTATAATTCTATGTCAACCCAAAAACTGCAGTCTAAACGCTAATCCTACACTTGTCTTCTAAAACTACCCTAACCCTAAATGTATCCCTAAACGCTACCCATATCCCCAACCTCTACAACCTAACCCAACCCTAAACATAACCCTATCAAACCACAAACTCTAATACTATCCCCAACCTCTAAACCTATCCCTAACTTATAAATCTACCCAAACACGAAACATATTCCTAACTCTAATTCTACCCAAACATCTAATCCCTAACACGGCTCTAAAGCCCAACCTCAGACTGAATCCTTTCAATAACCTTAAAGCCCAACAGTATTTTGTCATATAATCTTAAATGCTAATCCTATTCTTATAACTAATCATGCAATAACCATATATTCCGATCCATAATAGTAACCTAAACCTTGATACACACCTATTCTATAACTCTAATTTGAGCCCTAACACACACTAATTCTATGACTACTCTACATCCTGACCACACTGGAAAACCTGATAACAACATAAAATCAGAATAGTCACATAAATCAAAGAATCCACACCAGAATGATGAGATATATGTATCACAATACTCCAGATCTATGGGGAAGGCAAGATCCACAGACATAAACTGCAGAGAAGACTGCATCACATTGGAATGTTACGACCAACACATATTGCTCATACACAAACCGCATGCATTTGGGACAATATGTTTATTACTCACACTACTGACATTAGATGAAACATACATATTGCATAGATAGCAGATATATTTTTTAATCAAGTGATGAAAATGCTTTTTATTTTTACAATAAAGTAGCATTTTTTCTTATGTAAATCAAGCAAAGAGAAAAATGTTAACAACAGTCTCAAGGATATAAATGTCAGGAGTTATTTGATAGACTGTTTCAACACTATGGCAATAAGCAATTCTGGGTCAAACCAACTGCACCATAAGGGAGACATATTGGACTTTTAACCCTTTGAGTGCTAAAAAGTTCCAACATATTGCAAAAATGTGCTGGAGGCATCTTCAAGACGGAAGGAGTTAAATGTCAGATTGAAATCAATGTGAAATTAGGGAATTTGTATTTCTCCATTATGGTGTAGTTGTTTTAGGCATAATTTCTCTTCTTTTTCTCTTGCACCTATGGCCCGACCAGTATAAACAAAACTGGTTTAACCCCTTAAAGACCATTGACGTGGCAGGACCATCACGCTGGTCTGGCACTTAAGGACCAGTGACAGTCGTGGTACGTCATGTACTTTTACTCACCACTCCTGTAGGAGCGCGGTGAGTAATACCGGGGACTGAAGTTGATCGCTCCAAGACCGGAGCCATCTCTTTCAGTCCCCCGTTCGGCGTGCCGCCCCACATGATCAGTCATGTGGGACGTCACGTCAAAGTTTCCTATGTGGTCCTTAAAAGACCGCACACCACGGGAACACTGGTCCTTAAGGGGTTAACTGAAATGAACATAGCTAAAGAAAACAAGATAGAAGTCCTACCTTGATATTCCACAACTATTTACAGAAACCTTAACCCCTTAAAGGGATAGTAATGGCTATAATAAAGTTTAGCTCCTAGTCTTCTGTATTGGTTTTAGAACATGCAGCGCCAAGTTTAACAACTTATTTTTCTGTAGATCAAAAGATATTGAAGCTTGAATGATCCCCTCCCGCCCCTTCTGGCCGCCTCCCGTTAGAGCTACAATCTGGTCGTGGGAGCGGACGGATGCAGCGAGAGACAATCTTCACACAGTAAATAGAAGGAAAACCCTGCTCCCCTTGACGTAGAAGGGCAGGATTTTCCTTTTGTTTACTGAAGATTGTCCCTCGCCGCTCTCCATCTGGACCATGCTTACAAGCAGCGTGACATGGCCAGAAGGGGAGGGACAAGGGGACCATTTAAGCTTGAATATCTTTTGAACTACAGAATGGTAGGTTATTAAACTTAGCACCGCATGTTGAAGACTAGGAGCTAAACTTTACTATAGATATTACTTTCCCTTTAAGGAGCAGAAGGCTGCACAACTCATTTCTTCCCAATGCTTTGTGCACCCCACTGGTCCCTAAGGGGTTAACTGAACCCACTGAAACAAGCAATCAAACCTGGCCGACTAGGGGATTAGAGAAGGCAAGTGTATGTTTATTCTTAAACTATAGTAAAATGTTGGCTGCAACCTATCCTGCTTGGATCAGGCTTTAGAAATCTTGCAGAGAACATACATAGTACCAGAGCATATCTGTGCAATATTACATTTGCATGGAATTGGGGCAAAGCATGGTGTAGAATACATATGGGGAAAACCCAAGAATTCTGTTCTTGTTTTAATGCATTTCATTATTTACAGACTCAAGCCATTTTGATTCACTTACTTGTGTTCCAGCAACAAAATCCTTAAAGGAACCCCAACACCTAATAATAAACCTAAATGTAACTTAAACCTTTAAAAAGGACCAGATGGCAGGGCTGGATTTCCATTAGACAGAATAGGCCAACTGCCTAGACAGCACCAGTTTAATTGCCCCTTTACTGAATATTTTTGTAACCCCCATGGATGCTTGATGTATTCAACACATTTTGGAGCAATATATTGGAGCTATATCTGTCAACCAAGGGTTTAAAAATGTATTTGCCATTTGCATGTAATTGGCTAAAGGTATGTTCTGTGCCAGGAAACAGTAGATGTGAATGTGGGTGGGACCATGTAGAGATGAGGTGTGGCCATGGGTGGAGCTACAGGCACTAGAATGCCTTGCCTAGGGGCATCTGGGGTGTAAATCCAACCCTACTAGAGGTTCTTTAAAGAGTTACTCTGGGAAGAAAATCTTAGCCACTATGTATCAATTCTGCGTAGATTCTTTCTCCAAAATGAATATTTAATTAATACTGAATATCAAATCCATGGTGGACTCCTACAATGGCTTTGGTTGGAAGTGTATTGGGTCCCTAAGTTCTTTAACAAAGGATCAGATCTGATTTTGTAGACATGAAAACCAGTATGAAAGATAGTTTTGGAGAACTTGATACACAGAAATTTGATTCAAGTGGCCATTAGGGACACTTTAGCCTGAATGCAATTGTGGATATTTTGAAAGCGCTTTGAAAATCACTTTTATGTTGAAACAGCCTTCATTTATTTAAAAACTATTTTTTGAAGTATACAGATTTATAGATTGTGCTAATTAAGGCATTCTTTGCAGGTATTTCCTGCCTTAGTGCTACAGTACCTCCCCATTCATTGACATGTAACCCTGTCAGTACAAGGGGAGGAAGACAATGCACTGCTGAGCACAGTCAGCGAGTGGGAATGTAATGTAGGACCAAGGCTGGAAATGGCATCACTGCATTGTTTAATTACCATCCTATATAATAATTCGCTAAATCGTGTGTAACGCCACGACATGCGCAGTACACACTGCTGCGCGTGCTGCAGTCATGCGCAGTAAAGACTGCCCACGCCGCGGCTGATACAGAGCTGGGCGCTCCGAAGAAGCGTCCAGCTCTGTATCAGCCGTGGCGCGGGCAGTCTCTGCTGAGCGTGACTGCTCCGCGACCGGGTGGCAGTGGCACTGTGGCCCGTGTAACAGGCTGTTCAACTAGTAAACCTATAAATCTAAATAACTCAAACTAGTCTCCTAAAATGATAATACAACATATAGGTGATTTTACTTGTCCTTTTAAAATAAATGGGGATTTATTATTAAGAGATCTTTAGTGTTCCCTTAACTCCTTCAGTGCCAGAGGGATGTGAAAACATTGCAGTGCAGCAAATCTGACACTCCACCGATTATCAAACAGCTGGGATATGCATGCAATGACCAATGGTGAACTCAGAAGGAACAAAAAAGAATAGTCTCCAGAACAAAACTTTTAAAGTGGAACTACCAGTGTAACAAATGAGGGATTCAGAAAAAGCTTCCAAAATCACGTGTTTATGTTAGTCATTTTAAGTAAAACAATAGCTTTTGAGATATCAAGTTCTATTTATTTTTTAGTTATGCAAATTCAACATTAACCCTTTGAGTACCAGAGGGGTACGCAACGCATTGCAAAGAATTGCATTGCTTACCCATCTAGCAATCAAAGGATTAATGACTGGCATGCCAGCCAGATACAAATTTTCCAAACAGCACCCATCTCAGCGACCACTCCCTGCTGGCTAGCACTGGCTCGTTTGCAAAGACAGACAAAATAAGGATAAATACCTCAAACTACTATTTGAAATTTAAAAAAAAAAATCTAACACCAATATAGAGGATTTTGAAAGCTCTTACCATATCTCCTATTTGTTAAAAAGTGACAAATCCACTTTAAGTATTTAGTGCCAGGGCTTCACAATGTGTGCATAACCTTTGGTACTCAAAGGGTTAAAACCCATCATCACGAGTTCACCAGCAACTGTTCTTAAGCCTCTGAGTGCCACAGGCGTACAATGCATTACATACCCCTCTGGCATTTAAAGGGTTAATTCTACATCGTACCAACACCCAAATGAGTGCAGATTTTGGAAAGTGTGCACAAATGTAAAAGTAAGGCAATTCTGGGGACAAACTAAATACACCTAAGGCAGCAGATATTTCCCCAAATTGCTTTTGTTTTAAATACGGAGTTTAATGCCAGGAGAGCTAAAGAGATCTCCAACGCACTGCAAAGCAATGTAATGGAGACATCTTTAGCATTCAAAGCCCTTATTTAAAAATAAATCAGTGGGCATTCAGCTATTCCATGGGATGTGCCAAAGTTGCTATACAATTGAATTCATACAGATGTCCCATAATTTGTCATTATGTGGAAGTAGGCGAACGGACACTGGACCCATGTGTTGTGGAAAATGTCAGTATTTTTTAATGGACCTAGATATTGATCAAGTCAGACTGATGTACATTTTTATATAATGAAATAGCAGAGGCCGCATGCTTTACTGGGATAGCAAAGGCATAATGTGTCAGACTTACCATTCCAGCTCAGTTCCAACCTGTTGGGGACTAGAGGAATTTGTCTGTTCTCTTTAAACACAGGACTGACATAGGAAGCTAAATAGGGAACAGACTCCCACACCTAGAAATGGGGAGAAAAAAAATCACTGACTGGATGCATAGGTCAGGGATTAGCAACCCTTGGCTCTCCTGCTATAATCAGACTACAAATCTCCCCATACTCAGCTGGACCCGAAGGGACTTATAGTTCAACAGGAGCTGAAGAGCCTCAGGTTGTTCACCTTTGGGATAATTCATTTTTATGGGACACCTTTAAGAGGGGGGAGAGTATTCCTTGTCACATATGAGCCTTACATTGAAAGCAATAGGTGAGCAATTCTGCAGCAAAGCAACTTCATCATAGGTGACAAATGAAAATTCCCAAAATTGCCATTGATTTAAAAGGGGCTTTTAACCTCTGAATGCTAGAGAGGTATCAGATAGATGGACATTTATATTTTCCCCTATGTGCAGTTGGCTTGCTCATCTTTTTGCTTTCTGTGTAAAGCCTATTCTGACTGTCTCGTGTCACAATGGGATGAATAGGATTCATGTTCTGTATTTTCTGTGTCACCCAGGAAGGGGAAGGATGAGCTCCATTCACTGGCCCTCTTTTATCTCTATTACCTAAATCTTCCTCTGTATTATGGTCTCACCCCAGACTAACCTCTGGAGGACCAAAGGGGTGCACAGCTCAATGCATTGCAATGTACTGCACAGCCCTCTGGTCATTCAGGGGTAAGAGGGATCAGCCTTTTTGTATTGCAGCACTGTCATGCCTGTATGGAAAGAAATGCAGCATTACATTTAGCTGTATAGGAAGGAATATTAATGGAACCCTAACACCTCTAGTAATCACCCACTTTTACCTAAATATGCGCAGGAGATCCTAATGGTCACTATAAATCAATTATGTGTGGATTGTTTCTCCAAAATTAAATCTTAAACCCCTTAAGGACCACATGACGTGCCATGACCATCATGCAGTTTTTGCCTTATGGATCGAGATGGTCCTAGCACGTCACATACTTTTTACTTCAAGCACTCCTGAGGGAGCACTGTGAGTAACAAACTGTAAAAGACAGATCCAGTAAAAGACTGGATATGTCTCTCTCAGACCCCCACTCTGCACACCGGTACACGTAACAGGACACATGTAGTGAACAATCACTATAGAACCACTTTAAAGCCCAATACAGAGGGTCTATAGAGATCTGCACTGCACAGGACAGGAAACTGTACTTCAAGGTGTCTGGTCTCTCCCTGCAGGACCAACTGAGGTGCACTGGGATCTCTTTTCAAACACTCAATTTGATGCCCCTGTTGGTATGTCAGTGCAGCCCCTGCTTCATCACAAGGTCTGCTCCCCAGGAATCAAATTTGACAATGGGAAACAATCTACAAAACAGTTGCCCTTTAAGATTGGGGGGAGTGGGGCAACATGTTTTGGGATAGAGTGATGTCAGTACAGTACAGTACAGGGTCTCATTTATGAGGATGATTAACTCTGTCACCAATCAAAAAGAGAAACAAGACTGCATGTACTCAGTAGATATGTTTTGTTACAATATGTTTAAAAGGTCAAATCATTTCAATTTACCTTGGCTGCATTAGTGAGACGCCAGGCATTCAACAGGCCAAAGCCATGCTGGTGACTGTGGCTGAAACCAGCTCCGTTGGTTTCCCAGGCTGCCTGACGGTCCTCATACTGCAGAAGGGAAAGAGAAAAAAGGAAAGTTGGAGGACAGGAAACAGACACAGTTGACAAGATTGTGGATTTTGCTGAATAGCAAAGAGTGATATAGAGGATTATGTTCCAAGAACCGTAATAAACTAAATGCACCTTATACTACAAATTAAAATTCCCCATAATCCCCATTGTTTTAAATGGTGATTTTAACCTAGACATGTCTCCATTATATCGCAAGGCAACACACTACAGAGCTGTAATTCAAAGGGTTAAAATCCCAATTTAAATCAATGGGACTTTTTGTTTCTCATCCATGGTGCTGCTGGTTTGCTCCAGTTCTTCATTCTCCTTCGCACATCAGCCTCAGTGTGTTAAGGTCATTTGTTTGAGAGTATGTAATAGTGTGCGTATGCCCATATATATTGTGTGTGTGTGTGTGTGTGTTTCATTCTATACCTTGGTAGCTGTAAACACAATGATGTGCTGAACATCCCTCCAGGTTAGGCAGGGCCGGACCTGTAGCATCAGAGCTATCATTCCAGCAGCAATGGGAGCAGCTGCTGAGGTTCCTGTGTGGCCTTCTGTACAGCCAGTCCCCTTCTGTAGGTTCCAGTCTGAAGTCACCTAAGAAGAGGAAGCCAGGAGAGAATGTCAGTGTGTACACAAAAGGTAGTGAAGTCAGCAGCAGGGTGTTGGGGTCAATAGGGAAGGAACTGACATGAAAGTGAGGACAGAAGAAGAATGTTTTGGGTTTATAGGTAAGAGTAGAAGAAGGCAATGAGGAAAGTAAAAAGTTGATTTGTTTAAGGAGGCTATACGCAAGGAAGACTGCAGATGTATTGGGATGGGTATAATACAATGAGGAAGATAGAATGAGGAGGTTGGGGTGTATAGAATGTGGTAAAATAAAAGTAAGAAGAATAGAATAAAGGTAGTAGGATTATGTGGTGTACTAAATGAAGTATTAAAGCAGGATAGCAGTACATTGGGGTGTATAAACAGGCATATAACAAGGCAATGAGGGGGCAGCAGTATATTGGGATGCATAGTGAGATATTACAAGGCAGATAGGGGGACAGTAGTGAGACATTTAACTATGCAGTGAGGGAGACAGCAGTATATTGGGGTGTATAACAAGGCAACTGCACATATTAGGGTGTACAGTGAGGCCTAAAGCATGGAAATGAGGGAGAGAGCTGTATAGTGAAGTGTATCACAAGGCAATGAGGAGGACAGCAGTATGGTGTGTGTATCACAATGCAATGAGGAGGACAGCAGTATGCTGTGTGTATCACAAGGCAATGAGGAGGACAGCAGTATACTGGGGTGTATAACGAGGCAACTACACATATTAGGGTGTACAGTGAGGCCTAAAGCATGCAAATGAGGGACAGAGCTGTATAGTAAAGTGTATCACAAGGCAATAAGGAGGACAGCAGTATGCTGTGTGTATCACAAGGCAATGAGTAGGACAGCAGTATGTTGTGTGTATCACAAGATAATAAGGAGGACAGCAGTATGCTGTGTGTATCACAAGGCAATGAGGAGGACAGCAGTATACTGGGGTGTATAATGAGGCAGCTACACATATTAGGGTGTACAATGAGGCCTAAAGAGTGGAATGAGCGGGAGAGCTGTATAGTGAAGTGTATCACAAGGCAATGAGGAGGACAGCAATATGCTGTGTGCATCACAAGGAAATGAGGAGGACAGCAGTATACTGGGGTGTACAACGAGGCAACTACACATATTAGGCTGTACAGTGAGGCCTAAAGCATGGAAATGAGGGGGAGTGCTGTATAGTGAATGTATCACAAGGCAATGAGGAGGACAGCAGTATGGTGTGTGTATTACAAGGCAATGGGGGGAGAATAGAATATTAGGGTGCACAGTTAGATGTATAACAAGGCAAAGAGGAGGACAGTTGAATATTAGGTAAAAGAGAAAAGATGGTACGGTTATTATATTTTATTTATAAAGGGGCAACACATTCCATGGTACTGTATAAATGGTGGAGTACAGACCATAGAAACATAGAAATGTTCAAGAGAGATGGTCTGCACCCGTCACACAGAGGAACTGAGGTACTTGGAGAAGAGTTCAGGTGTTTCTTGGAGAGGCATTTAAACTAGATGGAGGGGGCAGGAATTTCATTGAGAAGATTGATTTCTGTCCCCGAACAGTTTTGGTGAACCAGGGTTCTGAGTTTGTTAGTGTGATAGATACAGATGTTGGTGCACAGGAAGTTGCTGGTGCTTTACATACAGATGTTGGTGAGGTAGATGATGGTGCGGTAGATAGAGTTGTTGTTGGTGATAAATGTAATGTTCTTCGTGTAATGTGTACTAATGCTCGCAGCTTAGGCAACAAGCTCAGCGAGCTAATATCAATAGTTTGTAGAGATGACTTGGACTTGATTGTAATAACAGAGACATGGTTCAGGGACTGTAATGACTGGGAAATAGCCATTCCGGGATACACGTTGTATAGGAAAGATAGGGCTGAGAGAAGAGGGGGTGGGGTAGCCATTTATGTTAAAGATAGCATAAAATCCACAGCGATCCAGAATTCATGTAAAGAGTTGGAGACTCTCTGGATCTGTCTGCAGAATAAAAAGGGATCAGTTACAAGAATAGGTGCAGTCTACAGGCCTCCGGGGCAATCTGAAGAGCAAGACAACATGCTAGTGGACGAGATTACCCAAATGGCAGTAAAGGGAGATATAGTAGTTATGGGAGACTTCAACATGCCTGATGTTGATTGGAATATCCCTTGTGCGTCCACATGTAGAAGTAGGAGCATCGTAGAAGCCCTGACGGGGATGTCCCTAAAACAGCTGGTGAAGGCGCCAACTAGAGGGGACAATATCCTAGACTTAGTATTCACAAATGGAGACCTGGTATCTGAGGTGAAGGTGGGAGAAAATCTAGGTTCCAGTGACCACCAATGTTTGTGGTTCGGAATCCAGACTGACTACGAGAAATCCCATTCTGCAACCAAAGTATTGGACTTTAGGAAAACGAATTTTGAGGATATGGGAGAATATGTAAAGAAAGAATTAAAAGGGTGGGATAAAACACCGAGAGTGAGTACTCAGTGGAAGACACTCAAAGAAGTCCTCTTAAAGGCAACAAGATTACATGTTAGACAAATTAGCAAGAGGAAAAGAAAGAGAAATCCACTATGGTTTACTAGAGAGGTAAGAGCTATAGTGAAAGATAAAAAGTCTGCCTATAAGAGATATAAAGAGACTGGAAGTGAAGCGGACAGAGAAGGGTATAAAACTATACAGAAGAAGACTAAACAGATGATAAATGCTGCTAAAGCCTCAAAAGAGGAAGAAATGGCCAAATCTGTTAAGAAGGGGAATAAAACCTTCTTCAGATATATCAGTGACAGGAAGAAGAAAAACTGCGGGATTACAAAAATTAACAACGGAAAAAATCAGTATATAGAAGAGGAAAAGGCGGTCGCTGATCATCTAAATAACTACTTCTGCTCAGTTTTTTCAGACGGCGGCCCTCATAATCAGAAAATGGCTGAACACAGCATTGTCTCTAGTTGTATAATTTTAGCCCCAGTGTTTTCAGAGGCCGATGTTCTAGAGGAACTTGTCCGGCTAAAGTCAAATAAAGCGATGGGTCCGGATGGAATCCACCCTAGAGTTCTTAAAGAACTCCGATCTGTCATAGTTGGCCCCCTGACTAATCTGTATAACCAGTCCCTTCTTACGGGAGAAGTTCCTGATGATTGGAGAATGGCCAATGTTGTACCCATTCACAAGAAGGGTAGTAAAGAAGAAGCTAGTAACTACAGGCCAGTCAGCCTGACATCTGTAGTGGTAAAAATGATGGAGACTCTTCTAAAGAAGAAGATAATTGACCATCTAACAAAAAACAACCTGATGGACCCAAACCAGCATGGCTTCACTGAGGGCCGATCCTGTCAGACTAATCTCATTGATTTCTTTGACTATGTAACTAAAGTGCTGGATGAAGGTGGTGCTGTGGATATCGCCTACCTGGATTTCAGTAAAGCTTTCGATACAGTTCCCCATAAAGAGCTGATAGATAAATTATCAAGAATTGGACTTAACCCCTGGATAGTTCAGTGGATCTGCAGTTGGCTGAAGGACAGAAACCAGAGGGTTGTTGTTAATGGAGTGTATTCTGAGCAGAGACTGGTTACAAGTGGAGTGCCACAAGGATCTGTTCTGGGCCCTGTTCTGTTCAACATGTTTGTAAGTGACATAAGGGAAGGCTTGGCAGGGAAGGTTTGCTTGTTTGCTGATGACACAAAAGTGTGTAATAGGGTTGATGTTCCAGGAGGTGTCTGTAATATGGAGAATGATTTGGCACTATTAGATAAGTGGTCAAAACAATGGAAACTTCAGTTCAATGTTTCCAAATGTAAAATAATGCACTTGGGGAAAAGAAACCCTCAATCTGACTATCGTATTGGCAGTTCTGTGGTAGCAAAGACTTCAGAAGAGAAGGATTTGGGGGTGGTCATCTCTGACAGCCTCAAGATGAGTAACCAATGCAACCAGGCGGTGGGGAAAGCAAATCGTATGCTTGGCTGCATAGCTAGAGGTATAACAAGCAGGAAGAGGGAGATTGTGATCCCTCTGTATAGAGCTCTAGTGAGACCACATCTGGAATACTGTGTACAGTTCTGGAGGCCTCATCTGCAAAAGGATATAACTAAAATTGAGCGGGTTCAAAGAAGAGCTACAAAAATGGTGGAAGGTCTAAAGCATAGAACTTATCAAGAACGACTCAGAGATCTAAATATGTATAGTCTGGAGGAAAGAAGAGAAAGGGGGGACATGATTGAAACCTTTAAATATGTTAAAGGACTGAACAAGGTTCAGGAGGGAAGTGTGATAAATAAGAATCTGAATACAAGAACAAGGGGGCACAATCTGAGGCTAGTTGGAGGAAAAATCAAGAAAAACATTAGAAAATATTATTTCACTGAAAGAGTAGTAGAAACTTGGAACAAACTTCCAGCAGAGGTGGTTGATAAATCCACAGTAACACAGTTTAAACATGCCTGGGATAAACATGTATCTATCCTAAGATAACAATAAAGGAATACTAAAGGGCAGACTAGATGGACCAGGTGGTCTTTTTCTGCCGTCAATCTTCTATGTTTCTATGTTTCATTACAAGTTGAGAGAGGGACCTTGTTGTGAAAGATTATAATGTAAATGTAATACAATATATCTTTAGAGAGATATAACAAGGCACTGAGGAAGTCATTAAAATGGGGTGTTTAGAAGAGAAAAAAAAAAAAAAAAAAAAAAAAAAAAAAAAAAAAAACAAGACAATGAGGGGGATAGTATATTATCAGTGTGCATAGAATGGGCTATAAGAAAACAATGAAAATGTTAGAACGATGGTGAAGCGTACCTGGAGCAGCATAAAATTATAGAGAGGAAAGGATAATGTTATTAGGGTATTAATGTAGTGAACAGGGCTGCAGGATGTGAAGATATCGTGGTAGTGAAGCGGGATGTGAGAGTATTGAGGTAGAAGCAGGCTACAGGATGTGACGGTACAGAAGTATTGAAGTGGGCTGCAGGATGTGAGGGTATCGTGGTAGTGAAGCAGGATGTGAGAGTATTGAGGTAGAAGCGGACTACAGGATGTGACGGTACAGAAGTAGTTAAGTTGGCTGCAGGATGTGAGGGTATCATGGTAGTGAAGCAGGATGTGACAGTATTGAGGTAGAAGCGGGCTGCAGGATGCGACGGTACAGAAGTAGTGAAGTGGGCTGCAGGATGTAACGGTACAGAAGTAGTGAAGTGGGCTGCAGGATGTAACGGTACAGAAGTAGTGAAGTGGGCTGCAGGATGTAACGGTACAGAAGTAGTGAAGTGGACTGCAGGATGTGAGGGTATCGAGGTAGTGAAGTGTGCTGCAGGATGTGAGAGAACTGAGGCAGAGAAGATGGCTGCAGCATGTGTGGTATTGAAGCACTGAAGATGGTTGCAAAATGTTAGGGTATAAAAGTAGTGAAGGGGGCTGCACTGTATAGGGAAAATAAGAAGCAAAAATCTCTCACAATGCTCCTCATCATTCTGTCACCACTGCTAAAGGTCACTGCTAGCATTGAAGCACACTCCTCTGCATAGAATGGCATTTTGCCGGCCTCATTAACAGCACCTGCAATAGGAGTTGGATTAAAAAAGGGAAATAATTAAAGGTTCAGTGCCTATTTATATGCTTAGTAATTTTAGTTAATACCATATCATTTTATATGCACAAAGCAGCATAGACTGTTTTTAATCACAATGCTAAACCGTTAGGCCTGAAGTTTGTATTTGAACATCTATACTGGACAGACTCTCATGGCTAAAGGTCCAAACAGGTGTGCAATGAATTGCAAAGGGCTGGCGTCACATTTTCCAGCCAGATACCCTTAGCTACTTTCTAGACAGACTGCAAAAGTATGTTTGTGTTTCATATCCTGCACTGTGCAGAGAACATAGGTCACATTAAGTATTGTATAGTTCAGGAGACAGAAAATGAAAGACTTTTTATTGAACAGACAGCAGGTAAGCTCAGACTCTGTATTATACTTTGTACAGAAGGTGAATGTACACATTACATCTGGTGTAAGACACAATGACTAACCCTAAGGGGTTATAAAGAGATTAGAGGGAATCAAATGCTGTATTACAGTATGTGAATAACTTGGGGCAGACAAAACCTTGTGCTGTACTGTATAATACAGTGTAGCTGATATAACATCAGGGCAAACAAACTATACCATGACCAAAAATTACAAATTCCTCTAATTCACATTGATTTACATCAATGCATTACGTAGCAATGAGTGAGAGACATCTAGTAGTCAATGGCTCAAAATCCCCACTTAAGTACACGGAAATGTTTATTTGTCCCTATAGAGTAGTTGCTTTGTCCCAGAATGTCTCCAGTTCTTACGTCATCCTCAATGTGTGCGGTATATTGACAACAAGGCTGATGTACTAAAAACTGCATAAGGACCAATATATTACTATAATTCCCATTGATTGACATGGGGTTTTACCACAACTAAATGCTAGAGGGGTCTCCAACAAATTGTGAAGAAATGCACTGATGACCTCTCTAAGGTTCAAGGGGTTTTAACCCTCTGAGTGCCAGACAGGTATCTACTGCATTGCAGCACAATGCATTGGACGCCTTTCCGGTACTCAAGGGTTAAAGTCCACTTTGAGTCAGTGGTTATTTGTACCCTGTGGTTGATTGACCCCACATTTGCTCCAGTTCCTTTTAATACATGACCCCAGTGTGTGGGTGAGGTCTCACGCCATCCTGTTGATTGTGTAAGGTTAATCAATATTGTTGTCTAGTCTGGGTTTGAGATCCTTCACTGGTTCATGCACTGTGTGGAGGCAATCAGACTCAGTACTCTGTAGTATTTGGCAAATGGAAGAGAAAATGTGTATGATCTTAAGTCACCTATAGTAACAGTGTAGATGGAGTTAGCGTATCCATCGTAGTTACAGTTATCATTGTACTGGCCTCCGTTACCGCTAGCAACCACAAATATACTCCCAAATCCCTTCCGTCCAGCAATGACGCCATGTTGAAGTGCAGCCTAGGATAAAAACAATATGAGGTCTGATTACAATGATCATGATATATGCAAGGCAAGAACCTTATTGACTTGTGGCTTTATTTGCCTATCTCCTTGCAGTCAAGGAAAGAAAAATTCAGTAGGGCACATAAATACAAAGAAAAGTGGAGCAATTCTAGGGCATAACTGCACAGTACTAAAACAAATAAGCCCCTTGGATGCTAGTGAAGCAATGCTTTGGAGACCTCTCTAGCAGCCAAAAGATTTTAATATCCATTTAAGGGATCAGAGCGCTTCCTACCAAGTAAAACAAGGCTACTGCCATTGTTGGAAGATTTCATATTCAAAACGTATAACAGAATACAGTTTTGTCTTGTTTCAAATTAAACTGTAAGCATTTTTGTTCTCTTTTTAAATAATGGACTTTATAGGAAAGCTTGAGTCACAGACTTTACCTCCCATACTATTTTATACCACCACCTGGTGACCACAGGAGAAAACTGCAGTTTATATATACTTAGATATATATAAAACAAATTACAGGCAATTTGATTTTACATATATATTTGCATAATGTGTAAATTAAAAATCTTGGGTTAATATCTCTTTAACCTACTGTGACCCATTGCATTGAAATGGGAGTTACTCGGAGTGCTCCAGTGTGTGTGCTCTCTAGAAGCCAGGCTTTCAGAAATACACTGACTTTGCTTACTGCTGAAATTTGAGTAAAACGTGACATTAGGTCAACCCAGTGAATCTATACTGGGTTTACCATGCTTCAGATTGAGGGACACAGGCCAACAGCATGTACACATCACAAAATATGTAATATAGGAAATAAATAAAAATATGAAATATCAAAACAAAATTTTTATAGTTCTAAAATAAAATGTGCAACTTGCACTTTTAGCTCAATAACTGACAAACTACAACTAAACATATAAAGGTGTTTTTTGTGAATGGAAGCTCTAGTAGTAATTATTTAGGTATATTTTATGAAAATCACATTAATGGAGTGCAATGATCAAGGGTTGAATTATGATGCAATTTTGGCCCAGAACCGCTCCACTATCTCATAGCTCCTTTCTATGATAAGGACTGATGCAAGCACTATTGTCTAATCTCAACTTTTTGCAACTACATTCTTGGGCAACCCTGTGCAGAAATATTCTGCTGCTCTAAACAGTATGTACGTAGCATTCATTGCCAGGGGTACTTCCTTCCCTGCAAATGTGCCAACATGTTAAAGGAATTCAGTCAGGGCAGAGACACACACACAAGAAAGGATCCCTATGTGCCAGTTTTCCCCACATGAGGGCTAGATATGAGCCAAGCAAAAAGGCAGAAGGGGTTATTATTGGGCAGGACAGTCTCTATGTATACATCACTGAGATGACACTTCAAAGTGATAAATTGCATTGAATGTGGTTGCCATTAGGTTTAAAGTAGGTTAGGGCAGTGGATACCTTTCCCAGCTGGTGAGGACCATCGACTGTCTTCCCATCGTCATCGGGACCCCAGCTGTATAAAGGAAAATGATAGATAGTTTGTATAGTATAGCACAGAGAATCACAAAAACACACACACACTGAGCTGGGAGGCCTCTCTAACATTAAAAGTATAAAAACCACTATTAAATCAATGGGAAATGTCATGGTACATAGCTTCCTGAATACAGCTCATCCTATATAATAATTCGCTAAGTTGTGTGTAACGCCCGACATGCGCAGTAGACACTGCTGCGCGTGCGGCAGTCATGCGTAGTACAGACTGCTCGCGCCGCGGCTGATACAGAGCTGGGACCTCCGAAGAAGCGTCCCGCTCTGTATCAGCTGAGGCGCGGGCAGTCTCCACTGCGTGTGACTGCCCCGCGACCGGCTGCCAGAGGCACTGTGGCCCGTGTAACGGGCTGTTCAACTAGTAGTAACTAAAACAGTTATGCAAAATGTAATCACATGAGTTGAAAGGGTTAATCATTGGAGAACCTGAAGGCTGTCCATCACAACCCTCTACAAGACAAAAGGTTTCACTGGTATAGTAACCAATAAGACAACAATGACCTCAAGCAGAACAAAATCTCAGGCTACAAATGTGGAATATTAATTGTAATTATCTGGTTCTAATTATGCATTGGTATTGTCTTACAGTGATATCAGTTATGTGAGAACATACACAATTGCAAAGAAAATATTTTACAAATTGTGCTACTTCTGTGTTAAAGGAGAACTAACGCATCCTAACATTTTTGCTTTTGTTCAGGAGATAACATCAGCTCTGGATGGCATGTTTATAACGGTTGCTAGCAGTTTTTGTAAATGTCAACAGGCAGCCCAATTAACTCTTTAAAGGAATAGTACTGTTTCAAAATAAAAGCAGCTCCAGTTAATCTTCATAGTATTTGGGCCATGGACACTGTTATTTCAATACTGAGAGAGTTGTAGTTCAAGAGTCATTGAATGATAAAGTAACCCCCTCCCGCCCCTTTTACTGATGTAACACTGCTCACCTCAGAACAGAAAGGTGGTGTCCAGATGGCTTGCTGAGGGGGGCAATCTTCAATCAGCATAAAGGAAAAACCTGTCAAGGGGGCAGGGCTTTCATTGTTCTCACAGTGAGAAGATTGTCCCTTGCTATGAGCTGTCTGGTCTGTGGACCAGATTCCACATCTGAGGTGAGCAGTGTTACACTAGGTAAAAGGGGCGGGAGAGGGATACTTTATCATTCAATTACTCTTGAACTACAACTCTGACAGTATTGAAATAATACTCTCCATGGCCCAACTACTATGAAGGTTAATTGAAGAGGCTTTTATTTTGAAACATTACTATCCCTTTAAGGACCCAAAGCATTGCACAACCCTCTGGACCTTAAAGGGTTAAGACTACTATGTGCAGAGAGACGAGTCTGAGGTCCTTTGGTCCCTCCCCCACCGATGTACTTTCTAAAAGGTAAATAACACATGGAGCATTATGGACTACTACCAGTTTAGAGAATTTTCCAGATTACAGAGGGAGGCATTTTAACCCACTGAGGACCAGATGGGTGATCAAAGCACTGGTTAACAATGCATTGTTCACCACTCTGTTCCTCAAGGGGTTAAAGATTTGCAGACTCTCTGGGCAGTTGGAACATAATAGCTTTTTCAAGACTATGGGATGGCTATTAGCATAAAACTAGTGCTGAACCGAAGATTTTTATTAACTACATGTGGTATTACATGTCATACAAATTAAAAAAAAATGTTAAGGGGAATTAACAGGGCCAAGATAATTGACTTTATAATGACAGGCAGCTGTGACAGCTATCGGAATTCATTTGTGGCTGCTTATTGCAGCCCTGAGCTTATTACCAAGTATGCTCAAATAGCAGCAGACTTAGTAAAAGTCTTGAATTGCCTTTAAAGGAAAAGCAACACAAACATGAAATAGGTTTCAATCAGTAAATATAATCTACTTATAGATATCATCTATAAAAATACCTGCTTTATGTCAGAGTCCTAAAATATAATATAATCCTACACTTGCTTTTTAATTCAGACAGCATTTAAGAGCAAGTTAATTTTATTTGTGTTGTTTTTAATTGGAAACAAGTGCTAGGGCAAGTCATTTATTGAGACTGGAACCTACTGCTCTTGTATTCATATGGAGCCCAGGAACCACTGGGTAAAGTCTCCTCCTCCAGGAGGGCAAAGCACTTTCAAAAAAGGTTTCAGAGACAGAGACTCCCTTCCATATTCATTAAGCTTTAAAGTATAGCAAAGCTAAATAAAGCAAAATAGAAGTGAAAGAAGAGAAGAAAATACTCTGAACAGAGAACCCAAGAGGACATCACTGCCCTGGCACTCAATCCAGTATTCTTCCTCTGGGAGGAAGCCTAATTTTCCACATGGTCGATTTGAAAATCCAAAACAACCTTGGGCAAAAAAACACATAGGTGTTCTCAAGACCATTTTGTCCTGGTGAAAAACCAGAGTGTGGTTTACAGGACAAAGCCAGAAGCTCAGCCACCTGCAGAAAATACACAATAGCCAGAAGAAACTGGTGGAGGTAACAAAAGCCAAGCACCTAATTTGGAAAAAAACTACACTTAGGAGTCACTTGAGGCAACAAGTTACTCTTGTCTCCAGTAGCATGACTTATGACCTTTTCCAAATTAGGACCAAACAATTGCATGCCCACCAAGGGGAACGAAACCAGGGATTTCACTGAAAAATGGTCAACTGACCAATCTTGAGCCACAGTGTGTGACGTGCAGCTTCTGATAAAGCCGAGGCTTTCCTTTAGAAGGTGGTGGTGTTAAAGTCTGCCAATTCAGTGAGGTATGCATTTGTTTCAAGGACCTTAGTAAGTAATGCCACCAGCTCATCCTTGGTAGCATCCCCTTACAAGGAATCCAAAAGTTGTTCACCCCAGATAGTAATAGCTATAGTAACTCAGAGAGTGGCAAAAATGGAAACAAAACACGCCTGAGTTTTTTTTCATACAAATTACCCAAATGCGAAACCTGCATAAAGCTTATATCAGTGGTTCTCAAGCTTCTTTTACTCAAGGCACACCTGACACAAAGTCTACCATTTTCGGGGCACCCCTATAATTTTATGTTGCTTGTCACGGGTGTAATAACGGTTACAAATACATAAATACAGAGTTATTGTTAGACCTCACAAGTAAAACAAACATATTGTGCAAAATAATATACATTTTGAAGCCTTGTACATAAAATGGGGCACCCTAAGTAGATGTCCGTAGCACACCAAAGTGCCATGGCATCCTGGTTGAGAAACACTGGCTTATATCATATATGTTAATAAAAGTTTGCAAACAATGAGAGTTTGGTTGCATAATTTGGCCAAAGTATGTTTAAGCTCGCTTACCTCGTCAAGGTACCCCATTTGAAGCAAGTCCTATTTAGTAAACATTACCATCCCGATCTAAGTTTAAAATGCCACTGACAAATTCTTGTAACTTAGATAGGGATGGTAATCTTTATTAGACAGGATTCGCATGAAATGGGGTGCCTTGGCGAGGTAAGTGAGCTTAAAAATACTTTGGCCAAATTATGTAACAAAACAAAAATTGTTTGCAAATTTAATAACACAGGTATGACATATATGTTTCTACAGAGTTCGCATTTGGCTAATTTTTCTGGAGAAGCGCAGGTGTGGCAAAAATGGGTCATAAGGCAGAATCTGGGGCCACAAATTTCACCTTTAGGAGTGAATCCATGCATTTATCTGCTTGATACCTATGCGCCACAGCATCTGCAAGAAGCAGAGCTTTGTCTTTTCAAGGTGAGAGATTAGAGTATCAACTGCAGGGGTGGGGTACTCCACTATGCTAAGGCTTCAGCCAAGAAAGGATATAAATAAAATGAAAGAAATGCACCCGTTAAGGAAATGTCTCTTATCAGGAGTCTGCCATTGTTCCAGGAGAATCTGCTCTTAGGAAAGAGGAGAAGTAAAAAAAAAAAAAAAAAAGGAGGTACTTATTTTTCTGTCTCTTTAAAAAAATCAGGGGCCTCTGAAACATGAAGAATCTTGAGGCCCACCTGAATAAGGCTCTCAGTTGTGGAAACAGAATCATCCTCATAGAAATCTTCCAATGACAGAGACAAATCTAAATCCTCTCTATCAGTGCCCCCTTCCTCAGAGGAGGGATCCCCAAAAACTTGAATGGGACCCCTAAATACAGGGCTCAAGTGCCTGATGAGGGCTGCAGGATGTCCCACAGATAAAGAGTACAGGACCCCTTGAATAGATGGGGGGGGCAGAGGCGACTGAAGAGATAAGAGCCTTAATCCAAATTGGTTCCTGCTCTGCTAATAAAGGCCCGAGAAATGGTGATGGGGGCCACAGTGCAAGAAGTACATTAGGTAAGATAATACTTCCAAAGCAGGACAGCTAGACACAAGGAACCATGGGTTAAAGGGGTTTGGGGGAATCAGAATCTTTAGCCTTGGACTTGCCCATGTGTCCTTTGGGCTCAGAAATATAAGAGAAAAGTACTTAAAAAGGTATGCAAAAGTACTTATCAGACTGCAAGGGGTAAATTGGCAAGCAGGAGTGAGAGTGGAAGAGTGGACTCTGCACAGCATGTGAGATCCAAAAAGGAAGAGACCTCCTCCTTCCATGGCAGAAAACTTGAGAAACAGAGAATTCTGGGAGTTGTAGCATTTTCATATAAAAGTGGGAGTGTGGTTCTCCAGCTGTTCAAAAATGTGTCCCCTCCCCCCTAAATCTTGGAAAGGATCCCAGAGGTGGTTGTTAAGCAGAATAGTTCGCTAAAAGCACTATGAGCCTGCCCTCAGTTGTAGAAATGTCCCACACAAGTGACGTACATGAATCGTAAATGGCTGCTGAAATGGTACCCTGTCTTAACCCTTTGAGTGTCAGAGGGCTACAGAACGCGTTCCGTATCCCTCTGGCACTCAAAGGGTTGAAGAGAATGGGCCACAATTTCGGATTAATGAAAAAAGGCATGTAAAAAAAGCTGAAAAGTATGTTAAAAAGTGAGTGATTCAATCGAAAAGCTCACTGGAATAAAGACACGGTGGTCCTCCCACTGAGAAAGGCACCAAAGCTGGTTGTATAAAACAAATAAGGCAGTGATGGGTTAAAACACCCATGCCTATAGCAGATACATATAAAATGAAAAATAAAAGAAGAATAGGCTTGAGTGAAAATCAGACAAAATATTGCCTCAAGTGGATGCCAGTAGGATAGGGACACAAATACAGAACCATAGCACTCAAGAGGTTAATCGCCTGCAATTTCAGTCTTCAGACTCCCTTTATAAAAAGAAAGAAGTTTCAGAGCAGCTCATTATTGAGGTATAGACCGGTAAATCAAGCCAACCAGCACAGGTTTGAGATCCTGAAAATGAAACTGTGAACTGGGCAATCCATGAATTGGGAAGTCAGTAAATAGGAGCCCACCTACTGGGGGAATATACAACCCCTTTCCCGAGAAGAAAAATAAAAAAGCAGATGACTAAGAGAGCTGTTCCCACTCAGTTATCCTGATGATTAGGTCACTTAAAACGGAATTAGCATGTGGGGGTAAAGTGGATGTGAGGAAGGAGTCTCTGCTATACAGAGATATTATTTTGGAAGTGTCCTGCCGTCCTGGAGGTGGAAACTTTACCCATGGTTCCTGTGTTCCACACTGGATGACAGAGAAAAGCCATAACAGACAATCCTACAATATCACTTCTGAGGCACTCTAAAAAGCTTGCTATCTAGTGAGAGTCAGAGAGCCCTAGGAAATGTAGGAATGGCTGCCCTATTGAGCATAAGTAAAGCTAGATTTTAGGCCTCCAGAAATAAAAAGATAATTTTTACAGATGATAGCATGAAGTACAAGCTATTTAAGTGTATATAAACCCAGATAATGTCAAGCTGTGTCATTTTAAATGGGGTTTTTAATCCCTTGAATGCTACAGATGTTTTAATGCATTGCTTAGCAATACCTTGGAGTCCACTCTAACATTGAAGGCATTAAAAGACCAATTTAAATATATATTTTTTTTTAATATTTATTTGCCTCGTGGTGTAGATGGTTTTCTCCACATTTGCTCATCTTTTCATTTTTTTCTCATAAGGCCAAGACTGTGCAAACAAGATAATTATACAAAGAAACAGGCAAATATGTATGTACAAGGGTCACCTGCAGCTGTAGATATCATTGATCTGATAATGTTTGTTGAAGGCAATGGCTTCCATGCTGTCAGTAAGTGGCCCATCCAGAACACGGATCCCTGGGGAAAGCTGCACATTAGAGAAACAGTACACTGTGCACAGATTAACTCAATATACTGCATAAAGAAAGGCCCATTCTGGAAAAGTAAAAAGTGTGAATAACATGTATACAATGTTGGGTATGAAGTAACTGCAATGAGGGTATAAGAAAATGAGAGTGTATCGGGCGATGAAGCAGGGTATAATCATGGAATAAGATGAACCCAGGGCAGTTGATGTGAGTTTGAGTCCAAGTATTAGGGGATGTGGTAAGGGCAAGTGATGGTATCACTGGATAAAAGAGCATGAGTAATTGTATTGGCGAGTCGAAGTGTCTTGGCAGATAAAACCAGCACACGCAGCCGGGTCTTAGCGGGCAAAGCCCACACACATGACAGTGTCTCTGCAGGCTAAGCCAGTATGACATGACAACGGGGTCTCCGTGTTTAAAGGCAAAAGGAGATGAGGCATGTGCAAATCAGTATGTCAGAGGAGAAGACATGAGTAATTCAGTTTCAGTGTATGTGGCCTGCATGAGTCAGGGTATCAGAACATTATTTATGTGAGAGTCAAGGTACCAGATAATAACTGTGCAAGGCAAGGTGTGAAGGGATGAGGAAATTATGAAACAGGGGATAAGGCAAGAGAAAGGCAGAGTACAATGGCATGAGTCAATAATTTGCTGGCAAGACAAACACAAGTCAGAATGCCAGGAGATGAGGAGAGCATAAGGCAGTAAATCAGAGGTAAAAGAAAGCATGATGCAGGGTGTTATGTGCGTAACACAGAGTACAATGGTGCAAGCAAGAGGCAGGACATTTCAAGGAAGAAGAGTGAAAGAGGAAAGGCATCTCAAGGAAAATCATCCAAGAAGTAGGGGCATGTCACAGATGAAGAATGAGAGATGCATGGTATCCGAAGGATGAAGCATGCACAATGCAGAGAATCTGATGAATGAAGCAAACATAGGAAGGAAGGCGGATATTATATACGTGATTGAAATGAGTTTAAAAACAGATTATAAGTGAATGAGGGGACTGTGAGATGGTATTAGTGGATGAGGTGTGTGTGTGTGAGTGAGAGAGAGAGAGAGAGACACACACAGAATAAAACAAATGTGAGAGGAAGAGATGAGATATATCTTACTGCTGGATGAGGCTAATGGGGCAGTGTGCAAATGCATGAGGCAAATAAGACACCGCACAAAAGTAAATGAGGCAAGTGTGACAAAAAGCATTAGGAAATGAAATAAGTGTATGACCTCCCCCTACTGGCTGTAACTAGAATTACGCACCTGCAACCCGGCTCCCATAGGCCACACCTACTGCACAGAAACTGTTGTTGGGGACGGCAGCAATCTCCCCTGCACAGCGAGTCCCATGATGGTTGTCACTGTGATCATCTGGGTGTGGCATAGGATCTGGGTCATTTGAATTCAAGTCATAGCTCCCCTCAGGACTCTGTAAGAAAACAAAAAACAAACAAAAACCTTATGTTCCTTTAAGTTGCTTAGAGAAGGCGTATGTTACTTTGTACTCTGGGTGACTTTTGTACTTTCTATAACCTCTTAACCATGGCATCTTGTTGCCACACCTCAGTTGCTTTATTTTTTTTAGCTCCTGGGCTGGATTCCATTGCAGGTAATAATTTTATTGCCGGTTTTATCTTCAAGCTTCTCCATAGACTTCAACTGAAATCAGAGACATAACACCACACTTATCACCTGTAATGGACTCCAGTCTATGTATTGTAACACTATTCTTCCCTAGTCATCACATACTGACTCAGGCTCTTAGGAGAATAGGTATCAAAGATTACAAAGGCAATTGTGACTAATAAGTGCAGAGTTATTAAACAAAATAGTCACAAACATGTAAAAGTAACTTATGAGACAGTTAAATATGAACTACCACAGACACATGTATCAACTACAGTGCCAGAACAGATACAAAATAGAGTCCATAGAATATGATTAAGCACCAAAAGTGAAAGACCCTATATACTGAACAGTGACATGTTGATACATATTTCCTTTGTTGGCAAATTGCAACTAGTTAACAATATGCCTTTATAAGAGTGATAGATATGAACATCTCACAGTCGCTATTAAAGCAATTTTTATTGCAATAATTAGGTAATAGTGATAAATTTATATATAGGCAAGTTTCTACCTCTATATCATATCTTACACCTGGGATAGTGAATATTTGGACCTCCAGTTGTTGGACACTAAATCTGATTATGTACAAGCAGCTGTTGTCACATACCAAGCAATCAGCCATATCCTTTTTTGCCCTTTGTTATGCCCTCATATCTGCCATCTTTCATCACCCTAAACAGGACTATTCTCTTTCCCCCTTCCTGCAAAATGTCCTGAAGCATATGTCCTCTTGCCCTTTGCACTGGGTACCCACGTAATTTGGAAGGATGTCTTGATTAGTGTATTGGACTCCATCATCCACAACCACCACGGTGACTCCTTGACCAGTCACATTCCTCTCCCACACTCCTGTAACATTAATGTCCATACCAGGTTTGCGGGCATTGTGCTGCAGAGAGAAACAAGACTGGATTATAAAGGACAGTAAAAGGGTTCACAGTATGAGTAGTTCTAGACTGGTTCTATTAGGCGATGTAGTGTGTACAGAAAGCTATTTATTATACTGTATAAGAGGATTATAGGGTGCAAAAGGAACAGTAATTAAACATTTATATGGATAACAAAACAGAGACAGATGTTGAAAACTATAATTTCCATCATCCCGAATGATGGAATGATGAGAACAGGAGTCCTCAAAAGCTGGAAGTTCTCAGTTGCCCACCTTTGCATTGAAGGTAAGCTAAACAACGCAACAGCAGGGGTTTTAGGGAATGGTTACAAATGCCATCACGGGGGGGATACGTGTATTCATTTCTCATTTGCAAAAGGAAAGTGGAGGCATTCTGAGGCAAACCAACTGCATCATAGAGGACAAATAAAAACTCCCAAAATGATCATTGATTTCATCAGAACTTTTTAATCCTGCGAATGTGAGAGTTCACCAACCCAGTGCAAAGCAATGTGTCAGAGACCTCTCTTGCATTCAGTTGATCAACTTTGCCATTTAAAAGTTGACCTTTCACCTTAAGATAAGTTTGGTTCATTTTAAAAGGGCAGTATAGGGTTCACACAAGATGTTTTTAAATTGTTAGCTGTATCCCAAAAGCTACGGGAGGGTAGTAGAGACAAATAATACATTTAATGGCTAACGGAGTGGCTCTAAGATGCTTCAACTTAGAGCCAATTATTGTACTACTAGTTGAAGAGTTCATGTACACGGGCCACAGTGCCAGTCGGTCGCGGGGCAATCATGCACAGCAGAAACTGCCCGCGCTGCAGTTGATACGGAGCAGTGCGCTCCGAAGTATCAGCCTCGTCACAGGCAGTCTCTACTGTGTATGACTGCGTTGTTACAAACTTTTTAGCGAATTATTATAGGATTACTTCTGTAAAGTGCTGTGTATATGTATGGCTCTATATAAATAAAGATACATACATACATACAGTTAGCCAATAAATAATTTTTTCTCTACTAGTCTCCTTCATTTCCTGTGGCTAACACGGTACCATGCTTTACCCAAAAGCTACAGGAACAGAGTTATAATAGATCAAAACTGCTCCTTTAAACTTACAATTTGTCTTGTAAATCATGGTGACCTGCAAGGCTGGGTAACATCACTGCAGTCAGGTGCTAATGTGAGATTCCTCTCCTCATTACAGAAGTTCATTTATGGTGGAATCACCGACACAGGTCTTCTATAGACTTCAATACAGACAAGAGGAATGGCCCATTGGTGCCACTCTCAGCACAAACATCACCCAGCTTTGCAGGTCACTGGCAACTGCAAGGCAGGCCTGGGGGTGGGGTGTAAATAGCAGTTTTGAGCTATGGGAACAGAGTTGGGACATAACCAGTGACTTAAAAGGGTCTTGTGCAGATCCCATACTGCCCCTTTAAAGGGCAATAGAAACTGCCTATATATTTTCCTAGCAATTTGTGTGTAACAAAAATAGATTTGAGAAATGAACCTATATTTGTTGGTGTTACTTTATGCTAAATAGTTTCTGTTGGACCACCATTACCACCCCCTGTGCCATGAACGAGAGAGCCCTCACAGTGAGGACATTTCCAATAGCACAAACGGCGAGGAGTTTGACCTAGTACATAACTAACTAGCATACTGTCTGGTGTGTTAATATAGTTTGGGAGCCACCAAAAATATTTATTTTACCACAAAATGGCACAACATATAGGCAGATTTTATGTCTCTGTAAAACCAGCTAAAATTGAACTTGGATAACAGGCCCACTTCAAATCAGTGTGAAAGTGTTTTGTTCTCTCTAGTTCATTCAGATATACAGATACATGAATACAGCAAGCAGAGACTTGTACAGAATTGTTTTACTTTGTGTACAATACCATCTGCACTGTATGATACAAAAAAAGTTCTCATTGGTTTAAACCTGTGAGTGCCAGAGGGGTGAAACAATGTGTTGCGTACCCCACTGGCACTCAAAGATTTCAACATGGGTTTTAACCCCTTCAGTGTTAGAGTGGGCTCCAACACATTGCATATGCAATCAAGGGGTTTAAAAATCCCCATCAAATCAATGGCAATGTCTATATCTCCCGTTTTTTATGCAGCAGGTTGGCCCCAGAATAGATCTACTTTGTCTTTATACGTAAGGCACATAGTGTCATAAACCTCTACCATGTTTGAGGAGATATGGCGACAATGTAACATGATTAAAAATATCTTCAAGGTTCAGATTGAAAAAAGCAGAAAAAAAAAAGTTATTTCATACATGCAACAGAATTACTGCACAGGGAGACATCTGGGGAGTAGTCCCTTTTACAAGGCCAGAGAAAAGCGAAACACTACATAGGGCTACGTGTTCTTTAAAGACAGTAATTTTTCAAAATAAAAGCTGCTTCAATTAATCTTCATAGTAATTGAGCCATGGAGATTGTTATTTCAATACTGTTAGAGTTGTAGTTCAAGAGTAATTGAATGATAAACTATTCCCCTCCTGCCCCTTTTACCTAGTGTAAGCCACCTCCCCCAGATGTGGAATCTGGTCCTGGGACCAGACAGTTCACAGCAAGGGACAATCTTCTTACTGTGAGCATAAGGAAAACCCTGACCCCTTTACAGGTTTTTCTTTATGCTCACTGAAGATTGTCCCTCTCTGTGATCCATCTGGACAATCTTTCTCCTCTGAGGTGAGCAGTGTTACATCAGTAAAAGGGACAGGAGGGGGATACTTTATCATTCAATTACTATTGAATTACAACTGTAACAGTATTGAAATAACTCTCTCCATGGCCCAAATACAATGAAGATTAATTGGAGCTGCTTTTATTGTGAAACATTACTATCCCTTTAAGTGTTAAGAATAAATTAGTTTTCCCCAACAAATGTGTGCCAAGCTCTTGATGGAGATATTAGAGCAGTAATACTTTCACTATAGAAAAAATATCTGTTATATGACCTTTCCTGCCAAGAAAAATGATGGTTGATATCAATATCTGCCAATGAGATCCCTCCAGCTTACAGACAGAAATCCTCTTTCATCGGAGGAGGCTGGGTAGTGGGAACAGAGCAGAGACAGAGCATCAAGACCAGTGTATGCAGAAGTAGGGTGCAGGGTACTCTGTAAGCAATAGTTTTAGCCCAAACAGCATATTTAAAAAAATATATACATAAATATGTTTTCAATTTTATAGCTATATACTGTATCTAATAAGCCTAGCTTTTATAGGGGTGAGAGATCCCCTTTAAAGTGTTAGTAATGCCCAAAATAAAGTTTATTCTATATGGTATATTTAAAAAAATAAAGTATTTGGAGAAAGTCCTATCTCTCAAACCTTTAGGGTTTGTGGGATATCCTCCGCTAAAGTTCCCCCCTCCCTCCCCTTCTCCTGACGTCAGCACTCTGCTGACAGCAGGAGATCCCGGGGACCAACCAGTGGCTCTGCAGCAGAGCCGAAATAGCGTTATTGGAAAATAATTACTTCAATTGCCTGATTTACAAGCACACTTTGTAGACCGCTCCAACGAAGTAATTATTTTCCAATATCGCTTTTACGGCTCTGCTGAAGAGCCTCCTTGTGTCGGCCGACATGGATCTCCTTCTATCAGTTTACAGCTGACATCAAGAGAAGGGGAACTTTAGCGGAGGATATCTCTCAAACCATAAAGGTCTGAGAGATATGACTATCCGCAAATACTTTATATTTGCAAAATCTACCATATAGAATAGACTTTATTTTGGGCATTACTAACCCTTTAAAGGGGCAGTAATTCATTTTTTTTATGGTTTAAAATAAAGGGAGTACAAACTGTACAATTTCAGCATGTCGGTATATATTAAACCTATAAATCAATCTAAATGGGGAAGTATAGGATCTAATCTTAGGTGAAAAAATGCATCATGCTGTTAACAGCAACTACATAATCATTGCTGTGTCTGACTGTCTGCATTACTTTAACAGCTTTAGTCTTCCAAAGTATCTCTTCTTCAAGCAGGATGAGGTCACATTGTTTTGTTGCCTATGGGATAGCCTCACAGAGGTCACTGTAATCCTTTATCTGTGACACTCTACTTTTTATCAAAGTTGTATTAAGATGATAATAAGTACTGGGCATCATGTACTCGGTAGCAGCCATTCTTTTGCAAGAATCCAGAACCCCAAATGTTATCTATTTAAAGGGATAGAAACGTGTGTCATAAAGTAGCTCTCAAAGTCTTCTTTAGTGTAAAACTAAAACAGATGGAGGCAGCATGATGCAGCCATCAGGGGTGGGAGGGGATCTTCTATGGAAGACATTACAATCCCTTTAAAGGGATAGTAATGTTTCATAATAAAAGCAGCTCTAATTAATCATCATAGTATTTGGACTTTGGAGAGTGTTATTTCAATTCTGTCAGAGTTGTAGTTCAAGAGTAATTCAATGACAAAGTATCTCCCTCCCGCCCCTTTTACTGATGTAACACTGTTCAGCCAGAGCAGAAGGGAGGTGCTCAGGTACACTGCAGAGAGGGACAATCTTCAATTAAGATAAGGGAAAAACCTGAAAAGCTTGTCAAGGGGGGCAGGGCTTTCATTGTTCTCATAGGAAGAAGATTGTCCCCTGCTGTTATTTGTCTGGTCTATAGACTGCATTCCACATCTGAGAAGAGATGGCTTACACTAGGTAAAAGGGGCGGGAGGGGGAAACTTTGCTTGTGAATATCTCTCAAACCATAAAGGTTTGAGAGATAAGACATATCGTTCTTCATGTTTTTTTAATGCCTACAAAATAAAATAAAGATAAAACGAAGTATTACTATCCCATTAAGTCTTCTTAGGATGCCTTCAGTGAGAGGAAAGTAGGGTCCCGAAGTCCTGTAACAAAGAATCACGTCTGCTTCCAGTAACAAGATATCCAGTTTAATTAAACCTTTAAGGACCAGAGGGTGTGCAAAAGGGAAACTATTACTAGGAGGTGTTAGCATTATTTTAATCCTCAAGTACACTGACCTTCTAAACAAATGCTGGCACCATGAAAACAGCAATAAAAGAAATGCATTGTGTTCGCCTCATGCATGTGAATGACTCATTGTTGTGACAGTCCCTGCCCATTGATGAAGGATAGAACAGTCCTCCTCTATGACACTGTGGAAGACTGGGTCACCATGTATAAATAGGGGAGGAAATGGGTTTTAGGCTGTATCAGGCTGATATTCAATACCAGAGAAATCAGGTATTACTGAAAGGATACAAGTCAGAATTGAGACACTTTGTTGTAACAAGTTCCACAGAAAAGATACAACTGGTTTCTATGGTGTGAGTCACATGTGTGCCTTTAAAGCTGCAATCATTGTCAGTAGCATCTTTGTGTTGCTGTTACAAAGTCACTCATGTGAACTAGGCCTTATAGCTGTGGTGTACAAAATACAACACACTGGCCATGTCCTGGCTTTGAACAATTTGATCCGGGATGTACACTGACCCACTGAGGCTGATCTACTACGCAAAACCAAAACAATAATGGGGCAAGATAGTAAGAACCTTGGGGAGGAATACAAATCCCCATTGACTTAAAAAGGGTTTTTAACTCTTCGAATGCTAAATGTCTCCAACTCATTTCTTCACAATGCACTGGAGATCTCTATAGCAATAAAGGGCTTAAAATCCCATTTAAATCAGGGTGGACAAAAAATAAAAATAAAAAAAATATTTGAAGCCAGATAGATCTGTAGGAGTGAGTGAACTGCTGCATGTACAGAGATGTATATAAAATATGCTCAGAATATTGGAGGTGGAGCCTGGGCTCCCTGAACCCTGGGATTTTTCCACCCCTGATTCAAATCAACAGGAATCTTATGGATTTTCATTTGTCCGCTATGGTGCAATTGGTTTTCTCCAGAATGACTTCAGTTTTGCACAGTACGTGAGCGTCACTGAAAAGTAACGAGTTGGAGACTTCTCCAGAATCTATGCAGTTAACCCTTAGAGTGAAAGGGAGGTATACCCCTCTGGTACTCAAGGGGTTAATGGCAATGCTACTAATGGGCAGGCTGACAGTTACTGATGAACGGCAGAAAGTATAACATGGAGGAGTGTGTCAGTGTATACGAGAGAGCGAGAGTGTGACCTAATAGAATAAAAGTCAAATAAAAGGTAACTATCTCTATAAAAGGACATGAACGTGTGCTCAAAATGGTTTTGTTTTGAACGGCTACATTCTAAATTTGCAAACTTCTTCTTTTGTGTTTATGATTCTTCTCCCTAACGATCATAAGTAAACATTCCAATAAATTCATCCCATTAACCTTTTGTGAACCAGATAGGTGCCCAACCATTGCAAAGCAATGTGTTTAACAAACTTCTGTCACTCAGATGGTTAAAATGCATTGTGAGATTTATTAGGAGGTTCAGAAACATCCCCATAGACATCCACTTATGCTTAAGGCAGGGACTAAAGAGCGCTACCATAAAGAATCACAACAATCAGTCTTATACACAAAGACAAAGGGGAGCACTTTTTGCGACAAAACAACTGCATCACTTGGAACAAATAAAGAGACCCTCTGGCTGAAATGGAGATTTAAAGGAGCAGTAAACTTTTTTTCTTTTTCATATTGTAGGGCTTTTCCTGTTGAGTAAACTAAGACTACTTTCACTGCCAAGAGATGCATATTTCCATATCTATTACAGTTTAAACCCATGTTTTTATTATTAATTAATTATGGTTTTTTTTGCTTGTTTTTTTTTTTTTTTTACATTAGCAGTGCCCTCTAGTGGTCAAATTCCAATTAGTTTTTCTGTTGCATTCTAATAGAGAGGCAATTCAGCAACATACAGTTCGCCATAGAATGTAACAAAAAATGTCAAGTCACTTCCTGTAGTAAATTCACTTCCTGATTATTTGAACTGTAAAATTAAAAGTTCTATAACATAGGTTTTCATAAAAGATTTTATTGCTCCTTTAACCCTTTGAGTGCCAGAGGGGTACGCAAGGCATTGCAAAGGCACTCAAAGGGTTAAGCCCTTGAAGGTTAGCAAGTTCTCCATTGACTTGCTTCACAAGGTATGAGCCCTCTAGCATCAAGGGGTTAAAAGCCAAATTGAATTCAACAGGAATTAAAAGAATGCATACAATTTAAATCTCTAACGGCAAACAAATATGTTCACAGGAGCTAATAAGGAATACAGGTTATTAACCCTTTGAGTAGCAGGGAGCTCACAATGCATCCTTACACTCAAAGGGTTAAGAGTATACGACAAATGTATTTTTACATGTTAGTTTCCATTTAATGGCATTCAATCATCTGCTTTAGATCTGGTCTCTCATTACAAGTGTAAAGAAGCAGAAATAAGCAAACAGTGGCACTGAAGCAGAGGAAAATGCTTGGCCGTGCAGACATGAAAAAGGCATTGAAGATCAGATGGGTGTGCAAGGCAAGGGATTAAAAAAAAAAATACTTTTTGTTTGGCTTAATTATTTCTAATGTTTAGGCACTGGAGTATTAAAATCTGATTAGTTATATTTGAGTGTAAGACACATTTTGCTCTTTTTTCTTTCAGTTTCCAAGTGCATTTATTATGTGTTTCGAGTCACATTTTTTAAGCATTTTGACAATATATTATGCAGGTTGATTGATCGCCATTTTCATTTTAGAGGTTTATTTTCCTTGAAACCCTTGTATGCTGTAGAGATCACAAACTCGTTGAGCAGCTAAAATGTCTTTAGTATTCAAGAACTAGGGACAGGCAAAAAAAAAATAAACAAATAAAAATCCTGTATGTGCATGTAGTCCTGATATAGAAGTACAATACAGAGCAATACAAACACATCCTACCCAGGAGAACCTACAAGCATTAGAGAAAGGCATCTCTAAAAAAAACATTAGAGCAAGTACAAAAACCACAATGCTAATAATATATTTCAGTAACAGAAGAAACAGTTTCTTACCAAGTGCCATTGTTGGGGATATTTTGGATCATTAAAGTGCAAACTCCTCTTGGATCTCTTTAACAGTTTCTGCTCTGAAAACCACCTAATGCTGTCATGTTTTGTGAAGAGGGAATGTGCTTTCCTACGAGCATCATCATGGCATTGTCTGCTGCCTGTGTAAGCAAATAGGTAGTGGTCTCTGAGCTCTCCTATGACCCCTCTGTTTTCCAGCCCTGAGGCCTTTGAGAGTTTCTGTGCCAGGGCATCCAGTTCATCCCTCCTCCAGCCTTGAGGGGAGTTCAGACGCACAGCCCAGGTCAGCTCATCATCAGAATGGGAGTCATCTCTGCTTTGTGGTGAGCAGGAAGCATGTGTGGGGGATGAGAGGAAGCCCAGCCAGGTGAATAAAAGGCAAAGGCGCAAGGGGAGAGGTACCGGATACATTGTGTTGGCCCATTACCCAAGGAGCAGTCCAACGTGAGCATTAGAACCTGAAATAGTACAGAATCATTTATATACATATTATATCACACACTATATAATTCTGGGTAACCAACACAAGAAAATTACATATGGTGTCTAGTCTATTGGATTTGTATTTAAATAAAGGAAGGAACTGTGAGAGAAAGAGTGAGTGTGTGTATGTCTCCCTTCATAGCATCCAAGGGGTTGACATGGGCAAATATTTACATAAATGTCTGTGATCATAGAAAAATAGCCATAAGGCAATAAACAAAAGCAAATGAATCATAACTTTTTAGTGTGTGTGTGTGTGTGTGTGTGTGTGTAGGTGTACAATGCCACTCAAAGGGTTAATACTTGATAAAAAAGGAGTGGTACAACTTCATTATAATGTGTCATCCTGCTTGAAGATACATAATCTAAGATTTTACTAAAGCAACCTTCAACAACTGGATGTGAAGTAAAGCCTATCTTTCTATATCAAGACAACAAAGTATAAACTACTAAACTAGATGGCCATAGATATATAGCAATCATTAGCACAAGTAATGAATGACTGTCATATTGCATAGCAAGATCGAAAATCCATAAGTTCAATGTACAACATGTGCCCAAATCCACCAGATCTTTACTATTTCTTCACATGTTGAAGCATACGGACATGGCTCCTCGTAATATATATATATATATATACACACTGTCTATTTCTCTACCTTCATTTACAAACACATACACAGTTTATACACAACTCAATGTTAGCCAGTATATTCCTTAAGCCCTTGGCAGCTCTATTACAAAGCAATGCATTGGACACTTTCTTATCAATGAAGGGCTTAACGCTTTGATATAACCAACGTATTGCCACGCTGACACACAAAGGGTTAAGTTTAAAGTGACAGTAGCTGTTTAGTGGAAAACACCTTTGAATACAACACATCTAAGCACTGTCAACACAGAACTGCACGTTGAAGTTTGTAGCGCCCTGCCTTACAAAAAAAACTAGCTACTCACATAGAACTATTTACAGAACATAGTTACCTCAGCTCCTTTTTCCAGTTTATTCTCTTCTCTTCCGTGTTCAGCTGACAATCACGTCATGTCCGGGGCGGGATTAGCTGAGTAACCCGCACTGACAGGAAGAGGAAATACCAACTGGTCCAGGTACCGGTGAGTGATTGGGGAATAAAATATAATGCAGTTTGAAAGCACCGTTTCTTTGGTCAATTGTGGGGCACAAGAATGAAGGGGTTAAGTGCTTAATACAAGGAGGCAGGACACTCGCAAGCGAAGCTCAGTGAAGGAAGATATTCCCTTACATTTATACCTAACATCTGCGCATTATAGCAGGTTTCAGTTTTTCCTTCTTTCCTGGCTCTGAAGGAAGGGTTTACGTGTACTTCTCATTTCCTTTCTCCCGTTGCTTTTACCCGCAGCAGTTTCTGGCTGTAGGCTCTCTCCATTAGGAGCGTACCCGGAAACTCTCAAGGTTTGACCCTAAGACTCAGGGTTTTGGCCCAAATCTCAGGGTCTCACGATGAAGTGCCAACATTTCAGGATGAGAGAGTTCTGTGTTACCTACTATATGATTTTCCCCAATTACAATTTTCTTTTGTCTCTAAATTGTTGCCATTTGTACCAGAAAAAAAGGAGGGCGATATCCTGCTTGTCTTGATTGTGATTAGGCACACATTGTAGCATGTTAAGGGTTCCTTGCAGATTGTCTAGAGCACCTCTATTTTATGGGAAGCTTTAAGGGTTAATATTTCAAAGATATCAGGGTCAGCTCATCTTGAAAGCTCCCAAGTATGATTAGGAGGCCAGATCTATCTGGACCACTGTCTGCCCATTGTTGGTACAGATACATCTTTTCCTTGTTACTTCTCAACTCCGCTGGGGCAATTTTTGGGGTGGAGTAGCTATGTCCAAGGCAAAATGAGGCACACAGAACTGCAATACTTCTCCTGCAAGTTCAGTGTCCCTATGTCAGACAAGTCCCATATGTGCCTTTTGTGCTGTGGAACCTGTGCAGGTTGTTCAAGGGGAACTCCCTACCAGCCTGAACTTGCAGGGGGTCAAGCCAGTCCTCCGGAAGGTCACCATGGGACTGGCCAGTTTATCCTCTTTCCTGGGGCATATTCCTTCCTTCAGAAAGAGGGGTTGATCGCATGTGAAGAGCAACTCTTTCACTACTTGAGATGAATCCTCATTGGAAGATGGACAGACAGAGGATGAGGAATACTCCTCTTTTACCCTTGGGGGCTACATGAAGGAATAGTCCAGGGGCTCAGTGGAGGGCCTGCGTAGGACAGTTTTAGATGCTGTTCAGATCTCTGTGGGTCCCACTGAGCCGACTGCTCAGGACATTTTTAAAGGTGGAAAAGGGGCTTCTGTACACTTCTTGTGATTCTCTTGTCTTTGAGGAATTGGGATTTCCTGATAGGAAGGTCTGTTTATTTAAGCAGTTTAACATGGCTATGGCCAGGGTTAGTAGTGCTGTAGTTATTTAGTGTGACCACTTGCTTCAGCTGGACAGAGACGGTACAACTAGGTAAAACCTCAATTATATGGTCACTGTGATTTTTCAGCTAATGCCCATCTTTGTGAAGTAGTGTTTGATGCAATTAAGTTTGTTGCTTAGTCTTCTGTGCTGTCCTTAGATGCTAGTCACACACTGTGGCTAAAGGTTTGGTCAGCAGATCTGCTTATTATCTCCTTGTAACTTGTGGGTAAAATATTGTTCAGCTCTGAATTGGCTAAAGCTATTATCGAGGTGACTGGGTGCAAGAGCACTCTGTAACCCCAGCCCATGCCTAGACATCAGGTTTTTCCGAACAAATAACACTTTTGTTTTTGTTCCTCTGACTACTATTCCCAGGGGCCCAAGCCTCTCCATGGCTATTCAGGTCTCACTTGTTTTCAGCATAAGTCCAAGCCAACATAGAAGGGGCTAAGAAGCCTATCCAGAATCCTCCCTCAACCTGACTTGTTGCATGTGAGATTGCTCTAAGTGATAGAGGGAGAAAAAAAAATGTGTTTTCTGACATGGTTATTGACTTCCTACCCTTTTGTGTGTTTTTGCTATTTGTAAAAACTTAAGGCTGCTTTGTGGGGCTGGGAGGGAGTCTCCTCCTCCTCCTCCAGAGAGCTTTTCTTGCAAGTGCCCTGCCTCTTAGTTGTAGCAACGTACCACCATGGTTCCTGTGTTCCACAAGAACTATGAAAAAACGATTTATTGGTAAGTGCACAAAATATTTCTCCTTCCAGTATGGCTTTAGTTTAATATATCCCCAGACACTTGCATATTAAAGGGGAAGTAACACCACCTAATAATAACTCCTGTTAAGGCCAGAATATCCAGTATGTGTTTTCCCTTGGTTCAAGAGATATCTTCAGTCAGGCCTTCATGTCACGTTAATGGAAGCAGACATGACAGTTGCTAGCAGCATCATAGGACCTCAAACTGCTCAATGCGTGTGGTAATCTTAAGTAGACTCCTATATTCTATCATTGCCAACATTAAAAACAATTAACATTAAAATAATCCTGGGTTGCTTGTTCCCTGGACAGTCACAAAAATGCTTCACCAGTGGTAAATAGTACAATGTAGCACATCACCACCAGAAAACCTTGTACAACAGACTTCGTTGCACTTTTACAGCAGAATAGAAATTGTCCATACTAACTACATGGAATCCTGTAAATAAGCAACATTTAACAGATGAAAGCTCATAACCTGTTACCCTTTTAATGATAAGCCCATAAAATATGGGTCGAGCATAGACAAAGCAGGGTTCCCTGTTCTCTTATATCCAAGACAGGTGTTTGTTGAAACTGGGTGGGCTTTGGCTATGCCTCTGACCAGTAGTGTGCCAGGATTTTTATTTATTTATTTTTAAGGGTCTGATATTCTGTTGCATCTCTCATCTTTAAAAGAAAACTAACACCACGTAATAGTAACCATCACCTTCTATGGTTAGAAATCCTAATGCACCTAACATTTTTTCACTGTGCCTTTTGTTCAACAGATAACAGCAGGTCCCGGCTATCATGTCCGTACAGGTTGATATGACAGATGCTTGCAGTTTTTTCAAACTTGAAGCAGGCAGAATGAAGTAAAGTGGAACACTCAACTTAATTCAAATTTGCATAGTTGAAAACTGCATTAAAAACTGCCTATATTTCATGTCAGAAATCCATCAGATATATAGTTTAGGAGATATTCACGCTTTTAGTACTGCACAAAGGTTCATTAGCATATAAAATGTCATGAAAACCCTAATTAGCATATGTCGTGGCACTGAAATGGCTTCATTAGCATATACCAATGTCATTGATTAGCTTAATTGGCATATGGAAATGCCATTGATGCCACGCAGTGCCACAATTAGCATACATAAGCATATGAAAGAAGTGTAAATATCTCCTGAACTAAATGTTTGCTAGCGTTTTGGTTAACATGACCTATAGGCAGTTTTTAATGCAGTTTTCAAATATGCAAACTTGAATTAAGGTGAAAGTTCCACTTTAACCTACATAATAACCCTTTAAAAGGCCACTAATGTCCCATAAAAAAAAATTCTTGTTTTGTAGTGTTTAAAAAAATAAATTATATGGCACAAATCCTGTCTCTCAAACCTTTATGGTTATGGTTTGAGAGATATTCATATTTAAAGTTCTCCCCTCCCTCACCTTCTCCTGACATCAGCATCTAGCTGACAGCAGGAGATCTTGGTTTGGGGACCAGCCGGCAGCTCTTCATCAGAGTTGAAATCGCAACATTGGAAAATAATTACTTAATTGGAAAGGTCTACAAAGTGTGCCTGGTTTGCAAGCACACTTTGTAGACTGTTCCAATGAAGTAATTCTTTTCCAGTATTTCTATTGTGGCTCTGCTGAAGAGCCTCCTCGTGTTGGGCAACACGGATCTCCTGCTGTTGGCTTTACAGCTGACATCAGGAGAAGGGAAACTTTACATGCGAATATCTCTCAAATCATAAAGGTTTGAGAGAGGATTTGTGCCATATAATGTATTTTTTTTAAATGCTACAAAACAAGATTTTTATTTATTTTTTTTTTTTATGGGACATTGCTGTCCCCTTAACCCCTAGAGTGCCAGGTGGGTACATTGTACGAGTTTGGACAGCTGTACCTTCTGTGCCAAGCTCGTACAATGTACCCACTAAATGCGGTCACTGCATAAGCCAGTATAACCGGCATGCAGTGGCCGCATTTAAAAAAAAAAAAAAAAAAAGAAAAAAAGCCTGGCACTCATGGGGGGACATGAGGATCACTCCTCATGCCCCCCCTGCTATTGATCTCCCAGCCGATCGTGCTGGGAGATCAATAACGCAAGAGGAGAAGCGCAGCTTCTCCTCTCCCGTCTCTCCTACCCGAACTTCCGGGTAGGAGTGGGCGGGACCGGGGGAAGCCTCCATGGTCACCGATGACGTTAGGGAAGTTTCCCCGGTCCAGTTCATTCCTACCCAGTGGTAGGAGAGAAGGGCAGGAGAGCTTTTGCTCTCCTGCGTCGCCATATTGCTCTCCCAGCCGATCAATAACTGGGGGGACACCAAGAGGGGTCCTGATGTCCCCCACAAGGTCTGAAATTAGAAAAAATAAAAATGTGCTGGAGATCCCTGTGGCACTCACAGGGTCACTTATTTTGGGGGGATTTTTTTTTTTTTTTGAAAGACCTCATTGGGGGGGGATCAGGGGGGGTCCTGATGCCCCTCAATGAGGTCTATGATTAAAAAAATAATAATAAAAAAAAAAATTAACCCTGTGTGTGCCACAGGGGGGGTCCAATGCACCCCCCCCCCCGTGGCACACACAGGGCTTTTATCATTCCTTTGTTACCAGAGATTGTTGGGGGGCCATCAGGATTGGTCCTGATGGCCCCCCAACAAGCTCTGATTACAAAGTAATAATTTTAAAAAAATTAACCCTCTGAGTGCCACAAGGGTCCAATGCATTGCTTTGCAATGTGCTGGAGACCCCTGTGGCAATCACAGGGACATTTATTTTGATTTCTTTTTTTTTTTTTTTTGTAAGACCTCATTGGGGGAATCAGAGGGGTCCTGATACCCCCCAATGAGGTCTATAAAAAAAAAATAATGTAAATAAAAAAATTAACCCTGTGTGTGCCACAGGGGGGGGCAATGCAGCCCCCCCTTCTGCGGCACACACAGGGCTTTTATCATTACTTTGTTACAAGAGATTGTTGGGAGGCCATCAGGATTGGTCCTGATGGCCCCCCAACAAGCTCTGATTACCAAGTAATGATAGAAAAAAAATTAACCCTCTCAGTGCCACAAGGATCCAATGCATTACTTTGCAATGCGCTGGAAACCCCTGTGGCACTCACAGGGTCACTCTGTTTGTGGACATATATATATAATTTTTTTTTTTTTTTTTTTTTTTTACTAAGACCTCATTGGGGAGGGATCAGGGGGTCCTGATGCCCCTCAATGAGGTATATAATAAAAAAAAATTAAAACAAAAATTAACCCTGTGTGTGCCACTGGGAGGGGGGGTTCAATGCAGACCCCCTTCCTGTGGCACACACAGGACTTTTTATCATTAATTTGTGATCGGAGCTTGTTTGGTGGCCATCTGAATACAAAGTAACGATTAAAAAAAAATTAACCCTTTGTGTGCCACAGGGGCCCAAATGCATTGCTTTGCAATCCACTGGACACCCCTGTGGCACACAAAGGATTTTTCCCCCCTTTATTTTTTATTTAGACCTCATTGTATGGGTTCTGATGCCCCCAACGAGGTCTACACAAAAATATTGGGGGGAAAGCCCCAAAAAATGCACATGCCACAGGAGGGGGGTCCAACGCAGTGCTTTGTATGAGGGGACATACAGTGCACACTAGTAGTCACAGATCTCCCATACACACTATCAGACACTGCCCCACCATCACCACCATCCTTGCTCCTCTGCTCATACCCACACACACTGCCTAATCCCTCACCCTCCCACACACTTTGTTACTCTTGTAGTCACAGGTCCGCACGTACACCGGCTGACGCCCTAGCTTCTTTCATCTGTTAGCCATAAAATCACACATATACTGTTTGCTTTCCCATTCCTGTTTCACTGGTAGCTACGCTTCTGTAGTGTAAATTGGTATGTCAACCCACAGCAGTGGGTACCATTTTTCTTAGGCTGGCAAGAAGTCCTCCTAGGAAATCCCACGCCATTGAACCATTTTTTGTATCTTTGAAGTGACTGATGTGTAAAACAAATGTTTTTTTTTTTTCCTGTAGCACCACATTCTGGAAATAGTTGTGCCAACTAACTTAGGGGTAAAAAGGCAAGTGACCCCTCATTAGATGCGGCAGGTTGTCTTCTTTCCAAAATGGTATGGTTTATCTACCTTTTCTTCAATTCTGAAGGTGTTATAGCCATTTTTGTACAGGCAAGTCACATTTGAAAAAATGTTAGAAACATTAGAGGTTGTAGTAGGTGTAGTTTTCTACTTGTAGCACCCCCTAAGGTAGGTCAACTCATACCAATGGGGTGTTGTTTGACTCCTAAGAGCACTAGCTAATGAATGCAGTTGCAAATTCCATGGTTTTTACAGAGCTCCATACATTTGAAGGGGCAGAAATGTAAGAAAATGCCTATTTTTTCATTAGCGCCACCTCCTGGAAGCATTTGTGCATACCAGCCTTTGGGTAAGAAGGCAAGTGACCCCTCATTAGATGCGGCAGGTTGTTTTCTTTCCAAAATGGCATTGTTTCTCTACCTTTCCTGCATATCTATTATGGTTATAACCATTTTAGTGCAAGCAGATAATTTAAAAAACAAAAGTGTCCGGTTTATGTACGTGTTCTTAGCACCCACATATTGTATGTTAACCCACACAAATGGGCTACCATTTTTCTCATGTTGGTAGCAGGTACTGAATACACGAGGAAATGTTATGGTTTTCAAAGATTTTATTATCTTTGAAGTGGTGGAAATGTAAAAAAACATGTATTTATTCCCATAGCGCCACCTTTTGGAAATATTTGTGCACTACAGCCCAGGGGGTAGAAAGGCAAGTGACCCCTGACTTGATGCGGGAGAATGTCTACTTTCCAAAATGGTATACCTTTGATACCTTTCCTTCATGTCTCTAACAGTTATGAACATTTTAGTACAAGCAGCCATTTTCGAAGACGCAAACCGGTAGGTGTAGTTATGTGCTTCTGGCACCCCTAAGGTAGGTCGACTCATTTCAATGGGGTGTCATTTTTCTCCTAAGAGCACTAGCTAATGAATACAGTTGGAAATGCCATGGTTTTCACAGATTTCCATACAGATGAAGGGGCAGAAATGTAAGAAAATGCCATTTTTTTCCTATAGTGCCACCTTCTGGAATCATTTGGGCACAACAGGCTTGGGATAATAAGGAAATTCACCCCTCATTAGATGCGGCAGGTTGTCTTCTTTCCAAAATGGTATAGTTTGTGTAGCCTTTCTTCACTTCTTTAGTTGTTATAACCATTTTTGTACAGACAAGTAATGTTTGAGAAAATGTTAGCAAAATTAGAGGTTGCAATAGGTGTAGTTTGGTACTTGTAGCGCCCCCTAAGGTAGGTGAACTCATACCAATGAGGTATCATTTTTCTCCTAAGATCAATAGCTAATGAATACAGTTGGAAATTCTATGGTTTTCACAGATTTCCATACAGATTAAGGGGCAGAAATATAAGAAAATGCCATTTTTTTCCTATAGTGCCACCTTCTGGAAGCATTTGGGCACAACAGGCTTGGGGTAAGAAGGCAATTCACCCCTCATTTGATGCGGCGGGTTGTCTTCTTTCCAAAATGGTGTGGTTTGTGTACCCTTTCTTCACTTCTGTAGTCGTTATAACCATTTTTGTACAGACAAGTAATGTTTGAGAAAATGTTAGAAAAATTTGAGGTTGTAGTAGGTGTCGTTTTGCATTTCTAGCGCCCCCTGAGGTAGTTAAACGCATACCAATGGGGTGTCATTTTTCTCCTAAGAGCACTAGCTAATGAATACAGTTGGAAATGCCATGGTTTTCACAAATTTCAGTACATTTGAAGGGGCAGAAATGTAAGAAAATGCCTTTTTTTTTTCATTAGCGCCATCTTCTGGAGGCAGTTGTGCACACCAGGCTTGGGGTAACAAGGCAAGTCACCCATCATTAGATGCGGCAGGTTGTTTTCTTTCCAAAATGGTATGGTTTGTGTACCCTTTCTTCACTTCTGTAATTGTTATAACCATTTTTGTACAGACAAGTAATGTTTGAGAAAATGTTAGAAAAATTAGAGGTTGCAATAGGTGTAGTTTTGTACTTGTAGCGCCCCCTGAGGTAGGTGAACTCATACCAATGGGGTGTCATTTTTCTCCTAAGAGCACTAGCTAATGAATACAGTTGGAAATGCCATGGTTTTCACACATTTTAGTATATTTGAAGGGGCAGAAATGTAAGAAAATGCCTTTTTTTTCATTAGCGCCATCTTCTGGAGGCATTTGTGCCCACCAGGCTTGGGGTAACAAGGCAAGTCACCCCTCATTAGGTGCAGCAGGTTGTCTACTTTCCAGAAATATATAGTTTTATATAGTTATTCCACTGTTTTAGGGTAGATTTACCACAAAAACACTAGAACGCGTATATTAGCTCATAAAGTTGAAAATGTCTTTTTGCGCTGCTGGTGATTAGGGCTCTACGCTAGCCATGGACGTAGGTAAAACTATACAAATTTGCTATTTTTTTACTCGGGGGACTCTGGGCTTTTTCAAATAATTGAAACTTTTTCAATCAAGGTAAATATTTTTGATACATAGTATGTGATTTTAGCAAAATGAGTAAATTTTCACTTTTTTTGTCATTATGACATCATAGCTTTTTGCACGATGTAAAATTCTCTTCATGTAAGGTACCACAAGAAAGCTCAATTTGTTCTGAAAAAAACAATATATAGTTTTCCATATTTAACTAAAAATCCCCAGAGGAAATCAAGCCTAAACGGAAGGATAGCAAAAATGCTGAAAAAGTGTCTGGCCTGCAGGGTAAAGGAAATGGTCCGAGCCTCTGGCAGTGAAGGGGTTAAGGACCACAGAGTTGTGTAAAGCATTGTGAAGCAAAACCTTGTGCGTCCCACTGATCCTTAAGATTGCCATATGCACTGAGCATTTTTGAAAGACTTGTGAGCAATTGTCATGTATTTGTCCATGGACGTGATATCCAGGACTGATTGAACATGTTCTTTTGAGCAAAGGCACAAGGGTACATTTCACAGATGTTTTTTTCTCCTTCAACCTCTTCTCAATTCTACTGACTGTCCCCTTCAACTTGCTGTTCTTTAGCTAATGCAGCTCTGCAAATGTGCATTTATAATAGTACATTGGACCAAATTACTCATCTCCAACCCCTCAGTATTTACAAATTCCCATACCCTCTCTCATTTTAACATTTACATCTCATTTGCACTCAACAGTAGCACCCAAGTCCCTTTCTCTGTTAATATTCCTTCCATCCCATAGGTTGTGTAGATGGAGTTGGCGATTAGTGCACAATCATGTGATTCGTTCTCCAAGAAGGTGTTTATCAATCAAAATGGCAGGTACGTGCTAGAGACAACTTGGGATACGCACATCACATACAGTACTCTGAAGCTCTAGTCCAGTGTCTCTCAAACTCTTGTTAGGGGTAATTAACAGATCATGTTCATTGATTAGTTACAGAAGTTAAATCTTATTTGGAGCAGACATAAATGAGAACTAACACTTCTTAGTACTTCTGCCCCACGCACACACACTTAACTTACTGTGGCCACAAAATCATAATGGCCCCATTTTGTGTTTTTTCCTTTGCTCCTTCGTTTATGAATTAACATCTTCAGGTTGTAAGTATCATGTCCATGGAGGCAGACATGTAAGTTGCTGGTTGTTGTTTTCAAACTGAAGCAGGCAGACTACATGAGCTTACTTACCCCTTTAAGGTCCAGTGGGGGGTTATCAAGTCATTGCAAAGTAATGTGTTGCACCTGTACCTTTAAAGGTTTAAGATTACCTTGTACAATGAGCAGCATTTGAGGTCATGTAAGTCTAATAGCAAGTAGCAACTATCATGTCCTCCTCCATGGACAAGGCTAAATTAATCTTTTGAGCTTCTATGAAGAAGTAAGTCGCAACCTAGATAGTGGTAAGGCAGTTGATGTAGTATATCTAGATTTTGCAAAGGCATTTGATACAGTGCCACACAGGAGGGTGTGGTATGAAATAAGGAAATTGGGGCTAAGGGATAGAAATCTGGTTGAAGGATAGGGAACATTGTGTGGTAATAAATTAACAATTCGCCAAAAGTCAAAAGTTGTGAGTGGAATACCTCAGAGTTCAGTCCTTGGGCCAATTTTTATTATTATTATTATTATTATTATTATGTATATTGAAGTATTTAAGTAGATATAGTAGAAATTACAGTACATGGTACAGGCCAATATACATAATTTTATAACCATAAGAAGCAAAAATAAATCTAGCAATTGGCATGAGATAACATAAAATCCACAAATATTGGAACAAGTATGTAATTCGAAGTGCCAAGAAGTAGAGAGGCTCCCTGATCAGAAGTAGTCCAGGAGTGCTGAAAAGGCAGAAAGAAGTAAGAGAAGATCAGAGAGTGGCGGCGAGGAACTGAAGGTGAGCCGGGGGGGGGGGGGGAGAAAGCACCTTGGGGAGGTAGTGAGACATGCAGTGCTGTTATGTGAAAGGGTGTAGTATATTCATATGGAATGCTCGGTCAAGGGAAGTCTAGAAATTCATGCCAGGAGGAGAATGAGTTATAGAATGCAGAGAATTTGCTTATGGAGTAATAGTGGAAGCCCTCCATGTATACAATCATCCTCCGTCATATCTTTCAGTCCAACAGTGATAGGGAGTCAGAAGATCTCCAGAGTCTGGGGATGCAAGCTCTGGCTGCCGTTATCATCAGAAGCCAGGTCCTTAGAGCTCCATGAGCCAGATCTTAATGTCATGGTGTCAGTAAGAAATGCCCAGCAGCAGAAATTGTGGCGAGAAAGGGGTTGGTAACCCCTACACCTTGGAGATATGAGTGTGGGTGGCCCTCCAGAAGGACTGACTATGTGGACATGACCACCTTATGTGAAGTAGGGAGCCTTTTGTACAGACACATTTCCAGTATCTCCCAGATTCCTCTGGGCAGAACCTGGAAACTAGTGCTAGGGGTGCTAGGGTGGGGTGATATAATCTTGTCGTAAGTTTATAGTAGTCTCCCTCAGTGTCATTCTTGGAATGAAGGTGTGATGATTATTGTGTGCTATATACCATTGGGCATCTAATAGAAATGCCCAGATCTTTCTCCCAGGAATGTCTATGGGGCACTGGGGGATGAAGAAGGGTATAGAAGTCAGCATAGTCAATTTCTCATACTTTGTGAGCAGGTGTGGCTGGAGGGGTCTAAGGAGAAGGGAGTTGAGCAGGTGGTGAATCTGAAGATAATGCTAGTAGTCTGAAAGGGGAAGTCTGAAATCACGGCATACAGCAGGAAAGGGAGGGAGATGGGTCTCTACTATTAAGTGGTCTGAGTCTACTAGGCCCACCACTGACCAGAACCACTCTGTCACTCACTGAAGAGCCAGCTCAAAATGTGGGTTGCCAATGACTGAGTACAGCTGGGAAGGGAAGGAGGATAGTGTAGATATAGTGTATTGCACTTGGGCAATAGTCCAAATAAGTGCATCAGTATTGTTTTGGTTTTGGATAGGAGGGTCACTGCTTTTTAACATGTTTATAAATTACCTGGAAATACATATAGAAAGCAAAATATCAATATTTGCAGATGACAGTAAATAATGCAGGGTAATACATTCAGAACAGGATTTACATACAATGGCAGATTGCGCAACCAAATGGAATATGAAGTTTAATGTGAGAAAGCGTAAAATAATGCATTTGGGAAGAAAAAAATCCCAGTGCTACTTATGAACTTAATGGAATTCTTTTCGGGGCTCTTTGCTAGAGAAAGACCTGGGAATCCTTGTAAACTGTAAACTTGGAAACAGTGGCCAGTGTCAAATAGCAGTAGGAAAGCAAACAAAGTCCTGTCTTGTGTAAAAACGGGTATTGAAAAAAGTGGATAACATAATTTTGCCACTTTACAAATCGTTGGTAAGACCTTACCTTTGAATATACAGTGCAGTTTTGGCCACCAGAAAAGGGATATTCTAGAACTGGAGAGAGTACAGCAAAGAGCAACAAAATGAATAGAAAAATGGAAGACTTGATGAATACATAATGTGTAGACAAACTTGTTTTAGTTACACTAGAGAAAAGGCAACTAAGAGGAGATGTTATCACGATAACCAGTGGGCACCCCTTGAGACTAAAGGAAAGGAGGTTTCAACTTCAGCAGAGGAAGGGTTTCCTTTTTTTTTATTTTTTACACAGTAAAGTTTGTTACATTTTGGAATTCCTTACCCAAGGATGTGGTAATGGCAGATACAATGGATACATTTGTTTCAAGGTGCAACATAAGGAGTTATACTGTATATTAGGCAAAACAGGAAGTTCAGATAAAGACTAACTTATCTGGCAGCAGGAAAGCTTATATAATTCTAATTTCTCTGGGTTATGAGGCAAAGGTTGAACTTGATGGACTTGTGTCTTTTTTCAACCTAATTTTACTATGTTACTATCCAACAAGCAAATTTGACATTCACCCATCGAGCACAAACAAAATAAAGTGTCTTGTTCTAAGGATTGTTGGCCTCTCAATGGTGCTGCAAGTCATGTTTTTCACTCCCATGTGCTACTTCAGAGAGAGAATTCCCATATCCATATCAGACACGTGTGAGCAAAAAACTTGACTTGTAGCACCTCTGAGAGGCCACCATGCCTTAGAACAAAGCACATTATTTTGTTTGTTTTCTGTGAATGCTCACAGTCTTTCTTTGTATGTCTCCCTAAGTTGGAAGGGTATCCCAGGCATGGGTACTTGCTGTACATGTGTCTAGAGAGAATCAATTTCCCCACACCGACGAAATGTATGTCTGTAGTTGAGAGGATTTGCCTGACATTTCAGTGCTGGACTGCCTGGGGGTGGACCAGTCTGATATGGACATGGAGATTTCCTCTCTGCAATGGCAAATGGGAGCAAAAAACATTACTTTTACCACCTCTGAGAGGACACCATTCCTTAGAAAAGTGATTCTCAATCTTTTTTTGCTCGGGGCACCCCTAACACGCAATCTAGAACATTCGGGGCACCCCTAACATATTTAATGTACTTTATCAAGGGCATCATGAAGGGTACAGTACATAAATATATACAGTTATTATTAGGTCTTATAATCATAATACCATAACTAAACATATTTTGCATAACAATTTCTATAAATCTTTATTTAAAAATCCATTTTTGTTAGTCTTTATAGAAAACACAGGGCACCTTAAGTTGATGTCCGTGGCACACCAAAGTGCCACGGCACCCTGGTTGAGAATCGCTGCCTTAGAACAAAACACTTTATTCTGTTCATTCTCAGTGAGTGCTCGTCACAATCCTTCTTTGTATGTTACTATCCAAAATTGACTATAGATGTGGCAATTTAGTCATCCCTGAGGAGAGATTTGTGAACCATTACTGTGGGATCTGGGGAAGGTTCTCTCTGATTGCTAGCCATTAAGACAGTGTCTGAACAGGGACCATTTATCTGCTGATACACTGTATTACTACTGTGAATGCAGATTTTATTTCATTTAATTTTTGCAAATGTTCAGAAGTGATGCAGGGTGTCCTCTATACATTTAATTATCTAGGGGTTGAATGGTCCCCATTAACCCTTTGAGTGACAGAGGGGTGCCCAGTGCATTAGAAAGCACAAGCATTAAAGGGAAAGTAATGTTTCACAAAAACAGCAGCTCCAATTAATCTTCATAGTATTTGAGCCACAGAGGGAGGTATTTCAGTACTATCAGAGTTGTAGTTCAAGAGTAATTGGATGATAATGTATCCCCCTCCCTCCCCTTTTACCTAGTGTAACACTGCTCTCCTCAGATGTGGAATCTGGTTGTAAGAACAGACAGATAACAGCAGGGAACAATCTTCTTACTCTGAGAACAATGAAAGCCCTGCCCCCCTTGACAGGTTTTTCAGCTTTTTCCCTTATATTAATTGAAGATTGTCCCTCTCTGCAGTCTGCCTGGGCACCCTCCTGCTGCTCTGAGGTGAGCAGTGTTACATCAGTAAAAGGGGCGGGAGGGGATACTTTATCATTCAATTACTCCTGAACTACAACTCTGACAGAATTGAAATAACATTCTCCAAGGCCCAAATCCTGTGATGAGTAATTAGAGCTGCTTTTATTATGGAACATTACTATCCCTTTAAGCTTTAGTTTTAATTAATTAAAACTGTTACACAGCTTTCCTGCTGTTTAAGACAAGGGTATCTTATAGTAAAGTGGATGAGGTGGAAAACAATGCTTCCGCTGAGTTTAGCCTTTGATGTATAACCTCAAAGGAAGGGGGAAAAAAAGTACATTATTTCAAATTATGACTCCAGTGATTGACACAATCCTTCTTGACGCTAAAAGACAGATATCTCACTGGATGAACATCCTGTCTACATTGAAGCTGTCATAATTCTCTATATTGTCTTGTGCTACAAAGGTGTCCATCACTTTTTTCAACACATTTACAGCATTGATGTCAAACATGCGACTCAAGGCTTCCCACCTACCTTGCTGGTACCATTGTAAATTGTTCCATCATAAAGAAATAAAATTCTGTTCCCATCCCATTTGTGTGTGTATACTCCTTTTTTATATATGGTGGCAACCTGTTGGCTGTTTGAAGCAACTAACTGACGTTGTGCTTTTTGTCTACCAGTACTATCAATTCTTTCTCTTGCAAGGTTAGCCAAGCAGTTATCCATTCGGTGTATATGTAACATACTTGTTTCTGTAATCCAAATGCATCATCTATATTAAACCTCAGCTTCACTTTTTTATCCATTTTCTCAGTTTATCTGAATCCATCTGCAGAGAAAATCCCTCATTCTATGTATATTTTTCCTTACAAAGGTTAGTGTCATCTGCAAAGATTGAGACACTAGTTTCAATACCCACTTCAAGATCATTAAGAAACAAAATAAAAAGCATTCAGCCCATGTCTGAATCCTGAGCTACTCCTCTTACAAGTTAGTTTAAACTTGTAAAGGTTCAGTTTTAACAACTATCAGCAGATCATCATTTCATAGTTCTCTGTCCATGCATAGATAGTCTTCCAAGCAAAACGCTTTTATTTTATACAGTAAACTGTTGTAAAACAAATTAGCAAATAATTTTGCAAATTCCCAATATACAACATTAACAGCACTACCCTTGACCAAGCTAAAATCCATAAGCCCTTGACTGGTTCAAGAATGAATGTTTTAATCCTTCCATCTGTGTTTAGATGCTGCTGACTTCTCTGAAATCTTGATGGGCAGTGTGTGTGTCTGAATTCAGTTTTGGATGAGAGGTAGTGTGCACTGTCAGAAGCAGAGAAGCATTAGGTTCATTACTTAAGTGTTTGATACAAGCTGATATTTCTTGTTCATGGTCTGTGTCACTAAATGAGACCCTTTTTCCATTTTACTATATGTTAAGGCAATACCTATGTTTGTGTTATGTCCTAACTGCACTTAATTAGTTTAACCTATGTTTTAGCAGTGTTGAAGCCACATCTTTGAACATGAATGCTGACGGAGTCTGAGTGAGTACAGTAGATGACAACCTCTTTTACTATATGTTAAGGCAATACCTATGTTTTTTTATGTCCTAACTGCACTTAATTAGTTTAACCTCTGTTTTAGCAGTGTTGAAGCCACATCTTTGGACATGAATGCTGACAGAGTCTGAGTGAGTGCAGTAGATGACAACCCCTATGAGAAGAACAATTCAGGAAACAAGTTATCTAGTGAATTGATTTTAAAAGACACCACAAATTTAGAGTTTTCAGAATCTGTTCCTAATGAGACATTACAGACGTGTGTAGTGCAAAACACTGAGACGGGGGATGCTGTCTCCATAGCGGACAAAGAAAGCAAATATACTTTGCACACAACAGGCATGGAGGGAGCAGATATGTCTGTGGTGGACACAGAAAGCAGAGATGCTGTATGTATGTTGGACATATTGAATGAAGGGGCTGCACACTCATCGCACATGGAGAGAGTGGATGCTATACCTTCACCACTCTTGGAGAGAGGAGATTCTGTGCACAATCTGGGCAGGACAACATGCAGTGGACAGGAGACCTGTCATTTTGGAACTCATGCTCAGTCCATTGCAGTGCAGGTGAGATGATCTTTCAGTCTTCTGTGCATAGGAATAAAGCTGGTGTCATGTGGAATTACATCTGTCATTAATAGGACACTTGGACCTTAGACATCCAGTGCCTTAGGCAGAAAGCTAAAGACATGCTGTGTTGCACCTCTTTAGCTTCCTGTGTATGGCTCCCAAGAGAGGTACCTATCTGCTGAGTTAACAGTTGTACCCCTAGACAGCTGATATTTAAAATGGCAAGTCCCCTAGGACCTAACTTCTTTTAATAACGACAGAGAAACCATTCACTTAAAGGGATATTAATGTTTCCAAATAAAAGCAGCTCCAATTAATCTTCATAGTATTTGGGCCGTGTAGAGTGTTATTTCAATACTGTCAGAGTTGTAGTTCAAGAGTAATTGAATGATAAAGCATCCCCCTCCCGCCCCTTTTACCTAGTGTAAGCCATCTCTCCTCAGATGTGGAATCTGGTCCACGAACCAGACAGGTCACAGCAAGGGACACTCTTTTTTTAGGTTCTTCCCTTATGCTAATTGAAGATTGTCCCTCTCTGCAAGCAATCTGGACACCACCTTTCTGTTCTGAAGTGAGCAGTGTTACATGAGTAAAAGGGACTGGAGGGGGGATAATTTATCATCCAATTGCTCTTGAACTACAACTCTGACAGTATTGAAATAACAGTCTCCAATGGCCCAAATACTATGAAGATTAACTGGAGCTGCTTTTATTTTGAAACATTACTATCCCTTTAATGCTTCTTTGTCAATAATTGCACCAGGAAATAATTGGGGGGAAGGGTTCCAAAAAGGTTTAAAGGGAATGTTTCACCTTATAAAAAGGTGTTACCATCTGCTTTGTTAATAAAAGTTATTATAGGAAAGCTGAGTTTAAAAAAAAAAAAAAATCAAAATACTTATAAAGAGATTCCATCTTGAAGTGCAGAAGAGCTTTGCCGAAGAATCAGTCCCATTATGCTGACCAGCAAAGCTCTTCTGCACCTCCTATTTCTCCTCCCACCTCCCTCCCAGATGCTCCAGGGAGCGCTTTCACACTTTCCTTCGGTGTGCTGTGAACGGCTCCAAGCAGCAAGCGCCTGTAAGCATTATACCAAGGTTGCAACCTCAGTATAATGCTAATCGCAGCCTGCTGTAAAGGTAGGCGCCATTCACAGTACACCGAAGGGAAGCGTGAAAGCGCTCCCTGGGGCAGCTGGGAGGGAGGTGGGAGGAGAAATACCACATGCTTTAGAGCTGTGCTTCGCACATAATGAAAGTGCACAGCACAGGATAGGGGATATCTTTATAATTATTTCAATTTTAAAAAAAAACTCAGCTTTCCTAGAATAACTTTAATTAACAAAGCGGATGGCAACACCTTTTTATAAGTCCAAATTAAATTCTACACATTATTTTAATTAAAAATGGCATTACTTGCTGTTTACACAGTATAACCATAGGTGACCGTGTTACATAAAATATAATTTACAGGTTCCTGATGAGCTCAAAATAGCATTCATCAATAGTTATCAAATAGTGGCATGTGTATAGTCAGGAGAGCAGCAAGAACTATACCTTGGATACATATACAAAGTAAACAGAAGTCTGAGCATCAAATACTGACTTTTACCAATAAATAACCTATGATTTACTGTAGATAACAAACAGCTGGATTTAGTTACATGTTTCTGGACAAAGCCATGATAAGCTTGCCTGCCCTATCAAGGCACCCCAAATTTAGGCAGGTCCCTATCTGCCTGGAATCCAAGTAGAAATGTATTTAGTATAATGCAATTAAAAGCAGTAAATACCACCTTACCTCTGCTGTGAACAAAACCTTTGTGTGAGGGAAATAAGGGAGGAATCTATATCTTCCATACTTACAGCTGTCATCTGATGCATGGAGCTACCAACCAAGAGAGGAAGAGCGAAAACATCGGGAAAAATACATCAAGTATAATATACAGGTTCCTGGGAGCTCAAAATAGCTTTTATCAATAGCGTTCAAATGCTTACATATGTGTGTAGTCAGGAGAGCAGCAAGAACTATATAGTGGCCACATATACACAGTAAACAAAAAGGAAGTATGAGCATCAAATCCTGACCTTTACACATAATAACGTGTTACAATTTCAGTCTATAAGTGTTATATGAAGGTGTGTGTCTGCCTTTTCAGGGTAATGCCTCTTAAAACTTTGCATTCTGTGGCCTCTTGATTATTTTCCATTTTATATTTTTCAGCATTTCATATATAAGCTAAATAAAACTAGAGGATATACAGTGGATATAAAAAGTCTACACACCCCTGTTAAAATGCCAGGTTCTTGTGATGTTAAAGAATGAGACAAAGATAAATCATGTCAGAACGTTTTCCACTTTTTAATGTGACCTATAACGTGAACAATTAAATTGCAAAACAAACTGAAATCATTGAGGGGGGAAATAAAAAACTCACAATAACCTGGTTGCATAGGCGTGCACACCCTTAAAGTGTTAGTAATGTCTAAAAAAAAACTTGTTTGCATTTAGAAGAGCTTAAAAAGCTGATCTAAATGCAAAAAAACGTATTTCTCAAACTGCTATGGTTTAAGAGGTACAGGCGTTTAAAGTTTGATTTCTCCTACTGACAGCTGTAAAGCTGTCAGCAGGAGATTCGTGTCGGTCGACACGGTGGCGCTTGAGAAGTGCCGGGATCTCGTTACTTACACGGAATCCCTTCATTGGCATGGTCTAAAACGTGTGCCTGAACACTAAGCACACATTTTAGACCATTCCAATGAAGGGATTCCGTGTAAGTAACAAGATCTGGGCACTTCTCAAGCGCCAACGTGTCGACCGACCCGAATCTCCTGCTGACAGCTTTACAGCTGTCAGTAGGAGAAATCAAACTTTAAACAGCCGTATCTCTTAAACCATAGCGGTTTGAGAGATACATTTTTTTGCATTTAGATCAGCTTTTTAAGCTCTTCTAAATGCAAAAAAGTTTTTTTTAGACATTACTATCACTTTAAACTAATACTTTGTTGAAGCACCTTTTGATTTTATTACAGCAATCAGTCTTTGTGGGTAGGAGTTTATTAGCATGGCACATCCTGACATGGCAATATTTGCCCACTCTTCTTTGCAAAAGCGCTCCAAATCTGTCAGATTGTGAGGACATCTCCTGTGCACAGCCCTCTTCAGATCACTCCACAGATGTTCAATTGGATTCAGGTCTGGGCTCTGGCTGGGCCATTCCAAAACATTAATCTTCTTCTGGCGAAGCCATGCTTTTGTGGATTTGGATGTGTGCTTTGGGTCATTGTCGTGCTGAAAGGTGAACTTCCACTTCATCTTCAGCTTTCTACCGTCGCCTGAAGGTTTTGTGCCAAAATTTCTTGGTATTTGGAACTGTTCATAATTCCCTCCACCCTGACTAAGGCCCTGGTTCCAGCTGAGGAAAAACAGCCCCAAAGCATGATGCTACCACCACCATGCTTCACTGTGGGTATGGTGTTCTTTGGGTGATGGGCAGTGTTGTTTTTGCGCCAAACATACCTTTTGGAATTACGGCCAAATAGTTCAACCTTGGTTTCATCAGACCATAACATATTTTCCCACGTGCTTTTGGGGGACTTGGATGTTTTTCTTTGTAAGAAAAGGCTTCCGTCTTGCCACCCTACCCCATAGCCCATTCACATAAAGAATACGGGAGATTGTTGTCACATGTAGCACACAGCCAGTATTTGCCAGAATTTCCTGCAGTTCCTTTAATGTTGCAGTAAGCCTCTTAGAAGCCTCCCTGACAAGTTTTCTTGTCGTCTTCTCATCAAATTTGGAGGGACGTCCAGTTCTTGGTAATGTCTCTGTTGTGCCATATTTTCTCCACTTGATGATGACTGTCTTCACTGTGTTCCATGGTAAATCTAATGCTTTGGAAATTCTTTTGTACCTTTCTCCTGACTGATATCTTTCAACAATGAGATTCCTCTGATGCTTTGGAAGCTCTCTGAGATGCAACTAAGCAAATGTCAGGAAAATCCTACTAGAACTGCTGAACTTTATTTGTGATTAATCTGAGTCACTTTAAATGATGGCAGGTGTGTAATGACTTCTGTTTTAACATGAGATTGAATGTGATTGGGGGTGTGGCTATGTTCAGAATTAACCAATTATAAGAGGGTGTGCACACCTATGCAACCAGGTTATTGTTTTTTATTTTTCCCCCCTCAACAATTTCAGTTTGTTTTTGCAATTGAATTGTTCACGTTATAGGTCACACTAAAGGTGGAAAAAGTTCTGTTCTGATTTATCTTTGTCTCTTTAAAGCGATAGTAATACTTTCATGACAGAGAAGCTATTTTTGATTGTTGATGTCCATCTCGAAGCGCTGTGCTATTGCATTCTAATTGAAAGCTATAACTTACGAGATTTTCAACTTTAAAGTTTGTTTTTTTTTGGTTATCGGTTGGCCATCTTTGAAAATCCCTTGGAGGCGCGCGTTCCCGTCTGTAGCTGTCTGTAGCTGTCCTTTGTGCGCGCTCCAGACACTGCCGCACTAGGGAGTAGCTCCTTTCGTCAGCACTGACATAATAAAGAACCTCCCCTCCCGTCAAGCTATTTTCTAATTGGCCGTAAAAAGATCCGTCTGAAGGGGAGTGGATTACAGAGTCTTCTAGGTGACGTCAGCGCACACAGAGGGCATGGCTTACACTATAAGGCTGATGAAGTTTGTCCCTCTAGGCAATTTGTCCGGTCCTGGGACCAGAATCCAGATCTCAGAGACAGAGCGGTGACATATTTAAAAGGGGCAGGAGGGGGAAAATTAAAATACGTTTTGCAAAGTAACTAGACAACTTTGAGCAGAGAGACATGGATGGTTAGATTTCTGTTTTTAAGGACAACAATATCAGCTGAGGTCAAAATGAAGTATTACTATCCCTTTAACATCACAACAACCTGGCATTTTAACAATGTGTAGACTTTATATCTATTGTATATTTCTTACAGTACTAAAAGATCATTTTATACTGGAAAAAATATATAGGTTTCATGGGTACAAATAGTAATCCTTGGAAACACTTTTTCTGCTATGTAAAGCAAGGTTCCTTCAACTGGTTTATACAAATGTTCTCATAGCTCACTTATTATGACCTTTGCGGTCACCCGGTGGTATTGTTCTTATCACAATGAAGAGCTGTTGCCTAGCTCTCCCGTTCTTCCATAGAGTGCACTATAAGAAAATTAAAAACAAAATAGTTTTTTGTTTTTTTTTAAATATTTACAGGTATAGCTGTTTCTCTTTGTTGATTTGAGGGATGCAGGGACAGTGGAAAGCAGGGCACTCCAACGTGAAACCCCTCCATCTTCACATCCTATATACCTCTCCACCCACTAGCTAGACTAGTTTATATCTAGCAAAGCAAGAAAAAGTATAGACAATAGGGCAGAAGCCATTAATTTCCCGATAGGTTTATGTATTTAATAATAGTATTTGAAGTGGTTATTATAATAATTTGGGGTTTTATTCCGTTCTTTGAGAGGCGCCTCATGTCCTTTGGGTTTCTGGATTGAATGACTTTTGGAGTCATGTTTTTTGCCAATTACATAATAAATGATTTTGTATTTACCAGCTGAGACATAAAGTGCTGTTTACTGTAGAACAGTATGTTTGTCTCTTCTGGTTAATGTGATCTAATGTATCAACATTCTTCTGTTTTGTTCTATTGTAGTTCTATGGGTTAGAAGCCACTAATGGGAATATTTATGCTTTTTGCATTCATGGTGATTGATGTCCTGCGCGGGGCCGGAATGGATGTTACTGTATATTTGAAACCATAAGGGATTATCATTTTAAAGTTTCTTTTCCTACTTGAAACAGGTTTCCTTCATTAAGCTTACAAATTATCATGATTATAATTAAGTATACATTGTATAGTCTGTTGACATTGTGTTGATTGAGCTGGTGTAGTTGTTTTTATGTACACTGGTTGCGGTGAATATTTTAAAATTAAACTTAGGTTTAGAATGTAACTTCCTGATCGATGTATACTATTATTAGATTTCCTTAATATCAGCCGAAATATAAATATGTAAGATTCTTTGGGTATTTTTCCCAATGTTTTCACCTCATGTCAGAATGCTCTTATGACTCATAACGTTATTGTCCTCTGTGTAGGAGGATGTTTGTATACAAAGGGTTGGAGAATACGGTACCTTCTTTTCTGTAGCTAGCTTTACTTTATTTTGACACATCTTGGATACAATCTTAATCCATTTTTTGGCTTATAATTGACATCTGATTTGTTGCATTACGATTGGGTGTGATTAGATTTAAATACTCCAGCTCCTGCATTACTGGCTTTTGATGATTATGAGTAAGTGTGTCCAACCAGGAAACGAGTTAACCGAGAGTAAGTAGAGATTCCAGCAGAGAGGTGCCCACTAAATCTTCTTTACACTTGTCTGGTGGAATGAGGTACTGTCCGTATGTTTAATGTCAACATCTAATAAAGAATTGTTGATTTTAAATCCATATGTTGTATCCTGGATATATATGCGTGGTGCACCACTACATGTTTGCAGAAGTTATGTAATGCCAGGGCATCCCTACCCATGATAATGAGAAGAGGTTTTCTTCAGGTGGGATGCATTGTATCCCACAGTCAAATAAGATAAAAGGGTTAATCGGTAAATATAAAAATAAAATTTTCTCTTGTATCATTGAGGAATGCAGGGTGGGGATGTCCAAAAGCAGTCCCAAAACAAGAGAAGGAGTGAAAACTAGAGAACAGCAGCCTCCGAAACATGCATCATGGCATGTGAGTACATTAACTTTGTATAACTTTGAAAGAATGAACAGATGACCAAGCCACTACAGTTGATCCATAGATGCTTGGTTCTTCCAAGCCAATGAAGTCCTCAAAGGATTTGCTGTATTGGTGGTAATCTGTAATGGAGCCGGACAAGATATGAGAATATCAATTTGTCTGATAATCCAGTTAAGCCATGCTGCAATTGTGGCTTTAGAAGCAGGTCTTCCCTTCCTAGAGCCTTCAGGAATTAAAAAGTCTGTGTGAAAATCCATGTAGTTCGGACATTTTGGGAAGACCTCTAACCACATGAAGAAAAAGAAGCACTTCCTTTTTGTGATTGTGATGATTAGAACATAAAGAGGAGTGAACCAGCTCCTGACTGATGTTGAATGAGGAAACAACTCAGGAACAGTCCTTAATACAGCCTTGTCTTGGTGGAAGACTAGGTGAGAAGAAGAGCAGGATAGTGCACTGAGTTCTGCACATCTTTTTGTTGAGGATATCGCAGTGAGAAGAATGTTGCATATGACTGAGAGAAGCAGAAGACAGAAGTTCAGAAGGAGAGGACTGAAGTACTTCCAAAACTAGTTTCAAGGCTCAGGCAGGAGTAGGATTATTGTATGGGGAACTATGAGTTACTCCTTCAATAAACTTTTGAATCTCAGATACCCAGCAAATTTCTTTTGAAATAGAACAGATAAAGTGGAAACTTGAACCTACAGTTCTTTTTAAGGGTTAGCTTGCAAAAAGTCCAGAACAAAGGAAAGTTTGACCATGATCTTCTACACTTTGGAGTAAATGCCCCAAATCAGATTATAGATTTTAGCAAAGGCAGGTTTGCATCTCACAGGATTACGGAATCATTCAGTTCCTTGCGCTTCACCATTTTGACTTCACATTCAACATCAATACAGAGAGGTTGGTCAAGCTGGGATGATGAGGACCTTGGAAAAGAAGAGCAGTTGACTCTTGGCTTCATAGTCCATTAATTAACCAACCAAGGCATATGCAATGTATTATACAGAGATGGGGGATTATGGGTGGTATTCAGTAAGATAAAGAGATTGTAGAGTAAGCCAACTGAACCATAGGGAAAATGAAAATTCCCATTGATTGTAAACGGGGCTTTTAACCCCATGAATAAGTTGGAGAATTCTAGTATTCAGTGGATTTAAAAAACCCATTCAAATCAGTGGGAATTTTCATTTGTCCTCTGTGGTCCAGTGGGTTTGCTGCACAATCGCACCCCTCTTGTTTATGGAATACAGCCAGTGTTTGTTATTGACGGTGCCCTCTCCTCTTTCTACAGACAGAGTATAGAAGGCAGGATGCAGAAAGCCTTACAGACAGGGACACAGAGCAAGTCCTGGTAAGTGTGTTGCACGATTACACGTGGAATTGACTAGGGTCATATGTACAAAATCAAAAGTGGAGAATTTATTTGGTCAAACTAATTGCATCGCATGGGACAAAAAAATAATAATCAAATTTAACCCCTTAAATGCTAGAGAGTTCTCTAGGATTGTGACGCATTCATGGGATTCTAAAGCCCTCTTGTGGCATATTTTTCTCTGTGGTGCGGGTGGCTTGCACCAGAATTGCTCCACTCATTTCTGCATATGGCCTTTATTGAATATACAGGTAGAACTGTGTCCCCCCTTTGTGGGAGTAGTGATGCACTGCAGGCTTTATTCTTCAAGCAAAGGAGATGTCATTTGAGCTCAAACCAACTGCATCATACAGGAGACATGAAAATTCTCCATTGATTTTTAAATTAGGCTTTTTAACACCTTGCACGCTAGAGTGGTCTCCAAAACATTGCGAAGCAATGCGTTGGAGACCTCTTTTGCATTGAAGGCATTAAAGGGATCGTAATGTTTCACAAAAAAAAGCAGGTCCAATTAATCTTCACCATATTTGAGCCATAGAGAGTGTTATTTCAATACAGTCAGAGTTGTAGTTCAAGAGTAATTGAATGATAAAGTATCCCCCTCCTGCCCTTTTTACTGATGTAACACTGCTCACCTCAGAGCAGCAAGTTTGTCTGAGTGGATCGCAGAGAGGGACGATCTTCAGTGAGCATAAGGAAAAACTTGAAAAACCAGTCAATGGGGACAGGATATTCCTTATGCTCACAGTAAGAAGATTGGCCCTTGCTGTGAGCTGTCTGTTCCCAGGACCAGATTCCACATCTGTGGGGGAGTCGGCTTACACTAGGTAAAAGGGGCGGGAGAGGGGATACTTTATCATTCAATTACTCTTGAACTACATCTCTGACTGTATTGAAATAACACTCTCTATGGCTCAAATACTATGAAGATTAATTGGAGCTGCTGTTTTTGTGAAACGTTACTGTCCCTTTAAAAGTCCCTTTTAAAATCAATGGAGAAATTTCATGTCTTATGATGCAGTTGGTTACGCATCCTTAGTTTGATAAATAAGACCCACAGTGCGTCTGTCGCTTTTTTCCTGTCATTACTGTTCTTTTCCATCTCCTTTGTTTGTAACTGCTTAACCCCATAAATATCCCTATGACAGGTCTGGGTTTCCCTCCCAGATTGTCTGTCCCAGTTTCTTGTCCCCCTTTTTTCTTTACACCCTGGACTGTCCCTGTTGCAGAAAGAGCTTGTGAACCTCCGGGAGAAGCTGAAGAACAGTTATCAGGTGGTGCTGGACAGACAGACGCAGGCAGAAAGACAGCTGCAGGTTCAAATCAAACAGCTGAGAATGCAGAGGGATGAAGAGATGCAGAGACATCTGGTGAGGCAAAACTGGAGTAATTTGGTAACAGAATGTGGCTTTTAACTCCTTCACTGCTAGAGGGGGTCCTCCATGTAATGCTTATTAATATGTTGGATATCCACTGGTACTCAACGTCTAAGGCTGTTCCCGACTTGGTACATAACCACCACCCTCTTTTGGAGTTAACCCTTTGAGTGCTCTGCAATGCGTTGTGTACCCCTCTGGCACTCAGAGGGTTACATCAAGCATTACTTTTGCAGTAAAAGAACAGAGGATTATTATTGCAGCTCCTTGGGCCATACTCCACTGCACAAGAGGTGTAATTCTCCATGAAGCAAACTGCACCATAGGGAACAAATAAAATGTCCACAATAGCCATTGATTTAAATGGGATATGTAGGAAAAAAAGAATGCAAGCCTTATATTTTTTATTTTAAAATATTTAATGTTTAATTAAAAAAAAAAAAAAAAAAAATTTTTTTGAAGGATGCTTTGCCGCTACCATTTTATTTTATCTCAGAGTATTTCAGAGATGCAAACTACCTGAACAGAGACAGGGATAATATTCTCCATGAGCTTTCTTGTCAGACTTGATGATATCACCAGGCTGACCACATCTTAATGTGAGTAGCATTCTGGTTAATTGAATGTTATCATATTTGCAGTGTTACACCACTGGGTTCTTTCTGTTCTTTTTTCTACATATTCCAGCCGTTAGGGAGAGCGAGTGTGAAGAGAGCAGCCACAGATTACTATTAGAGCTGTTGAGATACTGTAGCTGGGGACAGTGATTTATCCCAGATGCCTTTTAGCTGGAGGGGGTGTATACCATTTTCCATCCATTCATTTTGTGAGTAGACTCCTTTGGGTGTTGGTTGTCGTCATGACCATATCCCTGTTGACCTGCAAAGGGGTGCCCCTTTTGTTTCTGCATTGATTTGAATGGGGCTTTTAACCCCTTGAATGCTAGCGCAGTCTGCAACACATTGTCTTGTCCCTTATGGAGCAGTTGCACCAGTCACGCCTTTTAGCTTATGGATTAAGGACCCTTGTCACTAGTGACTTCTGTCTCCTAGAACTTTGTTGACATTATATCGCTGGGAAGAGTCGGTTTACTTGCACTGTCAGGCAACCGGCAAAAGTCCCCAGATAACATGAGAGTTAGGAGAGATGCACATTTATAAATGGATATGTGAATGCAGTTGTGCCATGCCTTCCTAAACTGTTAAGGTAGCAGAACTGAATGTGTGAGAGCTAAAGCATATGCTACATTCCAGGGCTCAAAATTTCCACTAGCCAATGGCGAGTGAAAATTTAGCCCTGGCGAGTAGAAATTCAGCCCTGGTGGGTATGTTTTGGCTTGCAGTGGCGAGTAACTTTTCAGGTCTGGCTAGTTGCAAAGGACTTCAAGTTTTAAGCCCTGCTACATTCGATTGATGGCTATAAATCAAACATGCACGTTACTTATGTGTACATCCACCTTTAGGTATGAAGTGGAATATGAGCTATATCAGGGGTTGGCAAACTTTGGCTCTCTAGCTGTTGGGGACAGAAACTCCCATCCCCAACCAGTCACTAGGTGGTTGGGTATGACTGGAATTTTAGTTTGCAACATCTAGAGTGCCCATGGTTATTTTCTAGCATCCTGGATAATTCTTATTCACTATCTGCATTCACTAGGAAATCTAATTCACTTTCTGTATTTATTAGGAATTATCATTCACTTCCTGCACATGCTGCATTCTACTGGTGGCTGTAACGCAAACACGCGCTTAACTTATGTGTACATTCACCTTTTAGGTGTGACGTGGAATAAGAGCTAGATTAGGGGCTGGGAAACTTTGGCTATCTGTTGGGGACTGCAACTCCCCATCATTCCCAACTAGCCATTAGGTGGTTTTGGATAATGGGAATTGTAGTCTCAAACAGCTATAGTGCCAAAGGTTACTTTTCAGTGACCTAGTTAATTCTCATTTACTAGGAAATATAATTAACTTCCTATATTCACTAGGAAATATAATTAAATCCTTACATTTACTAAGAGGATTTTAAGGTGGCCATATATATTTTTGCTCATTTTTCACATGAACCAGGCTACCAAAAATAATCCCATATGCCAGTTTAATTTACCTGTGTCAGTGATCTGCACAATAAGATACCTGATTTGTACATTGCTGAATAAAACGTTCCTTTATTTTTTATTAAATATAAGCTTTCTGCCACTCCATGTTGGCAGGTTTCATGGCATAGTAAATCCTGCCCATTATTTGCTACATATTAATGGCAGAAATCAGAAGTCTTGTTCTTTGACTGCTCCCACTTTGAACATTATCTTACAGGATACCCTAAGATCCATCCAAGACGTGACTCAGAGGAGGGAGGAATCCAGGAAACGGATGGAGAAGGAGAAGAAGGAGCAGTCCCAGAAAGAGCATGATCTGAGCACTGACCTAGAGAAGTTGCAGAACAAGAGCCAGAGGTAAGGAATTGCATCAGCAAGGGAAGTTTGAAAGTTTAAAGCTGAACTTTCATGCTAATAACATTGTTCCTGAATATCTTACTAACCTAGCAAAATGCAAAAGTCAGTGGTATTGCAGTAAAAACATATCTTCTGCAGACACCGGGCTGAACAGAACTTACAAGAAAATCTCTGCGCACCTGTGCGGTCAGTCTCTTCTGGTGCTTTAAGGCACCAAGGAACGCCACTCACCAATGCTGGCAGTGAATGGGACAGACAGATGTCTGCTCTGTCTGTCCTCTGGTTCCTGCTGTGTTTTTACTGCAATACCACAGACTTATTGAGCTTAAGGATAGTATAACTTTGCATATCTCCAAGTTAGTAATATATTCGGGGGCAATGTTATTAGCACGAAAGTTCTGCTTTAAAGTGGAACTTTCGCATGTCCACATTCTCACCTCAGTTGGGCATCCATATTTGGATTTGCATGAATGTCAATTTATGCAGATTAGGTAATACTGGCTGGCAGTCTGAGGAAGAGTAGTTTGGAATATTAGTTTCTGGCTGGCATGCCCTCCAGTACTGTTTAAATTGAGTAAGCTTGACAGAGCTAAATATCTAGTAAATTATTGTTTAAAATTAAAAAATAGCTAGCATAAATATCAGTGCCTTTGAAAGACCTTTCCAAATCATTTGGTTGCTATAAGTTGTTCCAATTTAACAGACAGAAGGTTTGATGCTGATTTACCAGGAAATGTTGTAATGCTTGGGAAAACCAGTTTTGGCACCGCAAAATTCCACGGTACCCTAGTTGAGAACCACTGAGTTAGACGACGAGTTGTGTGTTCTGTGTGGCCAAATGTGAGAGAAAGGAAGACACATTCATGGAAAGAGTCAAAATAAATATGTGACTGCAAAGAAGAGTGCACATCCAGAGGGGTGGAGGAAATTAATTATGAGGGGGATGGACTCGAGGAGCAAAAGAAAAATGTGACAGGGACAGAATGCAAGTGTGATACTTTTTTGAAGGCAAGAACATACACTCTGTAATCTCTTTCCTGGGACTGAAACAGATCAAGAAGAGTGGAAGGTTTTATGTTAGACAAGGGGCATGTCACTATCCCTTTTAATAAGACATTTTAATAGTTTATAGTCTCACAGATTAATGAGTGGACAACCTGACAAGAATGCAATGATAAGCACTTAAAGCCCCCATTCATGTTGGAGTACAAATGCCTCATTAAATAATAGTGAGATTACAGTTATGGTCAACATTATTGGCACCCTTGAATATTTTGTATATCATCTACAATATCTTCAGAAATAAATGGAAATGTACCTACTTTGTATTATCAGCATATTTTAATGGGATGCCCAAAGGTATTCAACAAAAAAAGATGCTTTTTCAACTGACATGTAATGATTTCACAGAAGAAACATAAAATATGACTAGACAGAATTGAAGGCACCCTTCCCTAATATTTGGTTGCACAACCCTTGGCAATAGTGACAGCCATCAAATGTTTCTTGTAGCCATCTAGAAGCTTCTTGCACCTGTCTCCTGGCAGTTTCTCCCACTCTGCAACTGCAGTTTGTTCAATGTTCAATAAATGTTTGCAGGATTCATTTTCCCATTGGCAGATTTCAGCTCTTACCAAAGGTTTTCAATCGGATTGAGATCAGGACTCATTGATGGCCAGTCTAAAACAATACATTTTTTGGAGGACCCATGGTCTTCGACCCATACCTAGTTTTCTGACACGGTAGCACATTTAACTCTAAAATGCCTTGTTAATCCTCTGATTTCATTAATTCCCTTTCATAATTCCCAAGGCCTCCAGTACCAGAGGCAGCAAAACTTCCCCACAACATTGTGGATCCTTACCATATTTAACTGTAGGTGGGGTGTTCTTTTCCTTTTTAAACTTCATTTTGTCACATATAAACATATTGCTGGCCTGCATTGCCAAAAGCGCTCTACTTTAGTTTCATCTCGCCATAGAATATTTCCCAGAATGATTGTGGTTTCACTAGTTAGGTTTTGGCTAAGATCAGTTTCGCCTTTTTATGTCTTGCTTTCAGCAGGGGAGTCCTCCTTGGCCTTCATGGTTGTTTGTGCATTAAATGGTGCGGTTTGAAACCATCACTCCAGATTGCTCCAGGTCAGTCTTAAGCTGTGTGGATGTCGTACATGGTGTTTTTTCCACAGTTTGCACCAACCTTCCAAGACTTCTCTGATCAATTTTCCTCTTGCCACTATGTCCTGGGAGGTTCTTGACAGCTCCATGAGCAGCAGACTTCTTAATAACTTTGCGAACTGTTGAAACAGGGATGCTAAGGTCTTTGGAGATGGCCTTGTACCCCTTAGAATTTGTATGTTTGGTGATAATGGTGTTTTCTGATGCTCTCAGACAGCTCCCTTATCTTCACCATTGTGAAAACTGAACAGGGAAAAAAATGTCCTTTTTAGGCATTAAAGCCATCATTGATTGGTTAATTCAAGCTGTGTGAGTACTGAATTAATCACAGACGAGACTCATCAGTGAGATTCTAGATCTTCTTTTCAAGCTGATTTGAATTCTTCAAGAGGGTGGCAATAATTGTATCGTGGCAATGTTTATGCTTTTCCTTCCATTTCTTTTTTTTTAATGTTATTGTTTTATCTTGTGTTGTTCTGTAATGTATGAGTGTATATAGACCAAAGCTGTTTCACCACACACCTGTTTTCAGTAGCTATTGCACATGATATAAAAAATATTCAAGAGTGCCAATAATGTTGACCATAACTGTATGTATTGGGTAATTTGTGTTGATTAATGCGTGGACTTGGGGTAACTAATTTTTGGCCTTCAGCTGCTGGCTGACTGGGGAGGATGGAAGTTGTAGTCCCCAACAATTGGAGTTCCAAAGGCTGGCTATACCTGGTGTAGGTTATCTGAAGAAAAGAACGGCATTAAAATGTAACATTATAATGACAGAGATGTTACACCTTTTGATGTAGTTGCTTTTCTGTTTCCTAATATGTAAATATTGAGTTCTTTTATTTGTTGTTCATAAAGTAAAGTTATGTAAAATTAAATGAAGTCTTAGTAAAAAGTAAGTAAAAATACCTCTAGATACTCAGTGAGGCTGATGTACAAAGAAGCTCATGGTGATCTGCAGAACACAGAGAGAGAATGATGGAGTCTTAAACTATGGGAACTCTATTCCCATAATAGTTTGGTAACTACCTTATTTTGAAATCCCCTGTCCCTTTAGGTGCCCTGTTAATGAGGTTTCAGAAATAGCTCCTTAGTTTGATCAAAAATTGTACAATACTAACAATAATTTTTTATAGTCAAGAGGCAAAGTCTTCAGAAATGGCGATGTGTCCAATCTCTCTGATTGTCTAGTGCTTACAATGGTCCTGATCTCAGTCCCCATATCAATCATTGGCTGGGTTATTCTTCGAATTGAGTATACTACGGGGGTTATATAGAAAGTGATGGGGGAGAATGTTCTACATCTAGGAATGCTGTGTGTGACAGCAGGAGTGATGAGTGTTTTTACTAGTGGCAGTTAATAAGTGCAGTATGCTTGTTCTGGCTACGTCTTTGCAGTAAGAGGCTTCCTCTTGTATTCCAGGTTACAGCAGGAGCAGGAAGAGTTGGAGAGTAAGATTGCGAAATTGCTGGCAGATCAGGCAAAGGAAAAGTGAGTGCACAAATCCTTCTGTTTAAAGTAGTGAGTTTTTTCTTCTCCCCTGCAAATAAAATGGGTATAATGGATCACCTGTTAAAGATGCATCCCTTTTAACCCCTTGCATGCTAGAGAGGCCTCTAATGCATTGAGAAGCAATACTTTGGAGACTTAGGCATTTAGGGGGTTAAACAAAACACAGTATGTGATTTTACCATCTTGGGCCTTATGTGTAAAAGCAAACTTGGGCAAACCATCCGAATCATATGGTGCAAAGAAAAATTCACATTTGGGGCCTTTAACACATGCAGTGTTATCAAGGTCTCTCATTGAACTCACTAGCATTGAAGGAGTTAAAAGCCCCATTAAAATCAATGGGAATGTTGGGAGATTTTATTTTCCTCCTATGGTGCAGCTGGAATGCTCCAATTTGCTTTTGTAATTAAAGCCAATGTAGTTTCTGCTCTTTGAGACCAATGCTTCATAGATTTGATCCTTTTTCACCCTATGTCTTCCTACCCCTCTATATTTGTGCCACAACTCCCCTCATCAAATTTGAATTGTTCTCCTTCAGGGAGGTGTGGGATGCTGAGCTGGCAGCTTTGAAGAAAATGGAAGACGAGCTGGCACAAAGTGTGTTAGAAGAGACTGAACGAGCAGCAAGGTCAGAGGTAAGAGATGAACTTGTACTGGAGAAGACTTGTAGATATTGACTAGCCAAGCTCTGAACAAGAGGAAGAAAGACAATAGGCCATATGCCCAAAATAAAGTCGGAGCAATGTTGGAGTACCACGGGGATCTATTTAAAGGGATAGTATTGCTAGAGTTTTACAAAAAAAATAATATTGTAGACATTAAAACCATGAATAGAAAGAGCTATCTCCCATCTCTCAAACTTTTATAGTTTGAGAGATCGAAGCTTTTAAAGTTCGGGTTTCCCAGAAGTCTGGCATCTAGCTGTGAAAAGCACAATCTGGTCCCGGGACTGTCCTGCGGCTCTTCAGCAGAGCAGAAATAGCGTGATATAGGAAGAAATACTTCATTGGAATGGTCTACAAAGAATTTTTGGAAACCAGGGACGCTATAACAGTTTGAGAGATGGGAGATAGCTTTTTCTATTCCAGGGGATGTCACCGTTTCTTTAGAGTCAGGATGATAGCCAGTAAATCTCTGTCCCCAATCTGATATACCCTCTTAGCCTTGGACAGTTCTCTTGAGAAATAGCCCCATGGACGTAAGGGCACCAAACTCCTACTTCAGATGTGTCAACCTCCAGGGTAAAGGGTAGGGTGGGCTTTGGGTGAACCAAAATGGGAGCTGCTACAAATGCATCCTTGAGGATCTCAAAGGCGAGCAGGGCACTGGGTGACCATTCCAAGACCTTTGCACCCTTACAGGTCATGTCAGTCAGCGGTTTGACCAAAGTAGAGAAATTCTTGATGAACCTACAGTAGTAATTGGTGAACCCCAAAAATCTTTGTAGTGCTTTGAGTCCTACTGGACGAGGCCATTGTAATACAGCCGAAAACTTCTGAGGGTCCATGGCCAACCCAGAAGTGGAAATGACATACCCCAGAAATGTTACTTGAGGTCTGTGAAATTCACATTTCTCCAACTTGCAAAAAAGGTGATTCTCACTTAGTAAGCGTAATACTATGGACACATGCAACCAATGTTGTTCAAGCGTAGGAAAGTGAATAAGAATGTCGTCCAGAGAGACCACCACACAACTTTGCAGCAATTCCCTTAAAACGTCATTGATAAATTCCTGGAAGACAGCAGCAGCATTACAAAGACCAAAGGGCATAACCAAATACTCATAATGCCCGATCCGGGTGTTGAATGCTGTCTTCCATTAGTGGCCCTCCTTCATTCGAACAAGGTTGTATGCCGCCCTTAGATCGAGTTTCGCAAATATTTTGGAACCCTTCAATCGGTCAAACAATTCAGTAATCAGGGATATCGATTAAACATTCTTTACCATCAATTTGTTTAGTCCACGGAAATCAATACACGGACGTAATTCTCCTTCCTTTTTGACAAAAAAAAATCCTGTGCCAGCAGGGGAAGTGGACTTACGTATAATGTCCCTAGCAAGGGCATGTGAAACATATTCCTCCATAGCCTTATTCTCCTCCACAGACAGAGGGTAAATGTGACCCTTAGGAGGTGTGGTACCAGGCATCAGCTCCACGGAGCAATCATAAGGCCTATGTAGAAGTAATGCCCCGGCCTGAACTTCGTTGAAAACCTCCCTAAACATCGAATATTCCTCAGGCAGGACTGAGGTATTGGCACAAGCCAGTCTCACCGGACGAGAGACACGAATCTAAACACTGTGGAGCCCAGGCCACAATGTCACAAGTGCGCCAGTCGATCCTGGGGTTGTGAGTCTGCAGCCAAGGAAACCCCAGGACAATGGCATAATTAGGAAAATTGATCACCTGGGATTTCAGAACCTCCTTATGAAGTGCTCCCACCTTTAAGGTTAGCAAAGATGTCTCCTGCATAATGTGCTCTTGTAAAAGGGGTTGCCCATCAATGGCGAGACTGCAACGGAATAGCATGTTTGGCTGCAAAGTCTGCATCAATAAAATAACCAGCGGCACCCAAATCCAGCAACGCTGGGGTAGAGACAGATGATTTGGACCAGGAGAGAATCACCTTCAGGAAAGGTTTGTCCAAGGTGATTTCTGGGGACTGAGAAATTCCACCCAAGACCAGTCCCCGACAGGATCTTTGGTGCGAACATTTCCCGGATGCACCGGGCATGACTTAAACACGTGACCTGATTTGCTACAGTACAAACATAGTCCCTCCCTCCTTCTGAAAGCCCTCTCCTCCACTGACAGGCAGGTAGTACCAACTTGCATAGGTTCACTACCCCCTAAATCGGAACTAGGAGGCATGGGAGGTGAGGGAGGACAGGGTGGGCGAGAAAAGCGAGGGTCCAGTCTTGATGAAGGCCTCTGCAGGCGCTTCTTGTATGAGGGTTGCTCCCTGACCAGGTCAGCACTAGGATGGATGGTCTGACAAGCCTAGGTCATACACGGAGCAAGTAGTCAGCCAGAGCCACAGGTCTGCACCCGATTGGGTGTCTGCTAAGCCAAAGGGTAATGCAGGAAGAGTAGTCAGACAGAGCCACAGGTCAGCACCAGGATGGATGGTCAGACAAGCCTAGGTCATACACGGAGCGGGTAGTCAGCCAGAGCCACAGGTCTGCACCAGTTTGGGTGTCTGCTAAGCCAAAGGGTAACACAGGAAGAGTAGTCAGACAGAGCCACAGGTCATCACCAGAATGGATGGTCAGACAAGCCTAGGTCATACACGGAGAGCTACAAAGAAAACTGCAACAAACACCCAACATAAGGGCGACTGGACTAACAGTCCATCGCCCTTTTAACCTCTACAGGAAGTAGCAAGGAGGAGTCTTAAGTTGCCCACGGTCTTAAAGGTACTTGCGTCATACATACGAACTAGCGCCTGCAAATGATGCCGCTGACCAAGGAGATGCATCACCTCCAGCAACATACTGCACTACTGCATCTATTGGGGAAAGGACACGGCCAGCCTCGGGAGTTACAAGATGCGGCCAGGCTGCAGGCACAGAGACACGTGGGTAGTGATGCCAGAGCACCACTCCCGTCGCTAGTACCCCAGCATCTTCCCGCTAGACAACGGTGGACCTAGGGTATGTGTTGTGACATTGATGTGGAATGAAGAGACAACTTTTAGTTGAAACTCAGGAACAGTTTATAATACAACCCTATTTTGGTGAAAGAGTTGGTGAGGAAAAGAACAGGATAGTGCACTGTATTCTGAGACTCTTCTTGCTGGCATATGCTTGAGAGAAGCAGAAGACATAGGCCCACAGGAGAGGAGTGACATACTTCCAAGACTAGATTCAAGTCCCAGAGAGAAATAGGAGTCATGTACAGAGAAACTATGAGCTACTCCCTGAATAAACATTGAAAATTAGGAATCTCAGCACTTTTCTTGGAAAAGCACAGATACATCGTAAACATGAATCTTAAAGGAATAGTAATGTTTCATAATAAAAGCACCTCTAATTAATCATCATAGTATTTGGACTTTGGAGAGTGTTATTTCCATTCTGTCAGAGTTGTAGTTCTAGAGTAATTCAATGACAAGGTTATCCCCCTCCCACCCCTTTTACTGATGTAACACTGTTCAGCCAGAGCAGAAGGGAGGTGCCCAGGCAGATTGGAGAGAGGGACAATCTTCAATTAAGATAAGGGAAAAACCTGAAAAACTTGTCAAGGGGGGAAGGGCTTTCATTGTTTTCTTACAAAGAAGATTGTCCCCTTCTGTTATCTGTCTAGTCTTACAACCAGATTCCACATCTGAGAAGAGATGGCTTACCTAGGTAAAAGGAGCAGGAGGGGGAAACTTTGCTTGTGAATATCTCTCAAACCATAAAGGTTTGAGAGATAAGACTTATATCGTTCTTTATGTTTTTTTTAATGCCTACAAAATAAAATAAAGATAAAACGAAGTATTACTATCCCTTTAAGGCAGCTGGCACATAGTTCTTTTTTCAAGGCCAGTTTACAAAAAGTCCAGAAGAGTGGGAAGTTTAAAGAGGACATGATCAAGGACATGTTGGTCTCAAAAGGCAAAGTTGATTCCTCAAATAAGATGATAGATTTTAGCAGATACAGGTTTGCGGACTTGCAGCAGAATCTAGGTTACTGAGTCACTCAGCACCCTGTGCTTCAAATTTTTGAGATTGTCCAAGTTGGAATGATGAATGGGACGTTGGGAGAGAAGGTCCACTGCTAGAGGAAGACACTATGAATCATCTATTGGCATCTCAAGCAGGTGATGAAACCAATCTCTTATTGACCAGAATGGAGAGATGAGTGGAGAGTCTGAACCTTTTCTCTTTTTATCTTGGTGATCACCTCAGGATTCATGTCCAGAGGTGGAAAGATGTACACTAGAGTATACCCTCAGGAAACAGTCACAACCTCCACTGCCATCAGGTCCCTTATCCTGTATTGAAGCAGGAGGCCATCATATCTATATTTGGCCTGCTCCAGTGATCCACTAGTTGAAGGCATGTAGATGGCTGATAGAGCTGGAATGTGAGCTTCTGCCTAAATACAAGTGCTTTCAATTTCTGCCCAAGTAGTCTTGCTCTTGGTGCCTCCCTGATGGATGATATAAGCCACTGCTGTGGTGTTCTCAAACTGAATCTGAATGGGAAGGCCCTTCAAAAGCATTGCAGATGACTCATAGCTCCATAATGTTCATGGGAAGAGGAGCTTTGGTGGCGGCCCTGAATGGAATGAGGGTCATACACATGCATCTGTCTTCACCATTATCCAGAGCTGAATGGAGATAGGACTGCAAATGGAGAAAGCCTGGCTTGTCAGCCAGCCCCGGAGGGACTGCATGGTGAACCGGGACAGAATCACCTTGTGATTCAGATGATCAGGATTCTTGGTCCAGATTTAAAGTAAGTTCAGCTGCAGTGGTCGCAGATGGAACTGTGTGAAGGGTACTGTCTTTTTCATGGGTCCTCACCTGATGCATACAGTCTCGGACTGAACGCATTGTCTGCTCTAGAACATGTCAGACCATGGCTTGCAATCCTGGCTTCTTGTCTGGTGACATGAAGATTTTCGGGAAGATTGTGTCAAAGACCAGACCCAGAAACACTAGTCATTGTGTAGGGACGAAATGAGCTTTGTGAAGACTGAAAATCCAGCCTTGTTGCAGAAGAGTCCTCATGGAGAGTTGTAGCTGCACCTGAAGTTAGAGAGGCAAGGGAGCCTTCAGTCGAAAGCTCATCCAGACAAGGAGTCACATTTACTCCCAGAGATTGAAGGCAGGCCACCAGTGAGGCCATTAATATTGGAAAGACCTACAAACTGGTAGTATTGATCTTGAAATGCAAACCGGAAGAACCGGTAATGGTCTAGCCAGATCGAAATATGCAAGTAAGCATCTTTGATGATGAGGGTAGCAATGAATTCTATTAGCTCCTTGACAGCTATCACAGATCTGATAGTCTCCATCTTGAACTTGGGTACACAAAGATACTTGTTCAGAGCTTTTAGGTCCAGGACAGGACTGTGAACTCTGGCCATGAAGAACAGGGTGGAAGGCAGAACAATGAAGAAAATCATGTATCTCCTGGAACTGATCTGAAATACCCAGTCGTCTGATATGAATTTGTTGGGATGCTCTGACCCCCCTTCTTCAAGCTGAGGCTGGCTTGTTTTTTGTGGGCTTGGAAAAAGATTTCTTCTGAGACCAAATGTGTTTGTGAGAGAGGTTGTGATCATGACTGAAGAGGACAGCCTATATAGTCTCTATTAGGGCAAACTGTCACTCCCTTCTTAAAATCAAACCTATGTGGTTTATATTTAGGAATCAGAGTGTTTTTTTTTTTGTTTGTTTGTTTTTTAAACAGGCTTTTTGACACATGTGGCCTGACAGACAATCTTATCCAGCTCTGGTCCAAAGAGAAGGGAATTTGGTTAGTGGCACCAATATTTTTTAAGTCAAATCTGCATTCCAAATCTTCATCTAAAGGGTGTGGTGAGAGATGGCCGTGGTTGCTGATCACTTTGCCACCATCTTTGCAATCTCCAGAGCTGCTTCATTGTTGTGAACAGCAGCATCTTCAAAAAAGACTTATAAGGGCAAGGTCTTCCTCTGTAGGAGCACACTTTTGGAGTGCCTTTAGCAGCTGATCCTGCCATGCTTCCATTGTCACGCAAGCCCATGCAGATGCAAAGGCCACATGAATGACTGAGCTTTGTCGAATATCTATTGAAGGAGTCCAGTTTATAATCAGTGGAATCCTTGAGAGCTGCGTCACTTTGCACTAGGATGGTATTGTGTTTGGATAATCGAGAGACTGTAGTTCCACTCTATCCAGCAGAACAGTGTAAAAACTTGCAAATTTTCTAGGGATTGACAATGCTTTGCCATCCTTCCTTTAATATATAAGATAGAGACACTCACTGTTACCTACGTAGGCTATACCATATAGAACATATAATATGCTTGTGTGTGTGTGTGTGTGTGTGTGTGTGTGTGTGTGTGTGTGTGTGTGTGTGTGTGTGTGTGTGTGTGTGTGTGTGTGTGTGTGTGTGTGTGTGTGTGTGTGTGTGGTTCTATAGATGTAAATAATATGCATATAACAAAAAGAAAAAAAAACAAAACAGATCCTAAATAGCACTCAGCCTAATCCATTGTGGACATATTGAAATAGTTTTAAAATTAAAAATTCAAAAAATGTAACAAATTTATTGATTTAGTTGGTGGCTTTGTGTGTGCTTTTGGGAGGCCTGGATATATCCAATAGCAATTGGTTTTTTTTTGTGTGTTTTTTTTTTTTTTTTAAATACCTTTGAGTATCAGAGGGGTACGCAACAGTATGTCCACAATGCATTAGGCCAAGTGCTGTTTAGGACTTTTCTATTTTTCTTTTCAAGATTTGCATACACAGGGAAGGCTGCTGAAGATTATTTCTTACATTTAAATAGAGCTACATATGTACGTTTTTGCAGAAAGTTATCTGAAACTTGTAGAACTTTCAATCAAAGACTCCACAGATATGAATTCCTCATCTCTCTAAGTCAGGTCTGACATAGATTGTGACGGGTCAGAACAGTCACTTTGTATTTCACTATCATATGTAGACTCTTGGGCAGAGAAAAAAATTAGGGAATCGTGACTAATAGTTTGTTGAAGGTCATCTTTTAACACAAAACCTTGGGTGATCTTCCAGCTATTAATGCAATGTTTTGAGCCCATAAGAGCATTTTCCATTCTGGTTCCAATGTTGGGAATGGAGGGGGGCAATCTATGGCCACAGTAAAGGTAGAAGTGCACACCAAGCCCTTAGTGTTCCTAATTTTGATCTATCTCTCTCTCTGGGATTTGTCATGGCATCTAGATAGGACAAATTACTAGAGAAAAGAGGAAACAGAAGTGAACTGTACTGCATGTGCAGTAATGGAGTGCACCAGATGTGCCTGTGTGAAAGAGAGCAGAAGTCCTCCCCTCCCCAAAGTATGTAGAAATAGTAATGAAGGTGTATCAAGCACTCTGAAACACTACACTACCTCCAGATCAGATCTCAACATACCCTGAGTCTCGAGGACTGAGACAGACTCACACATTGCATCAAGACGGTCATGTAACCTTTTTCAGCCATTCAACCAGGCTCCATTTAGATGGGACTTAGCAGCATAAAATACAGCAAGATGGCAAAGGAAACAGAATATGTAATGAGGCAGTAAATATGAGCAGAGCTGAGCAACACAGTTTTTTTTATATTTTTGGACATACTGTTTCCTCAGAAAGAGTCCTCCTATCGGACAGATATGAGAGAGAAAACACTGCTCACTGCTTCAGAAATATACCAGGTCCCAAGGAGGAGGGATGTCCATATTGTCAGCTCTTCTGCCTTCTCAGACCCAAAGGGACTGAGCAGCAGAAAGACAGGACACACTGTTCCTTTAATGCTCTTCCAACCAAGTCAGGGCTCTCAATAGTAATAATAGCAGAAAATAAAATAAAGTAACATTTCCCCTCAGTGAAGTGGCTCAGAACCTCCTGAGGTCATTAAAAAAAATTCTCTATCTACTGGGAGAAGGGCATATAGGGCAGATAGTGGGAAGATTCTCAGTTTGGAATATCCTGCCTTCTGGAAGGAGGAGCTCTATACCCCATGGTCCCTGCATCCCTCAATGATGCTAGAGAAATAAGTTTACTTCTCACTTAAAGAAGCACACTGGCTGGTCACTTCCAATAAAATGGAAGTGAATGGATGGGAAGTGAAATAACTTGGGGCCTTATTCACAAAACAATTATTAGCTTTTCAGGAGCAATGCAAATTCCAACTTTTCAGGAGCAATCCAACTTCCAATTGACCCTAAATGTGGCTTTTAACCCCTTGAATCTAAAAAGGCCACCATGCACTACAAAGCAATGCGTTGGTGACCTCTCTAGCATTTATCGCGTTCAAATCCCCACTTAGATATTCCTAAAACACGTTAATTATTTCTTACAGTGGTACACATGGTTTGCTCCAGCATTGCTCTTCATTTCTTTTGTGAATAAGGCCTTAAGCTCCAAAAACAGGAAGTAGTGAAATACGTTGTGTTTATCCTTCTCATACATTGCTATGGCAGTGATATAATCGAAGTGTGCATGTAAGCACATTAACCAAACCATTCCAATGCCAACCCTAAGTTTTCCTGTCCTCCTTGCTTCCTGTGTCTATGCCATGCAGCCAGGGCTTCTACTTCCTTTAATCCTTTGTTCACCAAAGGAATGAATAATGCATTCCAGAGCAACACACTGCACACACCAATCATGAAACTATATCTTAAGCATTTGTGGCTCTTAAAAAAATACCAATAGTTATATAGACTAATGTTCTTTCCTCTTCAGTAAAACATTAGGTGTATTTTCATGATAGAAAATGTACAATGTATTCTGTGGCCATTCCATGGTAATGCTGTTATCTATGGAGTACTTTGGTATTTGACTTGAGCTCTTCTTAGATCGCAACAGCACCACCACCATGGACATAATAAAAATGCTAATTTGAGCTGATTCTTTGAGGTTATAGAAAAGCTACAAGTCTGTTCCCTACTACAGTATCAACAAAAAAATCTGTCAGAACTGCATTAAAGTCATTTCAGTTCATACAACAGCTTACCTGATGAATAAATCTCTAAATATTAAAAACTAGTGTAAAAGCCCATCTGCACGGGCCGTGGAGCAGTGAGGTAATGGCAGTACACAGAACAGGACCGGCCACTTAACAGTACCTGGACCTGCTCTGTGTACTGCGCCTACCTCATTACTCCCGCAATTGCGCTGCCTCACTCACGCGATGCAGTCATGCGCAGTAGAGAGTGGCCGAACGCGGGCACTGTGCATGACTGCATCGTGACAAACTTTCTGGCCTTGTATTATATAGGATGATCGTTACGTTGTTGCTAAACCAAGAGCTGTATTCAGGCAGCTAGAGAGAGTCGATGCACCTGCTAATTTATTGGGCCATTTGTTCCCTATGGTGCAATTTGTTTATTCAGGTTTGCTTCACCTTTGACTTTGTGCATTTGGCACTCAATAGATGTCCAAACTTCTTGGAATGTTCATAATTTTTCTTTTTTTCCCCCATATGCATGGTTTTGTCCCATTAGGAACAAAAGTGCTATACAGTTTGTTATAAATATAAGTTGTATGTTTAATTCTTAAGCCGTGCTGGCTATTTCACATGGAGTTGCACTTCTTTTGCAGGTGCTGTTGTTACAGAGTCGGAGAGATTTTTTACTGGTGTCATTAGAAGATGCAGAGAGTGAGGCTGAGGTGACACTCTCCTGTCTCAGGTAAGGGATTAGTCACCTGTTTAGTAGATCGTGCAGGATTTTAGGTCACACACTGATTATTGCTAACGTATGGCATAATGTTTACGCCAGCATTACTTTCTGTAGTTTTGTTTTATGTTCCCACATATTTTTCACTTTCACGGCTTTTATGCTGTTTCCTTTAGTACATACTTTTTTCATGATGCCTAAGATTTTAAGCTACCACCTAACTCAGGAGAAAATTGGCATGTCCTATGAAATACCCATATTGAATCAGTCGCTCCCATGCTTCACTTAGCTGCTTGTTGTCCTCTCAATCAGGGTTGCTAACTCAACACCAGAGTGGATCCAGCTGCAGAAGCGATGGGAAGGCAGACTGGCTGGAATTCAGAAGATGAAGGCGAGTCTTTGGGTAAGAAGGCTGGTTTGTGGGTGTGAAGGCCTGCAATTGCAGATAAGAAGAATGTGTGTGTAAATGGGAAATTAGGGAGTATGGACAAAAGCTGAATATGACTGAGGCAAGTGGGTATGACCACATAGGTTGGCTGGAGGTTCAGTGGGTATGAGAACAGGAAACAGCTGTGGGCAAGGGGCTATGAGAGCAGGAGGTGGCCACTGACTGAGTAGGTGTGAAAGCAGGAGCGCACTGTGAGTGAAGTGGGTGTAAGAGCAGGAGGACACTGTGAGGGGAGTGGGTGTAGGAGGAGGAGGGCACTGTGAGGGGGATTGGAGTATGAACAGGAGGATACTGTGAAGTGAATGGGTTTGAGAGTAGATGGGCGAAGTGAGTGGGTGTGAGAACAGGTGGGCAGTGTGAGGCGAGTGGCTGTGAGAGCAGGAGGGCACTGTGAGGCGAGTGGGTGTGAGCAGAAGGGCACTTTGAGGCAAATGGGAATGAGAACAGGAGGGCACTGTGAGGAAAATGGGTATGAGAGCAGGAGGGTAATTTGTGATAAATGGGTGTGAAAGCAAAAGGGCACTGTTAGGCAAATGCTTGTGAGAGGAGGTCACTGTGAGTTAAGGTAAGAGAGACAGGGGGCACTGTAATGAAGGTTTGATGTGTGCAGGAACAGTCCTTGGACCTAGTGGTTGTAAGAGCAGGAGGTAGCTGTGTGTATGAGAACAGGGAACGTCTGTAAGACAAGTGGCTTTGTGTATAGGAGCGAGCTAAGCACTTGAGAGCATGTTTGAACAAGGGTTCTTCTGATGCAAATGTCCTCATGTGTGTGAGTTTTTGTGTGAGCGTAGTGAAAGTTCTTGTTTGGATGAAATTTGGATCAGGAGCAGGGAGTTGTAATGAGGATGGATTTCTAATAAGTAAGAAAGGGAGAACACACTGTAACTGTTAGGAGTGAGTGACTACATCTCACATTCCTTTCTGTCTTCTTCAGGATCAGTTCGAGACTCAGATTCAGGAAGTAAAAAGTGGCACCAAACTGAGTAACCTTCCATCAATTTTGGCCCCCAATCTGCCTCCTCCACCTTCTGATGTAAGTTTGTTATTAACCATGCAGGTTGGCACAGTTATAAGGGAGTTATGGAACATGTAGTTAGTTGGATTACAGAAAATTAAATGGTAGGGTCCTGTCAGCAGTGGAATAGCCTTTGTTTTACTTAACATGATAAACCCTGCTCGCGCGCGCACGCTCTCTCTCTCTCTCTCTCTCTCTCTCTCTCTCTCTCTCTCTCTCTCTCTCTCTCTCTCTCTCTCTCTCTCTATATATATATATATATATATATATATATATATATATCTTGCCACTTATTTGGTGATTGTTATTCTGCATTTCCAGGGCAATGCTCTCACATGGGGGGCATGACAGGCGTGTCCTGGGGCCAGCCCACGTCAGTCACATTATTGGCTACGTGTGTCAACTAGTCATTGGAGGTTGCAATGCCCTTGCAACATTCACTGTCACTCATGTGATGATATAATTTCACTGTGGACCCATAAACTGTTGTGCAGATCAGACATGCTACAATTTGGATCCATTTGTAATTAAGTCCATGAAAGTTCCAGCACGCTGCAACAACTTCTGACATGTTTTGCGTTAGTGGCTTATGTGAACTGGCCCATTTTATTGTGAACATGGTCTTAGAAATGCCCCCTCCCCACATACAGGATAATACAGACAGGCTTTTCTCTCCCTTGGTAGGGTTACTAAATATACATCTTAAAACATATATGGCACATATTGATTCTTTCTGCTTGTTTTCAGACAAACCTCATGTTGCAGAAAATTGCCCTTGCTCCTCTTCAGGGACCTAACCCTGCCATGCCAGTACCTATGCCCATCCAATCTAAGGATTGTTTTCCTCTGCAGCCACAGATCCCAGCTTCCCTTCCTGCCAAGCCCTCTCATTATCCACCACACATTTCAGGGTCCTTCACTGGTACTAGTCCAGCAGTGCCTAGACCACCCACTGCTCCTCACGTCTCAGGAACATGTGATCCCCCGGCTCCAGCAGGAGTGGACAAGCTTGGAAAAATTCTTGAGAAACTGCAAGCAAGATTCCCGCAATGCAACAAGTGAGTGTCACTTCGTTCTTGTCATCTTACCAGCCTTCCCTTCACTTACATACTGGGGCCTATGTATAGAGACAAAAGTGGAACAATTCTTGGAAAAAACAGCTTCACCATATACAGCAAATACATATTTCCATTGATTTAAATAGAGATTTAATTATACTGGATAGTAGAGAGGTATCATCACATGGCGTTCAAGAGGATAAAAGCCTTATTTAAATATTTTAAGTTTTATTTTTCCTTTGTGGTGAAGTTTGTTTGCTCCAGTATTGATCATCTTTATCTTATTAAATATAATCCTCTTTGAAGCTCTAATACGCTCCAGTCTCTGTGTCTGACAGATCTGAACCTACAGCTTCTGTACAGTCACTGAGGCTGATATACTAATGTCATTCTAGGGCAAGCAAACTGAACCATAGGGGCCAGATCAACATTCCCATTGATTTAAAATGGGCTTTTAACCCCTTGAATGCTAGTGTTTCTCAGTGTATTTCTTTGCAATGTCTTGGATACCTCTTAACCCTTTGAGGTATCCAACACATTGCATTTGATACCTCACTGGCACTCAAAGGGTTAAGCATTCAAGTCCCATTCAGTGGGGAACTATCAGCCCAAATAAAGCCCCCCCCCAATAATTAGTCATCTAGCGATAAGCTTACCAATAGAACTATTATCCAGCCTAATTACCACATTAGTCAGAAATCCTACTTTAGCCCAGAACAGACGGCCAGGCAACAGCGCAGACCTGTTTGCTTACAGATCTCCGGGTCTGTGCTGTCAGTCCCGGTCTCCTCTAGGAGGAGTTGCATGGTACCTAAAGATTCCAGAAGGGACTGACCGCGCAGGCACGCAGATGCCTCTAAAGAGATGTTGTCTGGCCATCAGTCTCGGCAGAAGTAGGATTTCTGACTAACACAGTAATTAGGCTGCATAATAGTACTATTAGTAAGCTCATGGGCGGATTGTCCTATCTGGGGATCAGGCATCCCCCGGTGGGCTGCTAGATCATGGGCCGGTTGGAGAGGTCAAAGGATCTCGCCTGACCGTCCCACAATAGTTTAAAGTAGAGGTCTGTGCTGCCACCTATAGGCACTCTCTGTGACAGCCCACGTGTTCCTTGCTAAAGCAGAGCACCAGGATATGACATAATATCCAGGAGCCTGCACTCCCATGACGCAGAAGGACCACAAGGGGGTGATGATAGGGGTGTTGGTGCTGGAGGCTGCACGGATCTCTCGCTCCCCACACTGGACCAGCAGGGAATGCAAAAGAGGAGGAAGAGACACGTAGCTAAAGATGTGTTGAGAGGCACAGGAAAAGAGGAGATTACTAGGTGGAGAGTGAGGTGGGTAGAAGTATGGCAGGGAACTGAGGAGCAGGGCTGGCGCCACCTATAGACCTATAGGTGAGTTAGGCGCCGGTCTAGGGCGCACATTCTCTGTGGGCGCATCGGCCAACCCCACCACCCCCGCTTACTGCTTATTGCCCAAGTCAGTGGCACAGCGGGGGGGGAGCCCAGAAAATATTAGCCTGTTCGTCTTAAAAAAAAAAAAAAAAAAAATTACAGTTCGGTGCCCTCCCATGGCTGGCTATTTTTTTAATGTAGCACAGCGATGCCCGTTTATCTCTCCCCCTCTGCTCCTTCAATCCTAGACAAGGATTGAAGGAACAGAGGGGGAGAGAGAAACGGGCATCGCTGTGCTACATTACAAAAATAGCCAGCCAAGTGAGGGCACTAAAACGGAGAGAGAGAGAGAGAGAGAGGAAAAAAAATTGAATGTGCACCGGGAAGAGTAAGTGGAAGGGGGGTCAAGAGGGGAAACAGAGTCAGATGGGGGAAGAAAATGTCAAAGGGGAGATCAACAGTTAAAGAGGGGATCAACAGTCAGATGGAGGAGAGAGAGAGTCAAAGGGGGATCAACAGTCAAGAGGGGGAGAGTCACATGTATAGAACATACACTCTGTCACACTGATACACATATAGAGAACATACACTCTGTCGCACTGATACACATATAGAGAAGCACACACACATACACACTGATATCCTTACAGAGACTCACACACACTGACACACTTATATACATACAGGGAACACACACTGACACACTTATATACGTACAGGGAACACATACTGATACACACACATACACGTATAGAGAACACACACTCAAACTGACACTTATACACATATTGGGAACACACTGACACTTAAACACATACAGGGCGGGGCATAAAGGGGTAGGACACAAGGGGCGGCAAAATTAGGTTTTGTCTAGGGTGGCAAAAATCCTTGCACCGGCCCTGCTGAGGAGGTATGACTGAGCAATATTAGGGAAGAGGGGGAAGCAATGGGAGAGAGTGGAGGGGGCAGGGAAGAGGAGATGAAATAGACTGGGGGAGAGAGGAAACAGCAAAGGGGCCTGTAGGTAGAAAGTGAAAGGGGGTAATAAGCTGGGAATGAGAGTGTAGAAAACGGCTGGGGAAGAGAGAGTGGGGTAAGCTTATGTCTAGATGGCTAATTATATGGGGGGGGGGCTTTATTTGTGGTGATAGTTCCCATTTAAGTCTGTGGGCATTTTAGGAATTTATATTTTTCTCCTATGGTACAGTTTGCCTCAATGCCTCCAGTTTCTTAGTTCATCAGCCTTGCTGAGTTCTGAGCTTTTATTTTCTTTCAGACCCCAACTGACTGGAATTATGCAGCAGATTAAGATGACCCGAGGCACACTTGCTGGGCTAACTGTGGAAGAGCTGTGCCAGCTTGTAGCTTCAAGGCTAATGGATGCACCGGATTCAGGAGCCAGAGTGACAATAGTGAGTTTTGTACACAAGTGACATTTTATGTGAGTGCAGGACAACTATAATTTGGATACTTTTATGTATACTGGAGATTTTACAATGAAGGTAACCAGTTTCTCAGTTGGGGTGTGGAAGAGTTATGATCACTACATGGAATAGCTTCTCATGTAAGCGGTAGCAGCTTATACCATAATAGAATTTAAGAGACAACTATAATTTTTAAGAACTCTGCTACTCTGGAATCAGACTGTTTTAAACTACTCAAAATCAGCTGTTTTGGGAGATCAGAAAACTGACCTAAGTGACAGCGTAACTGAGTTGTACAAGGGAAGCTTGTGACTTAAAGAAGCAGTTAGGGGTCTGGGGAATGGGCTTTATAAGTGTGGAACTTTGCCCCATAGCTATGACCACTCTCTTGTTTGCCCTGCAGAGATCTGTGATATGTAGGGCTGGGAGGAATTGTCCTTTGGACTTTCTGGGAGATTTGTAATTTCCATTGAACACCATGGTTAGCGTATTTTCTTACACAGGGCTTCTATAGAGAAGGTGCCAATGTTGCTTCCTCCCCAAGGAGCACAGAGTGAGGCACTGACATTATCCAGCCCTGTGGATCATGAATATTTGCAGGTTGAATGGAGAAGAAATGGAAATTACAAAGCATGGAATTTTTAAGCTATAGGAAATCAGTCCCCTTAGCTGTCAGACAAATATCTTTGGTTATATAGTCTACTTCCCTGACCTTTTAGTGCACCTTTAAACCATGGGCTTCATTTCCTGCACTGTGGTCCCAATAGACAGTCAAGCTTTGAAAATGTGACACTTACTACTTATGAGGACTGTGCACACAGCCCATGAAACTTCAACTGCAAAACTTAAGTCTTGCAGTTTAAGTTCATCACACATCATCTAGACAGCTGACTCCAAATCATCTCTCAGGATGGTCACCTGGGGGCGCAAGGGGCACAATATAGCTTCAGCTAGTTTGGCAGGTTTGTTCCCACAGGGGCAATGCTGCAGCATTTCTGAGTTTAGAGAGGGACATGGGCACAAAAGTGTAGCAATTTTGCAGCAAACCTTCTGCACCTGGTGGACCTTCTGCAGAAAGAAAAAGGTGAGAAATTTTGGAGCATAACAAGTGCACTTAGGGAGGAAAATGACCCTTCCAAAAATTCCCATTAATTTTAAATAGTCATATCTTGTGTTATTGAGGGAAGCAGGGACCATCATTTCATTATTTATAGTAAAGGCATCAAAGTACCTTGTATAATAAAAAAATAATTAAAACATATCGATCCTGAAAGGCTGTAAGGAAACTGATCTTGCACTGGGAGTGAAGAGACAGGAGACTTGGAGCACACCTGATCCTCAGCAGCAGAGAGTTGCAGATCGCAGAAGCAGCACCCGCGAAAGGCCCTGTCCCCCAAAATTGAATGGCAAATTGTAGGCTCCACCAGCAGGGCACTGTGCTGCACTCTGAGGACCATAGGCAGTAATCACACTCTGCATAGCACCAGGCCTCAGTACTCGCAGTCTCAGCTTAAGCACAAAGTATTATAAGCAGTAGCCGCCAACTTGCACCTCACTCGAAAGACCACTGGAAGCTAATGCAGCGTGCACAGAATGGGTGGCAATGACATGCTCAAATTTAGAGGTACCTCTCAACATCTGCACAGATGCATTCCGTACCATTTGAAGTCTCTGCATGAGGCACAAGGGAAGGTTTACATAGAGAGCATTCCTATAGTTCAACCACGTCAACACAAAGGCATGAGCTAAGGATTCCAGTTCTATGGAAGAGACGAAAGGACATAAACCCTGGATAATTTGCAGCTGATAAAAGCCACAACCTGAGCTTGCATACTCAGTCTACTGTCAAAGAGTACTATGAGATTGTGAACTACTGGGACAGGTTAGGACTGACTCCATTAATCAATAGTATAGGAGCCCCCCCCCCCGTTCCCCACCTTAGTCTACTTTCCTACAGTCATCACCTCAAACTTATAAAATAAGGAAATACTTCAGCCCTCTATAAGTCACATACAAGCTATATATCTATGTACTGATGCAGCCACCAGCTATCTGCTATTACAGACAAATAAACTAGAAAAGGAAAATGATGCTGGAGGCTCTTCAAAATTGACACAAATATTATGTTATCTATAATAATAATAATAATTAGTAATTATGTAACACCTTTCTCCCAGTGGGACTCAAAGCGCTTTCAGCGCACGCTCTCGGAACGAACCAAATCGGCAGCTGAAATAACAGATGTTATTATTACCCAATCATTTTATCAACCTCGGGAGGATGAAGGGCAGAGTTGACCCTGCCGGGATTTGAACCTTGAGGTTTGAACAGGCGCCATAGTCAGGGAATTTACCACTGAGGTATCTCACTGTACATGGTGAATAATATAAACAATATATCACAGGCAATAAACAATTACTATAGTTCTCCAAACTATTTCCAAGTTCAAAGTTCTCTTATCCGATCAATTAGATACTTCTTATATTTGTTAAGTTCTCAAAATGTACTGGAAACTCCAGCAAGGTTCCAAATTCCAATTTCAGATATAATTATTTCTTCCTTCGCCAGGATATATTGATCTTGTCTGTCCATCAACATGTAAAAGGAGATGATATAACCTCAGTATATAGTATATGCAATGAAATATAGAACATTTCTCCACTTACATGTAAGTTATATGCAGTCTGTTTTCACCCTCTCAATGGAGTCCCTCTAGTCAATATTTGTAGTGTTGTTCACACCATCAATCATGAAAAGAAGGAAACAATTTCTTTCAGATTTATATATTGTTACCAGAAACAGTGTAACATCTGCATTTACGTGTAAGCTGCCCTGATCCTTCTTCCACTGTGTTCTCAAGGAATCCTCTCCACTGGTTAACCGGGCTTGACACAGAAGAGGCAGAGGAACGATGTACTCTGTCCCTGTATGATTACTGGCCTCTCAGCTGTCTCCGTTTCTCCAGGGACCCGATCAAAATATTGGGAGCAATTAGTTTAGAACTCCAGTCTCATATTGAAAAAGAATCATTTATTCAAAAATATAATAAAGTTAAAACAAACAGAAAGCTTATTGAGCTCCCTGCAGTGAACAAACACAATCAACGTGTCAACACTAATCGTTAGGACGTCCCGCTTCTCCAAACGTTTCAAAACAGCCCCAAATTCAACACGGCCAGTATGAATAGGGGTTAAGTGTGGCAAGTAGTATTGTGCCCTGGTTTTAGGAAAGCTTTTATCAAAGCTCATTTAGGTGCAGCACCAGAGTGCAGCTCTATAGCTTATTGAAGTTGACTTTGCACAGTGCCAGCACTGTATAAAAAGTATATGAAAGAGTAATACAAGATCCCTAGTATAGTTTGCTGATATCTAACACTTTCTATGTTTTTTCTTTGTAGGCACCTGGGAACACTAGGCCACAGTACCACACCACACAGGGAGCCTCCACCTTTCTTCCCCTTCATCAGGGAGCATATACTGGGCGACCTCAGCAGGTAACACTTGTAAGTGTTCATAATTCTGCCTCAGCAACAGGTTTATGGACACCACCTGCTTTTCACTCTTTGTGATAGTCAAAAAAGCAGTTACAGTACTCTCTGTGGCTTTTTAGGGACCAAAGGGCTATATTCAATAAGCTAAAGAGGTCAGTCAGGTGGTTTGGATGACCACAGTACAATCTGTTTTCTTCACAGCATTCTGCCCCCTTCAAGCTGTGCCTAATGTGTCAGCAGTTGGTACATCCACCTGATCTGCAGCCCATGTCTTGTGCCCATGCCATGCACCGAGAGGTAAGATGAAAATCTACGCTACTAGGTGGTTTTGTGATGATGAGGCTGATTTATTTTGAAGACCATGAGGGAGACGCACTAAGGTTTATATAATGGCAGATGTTTTGAGGAATGTGATGAGTTCACTTCTCCTTCATCAGTACTGTAATCTGAGGACTGCATAGAAAGCAATGGAAAAGTCCTTAATTTGCCTTTCTCAGGGAGGCAAATGTGTTTTTGTGAATTCCAACAGCATCACCATCTATTGGAACTTAGTGCATATTATGAATAGTCCCATTAAGTCAAAGTGCAAATTAGCCTTTGGCAAAGGAGACACTGAAACATCTTACATGTGCAGAAGGCATTTGCGCTGTAGGTGTGTTAGACGTGTAATAATAGGGATCAGATGGCGAAGACAGAATAGTGCATATCACAACATGGGTTTGAGACCTTGCCACAATATCGACAAACAGGACATTTATAGGTCCCTCTGAGTGCTGCAGAGCGATCCAGCACATTGAGTTGAAATGTGTTGCATACCTGTCACTCAAAGGTTTACTGCATCTCTCCCAGAGTGATTATGGAGGGAAGCAAAAGCACCATAGGGACAAGTACACATTTTTAGACAATCCTATTTATTTGAATGTGGTTTTAACCTTTTGGATACTAGAGAGGTCTTCGATACATTGCTTCATACCGCAGTAGAGACCTCTCTAGCATTCATATGGCTAAAAGCCCATTTACATCAATGTGAAGTTTTATTTGTCCCCAGTGGTGCAGTTGGTTTGCCTATTAATTACTTCAGTTCTTATTACATCAGTCTGTGTGTATATTTTATAACTGTTAGTTTAAAGTGTGGGGTTTTCACCTAATGAGTGAGGTCTGTGTTTGTTTGCTTAAGATTATATCTAACAAGTATGGTTCTGTGTGTGTCTTCATAATATATACATTTCACTGGTCAGTTTGTATCTGTATAAGAGCGTTCCTCTAATGTCCACTTGGGGTGACATGGTGTACATTTCTGCTCATTTGGAGCAGGACATTTCATAGAAAATCTGTTAACTCCTCCAGTCCTCTAATTTACCTCTCCGCACCCCTTGCAGCTCATGTGCAACCCACCTTCCTTATTCATCATTTCTCACATTGTGGTGGGAACACTCTGTTACACATTAGGAATTCTGTTCAGAGTTTCAAGTGGTTTAGTTTCTTCTATCCTGTCCTCTATTCATTTTATTGTCATTTTTTCTCAGAAGACAATAGCATGGCTCCAGGAACCTAAATTCTATTTATTTATTTTGCATACATTTCTTTCTATGATGACTTGTGTTAGGAGTAGGTGATTAGACTAAAGAGTTCTTGTCTATATCTTTAATGATGTCTCACAGTTGATCAGGGAAGACAACTGTCTTTCTTTGCAGTCAGGTGTGCCCATTTTCTGTGGAAGGATTATGGTGCAGCATTACAGAAGCTAAAGAGGTGCCATTCTGGATTAAAACAGTTGTGTATCGTATGACAGTGGTTTCCAACACTATCCTCAGGGGCACCTAACATGCCAAGTTTTTAGTATTTCCCTGCTTTTGCATAGGTGTGTTAATTAAATTAGTCTCTTAAGTCAACTGTACTCAAGCAGGGAAATCCTAAAGATGTGGCCTGTTAGGGGTCCCTGAGGATAGGTTTTGGAACCACTGCAATAGGGAGTAAATAAAAAAAATCCCATTGATTTAAATCATATAATTTTATATTTACAGATTCTTTTCTGTCTGGTTTACATATAGTAAAGCCAATAGTAAAAAACAGAAAGTGGGAATGATCACCCTGTGTCCCCCAATGAACTAGAGAGAAAAAGTATTATCTTACATTAACTTGGGCAGAGACCAATCAAAAGCAGTTTCTCTTTAATGGAGAGGAGGGGATAATGACTGAAAAAGCTTTGACACAGTACTGTTTTCCTAGAGGATGGAAGCATGAGCTGTGCATAACGAAAGACCTATACAAAGCAGCAAGTATGCATAAGACAGACATAATATATCAGGGATACAGTAGTACTAAAAAGTAGACTGATCTTGAAAGAAGCAAGTAAGACTCTCAAACCAAAATCAGTGCTAACGGTAGACTGGAACAAAATCATTGAAGGGCTCCAACAGTGAATATAAAAGAAGAAAAATGTCCTACCTAGCAAAAGACTAAGGTACTTTCTCTTATGTCCAGTGTGGAATACCAGAACCATGGGGGTAAGCTCCCCTCCTCCAAAGGGCAGGGCACTTCAAAAAAGGCAGCCCCATATCTAAGGGAAAAAATAACAAGTCAAAAAACTAAAAAAAAAACAATGCCAGCTTGACTTTTTGATCAGGCAGGTGACTTGAAACTGTGGGGCAGGGGGTAAAACTGGAAGGGAAGAAGGGAGTCTCCGCCACAAAGACCTGCCTTTTTTGAAGTGCCCTGCCTTCTGGAGGCGGGGACTTTACCCCATAGTTCCTGTGTTCCACATTGGACATAAGAGAAAAAAGGTTTCTAATACATAAAAGGATAGTTTCCCAATGCAGGAACAACTGCAGAATCAGTATAACCATAAAGAAAATTTCCAACATAGGAGCAACTGTCAAGCATAAAAAAATATGTTCCCAATACAGGGACTACTGCAAGAAACAAGTAGATTACTGTCATAGGAACTATTGAATAATATTAGAATAGGTAACCAATGTCGGAAAAAAAGCTGTACAATAGGTTCCCAGTGCAAGAAAAATGCTGCAGAATATAACAGTAGTTTCCAATACAGGCGCAATGCTAAACATAAATACAAGTTCTGTGTAAACAGAGAGTTCTAATGAACAGACTACTGCAAAGCATAAATACAGGTTAATAATAGGAGCTACAGCTAAACAGAAATATAGGTTCATCAAAGGAGCATCCACAACAGAGCAGAAAGCATAGGTCCTTATTAAGGGAATGACATAAGTATACTTGTAGTTCCCAAGGCCAAAAGATATATCAGAATACCATTGCAGGATTAAGGCAATGCTTAAATGTCTCCATGAGAGTGAAAGGGATAGTAATACTTAGTTTTAACTTTATTTTATTTTGTAGACATTAAAAAAACATGAAGAATGATATAAGTCTTATCTCTCAAACCTTTATGGTTTAAGAGATATTCACAAGCAAAGTGTCCCCCTCCCGCCCCTTTTACTGATGTAACACTGCTCAGCCAAAGCAGAAGGGAGGTGCCCAGGTAGATTGCAGAGAGGGACAATCTTCAATTAAGATAAGGGGAAAAACCTGAAAAGCTTGTCAAGGGGGGCAGGGCTTTCATTGTTTTTATAGGAATAAGAGTGTCCCCTTCTGTTATCTGTCTGGTCTATAGACTGCATTCCACATCTGAGAAGAGATGGCTTACACTAGGTAGAAGGGGTGGGAGGGGGAAACTTTGCTTGTCAATATCTCTTAAACTATAAAGGTTTGAGATATAAGACTTATATCATTCTTCATGTTTTTTTAATGCCTACACAATAAAATAAAGTTAAAACGAAATATTACTATCCCTTGAAGTACTGCAAAATATAAATATAGTGTTCCATAAAAGACTCTTGAGAATCTGATCTATAGGTTCCCTATATGGAAACTATAGTAGATCATAAACACAGTGTCTCATTAATCATAATACATAAAATATATATACCAAGGCTACTGGAGCATACAACCCCAGAAATGTATGCAGTCGAGGGGTTAATAACCTGCAACCGGGCCAACAACAATTCTATGTGGCAATGCCACAATAAAATTATTCTGCTAAGTGGAAAGTAAAGATGGATTGAATACACCTTTTAATATAAAAGAAGACATCCCTGGGTTCAGTGGTAAGAAGCTGTGTAGATGCACAGGAAACCAAGTGTAAAACTGTATCACCTTGGACTCCAACAAAAGTGCATCCATGCAGTCTGTACTGGAGTCACTCTAGAACTCCTGCTCTTGGAGACCAAGCCTCCACTTCACCAAGTCTAATAAAAGTAAAACGGCCTGAGACATGACCTCCATAGGTTTTCAGCTCTGCAGAGTCTAGGATATCCCTCATCTCCTTCTTCTTTGAATAGGTGAAAGGGTACTATGTTGAGTATGTGCTGGTTGCCCTGCTGCTGTAGGTGTCGTTTGGCTCATGTCTGGAGGCAAAAGTGGAGGAGAATAAGTGGACATCTTGTAGGGAGTAGACTGCTGAGAGCTCAGAGAATGCTCCTGTCAGTCATCATGTGTCAGTGTCTAAACACTGGCCAATGATCCCTACAAAAATGTCTATCAGTCATTAAAAGGGGAGCTCTTGAGTGGCTCAGTCCCAAACATCCCACTGAGCAGGACACAAACGGCTCAGCCCCAAACCGCTGAGCAGGACACAAACAAATCTAAAGGGCAGGCAGAGATGCTGAGTGGGTGGGGGGAGACAGTAGGAGGAGTAAGAACCTTTTCTATTTTTTTTTTTCTGTTCCCTGTTCCCCAGCAGGGGAAGCTCTGTATGCTCAACCCCATGGTTCCTGTGTCCCCCAAGTGGACATAAGGAGGCTTTTAATCTTTTGAATAATATTTTTTTTTATAGTAAAATTCACCCCCCACTTAAAGGGGCATCAAAATAATGAATACTAGAGAGTTCTCCAATGCATAGAAGACTCAAATAAATTGCAGTGTTTGGGTCTGGATGCTAAAATAGTAAAATGGATAAGGCAATGGTTGAGTGACAGGAGACAGAGGGTGGTAGTCAATGGAGAATATTCATACGAAAGGAGTGTTACTAATGGAGTACCTCAGGGATCTGTACTGGGACCCATTCTTTTTAATATTTTTATTAGTGATATTGCAAAAGGTCTTCAAGGAAAGGTATGCCTTTTTGCAGATGATACCAAGATCTCTAATGACTTAAATGTAGGCATGCAATGTAATAAAGAGGTGGGGAATGCGAGCAAGGTACTGGGTTGTATAGCTAGGGGCATTAGTATCACAAAAAGGGAAGTGGTCATGCCACTCTACAGATCTCTAGTTAGACCTCACCTAGAGTATTGTGTACAGTACTGGAGACCCCATCTCCAGAAGGATATAGAAATTCAAAGAAGGGCTACTAAAATGGTGATGGTTTACAGGAAAAGAAATATCAGGATAGACTAAAGGATCTGAACATGTATAGCTCAGAGGAGAGTAGAGAGAGAGGGGATATGATTGAAACATTCAAATACATGAAGGGATTCAACAAAGTGCAGGATGGAAGTATATATCAAAGGAGTAAAAATGTTAGGACAAGAGGCCATAGTCTAAAATAGAGAGACACAGGTTTAAATGTAATGTAAGAAAGTTTGACTTCACTGAGAGGGTAGTAGATAAGTGGAATAGCCTACCAGCAGAAGTGGTAGAAGTTAATACAGTGACAGAATTTAAGCATGCATGGGATAGGCATAAGGCTGTCCTTAACTTAAGAAAAGACCAAGGACCAAAAAAGGTTTGAAGTTTTTACTGTAGGAAAATGGGCAGACTAGATGGGCTGAAATGGTTCTTATCTGCAGTCAAATTCTATGTTTCTATTATGGTAGACACTTTTTTTCTGAGTTTCCCTGCCTCTTATTGTGAGGAGCTTTGCCCTATGGTTCCTGTGTTACCAAATGGATGAAAGAAAAAACAGTTAATCAGAAAATCCCATTCTTTAGCCTGTGTGTGTGTGTGTGTGCGTGCATGCGTGCGTGCGCGCGCGTGCGTAAGATTATATATAACTTGTGTGTGTGTAAGATTATATATAACTAGTAGGGGTCTGCTTATCTGTATAACGGTATTTGATGTGGGTCTATATACTCTCCCTATATATAAAGTGTTGGTGTGTGCATCTGTATAACAGCTTTGCTTTGTTACTACATTTTATTAAAGGGAATGGGTCTGTGTGCTCAAGTTATTTCCTCTGTGATTACTCATCCTCCCTATCTCCTCTCTACTTGTCTCCTCAGTGTATTAGGTTCTGGGCCCAAACCAACCAAAAGGATTCCTGTCCCTTTTGCCCAAGCCACCGATAACTCCAGCATCCACATCCTGCTGAAATGGATAATGTGTCTCCTTAAGATCATGTCGGATGCCTTTCTAAATGCTGTCTACTATGCACAAAATTGAATAGCTACTATAATAAAGTTTTTTTACAGTTCTGCGTGGTGTTTAGTGTCTTATAAATCTGCTGGATAATGAATGCCTATCTGGAAAGTTTTCTTTGTGTTTGCAGAGATTATGCTAAGACTCTGTGCCTGACATATACCCTATACCTGCCTTCCCAACAGCAGCTCCCCCTTAGCATCTGCATCTAGCAGGCCCCCTCAGTTCACCTCTGCACTTGATTCTGACAGCTCCCCTTCTTTCCATCTCCTGTAGGTGTGCCTCTCATTCCCTCTGTTCTGAGTAACTGCCTTTCATAGCCCCCCTCACAGCTATCCTTCCTGTGCCCACCTCCTGCAAATCTCCTATATAAAAGGAAAGAGTAGTTAAAGTGATAGTAATGTTTCACAATAAAAGCAGCTCCAATTAATCTTCATAGTATTTGGGCCATGGAGAGTGTTATTTCAATACTGTCCGAGTTGAAGTTCAAGAGTAATTGAATGATAAAGTATCCCCCTCCCGTCCCTTTTACTGATGTAACACTGCTCACCTCAGAACAGAAAGGTGGTGTCCAGATGGATTGCAGAGAGGGACAATCTTCAATTAACGAAAGGGAAAAACCTGTCGGGGGGTTCATTGTTCTCTCAGTAAGAAGATTGTCACTTGCTGTGAGCTATCTGGTCTTAAGACCAGTTTCCACATCTGAGGGAAGACAGCTTACACTAGGTAAAAGGGGTGGGAGGGGGATACTTTTTCAGTCAATTACTCTTGAACTACAACTCACTCAGTATAGAAATAGCACTCTCCATGGCCCAAATACTATGAAGATTAATTGCAGCTGCTTTTATTTTGAAACATTACTATCCCTTTAACTATCTGACTTTAAATGGCTTACAAGATCCCAAACTGCATGGGTTTGCAGGAGGGAGATCTTGTCAAACTAAGCTCATAGATTTTTTTTGACTAGGTAACTAAAATAATAGACCAAGGTGGGGAGCAGTGGATATAGCTTATCTAGATTTCAGTAAAGCATTTGACATTGTCCCTCATAGAAGACTCATTAATAAATTGCAGTGCTGTCTGGATGTAAAAATAGTTAAATGGATAAGGCAAAGACTGAGTGACAGGAGACAGAGGGTGGTAGTCAACAGAGAATATTCAGAGTGTTACTATTGGGGTACCTCAGGGATCTCTACTGGGGCCCATTCTTCTTAATTTTGTTATTAGTGATATTGCAAAAGGTCATTAAGGTAAGGTATGCCTTTTTGTAGATGATACAAAGATCTGCAATACGGTAGACATTCCTGGGGGTATAAACCAATTGACAAATGATTTAGGTAATTTAGAAGAGTGGACAAGGGTTTGGCAGCTGCAGTTTAATGCTGATAAATGTAAAATAATGCACTTGGGACATAAAAATCCAAAGGAAAAACATAGTAATAAGGGTACTGTGCTGTCAGAGAAAACAGAGGAAAAGGATTTGGAAGTAATTATTTCTAATTACTTAAAGGTAGGCAGGCAATGTAACAAAGTGGTAGGGAATGTAAGCAGGGTGCTGGATTGTAGAGCTAGCGGCATCATTAGCAGAAAAAGGGAAGTGGTCATGCCACTCTACAGATCTCTAGTTAGACCTCACCTAGAGTATTGTGTACAGTACTGGAGACCCCATCTCCAGAAGGATATAGAAATTCAAAGAAGGGCTACTAAAATGGTGATGGTTTACAGGAAAAGAAATATCAGGATAGACTAAAGGATCTGAACATGTATAGCTCAGAGGAGAGTAGACAGAGAGGGGATATGATTGAAACATTCAAATACATGAAGGGATTCAACAAAGTGCAGGATGGAAGTATATATCAAAGGAGTAAAAATGTTAGGACAAGAGGCCATAGTCTAAAATAGAGAGACACAGGTTTAAATGTAATGTAAGAAAGTTTGACTTCACTGAGAGGGTAGTAGATAAGTGGAATAGCCTACCAGCAGAAGTGGTAGAAGTTAATACAGTGACAGAATTTAAGCATGCATGGGATAGGCATAAGGCTGTCCTTAACTTAAGAAAAGACCAAGGACCAAAAAAGGTTTGAAGTTTTTACTGTAGGAAAATGGGCAGACTAGATGGGCTGAAATGGTTCTTATCTGCAGTCAAATTCTATGTTTCTATTATGGTAGACACTTTTTTTCTATGAGTTTCCCTGCCTCTTATTGTGAGGAGCTTTGCCCTATGGTTCCTGTGTTACCAAATGGATGAAAGAAAAAACAGTTAATCAGAAAATCCCATTCTTTAGCCTGTGTGTGTGTGTGCGTGCATGCGTGCGTGCGCGCGCGTGCGTAAGATTATATATAACTTGTGTGTGTGTAAGATTATATATAACTAGTAGGGGTCTGCTTATCTGTATAACGGTATTTGATGTGGGTCTATATACTCTCCCTATATATAAAGTGTTGGTGTGTGCATCTGTATAACAGCTTTGCTTTGTTACTACATTTTATTAAAGGGAATGGGTCTGTGTGCTCAAGTTATTTCCTCTGTGATTACTCATCCTCCCTATCTCCTCTCTACTTGTCTCCTCAGTGTATTAGGTTCTGGGCCCAAACCAACCAAAAGGATTCCTGTCCCTTTTGCCCAAGCCACCGATAACTCCAGCATCCACATCCTGCTGAAATGGATAATGTGTCTCCTTAAGATCATGTCGGATGCCTTTCTAAATGCTGTCTACTATGCACAAAATTGAATAGCTACTATAATAAAGTTTTTTTACAGTTCTGCGTGGTGTTTAGTGTCTTATAAATCTGCTGGATAATGAATGCCTATCTGGAAAGTTTTCTTTGTGTTTGCAGAGATTATGCTAAGACTCTGTGCCTGACATATACCCTATACCTGCCTTCCCAACAGCAGCTCCCCCTTAGCATCTGCATCTAGCAGGCCCCCTCAGTTCACCTCTGCACTTGATTCTGACAGCTCCCCTTCTTTCCATCTCCTGTAGGTGTGCCTCTCATTCCCTCTGTTCTGAGTAACTGCCTTTCATAGCCCCCCTCACAGCTATCCTTCCTGTGCCCACCTCCTGCAAATCTCCTATATAAAAGGAAAGAGTAGTTAAAGTGATAGTAATGTTTCACAATAAAAGCAGCTCCAATTAATCTTCATAGTATTTGGGCCATGGAGAGTGTTATTTCAATACTGTCCGAGTTGAAGTTCAAGAGTAATTGAATGATAAAGTATCCCCCTCCCGTCCCTTTTACTGATGTAACACTGCTCACCTCAGAACAGAAAGGTGGTGTCCAGATGGATTGCAGAGAGGGACAATCTTCAATTAACGAAAGGGAAAAACCTGTCGGGGGGTTCATTGTTCTCTCAGTAAGAAGATTGTCACTTGCTGTGAGCTATCTGGTCTTAAGACCAGTTTCCACATCTGAGGGAAGACAGCTTACACTAGGTAAAAGGGGTGGGAGGGGGATACTTTTTCAGTCAATTACTCTTGAACTACAACTCACTCAGTATAGAAATAGCACTCTCCATGGCCCAAATACTATGAAGATTAATTGCAGCTGCTTTTATTTTGAAACATTACTATCCCTTTAACTATCTGACTTTAAATGGCTTACAAGATCCCAAACTGCATGGGTTTGCAGGAGGGAGATCTTGTCAAACTAAGCTCATAGATTTTTTTTGACTAGGTAACTAAAATAATAGACCAAGGTGGGGAGCAGTGGATATAGCTTATCTAGATTTCAGTAAAGCATTTGACATTGTCCCTCATAGAAGACTCATTAATAAATTGCAGTGCTGTCTGGATGTAAAAATAGTTAAATGGATAAGGCAAAGACTGAGTGACAGGAGACAGAGGGTGGTAGTCAACAGAGAATATTCAGAGTGTTACTATTGGGGTACCTCAGGGATCTCTACTGGGGCCCATTCTTCTTAATTTTGTTATTAGTGATATTGCAAAAGGTCATTAAGGTAAGGTATGCCTTTTTGTAGATGATACAAAGATCTGCAATACGGTAGACATTCCTGGGGGTATAAACCAATTGACAAATGATTTAGGTAATTTAGAAGAGTGGACAAGGGTTTGGCAGCTGCAGTTTAATGCTGATAAATGTAAAATAATGCACTTGGGACATAAAAATCCAAAGGAAAAACATAGTAATAAGGGTACTGTGCTGTCAGAGAAAACAGAGGAAAAGGATTTGGAAGTAATTATTTCTAATTACTTAAAGGTAGGCAGGCAATGTAACAAAGTGGTAGGGAATGTAAGCAGGGTGCTGGATTGTAGAGCTAGCGGCATCATTAGCAGAAAAAGGGAAGTGGTCATGCCACTCTACAGATCTCTAGTTAGACCTCACCTAGAGTATTGTGTACAGTACTGGAGACCCCATCTCCAGAAGGATATAGAAATTCAAAGAAGGGCTACTAAAATGGTGATGGTTTACAGGAAAAGAAATATCAGGATAGACTAAAGGATCTGAACATGTATAGCTCAGAGGAGAGTAGACAGAGAGGGGATATGATTGAAACATTCAAATACATGAAGGGATTCAACAAAGTGCAGGATGGAAGTATATATCAAAGGAGTAAAAATGTTAGGACAAGAGGCCATAGTCTAAAATAGAGAGACACAGGTTTAAATGTAATGTAAGAAAGTTTGACTTCACTGAGAGGGTAGTAGATAAGTGGAATAGCCTACCAGCAGAAGTGGTAGAAGTTAATACAGTGACAGAATTTAAGCATGCATGGGATAGGCATAAGGCTGTCCTTAACTTAAGAAAAGACCAAGGACCAAAAAAGGTTTGAAGTTTTTACTGTAGGAAAATGGGCAGACTAGATGGGCTGAAATGGTTCTTATCTGCAGTCAAATTCTATGTTTCTATTATGGTAGACACTTTTTTTCTATGAGTTTCCCTGCCTCTTATTGTGAGGAGCTTTGCCCTATGGTTCCTGTGTTACCAAATGGATGAAAGAAAAAACAGTTAATCAGAAAATCCCATTCTTTAGCCTGTGTGTGTGTGTGCGTGCATGCGTGCGTGCGCGCGCGTGCGTAAGATTATATATAACTTGTGTGTGTGTAAGATTATATATAACTAGTAGGGGTCTGCTTATCTGTATAACGGTATTTGATGTGGGTCTATATACTCTCCCTATATATAAAGTGTTGGTGTGTGCATCTGTATAACAGCTTTGCTTTGTTACTACATTTTATTAAAGGGAATGGGTCTGTGTGCTCAAGTTATTTCCTCTGTGATTACTCATCCTCCCTATCTCCTCTCTACTTGTCTCCTCAGTGTATTAGGTTCTGGGCCCAAACCAACCAAAAGGATTCCTGTCCCTTTTGCCTAAGCCACCGATAACTCCAGCATCCACATCCTGCTGAAATGGATAATGTGTCTCCTTAAGATCATGTCGGATGCCTTTCTAAATGCTGTCTACTATGCACAAAATTGAATAGCTACTATAATAAAGTTTTTTTACAGTTCTGCGTGGTGTTTAGTGTCTTATAAATCTGCTGGATAATGAATGCCTATCTGGAAAGTTTTCTTTGTGTTTGCAGAGATTATGCTAAGACTCTGTGCCTGACATATACCCTATACCTGCCTTCCCAACAGCAGCTCCCCCTTAGCATCTGCATCTAGCAGGCCCCCTCAGTTCACCTCTGCACTTGATTCTGACAGCTCCCCTTCTTTCCATCTCCTGTAGGTGTGCCTCTCATTCCCTCTGTTCTGAGTAACTGCCTTTCATAGCCCCCCTCACAGCTATCCTTCCTGTGCCCACCTCCTGCAAATCTCCTATATAAAAGGAAAGAGTAGTTAAAGTGATAGTAATGTTTCACAATAAAAGCAGCTCCAATTAATCTTCATAGTATTTGGGCCATGGAGAGTGTTATTTCAATACTGTCCGAGTTGAAGTTCAAGAGTAATTGAATGATAAAGTATCCCCCTCCCGTCCCTTTTACTGATGTAACACTGCTCACCTCAGAACAGAAAGGTGGTGTCCAGATGGATTGCAGAGAGGGACAATCTTCAATTAACGAAAGGGAAAAACCTGTCGGGGGGTTCATTGTTCTCTCAGTAAGAAGATTGTCACTTGCTGTGAGCTATCTGGTCTTAAGACCAGTTTCCACATCTGAGGGAAGACAGCTTACACTAGGTAAAAGGGGTGGGAGGGGGATACTTTTTCAGTCAATTACTCTTGAACTACAACTCACTCAGTATAGAAATAGCACTCTCCATGGCCCAAATACTATGAAGATTAATTGCAGCTGCTTTTATTTTGAAACATTACTATCCCTTTAACTATCTGACTTTAAATGGCTTACAAGATCCCAAACTGCATGGGTTTGCAGGAGGGAGATCTTGTCAAACTAAGCTCATAGATTTTTTTTGACTAGGTAACTAAAATAATAGACCAAGGTGGGGAGCAGTGGATATAGCTTATCTAGATTTCAGTAAAGCATTTGACATTGTCCCTCATAGAAGACTCATTAATAAATTGCAGTGCTGTCTGGATGTAAAAATAGTTAAATGGATAAGGCAAAGACTGAGTGACAGGAGACAGAGGGTGGTAGTCAACAGAGAATATTCAGAGTGTTACTATTGGGGTACCTCAGGGATCTCTACTGGGGCCCATTCTTCTTAATTTTGTTATTAGTGATATTGCAAAAGGTCATTAAGGTAAGGTATGCCTTTTTGTAGATGATACAAAGATCTGCAATACGGTAGACATTCCTGGGGGTATAAACCAATTGACAAATGATTTAGGTAATTTAGAAGAGTGGACAAGGGTTTGGCAGCTGCAGTTTAATGCTGATAAATGTAAAATAATGCACTTGGGACATAAAAATCCAAAGGAAAAACATAGTAATAAGGGTACTGTGCTGTCAGAGAAAACAGAGGAAAAGGATTTGGAAGTAATTATTTCTAATTACTTAAAGGTAGGCAGGCAATGTAACAAAGTGGTAGGGAATGTAAGCAGGGTGCTGGATTGTAGAGCTAGCGGCATCATTAGCAGAAAAAGGGAAGTGGTCATGCCACTCTACAGATCTCTAGTTAGACCTCACCTAGAGTATTGTCGACAGTACTGGAGACCCCATCTCCAGAAGGATATAGATACTCTAGAGAAAAATCAGAGAAGGGCTACTAAAATGGTGACTGGTCTACAGGAAAAGAAATATCAGGATAGACTAAAGGATCTGAACATGTATAGCTTGGAGAAGAAAGAGAGGGGATACGATAGAAACATTAAAACACATTAAGGAATTCAACAAAGTTCAGGAGGGAAGTACATTTCAAAGGAGTAAAAATGTTAGGAGAAGAGGCCATAGACAAACTAGAGGGACAGAGGTTTAAACTTAATCTAAGAAAGTTTTACTTCACCAAGATGGTAATAGATAAATGGAATAGCCTACCAACAGAAGTGTTAGAAGTTAATACGTGGGATTGGCATACGGCTGTCCTGAACAGAAGACCAAGGACCAAATAAGGTTTAAGGTTTTTACAGTAGGAAAATGGGGAGACTAGATGGGCTGAATGGTTCTTATCTGCTGTCAAATTCTATCCTTCTACCATCTCCTTCTGCTCCTCCTCCCTTAAATCTGTAGTTCACAGCACCCCATGCCTCTCCTTTGAGTTTGCCTCCCAGTTTTTCTTCCCATATGTCCATGCTTGTCCCTCCCACAGATCCCCTTCCTGACTCACCTCCCTATGCCTTCCTCTCACATTCATTCACACGCACAGAGCTCCCATTCTCTATGCCTCACAGTTTCCTTCCTGCAGCTCCCCTGTGCATGTTGGCTCCTCCCAAATATAGAAAACTCTTAATGTTCCCGTCATAAGCTGTTTTTCCTAAACTCCTTCTCTCTTAATAATTGTTAGTAAGTTCTCAGTATAAGTATATTCATTCTTCTCGATACCATTTCTTTCCACTTGTTATACTAATAAATTGACCCCCACACATCACTGCAATCACTTTAATACCATAATCAACGTGATAAATACATGAGATCACTGACTGAGACCCTCCCCTTTATCACTGCCTTGCAATAAACTGATCATGAGCCTTAAAGGAACACTAACACCTAAAAAAATGATCCGGGGATATATACACTTAAATAAACCATACTTCATGGTAGTATCAGTAACCTTTCTCTATTTACTTTCTGAGGCCTAAAATCTAGTCTTACATATAAATATATGTTGTGTGCGGGCAGTCATTCCTGCCTTTTCCAGTGCTCCAAGTACTATAGCAGCTGCAAATGGGCCAAGATAACAAAATAGCCGGAGTACAAGAGCAATGGGCACTAATTACAAAAATTCACTGTCCTTTATCTCTCATTACAAACATCACAAAGAAAAATGCTTTGTGAACAAGACTGTTTCCACATTCCTTAACTCTTTGAGTGCCAGAGGGGTACGCAATGGCACTCAAAGGGTTAAAAAGCAGGTTTAGGATTATTTTTAGGGATATAACACAGAATTAGTGTTTACATATACTATATGTTAGTGGATTATATTTTAAAGTTTTACCAACCAATTTCATATTTATGTGTTAGTTTTCCTTGAAGATTTTTCTCCATTTACTGGTTGAAGAAACCTCAGTTCAGAATATTCCATCAGATAGTAGTTGCTTGTACAGCTGTTCTTGTCCTACTTGCTGAAAAAAATCTATTTAATTCTTGGTTGTAACATACTCCTACCTAGATACAGTAAGTCACCAATGCTTATTCCAGTGTCCTTCAAATTTGTGTTGCCTATACATATAATGTACATTTTTTCCCTGACTTAAAAGGACAAAGGCATTAACTTTGACACATAAAGAACATAAGACAAAACAGATCAGAAAGAAAGCTACAGAGTTTTGTAGTTTTAGAAACCCCTGCTGTTAGGTTTCAGAACATTTCCTTTTTTAACTACAATATGGTTCTCATAAAGGGCAGCTACCATTTTTAAATTCAATATGAAGTGGCAAACTAGTAATCGGTGTTGGTGTGTGGTGATTTGGGAGTAAAAAGGTGCTGTCCAACGTCTTCAAAAGCAATAGTTTTTTTCTGAGGGCCAAATATAGTGACTGGGTCCAGCACCTGACTCTCCAAGCAGCTTTTTGGCCAACTCTTAGACAGACCAGTGTGCCACTATACAGAGTCCGTAGCTATGTTTGTACTGGCATGTTATGAAAATTCACCACCCATCTACTTTGATTCAACCTGATTTTCAGCTAGATAAATAGATAGTTAACTCCTTATACAGTCTGATAATCACTGCTATTTTCTTTTTTCTCTTGTGTCTCTGATGGATACAGGAATCATGGGGTATAAAGAGTTCCTCCTGCCAAGAGGAAGAGCACTGGGTGGGCTCAGGTGTAGGGAAAAGATGCTTACACTTCTGTTCTGAGAGAGGACACTCAAGGGGTCCCCCCACCTTCAAGGCGGCCAATGGAAGTAACAGCTAGAGAGTCACCCTGCTATTCATTAAAATGGAAGGACTACTACATTTCCCATGAGGCCCAGTTTCTTTTCCCCTGGGCCTTGGGAAAGGACAGGTGCTATACCTTTTCACTTCCTTTCTCCTGCTGATCTGGCTGCGATCTCTTTTGTCTCTCCAACTTCAGGAACAACTACAACTCACCATGAGAACTCTGCAACAACACGACTGGATTTCACAAATCTCACCTCGTCCTGCACACTGACTAATGTTTCTGGGTCTGATCTTTGACACAGCTCTCCAGAGAACCTTCTCGCCATCACAAGAAGGCAGGACTACAAGCAAGTGTCTGACATGTTGATCAATCAATACCTTGAGTCAGAGAATGTAGCCATCTGGTGGGGACCATGGTCTCCACAACAGATATAGTACCCTTCGCACAGTTCCATCTACGACCATTGCAGTTGAACCTGCATCACTCTTTCAGGAAGGAACCCTGTCATAACCATCACAAGGTTATTCTGTCTCGGTCCACCCAACAGTCTTTCCAGTGGTGGCTCTTGGTTCCCAATTGGAAGGTGGTGACAACAGATGCCAATCTGTTTGGCTGGTAAGAGGTGTGTGCCCGTTACTCCATTCAGGGCCACCAGACTGTCACCGAGGTTATTCTTTCAATCAACATTTTGGATCTATGAACCACCTTCCACTCTCTGCCTAGAGCATGCTCTTCAATGGTGTACCGATTAGGATTCAAGCTCACAATGGCACAGCAGTGGCTTACATCAACCATCAGGGAGGCACCAAGAGCAGCGCTGCTTGGGCAGAAAAAAAATAATTTTTTTGGGTGGTAGCTCACATTTCAGCTCTGTCACTCGTCTATATCCTGAAAGTAGACAATTGGGAAGTAGGCTTTCTCAGCAGACAGACCATCGATCCAGGAGAATGGGAACTGAAACATGAAATCTTTCTTCAACTTGTGGGGAATGGTTAAGATAAATCTGAGGCCTCCCGCTTTAACACAAAACTTCCAGAATTTTGTGCAAGGGTAAGAGACCTAAAGGCAGGGGCAGTAGATGCCTTGACAGTTCCCTGAAGGTACACTCTGGTCTGTCTTTCCTCCACTGTCCATCATTCCCAAGGTGATCGCCAAAATCAAAAGAAACAGAGTTCAGACTCTGCTCATTGCTTTGTCCTGTCCAAGAAGAGCTTGGCTTCATCAACTGTTTGACATTTCAACAGAAGAACCTTGGCATATTCCACTGGTGTCAGGCTTGTTTATCATCCCAACTTGGGCAATCTCGCTCTAATGTCATGAAACTTGAGGTCAGAATTTTGAAGAGCAAAGGGCTCAGTAGTCTAGACTATGCTGCAATCACGCAAGTATGTCTGTACTAAAATCTACCATTGCATATGCAAATGTCCCTCTGTTCTGGACTTTTTACAAGCTGGACTTGAAAAAGGACTATGTATCAGCTTCCACAAAGTTTCTGCTTTATCTGTTCTATTTTAAAGGGACAGAAATACTTTGTTTTAACTTTATTTTATTTTGTAGGCATTAAAAAAATATGAAGAACGATATAAGTCTTATCTCTCAAACCTTTATGGTTTAAGAGATATTCACAAGCAAAGTTTCCCGTCCCGTCCCTTTTACCTAGTGTAAGCCATCTCTTCTCAGATGTGGAATGCAGTCCATAGACCAGACAGATAACAGCAGGGGACAATCTTCTTACAATGAAAGCCCTGCCCCCCTTGACAAACTTTTCAGGTTTTTCCCTTATCTTAATTGAAGATTGTACCTCTCTGCAGTCTACCTGGGCACCTCCCTTCTGATCTGTCTGAACAGTGTTACATCAGTAAAAGGGGTGGGAGGGGGACACTTTGTCATTGAATTACTCTTGAACTACAACTCTGACAGAATTGAAATAATACTCTCCAAAGTCCAAATACCATGATGATTAATTAGGGCTGCTTTTATGATGAAACATTACTATCCCTTTAAAAAAATGGCACAGATTCCTGAGATTAAAACATTTCTTCAGGAGATAACTCAAATAGTTCCTCCGTATAGGAATTCTGCTTCTCTCTGGAACTTGAATCTAGTCTTGGAAGTACTTCAGTCCTCTCCTTTTGAACCTTTCTATTTTTCTTTCCTCAAGTGTGTGTTTTTTTGGGACTGCTTTGGGATATCCACATGGTCCTTACATCCCACAAGGACTCATAAAGAAAGGGAATTTTTGTATTTTCCAATTCTCTCTTAGTCAATTGAGGGATGCAGAGCATCTCATCTGGAGAGATTTTATTTTAGAATGCCCTGCCTCCCAGAATGAGGAGCTCTATACCCCTTTTTCTCTGCATCCCTCAATGGATTAAGAGAAAATAATTTATCAGTATTAAAAAAACCCTTATTTTCACTTTTTTAGTATTTGTTTCTTTACACTTCTATTGTGAGAGCCCTGGGCTTGGTCACAAGAGCTTTCTGGAATGTATGGGTCCCATCTGCCTGCTACTCTGTCCCTTGGGGGCTAAGCGGGCAGGGGACCTGACAGTCCGTGTTTGGCTCCCAGGGACATGGGATCATTAATTTGGAGATGCACTGTTTATGTTGGTGACTACAATTGCTGACTGGCCTTCTCGCACCTATTACCTTCTCTATCACTGTGTGCCACTGTTGTAAAACTATTGTTCTGCTTTTTAGTGCGGGCCGTGTGGTATGGACATGAGAAACAAATGCCTTTGGTACCTCCTAGGACCTTTGGAGTCTTGTAGTTTACAGGCCACTCTCTCTCAAAACACTCTTCTCACATTCAGGTTGTGGATTGTATCCCTTTCTCCAGTAAGTGTACTGCTGGTGTATTTCCTGGCGGGCAGTAATTTGTCACTTCCCTTTGAGCGAGCGCTCAAGGCATCAACTTGGTTATCTGTTCATAAGTTCACAAAGTTTAAATAAATAAATAAATAAATATATATATGTGTTTGTATCTCAAGATGAACATTTTGGTCACAGAGTTGTTCAAACTGCTGTTTTCTAGTTTTATCTACCTCTCTGTTTTTTGGGACTACTTTGGGACATCTCTATGGTCTCTGCATCCCTCAATTACACAAAAAAAAGAGATTTTTATACTTACCGATTATATCCCTTTCTCTTAGTCCATTGGTGAATGCAAGGCAGTTCCACCCAGATAAAACACATCTTCTCCTCATTATGGGTCTGAATGCCCTCCATTATTTGGATTCTCTATCCTGGTGTCAACGCTTTTCCTTGCTTTGTTAAATTTAAACTAAAATCTAGCTATTGGGTAGAGGATGAGAGGAGTTTCATTTTGGAGAGCCCTGCTTCCCGGTAGGAGAAGTTCTATACCCTATGGTCCCTGCATTCTTTTTTGACTAAGAGCACAGGATATATTAGTAAGTATAAAATCCCCCCTTTGTTTATCTACCACATGACCAGCAAATGATATCAAACACAAGTATGTTTACAGCTGTTCAATATCGAGCTGTTTATTCAGAGAGGGGCTCAAAGATTCTTGTATATATGTTTTAGGGTTCTTTCACACTGACGACAGAGCTATAACAGCCCCCTGCTACAGTTCTGTCATGTGTTCTTTCTCACCTTTCTCTTGCGCTGCTACAACAAGTGAGAATAAGGAAGGGTGTGTCTGAAAGCCAGCGCATGTGAGTGCCAGACAATATTATTGGCTGATGCCCACATGGGTTATCCATTCATTGGAGGTGGTGATGAGCATCTTAGCCCCTACAACGGTAGTGTTAAACGTCTGTAGGCAGCACTGCAGACTGCTGTGCAGACTGGAATTGCGTCATCTTTACATCATTACTGTGTGAACGTAGTAAAGGTGCATTATGCTGGACATTAGTGCATGCGAGGCGATAGTCACTTCTGTGAAGGGCACCACAGTCCAGCACTGTAGCTTTCACAAAGGAAAATATAACTAGAGCAGCATCGCTGCTTCCCAAAACATTTCTCCCATATGGTTTATTGGAAGAAACATTCGCTAAAGCTCTTATTCAGATTTGTTATTTCTGAGTCCATATAAAAGAATACCTGACTTGAGAGAAATGTCTGGAAAGTGAACAAGTGAATCACAAAATAAAGAAATTGTAGGGGATTAACTATACCTTGGTACATACACATTTTTACAATTATTTAAAGTAGTCGGGTGGCATAAATTAATTTAATTTGTTTAAAAATCATGATTAAAGGGACAGTACAGTTACAATGTGCTATAACATGAATATGCACTTGTAAAACTTTACCGTACCTTTAGAAGATCTTTTAGTCACCAGAAAACAATTAGAGGACCACTGAAAATTCAAAATGAAAATACCCAGCTACCTCATTCCATTGAGTATCATTTTATTATATTTCTGAGGTAAAATGTAAAAGGAAAGTTAGAAAAGAGAGACATAATAAAAGGGGTGGGGCCATCTTTATCCCTTACCCTGAAACAGAAAAATCGAGGCATATGCACAGTGCTGTTCTGAGGCAAACCAACTGTGCTATAGAGCAAAAAAATGCAATGTGTTGGAGATGTGTCTAGTATTCAAGGGGCTAAAAGCCCCATGAATATGAACTGACATTTTGGGAAAAAAAATTCCCATGGTGCCACTGGTTTGCCCTAGAATTGCTCTTATTTCTTGATGCATATGGCTCCATGACCATACCAGGGAACTCTAAGTGTTTGACCCAAATTTCAGGGTGAAAGGCCAATTTCTCAGCGTGAAAGAGTCCATTGTTAACTACTATCTCATCTGGGCCAAACTACTGCCCATTTCTAGCAGAAAGACAGAGGGAGATGTCCTGCTCCTCTTCTGTATGTTCAGGCAGTGAAAACTTAATGCAAGTTAAGGGTTTTTTGAGGACCAATAATACCACCTTCTGGTTAGAACAAGCAGGGATAAATCACCTGAAATCTACATTGTGGGGAAATATTGGTAAATATTTTAAAGATCTCACGGTCAGCTCATTTTGAAAGTTCCCAGGTATGTCCACGACATATTGCAATATCACTGTTGCTGCTTATGTGACATAAAATGGGGAAATGTCTTGAAAGATACCAAAACATCTCCATTTCATCTGAAATATGTACAAACTCAACCTGTACAGAACCGCTAAACCATTTATATAACATGTGCCTTAACCCTTTGAGTGCCAGAGGGGTAGCCGTCTGACACTCAAAGTGTTAAAGGGATAGTAAGGATTTTATTAAAATCTGATAGTGTAGCTATTACAGTTATAAACTTATCGATATAAGTCCCATCTCTCAAGCCTTTATGGTTTGAGAGATAGAAGATACAGTTCCCATCCCTCCCCTTTCTCTGTGATGAGCTGTCAGACGGAGATTTGGGTCCCGAGGTCAGATGGAGGCTCTTCAGCAGAGCCGAAATAACGGGATCTAGAACAAATACTTCAATGGAATGGTCTACAAAGTGTGGCTGCAAACCAGACACACTTTGTAAACCGTTCCAATTAAGTATTTGTTTTTAGATCGTGCTATTTCGGCTCTGCTGAAGAGCTGAAGAGCCGCCAGCTGGTCGCACAACCAGAATCTCCGTCTGACAGCTTTACTCATCACAGAGAAAGGGGAGGGACGGGAAATTTTAGCTTCCTATATCTCTCAAACCATAAAGGTTTGAGAGATGGGACTTATATCGCTTACTTTATTATTGTAATAGTTACATTATCAGATTTTAATAAAATTGGATTTTACTATCCTTTTAAGTAAAAAAGCAAAGTGGAGCCATTCTAGATCAACCAGCTGCCCCATAGGGATCAGATAATTTCCCACAATTTCCACTGAACTAATCCTTAGTGTGCTAGAGAGGCATACTGTACAATGTGTTAGATACCTCTCTGGTACTCAAAGGGTTACATGAGGTTTTTAACCCCTCGAATACTATGTCTACAATGTACTGCTCAACAATGCATTGGAGGCGGCATTTGAGGGGTTAAAATACATAATTTAATCCTCTGAGTGCCAGAGCTACCTGGCACTCAAAGGGCTAAATCACTGACAATTGGCTTTTAAAGGCATAGTAAACTTTATGAGAAAATATATATTGTACACTTTTCCTGTTGAGTAAAATAAGGGTACTCCCACGCTGAGAGCTGTATTACAGTTTAATCCTGTGTTTTACATTTGTAATGCCCTTTAGTGGTTAAATAACAATTCGTAATTCTGTTAAATTCTAATGGAGAGCAAAGTCAGTGACATACAGTTGTCCATAGAATGTGATATAAACTGTTGACTCATGCTGTCAGTTAGAACTATCAGGAAGTAAACACACAGTAAATTAATTTCCTGATTATTTGAACTGTTATAAATGTTGAATAAAATTGACAGCGGTGGGAGTGCCTGTGTTTTACTCAGCAGAACCACCTCTATAACATCCAGGTTTTCATAAAAAAAAAGTTTACTGCTCCTTTAAAGTTTGCCGTTAGTCTAAAGGCCGAAGTTATTTCAGGAAAGAAACCAGACTGTATTTTCTATAGAAAACTGAAGGTGTCCTTCCCACAGTTTCTACCCCTAGGTCTTTTCAGTTTTTACTTTACTCAAGTGTTGTTTTTAAAAAGCTTTATATCAAATGCATTCTAGCATTACAGGACTGTGGGAAGTAATTTCAGTTTAGCCAAGAACTGATCAGCTTTAGCACGCCCTACACTTTTTTCAATTAATGGGAGCCTGTAGAGGGATGACAGTAGATAGGATGAATCCTTCACTCAAGACAAGCTGATGTACTTAGATGAACTGGTGCAATTCTGGAGCAAACCAATGCAGAGAAATCAAGTTTCATGTTAATTTATTTTGGGCTTTTAATCCCTTGATTGCTAGAGAAGTCTTGTGTTGGAGACCTCTAGCTTTCAGTGAGTTAAATGCCTTATTTAAATCAAGGGTCATTATAGAAATGTTTATTTGTCCCCTCAGCTGCAGATGGTTTGTTCCAGAGTAGCTCTAGTTTATCTTAATGCATCATCATCAGTGATGAACAACCATAGGCAGCAGAATGAGGTGGTCACACCTATTCAGAATCCGTGTTCCTTCTAATTCAGAGAGTTGAAACCTACAGTCTCCAGCTGTTGTTGGATTACAACCCCCATCATCCTTAGCTGGCTCATGTCCAGCTGAAGTTGATGGAAATTGTAGTGCAATGACAGCTGTAGTCTCACAGGTTGTTCGCCCCAGTTCTGGATTTTATTAGCTCCCTCAACCATAAAATGCAATCCTTTGCTTCTGCTATGGATGACACAATCAAATTCATCCCATGGCTGCTATAGTGACTAAACCAAGAGTAGGCAACGTTTGACTGTCCAGCTGTTGGGGACAGTATCTTTCATGCCTATACAGCTAATGCCTAGTCGGGGATGATGAAAGTTTTAGTCTCTCACTGCTGTATAGCCAAATGTTACCTACTCCTGGACTAAACCTATTTATCATTGTTTCCTTCACCCCCTTTCTTCCTTTTTCATTGTCCCCTATTTCTCCACTCATTTCTCTTTCATGCAGTATTAATTCATTATTACTAGCACAGAGAAAAGACTTCTTAGAAGCAACCATAATAATTATGATCCACAGAATGTTCTATCAATCTTCAGTATGGCTTCATGGGTTTTAAGAGTGATCTGCTTCTTTGTGCACTCACAGTTCCACATATTTTGCATAAAAATGCATTTATTTTTTTTTTTTGCTTTCTTGCGAGAGAATGACTGTAGGTCAGTATATAGTCCATGTCTCCATTGTGGGCCTTCGTTTTTTCTGGCCACCACCCCATTGCATTGATTTGGGCATCAGTATTAGGGTAGGAAGTGGTCACTGAGTGTTGAGAGTTGCCATTGCCCAGGCTCTCAGAGCTACTGTTTCTTGTGTCCACCTACATTGGTCCCCTTGTGAGGGGAGGCAGCAATTGCTCATTTGAGAAGAGAGATGTCATCAGCAAAATCGTCCCTTACATGTTTTAGGCAACGGAAGCAGCGCCACTGAAACAGCATGAGGCAGAGGGGAAGCATGAAAAGGGCACAAACTCCTGCCATAACATAGGCAGTGGTCATCAGTGCTGATTCATCCAGCTGAGGGGTGTTGTAACCGCAATCCTCCAGGTCAGAAGCATAAAAAGGGCCATCCACTGAAGCTGTACGGAAATAGTCATGTACTGCAAAAAAAAAAAAACATCAGAATATTCAGTGTGTTTTCATTAATATTTTAGTTGTGTCATAAATATACAAAGTAAAAATATGGGTCTACTACGGAAATGTCACCCTCTATTTGGCGACCAGCAAAACGGCACATTAAAAATGTTGTCTGTATCAAAAGAGCGACATTCTGATATTGCAGGCTAAATTGTTGCCAAGCAGCCAAGTAGCCTTCATCTGTGCCTTAAAAGCAATGCAATGTGTTTCAGACCCCTCTGGCACTCAAATGGTTATCCTATATAATAATTCGCTAAGAAAGTTTGTCAGATGCCGTCACGCGCAGTAGAGATTGCCTGCGCCGCTGCTGATATGGAGCGGGGCACTCCGAATTCAGACCAAAGTCCTCTCTGCGCACCTTCCTAGGACCAGGGTGGGCTGGTGCATGGCTGATGTGAAGAGAAGCTAATGCTGAGATAGGCTGGGTCAGAATCTCACCTGCATCACAGTCACTCATACCATTAGTCGGAGCAGATTTGCATCACGTAAGCGTGACTGTGATGCGGGCAACATTTTGACCCAGCCTACCTCTGCATTAGCCTCTCATCTCATGGGGCACCCACCGTAATGACAGGAAGTATCAGGAGTTTTATATGCAGCAATATTGTCTGCAGTGTGAATAGGTTCTAATAAGTATTTGCTTTTGCCCCAGAGCTGTAATACTTTTCTTATTATTAAAGAAAACCACATGTACAGATGCATATTATGGGGGACATTTATCAAGTGAAAAGTGGTGCAATTGTGGAGTGAAACAAACCAACCATATTTATCAAAAGTAAAGTTTTATTGAAAGTAGTAAGGTTTATTCTGTTATTAGAATGGTGTATCTGATTTTACCCCCAAAATGTTCAACTTTTGCCTTGATAATTAACCCTTTGCATGTCAGAGGTGTACGGAACACAATGCTTTGCAATGCATTGTGTACCCCTCTGGCCCTCAAAGGGCTAATTGGTCATGTTACATTATACTGTTAACCCCTTTTAAGCTAGAAATATCTCCAATGCATTAGAATACAAGGGTTTAAGCAAACACACACATTCACAGACTGCCCTGCTTTAATACTGTATATTTAGCCGAATGGAGTAGCTGCCTCCATGAACTGCGGCTTTCATCCTTATCAACCTCCTCAACTCTATATTATTTGCTCTGACTCTGAGCCTTGTTTGTCTCTCTCTGTTGTACTCACTGGTATCAGGTGCTTTAAATTCTTTGTAGCCATTCTCTTTTATTCTAGGGTGAAATAACCTGGTTTACTATGAAAATGTCGCCCTCTATTTGTTGACCAACAAAATGGTGCGTTAAAAATAAGGCTACGCGACAATTAATGGGGAACTATCACCCATATATAAGTTTGTCTCATATTTAACTACATATAGCGATTAGCTTGAACATTTGGTTTAATTTCTTATAAAATTCACGGTATGGATAAATTTAATGATTTAAAAATGATCTGGCTCTAGTACATAACCACCTACATTAACTTCTTCCAAACAGGGACACTTGTATTTAATTTACACACCTGGTTCAGCATGGAGCACGTAGTTAAAAAAAAAAAAATATATATATATTTCACTGTCGTCCAATACAGGTTACTGGTACAATGGGAGGCGATCTGCCCCTTTAAGTAGGCAGGAACATTCATCTAAATGTATGCAGGGGGTGGAGCCTCCCCTCCCTCTTAAGCTGTCTTCAGCCAGAATGATTCGTTCCTGCGTGCTGTGCACACCAGGTGGAGAACATCTCTCAATCAACTTTAGTTTTTTTATTGTTTTCTTCAAATATGGAATACCACCATTAGGCGGGTGACCATGGCTGACAATTGCCCTCTCCAAAGTGGCTAGTGCAGCTTCCAGGGATTTTCTGGTGGACCTTATGCCCTGAAGAGGGAACAACTTGAGTCAAGTAGCTTCCCTGCTGGGGATTTTCCTGTGGTTAATTCCCTTTTAACATGGTTACCTGAAGACAGAAGTCCTGCAGAAAGGTGAGCCACCCTTTGAGTGCTGAAGGTCCACTTGTCCCACAGTGTCCCTTCATTGGGCTTGTATTTGGGAGTTCTCATTATGCACTCCAGCACTCATAGGGTGTTTTTCTTCATATTGCCTGTATTTATGCAATGTCTGTGTGTATTCCCTGGGTTTTGGAGCAGTTTATGGGGGTTTTAACCTTTTCCCTGCTATTTCCCTCATTGGGATATTGTTTTATCATGTGTTACATGTGTTTTGTGTGTGTTTGGTAACTTTTTTCTGTCAGGGTAAATTTATTAAAAGTTAATGTTCCGCACCTTTAAGCGCGCTTGTCCCGCATAGACGCCATTGCTCCTTTACTCTCTATGGGTTTACACAGTGTGGGACGTATCTCTGGAACCGCTTGTCTTGACTTCAGAGTGGGCTCATTTTGTTGGTCTTCCCCTGCTCTATCATCCGGTTGCATGATTCGGTGTGTTGGGGGTCTGGGGGGGCTTCGAGCACTGTTTTGGGGTACTTCTGAGAAAAACTACGTTTCCCATGAGTGCTTGTTTCGCGCCTGTTTTCTGATTGGCTCCCGTCGCGGCAGCCATTTTGTGAGTTATTCTCAGCGAGTATACTACGCAGGGACCGAGCCTTCTCACTCTCCTCCGCAGATTAACCCTTCGCTTGCCAGATAAGTTTAATTTTAAGCATTTCTGGGATGAATTTTTAATCTTTCACACTTCAATTGGGTGATTCTTGTCAGTGGAGTATATCTGACGCTGTGAGCATGTCTACTCCACTGGAGTCAGGGGCTAGACCCAAGACTAAGGAGGTTGGGGTGTCAGTTTCCCCCATTGCGTTTTGCTCCTCTTGTCACTCTGGGCTGCCTAGAGAATTTTCTGGTCATTTATGCCCAAAATGTGCAGAAAGCCATGACAGCAACCCAGGGCTTTCCAGTCACGCCATTGAACCAACTTGGGTGAAAGAGTTTAAGGCTGCCACTAGGGATCTTAGATCCACTCTTCAGCTCTTTCCCTCTCAGGTTCAGGGGGCTCTTCAGGTTTGGCAGACCCCCTCCACAGTCAGGACCTCCCTGCCCAAGCCACAGGGGGCTCCTGATATGTCTGATTCTTCTGAGGAAGAACTATTACAGGATTCCGATGCTGAGGCAGGCACTGTTATTGAGTCTACTAGGTCTATTGGTGACCCTTTTGAATGTGACCCTGAACTCTCTGCTGAGGGTTTGATCAGAGCTGTGCTAACCACACTCAACCTTCCTTTGACTCAGGAATCTACTCATGATCCAACTGACGTTTTTCAGAAACCGTCTAAAGCTGTTATATGTTTTCCTACTAATCCTACTCTTGCTCGTTTAGTCTCTGATGTGTGGAGAAATCCTGATAAATCCACTTCTGTATCCAAAAAGTTTGCTAAACTTTACCCTTTCCTGAGACTGAACTGGCTAAATGTGTTCATCCTCCTAAGGTGGATGCCCCAGTTTCTAGGTTATCTAAATCTACTTCCTTAGCTGTATCTGATGCTTCTGCCCTGCAGGATTGGATGGACAAAAAGTTAGAAACTTGTCTTAAGTCTATTTTTGCCTCTATTGGCACTGCCATGCGTCCAACCTTTGCAGTGGCGAGGGTTAACTGGGCCATTGCGGCCTGGACTGAACAGCTTACTGAGGCGGTTCGCCAGGATGTGCCAGTGTCTGAGCAGCTACAGCTTCTGGCTAATATATCAGAAGCTCAAAATTATGTTTCTGACGCTGCTTTTGATGCTGTGTGCATGATGGCAAGGGCCTCCACTTCCTCTGTAGTGGCTAGACGTGCTCTTTGGCTGTAAATTTGGTCCGCTGACACAGCTTCTAAGAAAGCTTTGCTTTCCTTGCCTTTCCAAGGGACTTCACTGTTTGGATCTGAACTTAAGGAGATGATTAGTGAGGCTACTGGTGGTAAAGGTACTCTTTTACCATCAGTCTTCAAAAAGAAATTTCCTGCCAAACGCAATCGGTCCTTTCGTTCCTTCCAAACTGAGACACGCTCTACGTCCCAGGCGGGTCCGTCCTCCGCGCGCTCCTACTCCAAGCCCAAACAGTCCTGGAAGCCCACAGTTGCCCCTAAGGCCAAGACCACCAAGACTGCTTCGGCATGACTCACCGAACCTGGGTCCGCATCCGGCTGTAGGTGGACGTCTCCACATCTTTCGCCGGATTTGGGAGGAGTCAGTGACAGACCCTTGAGTTATTCAGGTGGTATCGGAGGGGTACAGGATCCCTTTCTCTCCCTTCCTTCCTTTCGGTTCCATTTTACTCGTCCTTCTCAGGAACCTACAAAAAGACGTCTGTTTGACGACGCTATTCAGGATCTTTTGGACAATGAGGTCCTGGAATTGGTCCCATCAGGGGACACAGGTTCAGGATTTTATTCCAACCTGTTCGTTGTGGCCAAAAAGGACGGAGGTGCTCGTCCTATTTTGGACCTCAAGGATCTCAATTCCTTTGTTGTGAGTTCCACTATCGTCAAGAATCACTGCATTCTGTGATAGCCGCAATGTCTCCAGGGGAGTTCCTTGCCTCCCTGGACCTTCAAGATGCATATCTTCACATCCCTATTCATCCAGAGAGCAGGCGGTATCTCAGGTTTGCCTGTCACAAAGGCCACTTTTAGTTTTCGGCTCTTCCCTTTGGACTGACTTCAGCTCCTCAGGTTTTTCAGAGTGTCTTGGGAGCTTTGATAGCTGTGCTTCATCAAGATGGTGTCAGAGTGACTCCCTACATGGATGATCTGCTCCTGAAAGCTTCATCTGCGGAGATCCTTCACCAGCAGGTTCAGTTGTGCATCCAGACACTCAATCGCCATGGGTGGATCGTGAATCTGGACAAGTCAGACTTGATCCCATCTCAACAGATCCTTTTCTTGGGTCTCCTGTTCGACACTCAGCAGTGCATGGTGTTTTTACCGGAAGAAGTGGCTCATCAGATTGCTCTCCGTGTATCCAAGATTCTGGAGCTCGAGAGGGTTCCAGTGCCGAAGTTGACTTCTCTGGTGGGGAAATTCATTTCCACAATAGAGGCAGTACCATTTGCCATGGCACACACCAGGGAGCTTCAGAGATTTGTGATCCAGACGTGCAAGAATCATCCAGATCATCTGCATCGGTCAGTCTCTCTACCTCCTCATGTCGAGCTGAGCTTGGAATGGTGGTTGGACCTGTCTCATCTCCTGACAGGGAGGTCTTTTCAGATTTCTTTTTGGACCACAGTCACGACGGATGCCAGCCTCCGGGGTTGGGGAGCAGTGTTGGGTCGTTTCAGTGCTCAGGGGAAATGGGGACTGGAAGAGTCTCTCCTCTCCATCAATGTTCTGGAACTTCGGGCCATCTTTCTAGCCCTGAGACACTGGGAATCACAGCTGGAGGGCTGTCCAGTCAGAGTGGAGTCCGACAACACCACCGCAGTGGCCTACATCAACAGACAAGGTGGCACAAGAAGTCTCACCGCCTGGTTAGAGGTCAAAGCCATCTTATCTTGGGCAGAAGCTCACGTTCCCGTCATTTCAGTGGTACACATTCCAGGCGTAGTCAACATCATGGCAGACTTTCTCAGTCGTCACACAGTCGACAGCGGAGAGTGGGCACTTCATCCAGAGGTGTTTTACCTTCTAACCCAGACGTGGGGGGTACCTGTGGTGGATCTGATGGCTACCAGACACAACAGGAAGGTGCCAGTGTTTTGCTCTCGGTGGAGGGACCCTCTTGATCTAGCAGTGGACGCTTTGTCATACCCTTGGGAGTTCCCACTAGCGTACATCTTCCCTCCTCTCCCTCTGTTGATCAGGTCATCCAGAAGCTGAAGATGGAGCGTTGTCCTGTCATCCTAATCACCCCAAATTGGCCTTGTCAGTCCTGGTATCCGGAACTGCTGGCCATGTCAGTGACGGACCCCTTCCCGCTTCCTGCCCGTCCAGATCTGCTTCTTCAAGGATATCTGTGGCAGGAGGATGTTCAGCATCTCCATTTGACGGCTTGGAGGTTGAATCCTCAATTTTGAAGAAGAAAGGTTTTCCTCTTCAGTGGTGTCTACGATGCTTAGAGCTCGCAAGCCTGTGTCTTCCAAGATCTATCATCGCATATGGTCAACCTTTGTTGCATGGTGTGCTGATAAGGATCTGTCACTTGATTTCCATCTTCCCACGGTCCTGGCCTTTTTGCAGGATGGGGTTGAAAAGGGACTCAGCCTGAGTTCTCTCAAAGTTCAGACTTCTGCTCTGTCTGTATTTTTCCAGGAACGCATTGCCTTTCTTCCTGATGTTAAAGTTTTCTTTCAAGGTGTGGCTCATGTTCGGCCTGCCTTCAAGAGTCCAGCTCCCCAGTGGGACCTCAATTTGGTGCTGGGGGTTCTTCAGAAACCCCCGTTTGAATCCTTGGCTTCTATTCCTTTACGTCTCTTGACATGGAAAATGGCCTTTCTCTTGGCTATTGTTTCAGTTTGCCGGGTAGCAGAGTTACAAGCTCTGTCTTGTAAACCTCCTTACCTGGTGTTCCACAAGGATAAGGTTGTGCTCCGCACTTCCAAGGAGTTTTTACCCAAGGTTGTCTCCGAGTTTCACATCAATCAGGAGATTGTGGTGCCCTCTTTTTGTCCTGACCCTTCCTCTGACAAGGAGAGAGATCTCCATTTGTTGGATGTTGTGCGTTGTCTTAAATTTTATGTTCATCGCACTGAGTCTATCAGGAAATCTGACGCCTTGTTCGTCATTCCTGAGGGGCCTAGGGCAGGGAGACCGGCATCCAAGGTGACTATTGCATCTTGGATAAAATCTACCATTCGTGAAGCCTACTAGTTGCGGAATAAGCACGTTCCCTTCAGGGTTACTGCTCATTCCACCAAATCAGTTGGGGCCTCTTGGGCCTATAAAAATCAGGCGTCTGCTGATCAACTGTACCGGGCGGCCACTTGGTCCTCTGTGCACACTTTCTCAAAGCACTATCGTGTAGATGTACTGGCCTCGGCTGATGCCAGCTTTGGGAGGAAGGTCCTGAAGGCAGTCTTGCCTGTCTAGGTTCTTCTACTTCTGTGGTTCTTAGTGCTTCCTTGCTGTTGAGCCCTGTTGGCTCTAGTTCTGTGTGCTGTGTTAGTTCGAGGGTTCGTTTTTACCCCTGGTTGGTGTCCGTTGACACTTCTGTTATTGGGCTCTCTGATTAATTGGTTCATAGCAGTTCTGGTGACTTTTGGGCCTTGCGCTTGGTCCTTGCCTTCTTCCTGCCTCTGGGAAAGCTCAATGTTTGTACATCCCATTGTACCAGTAACCTGTATTGGACGACAGTGAAAATAGGATTTTAGTCTTACCTGTTAAATCCTTTTCACTTAGTCCATACAGGTTACTGGTCTCCCACCCTGTCAAGGGACCATGCTTGGCTCTCCTGTGGCATTCAGTGGGAGACTTTTGGGGCATGCTCACAGGAGTCTTCCTTTTCCTTCTTATCTCTGGTCAGTTTTAGTGTCTCGAATCATTCTGGCTGGTTCTGGCTGAAGGCAGCTTAAGAGGGAGGGGAGGCTCCACCCCCTGCATACATTTAGATGAATGTTCCTGCCTACTTAAAGGGGCGGATCGCCTCCCATTGTACCAGTAACCTGTATGGACTAAGTGAAAAGGATTTAACAGGTAAGACTAAAATCCTATTTTTTTTAAATTGGAATTTGAAACCAGATTATGTGTGAACCACAGCCTGACTGCTCCATTATTATTTATTGACAGCATATTCTGGAGTGCTGCACACTGGGGCCACAAACAATAACTACAGTGAGGCTCTACTACGAAAGTGGTGGAATCCTTGAGCAAGCCAACAGCATCATAGGGACTATCTAAAAATTTCCAGTTATTTAAATGGGGCTTCTAACCCCTTGAATGCTAGAGAGGTATCTACCCAGAAGAGCTCACAGTCTATTTCCTTTAATGTGCCTCTATGGCACATTAAAATAACAAACACATTTTTAATGTAAACAAGGATGCAACATATGCAGAAGGTTACATTTCTGAATTAAATGGAAAAGGGCATAAAATATATTTGTTCTGTATAATTAATATGGCTAGGTTGCCATATTAATAAAGGACACATGAAATACACTCAATGCCGGGCTGCACTTGTTCCTATGGAATACTGCAGAATGCCATTTTTATAAATGTCCTGCATTAAAGGGGAGATCTGGTCATCTTCATAATAAATATTAATCAATCTGATCACCCTTCATTCTCCTCTAAGGCCATTATGCTCTATATAGGGACAAACAAAAATAACTATTGATAAGAATAGGACTGACCACCCCACTGAATTGCTAGAAAGGTCTCCAGTGGTCTTGAAGACCTCTCCATCATTCAAGGGCTTACAAGTCTCATTTAAAGGGTTAGTAATGTCCAAAAAAAGTTTTTTGCATTTATAAGAGCTTAAAAAGCTGAGCTAAATGCAAAAAAAACATATCTCTCAAACCGCTATGGTTTGAGAGATACTGAAAGTTGAAGATCAACGTCTCTCCTACTGACATCTGTAAAGCTGTCAGCAGGAGATCTGTGCCGGTCGACATGGAGGCTCTTCAGCAGAGTCGCAATAAATAACGAGATTTTTTTGCATTTAGCTCAGCTTTTTAAGCTCTTCTAAATGCAAAAAAAACTTTTTTTTGGACATTACTAACCCTTTAAGCCAATGGGTATTTGGGACATTTTTTTCTGTCGCCATTGGTGCTTTTGGCTTGTACCAAAATTGCTTCTCTTTCTTTTGTGCATAAAGTCCATATATGATAAGGTAAAAAGGTGCAATTCTGGAGCAAACCATTTGCACTGTAGGGGACAGATACAGATTCCTAAAATGCTCTTTGAATAAAATGGGGATTTTGACCACTTGCATATTAGAAAAATTGTGAAACATTGCCTTGGAGATCTCTCCTGCATTCAAGGGATGAAAAATCACATTTAAATCAGTGGAGATATTGTGAATTTGTTCTCCATGATGCAGTTGGTTTGACCCCAAATTTTACCACTGTTCTTTGTACATATGGCCCTTCATGCAAAAGTAGCCTCCAATTTTTCACTACCCCTGCAAAATTTCTAACTCTGTCAGTATATACAGTGAAAGAGAGAGGGTTATATAAATGGGACAGTCCAATCTGTTCCTTCTTCCCCATTTGAATCAACCTAATGGCAGGTTCTCACCGTGACAGGTGCTCACAGCAAATCCAATGCGTTTACGTGCTCGGTCAAACACAACATAGAAGCCCTCCATAATGACAGCCCCCATGACAGTCCCAGTGGAGGACTGAGACACTGCAAATTTATAGCAGTCATCCTGAGATGTAGCAATGTCTTCCACAGGACGCAGATATTGCTGGCAGTGAAGAAAAATACAGTGAATCAAAAAGGATTATTCATGGTTCCAGTAAGAACAGTAAAATAGAGTGCATGTAAAGAAAAGGCTAAAGGGATGCAGTGAGGAGGAGAAGAAAGTTTTGTACGTAACAATCATTATGAGAGAACTGAAAAGGAAAGACAAATGAGGTTGCATGCAGAAAGAAAAGATGAGCAATTGTAAAAGTTAAAAGCCCCATTTAAATCAAATTGAAGCTGAGGTATTTGTATCACCCCCCCCCCCCCCCCCATGATGCATTTGATATGCTCCAGAATAACTGTTCCTTTCTTTTTGGCATACAGTCACTTAAAGTGATAGTAATGTTTCACGAAAGAAACAGCTCTGGTTAATCTTCACAGTATTTGGGCCATGGAGAGTGTTATTTCAATACTATATTACAATACTATCCTCTTTAGGAGGGACAGTCCCTCTTTTAGACCCAAATCCCCCTGTCCCTCGTTCCCATCCTGATGTCCCTCTTTTTAGGAGATCACACTGTGTGGTGTGTATATAAGTGTATAATGTTGTTCCACAGGAATAAAACTCACATTAATGTTTGTTTAAATGTCAGCATATGTGTTTATAAATTAGTATGTGTAAATAAAATACTTTGGTCTTGTTATAAGTCATTTATTAGGTTACACAAAGATGTGTCAATAGGTCATGAAATAGCCTAAAAATGATCAGTAATGCCCCGCCCACCAGCCACACCACCAGTCCACCACCTAAAACAAAAGTGTCCCTCTTTGGTCATTTGAAATGTTGGGAGGTATGAAGTATCCCCCTTCTGCCCCTTTTACCTAGTGTAAACCACCTCAGATGTGGCATCTAGTCTCTTGACCAGACAGGTTGCAGTGAGGGACAGTCATCTTACTGTGACCATAAGAAAAACCCTGCCTCCCTTGACAGGTTTTTCAGGTTTTTCCTTATGCTCACTGAAGACTGAACCTCTCTGCAATCCATCCTGACAGTCTTGCTCTGAGGAAAGCAGTGGGAGGGGGATGCTTTATCATTCAATTACTCTTGAACTACAACCTAAACAGTATTGAAATAACACTCTCCATGGCCCAAATATTGTGAAGATTAATCTGAGCTGTTTTTGTGAAACAATACTATCCCTTTAAAGGGGAAATAGTCTTTATGAATGTTATATTCATACAGTAACTTACAGGGAAGTACCCTATGGAAATGTTATATTCTATAAGGCTTTCCTGTTGAATAAAAAAAAGAGTACTCCATCCTGCCAGAAGATATTTCATTCAAAGGTCATTATAACTCAAATACGCATTCTGGTATAGTACTTCGATGGACTTCCTTTTTAGAATGGCACTGTTTCTACACCAGTCTAGGAAGGGATGTTGCCAGTGACAATAATTCACCAGAGAATGCTGTAGCAACAGTACCACCATAAAATAACATGCAATGGAAGTACTGAATTCCTCCATACAATGTGAATAAAAATGCATGGTTGAGCTTTTACGACTATTTTATGAATCACTAGCTTTTTCTGCACTGCTTCGTCTGTGTGGTGAATCCATGAGTGCCATAGAGGTATTCAACGCAGTTGAAAAGTGTTAGATAACTGTGTGACACTCAAAGTTAACTTTTTTTTTCAGACCTTGTGGTGGGGCATCAAGATCCCTCCTGATGCCCCCAGTTAATGCTCTTCCAGATGATTCATCTTGGAGATCAATAGAGGTGACACAGAGGAGCAACAGATCTCCCCTGCTTCCATTGTACCCGAGTACCGGTTAGGAATGGGCGGGATAGGAAATCCTCTCACCTCAATGACGTGAGAGGGTTTGGCAGTGCTGCCCTCTCCTACCCGGACCTCAGGGTAGAATGGATGCAGGGGAGATCTCTTGCTCCCCTGCATTACCTCTACTGATCTCCCAGCCGAATTGTCTGGGCGATCAGTAGCTGGGGGGCATCAGGAGGGATCCAGATGCCCCACCACAAAGTCTGATTGTTTTGGGTTTGTTCTCTGGAAGGGAGAGGGACGCAAAATATGGAATAGGGAGGGGGGAGAGGAATCGGTGAATAAAAGGGAGGGTGAGGCGAAGTGGAGAATGAAAGCGAGAAGGAGGGGAAGTACTGAATGGGAGGAATGGGGGGGAGAAGAGACGAATGGAAAGGAGGGGGAGATTAAGTTATGTATATACGCTTGACTCCTCAGCCAACAAGCATAGTGTATTTTGCCCCCTGCCTCCTCCTCCTGAGGCAAATTACATGCTTTTGGCTGAGGAAACAGGGGGCTTCATCTCCTGCCTCCTTCTCTGCCAACTCAAACCTTGCCCACACATCCTACTGGCTGCCCACTGGCAGTCAGCCCACCTTGGGGTGTGGCTGCCACGGATCCAATATATATACAAAAGTTCCCTTGGATAAGCACTCTTGCTTAATTGATAATACCGGGTGCTCCAGAAAAACAAAATAATAGGTAAACAGGCTGTGCACTCTCAGACTTTCAAAACACCAAATTCCAATTTAATGGTATGTAAAACTGCAATGTTTCGGTCCACAGATCGGGACCTTTGTCAAGCAAAGGTCCCAATCTGTGGACCGAAACGTTGCAGTTTTACATACCATTAAATTGGGATTTGGTGTTTTGAAAATCCGAGAGTGCACAGCCTGTTTACCTAATATATATATTTATATAACATTTGCAGTAGTCTTGTATTTCTGAGCAAGAAAATTCTTAAAGAAATATACATTTTCCACTTGTTAAACAACATTTGCCCTTTAATGGCCTTACCTGTGGTAGGATGGTGATTTTAAAAGACTGATTGGTGGCCTCACCCATTAGATATAGAGAAATGACAGGAAAAATGTGCCATGGGGTGGTACCCGCTTGCCAGCAGACTAACTGTTCCCCCAACCAGAAACCATCTGGAAATTTCTCAGTCTGTAGTGGAAGAGAAGTGTCCAGAATAATGACCCTATGAAATTGCAGTCAATTAATATTCCCTAATATGTAATATTTTGTTGATAAAACATTTTGTATAAAAATTGTATCAGTTTCAGCCATTGGGAAATAAAAAGGAACACAATAACCTAATAATAATCACTTCACACTTAACTTACAATGATTCCTGGATGTCATGTTCATGGGGGTTAACATGATTAGACCTCAGTTTCAACCAATAGAGCTTCCATTTTTGATTTGTTTATAATACTGACACAGGCAGAGTACATGAGCTGTAGAAGACTACCATGTACAGTGGAAAGAGTTTGAGGTCCATCAGTTCTGCCAGCAAGAATCATGCCATCCAGGATGGATTAAAGGGATAGTAATACTTAAAATGTAAAAAAAAAAATATATGTTGTAGGGTTTATCCCCCTGAGTAAAACAAGAGCACTCCCACTGCTGAAAGGTGTTTCATTCAAAAGTTATTAATTTTCAAAGTTGAATGTTTTAGGTGCAATATCACAGTGGCCTGAAATTGTACAGTGGCACTGTTGCTACACCATCCTATGGAGATTTATGGTCCCGGGACCAGAGCTGTCCATAGGATCGTGTAGCAACAGCGCCACTGTACAATTTCAGGCCACTGTGATATTGCACCTAAAAAATTCAACTTTGAAAATTAATAACTTTTGAATGAAACACCTTTCAGCAGTGGGAGTAGTCTTATTTTACTCAGGGGGATAAACCCTACAACATATATTTTTTCCATTTTAAGTATTACTATCCCTTTAAAGATGTTATCTCTGAGACATAAGGGCAATCATTGTGGACATTAGGATTTTCTGGCCATAGTAAGGTATGTGGGAATTTATTATTAAGAGGTGTTAATGTTCCAATGAGTGCCCTCATTCGCACATTCTTAGACATGTTTTCAGTTTGTTTGTTTTTTTTGAGTGCTCATAAAACTTTATTTTACCATTTGCACAAGGTTACATGTGCACTATCCTTGCACATGTAACACATATTACACAAGTATTACATCTCTTGTATTCACCTCAGAAAACACATCCTGTTGAGGCTGATTTAGTGAAGGAACTGAAGCAACCAAGGAGCAAACCAACTGTACCATTAGGGACAAAAAACATCCCATAGGGCTTTTAACCCCTTAAGGACCCATGATGTGCCAGGACTATCACAATGGTCCTGGCACTTAAGGACAGTTGGCGGTCCTGGCATGTCATGGAATTCTGGGATGGCAGCGAGATTGCACTCCCCTCTGCCATCCCAGAATAATATGTGCAAAAAAAAAAAAAAAAAAAAAAAAAAAAAAAAAAAAAAGCTCAGTGGTCCTTAACAGCCGCCCATGTGCTGAATTGGGTGATAGTTAAGGGGTTAAACGCTAGAACTAGAAAGGACTCCCAAATATTTTGAAGCAATGCAATGGAGACGTATCTAGCATGCAGAGGTTTAAAAGCCCCATTTAGGGCAATAAGAGTTTTAGGAAACTTTATGTGTCCAGCCTGACAATGACATTTTCCAGTAATGTATGTCACAAAAATGATCTAGGACTAGGTAATGTAATTGCATTACATACTAGAATATAAATCAAAATTGGAGGAGAATGAGTTCACATTATTTAATCAAAGCAGGTACGAACAAGTGAATACTGATGAAATAAATACTTAGTATAATGAGATAGTACGTAGAAAGATTGGACCCAAGCATACCACGGTATATTGTTTATTGAGATCTTTAGGTAAGATAATGTGAGCCAGGATGACAGATATGGATTGTGTGTGTATATATATATATATATATATATATATATATATATATATATATATATACTAGCAATGTGGGACAGCGTTGCCCGTCAGGATATATAGGGAATTAATGCACACACACACACGGATGCAAGACAAACACACACAGAGACACACACGCAAATGCACACGCATTCACTGAGATGTATAAAGATCTACACAGTCATACATACATACATACATGCAATGCACAACATGCAGACACATAGAGTGTGATACAGACATGCAACACACACAGTGAGGAACACACAGGCACACACAGAGACACATGCACACACAGAAGTGAGTCATAAGGGGGTGACTTATGTGTCATTGTGATGAGTTTGTGTTTGTACTTATGCCTCCACTGTGACATTCATTCATATAGTTGAAATGCATGTGGTAATTGCGCATACTATGGTGGAAGGTGGATCGTGCTGGCTCCCGGGGTGTGAGTGAGTGTGTGAGTGTGAGTGAGTGGCATTCATTCATGTAATACCTATTATTTCAGCTGCCGATTTGGTTAATTCCAAGAGCGTGCGCTGAAAGTGCTTTGAGTCCCACTGGGAGAAAGGCGCTATATAAATACTAGTTATTATTATTATTATTATTATTAGTTGAAATGCATGTGGGAATTTCAAATACTATGGTAGAAGGTGTATCGTGCTGGCTCCCAAGGTGTGAGTGAGTGAGACTATGGTGGAAGGTGGATCGTGCTGGCTCCCGGGGTGTGAGTGAGTGCGAGAGTGAGTGATTGCGTGAGTGTGTTAGTGAGTGTGTGTGTGATTGAGTGAGAGTGTGAGTGAGAGAGTGTGAGTGAGAGGTTGTATGAGTATGAGTGAGAGAGTGTGAGTGAGAGTGTGATTGAGTGAGAGTGTGATTGAGTGACAGTGTGTGAGAGAGTGTGAGTGAGTGTGTGAGTGAGAGAGTGTGAGTGTGTGAATTATTGTGTGTATGATTGAGTGTGTTTGATTGAATGTGTATGACTGAGTGTGCGTGAGAGTGTGTGTGAGAATGTGAGTGTGTGATTGAGTGTGTGTTTTTTGTCTGATGTGTTTGTGTCTGTGGTGTAGGAGCGAGTGGCAGCCATTTTGTTTTTTCAGTTACTTGGATAGTGGTGGACGGGCTGGAGGGGCAGGCCAACTCCCTGCATGATTTAAATCACTCCCCCATTGAATCACCCAGTGGGAGCAGTAACTGCTCCTTTCTTAACCCTTTGAGTGCCAGAGAGGTACGCAACGCATTGCTTTACAATGCGTTATGTACCCCAAGGGCGTCGCTAGGGGTGGGCTAAGGGGCCTGAAGCCCCGAGTGTGTCAGTGCGCAGCCCCGAATGTCAGACAATCAGCAGACTCACTCCTCCTGCTGTTTATCCTGAGGCTGGCTGGCTGGCTGCTGGCCAGCAACTTGTGGGCATATATAGCTTGGAACAGCAGGCTGCTGCCTTACTCTGTTCTCAGCTTCAGCACACAGCTATCCACTCCACACTGGCTCTTCTAGCACTTCCTGGTGCTTTGCGATGAGGTCATCAACATGCACCTGAAGTACCAGAGGAGGCAGTGTGGAGCCCATGGCTCTACACTGAAACAGAAAGCAGAATGGGGCAGAGCAGAAGAGAAGGTATGAGGGACAGTATAGATGGGGGAAATATATGGCTACCAGTGGCAGGTAAACAAGGCTGGTGGGTGTCACATTGTATATACATAGTTACATACATAGTAATTTAGGTTGAAAAAAGACTTGCGTCCATCCAGTTCAACCCTTTTCCTATTCCTGTTTACCATCGCTGACCCAAAAGAAGGCATCTGACTCCAAATGGCAATCAGATTTCTCCCTGGATCAACAAGCCCTAACTAAATATTAAACCCAATACTAACGTGCATAGCCCTCTATATTATGCTCTTTTAAATAAGTATCCAGGCCCCTTTTAAAGGCATCTAATGTATTTGATAGCACCACCTCCTCCGGAAGTGCATTCCATACCTTTATTGTCCTTACTGTAAAGAAACCCTTCCGCTGTTGTAGACTAAATCTCCTTTCCTCAAGTCTAAGCGGGTGGCCCCTTGTCCTGTGTACTGTTCTGTTAATGAACAGGTCTTTTGAAAGCCCTTTATATGGGCCTTGAACATATTTATATAGTGTTATCATATCCCCTCTAAGACGCCGTTTCTCTAGTGTGTACAAGTTTAACTTTTTTAGCCTCTCTTCATAACTAAAACATTCCATTCCCCTTACTAGTTTTGTAGCCCTCCTCTGCACTCTCTCTAGTTCCATAATGTCCTTCTTCAGAAAGGGCGCCCAGAATTGAACAGCATATTCTAGGTGGGGTCTTACCATGGACCTGTAAAGAGGCATAATTATATCTTCCTCCCTTGAGTCAATACCCCTTTTAATACATGCCAATATCTTATTGGCCTTTGCAGCTGCCAGCTGGCACTGCATGCTACTGCAAAGTCTATTGTCTACCATTACTCCTAAATCCTTTTCATTAGTAGATTTCCCCAGAGAAACACCATTTAAACTATACGTTGCATTTTTATTATTATACCCAAAATGCATAACTTTACACTTGTCTATATTGAATCTCATTTGCCATTTGCCTGCCCAGTTACTCAATTTGTCCAAGTCCTCTTGTAATGAAGACACATCCAGTTCAGACTTTATTACCTTACTTAATTTTGTGTCATCGGCAAACACTGATACATGGCTCCCTATGCCCTCTGGGAGGTCATTAATAAACAAATTAAAAAGAAGAGGACCCAGGACAGATCCCTGAGGCACTCCACTTATCACGTTTATCCAACTGGAGAACTTGCCATTTACTACCACTCTTTGCATTCTATCTTTCAGCCAGTTTCCAATCCACTCACAAACATGTAGAGAATTTGTGGGCTGGCTACCAGTGGGCAGGGGAACAAGGCTGGTGGTCCCTGGGAGAGACTCAGGGATATCAGAACATGCTGGGCATAAATGACCTGAGAATTCTCTAGGTAACCCTGAATGACATGAGGAGCAATGCGCAATAGGGGACACAGAGACCCCGGAGTCCTTAGTCTTAGGCCTGGCCCCAAGCTCTAATGGATTAGACATTCTCACAGTGTCAAAATGTTTAAAGTATAAGGAATCACCCAAATACAGTGTGTAGGATTAAAATTTCACCCCAGAAATCACTAAAATGCACTTATCTGGCAGGTGAAGTGTTAATCTGCAGAGGAGAGAAGGAGAGTCCAAGCCCTGTGTAGGATACTAGTTCAGGAAAAGGCACAAAATGGCTGCCGCAGTAGGAGCCAATCAGAAACAAGTGCACGAAGCAAACGCTCATGGGAAATGTAGTTTTCCCAGAAGTACCCCGACAGTGCCTGAAGCCCCCTGAGCCACCCAACTTTAACCAGATGACAGAACAACGGCAGACAATTACAATGAGCCATTTCTGAAGTTGCTACGTTGAGCTGTTGCAGAGATATGTCCCAAACTGTACAGTCCCACAGAAGTTAATGGAGCAATGGCGTCTAGGCGGTAAAAGAGCGCCACACAAATTTTGCAAAGTTGAAACTGTGAATTAAAATTACATGAAACATCATTAGAACATGTTAGCAGACATAAAAAAACATTGAATCCAGTAAAGAAAGTGCCAATAACCCCCCAAAAGATGCAAAACTAGCAGCTAAAGGGTTAAGTTACCACATAAACTTGCTCCAAAATGCCCAACAGACATACAGATAAACCCAGTGAGTGCAGGAGTGTGCAATAGGAACTCCAAAGGAAAACCTCTGTGCGGAGGGGCACTGTGGGACATGTGGACCTGCAGCACTCAAAGGGTTGCTCACCTTTCCTGCAGATCTTCTGTCTTCAGATTACCATGTATTAAGAAGAAGCCTCAGTGGGCAACTCCTAAGGAAAGAACTTGAACCCAAGATTTTCACCCCAGGGCTTAACCCTTTAAGGACCGGCCATGCACGCACGCGGCGGTCACTTAAGGACCAGGAACCAATTTTTTTTCTTTGCCATTCCAATTACAGACTCCCAGAACGGCATGCAGCCGCGCAGGGAGCCAGGAATTCCATGTTGATCCTGGACCGTCATGGGTCCTTAAGGGGTTAAGGTCCACAAAAAGCACCTGATACTGAGCTAGCCACAGCTAAGGGCATTGTCAGTTATGGTAATCCGCCAAATGGTGGTATTTCATATTTAACAGAAAAATAAAAAATTAGCTAAAACTATAGCAGAACTGTTCTCTTGCCTGTGTCTTCACCAAGGAACAAATCTTACTGGAGCTGATTGGCTAGCTGCAGCCAAGGAGGGAAGGTAGGCTGCACCTCCTGCATTCACTTGTAGAATTGCTCCTGCCTACTTAAAGGGGCGGATCGCAAAACCAAAGTTACCCGTAACCTGTATTAACATAGTAACATAGTAGATAAGGCAGAAAAAAGACATGCGTCCATCAAGTCCAGCCCATGCCAAAAACACCCCTGTTGATCCAGAGGAAGCCAAAAAAAGCCCTCTGGAGCCATTTCCAATCTAGTCCCAAGTATGTGTGTGGGGGGGAATTATTACTTCCTGACTCCAATTGGTAGTCAAATTGTTCCCCGGATCAATATCCTATTTGCTTTGAAGCCATCTGTCATAATTGTCAATATTGTTCTGTACTAGATAGGCATCCATTGCTTTTTTGAATGCAGTTGCATTATCTACAAGCACAACATCCTGAGGCAAAGAATTCCATAGCCTTACCACCCTTACTGTAAAGAATCCCTGCCTTTGTTTTAGTCTAAAGCACCTTTCCTCTAGTCTTAATGGATGACCTCTTGTTCTTAGCTCAGCTCTATGCATAAATAATTCATTGGATAGTTCTTTGTACTGACCTTGAATGTATTTGTAAATGGTAATCATATCACCCCTTAGACGTCTCCTCTCTAATGTAAACAAACCCAGTTTGGCTAATCTCTCTTTGTAACTCAGATCCTCTAATCCATTAATCAGTTTTGTTGCACGTCTCTGCACCTTTTCCAGTTCAGTAATGTCTTTTTTAGAACAGGCGCCCAAAATTGTACTCCATATTCTAGATGAGGCCTAACCAAGGATTTACACAGAGGAAGGATAATATTAGCATCTATTGCTTCTACACCTCTTTTTATGCAGGCTTGTACTCTATTTGCTCTTGCAGCAGCTGAGTGACTCTGCACACTGCTGTGAAGTCTATTGTCTATCAGTACTCCTAAATTTTTCTCTAATGAGGATTTCCCAAGTTGTCTCCCATTTAGAGCATATGTAGCAAGTTTGTTTCTACAGCCCAAATGCATAACCTTACAGTTATCTACATTAAATGACATCTGCCACTTTTCTGCCCATTCACTTAGTTTATCTAAATCCTTCTGTAGGGAAAAAACATCCAGCTCTGTATGTATTTCCTTACATAGTTTAGTGTCATCGGCAAAGATTGAGATGTTACTTTCAATTCCCACTTCTAGATCATTAATAAACAAATTAAAAAGCATTGGTCCCAGGACTGAACCCTGCGGCACCCCACTTATAACCTTAGACCAATTTGAAAAAGTTCCATTTACAACAACTCTTTGCCATCTATCATTTAACCGGTTCTCAATCCATGTACAGATAACACCGCCCAAACCGAAGCCTTTTAATATATGCAGTAACCTGTTGTGAGGCACTGTATCAAAGGCTTTTGCAAAATCCAAGTATACTACATCAACAGCAGTTCCCCTGTCCAAATTACTACTTACTCTTTCATAAAATGCAAGTAAATTAGTCTGACATGATCTGTTCTTCATGAAACCATGCTGATTCCTACTAATGATATTGTCTGTCTTCACATAGTTCTGAATACTGTCAGTTAATAACCCTTCTAGTATCTTACCCACTATGGAAGTCAAGCTCACATGTCTATAATTTCCTGATTTGGATCTTGCTCCCTTTTTAAACAATGGAACTACATCAGCTTTCCTCCAATCACAGGGCACTATGCCTGATGAAAGTGAATCAATAAATATTAAGTATAATGGTTTTGCTATTACTGAACTAAGTTCCTTAAGTACCCTTGGGTATATACCGTCCGGTCCAGGCGCTTTATTCACTATAACCCTTTCCAGTCTCTTTTTGAACCTTGTCCTCAGTAAGCCATGTAGATGTTGGAGGAAATTCAGTGGTTTTGTCAGTTTGCCCATAGCTCGTCATTGCTGCTTCCTTTGTATATACTGAAGCAAAGAACGTCTTTAGGGTGTCATCCATAGCTTTATCCTCACTAATCAATTCACTTGTCTAAGAGGACCAATATCAGAGAAAAAAAGATGGTCAATGGCCATGTGTATGTTAAATGTAAATAAAGTGTACTGTTTAAAGATATTTTGTATAGTGCTTGTTTCTGTAATGTGTTTGTAAGGGTCTCTTAGACAACTACATTTTGTATTTAAATATATTAAATGTAATTGCAGCCTGCTTACCATGTTAGGACCTAACATAGGTATGTTAGGACCCAACATAATTGTGTATCTATTGTGTTGTTGATGTTATGTAAATTGAGTATAATATTTTGTTTAAGTTTTTCTTGTTTGAGTATTTCTTGGTAGACAATATAGTGGTGTTGTTTTCTTCATTGGTTAGAATGTGTAGTGATTGTGGGTTTCCTATTCTAGATAGCGCAACATATAATTGTCCATGGGAGACGCATGGTGATCTTAAGTCAATTCCTGCAAAAGTGAAAGTTTGTCCTTGTGATTTGTTAATGGTTATATCAAAGCTTAACAAATCACAAGGACAAACTTTCACTGTTGCAGGAATTGACTTAAGATCACTGCATTTACATTTAATATATGTTGTTATTTAAATATAAAATATAGTTGTCTAAGAGACACTTACAAACACATTACAGAAACAAGCACTATACAAAATATCTTTAAACAGTAAACTTTATTTACATTTAAAATATATACATGGCCATTGACCATCTTTTTTTATTTCTTTTTTTAACAATGCTTCATATTTTCACTTGCAGATGGATACATAATTAATTGTGTACCCCTCTACACAGAAACAGTTAATGTCAAACTCACTACATGACGGGCAATGCCATCACAAGTTGCTGGTATCCTATATAATAAAACGCTAGGATGTTTGTCCAATGCGGTCATACACACTAGAGACTGACCGAACGCGCCGGCCTCCAGTCCCAGAGTGAGAGAAGAAACAAGATGGCATCGCAGACAATCTGGAGAGAGGCGCTCCGAACGGCTCACCACCTGTCTCCGCTCCCGGCTCTGGGGCAGCAGCCAAAGCCGCTGGGTGGAACTTTGGCCAGTGTACACAGGCTTTTATACTAGACTTGTGCACAACAAAAATGTTCAGTAAAATTCCATGATGGATCCGACCTGTTTGACTTGGACGAAAGTCGACGACAGTCCGAATTATTAGTCGACTTTAATGTAGCTTTAAAAATACAATAAAAAATGAAAATTAAATAAATTAAACCATTTCCAGGGTCTAAATGAAGATGGTGGAACAGGGTAAGGTGGGAATTTAGCCTTATGGTACTATGGATGAAGTAGATGAAGTATGGATGTAGCTAAATTTGAAGGAAGGCCTGCCTGCCTGCCTACACAACTGTGAGACTGGCTGATGTGTCACTCTGAAAATTATTCATACAAATTCCTAATATTAATTATAATGTTTAACACAGAAACAAAGGTGACTGACTCTCCTTGCTGACACAATAAGGTACTAGGCATGCCTATAGAACTGTAAGACTGGCTGATGTGTCACTCTGAAAATTATTCATACAAATTCCTAATATTAATTATAATGTTTAACACAGAAACAAAGGTGACTGACTCTCCTTGCAGACACAATAAGGTACTAGGCCTGCCTATAGAACTGTGAGACTGGCTGATGTGTCACTGAAAATTTTTCAAATTCCTAATATTTGTAATATCTTACACAGGAACAAAGGTGACTCTCTCCTGCGATGGTAATAAGGTACTAGGCCTGCCTACACAACTGTGAGACTAGCTGATGTGTCACTATGAAAATTATTCAAACAAATTCCTAATATTAATTTTAATATTTAACACAGAAACAAAAGTGACTCTCCCTTGAGAATGCAATAAGGTACTAGGCCTGCCTATAGAACTGTGAGACTGGCTGATGTGTCACTCTGAAAATTATTCAAACAAATCCCTAATATTTTTAATATTTTGCACAGGAACAAAGATGACTCTCCCTTGTAGCGGCAATAAGGCACTAACGCTGGCTGCCTGCCTATGCCTAATGCTACCTAATGCTACAACAACTGGACACTCTAATATCTCCTGCTTCTTCTCCCTCTGAGCTCCAACAAAGCACTAAGAGGAAATGCAGGCTGTCTGGGTGTCTCTGTCATTAGTCCAACCCCCATCATGAAAAGAAGAGCTAACTGGAATAGAGACAAAGCGGGAAAGTTGTGAATGAAACGGAGAACCTAACTGTACTAGAGACATGGAGGGAAAGTAATCGAGCGCAGGTAGTAGTTGCCGAATTTCCAAAATTTTCAACGACATTTGGAGCTGGGTTGGTCGGATTCTGATTTTTTTTTGGAAAACAACCCTAGCCTGTCGGACGGCCCGAATGACCCCTTTTTCGTTGAATTCTGAATGTCGACGAACCGAATCAAACAAGCCTATTTTATACTAGTATATACATAAAAGTGAAATAGAGTGTACTTCCTGCACCCCCAAACTGTACACGGTAGTGTGTATTAAAACTCAGAAATCAGAAAACAAAATAATAAAAAATATATACTATAGAAAGCAAACAAACTGAACATAAACACTTTAAATGACTAAATACATCAATCCGATATAGCCAAAAAGCAAACCCATTAAGTAAAGCAAAGTACTAAAAAATAAAATTTATGTTGAAATAACCATAAGTTACTGGCCGTGCAAGTTGATAGAAGCCCAGTCCAAAGAAAATATCCAGTATGCATTTCCTTGTGAAAGGGACTCAACCCTCTCTTCAGTTGATAGAGGAAACAGCTTCAATAACAATAAGCCAGAGATGGCTTATCTTAAATTCAATTTAAACAGCAATTTTTTTTTATAAATGCATCACTTATCAATATTTTGGTGTTTATTAGAAGCTAGTGACATTTTCATTTGTGTTTCAGAAGATATCCTCTCAAATCTATACTCTTCTAATCCATTATAATACAGCTGCTACTTGTTGACACATTAGCTTTTCCTGGATTGAGTTGAAATACCCTTAGCATATGTTTCCTGAATGTGGAAACTCCATTGATGTTCCCATATCAGTGTCAAACATGTTTTTCTATAGCTCTTCTTAAAGCAAAAACACAGAGTATGGTATTGTGCAATAAGACGATAATAAACTTTATTCAACATCTTGTATAAGAGTCCTATTCACTAAATAAGCTCAGCAGCCTTGCTAATTGTCCTATAAGGAAAAATGATGTAAAGGCTACAGACATTAATACTGGCCAACACTATGTTATTAGTCTTTAGTGTCAGTGTCCAGTGGACCTGGTTCAAAACACTAATGATATGTATCATGGGAATTTGTGCTCAATTTTTTTGTTGTCTGACTTTTTCTTGTGGTTTGAAGGCTACTATTTAATCTCACATGCCATTGGCCTAGACTTTGTAATTATAAAGTTATAAAATAATATAATCACCAGAATTTTCAGGAAGTGCATGGCTTCCAAAACCATCAGGTGGCCATATCTGGAACATGGGATGTAAGGTGCATGGCCTTTATTTCTATGTTCTCTTGTCTGTTTAGACTTTTGTACAATGTAAAAAATTACTGGTTATAACCATACCTGGGGACTTTGCTACTTTGTTTAAACCTGTTTTTAGCAGAGCCCTGGCTATCTGGTGGTTAGGTTAGTACTTACTGATCTGTTCCTTTTGGTTAGTCATAGCAAATGCACACAGTTAAGGGTCACTCACAAAATTTAAACTCAACACTATAAATATTATGTATTTATCTATTGTGTAACTAAAGAAAATGGGCCAAAAGTATTGATAACTGTTCATCACTGTTGAAGAATAAACAGTTACCAGTAATAATAATCCTTTATTTATATAGCGCACACAGATTCCGCAGCGCTTTACACTCATATTGGTTCCTGTCCCCATTGGGGCTCACAATCTAAGTTCACCTATCAGTATGTTTTTTGGAGTGTGGGAGGAAACAGGAGTACCCGGAGGAAACCCACGCAAACTCATTGCAGATGTTGTCCTTGGGATTTGAACCCAGGACCCCAGCACTGCAAGGCAACAGTGCTAACCACTGAGTCACTGTGCTGCCAGTACTTCTGGTCCATTTTCTTTAGTTGCAAAATAGATAACTAAATTATATTTATACAGTGAGTATGCGACCCAATCTCAGCTGTTTGTATTTAACATGCCTAGCTTTAAGGAACAGACCAGTAAGTACTAACAACCACCACTGGTGCAGAGCAGAGCCCTGCTAAAAAACAGACTATCCCCCTATCTAGACCCAACTTGCTCAAAGCTGCAAGCAACATCCCCCATGACCGCTGATTTTGCCTTGCCATTATTAAAAAGATGGTTCAGAACTTACCAGCCAACACTGGCTGGACTGGCGAAGTCCACAGGTTTTCTGCTCTGCTGACTGAGTTCTGCCTCCACTCACTGCTTCTCCTTCTCCCAGTGCCCTTCAACTACAATGCAGCAACGTCACCACGTTGTCATTGCTCTTCAATCACATTAGCTGGCTTATCAGATCAGGTGGGTGGGGGTCACATGTTGAAAATGTTTTGTGGCTTTTGCCTGCAGACTGTGATGCAGGCAATAGCTGAAGCGCCAGGGACTATCGCCGGTCATGCCATTCTTATTTTATTACAATAATTTTAAGCTGCACTGGAGCACCAAACTGCAGCATGATTACATGAATGAACCTTACCCGGAGAATGGAAGGTTTCATCCAGAGTCCCAGAGACAGTGCCCTAAATCCAGAGTCTCCGAATGAAACCTGGCAAGTTCCCAGCTCTGGTTATAACATGCAAACCACCATTTTGAAATTGACATACCACAGTAACATAGTTGATGAGGCTAAAAAAAAGACATGCATCCATCAAGTGCAGCTGATGCAAAATAAACCCCATCGATCCAGAGGGAGGCAAAAAATCCCCATAAAAACAATTTCGAATTAAGCCCCAGATAGGCAAAAAAATTCCTTCCTGACTCCAAATTGCAGGTAGATAGTTCCCTGGATCAGTATCTTATCTGCATTGAAACCAGCTGTCATAATTCTCAATATTGTTCTGTTAGATAGGTATCAATTACTTTTTTGAAAGCAGTTACAGTATCTGCAAGCACAACATCCTAATGCAAAGAATTCCATAACTTTACCACCCATACTGTAAAAAATCACTGACTTTGTTTTAGTCGAAAATAGGATTTTAGTCTTACCTGTTAAATCCTTTTCACTTAGTCCATACAGGTCACTGGTACCATGGGATGTGTAGTCCCCTTTAATAGGCAGGAACAATTATGCAAATAATTTGCAAGGGGCGGAGCCTCCCCTCTTACTTAAGCCACCTTCTGGCCAGAGCCACCCATATTGATTTGAGACCCTAAACTGACCCCAGGTAAGCAAAAAGAAAGACTCCTGTGAGCATGCCCGAACGGTCTCCCACTGAATGCCACAGGAGAGCCAAGACTGGTCCCTTGACAGGGTGGGAGACCAGTGACCTGTATGGACTAAGTGAAAAGGATTTAACAGGTAAGACTAAAATCCTATTTTCACTGTCGTCCAATACAGGTCACTGGTACCATGGGATGTACAAACATTGAGCTGATCCAGAGGCGGGAAGTAAGGCAAGGACCAGGCGCAAGGCCCAAGTCACTAGAACTGTTAACCAGTTGATAACATAGCCCAAACTGTAAGTGTCAACGGACACCAACCAAGGGAACAATCCCTGAACTTAACACAGCACACGGAACACGAGCCAACCGGGCTCAACAGTAAGGAAGCACTAAGGATCACAGAGCGGAAGACCTACACAGGCAAGACTGCCTCCAGGACCTTCCTTCCAAAGCTGGCATCAGCCGATGCCAGTACATCAACTCGGTAGTGCTTAGAAAAAGTGTGCACAGAGGACCAAGTGGCCGCTCTGCACAGTTGATCAGCAGAAGCTTGATTCTTGTAGGCCCAGGAGGCCCCAATAGATCTGGTGGAATGGGCAGTCACCCTGAAGGGAACATGCTTATTCCTCAACTTATAGGCTTCACGGATGGTAGCCTTAATCCAAGAGGCAATGGTAACTTTGGAAGCCGGTCTTCCTGCCCTAGGCCCCTCAGGAATGACGAATAGAGCGTCAGACTTCCTGATAGATTCGGTGCGGTGAACATAAAACTTGAGGCAACGCACCACATCCAACAAATGGAGATCTCTTTCCTTGTCAGATGAAGGATTAGGGCAGAAAGAGGGAACCACAATCTCCTGATTGATGTGAAACTCAGACACAACCTTGGGTAAGAATTCCTTGGTAGTGCGAAGCACAGCCTTATCCTTGTGGAACACCAGGTAAGGAGGTTTACAAGACAATGCCTGTAACTCTGCCACCCGGCGTACTGACACAATAGCCAAAAGGAAGGCCATCTTCCAAGTCACAAGACGTAATGGAATGGAAGCCAAGGATTCAAACGGTGGTCGCTGAAGAACACCCAGCACCAAATTGAGATCCCACTGGGGAGCAGGACTCTTGAAGGCAGGTCGAACATGAGTCACACCTTGGAAGAAGACTTTCACATCAGGAAGGATGGCAATCCGTTCCTGGAAAAACACAGACAAGGCAGAGGTCTGAACTTTGAGGGAACTCAGACTGAGCCCCTTGTCCACACCGTCCTGCAAGAAGGCCAGGACAGTGGGAAGATGGAAGTCAAGAGACAACTGCTTGACAGAGCACCATGTCACGAAGGTTGACCAAATGCGATGATAGATCTTGGAAGACACAGGCTTACGAGCACTGAGCATCGTCGACACCACAGAAGGAGAAAAGCCTTTCTGAGCTAGAATCGAGGATTCAACCGCCATGCCATCAAACGGAGAGAGTGAACATCCTCTTTCCACAGATACCCCTGAAGAAGCAGGTCCGGACGGGCTGGAAGTGGGATTGGATCCTTCACTGACATGGCCATCAATTCCGGAAACCAGGACTGGCGAGGCCAGTTCGGAGCAATCAGGATGACAGGACAACGTTCTCTCTTCAACTTCTGAATAACTCTGATCAATAGAGGAAGAGGGGGGAAGATGTAAGCCAGGGAGAAGTCCCAAGGGATCGACAAGGCATCCACCGCTAGAGCAAGGGAGTCCCTCAGACGGGAGCAAAACACCGGAACCTTCCTGTTGTGTCTGGTAGCCATCAGATCCACCACTGGCATCCCCCACCGTTGAGTGAGCATGTGAAACACCTCTGGGTGAAGAGCCCATTCTCCGCTGTCGACGGTGTGACGACTGAGGAAGTCTGCCATGACGTTGTCCACGCCTGGAATGTGAACTGCAGAGATGACAGGCACGTGATCTTCTGCCCAAGACAAAATATCCTTGACTTCCCACCAGGCGGAACCGCTTCTTGTGCCGCCTTGTCTGTTGATGTAAGCCACCGCCGTGGCGTTGTCGGACTCTACTCTGACTGGAAGACCGGTCAATTGAGACTCCCAGTGCCTCAGGGCCAGCCGGACAGCTCGAAGTTCCAGAACATTGATGGAGAGCATGGATTCCTCCAGACCCCATTTCCCCTGAGCACTGAAGCGACCCCAGACTGCACCCCAGCCCCGAAGGCTGGCATCCGTTGTGACTGTGGTCCAATGAGGAACTAGAAAGGATTTCCCTTTCAAGAGATGAGAGAGATCTAACCACCAGTGCAGACTCGACTCGACATGAGGAGGAAGAGAAACAGACAGATGTTGATGATCTGGATGATTCCTGCACGTCTGGATCACAAATCTCTGAAGATCCCTGGAGTGGGCCATGGCAAATGGTACTGCTTCGATCGTGGAAATGAACTTCCCCACTAAGGACGACAACTTCGGAACTGGAATTTCGTCCATGTCCAGAATCCCAGCCACTCTGACGGCTATCTGGTGAGCCACGTCCTCTGGAAGAAACACCATGCATTGGCGAGTGTCGAACAGGAGACCCAGGAACAGAAGCCTCTGAGAAGGAATCAAGTCCGACTTGTCCAGATTCAGGATCCATCCGTGACGGTTCAGGGTGTGCATGCACCTCTGCAGCTGCTGGTGGAGAAGCTCCGCTGAGGAGGCCTTCAGTAGGAGATCGTCCATGTAGGGTGTCACTCTGATCCCATCCTGATGGAGCACCGCTATCAAGGAGCCCAGCACCCGCTGGAAGACTTGAGGAGCTGTAGTCAGTCCAAAGGGGAGTGCTGTAAATTGAAAGTGTCCCCTGTGGCAGGCAATCCTGAGATACTTCCTGCTCTCTGGATGAATAGGGATGTGAAGATAAGCATCCTGAAGGTCCAGGGAGGCAAGAAACTCCCCTGGAGACATTGCTGCAATCACAGAGCGCAGGGACTCCTGGCGGAAGTGGGAAGTCACCACATAGGCATTGAGATCTTTGAGATCCAAGATGGGACGGGTTCCTCCGTCCTTTTTGGCTACCACAAACAGGTTGGAATAAAATCCTGAACCTGTGTCCCCCTGCGGAACCGCCTCCAGGACCTCTTTGTCCAAGAGATCCTGAATAGCGTCGTCGAACAGACGCCTTTTTGAGGGTTCCTGAGAAGGACGAGTAAAATGGAACCGAAAAGGAGGAAGGGAAGAGAAAGGGATCCTGTATCCCTCTGACACCACCTGAAGAACCCATGGGTCCGCCACTGACTCCTCCCAAGTCCGGCGAAAGATGCGGAGACGACCGCCTACAGCCGGATGCGGACCCGGGTTCGGCGAGTCATGCCGAAGCAGTCTTGGAGGTCTTGGCCTTGGAGGCAACTTTGGGCCTCCAGGACTGTTTGGGCTTGGAGGAGGAGCGCGTAGTGGGAGGACCCGTTTGGGCCGAGGAGCGTGTCTCAGTCTGAAAGGAACGAAAGGACCGATTGCGTTTGGCTGGAAACTTTTTCTTAAAGACTGAGGGTAGAAGAGTACTTTTACCGCCAGTAGCCTCACTGATCATTTCTTTGAGCTCAGAGCCAAAGAGCAAATTCCCCTGAAAGGGCAAGGAAAGCAAGGCTTTCTTAGAGGCTGTATCAGCAGACCAAATTTTCAGCCAAAGAGCGCGTCTAGCCACCACAGAAGAAGTGGAGGCCCTCGCCATCATGCGCACAGCATCAAAAGCAGCATCAGCAACATAGTTCTGAGCTTCAGTGATATTAGCAAGAAGCTGCAACTGTTCAGATACAGGCGCATCCTGGCGAACCGCTTCAGTCAGTCGTTCAGTCCAGGCTGCAATAGCCCTATTAACCCATGCCACAGCAAAGGTGGGGCGCATGGCAGTGCCAATAGAGGCAAAAATAGATTTAAGAGAGAGCTCTAATTTCTTTATCCGTCCAGTCCTGCAAGGCAGAGGCATCTGAGACAGCCAAAGCAGTAGATTTGGATAGTCTAGACACAGGAGCATCCACCTTGGGAGGATGAACCCATTTTGCCAGCTCCGCTTCGGGAAAAGGGTAAAGTTTGGCAAACTTTTTGGAGACAGAGGAAGATCTATCAGGATACTTCCATGCCTCAGAAACCAGACGGGCAAGAGTAGGGTTAGTTGGAAAACAAACAACAGGTTTAGATGGCTTTTTCTGAAAAACATCAGTAGGATCATAAGTGGATTCCTGAGTCAGAGGAAGGTTGAGCGTATTCAGAACCGCTCTGATCAGACCCTCAGCCGAAACTTCAGGGTCACACTCATAGGGGTCCCCAATGGACCTGTCAGACTCAATAACAGTACGTTCCTCAGCATCAGAATCCTGTAAAAGTTCTTCTTCAGAAGAATCAGTGATATCAGGAGCTCCCTGTGGCTTAGGCAGGGAGGTCCTGATAGTAGAGGGGGTCTGCCAGACCTGGAGAGCCCCCTGTACCTGAGAGGGAAAGAGTTGAAGCGTGGATCTGAGATCCCTAGTGGCAGCTTTAAACTCCCTCACCCAAGATGGCTCAATAGCGTGGCTGGGAAGCCCAGGGTTGCTATCTTTATCAGTACAATTAGGGCATAGATCCCCCACATTATCGCAATCCAGCCCAATGTGGCAAGAGGAGCAAAACGCCATGGGGGTAGAAGACCCCCCAGCCTCCTTAGTCTTGGGTCTAGCCCCTAGCTCCAGTGAAGTAGACATGCTCACAGCGTCAATATACCCCACAAAAAACACTATCACCCAGAAAAGTGTTAAAGATTAAAGTTTCACCCCAGAAAAGGTCTAAAAACGGACTTATCTGGCCAGCGAAGGGTTAATCTGGTGAGGAGAGAGAAGGCTCGGTCCCTGCGTAGTGTACTCGCCTTGGAAAAGTACCACAAAATGGCGGTCGTCATGACAGCCAATCAGAAACAAGCGCGAGCTAAGCGCTCATGGGAAATGTAGTTTTCCCTATGCAAGTACCCCAAACAGTGCCCGAAGCCCCCCTGAGCCCCCTACAGTAATAAAACACCAACCGGATGATAGAGCAGGAGCCTAGCATTAAAATGAGCCTACTCTGAAGTTGCTGTGACAAGCGGTTTCAGAGATATGTCCCAAACTGTGAATTCCCATTGAAATACATGAGAAACATAAATAAATGAATACCCAATGCTCCAAAACTCAGAGAATAACACAGAAATTGCATAAATAGTGATAATGCAATAAAAACACCCTATGAGTGCTGGAGTGTATTAAAACTCCCAAATACAAGCCCATCAAAGGGACACTGTGGGGACAAGTGGACCTTCAGCACTCAATGGGTGACTCACCTTTCTCGCAGACTTCTGTCTTCAGGTGACCATGATAGGGAGGGAAAGAACCAGAGGTAATTTCCCCAACAGGGGAGCTGCTTAACACAAGCTGTCCCCTCTTCAGGTATAGGTCCACAGAAATCCCTGGAAGCTGCACCAGCCACTTTGAAGAGGGCAATTCACAGCCATGGTCACCCTCCTAATGGTGGTATTCCATATTTGAATAAAAAATAATAAAACTCTAAGAAGCATAGCTGTTCTCTGCCTGGTGTGCAAGCACACCAGGAACAAATCAATATGGGTGGCTCTGGCCAGAAGGTGGCTTAAGTAAGAGGGGAGGCTCCGCCCCTTGCAAATTATTTGCATAATTGTTCCTGCCTATTAAAGGGGACTACACATCCCATGGTACCAGTGACCTGTATTGGACGACAGTGAAAGCACCTTTCCTCTAGTCTTAATGGATGACCTCTTGTTCGGAGATCAGCTCTTCGAGTAAATAATTCCTTGGAGAGTTTTTGCATCAACCTTGAATATATTTGTAAATGGTAATCATATCATCCCTTAGACGTCTCTTCTCTAATGTAAACAAACCTAGATTGGATAGTCTCTCTTTATAACTCTGATCCTCCAATCCCTTTATCAGTTTTGTTGCAAGTCTCTGCACTTTTTCCAGTTCAACAATGTCTTTTTTAAGAACTGGTGCCCAAAACTGTACTCCATATTCTAGATGAAGCCTAACCAACAATTTATACAAAGGTGGGATAATATTTACATCCTGTGCATTTATACGTCTTTTTATGCAGGCTAGTACCCTATTTGCTCTTGCAGCAGCTGAGTGAACACTGCTGTTCTATTAGCATACCTAAATCTTTCTCTAATGATAACTCCCCAAGCAGTTTCCCATTTAGTGTATATGTATCATGTTTGTTTCTACGGTTCAAATGTATAACCTTACATCTGCCACTTTTCTGCCCATTCACTCAGCTCTGCATGTATTTCCTTACACAGCTTAGTGTCATCACCAAAAGACTGAGAAACAACTTTCAATTCAAACTTGTAGATCATTGATAAACAAATAAAAAGCATTGGGTCCAGGACTGAACCATGTGGCACCCCACTTACAACTTTAGACCAACTTGAAAAGGTTCCATTTGCAACAACTCTCTGCCAGGTATCATTTGACCAATTCTTTATCCATGCACAAATACCACTTTACAAACCGAAGCTTATTTATGCAGTAATCTGCTGTGAGGCACTGTATCAAAGGCTTTTGCATAATCCGCGTATACAACATCACCAGTAATTCCCTTGTTCAAATTACTACTTACCCTTTCGTAAAATGCAAGTAAATTAGTCTGACATGATCTATTTTTCATAAAACCATGCTATTTCATACTAATAATAATATTTTTAGTCTCCAAAAGAATTCTGTCAGTTGTTAATCCTTCTAATACCTTATCCACTATGGAAGTCAAGCTCACATGTCTATACTTTCCCGGTTTGGATCTTGCCCCCTTTTTGAACAATGGTACCACATCAGCTTTCCTCCAATCACAGGGCACTATGCATGATGAAAGTGAATCAATAAATATTAAGTATTAATCAACAATTAACTATTATCAATAAATATTAACTATTACTGAGCTAAGTTCGTTAAGTACCCTTTGGTGTATTCCATGAGTTCCAGGTGTTTTATTCACCATAACATTTTGCAGTCTCTTTTTGACTTTGTCCTCAGTAAGCCAAATACATGAGGAAGGAATTCTGTGGTTTAGTCTGTTTGCCCATAGCTTGTCATTGTTGCTTTCTTTGTATATACAGAAGAAAATAATGTGTTTAAAGGGGAACTACCACCCCGCAATAACTTAACATGAAATCAGTCTTCATCTGGCGACTAGCTGCTTAGTAGCGCTAGTCGCCAGAAATATTACCCGGTTCCAAAGATTTTGGCGTTTTTCCGAGGCTCACAGGAGCAGGAAGCACGGACATCTCGTCACAGTGACGTCCGTGCGCCTGCGCTGTCAGTCCCTTTATGAAGGTTACTATTTGGCATTCTACATACGGGGTACTGGTTCGCTCTGTAAGCCATCCGGCTGACTATGCAGGTCACTATTTGCGTTCCACGTGCAGGGCACTGGTTCGCTCTATAGCCATCCGGCTGTCTATGCAAGTTACGATTAGCGTTCCATGTACTGGGTACTGGTTCGCTCCTATAGTCATCCGGCTGTTATGCAAGTCACGACTAGCGTTCCATGTACAGGGTACTGGTTCCCTCCATAAGCTATCAGGCTGTTTATACAGGTGACATCTAGCGTTCTCAGTGAGAGGGCACTGGTTCGCTCCATAGCCATCTGGCTGCTTTGCATGATACTACTACACTTCCTACACTACCTGCGCACTCCTCAGGTCCTCACTGGTTAACTGTACCTTTAATATAAAGTGTTTGTCTGTTCTTTATTTCATACTTTTTGTTTGTTCTGCTTTATTTTACATTTTTCTCTTAGCTGATTTTTCTGCCCTCAGGTTACATTTCCATAGCAATATGATGCAACTTGCGTAAGTCTTCATGACAACATGGTAATCTACAGGTACAAATTACTTTTCTATTTGTCTTTACGTTACTTGGTAATTGAAGTGGGGTAAAAAGATTGGGATACTTAAATTCAGTGCACTTCACAAAATATGTTGTACAATCTACTTGCCTTAAAGCGGAACTTTCATGGTAAGAAGATTGCCCCTGAATATATTACTAACTTAGCAATATGCAAAGGCATACTATATTTAAGCTCGATAAATTAGTGGTATTGCAGTAAAAACATATCTTCTGCAGGAACCAGACAGACAGCACAGACATCTTAGAGGAAATGTACATCTGAGTCTGCACTGTTTGTCCCGTTCTCTTGTAAGCTCTGTGCAGCCAGATGCCTGCCGAAGATGTGTTTTTACTGCAATATCACTCATTTTTCGATCTTAAAGATAGTATGCCTTTACATATCGCTAAGTTAGTAATATATTCAGGGGCAGTCTTATTACCATGAAAGTTCAGCTTTAATGTTGAATCTCTCCCTCCCACATCCTTGTCTCCTTCTCGCTTCTTTCTCTTGCCCTCCACATTTGGCTATGTGTCCCATCCACTCAAGTCTTTTCATTTTTTACCTTCCAGTTCTCTTGATTTCTACCTCTACACTGGGATTTCTCAAATGCAGTCATACAGTAAAGTAATAGAAGTTTTGCCTCGTAATGCTGTGCTTTCAAATACTGTAGCAGATTTTAAAAAAATAATGGAGACCCTTCTAGCTCAGAACAATATTGAGAATTATGACAATTGGTCGCAAAGCAGATAGGCTATTGATCCAGTGAAATATCTGACTGACATTTGGAGTCTCCTCTGTAATGACACTAGAGAGCTAAAATGTGATGCTCTTGAGCGGTGACTAGCCGGAGAACAGGCCATTGTGCTTTTGTTAGTGCTCAGAGCCTCACATCATTTTTTGGCTTGTTTCTGACACTTGGAGTCAGGAAGAAATTGTATTACCCACTTGGGATTTCATTGGAAATGGCCTTTCCTCCAGTTCTACATGGGTGATATGGCATAGGCTGAACTTGAAGGACTCATGTCTTTTTTCCAGCCTCATCAACTATGTTACTATGTAGTATTGGTCGAGTAGTCTGATTGATAGTGGCAGCTTAGGGATTATTTATCCTGCCATAACTCGACATTGTGACACAGAAGTATATGGTAACAACCTTTCACACCTGGAGAAATGTCAGCTGGTAAATGAAGACTGTGCACAACTGTCAATTCACAGAGCAGCAGATGGACAACGGAAGCTTCAACACGTTGTAAGAAAAGTCTGACTTTCCTGTCCAGATGGTACATTCTATGCCTCTTGTAATAGACCGTCAGTTCGAGCCTTGGTAAAATTATGGGCATTCTCCCCTACATTTGTTTCTATTTATGCATCAGTAAGCATAGATACCTCCAATAAATAAACTTCTGTATACACATGTGTAAAATAGGTTGCACGTGGGTCCTTTAATAAACAGAGAATTGAACCCATATGTCCACTCCTACCCCCAACATGACTTATTTCTTCTCATCAATCTATCTTTAATATACTCACAGAGGAAGCTGCTTTAATGGATTTCACAGCTGCATCAAACACTCTCTTTGGCAGACGTAGGTTGGTGGTGCCACTGTCTACAATGCTCTTATCATAATTATACTGTAAAGAGAAATTGGATTGGGGGAGAGAAGGAGTGTTAAGGAAGGGAAATAACTCAGAGGTATGACAATTGTTTCTGACAGGAACCTTTAATTAGTGTAATGATTTGCAGTGGAGTACCAGTTAACCCTAAGAGTACCATTGCGTACCCCTCTGGCACTCAAAGGGTTAATACATTGTATTCGGTGCTAATCTTTGTAAAAATGATCCGTTTTCTGCAGCCTTAAAGGAATAGTAATACTTAAAATATAAAAAATATATCTTTTTGGGTTTATCACACTTAGTAAAATAAAGGTATTCGCACTGCTGAAAGGTATTTTATTCAAAAGTTATTACAGCTCAAACATTATTTTTTTTGGTGCAGTATCACAGTGGACTGAAACTGTGTAGTGGCGCTGTTGCTACACCATCCTATGGAGACTTATGGTCAACAGACCAGAGCTGTCCATAGGATGGTGTAGCAACAGCACCACTGTACAATTTCAGGCCACTGTGATACTGCACCAAAAAAGGTTTGATCTGTAATAACTTTTGAATAAAACTCCTTTCAGCAGTGCAAACACCTTTGTTTTAATCAGTGTGGTAAACTATCCCTTTAAATGTACTCTTACACATGGTATGCTCCCTGGGGGCTCCCATTGCTGCCGTCTGCAGGGCTGTCATTACCATAGTAATCTTGATAGTGTTTTATTTTCTGTTACTAGTCCTGACATACAATGTCAGCCCTTCTGAGTAGAAGAGCAATAGGTACTAATGTAAGTGCTTTAACAGCATTATCGCTGCACAAATCATTAACCAAATTGTGTTTATATAGGGTAATGTACACATGCTTTAAAAAATGCAAATTCAAGGGTCAATTTTAGGAATGCATCATAAAATAATTACATTTTTACATATGCTATCTAGAAGTATTATCATTACAATTATATAGCCCAATTTAATGTTTAGGTGTCAGTGTTACTTTAACCCCTTAGTGACAGGCCGCATGCGCACGCGGCCATCACTTAACGTCTGGCTAACATTTTTTTTTTTTTTACTAAATGATTCCGGAGTCCCCAAACGACGTGCAGCTGCTCGGGGACCCGGATTTCCAGGACGTACCTGGTACGTCCATTGTCACTAAGTGACAGTTTTTGCGGGACGTACCAGGTAAGTCCATTGTCCTTAAGGGGTTAAGTAATTATGAGGATGTATAAGACTAGACTCCATTTCTCCTGCATAGTTATATGCTTATCTTCTCTTCCATACTAGTATATGTGAATCCTCCTGTATCATTCACAGGACACCTGTGCCACACACGTGGCCCCTAGTCCATAACAGTTACCTAAATCTTGAAAAGGTAATCCATACTAGTCACACAACTCACCTCTTTACAGTCCAACCTTAGGTCTTGCCCGTTGATCTCAATTTTCACTATAATAACCTCGTAATACCACTCCTTTCTGATTGGTGTGTACCAGATATTTCCCACGTACAGAGAGGGGTCAATCCCACCAATTACCTGCAGAGAGCAATGTAAGTACAAAGTACTCCACATTTTGGGCTTTATTCCCAAAAGAAAATATATGCAATTATGGGGCAAACCAACTACACTTAGCATGACTGCATCGTTACACACACTTTAGCGAATTATTATATAGGATTATGGGGCAAACCAACTGCACTTAGCATGACTGCATCGTTACACACACTTTAGCGAATTATTATATAGGATGTGCTGAGGCCTCTCTAGCATTCAAGGTGTTAAAGCCCAGTTTTAATCAAAGGGAATTGTATTTAGTACAGCTGGATTGTTTCAGAATTGATCCTTTTTTATTTGTGTACTAGTTGAAGAGCCCGTGTACATGGGCCACAGTGTCACCCACCAACAGTCGTGGTGCAGTCATGCACAGTAGAGACTGCCCGCACCGCGGCTGATAAGGAACAGGGTGCTCCAAATTCAGACCGGAGTCCTCTCTGCGCTACAGTCTGAATTTGGATCACCCTGCTCCATATCAGCCACGGCGTAGGCAGTCTGTAGTTAGCAGGACTGCAGCACGAGCAGCCTTCTCTACTGAGCATGACTGCTTCCGATAAAAACACATTTAGCAAATTATTATATAGGATAAGACCTGAAGTGAGAAGGAAAAGACTAGCAGATGAGACATAAGGGAGAGGCAGCATGACCAAACTGGAAGATGATATATTTTGGGAATATATGGTAACAGGCACTTCATGGGCCTTCCATCATCTGAGAAAATCTATGAATATGCTCTTAACCCTTTCAGTGTCAGAGGGATATGCAACACATTGCTTTGCAATGCATTGCGTATCCCTCTGGCACAGAAACGTTTAAATTAGGAACTAAACTGGTAAGATCATCTCCTAGGATCTTGCGTTTTCCAGAAACTGGCCATGCGTGTGGAGTTTAAAGGGATAGTAACGTTTCACAATAAAAATATCTTCAATTAATCTTCATAGTATTTGGACCATGGAGAGTGTCATATCAATACTGTCAGAGTTCAAGAGTAATTGAATGATAAAGTATTCCCCTCCTACCCCTTTTACTGATGTAACACTGCTCACCTGAGAGCAGCAAGACTGTGCAGATGGATCGCAGCAAGGGACAATCTTCAGTGAGCAGAAGGAAAAACCTGTCATTGGAAGGCAGGGTTTTCCTTATGGTCACAGTAAGAAGATTGTCCCTTGCTGTGAGCTGTCTGTTCCCAGGACCAGATTCCACATCTGAGGGGAGGTGGCTTACACTAGGTAAAAGGGGCAGGAGGGGGATACTTTATCATTCAATTACTCTTGAACTACAACTCTGACAGTACTGAAATAATGCTCTACATGGCCCAAATACTATGAAGATTAATACAAGCTGCTGTTTTTGTGAAACATTACTATCCCTTTAAATTGTCTTCAAGAAAGACTATGCTTTATATGAATAGGCATTGTTCATTCTGTACTGCAGAGTTCATCTGTCTCTTTATTGCAACAGAACAGCCCTAATTGTTTTGTGATCCACCATTCCTGCAAAGAAAGGGGGGAAGACTGATACATTATTACCATGTGGGGTCATATAATAAACTAAAACGGTACATTTCTGGGGCAAACCAAATGCCTCACAGGGGGCAAATAGAAATTCTCTAAATTCACATTCATATTAATGAGGTTTTAAACTCCATGTAAAGCAATGGATTGGAGACACCTCAAGCAGCCATGGGGTTAAGAGGTGTTTTTTTTTTCTTCAGTCAAGGAGTTAACCCTTTGAGTACCAGAAAGTACCAATCACATTGTAATGCTTTGGATTCCTCGCTGGCACTCAAAGGGTTAGGAGCTGTTTTGTGTTTGTATGCTATAAGCTAAGGTTATTTACTGAGCCAGGAATCAATGGATGTGGCTGAGGGAGGAGTCATATGATGTGGATATGGCCATGGATGTGACTAAGGTCACCTAGAATGCCTTGCCTATGGGCACTGAATCAAAATCAAAATTATTCAACCCCCCATTGCAAATCAGGTTTATTGTCAAAATTTACAGACTTTCAGCTGTTTGCAATGAACAAATCAAACAAAAGCAAATTAAATAGCTCAACATAACAAATGCTTCAAGTGGTTTCCCCAAATTCAACTGAAAATGCAACTTATAATGACTTCTCCAGTCTCAAAATTATTCAACCCCTTCATGGCAAGCATCTTTAGTACTTAGTAGACTGTGATGGCCACTGTAAAATCTTCCAGGACTTCTTCTGCAACCAAGCCTTGGTGGAATTTGTCGTGTCGTGTTGGAAGTCCAGTGATGACCAAGCTTCAGCTTCCTCACATGTGGCATGACGTTTTCCCCTAGGATTTCCTGATACTTTATTGAATCCATCTTGCCTTCCACATGCTGCAGGTTTCCAGTGCCAGAGGATGCAAAGCAGCCCCAGAGCATCACCAAGCCACCACCATGCTTAACTGTAGGCGTATGCTTCATTCTTCTTCCTCCAGACATACTACTGATCCATCTTGTCGAAAAGTTCCAATTTTGTTTCATCGCTCCACAGAACAGAATCCCAAAACTTCTGTGGTTTATTTATATGATTTTGAGCATACTGGAGCTGACTTTTCTTGTGCTTTTGGGTCAGTAGTGCTGTACATCTTGGAGTTCTTGCATGGAAACCTTCTGTGATTAGTACGCGCCTTACTGTGCTCACTGAAATCTCAGTGCCTGTTGCCACCAAGTCTTGCTGCAGGTTTTTCTCAATCTGCCTTCTCAGAAATCTGGTTGCAGCCGTTGATAGCTTCCTTTTTCTTCCCCGTCCAGGTAGTGTAACCACTGGTCCTTTGACTTTGAACTTGCGAACTATGCTTCCAATGATGTCTCTCGGAATATTCAGTGCCTTTGCTATCTTTTTGTATCCTGTTCCTTGTTTGTGAAGGGCGATGATCTCTTCTTTTAATTTTTTGGACCATTCTTTTGACTTAGCCATATTTCTAACATGTAGTCAAATGTGACACTCAACAAACCCCTAGCCAGTTCAGGTATTTCATGTGTTCCAGCTCAAGCACACCTGGTGCAACTAATGAAGCCCTTGATTAGTTGCATCAGGTGTGCTTGAGACAACATCTGTTTTGCATATTTGTGCTGTTGTGAGGGATTCTATTCAGGGGGTTGAATAATTTTGACACTGGAGAAGTCATTATAAGTTGCATTTTCAGTTGAATTTGGGTAAACCAATTGAAGCATTCGCTGTGTTGAGCTATTTCAATTGCTTTTGTTTGATTTGTTCATTGCAAACAGCTGAAAGTCTGTAAATTTTGACAACAAACCTGATTTTCAGTGGGGGGTTGAAAAATTTTGATTACAACTGTATGTGTGTGCGCCACAGCAAAATGCAGAAATGAAGCCATTATCCTTATAATGACTGGCCATTTTCAATTCTGGCTAGCCACACTGGCCATCGCTGAAAATAAGATACAGAATTTTGCAATGTGTTGCACACCCCTCTGGCACTCAAAGAGTTAATGTAAGGCCTTTAAAAAATTGCATTTTTTGTCTCGTTCACACGGCAGTGACAGGATCTCTCAAACATACACTACTGGTAGTAACAATGCCAGTCTCCATTTTACTCACCATGCTGCCCCCTACAGATGCACTCAAGTCGCTCTCATTAATCTGAAATCCCGCCCCGCACAGCTGCAGAGAGAAGATGTTGGGGACACGAGTCTGCTTCACAAGGGAGTCAAAGAATGGCTCCAGGGTGTCATCAGGCTGAGAGAGCAAACAACAGGGAAATAAAGTCATGAAAACAGACAGAACACAATATGGGGAGGGTGTTTAGGAGGAGATGGTGTGAAAGTCTGATAGGTCCAGATTTACTAAACTCTGTGTACAGAAGTGGCCTGGAATAAAATCTGACATTCACTATAATATTAATGTGATTTTATAATTGTCAACTGACAATCAAAAACTAGTAGGACTGATATTTTCAATGGAGTGCACCGAGATTAAATGATCTCTCCACATATAGCTCCCTAGTGGAAGCCTGGTTGGTTGGATACCTGCTCGTACAGGGACATTTGCACAATGAAATGAGGATCAATTCTGGGGCAAACCAACTGCACCTAAGGGACAATTAAAATTCCCACATTCTTATTGATTTAAATAGGATGTTTAACCTCTTGAAGGCTATGTATCAAAGTACTCTCTAGCTTTCAAGCGATTAAAAGCCTCATTAAATCTATGGGACTTTGCAATTTTCCTCTGTGGTGCAGCTGGTTTACATCAAAATTGCTCCACTTTTCTTTAGCATATGGTCCATAGACTTACATAGAAAGGCTGAGATACAAGTCCAATGTCCTGGTCACACAGGAAAATTTATCACAGTTATTCATGCTTCATTAACACATACATGTGAAATAAATTGCCTCTAATGGTACCGTTCACGCTGATGCTTTTCTCATCTTGTAATGCCACCTAATGTAGAATTCTACAACGTGAATGTGCTCGTGTGATGGGTACATCTAGGTTGCAGCATGTCTGATCTGGAAAATGGCCTATGGCATATGGTTCATATCGCTAATGTGAGGTTACAATGCTGTTTGCAACTTCCAATGACTGGCCGACCACCTGTGGCATTAGGGAATATTATTAGGCTAGCACCCATATGGGCCGGCCAGTAGAAAGCAGGATATTTGAGTAAGTAAATAATGGCGGGTTGGCATGCTCTAAATGGAGCGCAGCCCAGTCGCTAATGTGAACAAGGTCGAAATCTGACAAAAGCAAAACTAGTGGTCATAGATGGTCAATTAGGAATGAGCCTGTTATAGAATTTAGCAGGCTCTATAGGAGTGGTGTCCTACCTAGGATGCAGTCTCTTTTACCTCACTTGTGCCTTACAGAGAAAGGAAAACATATCTTGAAGCACATAATAATGATCCTGCCATGAGAGACGTCCAGACCCAAAGTGCCAGGAAATTACTCTCTAAACCTGAGAAGCAGCAAACCCCAGATGTACATTTTGGCCTTATTAGGCCTCGTCAGTGATGTGTAGATCTCTAGGCACTGTGAGAAAACGGTCCACATCTGGATTCCTGCTGATGTTAGGGCAACCAAACCCACGAGTAATTTGCATACACGAACTAGTGGTCAGACACTCTCAACTTGGAACAAGAATTTAGCAGGCTATGTAGGCATGGTGTCCTACCCAGGGTGCAGTCTCTTTTAGCTCACTTGTGCCTTACATAGAGAGGAAATATCCTCAGTCACATCAAACTACCTGCCATGACATGAAAATCCTGTTTAATTGATGGTATATCCATTTATACCTGAAGAAGTTACCTTTTGATGACAATATGTTTTATATGTCGTTTATACAGGCCTCAGTAGCAAGACTGAATTCATTGTACACCATCACTTGGATAGTGTTTCATCATTGTGAATTACAAACGTTATTCTCTTTTCGATAAAAAAAGGGAATGAAAAACTCATATTGGAATAAAATAACCCAAAAAATATGATTTTAGTGTTCTTACCTGTTAAATCCTTTTCTTTTTGTCTATATGAGACACAGGTACCATGACATTGAATCTCTCCTCCTGGAGGGCAGGGCATACCCCAAAAGACAGGTCACCACCTCAACCCCTCCCCCTTACAATATCCCAGAATTCATGTGACAAAAGAGCCACAAGTGATGAAGAAAAGAGGGTAAGAAGAAATTAAAATTTCCCAGAACTAAGACCCTAACAGGACTCCTCTGACTGGGACAGCAACACAGGAAGGTGTTTTCTCCGGATGGGAGACCTGTGTTTCATATAGATTAACCTCTTGATTGCCAGAAGGGTACACACCCCTCTGGCATTCAAAGGGTTAAAGAGAAAAGGCTTTAAAGGGATAGTAATGCTTCCAAAAAAACATAAGCTTAGCTCATTCTTTAAAGGGATAGTAATACTTAAAATGTCAAAAAATATATGTTGTAGGGGTTATCCCCCTGATTAAAACAAGAGTACTCCCACTGCTGATATTTTATTAAAAAATTATAACAGCTCAAACTTGAATTTTTTAGGTGCAATATCACAGTGGCCTGAAAATTTACAGTGGCGCTGTTGCTACACCATCCTATGGACTGCTCTGGTCCGTAGACCATAAATCTCCATATGATGGTGTAGCAACAGCGCAACTGTAAATTTTCAGGCCACTGTGATATTGCACCTAAAAAAATTCAAGTTATAATTTTTAAAGGGATAGTAATACTTAAAAATTACTATCCCCCATGTTGTAGCCACTAAAAAACTGAGTTAAATGAGACCAGCGGCATCTCTCAAACCTTTATGGTTTGAGAGATATCCGCTTTCAAAGTCCCCTCTCCCCTGACGTCAGCATTCTAGCTGATAGCAAGGGAATCCAGTCCCAGGATTGGTGGAGGCTCTGCAGCAGAGCCAAGTTCGCGTTAATAAAAAATAAATCCTTAACTTAAAAGGTCTTCTACCAAGCACAAATGTAGAAGGATTTCTTTTTTATTAATGTGATCTCCGCTCTGCTGCAGAGCCGCCGGCTGATCCCAGGAGAGGATTCCCCTACTCTCAGCTAGAACACTGATGTCAGGGGAAAAGCCAAAAAAATGAGGGAACTTTGAAAGCGGATATCTCTCAAACCATAAAACGTTTGAGAGATGCCGCTGGTCTCAGTTAACTCAGTTTTTAGTGGCTGCAACATGGGGGATAGTATTTTTTTTAAGTATTACTATCCCTTTAATAAATTATCTCTCAGCAGTAGGAGTACCCTTGTTTTATTTGGGGACATAAATCCTACAACATATATTTTTTTACATTTTAACGTGTTTGTAGCATGCAGAGAGCTTGATTACAATGGTATATGGTACCTAGTTCAAGAGAAAATAAATTTTAAAGTGCCCCCCTCCTGCCCTTTTTACCTATGGTAAGCTGGCTCCCCTCAAATGTGGAATCCAGTCATCGGACCGGAGAGCTCGCAGTGAGGGACAATCTTCTTGTTGTGGACATAAGTAAAATCCTGCCCCCTTTGATGAAGGAGGGCAAGTTTTTCCTTATGTAGAAAAGAGAAGGGAGAAAAAACGAACAAGCACACTATCTCATGACTTGAGTGATCTCTTCGCCCACAGTTTAACATATTATATACTTCATAAAACAGAGTGATGTTTCAAGTACATATTTGTATATTTTTTCATAGGGCCTATGGTCTCGTGTTATATATTTTATTGTCATTGCTGTGTTCTGCTGTCTCGCACTTACCATTATATATGATGCCATTCAGTTTATGCAACGCATGTGTGGGATGCAGGGGGCCAAGGACACAGCAATGTAGTTCATTGCTTTCTTCAGTGATCAGTCTGGACATAATTGGCTCATTATAATTTTGTTATTTGTGGCATGGCAAGTCCTTTAATGTCACTAGAACGGGTTAATTATCCCAGAACTTAGCTTTTTAGACCATCTTGGGCTGTTTAATGACAGTAATTAGATATACTACACCAGTCAAATTGTTAGTGAGAAGATATTATTATGTAACCTTTTCCAGCAGCGGATTCCTTTTGTTTTGTTTATAATTGAGGACTGGCTTGTGAGTTTTGAGAAAGTAGTCTGCAAACTGTGAAATAATAAGCATTTAGCCAACATTCATTAGTGTTTTTAGAATTTTAAAATAAACAAGTTATTATTCATTCAGAGCCTCCGTCTGAGTTCTACTGGACCACCATTTCTGGAAGTGTCACCTGAACAAAGACGGGGTTGGAATCTCCACAAGCCCCGCTGTCAGACTATCTGTCTGACCAACATACTATGTGAGTACTTTTCCGATATCTGCACTATATTATCTTTTGACGATATTACACCATTTGGTGCTTTTTCTTTCTTTTCTGAGGTTTTTCCTTATGCTCATAGTAGATTTTCCCTCTCTGCTCTCAATCCGACTGGCTTAGCTACGCAGCGTTATGTAGGTAAAAGGGAATGGAGGCGGTCACTTTATGACTTATTTACTCTTGAACTTGACATGTATACCATTATAATAAAGCTCTGCATGCTACAAACACGTTAAAAGCTCTGCATGCTACAATCATGTTGAAGAATGATCTAAACTTAAGCTTTTAGACAGCATTACTATTGCTTTAACAGGTAAGAACACTAAAATCCTATTTCCTCTTATGTCCAATATGGAAAACAGGTACCCTGGGGATATAGCAAAGCTAGGATTCCTGGGGAGGAAAAGGAGAAAAGACCTATCCATGTCTCCATGATACCAGAGTTCCCTAGGACTATTCAGGATCTGAATAACCCAAAAAGCAAATGTCAATGGACACTGAACTAGCACAGCCCACCAAACAAGAGGAAACGGGGATCAGAAAATTACGGAACAAAAATTGGCAGTAGAAAACAGAAGAAACAAATCCTTTAACATGCAAGACCACCTGAAGGACCTTCAGGCCAAAGCTGGTATCATATATGGATACAAAAGTAGAACAGGTTGTTACAATTTACCAAACATAATGAAAATGAAACAACTCACTCACCGGGCTGCGTAGCCATGGCGTATCTGAGGCGACGCCTAACAACCTCAGCAGGGTTTCAACAAACGAGAAGACACAGGAAAGGAGTGCTCAACAGACCCGCCATCAGAACAAAAGCCAGTTTTTGTTCTGACGGCAGATCTGTTGAGTGCTCCTTTCCTATGTCTTTGTTAAGGACCAGGAACCAGACAGGACACAAAATGTAAAAATGCAAAACACCTTTAATGAAACAACAAAAGCAAACAAAGCAAAATTGTGGTCCAGAAGGGAAACCAAAAGACAAGCCGGGGTCAGGAACCAAGACAGGTACTCAGCCAAGCTGGGGTCAGGAAATACGGAGATCAGCGAAGTCAGGAACAAGGCCAGCAGTCAGGAACCAGAAGGGACGTCAGTGGAAGCCAGGTCATACACAGGTAATCAGCAACTCAGGATAACGCGCTTGCTCCAGAATCAGACACAAGGGCAATCAGGTAGTGAGCCAAGCTGCTTTAAATACCCTGGGAAGGTTGGCTGTTGGCTGATAGCAGTAAGGTGAGGAAACACAGAGAGGGCAGCTGATTCAGCCAGCTCAGCAAAGGAAAGGCAGTAGTAATGGCTAGCAGAGCACTGTATTCGTTTAGACAGCAGAATCGAGCAGCAGAGCTCAGCCAAACCTTGAAAGTACCCCCCTCAACGACTCCCCCTCCGCGGGGCAGGACCTGGAAAGCACGGAGGGTGGTGGCATGCAGGTCTGTGGCTGGAACCCATGAGCACTCTTCTGGACCGTAACCCTTCCAAAGGACCAAATCTTGAAGCCTCCCACAGAACCTAGGAGAGTCGACTATGGAGCGCACTTCCAACTCCTCATGGCAGTCAACGGGCACCGAATGGGGTCGAGGAGTGACCATAGCGAAACAATTGCACACCAGGGGTTTCAGCAGCGAGACATGGAACAACTGTGGATCCGCATATTAGGAGGGAGGTCTAGGGCATATGCTACAGGGTTCACACCTCAGAGGATACGGAAAGGCCCCACAAAGAGGGGAGCCAGTTTCTGAGAGGGCACTCGGAGGTGGAGATTTCTGGAGGACAAACAGACCCTCTCCCCAACATGGTAGGAGGGTGCGGGTAGGCGTTTACGATTGGCCTGGAGCTCCTGGGATTTGCTGGAGATGATTCTCCAATGCCGGAATCCCCTGGGGAGAGAATGAATCTGGAATCATGGAGGGTTGATACCTATAATTCACCATGAAGGGGGAGAACTGGGTAGAAGCAGAGACAGCACTGTTATGCGCAAACTCCGCCCAAGGTAGCAGGTCCGACCAATTATTCTGATGGTCTGAGATGTAACATCACAGGAATTGCTCCAAAGCCCGATTAGCCCTTTCCGTGGCCCCATTCGACTGCGGGTGATAGGCCGAGGAGAAGGAGAGTTGGATACCTAGTTGTGCACAGAATGCCCTCCAGAATCTCGAGACAAACTGGCTACCCCAGACAGAAACTATGACTTTGGGAACCCCGTGTAGCCGATAGACCTCTTTGACAAAGACCGTAGCCAACTCTTTAGCGTATGGAAGTTTTTTGAAAGGTATGCAATGAATCATCTTGGAAAATCGGTCAATGACCATGAGGATGACTGTGTTACCTTTAGACAAAGGAAGGTCGACTGTGAAGTCCATGGCAAGGTGTGACCATGGCTTCTCCCCATTGGGTATGGGTTGGAGAAGGCCCACTGGAAGGTGACGGGGTGATTTGGTCTGCACACAGACTGGACAGGAAGTGACAAAGACAGCAATATCTTTGTTAAGTTCTGGCCACCAGAAAAGACGGAAAACTGAGCAAAAAAGCTGGTTCTTACCGGGATGCCCTGCTGACTTCATATTATGTGGAAAGTACCTTAGTATGGAGTTTACTAGGTACGAAACAGCGCCCAGAAGGAGTCTCAGCAGGTACATCTACTTGGGTGGCACGTATTTGCTTCCCGAGGAGAGATGTAATGCTTGTATGTATTTGTAATGCCCGTTCCTGGTGTTAAACACGGTTTTCCATTCATGGCCCTTCTTCATCTGTACCACACTGGATGCCCCCTGCAGATCGAGCTTGGAGAACACCTTGGACCCTTTTAATCGATCAAATATCTCGGTAGTAAGTGGAATTGGGTAGGTGTTTTTGACCGTTATACGGTTGAGCCCCCTGTAATCGATACGGGGTCTCAGTTCTCCACTCTTTTTCTTCACAAAGAAGAATCCAGCCTCAGCAGGAGAGGAGGACTTGCAGATGAACCCCAGGGACAGCCCATCCACAATATACTCCTCCATGGACTTATTCTCCACGATAGAAAGAGGGTAGACTCGACCTTGAGGGGGTATGGCCCCAGGTTGCAATTCAATCTTACAGTCATATGGACAGTGAGTTGGGAGCTCACCCGCCCGGCCCTTATCGAATACGTCTTGGAACTCTTGGTACTCTTCAGGCAACAAAGATACCGGGGAAGTGGTTAGCACCTTCACCACTTTCACTAGGCATGTCTTGGAACAGCTCAGAGACCATGCCATGACTTCGGCTCTTGCCCAGTCTAACGTAGGATTATGTTTGTGCAACCATGGATAACCCAGGATCACAGGATAGTGAGGTGAGTGGATCACCTGGAATTGTAAACTTTCGTGATGTAAAGCCCCTTACAGCCATAGACAAAGGAGCAGTTTCGTGGGTGACCTGCGGTGGCTGTAGGGGTCTACCATCAATCGCCTCAATGGCAAGTGGAGTGGTACGGAGCTGCAATGGAATGGAGTGCTTCTGGGTCTGTCAATAAAGAGGCCCTCTGCACCGGAGTCAATAAGTGCCTCAGTAGTAATGGAAAACTCGCCCCAGGAGAGCCGAACGGAGACTAGAGGTTTATCTTTCTGGATAGCCTGGGACATTGAGATGCCACCTAAGGTCTGTCCCCTATAGGACCTTAGGTGCGGGCGTTTCCCGGTCGTGTGGGGAAAGTTCGCAGCATATGCCCTGCCTTACCGCAGTAAAGGCACAGGCCCTACCTCCTCCTAAAGGCCCTTTCAGCAACCTAAAGGCGAGTGAACCCAAACCGCACTGGAGCCACATCACCTGAGGTCTCGAGACTAGGAGGAGTTGGAGGAGAGGGAGGCACGGGTGTGGATGAAAAGCTGTGGGCTAAACGGATGGGATGCCACCGCAGGCGCTCCCTAAAGGAAGGTCTCTCACGGATACGGGAGTCAATCAATATGCAATATGAGACCAATTCCTCTAAATCTCTGGGAAGGTCCCGGGCTGCAATCTCATCTTTAATTGTATCCGAAAGCCCATTAGAGAAAGCAGCCACGAGAGCCTCATTATTCCAACCAACCTCGGATGCCAAGGTACGAAACTCTATGGCATAATCCGAAACCGCCCTTGTACCCTGCTGGATGGACATTAGTTGCTTGGCAGCCAAGGTGTAGAGGCCCGGTACATCAAATACCCTTTTAAAGGATGCCACAAACTCAGGGTAATTGTACACTATGGGTTTGTGCGTCTCCCAAAGGGGGTTAGACCATGCCAAAGCCCTGTCAGAGAGTAAGGAAATCACAAGGCCCACCTTACTCCTATCAGATGGAAAGGAATGTGGTACCATCTCCAGACAGATACCGACCTGCTTCAGGAAACCTCTGCACTGGTTAGGGTTGTCCCCATAATGCTGGGGAAGCGGGATGGACCCAGTCATGCCTCTCGCAACATTGGAATCACTATTGACAGCCAGAGCAGGAGCAGCAGCAGCTATAGGGAAAGACTATGCCGGGGGCTGCTGAGGCAGTGGAGCCAGATGCGCAATACGGAGCAACAAGGTCTGGAGAGCTAACGCAAACTGGTCCATACCCTGGTCTACCTGGTCCAGCCTGAAAAAAATATTAGGTGGATTGCCTGCACCTTCTGAATTCGGCCCATGTGTACTGTTAAGGATCAGGAACCAGACAGGACGCAAAATGTAAAAATGCAAAACACCTTTATTGAAATAACAAAAGCAAACAAAGCAAAATCGTGATCCAGAAGTGTAAACCAAAAGACAAGCCGGGGTCAGGAACCAAGACAGGTACTCAGCCAAGCTGGAGTCAGGAATACAGAGATCAGCGAAGTCAGGAACAAGGCCAGCAGTCTGGAACAAGGCCAGCAGTCAGCAACCAGAAGGGACGTCAGAGGAAGCCAGGTCAAACACAGGTAATCAGCAACTCAGGATAACGTGCTTGCTCCAGAATCAGACACAAGTGCAATCAGGTAGTGAGCCAAGCTGCTTTAACCCCTTAGTGACGGCCGCGTGCACGCGGCCGTCACTTAACGCCCGTCTAACTTTTTTTTTTTTTTTCAGAAGAATCCGGAGTCCCCGAACGGCGTGCAGCCACGCGGGTATCCGGATTTCCTGGACGTACATGTACGTCCTCTGTCACTAAGTGACAGCCACAGAGGACGTACATGTACGTCCATTGTCGCTAAGGGGTTAAATACCCTGGGAAGGTTGGCTGTTGACTGATAGCAGTCAGGTGGGCAAACACAGAGAGGTCAGCTGATTCAGCCAGCTCAGCGAAGGAAAGGCAACGGTAATGGATAGCAGAGCACTGGATTAGCTCAGACAGCAGAATCAAGCAGCAGAGCTCAGCCAAACCTTGACAGTCTTCAAAGCTGGCCTCAACCAAGGCCAAGACATTAACACTGTAATGTTTGGTGAAGGTATTCAAGGAGGACCAAATTGCAGCCATGCAGAGCTGTTCAGTGAAGGCCTGGTTCTTGTAGGCCAGAAAGCACCCACAGATCTGGTGGAATGTGCGGTAATCTTAAAAGGAGATGGTTTCTTCTTGATCGCATATGTCTGACATAGGGTAACCTTGATCCAAGAGGCAATGGTTACCTTGGAAGTGACCTGACCTGCACTGGGACCCTCTGGGATGACAAACAGAGAATCAGCCTTGGGAAAAAGCTTAGTATGGTGTACATAGAACTTAGATGAGAGTTGGTATTGTGTTAGCCGTAGAAATACAGGAGACAAATATATAGTCGTTGATACCTTTATTGGCTAACTAAGCAGATTTAGGATGCAAGCTTTCAAGACCTCTTAGGTCTCTTCCTCAGGCTTGTACAGATAAATATGAAAACATATACAAGTACACATTGAATGGAAATCAGGTACGAAAACTCAGTCCGGACCCAGATTCTCTGATCAGTCAGTGGTAAACTGAAGTCTTCCTCTGATGATTTATAGGTATTTACAATCCCAGTGGGACTGTTGGAAAGGTTAATCCACAATGTGATAATGTGACAGGAATTCTCTGTCTCTATTCAATAATTTAAAGCATTAAACTTGAACATTAATTTAACCTTCCATATTTTTCTGTCCCTCTCAGTGCGGAACAGTCCCATCAGTACAGTTAATTTAAAGGGGAACTTTCACCCCGCAATAACTTAAGGCTAACTTATTGCACACCTGGCGACTAGCTGCTTAGTAGCGCTAGTCGCCAGCAATATTACCCGGTTCTTCAGATATCGACGTTTTACAGGAGCAGGAAGCACGGACGTCTCTTCACAGTGACGTCCGTGCGCCTGCGCTGTCAGTCCCTTTTGCACCGTACGGTGCAAAAGGGACTGACAGCGCAGGCGCACGGACGTCACTGTGAAGAGACGTTCGTGCTTCCTGCTCCTGTAAAACGCAGATATCTGAAGAACCGGGTAATATTGCTGGCGACTAGCGCTACTAAGCAGCTAGTCGCCAGGTGTGCAATAAGTTAGCCTTAAGTTATTGCGGGGTGAAAGTTCCCCTTTAATATCCTAGACACTGTGTCCATTTTGGCAAAAATGTTCTCCCACCGGTGTCTCTGCCTTTTTGTTGCTAATACTGGATCTGTGGGAATTAAACCTTTTATGTAATGGCTGTCCAGTTTCACCCACATAAAGGCATTTTGCACACATGGTGAGGTATATTACATTGGATGATTTGCAGGGGAAGGTATCATTGATTCTATTGTGCTACTGGGTGTTTAGAAACAAAAAGACGGAGACACCTGTGGGCGAACATTTTTGCCAAAATGGACACAGTGCCAGGGACATTAAATTAACTGTGCTGATGGGACTGTTCCACACTCAGAGGGACAGAAAAATATGGGAGGTTAACTTAATGTTGAAGTTTAATGCTTTAAATTATTATGGTTTAAATAGAGACAGAAAATTCCTGTCACATTATCACATTGTGGATTAACCTTTCCAACAGTCCCACTGGGATCATAAATACCTCTAACTCCTCAAAGGAAGACTGCAATTTATCATTGACCTATCAAAGAATCTGGGTCTGGACTGAGTTTTCTTATCTGATTTGCATTCTAAACAATGTGTACTTGTATATATGAGAGATGTCTTCATATTTATCTGTATAAATCACCTGAGGAAGAGACTTAAGAGGTCTTGAAAGCTTGCATTCTAAATCTGCTTAGTTAACCATAGAACTTATGGCAGAGCACCACATTCAGCAGAAAGAAATCTCTCTCTCTCTCTCTCTTGATCACATGGTACAACAGTCTCCTGATTGATGTGGAATGCGGAGACCACTTTGGGAAGAAATTCCTGAGGGGTTATCATGGTGAAATAACAGAAAGGGACGTTTGCAAGACAGAGCTTGCAATTCAGCCACCCTCCTTACAGATGCAACTGCTAATAAAAACAAACTAGTTTGAGTGTTAACTGATGCAAGGAGTCAGAAGCTAGAGTCTCAAGAGGAGGCCTCTGCAGAAAACCCAGGACCAGATTGAGGTCCCACGGAGGTATGGGATCTTTGAAAGAAGGGAAGGCATGAGTCACTACTTATAGAAAATCCCTGACATCTGGAATGACTATAATCCTACTCTGAAAGGAATGGCGAATGTTAAAATCTGAAGCTTGAAGCTGAGGCCTTATTCACCCCATCCTGGAGAAAAGACAGTACCAAGGTAAGGTCAAAGGCTTTTGAGGACATATTCTTATCATCACACCACCGTTGAAAAATGGACTAGACACTGTGACTTAGAGGAGACCGGCTTCCACGCTTGAATCAGGGTGAAAATGGCTTCAGCGTAGAATACCCTCCTCTTCAAGATAGTGGCTTCAAGAGCCATGCCTTCAAAACCAGTGTCTCCACATCCTTGAACCAAAGGTGACCCTGGAGTAATAGATTTGGTCTCTGAGGCAGAGTGTCCATGCAGCCTGTACTACATAGGTAAAACTATTATATATTTTAAGGAACAAATGGCCAATCATAGAACCAACATTAGACAGACCTTACAAACTCAAAATAGTGACAAATCTGTGGGGAAACACATCATTCAGGCAGACCACACTTTGGCAGATTTAAAGTACATGGTGATTGACCATCAACCAAAACTGGCACAGGGAGGAGATAGAAATAGGAGACTGCTACAAGTGGAGGAGAAATGGATCCACAGATTAAATACTCTGGCCCCACGGGGCTTAAATGACAAAACGAATTATGCCTACTTTTAGTAACACTAGAATATATGTTCGGGATAGTAAACCCCTGTTTTAGGCATGTTGAATCTTTTGAGCTGAACAAAATATTGCTTCCATTAAAACTGGAATACATGTTCAGGATAGAAAAAAGAAGAAAGCTCACAGTGCTTACTCACCATAAAATATCCATATCATATTATAAATTAAATATAAGAATAAGGTTAGAAATATAGATAGCAGCAAGGAATGAGAGGGTTCTCCAGTCACCCTGACATTAGGCCTAAACCCAAAAGTGAAAACACATACAAAACAGACAGACCTGCGCTCCTCTATATACTTTGAACATATGTGCCCTGTATTAAGCATATGTAATAACTCTTGGTAACTCTAAGTGAAAATAAGTGGGAATTTTGTCCCACAAATTGGCCAATCCATGTGTAAGCTTACCACCATGCCAAGGTATCTCACTTTGCAGTAAGTCCTACTCTAATACACCTATAAAGGCCCTATCTAAATTAAAAACAGACATTCTCTGAGGAAAGATGTTTAAATGGCATTTTGATGTTTTTATTTCTTGTGGGTCCCAGTGTAATGCAATTAAAAACAACAATATGTTCAGGATAGTAAACCTCCTTTTTAGGAGTGTTGAACCTTTTGTCCTGAACCATCTCAGAAGTATTTGTTGTCCAGTATAGACAAGCTTGATGTATTAACATATACCTGGAGTGGCATTTGCTGAACACTATGTTTCCACAGTCTAATTTGACCATATGCAGGGGGCATCTCTCCAGGGAAGGGTGGTCATAGATCACATAGCAATATGGGTGTTGCTATCCCAAACAACCCTCCATAATAGGACTTGATGTCCTTCTGCCACTTTGATTTTTAATTCTACAACTACTTTGTCGACAATCCTTTTTCCTCCTAATTCCCTCTATGGATGTTTGCCTATTATCAGTTCTTTATTTGACAACTCCACCCCAGTGCCTTATAGCAAACTGATAAGTGATATGTGTGATGTTTTTTAAAATTGCAAATTACACATCATCTGTGTACAATGGTGAATATAGTCCCTTTGAACTCTTTATATCAGGGTGTGTTCTTTGGAACTGTATCCAATAACATCTCTCTAAATTTTTACCATGGATCATACATCAACCTTTGGGCCCCACAACTGACTTATGCAACCTCACACTCTGAGTCATTTGAGTTTCGTTGCATTACCTTCCAGACTCTATACTCGTTGGACGTGGGATTAATCAGCTATATTACATGAGGTGACTCATGCATTCTGTATCTTTTTGGGGACACGGTAAACTGAAAAGCATGTGGTGTTTGTCACTGTATACATTTCACTCTAATATATTGTTGACAGTTGTCTTGGACTGTGTACATATAGAAATCCTATACCCCGTAACATTAACTTCGTGGCTGTCTATGAAAAAAATACATCAGAGAGCTGATCCAAACATATCAACTTTAGAGATAGTTATTCTGCAGGATTAAATCAGCATTGACATATAGAACATCGGGATATATCCGTTGTGCCGGTGAAACAGAGGAAAGCAGATGCTGTCAGCATACTGATTCTTTCCGCTGCTCACCGTGTTACCAGAAGTGTACTTAACACAGTGTATCTGTTTAGCCCATCAATAATGTTTGGGTTGTTATGTACTTCTTGTGAGATGATTTTTACAATGGTTTAGCAACATGCTCTCAGTTTGTTTTCTTACCGGAGGTGCTGCGCAATGTACTGGAGACTCTGCCTTCAGGCGGCTTGGTGTTAGCTACAAAATAGAATTAAGCTACGTGATGTTTATTTATCCCATTTAGAAGAAGAATATATGACTTTTGGTTATTTAATTCTCCATTTTTTATTCATTTAATATTTTTATTTTTTTCCCACTAGTACATTGCTAAATTTACTAAATCATTATCTTTGCCTTACTCATGTCATGGTTCGGTGATGATATAATTCTCTGCAGCTGACATTTTGGGAGCGGATGGGTGACGTCACCACTCATCCCAGGGCCACGTGTTTAGGCCTCTACAGTCTATTTAACTCATCCTTCATCTTTGAGTTAGTTGTCTTGAGAAAGGTCCTGATGTAGGAACCAAACGTTGACCATTTTTTGTGCCATATAGTTGTTAATAAAGCTTTCCTTAAAAAGACCCACTAGTGCTGCCTACCAATCCTTCCTCCGTGATGTATATATATATATATATATATACACACACACAATATATGCACACACAATACACACACAAACAATATATACACACATGCAACACACACAATAAGTGCAAAATGCTATCTGCACAACGAAATCCGAACAACGTTATACACACAAAGCTAAATGCTACATGCAAAACGCTAAATGCAATACGCACAATGCTGTACACACAACTCTATACACAAAATGCTGTGCGCATTACAGTGAGGGAAAAAAATATTTAATTCCCTGCTGATTTTGTATGTTTGCCCACTGACAAAGAAATTATCAGTCTATAATTTTAATGATAGGTTTATTTGAACGGTGAGAGACAGAATAACAACAAAAATCCTGAAAAACGCATTTCAAAAAAGTTATAAGTTGATTTGCATTTTACTGAGTGAAATAAGTATTTGACCCTCTTTGCAAAACATGACTTAGTACTTGTTGGCAAAACTCTTTTTGGCAATCACAGAGGTCAGACGTTTCTTGTAGTTGGCCACCAGGTTTGCACACATCTCAGGAGGGATTTTGTCCCACTTCTCTTTGCAGTTCCTCTCCAAGTCATTAAGGTTTTGAGGCTGACGTTTGGCAACTCGAACCTTCAGCTCCCTCCACAGATTTTCTATGGAATTAAGGTCTGGAGACTGGCTAGGCCACTCCAGAACCTTAATGTGCTTCTTCTTGAGCAACTCCTTTGTTTCCTTGGCCATGTTTTGGGTCATTGTTATTCTGGAATACCCATCCATGAGCCATTTTCAATGTCCTGGCTGAGGGAAGGAGGTTCTCACCCAAGATTTGACAGTACATGGCCCTGTCCATCGTCCCTTTGATGCGGTGAAGTTGTCCTGTCCTCTTAGCAGAAAAACTCCCCCAAAGCATAATGTTTCCACCTCCATATTGGACGCTGGGCATGGTATTCTTGGAGTCATAGGCAGCATTCCTCCTCCTCCAAACATGACGAGTTGAGTTGATGCCAAAGAGCTCGATTTTGGTCTCATCTGACCACAACTTTCACCCAGTTCTCCGTTGAATCATTCAGATGTTCACTGGCAAACTTCAGGGGGACCTTGTGGCGCTGCAGGATTTCAGTCCTTCACGGCGTAGTGTGTTACCAATTGTTTTCTTGGTGACTATGGTCCCAGCTGCCTTGAGATCATTGACAAGATCCTCCAGTGTTTTTCTGGGCTGATTCCTCAGCGTTCTCATGATCACTGAAACTCCACGAGGTGAGATCTTGCATGGAGCCCCAGACCGAGGGAGATTGACAGTTATTTTGTGTTTCTTCCATTTGCGAATAATCGCACCAACTGTTGTCACCTTCTCACCAAGCTGCTTGGTGATGGTCTTGTAGCCCATTCCAGCCTTGTGTAGGTCTACAATCTTGTCCCTAACATCGTTGGACAGCTCTTTGGTCTTGGCCATGGTGGAGAGTTTGGGATCTGATTGATTGCTTTTGTGGACAGGTGTCTTTTATACAGGTAACAAGCTGAGATTAGAAGCACTCCCTTTAAGAGAGTGCTCCTAATCTCAGCTTGTTACCTGTATAAAAGACACCTGGGAGCCAGAAATCTTGCTGACTGATAGTGGGACAAATACTTATTTCACTCAGTAAAATGTAAATCAATTTATAACTTTTTTGAAATGCGTTTTTCAGGATTTTTGTTGTTATTCTGTTTCTCACTGTTCAAATAAACCTACCATTAAAATTATAGACTCATATTTTCTTTGTCAGTGGGCAAACGTACAAAATCAGCAGGGGATCAAATTATTTTTTCCCTCACTGTACACACAATGCTATACTATATGCCAAAGGCTATATGTACAATACACAACTATATAAGCAACACACCAAATGCTAAACACGAAACACTACATGCCAAATACTATACGTCACATGCTGTACTTTATACGCCAAATGCTATACTCCAAATGCTATACACTAAACTCCAAATGCTATACATAAAACTCTATATGCCATATGGCAAACATTATACACCAAATGCAAAACTCCAAACGCCAAATGGGATACGCAAATAGCTATAATCCATACGCTATATGCCATACACGATACGCAATTCATCAAACACTATACGACAAAAGCTAAACACTGCACGCAATTCACTATATGCCAAAATGCTATAGCCAAACGCTATACGCAATACACCAAAGCTCACATGGTCTTGCTCACACATACTATAGTTCACACATGATCGCTTGCTCTCACACAACCACACATTCACTGATGGATAGTTGTGCAACGCAGTGCATTGCAATGTATTGCACACCATTTTGGAGCTGAAAGGGCTAAGCACTGAAATTCAACATTCATTAAAGTAGCCATTATTACTGCACAGGCAATGGCATGCCAATATTGACAGTGTTTCAATAAAATACTACAATTGTTTCTTATGACGTTGGTACTGTTCATATCTCTCTAGTTTCCATGAAATTATATTATAAAGTGTCCCCCTCCTGCCCCTTTTCATTAGTGCAAGCCGCATACCCTTAGAAATCCAGTCATTGGACCAGACAGATAGCAACTATGGACAATTTTATTCTGTCATTATAAGGAAAACCCTGCCCCTCTTATTGAAGGATAGCAGGTTTTTCCTTATACTGACTGAAGATTGTCCCTTATCGTGATCTGCTTTCAGCTCTGCGGCAAGAAGACTGACATAGATAAAAGGGACAAGAAGGAGACACTTATAATATAATTTACCTAGAAACATAGTAAATTAGGTTGAAAAAAGACACAAGTTCATCAAGTTCAACCTTTGCCTCATAATGCAGTGACGAGAATTCTATAGCTTTCCTGCTACCAGCTAAATTAGTCTTTATCAGACCTTCTTGTTTTGCCTACTAATACACAGTATAACCCTGTGTATTCCCTTTTGACAGAAATGTATCTAATCTTCTCTTAAATGTATCCAATTTAGTTGAAACTAGAGAGATATGAACAGTGCCAGTGCCGGACAGCAATAGTATGAACTATAAGGAACAATTGAGACATTACTAACCTTTTAAAAGAAGACACACTGATACAAGGGAACCATTGCAACCTAACTGTTTGAGTGCCGGAGGGGTAAACAATGCATTGCATACCCCTCTGGCATTAAAAGGCTTAACAAATAACGTGCAGCTGGCATTTTTCAACTCAAAAGTATTCGTCAGAGATGGTCAGGTTTTTGAACCTGCAAATGTATGCAACTCACTAAGGGATCCAATTGTTCCTAGTAAAACTGTTGGTAGGGCAAAAATGGATACTGAATGGTAGACACAGTGTTACCATAGGAATCCAATTGCGCTACCAACAGGAACCATGATGAACGTTGGGACACAGAACCTAACTTGAAACCAAACATTCACTGTGAGTTTTGTAGTCCCATAACTCATGCTAAATGGCGTGAGAAATGGGAAGATCAAAGGAAAACAGCTAATGCTCGGTGTTTGACACAATAAAACATTAACCCTCCCCTTGGACCTACACTACCTCTAACATGAACAATAAAGTGTTTGCATACTAGCCCTAACACTATCCTAACACCCAGTGGTAGAACACTTACCTATAATCCTGATGTCCAGCACGGTCCTCTTCACCCTACTCTGCTTCTTCAATTCTTCTTCTGTAACCTTCTATCTTCTTCATCTGTCAACCTCTTCTTTCTTATTCATCTGTTATCTTCATCTGTTATCTTAATTTGTGCTCCTATTCATTCTTTTTCTTGACACGTACTGTTGAACTTGCAAAAAAAAATAGAATTACTAAAATCTGTCACTAAATATACGCTGACGCCGGTGGCTGACAGCCAGCAAAAAAAACCCTCCTCATACCTTTCGGGTCAATGCCAGCTGAGGGGAATTTGAACAGGGACTGTCTTTTATACGGCCAGTCCCTGTTCAAACTGTCCCCCATGCTCCCACTGGCTGGGATGTGGGCTTACACAGGGCACATAACATGCCCTGCAGTAATCCCACCTCCCAGCCAATCAGCTTCTAGTGAATTTTGAACAGGCACTGGCCATATAAAAGGCAGTACCTATCCAAATTTCCCTCAGTGTGCATCGGGCAGCAGCCTGAAAGGTACAAGGAGGGGTTTCCTGCCACCGCCAGTGGCAGCAGCAGCTTATGTTTAATGACAGATTTATTTCACTAACTTTATTTTTTTTTACAGGTTCCATACTAAGTTTGAAGAAGAAGAATGAAGAGGATCACAGATGAAGAAAGAAAATTAAGATGACAGATGAAGACGGAGATGACAGATGAAGACAACAGATGAAGGAGACGAAAGAAAAGTAAGATAAAAGAAGACAAGGGTGCAGAAGACCCCAGTGGACATCAGGAATACAGGTAAGTGTTGAATTTACCTTTTGGTGTGTTTGTTTGTAACCCTTTGAGTGCCAGTGGGGTATGCATCGCTGTGCAATGTAAAATACCCTACTGGCACTCAAAGCGTTTATTATATTTTTTCCTCATTCACGCACATTTTTTAAACCCTTTCAGTGCCAGGAGTACGAAACATATTGTTTCTCAATGCATTGCATACCCCTCTGGCATTGAAAAGGTTACTTATTCATGATTAGCACACGTTTTGAAAACCCTTTGAATGCCAGACGGGTATGCAAAGCATTGCTTTGCAATGCATTGCGAACCCCTCTGGCACTGAAAGGGTTACTCCTTTTTACATTACACACATATTTTAGGTACTCAGGATGTATTGATATGGGGCTTAGGGCCCCTTATCAATACACGCACGGGTCACTTTGCGTTTCTACTGATCTTTTTGAACACATCACTTTAAGTGTCGGAGTTTTTTTAACATGTGTTAGGGAACTCAACACCAACTTTTTAAGGTGCAGATTTTTGGCAATAAGGTGACATACACAGAGAAGAAATATTCTGAAGCATATCATACTGGACCTGCCCATATGACAGTCCAGCTATGAAATGCCACAAAATTCCTCCCTGAACAAAAACAAAACAAAACAAAAAAAAACAGCCAACCAAAGCCATGCATTTCAGCCTTACTGAGTTTTGTCAGTGAGGTGCAACTGTTCCCTGTACGAACTGGTGAGCAATGGATTTTGGGCTTATTGGGTCTCATCAATCAGATGCAGCTGTTCCCTCTAGGCACCTGTGAGCAAGGGGTCTCCTTCTGGATTTCCCCAATGAGGCATAACATACTGGTCCTGCCTAAATGACAGTCCAGCTATGAAATTACAGACAATTCCTTTTGGATTTGAGAAGAATTATTGCTCTGTTTTTTGTTTTTGTTTTTTGCTGAAACACAGAGCACTGACATCATAAAAACAATTCCTAATGGCTTTTGTTAAGGAAGAATTATTGCACTGGTTGAAACTTATTTGAAATATAAGAGTGTGATGTCATAATAGCAATGATTACAGAGCTTCAAGTGAAGGAGAATTTTTGCTCTGGTTTAGTTTTTTGCTAAAACACAGAAGCACTAACATCATAATAGCAATGCCTAATAGCTTTTGTTAAATGATAATTATTGCTCAGGTTTCCTTCTTTCTTGAAACATTCGAGTATGATGTCATAATACCAATGCCTAGTGGGCTTCATATGGAGGAGAATCATTGCTCTTATTTTCTTTTTTAGTGAAACACTGAGCAATGACATCATAATAGTAATGCATAATGGCTTTTGTTAAAGGGGAACTACCGGCCGGCTCCAAAAGGGACTGACAGCGCAGGAGCACGGACGTCCGTGCTTCCTGCTCCTGTGAGCCTCGGAAAAACGGCAAAATCTTTGGAACTACTAAGCAGCTATTCGCCAGATGAAGACTGAATTCATGTAAAGTTATTGCGGGGTGGTAGTTCCCCTTTAAAGGAGAATTGTTGCTCTTGTTTCCTTGCTTGAAACACATGAGTATGACGATCGAATAGCAATGCCTAAAGGTCTTTATGTGAAGGAGAATCATTACTCTTGTTTTCGTTTCTTTTTTTTTTTTTTTTTGCTGAAACACAGAGCAATTATACCATAATAGCAATATCAAATTAATTTTGTTTAGGAAGAATTATTACTTTGGCTTCCTTCTTGCTTGAACCACGCAAGTATGAAGTCATAATAGAAATGCCTAATGGGATTCTTGTGAAAAAGAATCATTGTTCTGGATTTCTCTTTTGCTGACATCAGCACTGACATCATACTAGCAATTTCTTAAAGGAGAATTATTTATTTGGTTTCCTTCTTGCTTGAAACACATAAGTATGATGTCATAATAGAAATGCCTGCTGGGCTTGATGTGAAGGAGTATCATTAATCTGGCTTTCTCTTTTGTTGAAATACAGAGCAATGACATAATAGCAATGACTAATGGATTCCTTGCTTGAAACACACAGGTATGATGTCATAAGCAATGCCTAAAGGGATTCATGTGAAGGAGAATCATTGCTCTTTTTCTTTTTAGCTGAAACACAGGGAAATTAAATAGCAGTGCCTAATGGGTCTTTTTAAAGGTGAATTAGTGCTCTTTTTTCCTTCTTGCTTGAAATATACACGTATGATATCATAATAGCAATGCCTACTGGGTTCAAGTGAAGGAGAATCATTGCTCTATTTTTGTTTTTGCTGAAACACAGGGTAATGCCATAATAGCAATGCCTAATGGCTTTTGTTAAAGGAGAATTATTGCTCTGGTTTCCTTGCTTGAAACGCATGAGTATGACATCATAATAGCAATGCCTACTGGGCTTCATGTAGACTGTAAGCTCTCACGAGCAGGGCCCTTTGATCCTTCTGTTCTCCACATATGATTTGTACTATTTAATATCTCTATATGTCTATCCCCTATTTTAAAGCGTAGTGGAATAAGTTGGCGCTATATAAATAAAGATTATTATTATGTGAATGAGAATCAGAGCTCTGGTTTTCTTTTTTGCTGAAAACAGAGCAATAACATCATATTGCATTGCCTAAAGGTTGTTAAAAGAGAATTATTGCTCTGGTTTCCTTCTTGCTTGCAAGACACTAGTATGACATCATAATAGCAATGTCTACTGGGCTTCATATGAAGGAGAATCATTGCTCTTTTTTTTGTTTCTTTGCTGAAACCCAATGCAATGACATAATAGCAATGCCTAATGGCTTTTGTTGAAGGAGAGTTACTGCTCTGGTTTCCTTGCTTGAAACACACTAGTATTTTGTTATAATAGCAATGCCTAGAGGCTTCATGTGAAGGAGAAACATTGCTCTTGTTTTGCTTTTTGCTGAAACACAGAGCAATGATATCATAATAACAATGCCTCATAGCTTTTTTTAAAGGAGAATTATTTATCTGGTTTTCTTCTTGCTTGAAACACACAAGTATGATGTCATAATAGCAATGTCTGTTGGGCTTCATGTGAAGGAGAATCATTGCTCTTGTTTTCTTTTTTGCTGCAACATATTGCAATGATATCGTTATAGCAATGCATAATAGCTTTGTTAAAGGAGAATTATTACTCTGGTTTCCTTCTTGTTTGAAACATATGAGAATGATATCATAATAAGAATGCCTACTGGGCTTCATGTGAAGGAGAATCATTTCTCTGGTGTTCTTTTTTGCTGAAACTCAGGGCAATGACATAAAAGCAATGCCTAATGGCTTTTGTTAAAGGAAAATTATTGCTCTGGCTTCCTTCTGGCTTGAAACACATGAGTTTGACATCATAATAAGAATAATAAACAAATGTGACGAGCACCCATCAAGCACAAACAAGATAATGCGCCTTGTTCTAAGGCATGGTGGTTTCTCAGTGGTGCTACAAGTCACTTTTTTCACCCCCATATGCCATTGCAGAGAGGAAATTTCTAATTACTTATCAGACTGGTCCTGCTTGCAGACAGCCCAAATCCGAAATGTCAGGCAAATCATCTCCGCACGAGAGAGACAGCAAAACACAGACGTACGTTTCTGCTTATGTGGGCCTTGTTGGTGTGGTGCAGCTGCCTCCCACTAGGTACATGGAAAGCAAGGGCCCATGCCTGGGTTACTATTCCACTTAAAGAGACCTACAAAAAAATGTGATGAGCACCCATCAAGTATGAACAAGATACAATTTCTTGTTCTAAGGCATGGTGGTGCCTCAGTGGTGCTACAAGTCACATTTTTCACTCCGATGCGCCATTGCAGAGAGGAAATTTCCATATCCATATCAGACTGGTACTACCCACAGACAGTCCAGCTCTGAAATGTCAAGCAATCCTCTCTGCACGACAGAGACAGTAAAAAAAACACGCGTACATTTTAAATAAATCTGATGTGCACCCATAGAGCATGAACAAGATAAAGTGTCTTGTTCTAAGACATAGTGGATTCTAAGTAGTGCTACAAGTCATGTTTTTCACTCCTATGTGCCACTGCAGAGAGGAAATTTCCATATCAGATTGGTCCTGCCCACAGACAAACAATCTCTGAAATTCTGGCCAAATCCTTACCTCATGAGAGACGCAGCAAAACCACAGATGTATGGTTTTGTGGGCCTTATCAGTGTGGTGCAGCTGACTCCCTCTAAGCACATGGAGAGCAGTGGCCCATGCCTGGGATACCCTTCCACTTAGGGAGACACACAATAAACCAATGTGAAGAGCACTCATCATGAACGAACAAGAGAACATTTTATTTGCACTCTTCGTTACTCCTTGATAAATTACTTAAAGAAATGTTAGGTACGTCCCAAAAATTGCAGACTCTATGTTAGTGGTGCCTTGAGCAAAAAAAGGCTGAGAACCACTGGCCTAGAAAGATAAACTACACATTACTGACGACGCCCAACAAGGCCAAAACATTCATCTGGGGTTGGCTGTTTCTCTTGTTCAGAGAGGAATATTGTGGAACTTTGTGGCTGGACTGCCATTTTGGCACGATAAGTATGACATGCTTTAGGATATTTCCTCTCTGTGTATGGCACCAATGAGCTAAAAGAGACTATATCCTGGGTAGGACTACATTCCAGTAGAGTCTGCTCAATTCTATGGCAGCCTCGTTCCAAGTTGAGCATATCTGACCATTTTTTTCACCATTGAAATGCAAATAGCAATTTCATTGAATGACCATCAACCAGTGACTTATAGCTGATACACGTGCAAATGGAAGTCTTATTAGTGGGGGGAATTTGAGGTCCTGCAGTCTGATGACGAACAATCATGTCCACCTCTGTGGTTATGATATGTGGTGTGAATAAGATTTTAATTCTGAGGGAAAATCCACACAGAACTGTATCTTTGTGGCAATTAGGAATTTTTGCCCAAATTAACGTGATGGTTTATTATTAGTAGGTATTAGAGTTCCTTTAAATCCTTCAACTCTGCTTTGCTAATGGAATGTTAAAGATGTAATTTGTGATGTCATCACTGATGATTGTAAATTATGTCAATAGGTGACCGGGGGGGGGGTGAAGTTAAGATTCACATTTATTTCTTGTTTGGGGATGATGGAAGTTGTAAACCCCCACAGTCCCCAAAGACTAACAACCCCTGCACTATGAGATCTAAGATGAGAGTTTGTACCATGTAGCTGTAAAAATACAGGAGGAAAATATAGTCAAGTTGATACCTTTATTGGCTAATTTAACAGATTTAGGATGCAACCTTTCAAGAACTCTCAGGCATGTTATACATATAAATTGAAAACATCTCTCTTAAAGCGGAACCACCATGTCACAAAATGTTTAACTTAACTAAGTCCCCTTTTGGCGACTAGCTGCTTAGTAGCGCTAGTCGCCAGCATTATTACCTGATTTAATAGATATATGCTTTATTCCCCAGCTGTCAGTAGCACGGAAAGCAGACATCTTACCAGAATGATGTCCATGCCCCTGCGCTGTCAGTCCCAGCCGGGTCTAGGAGGCGTTGCTAGGAGCCGGCCGGCTACGGCTGGGACTGACAGTGCAGGCACGCGGACGTCATTCTGGCAAGATGTCTGCGCTCTGTGCTACTGACAGATGGGGAATAAAGCATATATCTATTAAATCAGGTAATAATTCTGGCAACTAGCGATACTAAGCAGCTAGTCGCCAGAAGGGGACATAGTTAAGCTAAACATTTTGTGACATGCTAGTTCCGCTTTAAATACAAGTACACATTGCATTGTTTAGAATAGAAAGCTTTCCATTCTAAACAATGCAATGTGTACTTGTATTTAAAGGGATAGTAATGAATGCCTATAAATACAGCTCCAATTAATGCTCATATGTTATGATTCATGTAGTGCTGTATATCAATTGTGTCCAACACGTAGATCAAAAGTTAAGTATCCCCCTGCCCCTTTTTCCTCTTGTATGCACCTCCTGTTACGGTAAACTTATGATAATAAACACACAAAACAGGTACAGGTGAATTTAACCAGTTTATTAACCCCTTAAGGACCACAGATCTTTTTTTTTCCCCCCTTCCAGGCTCCCCAAACAGTGTGCAGCCACGTGGGGAGCCCGGAATCCCATGATGGTTCTGGCACGTCATGGGTCGTTAACACAAAACAACCCATGACGTGCCATAACCGTCAAGGGTTGTTAAGGGGTTAAGATAAAATACAAGAGCCAATATACTTCCCCAACCTTCCCAGGGACAAGCGTGAGGACAGTGTACAGTCCACTACCCAGGAGCTGGCACTGAGCTACAATCTCTGCCCATGGATCACTAAGGAAGCAGGGGTGGTAGAACCAATCTATGGTTCTATGGCGCGTGTACTGCAGAAGCCTAGAGAGCTAGGGATCAGTACAGGAGCGAGATCGGGGTGACCTGCAGGCAGTAGCCAGGAGGTAAAGCTAGTCTGGGAATGCCGGAGCATAGAGTGACCTAGCAATACCTAGCAAGACTAACCCAGAGACTGCCGGATAGAAGACAGACACCACAATACCAGGGAGGTACTGAATGCTCTAAGCTGTAGGAGCAAGAGGCAGAGACTACGATAGAGACAGTGTGGAAGTCCGACAATACCAGGGAATGCATGGAGCGCATAGTCAGACAGAGCCACAAGTCAAAACCGGAACAGATAGTCAGCCAGAGCCATGGAGCTCACAGATCGGGTTCTCAGCCAGACAGAGCGGTTAGTCAGACAAGGCCTGTGTCATACACGGAGCAGTTAGTCAGACAAGGGCTGGGTCATACACAGAGTGGTTAATCAAAGAAGGCCTACGTCATACACGGAGTGGATAGTCAGACACAGCAAAGGTTCGAGCCAAAGGATAATTGGAAGCCAAGCAAGGGTCAAACGAGAGACAACAGTAGAAATGCGCAGGTATACTATGAAAGGGCACTGAAGCTCAGTCCTCCGGTCACATATAAGTCCAACGGAGAAGGCGGGGCATGAATTGGCCAATAGTGCTGAAAGTTCAAAACAGCGAGTGCGATGTCAGTGACGAGCGTCCACAAATTAGGGGCCAGCAGTCAGGTGGCAGCGACCAGCAATGCCGCTGCTTTCAATGGGAACCTGACAGGTAACACACAAGAAGAATCATGGGCACCGTGATACCTCCCCACAGATGTGGAATCTGGTGGTTCAACCGGACAGCTCACACGAAAGGCAATCTTCTCGCTGGGAGCATAATGAAAACCCTGCCCCCCCTTGACGAAGGAGACCAGGATTTTCATTATGCTCACTGAAGATTGTCCCTCCCTGCACGCTGTCGGGACCAGCTTGGGGAGCACATTGATATACAGCACTACATGAACAATAACATATGAGCATTCATTGGAGCTGAATTTATTGGCATCCATTACTATCCCTTTAAGAGATATGTTTTCATTTTTATTTGTATAACATGCCTAAGGAAGAGAGCTGGGAGGTCTTGAAAGCTTGTATCCTAAATCTGCTTAGTTAGCCAATAAAGGTATCAACTTGACTATATTTGCCTCCTATAGGATCTAGAACTTTTACCAGTAGGGTGGTTCTTACCATCCTTTGCATCAAACAATTTCTGCATATTACAATTATATACAACAACAATAATACAAATTATTTGTATGTTTAGGATATACGTTGGAGGCTCTTACCCTTGCAATCTCAGCATATGCCAATCCTAGGATACCCTCCCAGTTAGAACCATTGATGAAGAATTTGTCAGAGTCAGTGATGGCGGCAATGTTCGCTGTAACAGTAACATTGGGACCATGTGGAATAGTCACCAAATCTGTGCCTAGCTCTCCTTCCCACTTCCCCTGAGTGTAAGGTACGTACACCCCCCTTCGAACGTCTCTGTATGTCCTTGAGCTGCAGATAGAAAAGGAGACAGCGATGGAGATTAGGACAGGTGAGAACACAGTAAAGCAAGACAACAAAGAACAAAATGACAAAGTGATGGAAGGATACATTGACAGGATGACCCAGAGTGAGAGTATAGGGGAGGACACATTGGTAGGAGGGTCAAAAGTGACATAGGGATGGGAGAAGAGAATGACAGGAGGTCTCAGTGTGAAATAGGGAAGGGAGGAGAGATTGACAGGAGGGACCAGATTTACACAGGCTGGGGATGAAACACTGACATGAGGATCGAGTTTCACAGGGAGGGGGAGATATATTAACAGGAGGACCCAGAGTGACACAAAGATAGATAGAGTCAAATGAGTAGAGAGGAAGGGCACAAAGTGGAACTATGAGTCAAAAAGTCACAAAGACAGGGCAGAACAAAGTGGCACAGAGTCAAGACAAACTGAAAGGTAACACAAACAATCTAAAATCAATTATAATTTATAGTGACATAATATTAGGTAAAATGCATAGTAATATAGATAATGTATATATTATATAGAAATATATTTATATATAGAACATTTTGTATGTAATTTAAGGGGTACAGAAGCACTCTCGGGAAATTGAGGTTTGATTAAAGTGGTCACGTTAGTGTTTCAGCCAACCATTTTCAAGACTTTGATAAAACCCTTTATGTTGACTCAAAGGGATAGTAATACTTCGTTTTATCTTTATTTTATTTTGTAGGCATTAAAAAAACACGAAGAACGATATAAGTCTTATCTCTCAAACCTTTATGGTTTAAGAGATATTCACAAGCAAAGTATTCCCCCCCTGTTCAGCCAGATAAGAAGGGAGGTGCCCAGGTAGACTGCAGAGAGGGACAATCTTCAATTAAGATAAGAGAAAAAGCTGAAAAACTTGTCAAGGGGGGAAGGGCTTTCATTCTTTTCATACAAAGAAGATTGTCCCCTGCTGTTATCTGTCTGGTCTTACAACCAGATTCACATCTGAGAAGAGGTGGCTTACACTAGGTAAAAGGGGCGGGAGGGGGGAACTTTGCCTGTGAATATCTCTTAAACCATAAAGGTTTGAGAGATAAGACATATCATTCTTCATGTTTTTTTAATGCCTACAAAATAAAATAAAGTTAAAACGAAGTATTACTATCCCTTTAAATTTTAACCCAAGCATTGCAACTACTTTCGTTAAGCCAGTCTTAAGGTTCTAAGTCCAGCTCTCAAAAGCTGGGGAAAGTACAAATGTTTAATTACCCTAACACCTCTTAATAATTAACCCCGACAGAAAATCCTGCTGGTCACAATGAATCATTTCTGCATGGACTTTTTCCACAAAATGAATCTTTAATCAGATAGATAATTTCTCTTGCTGGAGTCCAGGACCCAAATCTGTTTCCATTAAGGTCATCCTAGAAAGGAAAGAAGACTTTGGTAGAAGGAGTTTGAACTTTAGCAAAAAGGAACAATTTTAGGGAACCAAGCCTTTCAGATTTGATTCATGGTAGCAAGGTTCGCAAAAGACCCAGGGGTCTGGGCCAGCCTAATGGTATTAATAGCTCACAGTGCACCCCAGCTGCACCATTACTATTATTGCGATTAGCACCATTAAATACTCCAATCTGGAAACAAGACTCTGGATAGTTTATTATTAGGGGGTGTTAGTGTTATTTTAACTCTAATCACACTGATTTTCTTAATGTGACATTAGTGATGATGTGGTTTGTAACGTTGTTGGTGATGTCGAAGGTGATAGTGAAAAAATAAACATAATGAGGTGTCTTGGTTAACTTAAAGCAGACATATCACTTTAAAACTACTTTCCTTATTAAAGATGAAAAATGTACTTTACATTATGTTTTCATCCCTTTTCTAAGATGTACTGTTTTCTTTATTTTCTTAAAGAGGACTTATCACCTTTACAAGTCTTCGCCTCAAATGGAAGATTTCATCTTCAGAAGCTTTGCATGATTATTCATTCTTATAAAAAAATGTTTGTGGTGGAAACTGGTAGGTTTTAGCAGCCTAAGATGGGGAGAGTTGATTTTATGGATATACAGGTAATTAATTAAGCATCTTTATCAGTCTATTTCTGAAAATGTCAAATGCATGAGTAACGCAGTATGTAATAATACCTTTTTTATAGGACTAATATTCAAATTTAGGGACAAGCTGTCAAATTCCTTTATCAAATCAGAAGCATGCTGGTTTTAAAAAATTAAACATACATTAAAACCTTGCTAAGGAAAGTACATGCTGATAAGTAACAAATCATATACAGTGTATAGCATGTGGAATGCAGAGGGGGATGGGGGATAGACAGTGAGATAGGGAGAGAGATCCATAGAACACAGAAATAAATGGAAAAATCATATGAGGAAGATGGTTAAATATGAACTAAAACAAAATGAACATAAGGAAATATGTAACGCTTTGGAAATGTGTCCCAATTCCTTAATTAGTACAGTGTGTTTGGTGTTTCAGATGTCTTTCTCCACTGGATTTTTTTCAGTTACCTACAGGCCTACAACTTAATCTAAGAATGAAGAAACATAGAAAATCTATTGAAAAATACCATAAAACGAATAACCATACCCTCAGACTGTCATCATTTCACCCAGAAAAACCACTACATCCATAACTTTAAAATCAAAATACTCAGAAAGAATGTCAAAAATACATGGGAGAGAAAGACATTTGAAATTAAAATGATCAGTTTTTTCAACACCAAACACAATGGACTAAATAAGTGTCACCACTTACCTGCCTTTCCCAGCCGCGGCTCTCTCTAGCTGCGGCAGTCCTTCCAGGTTTCGGCTCGGCTGGGTCGCGCATTCGCATTGCGTGGCCACCCTCTGCGGGGCAGCTGCACATGCGCCTGGTTCGGTGGCCTATGGGATGGGGTTGCTCCTGTCCTGTATGGCGCCCAGGCAAGCCCCCCCTCTCTGTCCTTACACTGGCTCCTTACAATATTTAAACGGGCTACCCCAGGCATAAGGTGCCTGTTCCAGTATCTGTGTGGGGTCTGTCTTTCTGCTTCATGCAGTTCGGCTTGTCCGCTATCCCTGGCTTGACCTCTGGTTAGAACTTGACCACGGCTTGTCTACTATCTCTGGCTTGACCTCTGGCTTGAACTTGACCACGGCTTGTCTGCTATCCCTGGCTTGACCTCTGCTTGAACTTGACCACGGCTTGTCTGTAGTGGTTTCCCTGGATGACATCCTTGTCTCCTCTCCCACGCTGCAGCAGCATCGACTTCATGTCAAAGCATTTCTTCAGCGGCTCCGAGAGAACGGTCTCTACGCCAAGCTAGAGAAATGCGAATTTGAGAAGAACCAGCTTCCCTTCCTGGGGTACACTGTCTCCAGCGTCGGTCTTCAGATGGATCCTGGCAAACTCGCCACAGTCACCAATTGGCCTCAACCCACAGACCTGAAGGCGGTGCAGCGTTTCTTATGGTTTGCTAATTATTATAGGAGGTTCATCCGAAACTACTCGACCCTAGTGGCTCCAATAACTGCCCTGACTAAAAAGGGGGCTGACCCGCGAGTCTGGTCAAAGGCAGCCGTCAATGCTTTCATTACCCTTAAAACTGCTTTTACCACTGCTCCTATTCTCCACTATCCAGATATTACTCGGCCTTTCATCCTTGAGGTCAACGCTTCCGAACAGGGGCTTGGTGCAGTCTTATCTCAGAGGGATCCCGATTCCAACGTCCTCCATCTTCCTACCTGTCTCGTCAACTGACTCCTGCTGAGCGGAACTATGACGTTGGTAATCTTGAGCTGCTCGCCATGAAGGTAGCCCTCAAAGTATGGCGCCATCTCCTAGAGGGTTCTGGTATTCCTTTCACTATTTACACAGGCCACAAGAACTTGCAGTACCTGGAGACAGCCAAACGTCTCACTGCTCGCCAAGCCCGTTGGGCCCTCTTCTTCTCCCGGTTCCAATTCACCGTAACCTATATTCCGGGCACCAAGAATATTGAGGTAGATGCACTTTCCCATCTGCACGCCGCTCCAGTCTCCAGTGCCTCGCCTGAATGCATCCTTCCGTTGTGCAAAGTCCTTTCAGCACTATCAACCACTACCTTGGTAAAAATCCATCAAGCCCAGAAGAATGTAGATCCATCATGCTCCTCAGGACGCCTATTTGTGCCGGTCCAACATCGCTCTGAGATACTGCTCTGGGCACACCAAGCGCCCACCTTGGTCATCCCGGAATCGCCCGTACTACTGAGTGTAAGTTCTGGTGGCCCTCATTATCACACGATGTGAAGGAATTTGTGCAAGGTTGTCATCACTGTGCCAGAAACAAACAGCCCAGGTCTCGGCCTGTTGGTGTCTTACAGCCTCTTCCAGTGCTGTCCTCCCCGTGGATTCACGTAGCCATGGACTTTGTGGTGGACTTACCTCCATCCAAGAACAACACAGTTATTCTGATTATTGTGGATCAGTTCTCTTGTCAGGTGCACTTCGTCCCTCTACCCAAGCTGCCTTCCTCTCAACAGCTGGCTGGCTATCACGGTGCCCGTGATTGCTGACTTCTGCTGTCAGTCAGGTGTGTGCACTCTCCATTGGCTGCCTGTCTTTTGCCCGCCCAGTATTGCCTATATAGACTGGGCTGAGGCACCCTTTGGTTTCCCTTTTGTGGTGTCTCTATGTCAGTAGTCACCTGCCTTGTACCTGTATCTTTGGGCCTGTTTTGCTCCGTTGCCACTGTCAGCATTTCTCCAGTAGTCAGTGCCTCTCCTGTGTGGTTCCTGCCTTCGTTCCAGATCCAGTTGGGCTGTCGTTCCTGCTTCCATTCCTGATCCCGCGCTGCCGTTGTTCCTGCTCCGTTCCTGACCTGGTTGGCAGTCCTGCCGTTCCTGTGGTTGTCCTGGCTTGTCTGCTGTTCCTGCTGCTGTATCCTGATAGTCATCCGTCTGGCTGCTGGGTCGTCTGGGCGACATTCTGATCACTGGTTTACTCCACATTCACCAGTTGCTGATCCCGCTAGTATAGAACCGGTTGGGTGTTACTGTTGTCCAGTACGCGGTACTGGTTTACTCCACATTCACCGGTTGCTGATCCATCCATTATAGAACCGGTTGGGCGATCTGATTGTCCAGTACGCGGTACTGGTTTACTCCACGTTCACCGGTTGCTGATCCATACATTATAGAACCGGTTGGGCGAATCGATTGTCCAGTACGGGATACTGGTTTACTCTACATTCACCGGGTGCTGATCCATCCATTTTAGAACCGGTTGGGTGATATGATTGTCCAGTACGCGGTACTGGTTTACTCCACATTCACCGGTTGCTGATTCCTCCATTATAGAATCGGTTGGGCGTTACTGTTGTCCAGTACGCGGTACTGGTTTACTCCACATTCACCGGTTGCTGATTCCTCCATTATAAAACCGGTTGGGCGTTACTGTTGTCCAGTACACGGTACTGGTTTACTCTACTTTCACCGGTTGCTGATCCATCCATTATAGAATCGGTTGGGCGATACGATTGTCCAGTACGCGGTACTGGTTTACTCACATTCACCGGTTGCTGAGTCCTCCATTATAGAACCGGTTGGGCTATACGGTTGTCTAGTACTCGGTACTGGTTTACTCCACATTCACCGGTTGTTGATTCCTCCATTATAGAACCGGTTGGGCATTCCTGTTGTCAAGTACACAATACTGGTTTACTCCACATTACCGGTTGCTGATCCATCTATTATAGAACCGGTTTGTTATACTGTTGTCCAGTGCACGGTACTGGTTAACCCTTTATTCACCGGTTGCTGCTGCCTCCATTATTGCACCTATTTGGTCTCCCTGGTTGTGATACTGGTTTGCTCCACTGTTCCATCTTATGCTGCTGCTCCATCTATACAGAATTAGTGGAGCTGTCCTTCTGTCCTCCTGGCTGCCCTGCCCGGTATATTGGCAAGGCCGGTAGAGCCACATTCAGGTTGTCGTGATACCCTCCAGGCTGCCTTGCCCGGTATATTGGCAAGGTCGGTATAGCCTGTTTTCATTCCATAGTGTCATCTGTCAGGCTGCTTTGCCCGGTATATTGGCAAGGCCGGTAGAACCACATTCAGATTGTCATGTTACCCTCCAGGCTGCCTTGCCCGGTATATTGGCAAGGCCGGTAGAGCCTGTTTCCATTCCATAATGTCATCTTTCAGGTTGCCTTGCCCGGTATATTGGCAAGGCCGGTAGAGCCTACCATGCTGTATCTTGTAAAAGCTACTGTTTGAACCCATTATGTACATGTGATATATGTGTATGTTCAGGACCCGTGAGGGTTCCCATTAAACTTTTCAATAAAGTTTGATTTTTATCTTACTCTGTGTTTGAGAGTCAAAACAAACCGTGACACTAGCATCTTTCTTAGGGAAGCGTTCCGGCTACACGGCCTTCCCCTGCAGGTAGAGTAGGACAGGGGCAGCCAGTTCACCTCCCGGTTTTGTAGGGCTTTCTGTGCTCAATTAGGCATCACGATACATCTATCTTCCACCTACCACCCACAGTCCAATGGACAAACTGCGAGGACCAACCAGGCACTTAAACAATATTTACACTTGTTCGCAGAACCCCTCCAAGACAACTGGAGCGATCTCCTTCTGCAGGCAGAATTTGCCTTTAACAGTTGCCGGCATTAATCACTCCAGTGTTCTCTTTTTTTGCTGCTGGCGGGTATGATCCTGCTTCTCTCCCCCTCTCCTCTGGTGTTCCTGCCATGGATAATCAGTTGGACGACTTGGAAACCCACTGGCAACATTAGTTCAAGGCTAGTAACTGCAGCAGCGCGTTGCAAAAAGGCAGCAGACCGGAGACTAATCTCTGGCCCTACTTATACTGTGGGTGATGAAGTATGGCTTTCCACAAAGAATCTATGCCTCCGGCGACCCTCTGCCAAGTTTGGCCCACTCTATGTTGGACCTTTCCGGATCCGCTCTCAGATCTAATTGGTGACCTTCCCTCTAGATCTCCCTTCTTTCATGCGGATACCCAACTCATTCCATGTGTCTCTTCTCAAGCCTCTAATCCGTACCAAATACTCCTCTCGCTCCTCTCTGCCACTCCTCCAGTTACATCGATGGACAAGAAGAGTATATCTTCTGGACGCTTCTGGACTCTCGCTTCGTCCGGGGTTCCCTCCAGTACCTTCTAGATTGGAAGGGCTACGGCCTGGAAGAGCGTTCCTGGGTTCCTGCTCGAGACATGCATGCCTGTGGAAGGAGGATGTTCATTGTCTAGCTTTGACGGCTTGGAAATTGAATCCTCAATACTGAAGAAGAAAGTTTTTTTTCTTGTGTGGTGGCTACTATGCTTAGTGCCCGCAAACCTGTTTCTTCTAAGGCCTACCATCGTGTCTGGTCGACCTTTCTCTCTTGGTTTGTGATAGGGACCTTTCTTAGGATTTTGATCTGCTTACTGTCCTGGCTTTCTTGCAGGATAGTGTGGATAAGGGCCTCAGTTTGAGTTCCCTTAAGGTTCAGACTTCTGCTCTCTCTGTTTTCTTTCAGAGGCGCATTTCTATTCTTCCTGACGTCAAGGTTTTCTTCCAGGGCGTTGCTCATACTCTTCCTGTTTTCAAGACTCCCGCTCCTCAGTGGGATCTTAACTTGGTTTAGGGCGTCTTTCAGCTCCCTCCCTCCCTATTCCTCTACGCCTACTGACATGGAAAATGGCCTTTCTCCTGGCGATTGTGTCTGTTCGCCGTGTCGCGGAGTTACATGCTCTGTCTTGTAGACCACCCTTTTTGGTGTTTCACAAAGATGGTGCTTCGCAGTTCACAGGAGTTTCTCCCAAAGGTGGTCTCTGAGTTCCACATTAATGAGGAGATTGTGGTGCCTTCTTTCTGCCCTGACTCTACCTCTAACGAGGAGAGGGATCTCCACTTGTTAGATGTGGCACGTTGTCTCAAGTTTTATGTACATCGCACTATTAGATAATCTGATGCGCTGCTCCTCATTCCTGAGGGCCCCAGGGCAGGGAGACCTGCATCCAAAGTGACTATTGCATCTTGGATCAAGTCCACTATTCGTAAGGCTTACAAGCTAAGGAAAAAGCCTGTTCCCTTTTGGGTCACGGCTCATTCTACTAGATCTATTGGGGCTTCTTGGGCTTACAAGAATCAGGCCTCCACTGATCAGTTGTGCAAGGCTGCCACTTGGTCGTCTGTGCACAACTTTTCGAAGCACTACCGTGTTGATGTGTTGGCATCGGCTGACGCCAGTTTTGGGAGGAAGATCCTGGAGACAGTCTTTGGTGCTTCCTTCACTTTTGAGCCCTGTTGGCTCTGGTTCAGTGTGCTGTGTAACAGTTCCTGGGGTGTTGTTACCCCTGTTCAGTGTCCATTGACACTTCATTTGTTTTGTTGGGCTATCTCTGATCTGTTGGTTCATATATGCTCTGTTGACTTTGGGGGCCTTGTGCCTGGTCCTTGCCTTACTTCCTGCCTCTGGGAAACTCAATGGTTGGACATCACAAAGCTACCAGTAACCTGTATTGGACGACAGAGAAAAGAGGATTTTAGTCTTACCTGTTAAATCCTTTTCTCTTAGTCCATACAGGTTACTGGTGTCCCAGGGACCATGCTTGCCTCTCCAGTGGCAGACCATGGGGGTCCTTCAGGGTCATGCTCATAGGAGTCTTCTTTCCCTTATACTACTTAGTCATTAGTGTCTCAAATATTACTGGAGCTGATTGGCTAGCTGAAGCCAAGGAGGGAACGTAGTCTCCACCCCCTGCAATCACTTCTAGAATTGTTCCCATCTACTTAAAGGGGCGGATCGCCTACCCAATGTTACCAGTAACCTGTATGGACTAAGAGGAAAGGATTTAAGAGGTAAGACTAAAATCCTCTTTTCTTCTAGTCTTAATAGATGACCTCTTGTTTTTAGCTCAACCTTTTAGAGTAAATAGTTCATTGGAGCGTTGTTTGTATTGACAAGTTTTAAAATGTGAAGATATATTGGATCTAAAACTCATGTTTCTAATATCACTAAGATGTTCATTAACTGTTTCCCTAAGTCTTCTAGTTGTCTTAGTTGTAGTTGTCTACATATTGGACTTCACAGGATGTACAAGTATGTAAATAAACCACCCCCTCTGTGGCACAATTGATATACAATCTATGTTTATATTCTTTTTTTTTTTTGTCACGCAGGAAGTGAAGGAATTTGATTCAAACATGAATCGAAAATATCCACAATGTGAACTAGCACATCGGTAGGAGCAAACCGTATTAAGCCATGAGTATTAGTTGTATCTCCACTAGTATTTAATGTGGGTGATACTGAAATGGCTGTTGTAGGTGCTTTACATACCTAAACTCCTTGTCTACAACCTTCTGAAATTTCTCATCATCATTTAAAACTAAAAATTAATCTTCATAGTATTTGAGCCATAGAGAGTGTTATTTCAATACTGTGAGAGTTGTAGATCAAGAGTAACTGAATGATAAAGTATCCCCCTCCCGCCCCTTTTACCTAGTGTAAGCCCCCACTCTTCTGATGTGGAATCCAGTCCATAGACCCGACAGCTCACATCAAGGGTCAATCTTCTTACTGTGAGAACAATGAAAATCTTGCCCCCCTTGACAGGTTTTTAAGCTTTTTTCCCTTATCTTATTTGAAGATTGTCCCTCTCTGCAATCTACCTGGACACATCCTGCTGCTCTGAGCTGAGCAGTGTTACATCAGTAAAAGGGGCGGGAAGGGGATACTTTATCATTTAATTACTCTTGAACTACAACTCTGACAGAATTGAAACAACACTCTCCAAGGCCCAAATACTATGATGATTAATTAGAGCTGCTTTTATTATGAAACATTATTATCCCATTAAAATCTTCACAATATCATCAAGTTCTACACTGTAGGTAGTGGAAAAACTGTTTTATCATTAACGGTTTAAGATTTACCTCCTCGACTCCCCCTATACTTCAGGAATTCATTTCTTTGTTTGCTACATGCCAGTGTTACAGCCTTATCCAGAATCCAAACATGATAACTAGAAGTCTTTGATATAGGCTTTTAGATTGATTGATACAATGTTCTTCTATGGAACAGTTTCATCGAAGAAGTAGAAACTGTCCCACTGGAATTGCTTTAATGGTGTGGTGTGAATGATAACTGTCCACCCATAACGGATTGTTACAGGCCGTGGTTTTCCGAAAGATGTCATTGATAATACAAGCACTAATAACATCTCCAGAGATCCAGAAATCTAAAAATGCAACATACGTTTTCACCCCTTTATGGAAACACGCTGCCCGTTTCCATTTTATTGCAATCCCAATTAAATTTTTTGTGTCACCACACGACATATATCCAAATAGGTCCTATCCCCAAGAATTATGTATTGTTATTATGCAAAGTTTAAAATATACTATTGCTACAACTTATATACACAAGATAACCAAGTATGTACCTTTAACCCTTTCAGTGCCAGAGGCTTGTGGAATTTTTTGTACCCTGGAAGCCGTACACATTTTCAGCATTTTTGCAATCCATATGTTTAGGTATGACATAAAAAAGTAACTTGCTAGCTATGAATGTTAAAGTGTATAGAATTTTTTATTCAGAACAAATCAGCTTTTTCATGTGGCCTCAAGTGAAGTCAAATTTGCAATAGCTGAAGAGTTCATTGTATTGACCTTGAATATATTTGCAAATGTTATTCATATCAAGCCTTAGATGTCTCTTCTCCAATATAAACAAAGTTTGACTAGTCTTGCTTTATATGTCAGAGCACCCAATCCCTTTATCAGTTTTGTTGCATGTCTCTGCACGTTTTCCAGTTCAATAATGTATTTTTTAAGAACTGGTGCCAAAACTATACTCCATATTCTAGATGAGGCTTTACAAAGGATTTATATAGTGGCAGAATTATCCTCCCATCCTGTGCATCTATACCCCTTTTTATGCAGAACAGTAACCTATTTTCTCTTGTAGCAACTGAATGACACTGCACACTAAATCTTTCTCTAACAAGGATTACCCAAGTAGTTTCCCATTTAATGTATACTTAGCATGTTTGTTTCTATAGCCCAAATGTGTAACCTTACAGTTATCGGCATTAAACCTCACCTGCCACTTTTCTGCCCATTCACTCAGTTTTTCAAAATTTTTCTCCTCGGTATGTACAGTGAGGGAAAAAATTATTTGATCCCCTGCTGATTTTGTATGTTTGTCCACTGACAAAGAAATTATCAATCTATAATTTTAATGGTAGGTTTATTTGAACAGTGAGAGACAAAATAACAACAAAAAAATCCAGAAAAACACATTTTCAAAAAAGTTATAAAATTATTTACATTTTACTGAATGAAATAAGTATTTGACCCCCTATCAATCAGCAAAATTTCTGGCTCCCAGGTGTCTTTTATAAAGGTAACAAGCTGAGATTAGGAGCACTCTCTTAAAGGGAGTGCGTCTAATCACAGCTTGTTACCTGTATAAAAGACACCTGTCCACAGAAGCAATCGATCAATCAGATTCCAAACTCTCCACCATGGCCAAGACCAAAGAGCTCTCCAAAGATGTCAGGGACAAGATTGTAGACCTACACAAGGCTGGAATGGGCTACAAGACCATCGCCAAGCAGCTTGGTGAGAAGGTGACAGCAGTTGGTGCGATTATTCGCAATTGGAGGAAACACAAAATAACTGTCAATCTCCCTCGGTCTGGGGCTCCATGCAAGATCTCACCTCGTGGAGTTTCAGTGATCATGAGAATGCTGAGGAATCAGCCCAGAAAAACACTGGAGGATCTTGTCAATGATCTCAAGGCAGCTGGGACCATAGTCACCAAGAAAACAATTGGTAACACACTACGCCGTGAAGGACTGAAATCCTGCAGCGCCACAAGGTCCCCCTGAAGTTTGCCAGTGAACATCTGAATGATTCAACGGAGAACTGGGTGAAAGTTGTGGTCAGATGAGACCAAAATCGAGCTCTTTGGCATCAACTCAACTCGTCATGTTTGGAGGAGGAGGAATGGTGAGGAATCAGCCCAGAACTACACGGGAGGATCTTGTCAATAATCTCAAGGCAGCTGGGACCATATTCACCAAGAAAACAATTGGTAAGACACTATGCCGTGAAGGACTGAAATCCTGCAGTTCCCGTAAGGTCCCCCTGCTCAAGAAAGCACACGTACAGGCCCGTCTGAAGTTTGCCAATGAACATCTGACTGATTCAGAGGAGAACTGGGTGAAAGTGTTGTGGTCAGATGAGACCAAAATCAAACTCTTTGGAATCAACTCAACTCGCCATGTTTGGAGGAGGAGGAATACTGCCTATGACCCCAAGAACACCATCCTCACCGTCAATCATGGAGGTGGAAACATTATGCTTTGGGGGTGTTTTTCTGCTAAGGGGACACGACAACTTCACCACATCAAAGGAACGATGGATGGGGCCATGTACCATCAAATCTTGGGTAAGAACCTCCTTCCCCCAGCCAGGGCACTGAAAATGGGTCTTGGATGGGTATTCCAGCATGACAATGACCCAAAACACACATCCAAGGCAACAAAGGAGTGGCTCAAGAAGAAGCACATTAAGGTCCCGGAGTGGCCTAGCCAGTCTCCAGACCTTAATCCCATAGAAAATCTGTGGAGGGAGCTGAAGGTTTGAGTTGCCAAATGTCAGCCTCGAAACCTTAATGACTTGGAGAGGATCTGCAAAAAGGAGTGGGACAAAATCCTTCCTGAGATGTATGCAAACCTGGTGGCCAACTACAAGAAATGTCTGACCTCTGTGACTGCAAGCAAGGGTTTTGCCACCAAGTACTAAATCATGTTTTCCAAAGGGGTCAAATACTTATTTCACTCAGTAAAATGCAAATCAATTCATAACTTTTTTGAAATGCGTTTTTCGGAATTTTTTTGTTGTTATTCTGTCTCTCACCATTCAAATAAACCTACCATTAAAATTATAGACTGATCATTTCTTTGTCAGTGGGCAAACGTACAAAATCAGCAGGGGATCAAATAATTTTTTCCCTAACTGTATTTCCTTATACAGTTTAGTGTCATCAGCAAATATTGAAACATTACTTCCAATTCCCACTTAAAGATTATTAATACATAAATTAAAAAGCATTAGACCCAGAACTTTAGACCAACTTGAAAAGGTTCCATTTACAACTGTCTGCCATCTATCATTTAACCAGTTCCTTATCTATGCACAGATATCACCTCCCAAACTGAAGCCTTTTCATTTAAGCAGTAACCTGTTGTCAATTACCTTCTCCCCATTACTACTCATCCTTTCTAAAATGCAGTTGTTAGTCTGACATGATATATTGTTCATAAAACCATGCTGGTTCCTACTAATAACACTGTTGGTCTTCACATAGTCCTGTATACTGACTCTTCTAATAGCTTATCCACTATGGAAATCAAGCTCAAAGGTTTATAATTTCCTGGTTTAGAACTTCCCCTTATTTTTGAATAATGGTAATACATCTGCTTTCCTCCTATCACAGGGCACTATGCCTGATGAAAGAGAATTCATAAATATTAAGTAGAATGGTCTTGGTATCACTGAACTAAGTTCCTTAAAGGGATAGTAATAGTTAATTTTAAGTTGACTTAATATTATAGACATTAAAAAAAGATTAACATCAATATAAGTCTTATCTCTCAGACCTTTATGGTTTGAGAGATATAACTTGCTAAAGTTACCTTTTCCTGGCTGTTTTACTCGTCTGCCATCTAGCTGACAGCTGCAGATTCCAGTCATTTGACTGGACAGAGGCTCTTCAGCAGAGCTGAAATCACTCTATTTAGAAATAAATACTTCATTGGAACGGTCTACAAAGTGTGCTTGCAAACCAGGCACACTTTGTAGACCATTCCAAATTAAGTATTTATCTTTAGATATCGTTATATCGGCACTGCTGAAGAGCCACATCTGGTCAAGTGACCGGAATCTGCTTCTGACAGCTTTACAGCTCATCAAGCAGGAAGGGGAGGGACCAGAGAACTTTATTTTCCTATATCCCTCAAACCATAACGGTTTTAGAGATACGAGTAAGTGCAAGTACTCTCTTTTAATTTTTTTCTGACATTACTATCCCTTTAAGTACCCTTGGGTGTATGCCATCAGGTTTGCCACTTAGCCTGCCATTGTTGCTTCTTTTATATATACAAAGGAAAACAATGTATTTAAGGAGTTAACCATATCCTTATACTTACAAATCAGTTCACCCTAAGCCCTAAGAGGACAATTGGGGTGAGCTGACATACTGTAGGGGGTGCTAGAAGCACAAATTGAGTAGTCCACTTGTCTTTCTACCCCCAAGCCTAGTGTGCACATTTATTTCTAGAAGAAATAAAGGAAAAATAATATATATATTTTTTTTACTTCTATGCCTTTAAACTTACTGAAGTCTATGCTCTTCCAAGAAAAAAGGCATATCTTTGGCATGAGTTCACATAATGTGGTGGGTGCAAGAAGCACAAAACTACTAGAACTACAATCTCTTTTTTCATACATTTTTTATTAATTGACTGTACTAAAATGCTTGTAACAACTATGTATACAATGAAATATAGATAAAGGATACCAATTTGGAAAGTATACATCCAGCTATATTAAATGAGGAATCACTTGCCTTTCTACTCCTAGTCCAGTGTAAGCAACTTTTCCAGAGAAATGGTGCTATAAGAAAAAACACATTTTTTACACTTCAATCACTTCAAATATGCTAAAATCTTTCAGAACCATGGATTTTCCTACATTATTCAGTACCTAGTGCCAGCCCAAGAAAAATGGCAGCTCAGCCTATTAGTATGGGCTGACATATTGTAGGTGACACCAGGAGCATGGCTGCTAGAGAAACAAGCCTGGGAATCAGACAGCATACGAGTGGTTCTATGGCTACCTGCGGGACAAGGCTGGGGTGTCAAACACTGAATGTGTTTTTCTGTAGATACATATTTAGAAAATCAGGGGTTTCAGAGATTGTGTGTGTGGTTCTGTGGCTAACAATGGCAAAAGGCTGGGGAATCAGATAGAGTATATGAGGTTATTTGGCCACCAGAGTGACAATAGAACAAGGCTCAGTTATCAGTTTATGTATGATTCCATGCCTACTGTGGGTGTTGGAACAAAGCAGAGGCATCAGATCTCACATATGTGGTTCTGTGGATACCAGTGGACAGTAGAGAAATGCAGGGGTGTCAGAAAGTGTATGTGTGGTTCTGTGGATACCAATGGGACAAGGCCGGGAAAACATACAGCATATGTGTGGTTCTGTGGCTACCAGAAGAACAAGACTGAAGTCCGTGTATGTGAGGTTCTATGGCTACCAGTTGGACAGCTGAAAAAAGCTGGGGAAGTATATGAAGTATGTGTAGTTCTACGGCTACCAGCTGGCAACAGAAGAAGGAAGGTATGTGTCCTTGTGTGACTACTAGTGAACAGTGGAACAAGGCTGGGGAACCAGACAGTGTACATGAGAATTCCAGAGGGTTGTCCAATAGACTGGAAAACAATCAGCTGGACACACATGGGCATATATGGATGCTCTATTTTTTTCTCATACAGAAATTTCTTGAGCAATCAGTAATGTTGACCTGAAGGCATTCACTGCATTCCTTCTCTCTCTACCACTGAAGCATGCAACGCCCAAAGTTCTAACTTGAATGGGAGAACCGGGGAAATCAGCACATCTTCATGATGTCACTGACAATGCGAGAAGGCCTTCCTGGGCCTCCCACTCAACCCGTAAGTTCAGAAAATACCAGACTGAGTTTATCCATAGTGCTGTTTTTGAGGATTATTCTAAACATCTCTAAGCATGCCAAGGATCTCATTATATGATTAGGATGAAAATTACTATGGTGCAAAATAGTATTATGATCAGTGGGTTCACAGAATATGGTAGTCTGTAGGAGTTTCCCTTCAAGAAAAACTATGATGTCCAAATTGGTCAAATGATGTGTGACTGAATGCTGATGTTCTGTACTGATCCAGATAACAGAATATGATCTATATAGCATATTTGTTCCCCCTGTTTTAAATAAAAAAAAGTGTTAGGCATCTTTCTGACAAGTGGGTGGTATGGTTTGGTCTCTGTGCTGGCAAAGAATATTGCAAACAACCTGTAGGACACCATCCTGTAGGATGAAAATATATTAACTTGGATCATCTATTGATATCAAAATGCTTTATTTCAGTAACCGTCTAATAGATTTCAGTTTGGTTGAAAAGTCTGGCAATGGCAGTAGAAAATAATAGTGTACTATAGTGTGTATGATAGGACAGACTGGATGTTTGTGTCAGAAACTCTAGTGTGGATTTCTTGATCCACTGGTGTTGTAAGGCCAGAGTTAGTGTGTGGTCATGATGGCTCTGAATGATTTAGTAAGATTCACGTTCAAACATTGCTACATATTAAGTATCATTAAGCTGTACAGGTACACTAGAAACAGACAGTATAAAACAGGTATCTAAGGATGTGATACCTACAAATAGAGCCCCTGAAGAAGCCAGCTTCGACCAGTGAAACACGTAGGGCCATAAGGGTTTTTCTGAGTCTAAAAGTCTGCCAAAATTGAATGCCTCTCTGCGAGGATCTAGATCTGATTTGATAAAATGTCCTCTACCTCCAACAATTTCTTTACAGAATGCTAATCAATATACCAAGAGACTGCTACATTTTAGATAGAGCCTTTCTGTGATATCTTGACAACTCCGAATTAATGTGGAACCACAATCTTCCAATTAATTTGAATATAGTTGTGCTCAAGTAGCGTAGGATCTTTATATGGTGTTTCTGACCTAGAAAGTATTCCATCGGGAGATCTAATTATCTCTTGATTGAGAGATAGACATTTAAGATTCATCAGACGGAGTGAGCCCGGGTCTTATATGGTAGAGAATCACAGACATCTATTTCACCCTGAACACACACTGTAACATGGTCATATATGTAATCTATATACCTTAGGACAAATGGGAGTAATGATCATTTAATATCATGAGTGACTATTCAGGTTAATAATTCAATATTGCCAATGAACCTATTAGCATTTAAAACTGTTTGACTTCGGTCATCTAAAGAAGAGACACTGTATCTTGTTGAAACTCTAGTGTCTCATACCCTACTCAGGTGAACAATCATACATTGCCTATATAATACTTGACTTTTTGGGATCCTTTATACACCTACCTCATTTTTGTATGTACTTGTATATAAGTTGGCTCATAACCTCTGTCCCATAGATCATAGTCCAACATTACGTTCTCTTACAACCTTTGTCAGCTGGGATTGTGTTAATAGAGTGGGCTAATAATTTGATGGTCTCCCTTTCTTTTATTACAATATTGGGTCTTACGTGTGGTTCTGATTTATTAATCTCTGAGTGGGCTTTCATAAATCTGTTGAATGTTTTAATAGGTGAATGCATATTAATGGGTTCAAGAACATTTTTTCCTGTTTGAGTATGTGAGGATGAGTGGTATGGTCTGTATGCATCTTGAAAAAAAATCTTTCAGCTTCGTGGTTCTTTGGAAGCTATACCTGTCAACCTCAAACTTGAACTGGTCATATTTTGTGATAGGGACATATGAGAGACCTTTGGATATGATATTTCAGTCAGTAATAGGGTGTTGGCTGAGGTTAAACACTATCTAGTCCTCCCTTGGTGGGCTCTTTTATATTTGTATCCATCCACCCTTGATGGGGTCATGTTTTGTAGTTGTTACAACTTCCTGCATTTCTGGTGGCTTATGTGCTAACATAGACATTTTTATACATTATTTGCTATCATTCCTGGAGCACTTTTTCACACATTTTTACCCTTATTAATGGCTTCGCTTTCATTAAGCCTTTGCCTATGCAAAGAGCTAGCTCTCTGTTTTTAGGTGTTTTGCTCCGGCAGAGCTTCCTGTGTACTAAACCTTGGCTTGTCTCTCTGACTACAAATCTGATTCCACCTGCCTTGAACCTTGGCTTACCTCATCAATTACTAACCTAATTCACCTGCTCTGACCTTTGGCTCGACCGTTTGCCTGTGTACTGGTTCTGCCTGCTGCATCCTCAGCTTGCAAGTGAGCTCATCTGGGTCTGGTCCTGACTCAACTGGCTATGGACAATTAGACCTTATGGTCGACATTTTTAATTCAGGCTTTGGCCACAGCAAGGGCCCATTTCACGGATGACACCATTCTTTCACTCCACATCACAGTTACGCTCTCTAGCTCCTGGCAGCAATGGTATGCAAAGAGGTCTACCTTTTTGGTCTGGAATTCATTAGACTAGCACAGATCATCAACGCATACAGAAGAGGTAGCCCGAGTCCCTTCCAGGATATCAAAAAGAACAGATTTTGAAAACACACACTTCATATTTGCAGAATTTGGACAGAAAAAAGTTTTAAGCAATCTTGGAGATGTTACGTGGTTCAGCCATTTCTTTTTCATCTACATCCACTCCTCCAGCATCCGCCTCATCACATTTTCTTAAACCTCCTAAGATTCCCTTGTCAGAGCAAATTTTGGGGAACCCTTGTTGAGGGTTCCTGAATCAATGTCTTCTCAGTTTCAGAAACCAACCACGCTCCTTTAGATCTCACTCTGCTTGAGTGAACTTTATAATATCCTTACTGAAGGGAGTGCTGCTAGCCTGGGCATCCACATTTGTTTACTACAAAGCGCCTCTTTTGGAAGTCTCTGTCACTTTCATTAGAGCTTTCCAAGCCATATTTGATGCCCCAGGATGCAAGGCATCTGCAGAGGCAGCACTATTTGAGATTCATCAAGGCAGCTATATGCAATCAAGTTCTGTACCCTGGAATAAGCCTCAAATGCCGAACAAAAAAATCAAAGACACCCTAAGTTGCAGGGTCCTACCAGACAATTTGAATGGACTCATAGTCTTCTGTCTGAACTTGGATCTGCAAATGCAAAAACACCAGTTGGAGCTTGACCGCTCCCGCATATCCAAATTGTTGTGTACTTGCCCTTCTCTCAGTCAAATAATTAACCAAGTGCCTATGGATCCTGTGGAAGAACCCATGGTAGTAACTTCAATTGACTGTCTAAGCTGTAGAAGAAAAAAGCGTTGCTTGTTGGGCCTATTCCTATTTTGCGGTCACCGACACCTATTTTGCGGGGACCGACACATGAAGGAAACAGACAGAACACCCTACTCAGCACCAGAAAGGATAGTCAGACAAGCTGAGTCATACACGGAGCGGGTAGTCAGCCAGAGCCACAGGTTTGCACCAGATAGGATATCCACTGAAGCGTTGGTATGCTGAAAGAGCAGTGGACAGAGCTCCAAGTCAACACCAGAGTGGGTAGTCAGACAAGCCAGGTCATACACGGAGCAGGTATTCAGCCAGAGCCACAGGTTTGCACCAGAAAGGATGTTTAAGCCAAATCGGAAAGCACAAGGAAAATGGTCAGACAGAGCCACAGGTCAACACCAGAATGGATGGACAGACAGGCCGGGTCATACACAGTTCAGGTGGTCAGCCAGAGCCACAGGTCCGCACCAGATTGGGTTTCCACTACACAATGGGAGCAGGCAAAAGAGTAGTCGGACAGAGCCACAAGTCAGCACCAGAATGGATGGTCAGACAAGCCAGGTCATACACAGAGCCCAAGGGAAACAGAACTGTATCGTACAACAATGCAAGGGCAACTGAGTCAGGACTTAGTCAGCCCTTTAAACCCCTCCACAGGAAGTAGGTAGGAGCAGCTCAGAGGGAGGAAGTAGGTAGGAGACTACAGGAAGCAAACACATAAACAGAGGCCTGCTGCATGCCTTGAAGCCTCGCACCTGCAGATGACGATGAAACCAAAGTAAGCTGTAACAGATATTTGTTCCTGAGGACTATTGGAACTTCTTGGATGTTTTTTCTAATAAGCAGGCACCCTATTCCCCCACAGGCCATATGATTGCGCTATCGAGCTGCTATCTGGTACTATTCCTCCCAGGTTCCAATTATCTGTTCCTATTATCTGTACCCAAAGACAAAGCCTTAGTAGTCTATATCACAGAGAACATAGAAAAGATGTTCATCCATCCTTCATCCACTCCCATCGGAGCAGGCCTCTTTGTCACTATGAAAGATGGTTCCCTCTCCACTGCATTGTTTATTAAGGTATAAATAAAATCACGGTCTAGAATAGATACACCCTCCCTCTCATTCCGGAACCTAAGATGACAAAAGGAAGACAGCCTTTAATATCAGGTTCTGCACTATGAATACATAGTGTTGATATTTGGGCTTTGTTTTAGCTTTTATTAATAACGTGTTTTGAGACATGCTCCTGTCCCACGTTATTGTATTCCTGGATGACACTGTGATTTACTCCGCTGATTCACTGAAACATCAAAATCATGTCAGATCAGTTCTCCAGCATCTTTGGGATTATTCTTTGTCAAACCTGAAAACGAAGTCTTCAGCAAGTCCCATCTTCCACTCCTGGAGTATATTATTTCTGATCAAGGTCTTGAAATGGGCCTAAGCTTAAGTGTCAGCGGTTATGCAGTGGCTCCTCCCTAAGGACCTGAAGGCCTTTCAGAGGTTCTTAGGCTTTGCTAATTACTATCAGAAGTTTATCCACAATTTCTCCAATATCAGGGCACCCATATTTGCATTAACAAAGAAGGGGAGAATCTTCATAACTGGCCTCCTGGTGTTTAAAAGCTAAAGAGACTGTTTGCTTTTGGTCCCATCCTTCATTATTCTGACCCCTTGCATCCTTTTGTTGTTGCTGAAGTGGATGCCTCTTAGGTAGGAGCAGGTGCTGTCCTTTCTCAAAGGGATCAAGTTACCAATTGTTGGCATCCCTGCTTCTACTCTTCTAAGAAGTCCATGGCCGCTGAAAGAAAGTACAAGATCAGAAATCACAAACTCCTTGCCATTAAGCTTGTGCTGCAGCAGTGGAGATACCTGGTGGAAAGCTTCTGTACCCATCACCATCCTCACTGACCACAAAACCTTGCTCACCTGGAATCTGCCCTTCGACTCAATCCTAAACAAGTCATATATGCCTTATTTTTCTCCTGTTTCAACTACACAACTAATTCAAAGCTGTAGCCATCACAGAACCAGACACCATAATCCCATCTCAATTAATCATTTTGGTTCTATTATCAGCTCTCTTCTCTGACATTGTACAGGCCCAGCAAAGCCTACCCCATCAACTACCCCCATGAAAGTTACGTCATCCCCCCTCAATTTCAAGTGGAACTTCTCCGGTGGGGACATTCTTCTCTTATGGCAGGTCACCCGGCGGGATGTAAGTTCACTGACCTCCCGGAACTGCAGATTTGGTGGCTCTCCATAAATAAAGAGGGTTTCTTGTCTCTGACCAGCTGGTCTTTTCCATCCTCTCTGTGTTCCCTCACCTTGCTATGGATTTTATGGCAGAGCTACCTCCCTCCCGTGGATGCACTACTATCTTTTCTCCAAATGAGACCATTCTTTTCCTCTCCCCAAGCTACCTTCCTCTCAAGAGGTGGCATACATTTTTCTGAAGCAGATTTTACACCTACGTGGCTTTCCCACGCAATTTTTTCTGACCAAGGCTCATGGTTCATTTCATGATTCTGGAGATCTTATTGCCAATATCTAGATACTGAATTACGCTTTTCTTCTGCTACCATTCTCAATCCAGATAGCAAACAGAGTGCACTATTCAGGCCTTGGAACAGTACCACCATATGTTTTGGTGGATCTCTTTTCATTGGCCAATGCTCAGTGTTCTTTGACAACCTTGGATACAATCCCTGTGACCTAACCCTGCAAACTGTTGTTGAAACAGCTGCTGACTCTTGAGTGAATTTTCTTCTTTCTTTATGGGCTGATCCATCCTCCAATCCTCTTCAGCATACCAGAAAAACGGAGTTGATAAACGTTGCCACCCAGACCCTCTATTCTGCCCTGGTGACATATAAGGTTATCTACTAAACATCTCAACCTCCTGCAACCATCTGTTAAGTTGGGCATTTTTCATTTGTTCTTTTGGTATCTTAACAGTTGTCAAAGTTGTGACTTCCAAATTGGACCTACCTGTTGAAATCCCTAACTCTTTTCATGTGTCCCTCCTCAAACCAGTCATCAAAAATTGCTTCTTCCATTCCTCCCGCCCTCCTGGTACTATTCTGGTAGATGAGTAGAAAGAATATGTTGTTAAGAGTATCCTGGATTCCTGGCTGATTCATGGCACCCTTTAACCCCTTAAGGACCGGCCGCGCGGCCAGCAGTTAAGGACCACTACGCATTTTTTTGCCATTCAATCCAGGGATCCCAGAGCATAGTGCAGCTGCATGAGGACCCCTGAATTCAATGATCCTTAAAGGGATAATAATACTTAAACTGTAAAAAAAAAAAAACATGTTGTAGGGTTTATCCCCCTGAGTAAAACAAGAGTACTCCCACTGCTGAAAGGTGCTTTATTCAAAAGTTATTACAGCTCAAAGTTGAATTTTTTAGGTGCAATATCACAGTGGCCTGAAATTGTACAGTGGTGCTGTTGCTACACCATCCTATGGCGATTTATGGTCTACGGACCAGAGCTGTCCATAGGATGGTGTAACAACAGCGCCACTGTACAACTTCAGGCCACTGTGATATTGCACCTAAAAAATTCACCTTTCAGAAGTGAGAGCACCCTTTTTTACTCAGGGGGATAAACACTACAATATATATTTATTTACATATTAAGTATTACTATAGCTTTAAGTGCAGGACAGCCATTATGGTCCTGGCACGTCACTGGCCCTCAAAGTGTTAATATCTCATTAACTGGGAGGGATATTTCCCCAAGGAACTCTGCTGGATGCCTACATCATTTCCGGCACACCTTTGCACGTTTTTTTTTCCTTCTTTAACAGCCTCACTTCTTTCAGCCTTTGCTTGTGCTTGTGTTGTTCTTGTAGTGTTTCCTGTGTATCAAACCTTAGCTTGTCTCTCTAAGAACCTGATTCCGCCTGCCCTAATCTTTGGCCTGTCTCATTGATTACGAACCTAAGCTGCCTGCCTTGACCTTTGTCGACCTGTCTCCTGATTGTCCTAATGCTTCGTACTGGATCCCCCTGCTGAATTCTCAACATGCAAGTGAGCTCAACCTTGTCTAGTCCTAGCTCAACTGGGACTGGACAATTCGACGTTAAGGTCAACAACTGTAATTTCAGCTTTGGACACAGCAATGTCTGATTTTACTTTTGACACCGTTCTCATTCTCCACACCCTAGCTACAATCTCTAGCTTCTGGTAGCAGCAGGATCCCTACCTCTTGCTAGTCTAAAATGCATTACAGTAGTGTTGGTCTGTGATCTTTTTGTCAACCCTAAAAAAGGTTGTCCTGTGTTCTTGTCAGGCATTTGTGAACCCAATTATACTTGTTGTCTGCACTGACTCAACTACACTAAATTTGAATTTGTGTAGTTGTTTCTTATAAGAGTCTACAGTCTACCTGTTGTAGTATGTCAATCCAAATTTGTCTCCTTGTTCTCTTTCTGATGGTTTGTTCATAAGGAATGAGTTCAGCTGTAAGAAGAGTCACTTAACTCTTGATTTCATCAACTAATAGAATCAGGTCACTTATTGAGAACAGCAACTATGGCAGAAATCAGGGTCTGACCTGCCAATCATAGCAGTATTTTATAGTTTTGTCAGCATAACACCACTCAGTGATGATGTAGATCATTTTCTCAGTACATCCTGCTAAATATCATTATGTAATGTTTTGGCTTTATGTTCAGTGGCGCCGTCAGTAAGTAAAATGTCATCAGTCTGTCATTGGGAAATGGCAATGGGTACTAAAGGTTAGTGTGTTCCATACCCTAACAGACCACTAAAACATATATAAAAATACAGCAAATGTCCACAAGAGATCAAGCTTTGTGTGTTCATGTGCATAAATGTTCCTGATTAGAGTGTCTCCAGAGAAACAGTATAAAAAAGTCATATTCTCCTCCCATTTCTAACACTTGTATGGTTAACTGTGCTTGCTCACCACCTGCTGTTTGCCTAGGTTTCCATGGTTACTAGGAATCTGCATCTGTCTTCATCATCCTAACAAATTAATAACACTTTCATTACCAGGAAGTGCAGAGACATGCTCATCATCACTATAGAGCAGTGATTCTCTGATCCAGTGCTCAGGGCACACCACCAGTGGGATTTTCAGGATATCCCTAATTAAGCACAGAGAGCTCTATCACAAGGACTGAAACACTGATTACTCAACCTACCTGTACTGGGATATCTTTATAATATTACCTGTTAGGAATAATCACAGATTTAACTTGACAAAAACAGCTTTCCTTGCCATCCCAGGCAGCACACAAAGAGAGAGCACCTCTTCCTTAGGTCAGGAAAAAGCACATGATCAAGAATAGACCCATAAAAAGCCCCTTTTATCCACACCTGAGGACGGGCAGGGTTTTTTCTCTTTTTTTTAACAATTCCTAATTTGGGACTGCACTGTGGTCTGAATTGTGGCCCCCTCTGTTTCCCTGATGTGTTTTTGTACTGGCTGAGAGTCTGGACATTCTTCCAGAGTATCTCTCTCTCTCTCCATTTTTTCTCATGATCCAGGAGGGAAGTGAGATGCAACCTGGTATATAAGATGCTGGCCTTTCCAGGGGAAGCTTTATTTTGGGTGTCATTCTTCTGACATGGAGGTGATGATGCCGGCAAGGAGGTGTGGGGGTTTTCCAGTATTTTAAGTAAACCAATAAACAGGTAAGGGATTTGCTTCTTGAGGGGGGGGGGCTGTTGTTGTGTGGTTTCTCCTTTGGCCTTCAGTGGAATTCTAGGAACAAAACCTGTTTTACTCAAGGAGTTACTCTATCCCCTGCCTCTGCTTGACCAGGTAACATTTTTATGGGTATATCTTTAATCCCGGATTGGTTTGCTGTTTCTGGGTCCATTATGTCTTGCACTTTATAGGATGTTGCATCTTAATGCCATGGGAGATATGGAAGGTGTCACTACAAAGTCATCTTCCAAACAGAAATTTCTGTCTTGCGCCTCATATAACAAGCTTGTCCCTGGTGCTTACGAAGGCAAATTCTGTGCAGTGTGCTTTTAGCAATCGATGACAGCAGATTCATCCAGTCCTATGCAGGACTTCATGTTCTGGTTCTGTTTCAAGCATAACTTCTCTTCCACCTACCTCTGTCAGAAAAAGAGAGTCTAATAAGGACTGTCTGATATTTTAATCAGAAAAACTAAATTAATATGGCATGTAGGTTTGTAAATTAATTTTAGTATTTTGAATAGTGAAATTCCTGTCCTTTATTTTGGAAATTCAGGCTACTTGCAGTGAAGCTTCCACTTTGAAGACACATCATGTGTGGAAGCCCAGAGTGAGGAGAGCAGGAGTTTTTACCTGGATTATTCTGCACCAATATTCTTAAGAGTGTCACTGTTGGAAAGGGGAAAGTCCTTCCTTTACAAAATACCAAGCATGGGGGACTTTCTGCAGAGGGAGATGAGATATCCTCTTAGGAATCTGCACCCACTGCACCAATGAAATCCACATGATCACACATAGCAGTTACATAGGATATTCCAAGGATCTCAGCTGCTTCTAGCCAGCCAGAGCTCTATATCTAAGCATCAGCCTGTTCTCTGCCTGCAGCCAATGAGAAATTAGAAAGACAGGGTGAGGGCCCACTAGTCCCTGTAACTGCAGAGAAACAGGACCATGTAAACATTAACTGTTGGTTGTTGCCTGGCTTCAACACACTTCTACACAGTAAGACAGATATAATAACTAAAATAGATGTGATATTGGCACATCACAGGTGAGTGTCATTAGTATTAGGAGAAAGACAGGAAAGTGTCACCTAATTTAGGTATAGATCATCCTGTAGTGGTATATCTTAACCTCCATGGCTACAGGAGTTATATGTCCATGTTAATTTCTACAGTTCTGGAAGGTCAGACCTACTTCTTTTCAAAACTTATAGCATGGTAGATTACTGTGAGAAATCAGATCTAATAACATTTCAGAGAATGCTTTTTCTAAGTATGTTTTTTGATTCTCTTGAGGCAAGACCCTTCCTATCTGAGTCCCAGCTGGCCAATATCAAGCAGAAGATCTTGGGTATCTTGAGGTATGACAGATAAATTATCAGGAATATTATGTTTCTTATAACAGCTCATAACATTATCAATGTATACAATTCCATGGGTTTGTCTTCACCTCAGAGCGCTCCAGCTTTTAATTTTCATAAGTGGGACAAACAAGACCAGTCTCTCAACCAGAAACTTCCTGTTCAACTAAAGGTCACTCAGATAGTGACTTAAGGAAAGGAATGTTTGATCAGGCCTCCCATTGCATATTTCAGATCAGAACATTCTGACTACGGAGGCAAGCAGTATAGGATGGGTAGTCCACTTTCAACCTCTGTTAATTCAGAGGATCAGGATAGAAGAGGAATTCATGAAGCCATATAGATAAAGAGACATTTGGCTGTCTGAACAGGCACAGAGGTGCATGTTCATTCCAACAACTACTCAGTAGTAGCATGCACCAGAAGCAGGGCTACACTAGAAGCTTATCAAAGCTGGCAGTAAGGACCCGTTCATATATCTCTCTCGATGTGCTGCTTGGGATGGAAAGGGAAAATTCCAGCTTACCTAGATATTTAGTCTCCTTGTTAATGCCAAGGCAGCACACATGTCTTTCCACCCTAATACATTTTATATAAGCATTCTTTAATTGTCCTATGTTCTTTATAATAAAAAGGAACTCTGACACCTAAAAATGGGTTATATTGATTAATATACCCTGTATTTCATTTCTATTTGTTTTCTGACGCTTAAAACTTAGTCTTACATATGCTCTGAGAGAGCAGACATTCCATCTTTTTCCAAGGCATCCACTGACATGCCTACAAACTCTCCAGGTCTGTCCTGGGGACTCAGGTTTTCAGGCTGAATTACCAGGTCTCCGAAGACAGAGGCTGATTGTCTGGCAGTGGTGAGTTTCTTCTCCTTCCCACCCTGTTCATGCACTTCCCTCCCACGTCTCCTCCTTTCCACCCTGTTCAGCCCACTTCCTGCCCCTTTATGACACACAGCCACCTAAGCCACACCCATCTGATTAAGCCCCACTCCTTTATGGCACGGATCATGTCATTAACATCCCCTGGCCGGCAGCAAATGAGCCCTCTCTGGGGGACTCAGAGGGAAGAAATTCCAAGGTATGCCCATTGATTGACCAGGATAATCTTTAGAGATAAGATAACAGTAGGCACTAATCACAATCTATTAACACCTTAAGGACGGCCAATCACTCATACGGCCATTACTTAAGGACCACGGACCTTTTTTTTTTTTAAATCCGATTCAGGGCTCCCCGAACGGTGTGCAGCAGCATGGAGAGCCCAGAAATCAATGACGTACATGTACGTCATGGGTCCTTTAGGGACATCCACCCATGACGTACATGCACATCCTGTGTTGTTAAGGGATTAAACCGCATTAGTCTTAACTCTATATTTGTACTGTTTATCGTCTCTGTGTGTCTATTCCCTATTGCACAGCACTACAGAATACACTGGGTCCATATAAATTAAGGATAATAGTAATAATAAAAAACTTATTTTTTAATTAAACTGAAGTATTCTATTTTGGTCTCCAAGTAGTGCTGTTCCTGTACTTACTATGGAGAGCTTAACTCTTTGAGTGCCAGAGGGCTACACAATGCATTACCGAAGCAATGCGTTGAGCACCCCTTTGGCACTCAAAGGGTTAAGTCAAAGGTTCAAGCTCTCACATAAAGTACATTACAAAAAAAAATGCCTTTTGAACACCCGTTGCCACAGTTCACAACAGTTTGATTAAAAAAAAGAATATGTTTGAGCAGGAATATCCTTTGAATTAAAAATATTCCAACTTGTAGTATATCTCTATAACATGCATTTGTTTCATTAACCATTTGAGTGCCAGAGGGGTAGGCAACACATTGCTTTGCAATGCGTTGCGTACCCCTCTGGCACTAAAAAGGTTAAAACAGTTTGCCTATTTTTGAAACAATAGTTTATGTTTCAAACAATAGTTTATGGTTCTAACATAAAGGATTGTGAGTTCATCTCCACTCTGTTTACCTCTCAATCTCTACCTAATTTGAAACTTCTTCAGGCACTGGTACAGAAACCTAACATATAATGCTCCAAGGAATAACACAGACCAGGGGCATAACTACAGGGGGGTGTATTTGTGATGGGTCCCGACATCCAAGGAGGTCCATAGAACCAAGGGCTCAGTATGTTTTAGTTATGCCCCTGGGAGAATATTTTTTTGTTTAGTGGCCCCAAAAAATGTTTGCACCAGGGCCCTCCAATGACTGGTTACAGCAATGGTTGAGACTCATACCCATGTCTAACTTTCTTCTCTTTTTACAGCTCTATTAGCCAATCGGGGAGTAGCACATGCATTTACAACCAACCCTCAGTGGGGTCTTTACTTGTTTTCCCCAGCCAGGCCTATCTATGCTCCATTAATCTCAGCCAGGGACTATGGGAAAATAATAGCGTTAGGGATACAAAATGATATCTCCAGTTAGGGTTAGCTGTATATGCATGTTTAAATAATTTGGTGCAGACCAACTGGCTAACAGAGCTGTGCAAATGGGAAAAGGTTTTTTCTGGGGAATGCACACACGACATCCAGCAATTCATTTTTTCTTTACTTTAGTTTATCTAGAGGCTTGGTAGCCATGAAATACGTAAACTTTTGAGCCTGTAAATTTTAAACTTTTAATAAATATTTTTTCACCTGAAAGTGAAGCCTCAGCCTAATCCAACTGGAAGTTTACTGCCGTGAGTCTCCCAAACAGAGACGGGTTTAAGCTCTCCGAAAGAGTTTGTCTGGGGAATGCACACATGACACCCACCAATTCATTTTTTTTTTTTTTACTTTAGTTTAGCTAGCGGCTTGGTAGCCATGAAACGCATAAACTTTTGAGCCTGTAAATTTTAAACTTTTAATAAATATTTTTTCATCTGAAAGTGAAGCCTCCGCCTAATCCAACTGGAAGTTTACTGCCGTGAGTCTCCCAAACAGAGACGGGTTTAAGTTCTCAGAAAGAGAGTTTGTCAGATTGTTTATAATAGATGAGAGTTGGTACCGTGTTAGCAGGAGAAATACAGGAGGCAAAAATTTAGTAAAGTTGATACCTTTATTGGTTAACTAAACAGATTTAAAATGCAAGCTTTCAAGACTTCTTAGGTCTCTTCCTCAGGCATGTTATACCTGCCTGACATGCCTGAGGAAGAGACCTAAGAAGTCTTGAAAGCTTGCATTTTAAATCTGTTTAGTTAGCCAATAAAGGTATCAACTTTACTAAATTTTTTCCTCCTGTCATATTGTTTGGCATCAACTCTCTGACCACATCTCAATGTGAGTACATTTCCTTGCATCTATGCAACATTGTTATTACGTTATTGTACCATTTGGCGCTTTCTCTTTTTTTCTGTTTCTGGATTTTCATACCGCTTTGGGAGATTGTGTTTCTTGGAGTGAGCAGCTATCCAAATTGAAGACATCAAGTGTCAATACTGTTTCTGAGGGGCAGTGTATTTCTCCAGTTGTCTTGTGAGTTGGATCAGGTATAAGCCTTTTTCCAAAACATTACCTTTGTAAGTACACACCCACAGGGTGTTGGTGGTGGTGTAATTTTTGGAAAGAATGATATACACAAGGGGCGCCCCTTGGTTTCTCCTTTCTCTTATTGAACCAATTAAAATGAACATGCACTGGCTAATACTAAGATTTTGAAGGCTTCACTGTACACAACAGTCCCAGTTCAAGAGCTGCCAGCCTGTTCCACCTGACTTCCTCAGTCTGCTTTTGATATAGGTGAGCACATTTCTTTTAAAGGAGCAGTAAACTTTTTTTTTATGAAAACACATATTTTACAGAGCTTTTCCTGCTGAATAAAACAAGGTCACTCCCACTGCTGTCAGATACTTTACTCAAAAATTATAACAGTTTAAATAATCAGGAAGTGAATTTACTGTGTTTACTTCCTGATAGTTCTAACTGACAGGAAGTGACAGGCAGTTTCTATCACATTCTATGGAGAACTCTATGTCTCTGACTTTTCTGACTTTCCTCTCCATTAGAATCTAACAGGAAATCTAATTAGAATTTGACCACTAGAGGGCACTTATAATGTAAAAAAACATGGGTTTAAACTGTAATAACTCTGGAAATATAAATCGCTCTACAGTGGGAGTACCCTTATTTTATTCAACAGGAAAATCCCTACAATATATATTTTTTCATAAACAAAGTTTACTGCTCCTTTAACTAGTACTGTTTAGGTTAACCCTAGAGGGGTATTCAGTGCAATGTTCTGAAAAGTATTGGACACCTCTATGGTACTCAGAGGATTAGACATTTGAATACTATAGGTGCATACTATGCAATGCATACCCCACTGGCACTCAGATGGTTAGCCTTTTGTGTAAAAGAGGTGTGTAGCATGCATTGCACAACCCCCTGACACTAATAGGATTAAATGTAGCCTGTGGTTCATTGAGTTTCTGTAATAACACAAGTTATCCTGGAGTACTAATCCTAAAATTATTAAACACAAATGGATAAATGGTCCCAACAGCATGATTACATCAATTTGCATATTTCATGTCATCCCATATAGTCCACACAATCCTGAGACTTCAGCACTGACTGTTTCCACACAAATGATTTGTAAAGCAACTGCAAAAAGAATAAAAGAGGCACACTACCATGTGCCTGAAATTGGATAACTGAACCAGTATGTGTAAATGGCTCCTCACAAAGTAAATGAGGGGTCAGCTGTTGTTGGATGGGTCTGTGATAGATTCCTGCTGTTCCTACCGTCCAACTCCTTATCACTGGTCTCTGCAAAAATAGCATGATGGAAAAAATGAAGTAGCAGAATAGACTATGAATAATCTGTTCTATTTAATCATCAGTATATTCAAAATGCTAGAAAATAATACGTATAAATAAAGCTGTGAGAGATTGAACTCTCAAGTCCTACAAGGTTCTATGAGGTGTGTACAAGAACATTATCCTGTTTCTTCAAGACAAAAAAGATAGTCCTGAGGAAGAGGCCTTGCATAATACAGAGAACATTCAACATTTTTTTTAATTCTCCAACTTTAGTGATTCATTGTCCAGAGCTTTATGTATATAGACATATTTTTTAGCATTCTGAATAAACTATTGATTATATAAAAGAATTTATCAAGTGTCTATTTAGGAGTTTGGCTATTCCATCATTCTAATGTTGAAGAGACTGGGGAAAGAAAGACAACAGGGATAAGGACGTGGACAGCGGGAACAGTAGGGAACTACTATTTCACTTCAGTTTCAGGTATGTTCAAAGAAAGCACTGCACTAGATGGGAGAACTAAAAATTCCAAAAATTCCCATTGATTTATAGGGGAACTACCACCCCGCAATAACTTTACATGAATTAAGCCTTCATCTGGCGACTAGCTGCTTAGTAGTGCTAGTCGCCAGAAATATTACCTGGTTTGAAAGATTTTGCAGTTTTTCGGAGGCTCACAGTAGCAGGAAGCACGGACATCTCGTCATAGTGACGTCCGTGCGCCTGCGCTGTCAGTCCCTTTTGGAGCCCCCGCTTTTAACCACTTGAATGCTAGAGAGGTCTCCAAAGCATTTTAAAGCAATGTGTTGGAGACCTCTCTTTAGCATTCAATTGGATAAAATCAACATTTAAATCAATGGGATTTTTTTTTTGTTTTTTCTCTACAATGCAAAGGGTTTGTCCCATACAGCCCATGGTGGTATGCCACTTTGTGTTCCTTTTGTAGGTTCTTGTGTTTAACCTAGGGGGGATAACATTATGAGAATAGCGGGGTTTGTATGTGCTTGGACTGTGTATGCATAGCTGAGAACTCTCCGGATTTGCCCAGGAGACTCCAGTTTTGACTCTGCATTACCGGGTCTCCGGGGCAGAGGCTGATTCTCCAGATGTGGGAGTTTCTAATGAAACTCTGCCCACTTCCACTCCTTCCCTGTCTTTTCCTCCCACTCCCCATCCTCTTATCCTCCTTCCCCAGCCTATTCTGCTGATTTTTTTACTAGTTTCTTAAGCCCTGCCCCCTTTTGATGCGAATAGCGTCATTTATCTTCCCCAATGGCACCACAGGACTCCCCCTCCGAGAAGTCGAGAAATATAGTTTCCAGGTATGTGTGTATGGTGGTCATTTACACTCGTTCACACTAGATACATCAACTTGTTTTTAACATTCTGGGTTAAAATTATGAGAATTGATGAGATGAGAATTCCTATCCAACAGCTTTTTCTTCTTTTTTCTATTATTACTTCTTTTCTCTTTCTCGTTTCTTTACTTCTTGATATACTTACTCTAAGGATGCCTTCAACATTGTTTGATACCATGTTCTGTTACTAGATATTGTTCTGAGATGTTGGAACATTCTGTTATCTACACAATAATATGTGCTAATAATATGTTATCTCTTCTCTATATCTTAACATCTTAATAAAAATCTATTCATAAAAACATATATATATGAGAATTGATGTATGTGTGTGCATGGCTGTGTGTGATATGTATGTATTTTTGTGACACACAGTAAGGAGAATGTAATAGCACCACTAAATATATCATTCTATGGAGGGAATGGCTTCACCATTACAGTTGATGGAATTGACATTGATCTGATTAGCTCAGCATGCTGCCTTAGGGCCATATTTGATTCCTCTCTTTCCTTCTCCCCTCACATTAACTCCATGGCTAGATAATCTTGCTTCTTTCTCCGCAACATTGCTAAAATCTGTCCGTTCCTCTCCCAACAAACTACTAAAACTCTTATACATGCCCTCATTCTGTCCCGCTTAGATTATTGCAATATCCTACTAAACGGCCTCCCTGCTACTCATCTTTCACCTATGCAATCTGTTTTAAACTCAGGTGCACGAATCACCACACTCTCCCCAAAATCTGAACCTGCCCACATAATTCTCAGACATCTGTCATGGCTCCCTATTCAGCAGGGCATCAACTACAAAGTCCTTCTTCTTACCTTTAACCCCTTCAGTGCCAGAGGCTCGGGCCATTTTCTGAACCCTGCAGGCCAGACACTTTTTCAACATTTTTGCTATCCTTCCGTTTAGGCTTGATTTCCTCTGGGGATTTTTAGTTACATATGGAAAACTATATATTGTTTTTTTCAGAACGAATTGAGCTTTCTTGTGATACCTTACATGAAGAGAATTTTACATCGTGCAAAAAGCTATGATGTCATAATGACAAAAAAAAGTGAAAATTTACTCATTTTGCTAAAATCACATACTATGTATCAAAAATATTTACCTTGATTGAAAAAGTTTCAATTATTTGAAAAAGCCTCGAGTCCCCTGAGTAAAAAAATACCAAATTTGTATAGTTTTACCTACGTCCATGGCTAGCGTAGAGCCCTAATCACCAGCAGCGCAAAATGACATTTTCAACTTTATAAACTAATATGCGCATTCTAGGGTTTTTGTGGTAAAACTACCCTAAAACAGTGGAATAACTATATAAAACTATATATTTCGGAAAAGTAGACAACCTGCCGCATCTAATGAGGGGTAACTTGCCTTCTTACCCCAAGCCTGGTGTGCACAAATGCCTCCAGAAGATGGCGCTAATGAAAAAAAAGGCATTTTCTTACATTTCTGCCCCTTCAAATGTACTGAAATTTGTGAAAACCATGGCATTTCCAACTGTATTCATTAGCTAGTGCTCTTAGGAGAAAAATGACACCCCATTGGTATGAGTTTAACTACCTCAGGGGGCGTTAGAAGTGCAAAATGACACCTACTACAACCTCAAATTTTTCTAACATTTTCTCAAACATTACTTGTCAGTACACAAATGGTTATAACAACTACAGAAGTGAAGAAAGGGTACACAAACCATACCATTTTGAAAAGAAGACACCCTGCCGCATCTAATGATGGGTGACTTGCCTTGTTACCCCAAGCCTGGAGTGCACAAATGCCTCCAGAAGGTGGCACTAATGAAAAAAAAAGGCATTTTCTTACATTTCTGTCCCTTCAAATGTACTGAAATATGTGCAAACCATGGTATTTCCAACTGTATTCATTAGCTAGTGCTCTTAGGAGAAAAATGACACCCCATTGGTATGAGTTTAACTACCTCAGGGGGCGTTAGAAGTGCAAAATGACACCTACTACAACCTCAAATTTTTCTAACATTTTCTCAAACATTACTTGTCTGTACACAAATGGTTATAACAACTACAGAAGTGAAGAAAGGGTACACAAACCATACCATTTTGAAAAGAAGACACCCTGCCGCATCTAATGATGGGTGACTTGCCTTGTTACCCCAAGCCTGGAGTGCACAAATGCCTCCAGAAGGTGGCACTAATGAAAAAAAAAGGCATTTTCTTACATTTCTGCCCCTTCAAATGTACTGAAATATGTGCAAACCATGGTATTTCCAACTGTATTCATTAGCTAGTGCTCTTAGGAGAAAAATGACACCCCATTGGTATGAGTTTAACTACCTCAGGGGGCGTTAGAAGTGCAAAATGACACCTACTACAACCTCAAATTTTTCTAACATTTTCTCAAACATTACTTGTCAGTACACAAATGGTTATAACAACTACAGAAGTGAAGAAAGGGTACACAAACCATACCATTTTGATAAGAAGACACCCTGCCGCATCTAATGATGGGTGACTTGCCTTGTTACCCCAAGCCTGGAGTGCACAAATGCCTCCAGAAGGTGGCACTAATGAAAAAAAAGGCATTTTCTTACATTTCTGCCCCTTCAAATGTACTGAAATATGTGCAAACCATGGTATTTCCAACTGTATTCATTAGCTAGTGCTCTTAGGAGAAAAATGACACCCCATTGGTATGAGTTTAACTACCTCAGGGGGCGTTAGAAGTGCAAAATGACACCTACTACAACCTCAAATTTTTCTAACATTTTCTCAAACATTACTTGTCTGTACACAAATGGTTATAACAACTACAGAAGTGAAGAAAGGGTACACAAACCATACCATTTTGAAAAGAAGACACCCTGCCGCATCTAATGATGGGTGACTTGCCTTGTTACCCCAAGCCTGGAGTGCACAAATGCCTCCAGAAGGTGGCACTAATGAAAAAAAAAGGCATTTTCTTACATTTCTGCCCCTTCAAATGTACTGAAATATGTGCAAACCATGGTATTTCCAACTGTATTCATTAGCTAGTGCTCTTAGGAGAAAAATGACACCCCATTGGTATGAGTTTAACTACCTCAGGGGGCGTTAGAAGTGCAAAATGACACCTACTACAACCTCAAATTTTTCTAACATTTTCTCAAACATTACTTGTCTGTACCCAAATGGTTATAACAACTACAGAAGTGAAGAAAGGGTACACAAACCATACCATTTTGAAAAGAAGACACCCTGCCGCATCTATTGATGGGTGACTTGCTTTGTTACCCCAAGCCTGGAGAGCACAAATGCCTCCAGAAGGTGGCGCTAATGAAAAAAAAAGGCATTTTCTTACATTTCTGCCCCTTCAAATGTACTGAAATTTGTGCAAACCATGGCATTTCCAACTGTATTCATTAGCTAGTGCTCTTAGGAGAAAAATGACACCCCACTGGAATGAGTCGACCTACCTTAGGGGTGCCAGAAGCACATCACTACACCTACCTGTTTGCTTCTTCGAAAATGGCGGCTTGTACTAAAATGTCCATAACTGTTAGAGACATGAAGGAAAGGTATAAAAGGTATACCATTTTGGAAAGTAGACATTCTCCCGCATCAAATGAGGGGTCACTTGCCTTTCTACCCCCTGGGCTGAAGTGCACAAATATTTCCAAAAGGTGGCGCTATGGGAATAAATACATGTTTTTTTACATTTCCACCACTTCAAAGATACTAAAATCTTTGAAAACCATAACATTTCCTGCTGTATTCAGTACCTGCTACCAACATGAGAAAAATGGTAGCCTATTTGTGTGGGTTAACATAGAATATGTGGGTGCTAGGAACACGTACGTAAACCTGACACTTTTGTTTTTGAAATTATCTGCTTGCACTAAAATGGTTATAACCATAATAGATATGCAGAAAAGGTAGAGAAACAATGTCATTTTGGAAAGAAAACATCCTTCCGCATCTAATGAGGGGTCACGTGCCTTCTTACCCAAAGGCTGGTATGCACAAATGCTTCCAGGAGGTGGCGCTAGTGAAAAAAAAAGGCATTTTCTTACATTTCTGCCCCTTCAAATGTATGGAACTTTGTAAAAACCATGGAATTTTCAACTGCATTCATTAGCTAGTGCTCTTAGGAGTCAAACGACACCCCATTGATATGAGTTGACCTACCTTAGGGGGTGCTAGAAGTAGAAAACTACACCTACTACAACCTCTGATGTTTCTAACATTTTCTCAAATGTGACTTGCCTGTACAAAAATGGCTATAACACATTCAGAATTGAAGAAAAGGTAGATAAACCATACCATTTTGGAAAGAAAACAACCTGCCGCATCTAATGAGGGGTCACTTGCCTTCTTACCCCAATACTGGTGTGCATAAATGTTTCCAGAAGGAGGCGATATAGGAAAAAAATTGCATTTTTTTACATTTCTGCCCCTTCAAATGTATGGAGCGCTGTGAAAACCATGGAATTTTCAACTGCATTTGTTTGCTAGTGCTCTTAGGAGTCAAATGACACCCCATTGGTATGAGTTGAACTACCTTAGGGGGTGCTAGAAGTAGAAAACTACACCTACTACAACCTCTGATGTTTCTAACATTTTCTCAAACCTGACTTGCCTGTACGAAAATGACTATAACACCTTCAGAATTGAAGAAAAAGTAGATAAACCATACCATTTTGGAAAGAAGACAACCTGCCGCATCTAATGAGGGGTCACTTGCCTTTTTACCCCTAAGTTAGTTGGCACAACTATTTCCAGAATGTGGTGCTACAGGAAAAAATAAAATTTTGTTTTACACATCAGTCACTTCAAAGATACTAAAATGGTTCAATGGCGTGGGATTTCCTAGGAGGACTTCTTGCCAGCCTAAGAAAAATGGTACCCCACTGCTGTGGGTTGACATACCAATTTACGCTACAGGAGCGTAGCTACCAGTGAAACAGAAATGGTAAAGCAAACAGTGTATGTGTGATTTTATGGCTAACAGATGAAAGAAGCTAGGGCGTCAGCCGGTGTACGTGCGGACCTGTGACTACAAGTGTAACAAAGTATGTGGGAGGGTGAGGGATTAGGCAGTGTGTGTGGGTATGAGCAGAGGAGCAAGGATGGTGGGGCAGTGTTTGATAGTGTGTATGGGAGATCTGTGACTACCAGTGTTGATAAAAAGTCCTGTGTGTGCCACAGGAAGGGGGTCGGCATTGAACTCCCCTCCTAGTGGCACACACAGGGTTAATTTGTGTTTTATTTTTTATTTTTTTTATTATATACCTCATTGAGGGGCATAAGGACCCCCTGATCCCTCCCCAATGAGGTCTTAGTAAAAAAATATATATATATGTCCACAAACAGGGGACCCGGAGAGTGCCACAGGGGTCTCCAGCGCATTGCAAAGCAATGCATTGGATCCTTGTGGCACTCAGAGGGTTAATTTTTTTTTAATCATTACTTGGTAATCAGAGCTTGTTGGGGGGCCATCAGGACCAATCATGATGGCCCCCCAACAATCTCTGATAACGAAGTAATGAGAAATGCCCTGTGTGTGCGCCGCAGAAGGGGGGCTGCATTGGCCCCCCTTGAGGCACACACAGGGTTAATTTTTTTTCTTTACTTTTTTTATTATGGACCTCATTGGTGGGTATCAGGACCCCTTTGATTCCCCCCAATGAGGTCTTAAAAAAAAAAAAAAAAGGAATCAAAATAAATGTCCCTGTGAGTGCCAAAGGGCTCTCCAGCGCATTGCAAAGCAATGCATTGGACCCTTCTGGCACTCAGAGGGTTAATTTTTTTTTTAATCATTACTTGGTAATCAGAGCTTGTTGGGGGGCCATCAGGACCAATCATGAAGGCCCCCCAACAATCTCTGATAACGAAGTAATGATAAATGCCCTGTGTGTGCGCCGCAGAAGGGGGGCTGCATTGGCCCCCCTTGAGGCACACACAGGGTTAATTTTTTTTCTTTACTTTTTTTATTATGGACCTCATTGGTGGGTATCAGGACCCCTCTGATTCCCCCCAACGAGGTCTTAAAAAAAAAAAAAAAAAAAAAGGAATCAAAATAAATGTCCCTGTGAGTGCCAAAGGGGTTTCCAGCGCATTGCAAAGCAATGCATTGGACCCTTCTGGCACTCAGAGGGTTAATTTTTTTTTTTATTAATACTTTGTAATCAGAGCTTGTTGGGGGGCCATCAGGACAAATCCTGATGGCCCCCCAACAATCTCTAGTAACAAAGTAATGATAGAAGCCCTGTGTGTGCCACAGGAGGGGGGGTGCATTTGACCCCCCCCTGTGGCACACACAGGGTTAAAAAATTGTATTTATTTTTTTTTTAATAATAGACCTCATTGAGGGGCATCAGGATCCCCCCTGATCCCCCCAATGAGGTCTTTAAAAAAATTAAAAAAAAAACCCAAAGAAAAGACCCTGTGAGTGCTACAAGGGTCTCCAGCACATTGCAAAGCAATGTGCTGGGGACCCCTGCGGCACTCACAGGGCTACTTAGCGTTTGTTTTTTTTTTTTTTGTTTTTTTTTAATTTCTCAGACCTCGTGGGGGACATCAGGACCCCTTCTGGTGTCCCCCCAGTTATTGATCTCCCAGCCATCGGCTGGGAGATCAATATGGCGACTTGCAGGAGAGCAAAAGCTCTCCTGCCTTTCACTCCTACCACCGGTAGGAGTGAATGGGACCGGGGAAACTTCCCCAACGTCATCAGTGACATGTCACTGATGACGCTGGGAGGCTTCCCCCGGTCCCGCCCACTCCTACCCGGAAGTTCGGGTAGGAGACAAAGAAGAGGAGAAGCTGCGCCTCAGCTGCGCTTCTCCTCTTCTTTTATTGATCTCCCAGCGCGATCGGCTGGGAGATCAATAACAGGGGGGACATGAGGAGTGATCCTCATGTCCCCCCACGATTGCCCACATTTTTTTTTTTTAAAATGCGGCCACTGCATGCCGGTTATACCGGCTCATGCAGTGACCGCATTTTAGTGGGTACATTGTACGAGCTTGGCACAGCGGGTACAGCTGTCCAAACTCGTACAATGTACCCACTTGGCACTCAAAGGGTTAAAGCTCTCCACACTGTTACCCCTCCTTACATCTCTTCTTTCATCTACTCTTATGTTCCTGGCCGCCTCCTTTGCTCAGCACACAACGCACTTCTTGTTGCACCATCCACACCCTCTGCCCTCTCCCGTCTCAAACCTTTCTTGCTTTCTGCTCCATACCTATGGAACTCCATACTCCTCTCCCTACGTCTTGAAAAATCCCCCTCTGTCTTTAAGTCTAACCTGATATCTTATCTTCTGGAGCACTAGGACCATGCACTGCCTTTGGCCAAACTCAGCACTTGTAATCTCAACACTTGACACCCTCTTACCCCATTGTCTGTCTCCTTTTACCCATTTAGACTGTAAGCTCCTTGGGGCAGGGACCTCTCTCCCATTGTTTCTATGCATGTCGCACTTATTTCATCCCCTCTTATTTATTGTAACATATGTCTATTGTAAGGCGCTGCGTACACTGTGTGACACCATATAAATAAACATATACATACATACATACACCCAAATGTACTTTACACTTTGAGTGCAAGAGGGGTACACAATGTATTGCTCTGCAATGTGTTGCAAACCCTTCAGGCACTCAAAGGGTTAAAAGAAGTAGTTGCATTTTTTAACCGCCTTGGATACTAGAGATGTCTCCAACACATTAGGAATACCTCTATAACATTCAAAGAATTTAGGTGTATATATTTATATTGCCACATAAAAAAATCTAGTTTACTTTCCCTTATTTTTAAAAAGACAATCATCCCCTATTTTGACAAGATTTATTCTTCTGGGGCAGAATATAAAAAGTTAAATTGCCTGTACTTTGTTTTACTGTTTTTCAATGTTCAACTTTTTTTTTTAACTGTTCAGTTGAGGCTACCAGGATCCAGAAACCAGGGACTGGAGGGAATGAGCTTCTAGAACACAATGGGGGAGATTCACTATAGCATGATAAGGAGGAGAGGACTTCTCAAGTGATATCACTTCTCCAATTCCTGTGTTATTTAATGGAGCTTTTGCACTAAGATTTCTCCAACGTTGGAGATCTTAGTGCATAGGCTCTATAGAATAACATAGGAACTGGTGAAGCGATATCACTGGAGAAGTCATATCGCCTCTTCATCACTCCATAATTCATAACCTCCTTTATCTCCAGATGCCATCGACTTACTGTATACAGAGCCCTCATCACTCTGTATACTTTGTCTCCATATTTGGATCCAATAAATTTTATGTCTTGACTTCTAAGGGATGCCCCAGGAGCTTAGCCATAAGCAGGGCAGCCTTTTCCTATTGTACTCCCTGTCAGATAGGCATAGCTGGGAACTCTCCGGTTTTGCCCCGGAGACTCTAGTTTTCACTCTGCATTACCGTGTCTCCGGGGCAGAGGCTGATTCTCCAGATGTGGGGAGTTTCTTCTGAAACTCTGCCCATATCTGCTCCTTCCCCAGCTGTTTCTCCAATTTATCCTCCTTCCCCGGTGTATTCCTTACAGATTTTGCAGGTCTGTGAAGCCCCGTCCCCTCCTGATTAAGCTCCACCCCATTTTTGATGTGAATCGCGTCATCTATCTCACACAGCGGCACCAAAGGTGTCCCCCTCCGGGGAGATCAAAATAAAAAGTTCCTAGGTATGCAGATAGGAAGAAGGTCCTGGTATTGCAGTGAAATAAAAAACATCAGTTTAATAAAAAAAAATATAAAAAAGAGGGTGCCACCATGTGTGGGAAAAGTTATTTAGTATAATAAAAACAACAGTGCCAATTGGTTACCTAAAATTAGCATGAACAGGAGATCATGCAGTCCATTATTATGATCACCACCCTAACAGATATCTCCTGAAGAAGCTGCTCGATAACTGCTAGACATGCAGCATTGGGCAACCTGAGGTCCTCCAGCTTTTCAGGTTTACAATTCCCATCATCCCTATTTAGGCACTGGCTGAGGATTATGGATACTGTAGCCCTTCCCACCACAAATATAGAACATTGTCTCCAGTTTTGTGATGATCCCTTTCTTTTTAACTCCCACTTCTGGCAGGACCTAATGTAACTATAATTGATGTTCCGATAGGAGTCCTAGGTGTCAGATCCAAAAGGGAGGAGATGACAATAATGGACTCTATTATTGCACAATCTCATGTATATTTTAATTGAGAAGGGTAACGTGCAGACAAAATTGAGGGTTTTTTTTTTATTAAACATTGGTTTTCAAGGGGTTAAACTGCAATACCAGTTTTATTATTATTAAACTGAAGTTTTTGAAGTTTTTATTAAACTGCAATGTATGGTTCTTTGGTCTGTTTTACGGCACCATATTTCATACACCCTCATACAGTCTGACAGCAGTGGCTGCAGGAGAAGACTCTCTAGCTTATGGCTCAGCTCCAGCAGGAACCCTTATAAGTCAAGACATGATGTCTAAGGGATCCATATATGGAGACACTGTACACAGAGTGACGAGGGCTCTGTATACTGTAAGTAAAGAGTGACTGGAGGTAAAGAGCTCTGTAAACTTGTTTCCTCCAGTCTTTTCAGGCAGTAGGGAAAGTGGCATATTTGTACCACCTCCCTGCTTTCCGGGTGGGTACCAGCCTCTCCCTCTATGGAGAGAACTTGGTAGCCTCGATTTTGGCAGAAATGTAAAAAAAGAAAAAAACAGTTAAACATGGAAAAACATAATACAAAATATAGGCAAGTTCACTTTATTTATGTTGCCCTAGCAGAATAAAAAAATTCAAAATAGAGGGTGACAGTCTCTTTCAACAAAACCCCAAAAAACATAATTTTATATTTCTGCCTGCTGTTATATCTCACTGCTGCTCTTTTTTGTTTGATAATAGCTGCAACAATTTGTTTAAAAAAAAAATTAAGGTGTACCTGGGCCACTGGAAGAATGCTAGGTATTCTGGGTAGACCTTATGACTTATTTTTGGATGAGACAAAAATAAAGACATGCATCTATCAAGTTCAGCCCTTGCCACAGCACCACTGCTGATCAAGAGGAAGGCAAAAGAAAAAACACCCAACAGTGTATTGAAGCCATTTCCATTAAAGAGCCAAGTGGGTAAAAAAAAGTCCTAACTGTTTAAAAAACAGTCAGCTATCTCCCATAATCAACACCTCATCTGCATTGAAATCAGCTTTTATAATTCTCAGTATTATTTGAGCTAGAAATGTATCCAGTGCATTTCTGAAAGCACTGACAGTATCTGCATGCAAACACAGCCTCCTGAGGCAAGTAATACCATAACCTTACTGCCCTTACTGTAAATAATTCTTCCCTTTGTTTTAGTCGAAAGCACCATTCTTCTAGTCTTACTGGGTGTCCACTTGGTTTTTCTCAGCTCTTTGAATGAATAAATAGTTCCCCAGAGAGGTCTTGTATTGGCCCTGAATATATCTGTAGATAGTAATCATGACTCCTCTCCCTTGTCTTTGGATAGTCTTTCTTTATAACTAAAATCCTCCAGTCACTCTATCAGTTTTATTGGACGACTCTTTACTTCAATGTCTTTTTTAAGAATGGGTGCCACAAATCGTACTTCAAATCTAATATGAGGTCTTACCAAGAATTTATAAAGAGGTAGCATTTTTTTCCACCCTGTGCAGTGATACTCCCTTTTTATACATTATAACAACAGCTGAGTGATACTGCACGCTATTAAAGTGTTAGTAATGTCTAAAAAAATACTTTTTTGCATTTAGAAGAGCTTAAAAATCTGATCTACATGCAAAAAAACGTATCTCTCAAACCGCTATGGTTTAAGAGATACGGGCGTTTAAAGTTTGATTTCTCCTACTGACAGCTGAACACTAGGCACACGTTTTAGACCATTCCAATGAAGGGATTCCGTGTAAGTAACGAGATCTCGGCACTTCTCAAGCGCCTCAGTGTCGACCGACACGGATCTCCTGCTGACAGCTTTACAGCTGTCAGTAGGAGAAATCAAACTTTAAACGCCCGTATCTCTTAAACCATCGCGGTTTAAGAGATATGTTTTTTTGCTTTTAGATCAGCTTTTTAAGCTCTTCTAAATGCAAAAAAGTTTTTTTAGACATTACTAACACTTTAAGAAGTCTTTTTCTAACAAGGATTCCCCAAGTATTTTCCCATTTAGTGTATGTGTGGTATGTTTCTGCAACCCCAATTCGCAATCTTATGATTATCTACATTATACCTCATCTGCCATTTTTCCACCCATTCACTCAGTTTAGCTAAATCTTATTGGCAGGGCTGCCTTCTGAAATCTTGGAGCCCAATACAAATATAAACCTAGAGCCCCTCCTCCACTCCATGCATTTCACCCACCCACTGCTCCACCTCTGCCCTGCCCCTACCCTGCCTAGCCCACGCAGCCTTATTTTACTGTCTCCTGGTAGTCACAGATCCAACATACCCTGTATGACAAAAAGCCTTCTTCCATCGGTATTCTCAGATCCCAACATACACTGTCTCACCCCCAGCCTGGTTGCACTGGTAGTCACAAATCTCCACAAATGTTGCTTGCCTCCCAGCTTGGCTCCATTGTTAGTCACAAATCCCTACATCCATTGCTTGCCTCCACCCCCCAGGTTGGCTCCACTGGTAGTCACAGGTACCCACATACAATATCTGACCCCTAGGCTCATGAGCCTGCAATGGCATGCAATGAACTCACTAGGGCTGTGTCCTGTACCCAAGGTGCAATCTCTTTTATCTCACAAGTGCAGGGAACAGAGAGGAAATCTTCTGAAGCGTATCATAATGATCCTGCCAAAATGACAGTCCAGCCACCAAATGCCAGACAATTCTTCTCTGAACAAGGGAGGCAGCTAAGCCCAGATGCACATTTCGGTCTTACTGGGCCTCGTCGGTGAGGTGCAGCTCATCCCTCTAGACACTTGTGGGCAAGAGCAATCAGCAGCACCTCACTAATGAGACTCAAGGCCAAAACGTATGTCTAGGGTTAGCTGCTTCCCTTGTTCAGAGAGGAACTGACTGGCATTGTCGTGGCTGGACTGTCATTTGGGCATACCTTTGCATGTTCTTGAGTCTAGCTGAGCATCTCTGACTTTTAATCTGCCCATACATGAGTACTCACTGTACCCCATGATATCAGCCCTGCTTTCTGCAGAGACAAAGCATCCTGCTCTGTATGTATTTCCTTACAGAGTTTAGTGTCATCAGCAAAGATCGAACAACTACTTTCAACACCCACCACAAGATATTTAATAAACAAACTAAAAGCATTGGGCCCGGAACTGAACCCCTAGAGTCTTCTTGTATATATCAAAGGGTAATATGAAGGTACACATGGACAGACTGTAATTCTAAGTTCACTCAGTGGAATGCAATTTGCAGTGAATATTCACTTAAACCTCCTTCCTCAGTGCCCTGTCCTATTTTAAAACTTTATTTGTCAGTGAGAGAGTTGAATGCTTTGCAAAACAAAATTCAGGCCAACTCTTTGGCACACAAAAGGTTAATGCTCTCCTCACCATCCTCATGCTCACCAATCTTGTTAATTCTCCCATACATAGATCAATACACAGAGCTCTAATTCATATGAACCTTCTGCATCCCCCCTCCCCTTCATGTATGTCACCAAGCAGCAGCTTAGCGTTTCTAATGGCTGCACTGGCCGTGACCTGACCTCATCTGCCATCGGATTTGTGTAGTACTCAGTGGCATATATATATACGAAAATAAAAGTGGAGAAATTCTGGGGCAAAACAACTGTGCCCAATGCTGGGAGGTGCTTCATTCAAAGTAAACACAGCATAAATGTTAATTTTTTTGACAGCTGAGGTGATGAATTAAGGAGTGATAAAGAGGAGATAAACTCGGTATTGTGTTAATTAAAACAATTTTGTGGTGCCTATGAATTAACATCTCTCCAACTTGTTAGACCTCAGCACATCGACTCCATAGAATAACATGAGAACTGGAGAGTTTAACACACTGAACAAATCATCATTTCTTTATCATACCATAGTGCACCTCCTCTTTGAGTTCTGCTTGTGGCCATATCTCTTGTCACTGCAGTCTATGGAAAGCTCTGGTCACAGAGTTTAAGCTGTAATATCCTTTTAGTTAAAAAGTTGGAGTACTCAACCTATCCAGTCCTATATAATAATTTGCTACAATGTTTGTCACAATGCAGTCATGCGCAGTAGAGACTGCTCCTGTTCGGGCAGTCTCTACTGAGCATGACTGCATCACGTGAGTGAGACGATGTAATACTGCATCACGTGGACCAGTGAGGTAGCGGCCTCTTAACCCTTTGAATGTCAGAGGGGTACGCAACACATTGCAAAGCAATGCTTTGCGTAGCCCTCTGACACTCAAAGGGTTAACATTACCCGGACCTTGGCACGTGTACCTGGGATTTTACACTAGTGTATATATATATATATATATATATCATCAAATCTTGTGTATAATAAGCACAATGTTGCCCCTCTTCATCTTATGTGAAGTGGGAGGTGCATATTATACACGAGTGGAAAAAATAATGAAATTTAAAAAATGCCATTTCCGTACTGCTTCCCTTCCTCCCAGCTTACCCATGGCCTCCACTACCCCTCCGTAGTAGATTTTCAACATGCTTGTATCTTCCAGCTGCTTCCAGCACTGCCCTGTCAGGACATCTTCTGCCTAGCCAATGGTAATGTAGCTATGCGCATTGGACCTATACGGTCCTCATAAGACACTATCATTGGCTAGGCAGAAGAGGTCCTGACAGGACAATACTGGAAGGGGGGGGGCAGATGCAAGCATATATATACATGTTTAAGTATATTTGAAAATCTCACCCCTATCTTTAGGAAAGGCCATTCTACATATACAAAAACAGGGGTATGTGAACTTATACATAGAACAGGGAATAACTGCCCCCTGAGTCCTTATATGCGGAGAAAGGCAAAACCTGTTACATAAGGGTGAAGAGTAACGTAAAAGTGGACCCTTTCTCTTACTGCCTAGGGAAACCAGTTGCACCACTCTGACAAGGCCTAAAATAATCCAAAACATGCATCTGGTGTTGGCTGGTTATCTTCTGTAATGTCATTAGACAGCTAAAACCTGAACCTCTGAGTAGTGACTACTCGTAGAACAAGCAAATAATTAGTTTCTTCATTCTCAGTGAGCAGTTCATCTCTTTTGGCTTGAAATCACTGCTTAGTCATTCCTAGTCATAAAATAAGTACATAGCTCTGAAGAGAGGTGCTCTTTGTGGATTTCCTCAAAAGCCTATGCCAGATGTAGCCAATCTTTAAGCCTGCAGCTGTTGGAAACTACAACAGCCAAGTCTGGTTGGAGATGATGGAGCTGTAGCCCCAACACCTGGAGGACCAAAGACTGACTACACCTGGCCTTAGCAGTTTCAAACAAACGTGTTTTATAAATACTTTACGTGTCCTAAGTTACCCAGAAACCACAGTATATGCATTTTGCAGAAAGATATACACCATCTGTGCATTTTGCAGTAAAAGAAAGGGTATATTTTTACTGCACTCTTTGTATCACAGATGCAGATGTGGACTTGCACTGAGCACTTAAACTGGTACTCTGCATTTATATTAGAATCAGTCCATTGGGGGAACTATGGCAACTAAACAGGATATGGATTGGCTATATCAGTGAAGAAAAAGGGTGGAGGAATATGGATTGTGGTATGCCTGTCTCAAACACTGTTCATCTGGGAAATGCTCACATCTATCCTCAAGTCCCCCAACAGTGCAGGCTTTCAATATATCCTCAGATGGACACAGATGAAAGTAATTTACTTGGACAGATCCTTCATAACGAATCAGCCACTGACTGATCTACCTGTGGTCCTGTGAGGAGGTCCTGAAAACCAGTATTATGGAGACGGGGATGCTTTCAGGCAGATTTGAGCACCTCTAATCTAATGCATGTAAAGTGTTAAAAATCCTTTGTTTCTAGGATACTTTCCCTTTAAACACAGCCCTTGACACTCAAAAGGGTTAATACTAATCAGTTGTTACAGTCTTAGATGATTTTACATAATTTTGCGGGTAATAATGTCAGATAATGCAGATTTAAAACTGTTCTACATGGTTTTCTACAGACAAGAGGACCACCAGACAGGAGCACTCACTGGACCACCCAAGCACAATATCACCAGTTGCAAATCGTAAAATTTGTACATTTATTGCAAATAGTACCATAAGAACATCAAACAAGTAACAATGCTCCCCTCACGGGGATACAAAGTCTCAGACACATACGCCTAACGCGTTTCATGCACATAAAAGACATAATCATTGGCAGTACAAAAACTACTGCGGACACAATATATATACAAAAACTAAACATAATACCCTATCAAAAACCATATAATAAACTCACCACCCACATTCAAATTAATGATCACGTCCATCAGAACACCTGTATACGCGCCAAATCCCATTAGCGCTATGTGAACTCTTCACACGTCACTAAAGCTGCATGGTTTTCTACAGCTTGAATGCCACATGGATCTAGAGAACACTGACTATTGTGTTGGCAGCTATGCACTCTCTGTGCCCTACTTACCGTTGGCGATGGTAATATCTCTTCAAGAAGGGGTGAGGAGCAGCTCCTACTGCAAAATTACTGCTACCGGTGTCCACTAGAATATTGAGCTGTGGGAGAGAAAAGAATAGGAAGAAGCAGTGAAAGAGCTAATACTTAATTCTTTTTGTAATGTTAAAGGGATAGCATTACTTGGAATGGAAAATATATATACTGCAGATGTTATTATGCTGAATAGAACACGGGTACTCCCATTGCTGCAAGCTATTTTATTCAAAAGTTATTGCAGCTCAAACTTGCACTTTTGGGTGCAGTATTTCCACAGCCTGAAATGTTATGGTGGAATCTTTGTTACAGAAGTCTATGGACAGCTATTTTCAGGGACAATGAGTTGAATGTACGATGGCAGTTCAGGGCTAAATCAGGTGCTGGAATTGCTGTGAAGTTCCTACATCTGACAAATCTGTACCATAAAGCAACTTCTTAAGAAGGCTGACTGTGGGCATTTTGGGAAGTTCCTCGAGACAAAGCCAAAGTCTATGCCAATACATGGTTATCTCTTTTCAGTGTCCCTTGTGCATATTATGGGGCGGATGTGTGGTGCTTACTGGCATTAAAGACTAATGCTGGCAGAGTGTATCTACCCATATGTACAGCACCTAAAACATGCAAGGGTGACCTGCAATAACTTTAAAACATCTCTCAACAGTGGGTGTCCCCTTGTTTTATTGTTGTTTACAACACTATCCCTTTAAATCCCATACCCTCTCCTACTTATTTGCTACAAATGTCATTCAATGGAGTAGTCAACTTTTTTCATGAAAAACATTTGTGTTAACCCTTTCAGTGCCAGAGGGGTAAGCAACACATTGTGAAGCAATGCAATGCTTACCCCTCTGGCACTCAAAGGTTAAAAGGGCTTTTCCTGCTGAGTGAAATATAGTTACTCCCACTGCTAGGTGTAAAGTAATTACAGCATAAATGTATCATTTTTTAAGCAACAGCACCAACTAGTGTCTAAAATATAAATGTTATTTTATACTCTACTAGCAATGTGGGACGGCGTTGCCCGTCATATTATTTACACAGAGAGACATTGTGTGAAACAGAAATATGCAGTGTTACAGACACGCACTTAAAGAGACAGAGCGTGTCACATACTGTGAGACGCATACATACAGAGAGACACACACATACATGACGTATGTCACATATGTAGACAGTGTGTGACAGACGCAGTAGTGATGTAGATATGCTGATAAAAGTTGTAAAAAATGTTTTAATTGCAGCTCTTCAGCTTGATGAATAAGGCCCTGTATCCTTACAGGTGAAGTGAGTGTGCTGTGTTACTTGGTGAATAATGCCATGTATCCTTATAGTTGAAGTGAGTGTGCTGTGTTACTTGGTGAATAAGGCCCTGTATCCTTACAGTTGATATCGATTGCTCTAGCTTATAGACAGAAAGTCTCTGTCTTTGGAGGAGGCTGGATAGAGGAAGGGGAGCAAAGACAGATTGACAAACTGCGGTACAGAGCAGGTAACCAGTCTGTCTGGAAGTAGCTGCAGCACAGATATTATTACTTCAATTTAGACCAGTGGTTCTCAACCTTCCTAGTGCCGCGACCCTTTGATAAAATTTCCCAAGTTGTGGCAACCCCTAACAGTAAAATTATTTTCGTTGCTCCTTCATCGCTGTAATTTTGCTACTGTTATGAATCGAAATATAACTATCTGATGGTTTTAGGTGACCCCTGGCAAATCGTCATTCGACCCCCGAAGGGGTCCCGACCCACAGGTTGAGAACCACTGATTTAGACGAACAGGAGCTTTCTTTTTTAAAAAAAATGAATACACATCCTATATAATAATTCGCTAAAAAGTTTGTCACAACGTAGTCATGCACAGTAGAGACTGCTCGCTCTGCAGTCATGCACAGTAGTGACTGCCCGTTCTGCAGCGGCTGATATGGCGCAGGGTGCTCCGAATTCAGACCGGAGTCCTCTCTGCACACCCTGTGGGGACCAGGAAGGTGCGCAGAGAGGACTACAGTCTGAATTCGGAGTGCCCTGCTCCATATCAGCCGCAGCACGTTCGGGCAGTCAGTACTGCGCATGACTGCTGCGCAACCACTGAGAAGAGAGGATTCGGGCACCAGCTGAGGTTGCTGGGTGGCACTGTGGCCCGTGTACATGGGCTTTTCAACTAGTTTAATTATATTTGCTCTATAAGCTAATGATTAATGCTCACTTATATAGGGGTGATACATCCCCTTTAGGTATAGCTATCCGTTGAAATGCAATATCACCGTCTACAGTGATAGAAGAACAGTGAACAGATCAAATGTTAAAGCTTTTCTTACAAATGAGTAATGATACTATTAACCAGTTGAGCACCAGAGGGTGCACAACTCAGTGTTACACAATTTGTTTCCGAATTGAATACAGTAAAGGAACTCTCACTGCTAGTTGATGCTTCTTTCAAAGGTAATTACAGTTCAAAGTTGTTTAATTACTGTTTAAATCAAAATTCAGGGTTGTTATGGATTTAAGCAGACATGGATACCTACTCCAGCTCCAGACAGATTCCAGAAACCATGTTCTAACGTTGGTGCTATTGTGGAACCAGGGTGCTGCTCTGACACCAGGTCCTTTTACCTGACTCATGAGCAACAAAAACAGTTCAAGATAAGATAACATCAATATGTATTATAATTCTGAATTGCCGTTTGTTAAGTTTAGGCCTTATTCACACAGGTAACTTGTCTGAAAGAATATTTTAACATAAGCCAAACGTATAAGGAAAATATGTTTATTATACTGTAGAATTAATCTTAAAAAAAAAACACTGATTGTTTGCTGCTTGATAATGTACCATGCACGTGTTAATGCCTGTAAGTGCTCAACATTTCTGGTTCATGCATTAGCAAGCCATCGGTTGTACCTGGACATCGTATCCCAAAGAAATATGAGTAAGAGATCTACTATTTCATTTTAAAGTAGGTGTGTGTTTCTTTCCCTAATTAAACATGATTTCTCCTTTAAATATCTGTTCATTATCGAAATGACGCATTGGATTTTACTACTTGAGGTAAAGATGATATATCTGTATCACCTCCTGATCCAGGTTCCTGAGACCTCTGATGAGCCTGAGTTCTGTGCCTTCTCGTTTCAGCATTGTGGCTCCACTCCAGCTCTAGAGCAGAGCTAAAAAGGAACTAGCTTGGTTCTAGGTATTAGAGTTGACTCCAGAACTGCTGAGCCACAGTATAGCCAACCCTAAGACAAAGCATCAATTCCGGGATATTAGCTGAGGTACTGGTTCATATCCTACTTCCGACACCATGTGGTATTCTCTGGCTACCGTATTGTAACAAGGCACCAGATTTGTGTAGTTGTATTGAAGGAATGAGACATGTCTATCCTTAAAGAAATATACGAAAGGGTGACTACCATCTAATAAGTGCTCTGTTGGCAGATCCTACTACCCTTGGAGTAGACCTGTCAGTTAATCTGGGTCTACATTGTGAGCCTTTGTAAAACAACAGGGGAGATGAACAGGGATCTGAAAGGAGACCCATGGTGCTCCCCCAGTTTATCTCTAATGCATCACACAGTGCTTTGAAACAGTGGTACAGTGGGTCTATGGGGAATGCATGCTGAGAGCCACAAATGTTCAGTTTCCTTTCCAACTGGGGAGTCAGTCCCCCACCCAGAACTGCTGATGGGAGACATTTTTTGGCTGTACACAGCAGCACCATGTTTTTTTACTAAGTCTGCTCACACCAGACCTGACATGGCGAAACATGATAATTTCCCTTAGAACTAACACAAATTGGATTACTGACTTCTCCCAAAAAACAAGTGTTCTTCCAGCAATGAGAAGAAACAAACAATACTAAACATAGTCATTAGATATAGTGACATCTAGTGTTCTCCACATTACATTACATATTTGTGAAAGGGATCGCTCAGTGTATTTTCCCCTTGCCTATGGCTGACTGGAAATAGCCAAAGGTTCCCTATGTCTGGTATAGATGGCACTGAGTATAAGTGGCAAATTTGTGTTTTGACTTGTGCCTTTGTCTAAGTGACAGCCTTGTGTGTTTGGATGACTGTGTTTGCTATTAACCTCTCTATAAGGGTCAGTGAGTGCAAGCCCTGAATGTAAGTGAATTTAAAAAAAGGAGCATTAGCTCTTTAGGGTTAAAATAAAGGGAGACGAGACAGTTCTTTTCACTCATTCCCTATTTTGCTCTGTATAAACATTTTTGGTGCATAGCCCAAGATGTTTTTAAGAATAACTATTCATGTGTACTATGGGGTCTAGCAGTAAATATTTACCAGGTATTTGGCAAAACATGGGTGCTGAATCCACAAGAACCATTGTATATGTTGAAGGATTGCAGAAACACTGGATTTATGATGCCAAAAAGCTGCTTTATTCCAACATCAATGTTTGGGGGGATATAATTACCCCTTCATCAGGACAGTGGGCTGAATATAAAAATGTGCCAGTGCAGCCACATGGTATTAGCATTTAACACCAGAGGCTGCACTTAAGTGTATGCACTACAGTGTATGATCCATGTACGGCATACTGGCAAACACACACTCCACCAGAGTTAGATTTAATGGCAGCAATCCCAATACACTACCCTCATTGGATGTTAATACATGGTGTAGCTCTTGGTGCTAACTAAAGGAAGGTCCAGCAACAGCCTTATTGCTCTCTTCTTGTTGCAAGCAGCATTAACTTTTGAATGAAACACCTTTCAGCAGTGGGAGTACTCTTGTTTTACTCAGGGGGATAAACTCTACAACATATTGTTTTTTACATTTTAAGTATTACTATCCCTTTAACATGATTCCAGTAGCTGATTTAGAACAGAATCAAAGATGTACATTTGCCCCTCAATCCTGGTGAAGGAGTGATCATGTCTCTAAAATGTAGGTGTTAAAATAAACCACCCTTGTTGCTCTTATGGGGCAGAACCACAAAGGTTCAGCAGCAATATCCCCCCCCCCCCAGAATCAGGTACAACAAGTAACTGTGGGATAATGAGAATGGCAAGTTGGGCTGACCACTTCATGCTGGTTCTGGTAACATACCTGTGAAAATTCAGCCCTTTTGTTCATGATAATCACCTTCATGGTGTATCCTATGGTCCCATGGCATTAGCTCTTCCAGAAGCCAAATGGCAACTCCTCCCTTTAACACATCTATAGTGGTAATCTATTCAAAAGTGCATGGGCACAAATTTGCAGGCATTATGGGGTCGCACAACATCTATCAGCCACTGGGGGAGGGCAGAAAACTGACCCCTTGGCAGGAATACAACTCACAAGCATGTTGCTCTCAGGCTCAGCATGCACAGTCCCTATAGACCCTCCATGACAGACTTTCAAGAGAGAGATACACAGGGAGTAAGGAGACTGTGCTGCACAGGTCAACAAGACTGAACTGTGAGACATCAGTCTTTCAGTTCACTCTCTTTTGTGAGACCCATGAGGGAGCCCTGATCTCTTTTCAGACTTCTGTTCTTCCTCATTGATGGTATGCTGGGGCTCACAGTACAGCCCTGGCTTATCTGAAAAGTCTGGTATCAGGGGAGGAGAACTACCAACAGGGCACTGTCCGAGTGATAGCTGCCCTTTAAGATTACTTTTCATTTGTACTATTTCTTACATACACTTTTGACATCATACATGTATAGAATAAGTAATTATATTAACAATCACGCAGCTTAAGGCCTAGTTCACATTAGCAATGATCTGAAAGCATAAAAAGCATGAATCTGTATCATTTTGTTGTATAGAGCTTTTCACGCTGCTACAAGAACAAGACATCACAAGGTATCGCATTTTGCTCCCTTTTTGGGTCCAACAGTACATTATTGATAGAACATGAAATGTGTTATATTGGTTTGAATTATATCACACTAAATACCGCACGTTAACATGATTAAAGTCTGATGTTGATGACCCGATGTTGACTGAAGAAAAGCATTATGGGTGGAAAAGTAAAGATTCATGAGATTCAAATCACATTGGAAAATGCATGATAACTGCTTTCTAATCTCATATTTTTTAAAGGCTTTTTCATATGCAATTTCAGTGCTTCAAACAAATTACCAGTGTGAACTTACCCTTAAGGTAGGGCCGGGCAACCTGCTGTTCCCCAGCTGTTGTTAAGCTACAAATCCCATCATACTTGATCTGTGGAGAATGATCAGAGTTGTTGTCTAACAACAGCTGGAGGCAGCAGTTTTGTCCTGTAAAGGACCCATGGACTCTGAGTAAGTGACATAACTGGCAGACCAAGGTCTTGATGAAGCATCCATTTCTGGAGCCTACAGGTCTTATGTTCAAAAGTAAAGTAGGATAATTCTGTTGCACAACAACCAGGGGGAGGAAAAAAACCCTGAAAATTCCTTTTTATTTAAAATGGGCTTTTAACCCCTTGAATGCAAGAAGTCTCCAACACATTGTGGCTGGAGACCTCTCTAGCATTTATGATGTTTAACCCACTGAGTAACAGAGTGGTATGTAATGCATTGCAACACAATGCACTGGATACTTTTGTGGCACTCAAATGGTTAAAAATCTAATTTAAATGTTAACTTCTCCACTATGATGCTGTTGGTTTGTCCCAGAATGACTCCCCTTTTCTTTTGAAAATAAAACCCTTAGGGCTATATATTAAAAAGAAAAGTGGAGGCGTTCTGGGGCAAACTATTTACACTGTAGGGGAGAACTAAAAAAATTCCCAAAATTCCAGTTGATTTAACCCTTTGAGTGCCAGAGGGGTACGCAACGTATTGCAAAGCAATGTGTTGCGTACCCCTCTGGCACTCAAAGGGTTAAATTGGGATTTTAACCACTTGAATGCTAGTGGTCTCCAGTGAACAGTGAAGCAATGAACTGGAGACCATTCAAGCATTCAAGAGTTAAAATCCCCATTTAAATCAGAGGGAATTTTTAGTTCTCCCAATAGTGCAAATGGTTTGTCCCAGAACTCCTCCACTTTTTCTTTTGAACATGTGGCGCTAAGTGTTAATAGGTGTGAGCAAGCACACACACAATGATGTATGTGTATTTTTAATAGACTATAGTATGACTTTCCACTCCATTTATACCATGTTTGCCTGCATAGTATGCACACGTATAGAGACAAAAATATCATAGACTACATAGATACTATAATTTTTTAATCAATGATAGTGACAAAGAGCAATTGATTTGACACAGATAATTTTAACTCATTTAGATGCAGTTAATCACTGAAAAGTAAATTTCACTAATATGAAGACATTCACACTTCTACAGTTCCAGCGCTTATTCTCTCCCCTAACTTCCAAGACACTTCTAAAAACCATGGAACACTTAAGTCCTAAGGACTGACCAATCATAAGAACAGCAAAAAATGTAAAAGCCAGTAGCAACTCAATAATAGCATAAGTTCAATGCATATGTAGAACCTTTAAAATATGGTAGAGGGTATAGCTCTTATAAGTCTTTATAATCTTCAATCTGGATTGCTTGTCCAGATGGGATCCCTGCCGCTCAGTCATTAGGACTGTTGGACTCGCCCTTTCCACAAAATCGTGATTCTCAAAAGAAAGCAAAAAAACAACAAAAGGACAGCGCAAAAAGATCCCTCTAAGTGCGATCCGATTAATATTCTTGAACAAATACCCTTCCCACTTTGACCCCCAAAATGGGTACTCCCTCTTTGACGAGGCTACTGCCGCCTCTAGGATGTAAGCCTTCTGACCCCCAGTGACGGTCCGTCTCCTCCAAAGCTCCTTAGGAACAACCTTCTATTGCTTCTAGTTAACCTTCCCGTTAAGGTTTGAACACCACCAAATCCAATAAGGGGTTAACCAAGTATATGTGAACAATACGTGGTCCAAATGTAACTGAAATTAGTTACTGGAGTTATGGATATGGATTGGACATATTTATTGGAACAGCAAAATCATAATAGATCAATAAAATAAAACATAACAATATGAATAAAAATTCAAAATAAAACCAGATATTGGTCCTACTGCAATAGCTTATTAACCCAACGCGTTTCGTGACTCTCTATCGCTTCCTCAGGGGTCTGTTTTTTTGCTTTCTTTTTTTGTTTTTTTGAATATGAAGACATTGCCAGTCACTGGAGATCATTCTCAGCTACTGATATCTAAAGACTCCCTTGTCAGTGATTATCAACCAGGGTGCTGTGGCACAGACATCAAATTAGGTTTCCCATGTTTTCTATGAAGACTAACAAAAATGTGAATAATGTCTTTTAAATGTAGACATATGAAAATTGATATGCACAATATGTATGTTTATTACTATGATTGTGAGACCTAATAATATATGTATATTTATGAATTTTACCCTTTATTATGCCCTTTATAAATTATTAGGTTAAAAGCTAGTGTATACAGGCCAAGGTCCGGGTTATGTTAACCCTTTGAGTGCCAGAGGGGTACGCAACATATTGCTACCCCTCTGGCACTCAAAGGGTTAAGAAGCTGCTACCTCGCTGCTCCACGCGATTCAGTCTTGCGCCGCCTCACTCACCCGATGCAATCATGCTCAGCAGAGAGTGCCCGAAAGTGGGCAGTCTATACTGCGCATGACTGTATCGTGACAAACATCCTAGCGGATTATTATATAGGATATTAAACATGTTAGGGGTGCACCTAAAATTCCATATTGCATGTTACCAGTACCTTCATCAAAAAAAAAAAAGGTGAGAACCACTTGTTCAGGAAAACATGGAAGCTCTAAACTCCCACTCACTTGGGAACTAGTCATTCACATCTCCTCTCAACAACATCTTACCTGGAAAAATAACCATTCTTCTTAAACACTGCAGCTGACAAACTAAGCCTCATTTACTGAGAAAATGGTGGTGCAATTCTGGGAAAAACCAATTACACCATAGGGAGTAAACAAAAATGTAAATTGATTTAATTGGGCTTTTAACGCCTTCACTACTTCAGATGTCTCCAGTATTCAAGGAGTTAAAGCCCAATTTAAATAAATTTGTATTTTGAATTCTTATTTATTCCCTATGGGCACTGTGCCGCTTTTTTCTTAGTCCGTGAGTTACACTGGATTATAGGGCTAGGAGCAATAGTGAGGATGATAGGCATCACGTACCGTTCTCCCACCCTCGTTCACGTACCGTTTGGGGGGGAGTGCCCACCCTCATTTCCACGTAGTACCCTTGGCCAGACTTTCCCCTCAGGTTGTCTATCATATCCAGGAAGTTGGTGTCCTGATCCATCTCTTTCTCGGCAGTACGCTTGGCTCTGTGACCATGTGCTGTACCCGGGCGTGGATAGTTCTTTAGAGGCAATTTGATGGCCACCTGTCCAGTAATGGGCAGGAAGTAGGGTAACAGCATCAGCAGCAGGGTGCCCGCACTTGCACAAGCCAAAAGCTCCATTTTCCTAAACTGCTCCTCCTCCTGCCTCTGTGGATCGTGAGTCAGAAAATCCCCTAGACGGCCACCTCTCAGCGGCAGGCAGTCTCAGTGGTCCATAGCAGGATCACACATAGACCTTGAATCTTCCCTCCCTCCCCCTTGCAACGAAGGATGCACTGATCTACAGGGCTGCAGCAAGGAGGACCAGGCTGGATGCTAGGATGTTCCAGGCCCAGGTGTCTCCTCTTCCCCTTCCCTCACACACAGCATGGCTGGTGATGGATTACATCCCGGGTCTCTCGCCTGTTGGTGCCAGGCTTGTCTGGCAATCACCCCCTCTCCTTGTCTCCACAGTCAGTGGCAGAGAAGGACTGATCCGCTGATGCTGAGAGGAGGTGGGGGCTTCCAGCAGGTCTATGGGATATGTAGTTTCTGCTGGGGACACGATGATGTGGAGCCATCTGCTGATTACAATATAATATTCCAGAAACTCTGAAATTCATAATTTTTATGTATTTTGGCTTAGTGAGGGTGATAGGATTGGCATTCTAACAGCACCTGGAAAGAAACAGGTTGCCCACTCTAATGTATGCAGCACAAAATGAGCTCCTGTGATACAGAAATTGCATTATCTCAGAACCACATATCAGGTGATATTAATGCTAGTTTAGGTACAATTAGTATTAAGAAAAACAATTTGGATAGTGCTAAAATAAATCTGGAATAGTCAGAAGTAGGAGGATATGATGAGTCTCATTGGTAGCATACACAAATAAGGATAAATAAGAGAATTAAAATAAAACAAATTCATAATTGATATAAAACAAGCAGGCTGCAAAATTGTACTTAAAGGGATAGTAATACTTCGTTTTAACTTTATTTTATTTTGTAGGCATTAAAAAAACATGAAGAATGATATAAGTCTTATCTCTCAAACCTTTATGGTTTATGAGATATTCACAAGCAAAGTTCCCCTCCCCGCCCCTTTTACCTAGTGTAAGCCATCTCTTCTCAGATGTGAGTCTGGTTGTATGACAGTACAGATAACAGAAGGGGACAATTTTCTTTGTATGAAAACGATGAAAGCCCTTCCCCCCTTGACAAGTTTTTCAGCTTTTTCCATTATCTTAATTGAAGATTGTCCCTCTCTGCAGTCTACCTGGGCATCTCCCTTCTGATCTGGTTGAACAGGGGGGGGATACTTTGTTTGTGAATATCTCTTAAACCATAAAGGTTTCAGAGATAAGACTTATATCATTCTTCATGTTTTTTTAATGCCTACAAAATAAAATAAAGTTAAAATGAAGTATTACTATCCCTTTAATGTCCTTGAATAAACAGGGCATATTACCAGTTAAAATTATTATTGAATAGAAAAGTCATAAAAAGTCAGTCATAAATAGGTCCGACCTAAATATAATAATCCCAAAAGTTCCAATACCATCTCATATGGGATGAAGATGAGGTGGAGGTAGTTGAAAATGCCGATGATGGAGTAGATAAAATATGGATAAAAATTATGAAGATGGTGGCCTGTATCAGATATGTCTCACTAGACCACCACTCCTAAGTTCTTCCTGCTGCTACGCCAAATGTGATCCTGTAAACCACAGACAGAAATCTGGGCATCTAGAGCTTTTTACCCCTGATGAAGTGAACAGTGAGGCTAACAGATGCACTGGGTGTTTATCTCCATGGAGTCCCACCCCAACTATGAGGCAGTCTGACCTGGACAATTAAGGAGATAAGGGGGGGGGGGGGTTATGCACTAAGGTGTGATAACGAGAAGATAACTTATCCAGTTCCTATGTTATTTTATAGAGCCTATACACTAAGATCTCCAAAAGCTGGCTAAATATCAGTGAATTTGCTCAATAGAATTATATAGGAACTGGAGAAGTGATATCACTGGAGAAGTTATCTCCGCATCATCTTCTCGTTATCACGTCCTATAAGAAAGCAGTTTTTGTGGCTTCTCAGGGGGTTGGGACCCCGATAAGCTTTACCTCAAGATGGGTAAACATGAATGAGCATTTGTCCAGTGTGTGATTTTAATTGTTTTAATAAGTACTACACTTAGATTTGCAAGTCTGTTTGTCTGCCTTGTGCTCTCTCTGTATTGGTTGCTGGCAATTAGCAATAAACTCCCAACACCAGGTGGATGGTGGGCATTCATTAATTAATTAAGGTGTGTGATGAAGTAGAGATAAAGAAGTGATAATTTCTCCAATTCCAATCTTATTCTTTGGAACCTGTGCGGTAAGATTTCTCAAACGGGGAATTCATCAAGATGTGGGAAAAGCAGAATGTAAAATTCACTGTTCTTTGACAGTTTTTCACTGCTATCATGAGCATACCTTCGGGTATTCATCAATGAGCGATCATATTTCCTAGCTTTGTGTATGTGAAGCAGGGAAATACGATTAAATCCCAGAGTGTATGCTGACATTTCAGTGATATACACACACGCGTATGGTGTATAAGTATTCATGTGTTCGTCACCATTGCCTATAATGAGATCTTCCAGCTTAATAAAGAAACAGTGTCCATTAAACATTTTTTCTTGTTTTGTAGATTAAAAAAAATGATGTTGCACAAATCCCATCTCTGAAACCTTAATGGTCTGAGAGATATTCACATCCAAAGTTCCCCCTCTCCTGATGTCAGCTGTCAAAGCTGACAGAAGGAGATCCATGTCGGCCATCACGAAGAGGATCTTCAGCAAAGCTGCAATAGCGATAGTGGAAAATAATTACTTCATTGGAATGGTCTACAAAATGTGCTTGCAAAACAGGCACACTTTGTAGACCATTCCAATTAAGTAATTATTTTTCAATATCGCTATTTCGCCTCTGGTGCAGAGCCGCCAGCTGGTCCCAAGACCGGGATCTCCTGCTGTCAGCAGAGCGCTGATGTCAGGAGAAGGGGAGGGAGGGAGGAACTTTCACTGCAATTATCTCTCAAAGTGTAAAGGTTTGAGAGATGGGATTTGTGCAACATAATATATTTTTTTCAGTCTACAAAACAAGAAAAAATGTTTAGTGGACATTAGTGTCCCTTTAAAGCTGACGATTGGAATTTGGCAATCTGACTATCACTCGATGAATAAACAATGACCAAATACAATCTGACCATTGCTGAATCAGCTAATAGCTAATGTTGAAGGACAGCCGCTGAGTTCCTTGTGCATTGAACCATTCAGAGCATCATGAATCCCCTCAACAGCTGGATAGATTTTAGTGTACATGCACCATACAATAAAGTAGGATTGGGAGACTTAATAACACTGGAGATTAACTCACTGATATATAACTGATATATGATAACTGCGTCATAAGGAACATGTAAGCAATTCCTATTGATTTAAATGGGGCTATAAACCCCTTGAACACTAGAGAGGTCTTCACAACGTGTTAGAAGAAGAAGTAAGAAGTAAGCAGGACTTACGAAATGCGTCGAGCGTTATTCTGATATTTTTTACATTAGCATTGCTGATACCTTTTAAAATATTGAGATTTTTATATTGAAATATTTTCTCTAAATAAATATATTTTATTATTCGTACTTTACCTTCTCTTTTGGTGCTCCTATATATATTATTTTGGAACCACTTGCTGTAAAACACACATATATATTATACTCTTACTCCACTATTACATTGTTATAGAGACACTTTGTGTCCTATATACTACACTCTTAATAAGGGGGTGATAGTGAAACTATATACAGTGGTTGTGGAAGGTGAACAGTGGAGAACACCTGGAAGAGAGCAGAGAGGTGCTAAACAACCTGGGGTTTAAACCAGGAATGCTGATTCACACTGGGAGGCAGTAAAAACCTCATCTCAAAGTGAGTACCCAATTTGGAGCACGTGGTGAAAGTGAAGGGAAAAGAATTTGGAAAATACTACACTTAGAAGAGTCAATTTGCGCTGTTTTTATCTTTTCTGCTTTGTAGTTGCATTATTGGGAATCCCAACCCATTATTCAGCAGCATTGGACTTTGGAGATCCATCACTGGAAGAATTTAGCTATATCCTCCTGACGGACTATTTGTGAGATTTATTATATTAATATATCATATTCTGTTTTGGCGCTTCCTAGTATACCCCAGAGTTGGAACTTGCAGTAGCTCCATACTTTAGGGATATACTTATACTGTGTGTGTGTCTTCACAATGTGTTACCTTACTAGCATGCAGGGGGGTTAAAAGCTCCATTTAAATCAGTGGGTATTTTTTCTGTGTTTCCTATGGGGCAGTGGGTTTACCCCAGTATTCCTCCACTTTGCCTTTTTATATGTATTCTCCTGTAACTAGGTGTTCTACTGAAAACACATAACTGAAGTGTTATATGCACATCTGAGATCTGCAGGGGGATTTACTTACACACCTCAATGGTGTTAGTAATCGCCCTGCAGACAGAGAGTAGAGGGGATAGTTATCTAGAAGAGAAAGCTTATTTGGTAAGTAACCAAATTAAAAAACTCTTCTCTTTCAGAATATAGTTGGATTGATAAATGTGGCCCTTTGTGAGTTCAAAGCACTGTTTTCTCACAGAGTAAATTTGCACTATTTAACCCTTTGATTGCCAGAGTGGCAGGCACGTGCACATATAGACACCAAGGGGGGCTTGAGCACCTGCCCTTTTTGTCCAAAGTGCCCTCGTGCCCTTTTAACAAAATAAACAAATAATTATGAGAAGTGCCCTTTTTTCATTTGAGCCCCTGCCCCCCAAAATGTCTGTGCACGTCCCTGCAGAGTGGTATGCAATGCATTGCAAAGTAATGCATTGCGTACCACTCTGGCACTCAAAGGGTTAAGGAACAATGTACGAACTGAACATATCAATTGTACAGTGCTGCAGAATTAGTTGGTGCTATATAAATAAATAATAATAATGATATCAAACTGATAAATATGAAGATAATACTTAGACTGTATGCTCTACTGGGCAGGGACCTTATATCCCAATGTGTACTCACCCAGTGTTCCCCTTCTGATTGTCTATATAAACACTTCATTACTGCACTTATTGTTCCCCATCTATACTAGATGTAGGGTTGCCACCCAGCCAGTATTTTACTGGCAGGCCGGTAAAAAACTGTTTTCTGTCCAATGTTAAGTCTATGGAGGGAATACCATGGCCGGTATTTTTTGGAAGAAAAGGTGGCAACCCTAACTAGATGTAAACTGCTAAGTACACCTGTTGGCTCTATATAAATAAAAATATACATACTTACAAAATACAAATTCAAATAAGGATAATTGTAGCACTGCAGTTAAAGGGATAGTAATACTTAAAATATAAAACAAAATATCTTGTAAGGTTTATCCCCCTGAGTAAAACAACATTGCTGAAAGGTGTTTTATTCAAACGTTATTACAGCTCAAACATGATTATTTTAGGTGCAGTATCACAGTGACCTGAAATGGTACAGTGGGGCTGTTGTTACACCGTTCTATGGAGATTTATGGTCACCTGACCAAAGCTGCCCATAGGATGGAGTAGCAACAGCGCAACTGTACAATTTCAGGTCACTGTAATACTGCACCTAAAAAAAATCAAGTTTGAGCTGTAATAACTTTTGAATAAAACATTTTTCAGCAGTGGGATTTGCCTTGTTTTACTTAGGGAACTAAACCCTACAACATATGTGTTTTACATTTTAAGTATTACTATACCTTTAAGCCCAATGTTGATACATATATGAGGTGTCAGCTTTATGCAAACTGATTCACATGTGTGTGACCACACTATGTTAAGAATACTACATAGGGGCTTAAAAAATGAACAGCTGGCTTTGCAATGCACTGGAAATCTCTCTAACCACCAGAGTTAAAGGGCTAGTAACAATTAATATGCAAAAAATGTATATTGTAGGGTTTATCCGCCTGAGTAAAACAATGGTATGCCCACTGCTGAGAGGGGTTTTATTCAAAAATTATTCTGGCTCAGACTTGAATGTTTTTAGGTGCAGTATATTAGTGGCCTGAAATTTTACAGTGGGGCCATTTCTACAACATCCTATGGAGGTTTATGGTTAGCTGACCAGAGCTGTCCATAGGATGGTGTAGCAACAGCGCCACTGTACAGTTTCAGGTCATTGAGATATTGCACCTCAAAAATTCAAGTTTGAGCTGCAATAACTTTTGAATAAAACAACACTTGACACTTGGAGTACCCTTGTTTTAGTCAGATTGATAAACCCTACAATATATATTTATATGCTTATTAAGTGTTACTATCCCTTTAAGGTGGGAAAGTTGACGACATTGAGGTGACCATACAATGGGATTTGTGCTTTTTGGGGTGAAAATATGGTATGTACATGATGTGGTACAGGGTAATTATCTCCTCTTCCCACTCTGCCAGAGAATGGCCCTGAGGTGGGGAGGGGCAGGAGAAGCATTTGAGGGCCACGTGTGGCCCCAGGGTTTCCTACTGCCCACACTGAGTTAAGCAATCTTCCAATCAGTCTGCTGTACATATGCTTATAGTTATTAAAACTCTGCTGATGCTGCAACACCAGCATCTCATTTAACCATTTGAGTGCCACATGGGTATCCACGTGTAAAAGTATAGGTTCACTTGGGCAACTTTGACTGTACAATGTCAATGCATTGTAATATTGCAATAAATAGGTTGTATGGGGCTGTTCACATAGGTGAATAAACCAGCCCAGGACGCTGCATCTACACTTTGTTACCTGCACGACACAGTGAATATGCAGCAGTGCTGATTTGCATGGTGGCCTATGGGTCTCTGTACAGATCGTTCACATGAGCAATTGTGCCATTGTGGTGCTTGAAATAGTGGAAAAAGGTGCAACAATTACTCACAGACAGCTCATAAACCCGTTCAGTAGTATTGTCTTGAAAGCTGGGAGGACACCCATTGCTGTATACTGCAGTAGTTCAAACTTCGAAAAAGCCGGTGCTCAGAACGAGGACGATCCAAAATCCCAATTAGACAAAGAAAGAGTATTCATTCGGCACTCGGTTCATCATCCAATGAAATAAAAGTGGCAAATGGAGTATACTAAAAAACTTATCCTTTATTGTATCAAATAAAACATTGACACACACTGGAGGTAAATACAGCTACACATGTACACTTCCTCTAACGCGTTTCGCACCTGCCGGGTGCTTACTCATAGATAACATCGTTAACTAAGTAACGGGTATTTAAAACCTCCAGGTGAGGCAATCAGACCAAACGATTGGATAAAAACAAACATGTAACATGTATAAGCCAATTCCTCAGTATGGAAACTCCCATAGTACAAATCAAAATGAAGTCACATCATTCCCATGCATTCTTATAGGAATATACATACGAGGAATACAAATACATAAATCAAAACTGATCAAGAGCCCTAAGTTATATCCTTAAACGATATTGCTGATATCCCACTCAGAATTGAGACCAAAAGGAATTCTTGTATTTAACTTAAAAATCCAATACGCTTCCCTTCGTGATATCAGATCCAGTATATTACCCCCCCGTGGTGGAATCAACACTCTCTCAATACCAATAAAGGTAACAAGTGATACATTGCCACTATGTATATCCAAAATATGTCTTGATACAGCAGAGTCCCGATTTTTAATGTCAATTTTGTACAGGTGTTCACGTAGGCGTGTCTTTAAAGGACGTATGGTCCTCCCTACATACTGAACATGACATTCTCCACAAGTGAACAAATAGATAATATTCTTGGAATTACAGTTAATGTACATCCTAATAGGAAAAATCTCCTTGCTCACTGTGGATTTAAAGGCACGCGTAACCTGTAAATGAGCACATACTCTACAAACTTGACTGCCACATTTGTAACAGCCCACATGTCTAATCCACGTAGGCTGTCGGGACAAAGAACTAAAATAACTCCTAGAGACTCTATTCCCTATCGTACGACCCCTCTTGGCTACAAACTGGCATCCCCCAGATAAAACCTCTGCCAATTTCGGATCTGTATGCAGGATAGGTATTAGAGACTTAATAATCTGGCATACCTGATGGTATTGATTACTATAAGCCGTAATAAACTTAACTCCCCGATTAGACCCTCTGTTTACCTTGGTTCGTCGGGATGATTGAGACACCAGTATCTGTCTATCCTGATTCCTAGCATGTAAATAAGCCTGTTCCACATCCCAAATCTGGTAACCCCTACTGTAGAATCTACTCTTGAGGGCAATAGCCTCCCGGTCAAAGACGGATAAATCCGTACAGTTCCGGCGCAGGCGTATAAATTGACCCCTAGGAATGTTTTTCACCACATGTTTGGGGTGGCAAGAAGAGGCATGCAAAAGGCTATTACCCGAATTGGGTTTAATATATATACTGGTGTACACCCCTCTACCAGGTTCACCAACAAGTGTCAAATCAAGGAAGTTAATATGATGGACTTGAAAGTCAAATGTAAACCTAAGGTTATCACCATTGTTATTGAGAAAATCCAGAAAACTCACGGCCTCATCTCTTGTCCCCTTCCACACAAAGAGAAGATCATCTATATATCGACGGTACCATAAAATGCATTTCCTAAAAGGGTTCAAATCCCCAAAGATGTGGCGCGTCTCCCACCAACCCAGATTATTAAGTCTCTAATACCTATCCTGCATACAGATCCGAAATTGGCAGAGGTTTTATCTGGGGGATGCCAGTTTGTAGCCAAGAGGGGTCGTACGATAGGGAATAGAGTCTCTAGGAGTTATTTTAGTTCTTTGTCCCGACAGCCTACGTGGATTAGACATGTGGGCTGTTACAAATGTGGCAGTCAAGTTTGTAGAGTATGTGCTCATTTACAGGTTACGCGTGCCTTTAAATCCACAGTGAGCAAGGAGATTTTTCCTATTAGGATGTACATTAACTGTAATTCCAAGAATATTATCTATTTGTTCACTTGTGGAGAATGTCATGTTCAGTATGTAGGGAGGACCATACGTCCTTTAAAGACACGCCTACGTGAACACCTGTACAAAATTGACATTAAAAATCGGGACTCTGCTGTATCAAGACATATTTTGGATATACATAGTGGCAATGTATCACTTGTTACCTTTATTGGTATTGAGAGAGTGTTGATTCCACCACGGGGGGGTAATATACTGGATCTGATATCACGAAGGGAAGCGTATTGGATTTTTAAGTTAAATACAAGAATTCCTTTTGGTCTCAATTCTGAGTGGGATATCAGCAATATCGTTTAAGGATATAACTTAGGGCTCTTGATCAGTTTTGATTTATGTATTTGTATTCCTCGTATGTATATTCCTATAAGAATGCATGGGAATGATGTGACTTCATTTTGATTTGTACTATGGGAGTTTCCATACTGAGGAATTGGCTTATACATGTTACATGTTTGTTTTTATCCAATCGTTTGGTCTGATTGCCTCACCTGGAGGTTTTAAATACCCGTTACTTAGTTAACGATGTTATCTATGAGTAAGCACCCGGCAGGTGCGAAACGCGTTAGAGGAAGTGTACATGTGTAGCTGTATTTACCTCCAGTGTGTGTCAATGTTTTATTTGATACAATAAAGGATAAGTTTTTTAGTATACTCCATTTGCCACTTTTATTTCATTGGATGATGAACCGAGTGCCGAATGAATACTCTTTCTTTGTCTAATTGGGATTTTGGATCGTCCTCGTTCTGAGCACCGGCTTTTTCGAAGTTTGAACTACTGCAGTATACAGCAATGGGTGTCCTCCCAGCTTTCAAGACAATACTACTGAACGGGTTTATGAGCTGTCTGTGAGTAATTGTTGCACCTTTTTCCACTATTTCTATTGTTGATCCGTGTGTGCACATTACTCCAGTAAATTTGCTCCCCGTTAAACTACCTCAGTGTTATATCTATATGCTTGCGTGATTACAATATTAATAGCTGGGTAGTGGAATTTTGTCCCTACTGGACTCTGTATTCTCTTCTCATCCTATTTTGTGGCATTGAGATACATAATAAGATGGAGGTTGACCCACTGGAGGAAGATTTATTTTCATTAAACAAGAATGTTAACCAGATTGAGAGACAAACTAAGTTGGATCATTTGTTTCAAACTACCACCATTATTGAGACATCTACTCTGGATATCAAATCTTTGTTTAATAATCTTGAGAAGGCTATGGCCAAGGAATTACGTCTATGGTGGGATATTGCCACGTTTGATAAATATTTGGAAAACAAATGGATTCCACGAGGATTACGCATAAAGAAGTTTCCTTCCTTTGAGGTTAAAGATCCAGAGTTTATTGAGAAATGGAATAGTTTTTTATCAGACTGTTCTACTCATTTGATGAAAATGCTTATTGACTATAAGATGAAAGAGCATGTTAAGGTTAAGGAAGAAATAACTCTTATACAACATGATCTAGAGCTTTCCAAATCTCATGATAGTTTTAAATCTTTGGATGCCAAGCTTAAAATATTTATGGATAAATTGGACAAACAATTGTCGGTGTCCAAACATAGGAAATATCTACGAGATAAGGAAGATTATGATTCACGATTGGTGTATACCTGGAGTCTATATAGAAGAGAGCAAAGGAGAACCCCAAGACGCTCTATCTTAAAGAATCAACATCGGAGGGTCAGTTTTTCGAGTCTGGAAGGTGATAGTAGCAAAAGTGTGAGTGATGTAACTGATTTGGATGCTACTGTGTCAGTTTCGGAATACGCATCAGGGAGTGAAGTAGGACAATCTGCTAGTTCAAGTCAGAGGGACTACGTGTGCTGTTCAAAAAACGACAGGGGTCACACGAGGAGATGCGTCAATTACAGAAAAAGAAGATCAGGAGAGGAGGGAGACGCAATAGGAGAACGAAAAAACCCGATCAGGGAAAGCAGACAGAGGAACACGTAGGATTGACTGTCCTGAACTTATCTCAGGTTGATTTATCTGAGGAACATCTATCAGTATTGGCCAAAGGACTCAATTTTGTACCTAGTGCTCGTTTCAATGTTTTCAACACATTGTTAGATGTCAATAAGTTTGTGAGACAACTCACTTTAAAAAAGTATTTTTTGGATGATCAGTTAAATAATGTTGGTAACTATGAAGCGAACACTAGATGTGAATTGTATGATCAAAAAAATTTTGGGGAACTGTGTTCTATGCATGATTTAATGACTTTAGGTTTGGAGTCTCATGATTTGTCGATACGGGATCATATTGGGAGATTGGAGACGGGACTTGTTCCTAAGTCTAATTTTTATCCCATTCATATGAAGGGTCCCCAATTGGAAATGTTTCAGAAAGCGGTTGAAAAGGAGCTTGTCTCCTTGTCTAGGAATGCCACCAGGGGATCATCTAACCTTACATTGGAGGAAAGTAAACTTTTAAAGGATATACAGGAGGATGAACGCCTGGTGGTAAAATCCTCTGACAAGGGAGGTAATGTGGTGATACTAGATAGATTGTTTTATAAAGGGGAAGCGGAGAGACAATTGGGCAATATTGAAACTTATCAGATTCTTGGTTATGATCCAACTTTATCTTTTAAGAGAGAATTAATAAGACTTGTTGATTCTGGATTAAATATTGGAGTTGTAACCAAGAAGGAATCTGAATTTTTGATAGTGGATTGCCCTATTATGCCGATATTTCACCATCTGCCTAAAACCCACAAGAGTTTGGTTAATCCGGTGGGCAGACCAATCATATCCGGTATAGGCTCTTTGAATGAGCCCCTCTCGGAACTGATTGATTTTTATTTACAACCTTTGGTGTCTGCCTTGCCGAGTTTATTATGTGATACAAAACATCTTCTTCAATTAACTATAAATATGGAGTGGGATTTTAGTTACTCCTGGCTTTCAGCGGATGTAACATCTCTGTACTCTTCTATTCCACACGAAGGGGGACTTGAAGCTGTCAGGTACTATTTAGATTCGTTTTCAGACTATTCTGGGGATCTCAAGGGTTTTCTCCTTGAGGGTATCCGATATTTGTTAACGCACAATTTCTTTAGTTTTGATGGTGTCTTTTATCTCCAGAGGTGTGGCGCTGCAATGGGGGCGCGTTTTGCGCCCTCATTCGCCAACCTCTACATGGGTTGGTGGGAGACGCGCCACATCTTTGGGGATTTGAACCCTTTTAGGAAATGCATTTTATGGTACCGTCGATATATAGATGATCTTCTCTTTGTGTGGAAGGGGACAAGAGATGAGGCCGTGAGTTTTCTGGATTTTCTCAATAACAATGGTGATAACCTTAGGTTTACATTTGACTTTCAAGTCCATCATATTAACTTCCTTGATTTGACACTTGTTGGTGAACCTGGTAGAGGGGTGTACACCAGTATATATATTAAACCCAATTCGGGTAATAGCCTTTTGCATGCCTCTTCTTGCCACCCCAAACATGTGGTGAAAAACATTCCTAGGGGTCAATTTATACGCCTGCGCCGGAACTGTACGGATTTATCCGTCTTTGACCGGGAGGCTATTGCCCTCAAGAGTAGATTCTACAGTAGGGGTTACCAGATTTGGGATGTGGAACAGGCTTATTTACATGCTAGGAATCAGGATAGACAGATACTGGTGTCTCAATCATCCCGACGAACCAAGGTAAACAGAGGGTCTAATCGGGGAGTTAAGTTTATTACGGCTTATAGTAATCAATACCATCAGGTATGCCAGATTATTAAGTCTCTAATACCTATCCTGCATACAGATCCGAAATTGGCAGAGGTTTTATCTGGGGGATGCCAGTTTGTAGCCAAGAGGGGTCGTACGATAGGGAATAGAGTCTCTAGGAGTTATTTTAGTTCTTTGTCCCGACAGCCTACGTGGATTAGACATGTGGGCTGTTACAAATGTGGCAGTCAAGTTTGTAGAGTATGTGCTCATTTACAGGTTACGCGTGCCTTTAAATCCACAGTGAGCAAGGAGATTTTTCCTATTAGGATGTACATTAACTGTAATTCCAAGAATATTATCTATTTGTTCACTTGTGGAGAATGTCATGTTCAGTATGTAGGGAGGACCATACGTCCTTTAAAGACACGCCTACGTGAACACCTGTACAAAATTGACATTAAAAATCGGGACTCTGCTGTATCAAGACATATTTTGGATATACATAGTGGCAATGTATCACTTGTTACCTTTATTGGTATTGAGAGAGTGTTGATTCCACCACGGGGGGGTAATATACTGGATCTGATATCACGAAGGGAAGCGTATTGGATTTTTAAGTTAAATACAAGAATTCCTTTTGGTCTCAATTCTGAGTGGGATATCAGCAATATCGTTTAAGGATATAACTTAGGGCTCTTGATCAGTTTTGATTTATGTATTTGTATTCCTCGTATGTATATTCCTATAAGAATGCATGGGAATGATGTGACTTCATTTTGATTTGTACTATGGGAGTTTCCATACTGAGGAATTGGCTTATACATGTTACATGTTTGTTTTTATCCAATCGTTTGGTCTGATTGCCTCACCTGGAGGTTTTAAATACCCGTTACTTAGTTAACGATGTTATCTATGAGTAAGCACCCGGCAGGTGCGAAACGCGTTAGAGGAAGTGTACATGTGTAGCTGTATTTACCTCCAGTGTGTGTCAATGTTTTATTTGATACAATAAAGGATAAGTTTTTTAGTATACTCCATTTGCCACTTTTATTTCATTGGATGATGAACCGAGTGCCGAATGAATACTCTTTCATTGTGGTGCTTGCAGAAACATTCCAAACAATGGAGGTGGACATCAGACAATCATTTTTAACCAATGGCGATGTGTTCCACCCAAACATTGGAATACCTCTAATCAGTATACCACCAAGAGAATGCAGGTACATTGGAGATGAGTTAGCACAAATAGCTTGATCAAAGGCTATGGTACATTTATATCAAGTAGCAAGTATGAACCTAACCTAATGATATATGTGTCCCATAGTGATTATTAATTAACATCAGTCAAATGCAATTTGAGGAGCACAATAGCCACTCTATATGTTATTTTTAAAGTTCAGATGTTTCCAAAATGTTACCACTAGGCATGTATATTAAAGGTATAGTAATACCTAAAATGTTTAAAAAAATATGTTGTAAGGTTTATCCTCCTGAGTAAAACAAGGGTACTCCCACTGCTGAAAATTGTTTTATTCAAAAGTTATTACAGCTCAGAGTTTAATTTTTTAGGTGCAATATCACAGTGGCCTGAAATTGTACAGTGGTGCTGTTGCTACACCATCCTATGGACAGCTCTGGTCCACGGACCATAAAGCTGCAGCAGGTTGATAAAAATTCCTGCTACCCAGACTCAAAGGATTACTGACACCTCTAAGGTGGCAGTAATCCTTCCATCTGTATAACTGAGATGTGCTTTGCAATTCAGGGATAAATCAATTTGTCTGAATTTCCAGTTGCAGACTGATCACTGTTTCTGTTCTATGGGCCAAACTGCAGTCCATAAATGACATTCTGGCATTGTACCACGTAAAAAGTATTCTTGCAAGCTAGCAAAGTTGGAGTAGAACTGTCACCTTAACCCGTTGAGTGCCAGAGGGGTACGGAATGCATTGCTTTGCAATGCATTCCGTACGCCTTTGGCACTCAAAGGGTTAAGATAATTTTAAGTTACAGAGAATTGAAATCTGCTTATATGCTGTACTAGTCTTTTATGCATAATATAATTTGCTTTTGAGACATTAACATTTATGGTTTGGAGACGCGCAGTTGCAATTTATACTAATTCCCTGCACAGTTTGCTAACTAGTTATGTTCACTACTAAACTTATAGCTGATCGTGCCACTTGGCTCCAAAAGGGACTGACAGCACAGGCACACGGACGTCACTGTAACGAGATGTCCGTGCTTCCTGCTCCTGTGAGCATTGGTAAAACGGAGAAATCTTTGGAACCAGGTAATATTTCTGGCGACTAGCGCTACTAAGCAGCTAGTCGCCAGATGAAGAATGAAAGCATGTTAAGTTATTGCAGGGTGGTAGTTCCCCTTTAACTTTATTTAATATTGTAAAGGTTACAAAAATAAAGTATTTGGAGAAAGTGCCATCTCTCAAACCCTTATGATTTGAGAGATATTCACTGCTAAAGTTTCCCTTTTCCTGCAGTCAGCTGTAAAGCTGACAGCAGGAGATTCAAGTCAGCCGACTCGAGGAGGCTCTTTAGTAGAGCCGAAATCAAGTTATTTAAAAAGACCTACTTCAATGGAATGGTCTACAAAGTGTGTTTGCAAACCAGGCACATTTTGTAGACCGTTCCAATGAAGTAATTCTTTTTAAATAATGCGATTTCAGCTCTGCTGCAGAGCCACGGGTTGATCCCAGGACCAGAATCTCCTGCTGTCAGCACAGCGCTGACATCTGGAGAAGGGGAGGGAAGGGGAAACTTTAGCTGTGAATATCTCTCAAATCGTAATGGTTTGAGAGATGGCACTTTCTCCAAATACTTTATTTTTGTAACCTTTACAATAGTAAATAAAGTTACATACGGGCATTACTGACCCTTTAATTCGTAGCCCAGTGTGTGTGTGTTTGTGTGTGTGTTAATATTGACCCAGTATAAACAAATTAGCATTAAATGCCAAACTCTTCAACTAACAAATAATGGTTAATTTTTCAAAAACAAATATCTATATTACAAACAAATGGCTAGTAAATTATATATGCAGTGTTTCATTCTCTTTGAAACTAAACTTATCTGAGGGTGGTGGGTCTGATTTAACCATTTAATGACCAATAAGGTGCATGTCATATTGATTCTTAATGTGTTAAAGGGTTTCAGATACATGTTTCCCATGATATATATTACCAATAAATGTACAAATTCACATTTTATTTTTAAGTGAATCATTGAAACTATACGCATCCTTGCATTACAGCATACATACATTATACAAAATGGAAATTACAGTCTGGGTACAGTAAACTTTAAAAACATGCACCTTCATTTTAAGTAATGATTTTTTTTTTTTTTTCATGTTAGTCAAGTGTTGCAAGAAGTATGTGGCCCTGAAAAGTCATTCTGTAACTATTTAATTGCTCCCTTATAATAGAAAAAAACTCTCCTTAACAACTATCTAAAAGCAGTAAATATTTTAGTGCAAATGGTGTCCTAATGGCATATTTTATAATGCATTACATTGGATAGCTTGAGTCACTGACTATGGCTGTCCATTTGAACAGATATGAATAGCATTACCTGGGGGGAGATTCACTAAGTGGTGATAAAGTGGAGATGGCTTCTCCAGTTCCCATGTTATTCTTTGGAGCCTATTCGCTAATTCTCCAAAGTTGAAGAAATCTTAGTGCATAGGCATGAGGCACCAAGAATAACATAGGAACTGGAGAAGTGATAAACTGGAGAAGCAATCTCCACTTTATCAGTGCTTAGTGAATCTCTCCCCTGGTGCCCAGAATAAAAAATGGCAGTTTAATGTAAAACAAGTCTGAGCTCTATTGAATTTTGAAAGAAAAACCACCCAGCATTTTGAGTTCCCTTGTTTTACTGAATGGGGGAAGTTTCTTAGCAAATATTTCTTTGCATAAAAAATTTCCTTTAAAGATAAGATGTTAACACATTGAATAAAGCTATATCAGAATGAGACACAAGGATGCCAGTGGCAGAATCTCCCTACAGAACCACTGTTCATCATCACAGGGTCAGAGAGAGATTGGACAGTGGATAGTGAATGGATCCACTCAAAATGTAAAGGACTGCAAGCCTTGCTACTATAGTGACCAATACTCAAGCTTCAAGATGCTGAGTTCAATGAAATGTTCATTTCTAAGGTGACCAGAACTCTTCAGCGCATTTTCAACCCTCTAGAAGCCAGAAGTGTGCATACTGCCCAACATTTCAAATGGCCAAAGAAACGCACCCTTGTTCTAGGTGGTGTTGCTGCTAGGGATGTGGCTGGTGGGTAGGGCATTACTAGAATTTGTAGGTAATTTTACGACCTATTGACGCTTATTTGTGTAACTGAATAAATGATTTAGTGCAAGAACAAGTATTTTATTTACACAGATTAATTTATAAACATACATACTGAAGATTAACCATTTGAGTGCCAGAGTCATAGACAATACATTGCTTTGCAATGTGTTGCCTAGCTCTCTGGCACTCAAAGGGTTAAATCAACATTAATGTGAGTTTTATGGAGCAATATACATATACACAAAATGATCTCTTAACCCTTTGGGTGCCAGAAGAGTATCCAAAGCATTGCTTTGCAATGTATTGAATACACCTCTGGAACGCAATTGATTAAAAAAGAGACTTCGGAGGTATGCTTTAGATACACCTCTGGCGCTCAATTGTTTAATTCAAATAATCGGACTGTTTTATCTCCTGGGTTTTCTATTTTGCGATAGATGGGTTATTTTGGTTGTACTTATTTTGAGGCATTACTCAATGACTGCAAAGTAACCATTTGAGAGGTTTTGAGTTGGATAAGTCTCTGGCACTCAAACGTATAATTGTTCTTCAATCCAAGTTTATGGCTAAAGTTTTAAAATCCGATTTACGGAATTGAAGATAAATGATAACTATTGTTCATTATACATATTATTCTAAAAATGTATGCTCGCGTACTATTCATTTATGTACCATGCTCTCAGTAGCGAAAGTAACCATTAGAGGGACCCGATACAAAATTTTGGGGGGTCCACCATAAAAATATTTTCACAAAGGCGTAATTAGAACTCATTTGGATGCTGGGCTCTGGTACAACTGCGCCCCCGTTATTTAAACCCCTGACGCTTATTGTAAGTCTTAATTTTAAGAAAAACATACCACTAATTCGACTTGGTTAATTACTAGCAACAGGTCAGAAGCTACGCTTGTTGCCAACTAGAAGACTACATATCCCACCAAGCCCTGTGTGTAAGAGCTGTTACCGCCTACAGTCCGTGATGATTGACTTACGGGTAAACCAATCAATTGAAAAAATTGCGCGAAGTAGAGGCGGGGTGTATGGGTGTTATGCAGATCGGTTCCGGAAACAGTTGTACGATGGTCCAGGGCAACGCAAGAGCGTCCCTGGAAGCGGAGCTGCTTGAGGTATGGACCACATCAAGGGGATGTGGGGAGGCGATTGCGCGTCTAAGGGACAAGAGTGTTGACTGGACTGGTCCAAGACGATAACGAGAGGGTACAAGAGAGGAGGATGGAGAGGGTACTGGGTCTGTGTTGAGCAAGAGTCGAGAGCGGATTAGATCTTAGAAGACTATGAATATTATACTTGATTTTTGAGGGACTCGACTCGAGAGACTGCTGGGAGAGAGTGTAAGTAGACTGGAAATGGTACTTGGGCTGTGAGGGAGAAGACTGGGGAGGGGGGCTTGTGTGGGATGGAGGCGATAGGAGGAGGGTCTGGGAGTGAGAAGACGTGAGAAGGAACTTGGTCTGGGAGGGAGAAGATAGGAAAGGGAGCTGGGTCTGGGAGGGAGCAGACAGGAGTGGGGACCGAGTGCGAGGTGGGAGAGAAGACAGCAGAGGGGGGGCAGGGAGAGGGGGCCAGGATGTGGGCAGGGAGAGGGGGGATGGATGTGGGCTGGGAGAAGATGGGAGGGGGGCTGGATATGGGCGGATAGAAGACGGGAGGGGGGCTGGATGTGGGCGGATAGAAGACGGGAGGGGGGCTGGATGTGGGCGGGGAGAAGACGGGAGAGGGGGCTGGATGTGGGCGGGGAGAATATGGGAGAGGGGGGCTGGATGTGGACGGGAGAGGGGGGCCGGATGTGGGCGGGAGAAGATGGGAGAGGTGGGCCGGATGCGGGCAGGAGAAGATGGGAGAGGAGGGCCGGAGGGAGAAAACGGGAGAGGGGGGGCTGGGCACGGGAGGGAGAAGACGGGAGAGGGGGTCTGGACGAGGGAGGGAGAAGACGGGAGAGGGGGTCTGGACGAGGGAGGGAGGAGACGGGAGAGGGGGTCTGGACGAGGGAGGGAGGAGACGGGAGAGGGGGTCTGGACAAGGGAGGGAGAAGACGGGAGAGGGGGTCTGGACAAGGGAGGGAGAAGACGGGAGAGGGGGTCTGGACAAGGGAGGGAGAAGACGGGAGAGGGGGTCTGGACGAGGGAGGGAGAAGACGGGAGAGGGGGTCTGGATGAGAGAGGGAGAAGACGGGAGAGGGGGGCTGGACAAGGGAGGGAGAAGACGGGAGAGGGGGTCTGGACGAGGGAGGGAGAAGACGGGAGAGGGGGGCTGGACGAGGGAGGGAGGAGAGGGGGGCTGGACGAGGGAGGGAGAAGATGGGAGAGGGGGTCTGGACGAGGGAGGAGAGGGGGTCTGGACGAGGGAGGGAGGAGAGGGGGGCTGGGCGAGGGAGGGAGAAGACGGGAGGGGGGCAGGGCGAGGGAGGGAGAAGACAGGAGGGGGAGGGAGAAGACGGAGAGGGAGAGGGGGGCTGGGCGAGGGAGGGAGAAGACGGGAGGGAGAGGGGGGCTGGGCGCGGGAGGGAGGAGACGGGAGAGGGGTCTGGGAGGGAGGCTCTTCAGCAGAGCTGGAAAAAGAAATCCTTCACTGAAATGGTCTTCTACGTGTGCTTGCAAACCAAGCACACGTAGGAGACCATTTCAGTGAAGGATTTATTCTTCCATAATGCGATCTCGGTTCTGCTGAGAAGCCCTCACTTGCTCAGGGACCGGATTCCCCTGCTGTCAGCAAGAACGCTGATGTCAGGGGAGAGGGAACTTTGAAAGTGGATATCTCTGAGAGATGCCGCTGGGCTTGTTTAATTCATTTTTTTTTTTTTTTTGTTTAAGGGCTACAAGATGGGGGATAGTAAAACTGAAGTATTACTGTCACTTTAACCCCTTAAGGACCAGGGACCTTTTTTGCAGAATCCGATTCCAGACTCCCCAAACGGCGTGCAGCAGCTCAGGGAGCCTGGAATGCCATGACGGTCCTGGACTGTATTGGGTCCTTAAGGGGTTAAGCTATATTTATATTCTTGCTTAAGGACGCTGCATGTATGTGGACCATAATGGCATTGTTAAAATAAGATTGTAGTCCCCAGACTGGGTGAGAGTAATGCATGTATAGACGATGAGGACTTTTGATATATATTTTTTTTTTTTTTTTTTTTTTTTTTTTTTTTTTGTCAAATGTATGGCAATATTGTGAATTACCTCCTCTAAGACAATAACCTTCTTACTGCAGGCAGTTTAATTTAATTCTCTTGGCAGATTTGCAGGTAAATGAAAGTGATTGAAGTGATTTTTCACCTAGTACTTTCTTTTATTTGGTACTGCTTATCTCCATTTCTGAAGTCCTGTTGCAAAAATGTTACACTAGATCAGTGATTCTCACCTCAAGTCCTCGGGACAAACCAACAGGTCAGGTTTTAAGGATATCTTTAATTAAGTGCAGGTAGTACAATCAGAATGACAGAGACACTTATTACTCACCTGTGAACAAGGAGGGATGTGTCAGAAACAGGGCTAACATTATGCTAGATGATGGTAATGCTGAATGTCATGTATTTGTGGTAGTGGACAATACCAGTTTGGTCACTAAGAGAAATCAATCAGACATCCTGGCACAGAATACAAATATAATATAAACAGATAAAAACAAATGTTGTACATGATTTCCACACAACCCAATCTGGTGGAGCCCAGTATATTATTAAGTCAAATTACCTGACTGTCCGGCCAATCTAATATTCAAAATGAAGCCAGCTAAAACAAAAAACATGAAATGTGAACTGTAACATAAAATAAGTGATCTTAAATGAGGATGGTGAGCAGAAAAGAGTCTGGTTTGGGACATATTGATCAGAATTCCCCACATAAAGAGACAAAGAGGTTACTCTCCTAGTGGATAAAGCAGGGGTATACTCTGTTTGCATATGGAAGCGCAGATACAATGGATACGTTTAAGAGAAGATTAGTTACATTTCTTTCAAGAGGGAACATACAGGTTTGTACTGTGAAATAGTAGGCAAAACAGGAAGTTCAGACAAAGACTAACTTATGTGGCAGCAGGAAAGCTTATATAATTCTTGTATCTTCTGTGTATTCCACGACACCGGAAACAACTGGTTTTATCTTCTGCCCCCAGCTGGTAGAACCGATTTGTTTTTTTTTTTTTGTTGTTTTTTTTTTTTTTCTATATCAGCATTCTCCACTCCTTCTGCCTCAGTTATTTCAGTCCTACCAGCTGGTGGACCTGAGGCGAGTAACCTCTGTATACCTTCACATTAAAAAATATAGGATTGGCAGACAACGAAGATGTAGCAGGCTTAGGATGACCCAGTACTCCTTCCTCTACTGTAATATGTCGAGAGGAGATACTATAACAGTTAAAAACCAGCGGAGATAGCATATACAATGTTCAGCTGCTCGTACCTTTATAATTTCCATCCAGTCCTGGGACTTGCTTCAGCTGAGGGTCGCGGCCGAATGACGTCAGGCATGAGCCTGATCACGGGAGAGGAAGCAGCATCGGGCTTACTTGGGAAGGAAAAGATGGACCACGAGGGCTATGCAGAGATGCTTTATCCCTTCGGTCTAAGTTGGGTGCCAAAAGGGCATGCTTTCCAGTCTGAAACGCAGAGGATATATAAGGGAGATCATGCGAAGACAAGGTAAGTAAATGCCTTTATTTGAGATAGAGTACAATTGTAAGGAGAATTATTAAAGTTAAGGTTTTAAGTTTAATTAGTGAGGCAGTTATCATGTCCACCACATCTAAAGGAGGGTCTTCAAATGAAAAAGTGGAGACAGGAACTCCTATGGAGTGTAGCAGCTCTGACACTAAATCAGCTAAAGCAAAAACTTGTGTTTGCTGTGACAAGAAAGCTACCCCAGTGAAGGGATCAAAGCTTTGTATTGAATGTCTGAAGAAAGCATAGAGATGGAGGAATCAAACAGTCAAGGGCCTTCTGATTATACATCGGAGGAGGAGGAAGGTGAAATCATTGAAGGAATAGGCTCATTTTTATTGGAAAAGATTGATAGTTTCATAAAGTACATAAGGAAATCCTTAGGTATTGCTGAAGAACGAAAAGAGTTAAATATAATGGACGCAGCCTTCTTAGGTAATCAGAAAAGTACTCCTACTTTTCCGGTGCATCACTCCATTAATAGTATTATTCAAGACGAATGGAAAAAGACAGATAAAAGAACATCAGTGACAAAGAGATTTGCAAAGATATATCCCTTTTTAGAGATGTGAAATTGTGGTCCAACCCTCCAAAAATAGATGCGGCAGTCTCCTGCTTAGTGAAACACACAACAATTCCGCTGGAGGATGGATCAGCATTAAGGGGTCCAATGGAGAAAAGAATAGAATCCGTATTAAGAAGACAGTATGCGTTAATAGGCAACAATCTTAAAGTCTCTACTGCAGTAGCATCAGTCTCCAGAACAATGCGAATCTGGTTAAATAACCTAGAAGAAAAGATTGACTCATCTGTTTCCAGATCGAAACTATTGAAGGAGGTAGCAATCATTAAAGAGGCAAACAGTTTATGTGACGCACCCCTTGACTCGGTGAGATTATCAGCTAAAGCCTCAGCCTTATTTGTGTTATCCAGAAGAGCTCTATGGCTAAAATCCTGGGGAGTGGACGCCCCTTCAAAGAATAAATTAATTTCCTGTTGTTATTAGGGGTTAAAATCTTCTTTTCATTCACTTGGAATTTCTTCTGTGTCCCTCCCTGGCATTTACCAATGGGTTATGTCTCCGCCCTCCAGCTGGGTAGGACTTCCTCTACTTTCAAAAGGTGGAGATCCGGTAGAGGCACCAGTTTCTTTTGTCCTACCCAGCTGGAAGGACGGCGTGGAAGCGCACAACATTCTCCTACCTTCTCTCCTTCCGGGCCGCTGAGTCTGCCCTTGGAGCAAGCGGCGAGGCGGCTCTCAGTACCCGCGGCGGTGCCATTGGTCTTGCTCCGTTATCGGACCCTTCCTTGCCCTCAATGATGGCGAGCAGGGCACGTCTCCAGTCAAGTTTTTTTCCTCCGGCTATTCAGCGTGGTGTTGCGAGGAGAGCGCAGAACCGGAAGTAGCGCTTTTATTTCCTTGCGTTCCAAGGATGGAACGCACGCGGCAGGAACCCGTGTAGTGCCGATCGAACGGACTGAGAGGCGGTTTCCTGGTTCCTTGATCCTCCCCTTCCCTCTTCTGGCTATTTAAGGTAAGTATTCTCTTTTCTATTGCAAATAATAATGTCTTCTAAAGCACAGAAAGAGAAGGAGAAAGAGAGAGATAAAGACAAGGATAAGGGAGAGAAGGAGAAGGATAAGGATAGAGAAAGAGAGAAGGAGAAGGAGAAAGAGAAGCTTGAGTCCACTACTAAAGAGGACAAAAGTGTTCCTAAGTCTAAATGTTGCCTTAACTGTAATAACAAGTTAAGTTTATCAGAATCTGGGAAACTTTGTCAAGAATGTATCAAAGTGGCTGCTGGAACGGATATGACGTCACAGTTTTCCAATTTTTTATGCTGGATGAAGTCATCCATGCAAGACACCTTCAAAGCTATGCAAGAGGGAGAGCCTTCAAGAAAGCGGCAGCGTCTGGACCCTGGGGAAGGCACTTCAGCCATGAGGGAGGAAGATCCACGTGAATCCAGTATATTCGATCCAGAATCAGAATTTTCCTCCGAGGAAGAAGGAGAAATCAACGAAGAATCTGGCTCCTTTAATTTAGACAGAGTTGATGGTCTGATTCGTATAGTCCGTAAGTCCTTGGGCCTATCTGATACACCACAGGACCTGAATATAATGGATGCAGCCTTCCTAGGAAAAAAGAAAGAAGTTCCTGTTTTTCCCTTACATCAATCAATTTCAGAATTGGTAAAAGAAGAGTGGAAATTGGGTGACAGACGATCCACAGTCCCCAAAAGATTTTCAAGAATGTACCCCTTTAAGGAGGAAGATACCAAGCCTTGGACCTTGCCCCCCAAGATTGACGCATCTGTAGCCCAAGTTGCTAAACGTACTACATTGCCTTTGGAGGATGGAACCTCTCTCAAGGACCCCATGGAAAGAAAGCTTGACGGGACCCTCAAGCGCCAATTTTCAGTTTTAGGTCATTGTCTCAAAGCTGCTACAGCAGTAGACTGCCCAGCTCGTACCATGAGAATATGGTTGAGTAATCTTGAAGAAAAAATTGAGTCCAACGTTTCCAGGTCAAAGCTCCTGAAGGAAATGGCCGTCATGAAGGAAGCAGCCAACTTCTCCTGCGATGCATCCTCAGATATTATTCGCCTTACAGCTAGATCATCTGCACTCTCAGTGGCGGCCAGAAGAACCCTGTGGTTAAGATCATGGAATGCAGACACATCTTCCAAGAGCAAGCTGATATCCTTGCCCTTCTCTGGAACTTCCTTGTTTGGCGAACATCTGGAGGAGATTATCAAAAAGGCTTCAGGGGGTAAGAGTTCCTTCTTACCACAGGACAAGCGCTGCAGACCCTCTTCCCCAAGACCTTCAGGTTCCAGAGGCAAGAATACTTCCTTTCGTGACTCATCTAGATTTCAGTGAAGATCTTATTTCCATAAGAAGCAGGGATCAAACCAGAATTTCCGGGGCGGCTATAGAAGGGATTTCACCAGAAAGCCCCAAACCAAGAAAGAAATCCCATGAAGAGAAGCGGGCCCTAGTTGCAAACTCAGTTGGGGGCAGACTGAGTTTTTTTCTGGCAGCCTGGGATCAATTAGCAAACCCAGATCGTTGGGTTCGACAGATATTGCAACTAGGGTACCCGCTGGAATTTTTCAAGACCCCGTTACATCACAAGTTCATTCAATCAAGAGTTCCATCCAATCCGTCAAGAGCCATAGCCTTCTTGGATGCCATCAAGAGCCTCCTGTTCAACAACGTTATAGAACCAGTTCCTTTGCATCAGCAGGGTTCTGGCATCTATTCAGTCCTGTTTTTAGTTCCCAAGAATTCGGGCGGTTTTCGGACTATTCTAGATCTCAAGGACTTGAATCAGTCAATCAAGACATCTCATTTCAAGATGGAAACAGCCATCTCCATCATAAAAGCGACATTTCCAGGGGCATTCATGTCCACAATCGACCTCAGAGACGCATACCACCACATTCCTATCAGAGAATCTCACAGGAAATTTCTCAGGTTTGCAGTAAAAGGGAATCACTATCAATTTACTGTCCTTCCCTTCGGCCTATCCTCTGCACCCAGAGTGTTCTCAAAGGTTCTGGCTGCAGCCTTTGAGGAAGCAGGGAATTCATGTCATCTCATACCTAGACGACATCCTGATCCTGGCGGCATCCCAGTCTCAAGCTATCTTACACACTCAGAGGTCTCTGACGCATCTACGTCAGTTAGGTTGGTTAATAAAGGAGGAGAAAAGCCATCTGACTCCAACCAGATCAATCATCTTCCTAGGACTGAAATTGGATTCAGAGAAAAGCTTAGTCACCTTGACGGAGGACAGGATATCCAGAATATCCAGGAGGGTACGTCATTTCAAAAAGAAACGAGTTCACTCAGCCCAGGATTTTATGGAACTTCTGGGGAATCTCTCATCAACCTCTCAAGTAGTTCCATGGTCAAAATTGCACCTTCACCCCATCCAGTGGAATTTCTTGAGATTCTGGGACAAAGATTCTGGGAATCCTTACCAGAGGATATTTCTACTCCCATCCACAAGAAAGGAGTTGAATTGGTGGATAAAAAGAAGGAACCTCAAGCAAGGAGTCTCCTTAGAGGAACAAATTACGGAAGTCATATTTACAGATGCCAGTCTTATAGGATGGGGAGGCAAGTGGAGATCAATTCTAGTCCAGGGGAAATGGACACCATCGGAGAAACATCTCCACATAAACATTCTGGAAATGAGAGCAGTCTGGAATTGCCTACAGAGTCTGAAGTCCAACATAAAGGGCAAGAAGATCCTAATCTATTCGGACAATTTGCCCACAGTCATGTATCTAAAAAATCACGGAGGCACAAGAAGTCTCGGTCTATACAAAGAGGCGCGAAGACTTCTGCTCTGGGCAGAGGGACATCTTCAGAGCATCTCAGCATCTCATGTGTCAGGAAAAAACAATCGCGTAGCAGATTATTTAAGCAGATCCACCTTGAATCCAGGAGAATGGTCTCTGAGTCCAGCAATCTTCCATCAGATATGTCTCAGATGGGGTCAGCCGGAGATAGACCTCATGGCCTCCAAGACAAATGCCAAGTGTCCAAGGTACATCTCAAGATGGCAGGAACAGACAGCAGAGGGACAAGATGCATTACAGATTCCATGGACTTACAACCTAGCCTATGTCTTCCCTCCTATTCCAATCCTGATGGATGTAATCTGCAAAATAAGGAGAGATCGGGCAAATATTATTCTGATTGCTCCAGATTGGGCCCGAAGGCCTTGGTATTCCTTCCTGGTAGCCATGTCTATCCAGCCACCCTGGCAGCTTCCCCTGGTTCCCAATCTCCTGACCCAGGGTCCAGTACTTCATCCGAACCTCAGTTTATTACATCTGACGGCCTGGAGGCTGAAAGGCTCATTTTGAAGAACAAAGGTCTGTCAGATTCCGTTGTTAGTACCATTATTTCCGGTAGGAAAAAATCTACTTCAACGGTCTATTCCAAAGTTTGGTCTACCTTCCTATCTTGGCTAAAATCTAATTCTCCTCAAGACCATCTCATTTCTGTTCCAAGAATTTTGGATTTTCTACAGCATGGTTTTCAGGCAGGCCTGCGACCCGCCTCTATCAGAGTTCAAGTTTCTGCTCTATCTGCCATTTTAGCTACTCAACTATCGGATCATGATCTTATCAAAAGATACCTAAGAGCGATCTCAAAGATTAGACCTACTATTCGTAGTATTGTGCCTCCATGGGACCTGAACCTGGTCCTGGATCAACTATCCAAGTCCCACATCTTTGAACCGCTGGAAGAAGTTCCATTAAAAGTTTTGACCTTTAAAGTACTTTTTCTAACCGCCATCACTTCTGCTCGCAGAGTGAATGAATTACAGTCTTTGTCATGTAATAGCCCCTATATGGTTTTTCATCAGGACAAAGTAACTTTGAGACCTAAACCATCCTTTAGAGGCAAAGTTATTTCTGACTTTCACCTAAATTGGGAGATTGTGCTACCATCGTTTTGTGCCAACCCACAGAACCCTAAGGAACTACAGTTTCATAATTTAGACTTGGTTAGAGCACTTTCAATTTATTTGAAGAGGACAAAAGATTTCAGAACCTCGGATTCACTCTTCATCTATTTTCAAGGAAAGCTCAAGGGAAAACCCGTTTCCAAGTCTTCTATATCCAGATGGATTACCTCATGTATTCAGTTAGCTTATAAGGAAGCAGGCCAACAAGTCCCAAAGAACTTGAAAGCTCATTCTACCAGGGCATTATCCACCTCCTGGGCCAGGAAAGCTGAAGCTTCTCCTTCTGAAATTTGTAAGGCAGCAACCTGGTCTTCATTTTCCACATTCATCAGACATTATCAGTTGGATGTCCACTCTTCAGCAGATGCCAAGTATGGGAGAAAGGTGTTGGAAGCAGTCATCCCTTCCTAAACAAGTAGGATCTATCCTTCTTCCATATTTGTACGCATATATAGGTGTTTCTATGTATATTCACATTTTCCTTGGTTGCTTATTATATAACCTGTTCCCTCCCCTTGCTATGGGTACTGCTTTTTAAGACCCATTGGTAAATGCCGGGGAGGGACACAGAAGAAATGATAAATATTTGTCATTCTTACCGTTATTTGTATTTCTTCTGTGTCCCTACACGGCATACCCTACCCCTTCTCGTTTATCTTTTTTTATCTTCCTATTTTCTACAGCTTGGCCAAAAGGGAAACTGGTGCCTCTACCGGATCTCCACCTTTTGAAAGTAGAGGAAGTCCTACCCAGCTGGAGGGCGGAGACATAACCCATTGGTAAATGCTGTGTAGGGACACAGAAGAAATACAAATAACGGTAAGAATGACAAATATTTATCATTTTGGAACATTACTTTTGTCCCCTATTTCATAATTGGTTTGCCCCAGGGTTACTTCACTTTTCTTTTGAACATGGGGCTCATTAAAGAGACAGTAATGTTTCATAAAAACTTAAGGTTTCATCTTTTCTTACAGTTTGTACTAACTCTCTCCACCATTGGCAATGTTCATATCACTATAGTTTCTCTGTAATTATGTTACAAAGTTTCCCCCTCCAACCTCTTTTCCATGTGTCAAGCAGCCTCCTCTCAAATCTGTAATCCGGTCACTTCACAAGACAGATTGCAAAGTGGGACAATCTTCTGTCCATCATTATAGGGAAAACCCAGCTCCCTTGACGAAGGAGGGCAGGTTTTTCCATATATTGACAGAAGATTGACCCTAGTAGCTATCCGTCTGGACTGGCTTTCTGATCTGAAGACAGAAAATTGACATATGCAAAAGGGATGGGGGGGGCACTTTCTAATATAATTACATAGAAACTAGAGCAGTATGAACATTGGCAACGGTGGAGATGTTAGTACAATATATAAGGAATGATCGAACTTTACGTTATTATGAAACATTACTATCTCTTTAAGTAGATACAAATACACAAACTCAAACTCTTTCTGCAGTGCAACGGAGTTAAAATATTGTCTTTAATGCGTTTCATACTAACATGCACATTTATTGTATTGTATATATGCATGAAACAATAGTTTCTATATTTGCAAAATGAAAAACTCAGTCTGTTCCCCAGTGTCCTAAAACCTGAAATTGTATGAAACAGTTGTCTTAGAAGTATAATGGAAAGCAGCAGTGACTTTCCTCACAGTGATATGGGGAAGCCAACATGAAACATATATGTAAAATGCAAATCATGCAATACAATTGTACAGTCAAAATTCCAGATGCTTACACAGCCTCCGTGTGATCCAGGCAGGGTTTTTCCAGACTCTTTAAGACTAATGTAGTTAAATGAGAAGCAATACCTCCCAGTAATAACTCCCACTTAGCTTACTATTGCTAGGCAGTCCTAATAGACCATATGAATTTTTCCCTTATACCATTTTTCAAGAATATTAAATCAGTCCTGGATGCCATGACCATGGAGGCAGACATGACAGTTGCTAGCAGGCTCTCAGGACATGAACTGTGCCTTCTGCCTATGGTAATGTTAACACATTAACCCCTTAAGGACCCATGACAGTCCAGGACTGTCATGGCTTGATGTACGTTAAGGACCCATGACGGTCCTGGACCGTCATGGAATTCCAGGCTCCCTGCGCAGCTGCACGCCGTTCGGGGAGTCCGGAATCTGATCAGCTAAAAAGAAAAAAAAATGGTCCTTAAGTGATGGCCGCGTGCGTGCGCGACCGGTCCTAAAGCAGTTAAGGACCAGAGTGTTGTGCAGTGCATTGGTTCTTAATGTGTTATGCACCCATATTGTCATTAACAGGTTAAAGTGGAAATGTCACCAAAAGACAAATTTAGGTTGTTTGGCATAGAGAGCTCCCCTACGTGGCTTTGCGTTGGATACCTTTGTGGCACTGAAAGGGCTAAATTGTATTAAAGTTGAACTTTCACCTCCATAGGTTAGACCCCCCTCCCCAGTTTAGTTCCAGTAAGGACATTGACAAAACTGTGTTGTGTAATGCACACCAAGTCAAATACTAAACAAATATAGCACCTTACCCTTAGAACTCCGTAGGCAGAGCGAGGCTGTCTTTGTGACTTTGGGTTGGATAGACAACACTCTTCCGTTACATACTTACAGCTCTGCAACCAATAATATTTGTAAGTGCAGCACGCTTCTCTACTTTTGGCAAGGGAAGCGGGCAGCTAGTATATATAGCGACATGGAGTTCAGCGAACGCGCTCTCACTCTCTCAGAGCTGCACTCTCTCAGAGCTGCACTCTCTCAGAGCTGCACGCTCTCACTCTCTCAGAGCTAGGTCAGAGTTGCATGTTGGAAAGTGGGTGGATGTCATGTAGGGAGAGAGGGGTGGAACAAGTGAGCCCTGTCGCAATACGGAGAGAGGTGCGTCACACGGTACAGTTTTATTCTTAATATCTGCTGAACGGGGAGGAAAACAATATACTGATTTCGCACTACAAGGAAATGATTACTCAAACAAGATTAAGTTAATCAGAAAAGAAAATTCCCCTTTAAGAGCAGAAGCTTTCCCCCATTGATGTGAAAAGGTTTACCGATTCTGCCCACTTCTCCCCATACTTTGGGTAGGATGGGAGCAGGGGAGAGCCCTCTTGCTCCCCTCATTGTCTCTATTGATCTCCCAGTCAAAACAGCTGGGAGATCTGTAGGTGGGGGGCATCAGGAGGGGTCCTGATGCTGCTCCACGTGGTCTGACCTATATATATATATATATATATATATATATATATATATATATATATATATATATATATATATATATATAATATTTTTTTTTTTTTTTTTTTTAAGTGGCTAACATTTTTTTGTCTCTCTGTAAGCCAAAGCGAGTGGCTATTGTTTCTCTCTTTGTTTTCAAAGTGGCTAAGCAGTGGTGGTTGAGAAGACACTGCCTCTCTCCCTCCTCAACCAGTTAACGTTTTCAAGTCCCGTCCCCTGACAGTGAACCAGAAACACGTAGAAATGTATATATAATCTACGTCGTTTCTGGTTTGCTGGCTGCTCTGCCTCGGGGAGGTATGGTGGCAGAGGTCAGCTGCATGCGGCGAATCAGGAGCGGCGATCTTCGCAGGAGCCCCCGAGCCCACTCTTGTTAAAATGGATGCAGTGGTCCACCAGTTACACAACATGCATGATGTGCCCAAAGCCGTGCATGATTCGCTAGTATATACACACACGTGAAAATATCCTCACTGATAGGACTTGATTGTAGATAACAATGTGCAAATTTAATGATCAATGTTTCTGCCTTTATCAAGATTACAGAGTGATAAAATAATAAGCCATTAAATAATTTACAGTGATACAAATTGGCACATAATGGTGTCACAGTGAAAACGTCAATCATTAAACTTGCATATTTTGATCTACAATCGAGCCCTGTGAGTGCAGTTATGTTCACCTTTGTATTGATATCTTAACTGATGACTGGCACCTAGGCAAGTTTACTAGTTTTATAGTGAGCGTGTCAGGAATCCCTTTTTTACTAGGTTTGTTCTTCCCCGCTACCCTTCTCTGTCCTCTGCTCCCCTTGTTTTTCATTGGCTCCAACTTGCTTATAGTGCCTCTGACATCATCACTGCCAGATTATTCAAGTTTTGCTGTTTCCTGTTTGATTTCGTTCTGGTTCCTGATTTTTGGCTTGGCCTCTTTTGACTATTCTGGTATCGACTTCCTTGGCTTGCTTCCTTGGTTTGACTTCGAGTTTGGCTATCTGTTTTGTTGCTGTTTACCCCCTATGACCTCAGCTTGTTCCTCACGCTCCTTCTATCTTTTCAATTTGGCTTTGAAGCTGACTCCGGCCCTGTTTTCACCACCTCCTCCTATGCAGGCGCTCTCACTTATTACTTACCCTGTTTGCTCAGACCTGCTCCGTCGTGCTACTGGGGCTGTTGTCCACAGTCCAGGTCAGTGAGTCACTCATGGTTCCCCCGCCAGGTGGCTTATCCAGTTGGCACTTGCATATACTCCTTTAGGAGGCAGGGTTCTGCGTTTGCTTGAATCTGAAAGAAAGAGCAATGCATATATCTAAAAGTAGTGCTTTATTCTTAGAATCCAAGTCTCATACAGATTGCACTTACAAACTTGTAGTCAGAAAATCACCTTTCACCCTTCCAGGGTAACCTCCCGATCTGAGGTCTCCGTCAAATGATTCTTGGTGTCTCACACACCGAGCTTGATACCGTCACGTCCCATCCGATGGTGAAATCCACCCTTGTTCCTCCGTCTACTAACCAGATGCTGATGCAGCTAACGTAGTAGCAGGAACTCGAAAGGCTTAAGCACCTAATCGTCGGGACTATGAGTCCCACACACACGGTAAAGTGACTACGGAAGGTTGAGACTGGTGTTAGTCGACTCACTGAGTACTTCGTACAACCCCACGCGTATCGTGGGCCAGACTGCCTTCTTTCTCAAGGGTAGAATTATTTGGAGCCCTCTAATGGTCGCTCCCTTGAGAAAGCGGGCCGTCTGGCCCGCGATACGCGTGGGATTGTACGAAGTGCTCAGTGAGTCGGCTAACGCCAGTCTCAAACTTCCGGAGTCACTTTATCGTGTGTGTGGGACTCATTTTCCCGACGATTAGGTGCTTAAGCCCTTCGAGTTCCTGCTACTACGTTAGCTGCATCAGCATCTGGTTAGTAGACGGAGGAACGAGGGTGGATTTCACCATCGGATGGGACGTGATGGTATCAAGCTCGGGGTGTGAGGGACACCAAGAACCGTTTGACAGAGACCTCATATCGGGATGTGTACCCTGGAAGGGTGAAAGGCGATTTTCTGACTGCAAGTTTGTAAGTGCAATCTGTATGAGACTTGGATTTTAAGAATAAAGCGCTACTTTTAGATATATGCATTGCAAATTATTTCAGATTCACACATACGTTTTATGGACAAGGCCATATTGTAAAGCTGCATAACATAGGTCTGGAAAAAAGTGTCTTTATATCTGAACTTGTGATAGATTAAGAGGAACAGTAAACATTGTGGATCTTCCTCATCATCTTCATCACTCCATTTGTGTCCTGTCTACCTGGTCAAGTTTGTCATTCACATCACATTTCATCTCATTCTGTGTATTTGTTGTCAATTTATAGGAATAGGTACCATTGTGTATCACTTCCATTATTATTTTTATTCTTACATTTTATTTTTATTTATTTTTTATCATTCTTATTGTCAATTGTATTTGTGTATAGTTTTAAGACTTGTTATTGATTTGGTGTTTTTATTTTATGTTGTTGACAGTTGTGGTTTGCTGTTAGTCTTTTGTTTTAAGAGATGTATGTTTAGGTGTTTATAAGTGATTTATCATTTCCCACATATCAGGGTGGGGACATTCCTCTACCCCTAGCCATACAGGTGTGTTGTTTTGTGTTTGTTTGGGACCACTTTCTGGTGCTTCTCTCTTCCTCTTTTGGCGCTCTATTTGAGATATTTTCTGTGTTTGCTTACCTGGGGTACTGAGAGTTTTTAGGATACGGTTGTGTTCCACCTATCTGGTGACAGGTGCCTAGGGTATCCTTGGTTCAGGTATCGCAAGCTGTTTCCTGTTGCTTGGTTTTCTTTGAATTAAGGGTAGCCTGTAGGAGTGGCAAGCAGCATTGTCTTTGCCCTTTCTGACTGATATACCCATGGGCTTCCCTTGGCCAGGGTTTGAGGCTGTGCCAGTTCTTGCTGTCCTGGGGTCTGCAGCAGTACTGTGAAGAGCTTGATTAGCTACGGTCCTGTACTGCCCGAAGTTTATTCACTGGTCTTTGGTTGCCTCTTTTTCCAGATACCTGTATTGCAATTTCCCTAGGGCTGTGTTGTCTCTGACTTCCTGGTTTATTTTCTAGACCATTTGGGTCCACTTACCTATAGTCAGGTAGCTCGGCTCCCTGTGGATTGGAGCTGTTGTTGGTCTGTCTAGTGCTATTTTTCTTTTATACTAGCTATTTTTTGTACATTTAGACTAGTATTGCTACCTCTTTTCCTTGCATACAGTATTGTGATTTTTACTGTTCTGCACTATGCTGTCTTCCTGAGCACTTTTCTAGCTATCTGCATTAGGGGTTTATATTGGTTGCATTTGGGCTGAATATTTTCCCAGTGTACACTCTTCCCATCCTGGTCTTAGCCCTGGCTCAAATGGAGTTGGACATTGGCTTCGCAGCCAGTACCTTTACCTTAGCTTCGGCTGCAGCAAGGGAAGGGTTGTTACTGGCTACGTTCTCAAGCTTCTCCCTAGCGACTTGTTCAGATGAACTGTGTATCATCGTTACACTCTGCCCTTGACAGAGTGGCCAGCTATTGTCAGTCCACTGCAGGATGAATTCCTCCTGAACAAGCTGAAGGTATGGCCTGTAATCTGCCACAATGATCCAATGCAGGTTGACAGATATTTAATACATTATTTCTTAAACTGGATATTATTATTATTATTATTATGATAAGTGTATAACACACCAGCGTATTTTGCAGCACTGTACAATTAGGGAACTCATTATGAAGTCATTACAAGTATGACACTTTACAAACAGGTACAAATGTTATTAAATAAAAATTGATAATATACATTTAGTGCATTTCATTCCACACAAGGAACCTTTTTACATTGAGAAGAAATAAACTGCAGTCATCTTTAATTGTCAAGTGTTCTGGATACTTTTCTGTTTCAGTGTAGTCAGCTGTCAGGTATTCATCCCTTTTCTTATATATGTTCCAGTTATTTTAGGGTGGTTCCTAATTATATTTAGCAGTAGTTACAAGGCTAAAGAAAAGCTGGTAGGACAAAGGGCATCTTTGATTGAATTGATTCTCGACATTGCTAAAGGTCCATCCATATATGTTCTACATCCGTTGCTATTTAGCATTGGAATGAGCCTGTAATTATCTATCATAATGTTCTCTTTCATTGGTTTAAGGTCTGTAGACGTAGTTGAAGTCTTATTGGTCATTAAAGGACAGTCTTGAGTAATATGGGAAAAACAATGTACTGCGCTGCAGAGGTTTTATTCAAAATGTATTGCAGCTCGTCCATGAATTTTTGGGGTACATTATGTCCATGGCCTGAAATTTTACAATGACTCTTTTTCTACAACTGTGCTCAGACTTTAATAACAACAGCGTTACTATTACATTTTAGGCAACGGAAGTGCTGCATCCAAAAAAACCTAGTTTTTGAATTAAATATCTCTCTGCAGCAGAGGTACCTTAGTTGAAGTGGGAAGATACACTCTGCAATATGCAGTTTTCCATGTAAGCAATACATTCTCTTAAACCCCTTAAGGACCACGGGTAGATTTACCCTTAACGGCCACCTACACTACTTTTGGGGAGCTGGTATATGTGAGCAATTACTTGTACCGGCTTCCTGAAAGAGAGGCTGTATCTGACTGTTCTGGTCTTGGAGCAGTCGGTTTTAGACTCCCCTAGTGATCACAGTGCTCCCCACGAGAGCTTTGATCACAAAAGTCATGAAATGTCAGGACTGTCACCGGTCCCTACAGCATGAACACTCATGAGACTTCTGGCACATCACTGGTCTCTAAATGCTTTTTGAAGAGTGTTGAAGAGACTTTATAGCACTTTTTGCTGAACCCTTCAGTATACAGAATTTTTTTTATTCTTTAATTGTTTAATAGTGAGGTCTACTTCTATAATTATAAATTTGTGATTTCTTTGGGCGCATAGTAAATGGCAGAAATATTTTTTCCTTTAGTAGCTTTTGTGTCTTCTTTGTATAGAGAATGATTAAATGTAAATTTCACACATACATTTTACACTTAGGTTTGACCACATTATTTACTAATGTGTCATTGATACATGTTCTATATTTTCTGCGTTTGATTTTCTTCATTCTAGATGCTAACAATAAATTTGCCTTATTGGACTTTTCATATAATCTCTTTCATCGATTTTGCTGCTTAATGTTTAGTTAATTTCTTTCTAGTTTTTTTTTTTTTTTTTTTTTTTTTTTTAAGGCTAATACAACTAAAGGTGAATTGAAATTCACAATTTTTTAGTTGATACTGTTCTTTTAAGATATGGAACCATGACTTTTTCAAGAATTATTAGTTTGTCCTCCAAAATGTTTAAGCAGTGTGGTTCTATTGAGAGATTTTGTATAGAAATGTATTTGCATTCTGGCCATTGTATGAGTTTGTTCATTGAATATGTTCTATGTTTAATATATAATGTATAACACTATGTTTTTTTTTTTTAACCCTCCCCTGTGAAGTGCCAGTTGGGTTGCATTCAGGACTGTTACTGAGTCTAGAAAGTCTCTGCCCACTGAAGCTGTTTAAGCCCTTAGATCAGTGGTTCTCAGGCAGAGTACCTTGGCTCTTTGGTATGCCCTGAACATCCAGTTGGGGTGTTCCTTCTTTTCTATAAAATCTGAGGGGCGGAGGACCTGATTTCCATTTAGAAGGTGGTAACACTGAATGACAGTGCTAATGTGTGTCTCACTCTATGGGGTAGGTGGATTCAGTTTCATTCCAGTTCACAGTGTTTACAAAGTAATAAAAATTGTGTAACATTCATTGACTTGTTTATTTTTGCTGTTCTTTGTGTGTGTGTGTATTGCGCTATTGATGAATGCAATTTCTTATGCACTGGGCCTTTAACCCTTTGATTGCCAGAGGGGTAAGCAACTCATTGCAGTGCAATGCGTAGTGTACCCCTCTGGCACGCAAAGGGTTAAGACAAGTAACTTCCATGGGAATTCTGTTCACTGTTTTGTGTCCCACAGCTCAGGGACCCAGTTAAAGGGATGGTAAAGTCCGTAAAAAAGTGTTGGCCAAATGATAGGAATCAGGGCATTACGTATTTTTTTAATTGTACCTATCTGTCACACCTTTATAGTTTGAGAGATATAAGAAAATAAAGGCCTCTGTTCCCTCCCCTTTCTCATGCGTCAGCTGTATATCTGATGACATGAGATCCTGCTTCCGGGACCAGACGGCGGCTCTTCAGGAGCGCTGTTATCGAGAAATCTAACTATAAATACTTAATCGGAATGGTCTACAAAGTGTGCTTGCAAACAAGGCGAAGTATTTATAGTTAGATACCTTGATAACAGCACTCCTGAAGAGCCGCCGTCTGGTCGTCCGACCAGATTCTGCCTCTGACAGCTTTACATCTCGTCAGGCAGAAAGGGGAGGGAATAGAAGACTTTATTTTCTTATCTCTCAAACCATAAAGGTTTGAGAGATAGGAATCAGGGCATTACCCATTTTTTAATTGTACCTATCATTTTGCTAACACTTGTTTACGGACTTTACTATCCCTTTAAATGTCTATGAAATGCTTAATGCTTTAAGGCTGTTCAATGCATGGTTCAATCAATTACTTGGTTATATTCTGTATCCATGCCTCCAACAAAATAGTGGCCACCATCTTGTAATGGATCTTGCACTGTTTTTCCGCATATCACAGTATCACCAAGCACTCAAAAGTCTCACGAGATTAGGCATGCCTCTCTGATGCGCTGACATGTAGGATGGGTTTACTTTTTTTATGGTTGTTAGCATTCTTTCAGTTTGTAAGGAGGGTTGGGGAACATTTTTTGGTCTCTCGTTCTTTTTTTATTTATTTTATTTCTTTTTTTATATTACATCATGTCAGAGCTTAGGGAGGCGAAAAACTCTAAAGGTAGCAAAGCTTCTATTACTCTTCTGCCTGTAACCCCTGTGGATTTAAGAAATCTGGGACCCAGTCCAGCTCCAGTGTTTATTTGTGCTTTAGCATTGTCTAGTTCCTTAGCCTTCACTACTGCAAATTGTGTCCCATCTGTTTAAGAAACTGAATGGACCAAAGCTTTTTCAGGCTCCATTGCTAAAACTTTAGATACAATATTGAGCACATTCCTAGCTGATCCTCCCCAGGCTTCCAAAAAGAGTATTGTTACACCCAAGGTCCTCATTCTCCTGTGTTATCTGACCTAGAACATTTAGAGGATGAGGAGGAGGATGAAAGCTATACCACTGGTCCTTCCCTGTATATGTCAGACATTTCTTCCAGAGCTGAAAATGAAGGGTCTGTAGAACCCATAATCAATGTCATTTTTGCTGTATTGCTGGTATAACACCAGCATGCAGATTGATCCATATAAAAACCTATTTAAATATGCAGAGAAGACTTTTGTCTCCTTTCCTGCTTATGAACATTTGAAACAAATTATACTGGATGAGTGACAATCCCTTGATCGAGCATTATCCATTCCTAAAAAATTGCATGTCTCTTCCCTTTTCCTCACAATAAATTTGACTTGTGAACAGCACATGCAGCTGTGGCTCCTTCACTATGCAAACACACTACTATTCCTGTGCAGATTGCAGCAGCTCTCAAAGACCCTGCAGATAAAAAAATTGGATTACGTTTTTGACACTGGACCTATCATCCATTCAGCATTTGCTTCAGCATGGATGTGGAAACTTGGAAGGACCATATTCTTGGAGCCATCGAGGAAGATGTCCCTAAAAAGGATTTTATCTCCCTATTGGGACACTTACTGGATGCCATGATCTAAAGTGGGAAAGCAGCCATGGAAGTTCCCTGAATGTCAGCAAATGCTTTGCTGCATCTACAGCTGCTCACCTGTACCCTATGGCTGAATATTTGGAATGCCAAAAACCTTAGTGTCCATACCATTTTAGCTAAAATTATTTTTGAGCCAGAACTTGATAAGGTTGTCAGTCAGGCCACTGTTTAAAAGTACTTTTAAGTACTCCTTAGAATCTGTAGAGTTTCTCCACCTCAAGACTTCTCAGTTTACCTTCACCTTCCTTTCATGACTATCAGATCCAAGCCCAGTTGGCATGTTAAGAAGTGTAGCATCAAAGCAGGGGGCTTTCAAACCCCCTTCTACATGAAGGTGAACAATTACATCTTCCCTTTTGTCATCCACTGGTGGGGAAGACTCCAACATTTTATACCACTATGGAGAAATTCCATCTCCGACAAACGGTGCTTCAAGTCATTGCTCAAGGTTGAATGTCTTTCATCAGGCTACCTCCACCTAGTTTTTTTCCTCTCCAGAATCCCAAGGATCCTCTAATAACAGCTGATTTTCTTCAAGAATACAGTCCCTTTTGCATGAGGGAGTAATTTCCTGGTTCTTAAGGGGGATACAGATTCAAAGGTTTCTGTTAAAATCTTTTTATCTTACCCAAGAAGGGTGGAGCCTTTTGTCCAGTTCTGGAATGTTACAAAGCTCTCTGCAAGTGCCACACGGGTGCCCCTACCACCAATGAGGCTTTAGCAGTGTTGGAATACATTTTTTGGTATAGTTGCCAGTTCCTGAAATACCCTTGCTGTGGCAGAAGCAGTAAGTAAAGGTGGCCAGGCACGAGGTTGGATGTCCTAGTGCCTGGACCAGGATAGGTATTCCAGGTAAATGGGTATGCAGTAAGAGGCACCTGAAGTGAGGAAGGAGCAGCTAAGAATTCTTAAATGAGGATGACCGGAGCAACTAAAGCAGGCGGTGATGGCTAATCCGGAATCTGAAGAGCTTGAGAGGTAGCAGGGAATGTGATGAAAAGGTCAGGCTACCTTGAAGATCAGATGAATTGAATGACAGTCTGAGTCAGTAGCACAGGAGACCCTTTCTGATCATATTGATTGACAGACAGAAATGCAGGAGTGCCTTGCAGATCAGGTGAATTAGTCACACAGTCTGAGACAGAAGCACAGAGGAATACTGCTGTTCAGATTCATTTATCACACATCCTCTATTAGAATCACAGGAGTACCCTGCAAATCCGGTGAACTGACTGACCAGGCTGAGGCTGAAGCACAGCAGCTCTTTGCTGATTCAGTGAATGCTGGAGTAGATAAAAGCAGGAGCGAGCAAACAGAGGCAGCTGGAAGCCGTAAGGAACTACTGACAGAGTTGAGATTCTCAAGGTGGAAAGCAGTGATGAGAAGGAAAGGTGAGGGCATCAAAGAAACACAACCATGTCAAAGTGCAGAATCAATGTGCAATCAGGAGTTCAGAGAGGGCCAGATTAATCCACAGGAACTGGAGTGAAGCACTAAGTGAGAGACAAACTCTGGGTCAATGGCAAAGCCAGCATCAAGGACTAAGGAGACAATCTGAGGTAAATGCTGGATTTCAAACTGAGCAGCTCAATCATCAGGGAGAAAAATGAGCCAGAATTCCAAGCTCCAATCACACCCAGGTGGCTGTCCATGCCAAACTCATAATATATGGACTTAAAAAATATTAAAGTATCTTTATGTACTAAAATTCAGATGTCATAAGTGCCATGCAATCAGAAGAATTTCTGGCATCCTCGGACTTAAGGGATGCCTGTTTTCATATTCCCATTTGGCCATTTCAGTGCAATTTTTCTGAGATTAGCATTCCAGAATCTTAATTTCCAGTTTGTGCTCTTCCTTTTGTCCAAGCTATAGCTCTAAGGGTCTAAAATACTGGAACCCCAGTAGAATTGATTAGATACCTAGGAGCAAGCTAACTCCTTATCTGGATGACCTATTAATTGATGCTCCATCATCCCAGTTGTTTTGAAGGATCGACTTCAACTAAAAATGCAAATTTTGCAACAGCATGGATGGATCATAAATGTACACAAGTCTCATTTATTACCTCTTGAACAACTAGAGTACCTTGGCCTTGTCTTAGACATGTCCCTTCAGAGAGTTTCTCTGCCTCCACTAAAATGTGTGGCCTTACAGGTCAAATTCTGCAGTGTGCTGGCCTATCCCTTTCCATCTCTCAAGGATTGCATGACTTGATGGGCATAATGGTCTACACCATGGAGGTAGTTCCATTTGCTCAGTTCCATCTGAGACCATTACAGCTGAATACGTTCAAACCTTCGAACTAGAATCCTTATCATCTTCATCATAAGGTGATCTTGGCAGAAGTCACACTACAGTCCCTACACTGATGGCCGATAACTCCACCTCTGACCAGCAGACGTCCCTTTTCTGGCCTGGATTGCAAGGTGGTAATAACCAGTGCCAGTTGGTTTGGTTGGGGAACAGGGTACACTCACCATTCTACTCAAGGTCTTTGGACCACAAAAGAGGTATTCTTTATAAACTATATTCTGGAACTTCTAGTCATATTCATTGTCCTCGCAACCAGGGCAGCCCACTTGTAGGGACTTCAGTTTGAATCCAGTCCAACAATGCCACAGCAGTAGCCTACATCAACCACCAAGGGGGCACAATGAAAAGAACCTCTTGTTAGAACTAGCAAGGAAAAACTCTACTATGGGTGGAAGAGAACATTCCAGCATTATCATCAGCTTACATCCCAGGAGTAGATAACTGGGAAGTGGAATATCTCAAATCCAGGGTAATGGAAACTGAAGCAGGAAAAATGTCTTTGAATTGCAGATCACTGGGGATTGCTGGTAACAGGCTTGATGTCCTCCCATCTATATTCAAAGCTTCCAAAGTGTTGTGCAAAACAATAGTTCCAAAAGCAGTGGCAGTACATGTCATGGTGATATTATGGTAGTACACCTTTAAGTACATGTTTACTTTGATTGCCATGATTCCTAGACTACTTTCCAAGATCAAGAAAGAACAGACCCACAAGTTTCTAATCTCTCTATTCTGAACAAGAAGAGAATGATTTAATCATCTAAGGCCATGTCCATAGAAAATCCTTGGTATCATCCATTACAACCGGATCTGCTCAGTCACCGTCCCATTCGCTGTATTCAGTCTGTCCAGTCTAGGCTTGATGGAGTGGATCTTGAAGCCCAAATAGTGAATTCCTTGACTCGGTTATCCAGATTATGCTGAAAGCTTGCAAACCTGTGTCTGGTAAAATATATCACAGAACTACACAAAATCTACTTTGCCTTTTGTGCTCAACATGAACTTGATCCTCTAAAATTTAAACTTCCCTATAGTATGGAATTTTTGCAAGCTGGTCTTGATAAAGGCTTAAAGGGATATTAATGTTTCATAATAAAAGCAGCTCTAATTATTCATCATAGTATTTGGACCTCAGAGAGTGTTATTTCGATTCTGTCAGAGTTGTAGTTCAAGAGTAATTCAATGACAAAATATCACCCTCCTGCCCATTTTACTGATGTAACACTGCTCAGCCAGAGCAGAAGGGAGGTGCCCGGGTAGATTGCAGAGAGGGACAATCTTCAAATAAGATCAGGGAAAAACTTGTCAAGGGGTACAGGGCTTTCATTGTTCTCATAGGAAGAAGATTGTCCCCTGCTGCTATCTGTCTGGTCTACCAAACAGATTCCACATCAGAGAAGAGATGGCTTAAACTAGGTAAAAGGGGCGGGAGGAGGAAACGTTATCATTCAATTACTCCTGAACTACAACTCTGACAGTATTGAAATAACACTCTCTATGGCTCAAATACTATAAAGATGAAATGGAGCTGCTGTTTTTTGTGAAACATTACTATCCCTTTAAAACCAACCTCCTTAGTAAGTGCACCACTGGCAGTGATATTGACGACAGGTTGTTCACTGCATGAACGACCCCCATGTTATCAGACCAACTGCCTTAAGGTGCAAATGTCTGCTTTATTTATTTCAGAAGAAAATATCTGGGATTACTGTAGTTCAAATCTTTCTACAGGATGTCATTCACATTGTTCCTCCTTATTAAGCACCTACTTCTCCAGGGAGATTTGAATCTGGATCTGTCAGCACCCTTTGAACCACAGTCTTCATCAAACATCTCACATGTAAGACTTTTTCTCACTTCATAGCCTTCCTTCCCACTCCTGTGAAAATCCTCTGCAAGGACTTCACCCTCTACCACAATACCCACCTCCTCCCTTTACACCCTGTCATTCGCCATTCTACAACTTTGCCATCCCTCACCTTCACCATCTGGGAAGACATTTTCATCCCTCACATTTTTACTCTTTTCATCTGGTGCAAAACGCTCCCTATATGTTGCCGCTTTTTCTGCCCATCCAAGCTGCAGGGCCTGGGGGCACCACCATGTCTCTTGCTTCGTGTGCGTTGGGAGCACTATCCACATCGCCCTACTGCCACCACTTTCACCACCTACCCACCTCGACTATCGCTGCCTGCACATCACACTCCCATCTTCCACTTTTTGTAACCCTCCATCCCTTTGACCCATTTCCTCAGGGCTATCAGAGCAACTTGGCTTGGGATCCAGTTGCCCACTTCATGTCAAACTTGCAGCTGTAAAGCAATGGGAGGTGGAGGTGTAAGTGCGCAGGGCTGGCCCAGCACTTAATTGGAGGCCACTCATAAATATAAGGAGAGGAGTGTCTCAGGAGTGAAGGAGGTGTGCTTCATAACTGGGCCTCACAGCAGCATGACTGTGTCGTAGCACTGGACTTTGCCACCACATCAGGGTTTCTATTCACAAAGTTGCATGTTGCCCAAATCAGTACACAGACCAATGCGTTGCATAGCCTCGGGCACTCAGTGGGTTAAATGTGCCACATCACAAACTGAAAATAATAAACAGAGTCCTTTAATCTTGTTTCTATGTATTTTTTGTGAACTGTGTATAGAGCATACATAATACCAATATGTAAAATACCTTTAAAGATAAACACCTTAGCGTCACATGACTTTCTGGGACAGTCACACCAGTCCAGATATTAAGGACCGGTGACGGTTCTGGCACATCATGGAATTCTGCACGCAGCTCTGCTATCCCAAAATTCATTTATAGCGTTAAGCATATCAGTTCTTTTATTTTCCTTACTAGTTTAAAAGCCTGTGTACACGGGCCACAGTGCCACCCAGCAGCCTCGGCTGGTGCCCGGAGCCTCTCTGCTCACCAAGCGGTCCCAGGAAGGTGCGTAGAGAGGACTCTGTATCAGCTGTATAGTGTTCAGGCAGTCTGTACTGCGCATGACTGCAGTGCGCGCAGTTTCTACTGCACATGCCGGCTTCTGACAAACATCTTAGTGAATTATTATATACTAGTTGAAGAGCCCGTTACACGGGCCACAGTGCCACAGCCAGCCGGTCGCGGTGCAGTCATGCCCAGTAGAGACTGCCCGAGCCGCGACTGATACAGAGCAGGATGCTTCATCAGAGCTCCCTGCTCTGTATCATCTGCAGCGAGGTCAGTCTCTACTGCGCATGACTGCAGCACCAGCAGAAATCTAATTTCTTTGGAGACTCACCCGCAGATGACAGCACAGACATCTTGCCGAAGAGGCATCTGTGCACCTGCGCTGTCTGTCCTTGTCCTCTCATTGATTGGCAAGGGGGAGCTGCATTGTACCGCACTGTACAGACAGCTATGTACAGCACATGAGCACAGATGCCTCTATGGCAAGATGCCTCCTGGTGAGTCTCAGAAGACATCAGATTTATAAATAATGCTGGAATTAATTAGGCTAATGAAAGGATTGATATGCTTAACGCTATGGTAAAAATTGATTGGGGGGCACTTTTATATGCACGATCGTTCCACATTAACGGCCGCCCACCTCCAGATTGGGGGTTAAAGATAGTTGTTCTCTCCTGGTATGTGTTTTACATTTCCATACACTGCACAGATTTCCTGAAATGATTGTTTGCAGGTCTGTAAAATATACAATTGTAGCAAAAATATATATTACACTATTTACTGCATGCCACTAATCACTTTGGCAAGAATTCATTTTCCTTATTTATACCAGCTGTGCTTTTACAACCTTTATATTTAGAAGTGGGAATACTTGTACTGTTCATAAGAATGGTTTAAGTGTTTGCAGTACCAGCTTCTAAATTAGATTCTACGTTATGTTTCAATATAATGATCTAACCTGCTGCGGCTGAGTCTGTATAGCTTTTTTTGCCCTTACCATTTAATTAAAAGGCGTTGAGACTACTGAGATTATAGTTTTAACTCTTTGAGTGTCAGAGGGGTATAGAACACATTGCACTGAAGGGTTAAAGTTGATGTGTCACCTATGCACAACATCCCATAAATAGGTGACACATCTAATAGCATAAAACGTTATTTATTTTTTATTTTAAGCTTCCGTTTCATTTAAATTTAACTTACAAAAGTCTGGGCTGCAGCCACTTCCATATAGACTGCAGCCCGACGCTCTGCCTCTACTTTCCTCCGATGACGGAGGCATCTGTCTTGAATCTGGAGTGATCTCATTGGATAGATATCGATCTCTGCCAATGAGACCGCTCCAGCTTACTGACAGAAGCCTCTGTCATCAGAGGAGGGAGGAGAGCAGAGGCAGAGCTCTGTAAACGCAGAGAACCGCAGTCACACGGACGTAGCTGCGGCACAGACTTTTGTAAGTTAAATTTAAACGAAACGGAAGCTTAAAATGAAAAATAAATAACGTTTTTATGCTATTGGATGTGTCACCTACCTATTTATGGGATGTTGTCCATAGGTGACACATCCACTTTAAGAAAGGTATAGGATCTGTGCAATGGAACAGGATGATTAGAAAGAAACTAAACCTGTATGACCTAGACTTGGAGAGTGGGCTTAGACAGACGTGGGAGAAATTGGGTTTCTATAGACCAAATTTTGAAAATCGACTGATTCCAAATCTGATTTGATAGAAAGGATTCATAAGGAGATGACATAACATCCTCTATGTAAATTGAAGAGTGGCATAGATCTATATGGATCAGTTCAAAGGTGATTTTGTTTGCATGCACAACATTTTGAAATTGGGTCTTGAATTAGGAAACTGATCTTGGGCTTCATATCCTGCATTTATAACCTGATCTTTACATGCCTTGGTTCTTAGGTGTCTTTGTGCTGAAGCTCCAATATGATGGCTGCTCCTGCAATTCGGATCGGTGATCAGCTGATCCTGGAAGAAGACTATGATGAGAATTACATACCTCAGGAGCAAGGTATGTGAATCTTTCCATAACCTGATCTTGTTTTGGAAAAGCCCACAGACTGGGAAACTCATGACTACTTTACTTTCTTTCATTTTTACCAGAATTCTCACATAGGCTTGACCTGGTCTTTCTTTGGATCAAATAATGTGACAGGGTTTGGTACAGACACAAGTCAAAAGATGTGAGAGGCTCTGAGCACTAACAAAAGCACAATGGCCTGTTCTCCAGCTAGTCACCACTCAAGAGCTTCACATTTTAGCTCTCTATTGCCATTACAGAGAAGAAATTTCCACATACATATTAGACTAATCCCACCCATAAGGGCGGTCCAGTACCAAAACGTACGTTTCGGCCTTATTTGGGCCTCGTCAGTGAGGTGTAGCTGGCTTCGCTAGGCACTGAGAGCAAGGGGTCCACGTCTGGATTTCCCTTTACACTAAGGGAGAGACCCGTACATATTAGACTAATTTCCGTGTAGAGGGGACTTGCCCATCATTTTGGTACTGGACCGCCCCTATGGGCAGGATTAGTCTAATAAGTATGTGGAAATTTCTCCTCTGTAATGGCACTAGAGAGCTAAAATGTGATGCTCTTGAGCGGTGACTAGCCAGAGAACAGGCCATTGTGCTTTTTTTGCAAGCCAGGCACACGTTGTAGACCATACCAATGAAGTAATTATAGTTATCCCGATGTCAGCACTCCTGAAGAGCCGCCTAAAGTCGGTCGACTGGATTCTGCCTTTGACAGCTTTACAGCTCATCAGGCAGAAAGGGGAGGGAGTGGAGGACTTTATTTTCTTACATCTCTCAAACCATAACGGTTTGAGAGATGGGATTAAGGGCATTACATGTTTTTTTATTATTCCTATTAATTCGCGAACAGGTTTTTGGGGGGTTTACTATCCCTTCAACACCCCGTCTCTATCTTTATTCTGTAATAGTTCTGTATACAAAAATTGCTATTTACTTTTCTATCACTTTTCAACCAATTGTTCTAATCCGGGAATAGAAAGGAGGAAGAAATACATTTTTAACAGAAGTATCTGGAACTGTAAGTGTGCTGAATTAATTATTCCTTTTTACATTCCTCTTCTCAATGGGGTATCTAAGTTGATATCTACAAAATGGACTCAACAGAAGACCACAATTGTGTAAGCTGATCATAAAACTTTGATATAAAGAAATAATTTATTGAAGTGATAGGTTAAGTCTACACAAAGGCTGAATGAGTATGCTTTCAGTTTATAATGGAGAATGGAAGAGAACATACAAGGGAGGCAGTTAGTGAGGTAATCTGTGCATTTATTCTTAATAATGCAACATAGTAGCTTCTATCAGTTTAATAAGATGCAATGTAAGCTGTGTGTGTCAACCCTTTGCAGGTTAGGTCTACATACAATAACACTATCTCTAAGAAAGCCTTAATTAACCCTTTCAGTGTCTGAGGGGTGTCTGACACATTTTGAAGCAATTAATTGCACACCCCTCTGGCACTCCTAGCATACAAAGAAAAAAATATATATATATTGAATGAACAAACTATAGCTACATTGCATAATTAGTTTTCCTATTCAAAACATTTTTAGTTAAGGTGACAATCACCTTTATATATTTTGCAAGTGTGTAATATGTAAAGTCAGATTACTTATGTGATACATATTTTTTCATCTTCACCTAAGTTGTTTTTATCTGAATTTGTTTCCAGAAAATTTTTTGTGCTGGAATGTGTAAGCAGGGAGAATGCAACCATGTAAAATAGACACTATGTAAAAAAAAAAAAAGTTAAGTAGGGAACAGCCATCTCTACAGCATACAGATCAATCAGTGATGCAGGGAGACTACAACATTGTATAATTAATCTTTGCGTTCACAGACCCCTACCAGAAAACTCTCTTGAAATAGAAACTCTGTAATCTCCCTGACGGGGACATAACCACCCATGGGTGATGTTGCATAACTCTCCTAAAAAGTGTGCTACCTTCACATAATCATCTGGATTTTTTTATTGTAGATTTATGTTCCCTTATTCATTCTTGGACCAGTCTAATAGTTCATCCATCATGAAAAGTAAAAGTACATTGTAAATCATATGACCAAACACACATTTATACATTTTAACAGCAGGAAAACCCCAGTCAGGCAATACAATCTGTCCATTTTTCTATCTAATTAAAATATTCAATCTTACATGATTTTTAGACTATATTTATATTCTTTCCCGAATTAGCCTTTACCATTTCAGCTGCGAGGCAATACCCCTTTCACTAAAGCAGTAATTACACATGTTAAATTTTAGTCTTCCATCCTCTAATTTAATGTGTTGTTTTAGCATTTTCTCTTTTTCTGAAAAATGCCATCCTTTTGATCTTAAATTAATTCCATTAATATTTTTAATGTATTGATATTATCACTAACTATCTCTTATATATTATGGTTTTTGAGTCTATCCTGGTAAACTCTGAAGACACTGCACCAATTTAGTGGCCCTTTTATTAACAGTCTTTAATTTATTAATGTCATTCTAGAGGTGTGGGCCCCAGAGGGTCTTAACAGTTATCTACAGAATGGTTTTAGTCTACTAATGCCTCTTCCTAATCTATCTTTTTTTACACTGCTTTACTGCCATGCTTGCCTATATTCAAGTCATCCCAAATCCCTTTCCTCTTCTGCTGTTGTCAGCAAAGTTCTATTAAACCTTTTTGTTGCTATACTTTACATATATAATTTAAATTTTAAAAAATGCATGCTCATGTTTGTAAACTTAGCAATTTTTTCCCCCCATTTAGAAATTCAAGAATATGCACGCATGATCGGAATAGACCCGGACTCAGAACCTGAGCTTATGTGGCTAGCCCGAGAGGGTATGGTAGCACCATTACCAGCAGAATGGAAGCCTTGGTAATTGCCACATGAATTATACTAAAATTCCATTTCTTGTCTTTGATAATCTGTATTCCAAAGGTCTGCAAATGGCCTAAGATCATTCCGATAGTATCTAATAATATGCTGGTGTATGGCACACCAGAGATGGACTGAAATTTGAATGTTTAGAGAGTTACTGAGGTTCTGATGCTGAAGTATGGTGAGAGATTGAGATTTTTCCTCTGATGTTCAGTTAAAAGTTGAGGTCTGAGACTTTGCAGTAAGACATTAAGTCTCCCATCCTGGTTCAGAGAGGAAAAAATAGTTGGCCATTGCTGAGGATCCAGTAGAAGGCTATGGTCCATACATTTAAAGAAAGACTTACATACTGTCAGTGGGGCTTGGTTAGAGGCCGAGGTCCATGGCTGTAGTGAAATACTAAGTTCTTGGATTAAATAATGGTTGGGGAGTTGGGATCCTGGGCTCTCAAAAGACTCTGTCTCCCTGATGTGTTCACAGAGACATTTGTTTCACTCAGAATAGCCGTTTAATTAAAAAAGTGATGTCCATACAATGTTTTTGTAATCATTTACACAAGAACAACACCTTCCTTCTTGTTTTCCACACATTTCTTCACTGTCTTATTTCTTATCCATCTGACTTAATGTTGTTGTTTTTCTTTGTAACTCGCCTCTATATCTCTCACTCCTATTTCTTTTTTCTTGTATAATCCCAGTTCCTTCTCTTTCTATTTGTTGCTCCTTTTTTGATCCCGCTTTGCAATATATCATCTTTTCTCTAACCTGCTTAGCTTCTTTTTCTAATCCCTAGTTTTCCTTTCTGTTACTCAAATTGACTAACTCCCTTTCCCTTTTAACAAATCTAATCATTTTTTACCCTCCCCCCCATGCTTTTCTTTTATTATCCATCTTATGTTCTTTCACCCACTTTGTCATTGTAAATTTTTTTTATTTTTATTTTTCCCTTCTGCTTTCTCATTCTGCCACCATGCCTCTTTCTGTCTTGCTTCTTTACATTGTTTATTACTCATATTCCCCCTTCATCAGTCTTCTTTCCTTTTCCCCCTCTTTCTCACTGTTTTTCCTCCTAAATCAACCCCTTTCTCATTGATGCTACAATACACCCCTTTTTTTCTATGCCTGTCTTTGTCTTGCCCTCTTCTTTCTCTTTTCCCTCACTCTATCATTTCTCTTTCTCCACAATCCCCATTTATTCTATCCTTTTTTTGTCTCTGTCCATGTCTTATCTGCCCCTGCCACCTCTTGTTCCTTTCCTTTTTTTTGTCTGTTTTATATACCATTGAACTTATTCTCACTTACACACACCTGCCTTTTTCTAACCTCCTTTCTCCTTTCCCCCTTAACCACCTTCTTCCTCCTCTCTCCCACACAGCCAAGATGTTACAGGGGATATATATTACTTCAACTTTGCCACTGGGCAGTCCTCGTGGGAACACCCAAATGACGAGCATTACCGAGAGCTGGTCACACTGGAAAGGGAGAAGCTCCAAGCTCAGGGTGGGAGCAAGAAGAAGGAAAAAAAGAAGAAAAAAGAAAAGAAGAAGAAAGAAAAAAAGGTGAAAGACTTTCCAAAACCCATCCAGGTAAGTGATCGTAGGATTCGAGGTGATGGAGACTGAGTTATAGTTAAAGCGGAGCTATCACCTAGATTCAAACTTTTATAGTGGGTTTTAATAGTTAACCCAACATTAGACAATGCTACTGAGGTTGGAACCCCAGTAGCATTGTACACTGAGTTTGCTGTAATGTTACAGCACAGAAACCCAGCTTCAAAGGGGAGAGTAAACGCACTCCATGTGGCAGCTGGGAAGTCCTGAGACGTCTTGGAGTCCTGCAGAACGCGGAAGTGCCTGATTTTGATGGGCTAATATCTGCCCTTGTAAGCATTTTTTTTAAAAATACACCCAGCTCTAATGTTGGGTTAACTATTAAAACCCACTATAAAAGTTTGAATTTAGGTGAGAGTTCCGCTTTAAAGATTCTGGGCCATTTTCAGTAAGATGAAAAGGCGCAGTTCTGAGGCAACTCCACTAACCATAGGAGAGAAATAATAATTCTGATTGATTTAAATCTGGATTTTAATCCCTGATTGCTAAAGAGGTCTCTTGCACATTGCAAAGCTATGCATTGGAGACCTCTCTAGCATTCAAGGGGTTAAAGGCCACATTTAAATCAAAACATTGATGGATACATTTATATATTACTGAAAATTGCCCTATATTTTCAAATACTTTTTCAGGTATTCGTTTTTAAGTCCTTGAATGGCAGAGTGATTGAAGACCTTTCTGCCATTGTGGGGGTCAAAATCCTAATTTAAAATAGTGGGAATATTTATCTGTTCCCTGTGGTGCAGTTTGTTTGTTCCAAAATTGCTTATCTTTTTGGGTTCTGATGTATTTGTTATTGAAAGTTAGATTTTCTAGATTGTAAACAGATTTGGATTTCTGTGTTCTTGGTTCTGAAAAGTGTTGTGGTCCTGATGTATTGGTTCTAAGCAATTCTGGGTTCTAGATTTTTTTTTTTTTTGTTCTGAATAGTTTGGAGCTCTCATTTTACAGGGATAGATATGGCATTGCAAGCAAAGGTATTATCATGATTGATGGGCCTATGTACTTAAGTAGTGATTGTGTTAAAGTGGTGCTGGAAGCCATTTCCAGTACAGTGCTGATGTATTATGTGTTTTGTATCAAGATATGGCAGCATTGTTCCAGGGGTGTTTCCGATATGTAAATGAGTTACGGCAGAACTAATGTGGGCAGATGATTAACATAATGAATGCTTTCTTCCAGTGCACCTCAACTCCATATGACATAAACTGTGTTAATTGATTCTGTTGGAGGTACTTTAACAACCTGTACAATAAACACTTATGTACAGACATGGCAAATTATATGTAAACCACAGGCGTAAGTTAAAAGAAAGCAACTCTGTGCAGTCAATTATCACATATTCCCAGTACATTTGAAAACTACAGATTAAAAAAAATGTAATGTTTAGATATGACCTCACAAAGTGCTCAGCAATTCAATTGCAATTCAGATTTGCAAAACTGAAAATCTTTTATGTTAAATGTACTGTGTATTAAATGGATGTAGCTTTGCCACAATAGACAGTATGCAGACTTTATTTTCTGGACAATGTATTGCTTCCACTGCATGGACCACCAGAGTGTTTAATGAAATCCTCTGTGGGTATTTAAAAGGATAAAAGTATACTTTCCAAAAGTGAAGTTTTCATATATTGTACTATTGTATTGTAGTGTTTAAGATTCATATTTTTCTTATGTCCTACATGAAACACATGAACAGTGGGGTAAAATTCCATCCTCCAGTAGGGCATAGCACTTAAAGGGATAGTAATGTTTCAAAATTAATCTTCATTGTACTTGGGCAGTGGAGAGTGTTATTTCAGTACTGTCAGAGTTTTATTTCAAGAGTAATTGAATGATAAAGTATCCCCCTCCCACCCCTTTTACTGATGTAACACTGCTCACCTCAGAGCAGCAAGACTGTCCGAATGGATCACAGAGAGGGACAATCTTCAGTGAGCATAAGGAAAAGCCTGAAAAACCTAAGTGTAATGGATAGGTAAAAGGATAAGGAATATAGTTCCCCTAGATCCAATCTAGTCCCTAGGTCCCTAGCGTTCCACTCTGTATCAGCCGCTGCGCGGGCAGTCTCTACTGAGCATGTCTGTACCGCGACTGGCTGGCACTGTATCAGCTGCGATGTGGGCAGTCTCTACTGTGCATGACTGCCCTGCGACCGGCTGGCAGTGGCACTGTGGCCTGTGTAACGGGCTCTTCATCTAGTAAGGTAATAATTCTGGCAACTAGCGCTACTAAGCTGCTAGTCGCCAGATGGGGATTTATTGAAGTTAATTTCTGGAAGAGGTGGTAGTTCCCCTTTAAGCTTCTTGTCACTGTCCTTGTCTCAGAATCATCCTGTTTTATGTCCCATATCTCCCCTCTGTGACCCTGAAGTTGTAAGGACAGCTCTGGTGTTTTATAGTTTACTTTTGTCTGTACCGGCTCTCTGTAGGGAAACGCTCTAAGGCCGGTACCTCCTCTCTGTCTGGCACCTTGCAATTGGATTGACAACCCCCAAATTTTACTACATGACAGGAGGCTTTGTATTTTGCATTTCTTTCTTTACTGAAATCTCCATAGCAGCACAGTAACCAATCAGAGAAACAGAAACCAAAAGTATAAATAGCCTGGTACATCTAACTACTTCCTCTTTCTTGCTGCTCCAACAAGCTGCACAGGTCAGAGTGTCTGATTTTTCTCCCTTACTTGATTTTGGGGGTGTTTGGGTTATGGGACAGTTTAAATTGTTACTGTTTTACTGTGTTTCCTAAACTGTGTCTCTTTATATGGGCTCTTTTAGGAATGTGTTTTACTTTAACTTAATCCTATTAGCTACTGAATAAATGTCTTGCTCTCTTTTTACTTAGACCTGTTTTGTACTCTAGCCTTGTACATGTTCTTGTTTTCCCTTCAATGTACCTAATGCTTTAAGTAAAGTATACTTGTTTATATGTGGTTTCCCCTGATACCTCGACGGCCATCTTTGTTGAGGGCTCCGCTCCGTGGCTGGGCTGCTCTGGCCATGGAGGGGAATCCTCCTCTGTAAATTCCTTTGGGGGCTTTGGCCTATTACTGTTTTAGGTTGGGACTGGCTCCTGCGTCTTCCTGCCCTATTCTGGGGGGTTTCCTTCCTTGCGGTGGTTTTTCTCTTAAGGCAGCTGGTTGGCCTCTGGTTGCTAGCCGTTATTTCTCCTGTTTGCTACTGTTGCTTAGCGGGGTGAGCCCCCGTGGTACAACTGGGGTGAGCCCCCTTACATATTCTGCAGCCTCCTATTGTTGCATGCCTCTGACTATTGTGGGTGAGCCCCACTGTTACTTGGGGTGAGCCCCCTGTGCATTTACTACTATTATGTAGTCATGGTGCCATGCCTTGCATGGGTGTTCCCCTAGTGGGGTTTCTGTTGGCTTTGCTGGAGTTTGGAACATTTGTCCAGCTGCTTGACAAAAAAAAAAAAAAAAAAAAAAAATAATAATAAAAAAAAAAAAATAATAATTTTTCTTTGTCATGAAAGCAGTGGTTTTACGCTGCTACTTGTTTGCTGGGGTGAGCCCCCATTCATATATCAGTTTTGGCTTGGTTACGCCATTCCTTTTAGCCCGGGTGAGCCCCAGGTTGTACCTTGTTGGGACTCTCCCCTCCTGTTCTGGGGTTGCGTCTCGCTTCCTGACAGTGTTTTTTCTGTCTCCCTTTAGATTGTTACCTACGAGGGGTTCTTATCGATGCTGTTGTGGCGGCTTCCGTGGAGAAGGTGCTCTCCAGGGTTCGCGCTCAGGATCCTGGCCCAGCTTTATCATCAAGGGGCGCAACTCCCTCTGTTTCCATCGGGTCCTCTGAAGGCCAGGTTGTTGGAAAACGGTTGGCTCCTGATTCTTTGAGTTACACTGGCAAAGGGAAGACTCCGTTGAAACGGCCTAGGCGTGAGGATTCTATGCCTGCCATTCCTTTGTCCCCAAGATCTTCAGACGAGGATGCTCCTTCTGCTAAACCCCTGGAGGTGGTTGACGGGTGGTGTGCTTCCGGCTCCGAGGACGACTGTTGGGATGCCGATCCTGGGGAATCTGCCAATTAAGTTAGAGAGGCCATCGGGGCTCTTCCTCCTTCCGATTCCAAGGAGGACTCTCTCCCGGGAGATGCTTTCTATGATGCAAGAGGGATGCCTCTTTTTGATCCTCGGACCATTCGCCATCCCAGGTCTTCGGAGTGGTGCATGCCGGACCATCTGGCTCGTTTTGTCCATTTTTGGTTACGTCAGTCCTTGGACCGGGAGGTTCGAGGTTGAGTGCGTGCGGAATGTCCTCGACCAGTACTGCCAGACAAGGTGGCCGTCACGCCAGAGTTCAGTCAGACAGTCCTCACTTTCATGGCTCGTTCTGGACGCGACCCGCGGAAGGGTATTGAAAAAGGTTTGAAGTCCGCTCAGGACAAGATGTTGGATGTGTTGGGCCCCCTTGCCAAGATTTTGTGCTTTGCAGACCAAGCACTTGAACATGGTGATCATCTGGATGCAGAGGCTATCCGGGAGTGGGCTCAGCGGGCTGTCTGCTTGCTGGGCAATGCCAACGCAGCTATTTCATCGGAACAGAGGAAAGCGGCTTTACTCAGAATCGATCCTAAGTTGGCTGACCTAGGGGCTAAAGAGCTTGGTCCTTCTGCCAACGGCCTATTAGTTGGTGAGCCTTTTATAGCAGAACTTAAACGGCATGTCAACCTCTTCACCACGCTCAACAAGGCTCAATCCTCTATGCGCCAGGTGTTTTGCCCCACACCGTCCAGGGGTGTTTTTGGTAGAGCTGGTCGTCAGCGGGGCCGTGCCACCAGCAGATTCTGGACCTCTGGCCCCCGCACCATGCCTTCATCGCCCGGATTTTTCCCCTCCACTCCGTTCCGGAATACCAGTTTCTCCAGAGGAGCGGACAAGTCCAGGCCTGCCAGGGGCAGAGGGCGTGCCAAGTTTACAACAGGTAGGACTGCCACTGTTAAGTGTTCGCACTCCCATGCCTTTTACTGCAGGAAAAATTGCTTCTCATTTTCAGGCTTGGCAGGACCTCTCTTCGGACGTGTGGGTCCTTCAGTGTGTTCAAGGCTATGTGATAGAGTTCCAGTCTCCTCCGGTCCAAAGGTATCCTCCACCACCTGCGATTTATTCGGCGAGAGACCAGGAGTTGATAGACGCCAAGATTGTCTCTCTGTTTTCCAAAGGCGCAGTTCAGTTCGCGCCAGACGAGACCGGGTTTTTCAGCAATATCTTCTTGGTTCGCAAAAAGACCGGAGACTATCGCCTGGTCATCAACCTCAGGTCTCTCAACGGATTTGTGGTTTATCGTCACTTCAAGATGGAAGGCATCCATCTTTTGTGAGACCTTTTACTTCCGGGAGATTGGTTTTCCCGTCTGGACTTGAAAGATGCTTACCTGTCGGTGCCGATTGCTCAGTCTTGTCGTCAGTACCTTCGCTTCCATTGTAAAGGTCGTCCATGCCAGTTCACTTGTCTTCTGTTTGGCCTCAGCTCTGCTCCTTGGTGTTTCACCAAACTGCTGAAGCCAGTGGTTTCGCGTTTTTGGTCTCTCGGCATTCGTTGCTTTATTTACCTCGACGATCTTTTGCTGTTTTGCAACGATGTATCGAGGATTCGATCTCAGACGCGCTTCGGGGTGAGCTTCCTGGAATCCTTGGGATTTGTTATCAACGTCGAGAAGTCGGCGCTAGAACCTTAGCAGGTCGTCCAGTTTCTGGGTTTCGAAATCGATTCGGGTTGTTGCCTGCTACGCCGGCCTTTGACGATGGTTGCGGCTATACGCAAGGAGCTCCGTCGCATACTTTGTATGTGGCAGGTTCCTCTGAGTTGGTTAGCTCGCATCGTAGGTCTTCTCTCATCTTCCATCCAGGCTATCTTTCTGGGACCGCTGCATTATCGGGCGATGCAACGTTTCAAAGCATACCATCTTCGGTTGGGGAGATCTTACGATCATTTGGTGGAGTTGCCTCCGGAGGTTCGGTCCGAACTTCGATGGTGGCTTCTGCATATGCAGGCCTGGAATGGCCGAGCGGTCTTTGGTCCATCCCCAGATTTCATTGTGGAGTCGGACGCCAGTCTGTGGGGCTGGGGCGCCCATTGCGCAGAGCAGGCCACGGGAGGCCCTTGGTCGGAAGCAGAAGTAGGCCTTCATATCACTTGCCTAGAATTGATAGCGGGGTCCTTTGCGGTTCGCAGTTTTGCCAGAGACGAGTTAGACTGTTGCATTCTGCTGCGTATGGACAATCTATCCGCAGTCCAATACATAAACAAGTTGGGAGGAGCCAGATCTCGGGACCTGACGGAGGCAACGAAAGACCTTTACAGGTTTGCTTCAGGCGCAACATTTCTCTAGTGGCGGAGTATCTTCCGGGAGTATCCAACCTGACAGCACATTGGTTTTCTCGTCATTGGAGAGACACCAGCGACTGGAAACTGGACGAGGCAGTGTTCCAGCAGCTGTGTCTCCTTAGAGGTCCGTTCCATGTAGATCTTTTTGCTTCCAGGACCAATCGTCAGCTTCCGGCGTTCTTCAGTTGGCTTCCGGACCCAGATTGTGTGGCGGTAGACGCGTTCTTGCAGACGTGGCCACAACAGGGAGCATATGCGTTTCCTCCATTCGCGATGCTGGCACGGGTTCTACACCAGGTGCGAGTACAGGAGGTAAGTATTCTTCTGGTCACTCCGTTGTGGCCGAGTCAGCCGTGGTACCCGTACCTTCTGGAGTTATCGGTGGAAGATCCTCTTCTCCTCCCTGTGTCGCCTCGCCTCCTGTTGTATCCTCGCGGCGAGTCTCATCCTCTCATCCTTCAGGGTCGGCTTCGGTTGGTGGCCTGGGCGATTTCAGGGGTGCCTGGTCAGTCGATGACTTATCGCAGGAGGCCAGGGATCTTTTGTGGGACTCCTGGGCCCCTGGTACGAGAAGATCTTATTTGTCCGCCTGGAGGGCCTGGTCTAGCTGGTGTCTGGAGAGGGATTATGATCCCTTTACTGCACCTGTGACGGCCATCCTCAACTACTTATCTTTTCGGTTTTCTTCTGGTCACTCTTTTCGTTCTCTGAATGTTATTCGTTCGGCTATTTCGGCCGCGCATGTTCCAGTTTCAGGCTTTCCGGTGGGCCGTGATCCTTTGGTCTGTCGGTTGTTACGAGGGATCAAGTTGTCTAGACCTCCGGTTCCTAAGTACTCCAGTTTTTGGGATGTGGAGGTGGTTCTGCGTTTCTTAAAGAATTGGCCTTCGAATGATTCTTTGACGCTTAGACAGCTGTCTGCTAAACTTACCGTCCTGCTATGTCTGGTCTCTTTCCGCCGAGTTTCGGATGTTCGGGCTTTTGACGTGGACGGATTTTCAGTTCTTCCGGACGGGGTTTCTTTTTCCATATCCCGTCATACTAAGTCAGACTCTGTTTCTGTTTTTGATCCTTTTTTTAGGGATGTCCCTCAACTTTGTGTGGTGGAAGTTTTACTTCACTATGTTCAGGTTACTGTTTCCTTACGTTCAGCCCCTTCGGGGCAACTCTTAATTTCTTATGTGAAACTTCACAAACCCGTTTCGTCTATCACCTTGGCTAGGTGGATTCGTTGGGTTTTATCTTTGGCGGGTGTTGACCCTGCTTTTGGGGCTCATTCCGTTAGAGGGGCGTCTGCGTCCGGTGCGGTCTCGGCCGGGGCATCGGTTGCTGATATTTTGCGTTCGGCTGATTGGTCTAGGGAGCACACTTTCCGGCTCTTCTATTTTCGGCCGCAGGTTCATGCGTCGAATTTTTTGGTTTCTTAGCGTTAAAAATGCAAAATACAAAGCCTCCTGTCATGTAGTAAAATTGTAGATTATGCTAGCTTTAGTGTACTCATAATCTTAATTTTAATAATGACAGGAGGCGAGTATTTTCCCTCCCTTCCCTCCCATGTTCTTTATAGGAGGTCAGTATGTAAGTACTGTTCTGGGGGGGTTATCTGATGCTACATGTTGGTTATGTTGTTCTTGTGTTTAAGTGATTATTAATGTTTTTATATTGTTCTGTAATGTTTATCCTTATGTGTGGAGACGGTCTGTTTCTGTGTCCTTTCACGGAGTTTCCATGTTTTCCAGTGTGACCTTCTCCCAAGGACCGTCTGGAGACCTGATGAACAAAGAGCGAATGCTGTTACTGTTGGTTGACGGAATCTGGATGTTATCTTGTTCCTGTTTAGTTTCTGTTTGCTTGTTGTTTATACTGCGAAAGAGGAAGTAGTTAGATGTACCAGGCTATTTATACTTTTGGTTTCTGTTTCTCTGATTGGTTACTGTGCTGCTATGGAGATTTCAGTAAAGAAAGAAATGCAAAATACTCGCCTCCTGTCATTATTAAAATTAAGATTATGAGTACACTAAAGCTAGCATAATCTACAATTCTATAGCACCTTTGTGTCTTTGTCCTCTTTCAACAGGCTGCACTAATCTAAAAACCCATAGCTTTGTCTGTGTCACCCTGGAGTAGGATAGATACACCCCAAATTTCATAGCTCTTTTCTGTCTGTAACCCTGCAGTAGGATGGATGCACCATAAGATCTGTAGATGTTTTCTATTTGTGTACTGCGGTAGCACCAATACAACACACATATCTCCCTTTTGTCTGGGTCACTGTAGTAGAAAGGGCAAAGCCAAGTCCCACATCTTCCATTTATTTGTGACCCTGCAATTAAACAGCCAAACCCCAAGTTTTATAGCTTTGTTATGTTTGTGTTACTCTGCAATAGAATAATATTATCAAAAGTCCCGTAGCTCATGTTGTCTTTTACCCTGCAGTAGGGCACTCACGCTGCAAGTTCTAGAACTCCTTTATATATGTGTTAACCTGCTCTAGGACAGTCATGTCCCATAGCTCATTTCTTTCTGGGAATCTCAAGGATGAGAAGAATATATATATATAGCTGCTGGCTGTCATATTTCAGTGTTACAAGAATCCTGATCTTTCCAGTAAGAGATTTTCAATTGCTTTCTCCCATGTGTCTGACAACCATGTGTGTCACTGTCTCCCTGTCAATGTGAGGTTTAATAATTATAGGCTTTAAATTGTATACTGTCTGTTCAATGACATCAAACTGCCACCATGTGTGCAACCAGCTGTCTACTAGGGAGAGATAATAGAGGCAAGTTAAAGATAATTTCCAGCTCAGATAACCCAGATATCTGCATCATTATACAGCAAAATGTCCACAGAAAGCACCAGAAAGCATCAACAGATAGAAAACAGGACATTTATGTGTGTGCTAAAGCACCATGGACATGCAATGCTAGGATGTCACTATATTGCTTTGCAATGCATTGGAGAACTCTTTAGCATTCAAGGAGTTAAAATCAATGGAAAATTTTGTTTCACTTCCAATGGTGCAGATGACTTGCTCCAGAATGACACCACTTTTGGTTGATGAATAAGGACAATAGGCCCTATGAACAAAAGAAGAATGCAATTCTGGAAAAAAACATTACATTATCTAGGTCAGTTCATACAAATAATGTGATGCTTCCTGTAGGAAGTGGCAGTTGTAATGGAGAGCAATGTAGCAGTGTTTTCCAGATTTGCGCTAATTAACAAAAAACACCCAAAGGTGATTATATTATTAACAATCACTTTAAATATAAAATGACCAACATATACATAGTGATTTTGAAAGTTATTTCAAACTCAGCTGTTTATTACAAAGTGACAGACTAGGCCTAGTGCATATCCTAGTCTGTGACTAGCGTAGCCTTCTCCCTCATTGTTTGCATTGGGAATATGATTAGACTGGCTACGGACTCTTAGGTCAATACACTAAACAGAAGTGGAGCAAACCAACTGCACCACTTAAGAGAAACTAAAAATTCCTATTGATTTAAATTAAGCATTTATACCTTTGAATATTGGAAAGGTCTCTGCGTTGCGTTACTATGTGTTGGATATTTCTTGAGCATTCAAGAGGTTAAAAGTCCCATTTAAAACAATGATAATACAACTTGGAGAGCCAAATATACAAAGCCAAATACAATGTATCAAATGGGTATTTATTAAAAACAAATGTTAAAATCCAGCTATAGAATAAACATATCCCTTTAAGAGAACAAAATATATCCAATTAATCTGTTGTGGCAATTGTTTATACCTGGATTAAATAATCCTACAAACAATTTAAAGTGGATCTCTCACATAGATGTAAGTAATGCTCATTAGTTACAGTATTTAGGGAAAACATTTAAAATGTTGTTCATTTAAAAAAAAAAAAAAAACAAACCTTTATCTGCACAAATATTAATGTTTAAAAAGTGCTAAGCAGTCTACTTCCGGCTTGCCGAACTGCCTCTTCTCCCCTCCCTCCTTCGATGACATAGGCTGTCTGTCTCAAAGCTGGAGCGATCTCATTAGCTAGATATCGATCCCTGCCAATGAGATCACTCCAGCTTAGGGAAGGAAAGCATCCGTCATCTGGGTAGTGGGATGGGAGCAGAGGCAGTACTGCAAGAAGGAAGTAGGCTGCCAGGTACTTTTTAAACATTAAGTTTTACATAGATAACATTTTTTTTTTCCACTAAATGCTCTAACTAATGAACATTACTTATATCTATGTGAGAGATCCCCTTTAAATCTCCATTCCCTGGTACAAAGAAGGCCAAAAATCCCAGGCTTGAGTAATACACAAAAGGAAACGTATGTCGGACATATAGCACAGAATGCAACACTAGTGTGTTTTTGCAATATCATACACCAGGAATACAAATATCACATCGAAAGGCACAGTGGAATTTTTGTATATTTATCTGGGCATTTTAGTATACACATTGGAATTTTTTTGGGACCACTTATATCACGTGATTTTTTTTCACCTTTTCTTTGTTTCAATATCTAACTAGATTTATTTTTCACATTTTTCAGGTTCACATATATTTGAGTACTATTGGCGAATATGTTTATAATGTGAAATATTGTACGCTGCTGTGTTTGGAGAGGGGAAGCTTGTGTGCATGGGCTAAGGCGCCATTATAGCCGGTGCTCACGGGATTCCAATACCTCCAGGTGCTGGAGCTTTGCCACAACAAATTAAGTGGATATATATTGTTCTCTTAAAGGGATATGTTTATCATATAGGTAGATTTTTAACATATTACATTATATTGTGAGCAGCCATAAATTTAACTATGTAAAAAATAGGCGCTGGAGTGGTTGTGTAAAGTTTAGAAATAATATTGGGAATGTTTTGTTTGTCCCCCTATATTACAGTTGCTTCAAGGGATCGTAATACTTTAATTTTACTAATCCCCATTTTATACAACTTAAAAAAAGATTTTTAATTCCCCAAATCGCATCTCTCAAATCTTTTTGGTTTGAGAGAAAATCAATTTCAAAGTCTCCCCCTCCCTCCCCTTTCCCGGAGATCAGCGTTCTAGATGACTCCAGCAGTGTTCTGTCGTACAACCAACCGGCGCTCTGCAGCAGTGCCGAGATCTCGTTAATGAAGAAAAAAATATTTAACTTCCAAGGGCTTCTATGTGTGCGTGGTTTCCAAGCACACGTAGAAGACCGTTGAAGTGAAATATTTTTTCTTCATTAACGAGATCTCGGCGCTGCTGCAGAGGCGCCGGATGGCCCCAGGATCGGATTCCCGGGCACTCAGCAAGACGCTGATATCAGAGAAAGGGGAGGGAGGGGGGAGATTTTGTAATTGATTTTCTCTCAAACCATAAAGGTTTGAGAGATGCGATTTGGGTCATTAACAATCTTTTTTTTTTTTTTTAAGTTGTATAAAATTGAGATTAGTAAAATTAAAGTATTACTATCCCTTTTACTCCAGAGTTTCTTTGCTCATCAGCCTCACTGTTGTTTTCCTTGTTCTCTCTCTCAGTCACAGGAATCGCCCATCGGACATGTACAGGGAGCTTTGGGTAGTCTGGCCCCACTGCGGGGTCTCGGGGAACCTGTGGTTGGAGGAAGGGGCTCATTGAGCAGCAGCGCAGGGAGCTCAGGAGGATTTGACTCTCTATTAGGCGGAGCATCTGTGGTAAGTTAGAGATTATGTACTATGGTGGATCCAGACAATACCTGTGCTGTTGTAAAGAGTGGGGAAAAGCTAAAAAGTTTAGTGAACGACGATTTGAGAGGGAAGATGCAGTTAATGGAACCTCACCAGTAAGCTTATAAAGGCTTTATCTTGTATTGTTACAGTATCAATCATTGTTCTTTTACCATCTAATGTCTGATACCACTGTCCTTGAAATTCTTCTCAGCAACACCATAAATCTGCACCTTACATCAAGACAACTACAGGAAAGAGGCCAGAGGAGAGAGTAAGCCTGAGTCTGCCAGGTCTAGATGAGGAAGAAGAGGATGACCAGGAGAGTGAAGATCAGGTGATCATTAATATGGGATAAGACAGACCTCTGTATTTACTGTTGTTGAAAATACACAAATGTGGTCAGAACTAAAATTTAAACAAACTCAACTTGCATGGACTTTATTAACTCCTTAAGGACCAATTCCCTACCTACCCACTCCTTAAAGGGTTAAAAAAAAGTCACTAGACCGTTTATTAACAATTAGCTGTAATAGGATGTTTCCTGTTCACCAAAATAATGATACAGTCACAGCTGAAAGATGATTAAATCAAGTGTTAATGTAGGCCTGGCACCTTACAACAAATTTAGTTTCTTGTACAGAGCACTATTATCAGCCTATATGTTGCATACCTCCCAAGTGTCCCCCTTAATTAAAAATGAGATAAGGAGATCCATAGGATACTGTTCTAGTTGGAGAAATAGCAGTTAGGAAAAATAGTGTTGTATGTGATGTATTTGAGAGACACAGAAGACAACATTTCTATCACGGTGCCAATGGTTATTGCCTGACTGGTATGGGTACCTGTCCTATTCCCTCTGTCGAGCGGGCAGTGGTATTGTCGGCTGCTGCCGCCTGTCTGGTGGCCTCTCTGTCGCGGGCGCGCGGCAATGATGTCACGCTCGCTGTTTTGTAGCCTTCGGCACTAATTGGCCCATTGTGTCCCGCCTTCTCCTTTGGCCTTATATACGGCCTGAATACTGGGCTTAGTTGCCCTTTTGTGGTGTACCTGTGTGTTACTAGTGTGTGTGCTCTCGTTTGACCCTTGCTTGGCTTCCGTTGATTCTCCAATTCGATCCTTGGCTTTGTCTGACTACCTGCTCCGGTATTGACCAATGGCTCTGTCTGACTACCCGCTCTGTGTATGACCTAGACCTTGTCTGACTACCTGTTCCAGTCTGACCCTGATTCTGGCTGACTACCCGCTACGTGAGTTCTGTGGCTCTGGCTGACTACCTGATCCGGTTTTGACCCATGGCTCTGTCTGACTACACGCTCCATGCTTGACCCTGGTACTGTCTGACTCTCCACTGTGTCTTAACCAGCTTTTGCTGGCTCTCGCTCCATACAGCCTTCGAGCAAACTTTACCTCCCTTGTATTATTGCGGGCCGCCTTCTGCTCGGTAGCTCAGTTATAGTCTCACCTTGACTAGCTATATCTCAGAGACTATTACCTGTCTGTGAGTCTGGTAGCATTCCTGTTGCCTGATCCCTCCAGTTATTGCTATAGCAGTCTCGCTCCGTGCATCCTTGACTAGCTATACCTCCGAGGCTATTACCTGTCTGTGACCCCGGTCTTGCTCCTGTTGCCTGATCCCTAGCTCTCTAGGGTTCTGCCCGCTCTCTCTGTAGAATCATAGGCTAGACTCTACCTCCTTTGCTGCTTTGGTGACCCACAGTCACAGGTTGTAGCTCAGTGTCAGTTCCTGGGTGGTGGACTGCGCACTGTCCTCATGCCTGTTCCTGGGAAGGCTGGGGAATTGTTTTGCTCCTGTATATTGATCTTAATAAACTGGTTAAATTCACCTGTACCTGTGTTGTGTGATTCTTTATCGTAAGTATACCGTGACAATTTCAAAGGAGGAGTTGGATCCTTATAAGGAGGAGCCAGATGAGTTAAACCTGACATATATGTTTGCACTTGGATTTCTGCTATCCTGAGCTGAAACTGTCCTGATAAAGCTGAATTCTAGATTTCCAAGGAGTTAAATATGTTTTTTCCAATCCTGCTAGAAGAAATGTTAGAAAAAGTAACAACATTGTAGGGCTCTAGTACCTGTTGCTCACAGAAATTGAAGTATATTTTCCATGCTCTTTGATAAATGGGGAAATATTTGATCTGCCCTCCCAATGGAGGGTGTCTGAGAAGTTACTTGTTTCACCACTCTCCATACCAAGGTGGATTTTGTAGATGGGGACTTGGTTGGCTGTTTTCTGTTTTGCCAAGCTGACTTTGACTTCCTAATATATTTGGAAGAGCATACCTAGAGGAAGAACCATTGAACTCCCTAATGAAATGAAAATTATGGTTCTTTCTGCAAGGATACTGCCTAAGAATGGAATGGACCACGGATTTCTTTGAGGATAAGTCAACTGACTTTATTAATGAGAAAGTTATATGAGCTGCTGCAAAAATAGTTGAACATTATGCTGTCATATTTGCTACTGCAAGAATGATCACTGTATTGAAAGCTTTGTGTATTAAGGACATAGTATCTTATGTTTGGAAGAATCTGCTCGTTTGGGGAAAAGACCAAAATTGTACCCTACTCGCCGCTCTTTAGCTTCCTTTGAACACACTTTAAAAACTGACCTCTTTGTGTAGGAGTGGGATTGATTAGGACAAGGGAAGAGAATCATTTTCTTTTAATCTTTGTAATTAAATGCTAAGTGTTCTGCCTTCTGGTGGAGGATGCTTTAACCCCATGGTCCTAGTCTCGCCCATTTCATTGGACGCTACCGAAATGGTTGTTTTCATGTTGAGTAAATCAAGAGTACTCCCACTGCTGGTAAGTGTTTATTATGGCTCAAACTTAATTTTTGTACATTAAATTGCAGTTTTCTGTTGCGGTCACTGGGTGGTTTGTTTCCAATCAATTACTATAGGGAACCACAATCTATGACTCAGGCACTCCGACGGAGTCCATCATAAGCCAATTTCTTTCTGGACATTATTTGGTGTTGTGGCTAACAGTTTGAAATAAAAAAATAATTTGAGCTGAAATAACTTTTGAATGAAACAATCTTCCAGCAGTGAGAGTACCCTTTTTTATTCCGCATGAAAAATCATATAACGTGAGTTACTTAAGTCTGTATTACTGAGGCACAAATAGCTGACTGCTTATGTTCCGCTTCTATTCATACAGAGTCCCAGGGGATCTGCTCGTCTTCTGAAGAACCTACACATGGACATTGGCTCTTTGGGAGGAGGCTTTGAGTATGAGGTATGTGGTAGACAATTCATTATAATAGCAACCGATTATTCCCAGGGTTGTTTGATTTGTAGGGAATTAATGTGAAAATGAGCTTGGAAGTACAATTAAGCTTCAATTAAAAAAAACATGTGAATATGTGTTGCACATGTTTGCTCCAGCACTAGAAAGGGGTCATACTTTGGATGGGAAAGATTCCTTAATTCATGTGTGCAGCATGTGCGACATGATTGGCCAATGAGGCAGCATCTCTCTCCGGCACATCCAGAAGAGTCTTTGGAGATTAAATATCTCTGTATCACCCAGGAGAGCGAGCGGGTTGAAGAATCTCCCGTGGCCAGCCACTCAGATGAGGGCTCTGAACCAGAGCTACAAAACCTTGCAAATTCTGAGGATGAAGAGGAGAGCCAGAAAGAGGTGACCTTGGGGGTAACACCTGCAAGCATGATTTCTTGGAAGCCTTGCATGTGTGTGATCTTCCCTCTATCCCTTCCTTACCTATAGTATCCAGACTCCTTCCCTAGATTTGGATTGGTTGATTCACATGGACACACAACCACAATACTACAACACAAAATGGAGATTTTTTTTTTACAAGTGGAAGGAGCTGTTGAAGAGTGCATGCATGAATACGTAGAATAGTTACAGTACTGCATTCAGGGAGCTAGAGGAGTGCAGTTCAGGGGCAAACTCACTGCTCTATATGAAACGAACAAAATTCCCAACCATTTAAATGAGGCTTCTTTATCACTTGAATGATAAAGAGGTTTACAACCCATTCTGAAGTCCTGTCTAGCATTCAGGGGGCTAAAGACCACATTTAAATCAGTGGAAATGTTGGGAATTTTTACTTGTGGGTTTGTCCCAGTATTGCCTAACTTTGACTTCCTGACTAAGACTCCCAGTGTGCGGTTGTGTGGAACCCAAGATGGATTTATATGGCTTGTATATAACACTTTATATAGAGTAATACAGAATAGTTATATATAACCCTTAATGGAGCTAAACTCTAGATGGAGATGTATGGATATAAGTTATACGGAGAAGGGTTATATTACCAATTTTCACTTCATATGGGAAGAGATATTAGCACTAAGAAGAGCTATATATATATATATATATATATATATATATATATATATATATATATATATATATATATATATATATAGAAAGAGAGGTTATCTTAAAGGAGCAGTAAACTTTTTTTATGAAAACGCATATTTTACAGCGCATTTCCTGCAGAATAAAACAAGGGTATTTCCATCGCTGTCAGATGTTTTATTCAAAATTATAGCAATTTAAATAATCAGGAAGTGAATTTACTGTGTTTCCTTCCTGGAAGTTCTGACAGGAAGTGACAGGCAGCTTCTATCACATTCTGTGGAGAACTGTATATCACTGACTTTTCTGACTTTCCTCTCCATTAGAATCTACCAGGAAATCTAATTAGAATTTGACCACTAGAGGGCACTGCTAATGTAAAAAAACATGGGTTTAAACTGTAATAACTCTGGAAATATAAATCTCTCAGCAGTGGGAGTACCCTTATTATACTCAGCAGGAAAATCCCTACAAAATATTTTTTTTTTTTCATAAGAAAGTTTACTGCTCCTTTAAGACTTTGGAGTTTTAAGAAGAGAGGTTATATAAGCACTAGGCAGAGTCATGTGGGGAGATTAATTATAGCTCTAAATTCTGGACTGTGATCTCTATCAGAACTGGTTATCAGCCATGTCATTGACTCTTGACTTTTTGTCAATGACCTGGTACTTTTTAACCATGACTTGAGTTCTTTTGACATGTTGTCCACTAAGAATAAGGTGACCTGGTACTTTCTAAGAAAATCGCCCCTGTCTTCTACTGTAGCGCCAGACTGAGATTGTTCTTTTATGGATTCTTCCAAGCAGATTTGATTTGTGGTGTTATTAAAAACCCTTTCATTCTAACATGGTTTGTCTTTATTTGCTGTTCTTGTCTTGTAAAATCTTCCTTTTGCCAAGATGATGTTGATGTTTTTGGATAATTTTTGTAAGTACAGCTTCCACCCTTTGCCCCCATGTATTTTAAGAAGGAATTGATGGACTTTCAGAACGTTCCCATTCCCGATGGCCTTTTATCAGCTGGCCAGGGCTCTAAAGCATACAGAGGAACAGTGAACCAGCCATGGGATTCGGGGGAAATTTTGGCACATGATCTTTCTTTGCCTCAAGAAACCGTGGCTAGAGATGGATCTGTTTCAGCTTCTCTTGAGGATGACTCAAAGACTGATCCGCATAATGGAGCTACCACAGAAAACATGGAAGCCTCCATAGTAGGAGAGCCAGGTTCAAGCCACAAGGGGCCCCTCCTGGAACAGGATACCCTGGATGTAAGAAACTCCAGCCGCTTATTCTGTCTAAGCTTCCCTGAGCAATCCAACCTCTCCCTGGCTCCCTGCTAATGCTATCCCTTTCGTGTCATTGCATTTTACCTGCAGCTGGTCACAAAGATTAGTGATCATGTATAGCTTGGTGCATTAGAAGTGCTCTTCGGATAATTGCAAGCAAATGGATAATTAAATAAATATAACCCCCCTCCCTAAAACAATAGATTTGAGGCTGATGGGCAATCAGGATTTTGAAGGACTACTACTTATAGGGAAACTTTACGTATGAGACTGTGTGGCTCTTAATGTGCTTAACAGAAAGCCTTACCTAGGTAGTTGTCCTTTATACTGCAGTCATATATTTGGGGGGGGAGGGGTTGTATTTCTTTTTTTTTTATTTCTTGTAGTTGACATATATTCCCTTTTCAATCTGAAGTCTGCATTCATTCATACTTCCTTGCTACACAATAAGCATCCATACACTAAAAGAGAAAACCCATAGAAACCCAGTTCTACCTACATTTAGCAGAACAATGTGAAAAGAGGATCGGATTCTGAAATGGAATTATCAGGCAACAGGCTACATTGTTGTAATGCAAACATATATGTAGCTTTCCATGACTGCTGTAGAAAGGAAAACATCTAGGTAAGTTATTTCCTTAAATTAAAGGGGAACAAACACCTAATAATAACACCCAACTTAAATTACTATGGCCAGAAAATCCTATTGCACCCATGAAGTTTGCCCTTGTAACTTTGTTCAAGCGATAACCTCTTCAGAGTGCCCTGAATGTCATGTCCATGGAGGCAGACATTACAAAGCAAATGGTGTTTGCAATTAAAAAGGCTAGCTCTCAGTTGTGCAGCCATGACGTTTCCAGTGTCAAGCTAAATGTACTCGCCACGCCTAGGGTCTTTTGCAATGTGGGGCAAACCATAGGAACCATAGGGGAGAACTAAAGATTCCGCAACTTCCCAGTGATTTAAAAAGGTCTTTCAACCCTTTGAGTGGCAGAGAGGTATCCAACACATTTCCTGAATACATTTTTCTCTAACCATTATTAGAGGCATAGACTATAACAATATGTTTAACCCTTTGAGTGCCAGAGGGGTACACAATGCAATTCAAAGCAATACGTTGTGTTCCCCTATGGCACTCAAAGGGTTACGCTGACACTGCAGAGTCATTTGCACTGGCTGCATGAGTGAATTAGTATCCAGATAAATAAATAAATAAATGTGTCGTCTCTTTGCCACAATTGTTCCCAGTACAACAGCTGCGGCTCAAGTGCACAGGGACATTGGACAAAATTGTCGGTATACGTGTCCTCCATATCCATATGCACAACAGAATCCAGTCTATGTATTTCAAAATGACTGCCTCTTAGGGTTTCTAGCAATTCTGAATTCTCTAAAAGATGTATTTTTAAATAAAAAATAATAATAATACTTACATTCATTTTGCTTGCTAGATGGGACATTGCTGTTCAGTCAGTTGGGGAAAAAGAGAGAAACCTGAACTACATGCACTTTCCATCCCAACCTTTTAGTGCAGTCTGAAATCCCTGTGTGTTCACTAGTGAGTCAGTGATGAGTTTAGAAACCGAGTTGCTGTGTTCCTCAGCCTTCAGTGGCGCAGGTATCTCTCCTCTTTCCACCCAGCTAGAGATTTTAACCCCCTTCTCACTCATTGCAGGAATCTGAAGCCAGTGAAGATGTAAGGGATTTGCTTGGGTCTGCTCAAAGTGGAGGAGATGCATTGGTGAGTGAACAATGATCATGTTATTTACTCTGATTTGCGGTGGGATTAATCAAATTTTGATACTAATACCTTTGTGCTTATTCACAACCATTATTTTGTAGATGAGTTTGAAATAGATCAGGAATAAACCCATAATCACAGAGCAAAGTTTCCCTGTAGAGTGATCAATATAGTCACATCTGGAACTGAATTCTGTTCTGTTTATTTGTGGGCCATTGTATAAAGGAAAAATGAAGTAATTCTATCACAAACCTGCTTCGTTACTGGGGAAAAATAAAACATCCTGTTTGTTTAAGTGGCAATTTTTTACCCCTTGAATGCTAGAGAGGTCTCTAATGCATAGGAGAACTCTCTAGCATTTAAGTGATTAAAGGGATAGTAATACTTTAAAATGTAAAAAAAAAATATGTTGTAGGGTTTATCCCCCTGAGTAAAACAAAAGTACTCCCACTGCTGAAAGGTGTATCATTCAAAAGTTGTTAATTTTCAAAGTTGAATTTTTTAGGTGCAATATCACAGTGGCCTGAAATTGTACAGTGGCGCTGTTACTACACCATCCTATGGAGATTTATTGTCCCGGGACCAGAGCTGTCCATAGGATGGTGTAGCAACAGCGCCACTGTACAATTTCAGGCCACTGTGATATTGCACCTAAAAAATTCAACTTTGAAAATTAATAACTTTTGAATAGAACACCTTTCAGCAGTGGGAGTACTCTTATTTTACTCAGGGGGATAAACCCTACAACATATTTTTTTTTACATTTTAAGAATTACTATCCCTTTAAAAACCCCAAGTAAATGAATTGGAATTTTAATGTGTTTTCATACGGGGAAGTTGCTTTGCCTCAGAAAGTCGCCACTTTTATACATAAGGCCCCGTGGGAGGTTGTTCATGCTAAGTCTTGGGCTTATTTTCTTTACCAGGTTTCCTCAAGTGATTGCTTCTTGATCTATATATTGACATATTGTAGAATCTGGCCTACTGGCAAGTCTGCTGTCATAGAAATGGACTTGTTTTTCAGGGAAACTGTCAAATCGTTCCATTGATACTATTTACTACTGGTTGTTCTACACATTATGAGATCATCCAAACTCTTGACCTCTCTGCTATACAAGGTTTTATAGTCATGTAGAGAGGTTAATAAACATTGAATAGGAAGCATAAGTGTGAAATTCGGGGACCTCACACCTCATCCTTTTCTCCTCCTGCTCACTGTTCTCTATCCCGGTTTTGTTCTCTCTCATCGCAGGATTTTGGGTTTAGCGGTCGATCAGAGGAGAGAGTTCTGGACATCACTGCTCTGTCCCCGGAACCTCTTGGCACCAAGGTTAGATGCTCTTTGTGACAATTACTAGCCGCATGTCTGTTGGCAGGTGTCTTATATAGAAATTAGAGCAATAGCTGTTTACATATGAGAAAATATTACAGTCTTCTCTGATGGACAGGGGTTAAACAAAAGTGTGAAATGTATACGTGAGGAGAAAAAAATGTGTGTATGTATGTGTGTATATATCTGTCTATCCATCTATATCTATGCATGTCTTACTGAACCAAAACGGTGATGCAACAAACTTGAGTACAAGTTCTGTGAGTGCTAGCCAATCTACAACTTGGTATCATTTTTGCCAGGCCATTTCTCTGTCGTCCAATATAGGTTACTGGTAACTTTGGGTAGGCAGGAACAGTTCTTGAAGAGAATGCTGGGTAGAGCCTGCCTCCTCTCCTTAGCTGCAGCTAGCCCCTCCTCTCCAGAAAGATTTGTTCATTGATGAAGATACAGGCAAGAGAACAGTTCTGCGATAGTTTTAGTTTATTTTTTTATTTTCCTTTAGATATGGAATACCACCATTAGGCAGATTACCATTACTAACAATTCCCAAGTGGATAGCTCAGTTTCCATGCGCTATGGTGGGCCTTTTGGCCCTGGGGGAAAATCTTGTATCACAAGTTCTTTCCTCAGGAGTTGCCCACTGAGGCTTCTTCTTTACACATGGTAATCTGAAGACAGAAGACCTACAGAAAAGGTGAGAAACCCTTTGAGTACTAAGGACCACGTGTCCCACGTTCCCTCTCCGCACAGAGGTCTCCTTTGGAGTTCCTAATACATACTCCTGCACTCATTTGGTTTATCTGTATGTCTTTTTGGGGGTTTGGAGCAGTGTTTCTGTGGTAAACTTAACCCTTTGGCTTCTAGTTGGCATCCTTTTTGGCGCTTTGGGCACTTTTCCCTCTTTGGTATAGTGTTTATTTGAATTTTAATGTGTTCATTGTAAAAGTTTGCAAATTTAAGTTCCGGCGCGCTTTGCTGCATAAACGCCATGCTCCATTCACCTCTATGGGACTTTACACTTTGGGACATATCTCTGCAACCGCTCAACGTAGCGACTTCAGAGACAGTACAGAAAGGGAAGACAAACAAAATGAGCTATCTGGTTAATATTTTGTGTGTGTTGGGGGGCTCATGGGGCTTCAGGCACTGTTGGGGTACTTTTACAGGGATAATTACATTTCCCATGAGCGCTTTCTTTGCACGCTTGTTTCTGATTGGCTCCCGATGCTGCAGCCATTTTGTGCTTTCCCTTCATGAGTATCCTATGTAGGGCTTGGACTCTCCTTCTCTCCTCAGCAGATTAACCCTTTGCCTTCCAGATAAGTGCATTTTAGCGATTTCTTTGGTGAAATTTTAATCATACACACTATATTTGGGTGATTCCTTATACTTTAAACGTTTTGACACTGTCTACTCAATTGGAGCGTGGGGCTAGACCTAAGACTAAGGATAATGGGGTGCCTGTGTTCCCCATTGTGCACTGCTCCTCATGTCAATCAGTGTTACCTAGAGTACTCGGGTCATTTATGCCCAGCATGTGCTGTTGCCCCTGCGTCTCCCCCAGGGACCTTCAGCCATGTACTTGAGCCAGTTTGGATGCAAGAGTTTAAGGCCACTACCAGAGACCTGTGGTCTACCTTACAACTCCTTCCATCCCAGTTACAGGGGGTCTTACAGTCTTGGCAGCCCCCTACTCCCATCAGTGCTTCCCTGCCAAAACAGCAGGGTATACCTGATGTATCTGACTCCTCTGATGAGGAACTACTGGTGGATTCTGACTAGGGGAATATTCTGCGGTGGTCTCTTCCCAATTCTTTGGGGACCCCTTTGAGGCTGACCCTGATCCTTCTGCTGAAGGCCTGTTCAGGGCAGTGTTGGACACCCTAAACATTCCAGAGGCTCCTGTTGACCCCTCTGACGTGTTCCAGTAACTTAAGAATCAATCTACATGTTTTCACCCGACCCCTGACCAGTTGGTCTCGGATGAGTGGAAAGCTCCTGACAAGAAGCCTTCTGTCTTTAAAAAGTTTGCTAAGCTGTACCCTTTTTCTGATGCGTTGTTAGCACAATGGGTTCATCCACCCAAGGTGGATGCTCCGGTCTCTAGACTTTCCAAGTTCACCGCCTTGCCTGTGGCAGATGCTTCTGTCCTCAAGGACTGGACTGACCGAAAGCTTGAGACGTCCCTGAAGACCATCTTTGCTACAGCCGGCACTTCCGGCGTTTGCCGCCACTTGGGTGAACAGGGCCATTGCTGTTTGAACTGAACAGATGACTCTGGCTGTACGTCAGGAAGCACCTACTGCTGACATGTTGCGGCTTCTTGCCAACATCTCTGAGGCTCAGCAATATGTTTCTGCTGCCATATTCCATGCCATCCGCTTGGTGGCTAGGGTTTCTACCATGTCTGTGGTTGCTAGACGAGCTCTTTGGCTCAAGATTTCATCTGCAGACGCTACCTCAAAGAAAGCTTTGCCTTTTCAGGGCTCTTCTTTGTTTGGGCCGGAACGTAAGGATATTATTAGTGAGGCCACTTGGGGTAAGAGTACCCTTCTGCCTTTGGTTCCTAGGAAGAAACCTCCTGTGAAGAGGAATAGGCTTTTTCGTCCCTTTCACCTGAGGCACGCCCCGCGACCCAGGTGGTTCCCCAGGCTACGCCACCTCCTCCAAGCCCAAACAACAATGGAGGCCCAAGCAGTCCTCCACCAAGCCCAAGGGTTCCTAACCTTCTTCGTCATGACTTGCCGAACCCCGGTCCCCACGCGCCAGTAGGTGGTCGTTTGCTCCACTTCCTCAGTATCTGGATGGACACCGTGGTGGATCCGTGGGCTTTGCGGGTTGTGTCGGAGGGATGCAGGATCCCTTTTCATTTCTCTTCCTCCTTTCCAGTTTTTCCCTTCTCACACTCCTCAGGGAGCAGTGAAGCACCACCTGTTCTATGGAGCTATCCAGACCCTTTTGGACAAAGAGGTTCTGGAACAGGTTCCGGTGCCGGAAATAGGGTTGGGACCTCAAGGACCTCAATTCCTTTGTGGTCAAGTCTCGCTATCACCAGCAGTCCTTGAGGACGGTGATCACGGCCATGTCTCCAGGCGAATTTCTCGCTTCTCTGCATCTTCATGATGCATACCTGCACATTGCCATCCATACAGAGAGTTGGCAGTACTTCAGGTTCCCCTGTGACCAAAGGCATTTTCAGTTTTCTGCTCTTTCCTATAGTCTGACTTATAGCTCCACAGGTCTTCAATAGAGTCTTGTGGGCGATAATGGCTATACTCCACAGAGATGGCATCAGAGTCACTCCATACATGGACGACTTACTTCTGAAGGCCCCATCTCCGGATCTCCTTCTGCAGCATGTACAGGACTGTATTCATGCACTGATCCATCATGGCTGGATTCTCAACATGGACAAACGGATCTCATACCATCCCAGAGACTAGTGTTCCTGTGGCTCCTGTTCAACACCCAGTGGGGTACGGTGTTTCTCACAGAAGAGGTAGCTCGCCAGATCATCTGCAAGGTGTCAGCAGTTCTGGCTCATGACCCAGTTTCAGCCAAGAAGCTGACCTCCCTAGTGGGGAAGTTCATTTCTACCATGGAAGCGGTTCCTTATGCCATGGCTCACCCCAGGGAACTCCAGAGGTTTGTGATCCAGGCGTGCAGGGGCAAACCGGATCTGCTGAAGATGCTGGTATTTCTTCCGCTTCATGTGGAGCGGAGTCTGTCATGGTCGCTCCACCTTCCCAACCTGCTGAAGGGCAAGCCCTGCCTAGTCTCCTTCTGGACTACTGTGACGACGGTTGCCAGCCTTTCTGGCTGGGGAGCAGTCCTGGGTCACAGCAGTGCCCAGGGCCGGTGGTCTCCGGAGGAATCTCTCCTTCCCATCGCTGTGTTTGAGCTTTGGGCGATATTTCATGCCCTTCTCCATTGGATGTATCATCTGCAGGACTTCCCGGACAGGGTCTAGTCCGACAAGGCCACGGCTGTGGCCTACATCAACCAGCAAGGAGGCAAAAGGAGTCTCGCAGTTTGGTTGGAGTTCAGAGCCATTTTAACCTGGGCAGAAGAAGAAGTTCCTGCCATATCCGCATTTCATATTCCCAGGGTAGACAACGTGCAGCCAGACTTCCTAAGTCGACACACAGTAGACAGCGTAAAGTGGAAAATTAATAAAGAAGTGTTCAACCTCATTGTTCAGAAGTGGGGACTTCCTAGTATCGATCTGATGGCGACAAGGCACAATCAGAAGGTTCCGTTATTCTGTTTCCACTGTAGGGACCCTCTAGCTCTGGAAGTAGATGCCATGTCTATCCTATGGCATTTCAATCTGGCGTACATCTTTCCTCCCATTCCCATGCTACACAGGATGTTGTGGAAACTGCTTCTGGTGGGTTCTCCAGTCATTCTGATTACTCCGTACTGGCCTCATCAGGCTTGGTTTCCAGAGCTCCTGGATTTCTCAGTGACGGAGCCTTTTCGGCTCACCTGCCGTCCGGATCTCCTTCTTCAGGGGTATCTGTGGAAGGAGGATGTGGATCGTCTGGGTTTGACGGCATGGAAATTGAATCCTCGATACTGAGGAAGAAGGGTTTCTCTTCTGGGATGGTGGCCACTATGCTTAGTGCCCGCAAGCCTGTTTCCTCCAAGGCCTACCATAGAGTCTGATCTACATTTCTCTCTTGGTGTGCTGATAGGGTATTCTCAGTTTGAGTTCCTTTAAGGTTCAGACTTCTGCCCTCCCTGTCTTCTTTCAGATGTCAAGGTTTTCTTTCAAGGCATTTCTCACACTTGACCTTATCTTATGCCTGTGTCTATGAGCTGACTCAATTATGACCATCATGTATATTGTATGATTGTTTGTCTCAGTGTACATGAATAATTATGTAAAAGTACAGATGCCTGCATGCATTTATAGAACCCTTTGAGTCTAATACCAGTGCAAAAGTGAGTGTGCAAAGTATATTGTGGATATCCCTTTGTAAGATTTTGATCACAGAATCTTGTTGAGGAAATTATGTACTAAGAAGTCCTGGAGCATACCCACTACGCCGTAGGGTACAAAATAATTATCAGAATCACCATTAAGCATGTATTTCTTTAAATGCTAGATGATTCTCCAATGCATTGCTTTGAAATGACTTGGTTACCACCGTAGCATTCAAAGCCCCATTTAAACCACTGGTAATCTGAGGTGTTTTTAACTGACCCCTATGTTTTGGTTTGCTTGCTCCAGAATGTATTCTGTTCTTACTAGTACATCTCTCTCATTTCTTCCTGTTATGTATGTATGCAACCTGCAGATGGCAGTCAAGTGCTTTGAATCTTTTCCTTATTATAGCATATCCAGTGCTTGAGGGCTTTTTCCATCTTGCTCTCTAGGACTCAGCTGGCTGTTAACTCCTGCATGAGCAAATCTGGGAACCTGTGCATGAAATAATGTGCCTGTGATATCTGAAGCAAGGACTGGTGTGCAATAATAATAGTGTGGCAGGGAAGGTGGGGGTTGGGGGAGGCTAGCTATTGAACCTATTCAGTACATATTTTTACTTGTAAACACCTGTAGTGCTAAAATAAATTATTTTGTCAACATGGCAGCTCTATGCTGATAACTTTTAGAACCTGTTTTTTTAGGTAATCATCTGCAGCATAGGCAAGTAATTGACCACAGAAACATAAAGGCCAGATAACAGATTATTGTTATAATATGTGTTCCAGATTGCTGCCCAGAGCATTGCTTTTTGTGTGGTTGCTTTGTGTATTCTGCTTGTTCACTGCAGCTTGTTCCAGTTCAGCCATCTTAATAATCAGTGTGCAGGAATTTGCAAGCATTATGGTACTCCATTCTGAAGCTGTACATTCTTTGAAAAATGAATTACTTTTTTATCAGTCTGAAACTTTATACCTCCCTATATACTCCTTACTAGCTGAGCTAATAATTCCCTCATCCCTATTTCCACACCCCTTTTGTAATCCCAGTTCCCCTTCTACATTGTCTACCCAATCATATATTCGTTGAAGCCCCCGCCTTTATAGTTTAAATTCTTCTCTAACCCCTTAGCCATTCTGTCTCCTAGCACAGTAAACCTGTTCCACTAAGGTACAATTCATCTGTACTATAATGACTTCCAGTGAAATTACAGTCCAGTGCTCTAGAAGCCCAAACCCCTCCTGCTTACACCAGGTCATTAGACACACATTTAACTCCCTAAACTAGTACTTTGAAAAAAAGGTCAGAGTAGCCACATCATATCATATCATATGCTGTAGGCCAGAAAATGTTACACAAGACCATGGAAGAGTTTTGGAGAACTAATAGGGTGTTATTGGGTGAGTGTGAGTGGTTCTTATTACAAATCTATTTGTTAAAAATATTTGATTTCTAGAAGGATTTAATAGAGGAAGAGGTAGATGAAGACATAGAAGAGGAAGTCGGTGAAGAAGATGTGGAGCAGCAAAGAGGCTTATCAGAGACAACTGAAAGGTAGGCAGAGTGTCTAAAAACATGTTAAACAGATGGTTATATGGGGATATTAGCTATTAGCAGTTTTCCCGTTTGCTATTCCTCAGGAAAATTCAGCCAGTGGAGGACCCTGCAGACTCCATACTCAAACATGAAGAACTCAACAAATTCACATTTGAGCTCCTCAGACCTGCTGGTCAGCCCTCAAAACCTTTGTCAGGCCAGCAAAGCTATATGGAAAAGCCACCCAAACCTGTGGAGGAGCCTCCCAATTCTACAGAGACGTCCAGTAGATCTGAAGAGGAGCCTCCAAAACAAACAGAACAATCCCCTAAGTCTGCTGAGCAGCCTCCCAAACTGGGAGAGGAGCCCCCTAAAGCTTCAGATGAGCTTTCCAAAGTCACCAAAGACTTCCTTAAATCTGCAGAAAAGCCTTCATTGCACAAGGAGATGTCCAAACCTGCAGAGGAAACCCCTAAACCCACAAAAGAGCTCTCCATAGCCACATTGGCACATGCAGAAATGGAATTGGAAGAGGAACACAGACATAGGCTGCAGGAGTTGAGAGAGTCACTCCGAAAGGAGGAGGAACAAGAGAGTCTGGCGATTCATCAGCGTCAGGAAGATAATCTCAGGTATATCTGGAGGAAGTGTTTGCGCATGTGAGTTGGGGGTGGGTTCTTGTGTAGCTATTTTATTTTCAGTGACATCTCATCACTTATCTGAAAGAGGTGAGGTATTCTACTGGCTTGTTGTATAACCGTTATCTGTGTGTCTCTGATAACAACATGAGGCCACAGGTTTCTTTGTTTTCGAAGGGCCCTTTTATAACCCTTTGAATGCCAGAAACAAAGCAATATGGTGTGCACCCCTCTGACACTAAAAGGATTAAAGTGGCAGTATATGATTAATAAAGTGTTCAGGTGGGTAAGTGTGTGCTACTGGGTGTCTGTGGATACAGTGAAAGGTGGTTGTTGGTATGCTGTTGGATTTTGGACACAACTTGTAATCTGTTGCTTTTCTGCTACAGGGCTCTAAAGAAGCGCCTAGAGAGAGAAGCTCAGGAGGAGGAGGCCAAGATGAGAGACACCCACAAGCAGAAACTTCTAAGGCTGGAAAAAGAGCTGAACCTGGATATGGAAGAAGAGGAGGAAAGGATGAGGTTAGGCAATATTCAGGGGAGGTTGGGGAGGTTTAAATGAGTATGAAACTGATCGAAAACTGCAGATTAAAAAAGTCTGAGCTCTATTGACTTTTGAAATTATCATCTCCCAGCAGCAGGCGTACCATTGGTTTACTCGGCAATAGAATCCCTATTGTATGTATCTTTTTCATAATGAAACACTGGCAACTCTTTTACAATACAGGACTCTTTGCTGCAAACACAAATGAGTGACATCAGATGAAACCCTTCTTTCCTGTTCCGTACTCTAGGGGACACAGGTACAATGGCCTTATGTCCCTCCACTAATAGGCAGGGCACTTTAAGAAAACTAAATCTCTGGAGGAGTTAAACTCCCTCTTAGCCCTTTGCCCTGCCCCACCTACCTTGTGGGGTTTTTTATGTGTCCTAAAGAGCACTGGTCTCTGAAACCATTTTTCTTTTCTTGTATCGTATTTTCTTTTCTTCCTTTTCTTCTAGACTGGGGAATTACCAGGGTGGTTACTATTGCTTCCCCCTTCACTTTCCCTGCCTTAGGGAGTGGGAGTAATCTTTAACTCTTTGAGTGCCAGAGAGGTATCCAACGCTTTGCTTTCGCATTCTGGAGTGCTGGCAACCGTACAAGCTGCTTACAGAGTCCAGATATACCAGTAACTGGGCCAGTATGATACTTTTAAAAGAGAATTTAGCAGCTACAAGGATGTTTATTCAGTACATGTCAATGCTCATGGGCTCCAAATCTCTCTACCTATTAAGCTTCCTGTGCAAAGACAAGGACTCCTCTGGCCCCAGTGATGCAATGGCATAAGAATTAGGCTGCACTAATGAACGAAACATAGTATCGAGAGTATCCATAAAAACACATTGTTTATTTGAAGGCTTGATAAAATCAAACAGGATATCAGACGTCAACAACTCACATTGCTTAGGTCCATACAGTACACACTAGTGTTTCCAGTCCACGCGTTTCGCATGATGCATGCTTATTCATGACCATCAGTATGATACTTCACAGTGGTCATATTGTGTTTTCCTTTAATCTGTACAGATATTTCCCTTGTGTTATCTGGATCTCAAAAGTGGGTGGGTTATCTTTCCATTCAATGAACAGACCACGTAGCAGTCTCACAGTGCCTGGGTTTCACATATCCCCAAACATAGTCTAGAGTATGTGGTCACCAACCTGAGAGCTAATTTTAATTAATGGAAAATATACTTGGCTACTCTAAAACTGAATTTATAACTGTATATATTAAATCTCCAATGCTGTTTTTAACTAACTCTTTGCTCCTTCCCATACCTTCCAATAACAAAGTGCTGTACAGAAACTGTGTGACATTCTTAACTGTGTAATACATTTCTGTCACAAGACATAGAATCCATATTCACTATAGAAGACAAAACCTTTGGCAATCCAGTGAGCCACAGATTTTACGATTGGTAGTGCCTTACTATCCTTAAGGACACTATCCCATAAACCTTTGCATGTCTAAAGTTATTAGAAAGTTTTATTGAAACATTTAGTGCATATAATAGAAAGTACACAACCATTTTTACATTGGTTGAGCAAAGATAGTCGCACTGTGGCCCTATATTCACTCTCCCACTTTGACACCACATACTGTATAAGTCTGTCGGTACCTACCCGGTCCGGGTCGCCGTGCCGGGAGGTCCTTGGTGCCAGTTCCGGCTTCCAATGCGCTTCTGCGCAGGCGCCGACGTCAGACGCTTAGACGTGCTGCTACGTCGGCGTCATGACTCCTTCCTCTATTTACTGAGCGCGCGGCCACGGACCGGCGCTCAGTAATCAGCGTTCTTTCGAGGGGTTAGCAGTGTCTCTGCTCCTCCTCTCGGTAGCCCGTCTTACCTGCTCTCCTCCCTGGACCGCCAGGCCAGTCTTACCTGCTCTCCTCCCTGGACCACCAGGCCAGTCTTACCTGCTCTCCTCCCTGGACCGCCAGGCCAGTCTTACCTGCTCTCCTCCCTGGACCGCCAGGCCAGTCTTACCTGCTCTCCTCCCTGGACCACCAGGCCAGTCTTACCTGCTCTCCTCCCTGGACCACCAGGCCAGTCTTACCTGCTCTCCTCCCTGGACCACCAGGCCAGTCTTACCTGCTCTCCTCCCTGGACCACCAGGCCAGTCTTACCTGCTCTCCTCCCTGGACCACCAGGCCAGTCTTACCTGCTCTCCTCCCTGGACCGCCAGGCCAGTCTTACCTGCTCTCCTCCCTGGACCACCAGGCCAGTCTTACCTGCTCTCCTCCCTGGACCACCAGGCCAGTCTTACCTGCTCTCCTCCCTGGACCACCAGGCCAGTCTTACCTGCTCTCCTCCCTGGACCACCAGGCCAGTCTTACCTGCTCTCCTCCCTGGACCACCAGGCCAGTCCAAGCCACTCTCCTCCCCGGTCAGGCTTCACTTCCTTCACCCATCAGTGTCTCTCTTTTCTTCTGGAGAGCTCTACCCTAGGTCAGACTCTCCCTGGGGCAGGTGGTGGTAGTCCTCTCTGTAGCTTGTTCTCCTGGGCCACCTTCAGCTCAACTGAAGGGGGTCATCTGGCTTCGCGGCCAGCATCTTTACCCGGCTTCGGCCGCAGCACAACACGCTACAGGGGGCCTACGTCCGCTAGCTACGTACTCTAGCGTCGCTCCCCAGCTTCTCTCCACCTGCCCTTGTTGGAGGAGTCGCTTTTACTTTTCTCTTCGGGCCCAGAGCCTTCCTAATCCTGCTGCAGGGTTCCTTGCCTGGAAAACCTCTGTCAGTATTACTGAGCCCCTTTATGGAACCCGCAGGAATCATGGAGGCCCTTACGGCCTTGAGCTCACAGCTTTCCTCCTTGACCTCTTCCATTGAGGAACTTCAGAGTAACCAGGCTGTACTCCACCATAGGCTGGCAGAGTTGCAACCCGCGGCTCCGCCTCTGGGACCTGCTGTCCCTCCTCCTGGTCCTTCGGTGGACCTCGGGGCCTCTGCCCCCGAACCCAGAGTTCCCTTACCTGACCGTTTCAGTGGGAACCGGAGTCAGTATAAGTCATTCATGACTGCTTGCGAACTCCTGTTCGCCATAAATCCCAGGACCTACGCGACCGATTTCGTGAAAGTTCGCACTGCCATCACTCTGTTGTTGGGGGAACCGCAAGCCTGGGCATTTAATTTGTTACAGGAGAACAGTCCTTTGCTCCACTCATGGCTATCCTTTCGTCGGGCGATGGATACATTGTATGACGATCCTATGTGCTCTGCCTCGGCACAATCCGCTATTAGGGCCTTGTCCCAAGGGCGGCGACCAGTCGAGGATTACATTGCGGATTTCCGTAGATTGTCCATAGAGACCCAATGGAACGAGGCTGCTCTTCTCGATCAGTTCCGTTTGGGGCTCACTGAGGCCCTTAAGGATGAACTGGCCCGCGTCGGTGTGCCCCCGTCCCTGGAGGATCTCATGCTCCTGGTCATACGAATAGACCGACGCTTGAGGGAGAGACGCAGGGAACGTTTGTCTTCCGGACTGCCCGTTCCTCCCATGCGCACTGTACCGCAAGCACCTGCGGCTCCGGCGGCTCAAGAAGAACCCATGCAACTAGGCCTGGTGCGTGGTCCCCTATCGGACGAGGAAAAGGCACGCAGACGCCGTCTGAACCTGTGCCTGTATTGCGGCGGTAGCGGGCATCTCCTCCGGACCTGTAGTAAGAGACCTCAAAACCCGCGAGGTAAGGGTACCCATTGGGGTGTATGGTTGGGATCCTCGGTTCCTGTTTCTAATCATCTGTCTCTTGTGGTTTGTTTGCAGTGGGACCATAAGAAGCACACCGTTCTTGCTGTGGTCGACTCGGGTGCCAGCGGGTGTTTCCTGGACACCAAAGAGGCCATGCGTTTGGGGGTTCCTTTGGTGACGAAGAAGCCGTCATTGCACCTCCAGATGGCCGATGGGAGGCTACATCAAAGCGGTCCAGTACTTCAGGAGACACAGATGCTTCATTTGTCCATCGCACCCCATCATCAAGAGCAGTTGTGCTTCGATGTTATCTCCTCTCCCTTGCACCCTCTCATCCTTGGGTTGCCCTGGTTGCGGAAACACAACCCATCTATCAACTGGTCCCTTGGAACCATCTCGTTTCCCTCTTCACCTACAGAAAGTTCTCATCTTCTTGCCACACACTCTGTCTTACCACCAGCACTGCCTCCCGAGTACCATGAATTTGCCGACGTCTTTGATCAACGGGGTGTTGATTCCTTGCCTCCCCACCGCAGGTATGATTGCCCAATCGACTTACTACCAGGAGCAGCTATCCCCTATGGCCGTATCTTTCCCCTCTCGGGGCCTGAACTCCAGCACTTGAAGGAATACTTGGCAGAAAACCTCCAGAAGGGGTTCATCCGTCCTTCCACGTCACCGGCTGGAGCGGGGATTTTCTTTGTCGAGAAAAAAGATGGGGGCTTACGGCCCTGCGTGGACTACCGGGCCTTGAATGATGTCACCATCAAGAATCGGTACCCACTTCCTCTGATCCCAGAACTACTAGAGCGCATCTCCAATGCTACTGTTTTTACTAAACTGGACCTGCGTGGGGCCTACAATCTGGTTCGGGTCAGACATGGAGATGAGTGGAAAACTGCCTTCCGCACTCGTTACGGCCACTTCGAATACCTGGTGATGCCCTTCGGGCTATGTAACGCTCCTGCAACCTTCCAGTGTTTTATTAATGATGTGTTCTCTGACCTTCTGGATCAGTACGTGGTGGTGTACCTGGATGATATCCTGGTGTTTTCACCCTCCTTGTCCGAACATCGGCAACATGTCCGTTCCGTCCTGGCCCGTCTACGGGCCCATTCACTGTATGCCAAGTTGGAGAAATGCGCTTTTGCGGTGCCAGAGATCGAGTTTCTGGGGTTTATCATCTCACCAGGTCATGTGAAGATGGATCCTCGCAAGATATCTGCAATCCTTGCCTGGCCTACACCTCTGTCCAAAAGAGCAGTACAGCAATTTGTTGGCTTCGCCAACTTCTACAGACGGTTTATTAGAGACTTTTCTAAACTTGTCGCACCCATCACAGCTCTTACTAAACAGGCTGTGCCCTTTCAGTGGACTACTGCTGCTGATCTGGCCTTTCGTAGGCTAAAGAAGCTTTTCACACAGGCACCTATTCTATCTCAACCTGATATCCGGAGGCCGTTTGTACTGGAGGTCGATGCATCAGACATTGCTACAGGCGCTGTATTGTCACAACGTTCCGGACCTAAGAATCAACTACATCCTGTAGCCTACTATTCCAGGCGTTTAACTTCGGCTGAGATAAACTATACCGTAAGTGACAAAGAATTGTTGGCAATCAAGAACGCCTTGGAGGAGTGGCGTCACCTCTTGGAGGGATCAGAACATCCCGTTATGGTTTTTACTGATCATAGGAACCTCGAGTACCTCAGGAACGCCCGCAGATTGTGCGCACGGCAAGCCCGTTGGGCTCTATACTTTTCCCGGTTCCGCCTCCATATCACCTACAGACCAGGATCTAAGAACCTTAAGGCGGATGCATTGTCTCGCATGTTTCCCCACGAAACTCGGTCTGATCCTCGTCCAGACACCATCCTTCCGGCCACTGCATTCCTTCTTACCGCTCAGCCACTACTGGACCGGATTAAACAGCATGTACAGTCCAACACCGCGTCCATTCAGGAACACGCCCTACAACCTAAGGATGGCCTCCTGTGGAAAGATAATTGTGTTTTCGTCCCGCTTCCTTTCCGCCAGGAAGTACTCCGCATGTTCCATGACGCTCCTACAGCAGGCCATGGGGGACTAGAACAAACTCAGGAACTGACCAGACGACACTTCTGGTGGCCGAACATGAAACGCGACATACACGCATATGTATCAACTTGCAATATATGTATCCAGTCCAAAGACAGGCATACTAAACCAGCAGGCCTCCTCCGTCCTTTGACCATACCTACTATCCCTTGGAGAGCCATTTCCATGGATTTCATTACCGACCTTCCACCTTCCGGCGGTAACACCACTATCCTAGTGGTGGTGGATCGATTTACCAAAATGGCTCACTTCATAGCTACCTCTGGTCTACCATCTGCACCACAGACGGCCACCTTGTTCATACAAGAAGTCTTCCGGTTACATGGCCTACCCTCCTCCATAGTCTCGGACCGAGGTTCCCAGTTCACCTCCCGGTTTTGGAGAGCACTCTGTCACGCTCTTCGTATCCAGTGCAAATTGTCCTCTGGATACCACCCACAGTCTAACGGACAAACGGAACGGGTCAACCAGACCCTGGAACAATACTTACGTTGTTACACCACTCATCTACAAGACAATTGGACCTCACTTCTTCCTGTTGCTGAATTCGCTTATAACAACCATATGCACAGATCCTCCCAGTCCACGCCTTTCCTTGCTATGTACGGGTACCATCCTCTGATGTTTCCGTCTTTGTCAACACTCTCACCAGTTCCTATGGTGTCACAGCGGCTGCAGCACCTTCGACAGTGTCACCGTCTGCTTCGGCTCATCTTGGCGAAGACTCAGTTACAGTACAAACACCAAGCGGACAAACATCGGGCTCCCGAACCACTCTATAAAGTGGGTGATCGGGTTTGGCTGTCCACAGCTCACATCCGTATGTCCTGCCCGTCTAGAAAGCTAGGTCCTCGTTTCCTTGGTCCTTTCCGGGTCCTACGAAAGATTAATCCTGTGGCTTTCCGCTTGTCTATGCCTTCCTCCTACCGGATCCATCCCACCTTCCATGTCTCACAACTCCGGCCTTGGAAGGCTTCTCCCTATCCCCACCGAGACCCCGACCGCCCTCCGCCTGTTCTTGTGGACGGTTCCGAAGAATACGAGGTTCGAGCAATCCTTGACTCACGTTTGCGCCGTGGTCGTCTGGAGTATCTCGTCGACTGGAAGGGGTATGGTCCGGAGGAGAGGTCCTGGGAGCCCTCTCTCCGGGTCCATGCTCCTGCGTGTGTCCGGTCTTTTCATCGCTTATATCCCTCTCGTCCTGGCCCTGGGGCCGTCCTGAGGCCGTCCATGGGTAGGGGGCTCTGTCGGTACCTACCCGGTCCGGGTCGCCGTGCCGGGAGGTCCTTGGTGCCAGTTCCGGCTTCCAATGCGCTTCTGCGCAGGCGCCGACGTCAGACGCTTAGACGTGCTGCTACGTCGGCGTCATGACTCCTTCCTCTATTTACTGAGCGCGCGGCCACGGACCGGCGCTCAGTAATCAGCGTTCTTTCGAGGGGTTAGCAGTGTCTCTGCTCCTCCTCTCGGTAGCCCGTCTTACCTGCTCTCCTCCCTGGACCGCCAGGCCAGTCTTACCTGCTCTCCTCCCTGGACCACCAGGCCAGTCTTACCTGCTCTCCTCCCTGGACCGCCAGGCCAGTCTTACCTGCTCTCCTCCCTGGACCGCCAGGCCAGTCTTACCTGCTCTCCTCCCTGGACCACCAGGCCAGTCTTACCTGCTCTCCTCCCTGGACCACCAGGCCAGTCTTACCTGCTCTCCTCCCTGGACCACCAGGCCAGTCTTACCTGCTCTCCTCCCTGGACCACCAGGCCAGTCTTACCTGCTCTCCTCCCTGGACCGCCAGGCCAGTCTTACCTGCTCTCCTCCCTGGACCGCCAGGCCAGTCTTACCTGCTCTCCTCCCTGGACCACCAGGCCAGTCTTACCTGCTCTCCTCCCTGGACCACCAGGCCAGTCTTACCTGCTCTCCTCCCTGGACCACCAGGCCAGTCTTACCTGCTCTCCTCCCTGGACCACCAGGCCAGTCTTACCTGCTCTCCTCCCTGGACCACCAGGCCAGTCCAAGCCACTCTCCTCCCCGGTCAGGCTTCACTTCCTTCACCCATCAGTGTCTCTCTTTTCTTCTGGAGAGCTCTACCCTAGGTCAGACTCTCCCTGGGGCAGGTGGTGGTAGTCCTCTCTGTAGCTTGTTCTCCTGGGCCACCTTCAGCTCAACTGAAGGGGGTCATCTGGCTTCGCGGCCAGCATCTTTACCCGGCTTCGGCCGCAGCACAACACGCTACAGGGGGCCTACGTCCGCTAGCTACGTACTCTAGCGTCGCTCCCCAGCTTCTCTCCACCTGCCCTTGTTGGAGGAGTCGCTTTTACTTTTCTCTTCGGGCCCAGAGCCTTCCTAATCCTGCTGCAGGGTTCCTTGCCTGGAAAACCTCTGTCAAAGTCATCTTGATAAGCAGGTAGATTAATCTGAAGCTGTCATGGCAGCTTTTGGCAAGAAAACCATGAAAGTGTTGTAAGGCACTCATTCATCTGGTCAAGCACTGCTGATGAAAGCTCTGCCTAAATTGACCGCAGCCAATCAGGGCACAGTTTTCAACCACTGGCCCTGACTGGAAGGGATAGCTACTCACTGGTAGCCAGAGAGATACCAGTAGCTTGCAAGCTACTTCTTGGAGACCCAAGGCTTACGGGTAGCTAGAGTCTTAGCCTTAAGATAGCATGATGACAACCTGCTGTCAGGGGTTGCCAGAGTCTGGATCCTTTCTCTCTCTTGGGGTAATAATGATCATGGGGTGTATTATTTTTTTATTTACTACATAGCCGCTGCCATAGAAACATAGAATCTGACGGCAGATAAGAACCATTCGGCCCATCTAGTCTGCCCATTTTCCTACTGTAAAAACCTCAAACCTTTTTTTGGTCCTTGGCCTTTTCTTATGTTAAGGACAGCCTTGCGCCTATCCCATGCATGCTTAAATTCTGTCACTGTATTAACTACTGCCACTTCTGCTGGTAGTCTATTCCACTTATCTACTACCCTCTCAGTGTAGTAAAACTTTCTTACATTACATCTAAACCTATGTCCATCTAGTTTTAGACTATGGCATCTTGTCCTAACATTTTTACTCCTTTGAAATATACTTCCATCCTGCACTTTGTTGAATCCCTTCATGTATTTGAATGTTTCAATCATATCCCCTCCCTCTCTTCTCTGCTCCAAGCTATACATGTTCAGGTCATTTAGTCTATCCTGATATTTCTTTTCCTGTAAACCAGTCACCATTTTAGTAGCCCTTCTTTAAATTTTCTCTATATCTATATCCTTCTGGAGATGGGGTCTCCACTACTGTACACAATACTCTAGGTGAGGTCTAACTAGAGATCTGTAGAGTGGCATGACCACTTCCCTTTTTCTGCTACTAATGCCCCTAGCTATACAACCCTGCTTGCATTCCCCACTGCTTTATTATATTGCCTGCCTACCTTTAAGTCATTAGAAATAATGACTCCCAAATCCCTTTCCTCTGTTGTCTTGACAACACAGTACCTTTAATAGTATATTTTTCCTTTTGATTTTTATGTCCCAAGTGCATTATTTTACATTTATCAATGTTAAACTGCATCTGCCACACTCTTGTCCATTCTTCTAATTTACCTAAATCATTTGCCATTTGGCTTATTCCCCCTGGAATGTCTACTCTATTGCAGATCTTGGTATCATCTGCAAAAAGGCATACCTTTCCTTCAAGACCTTTTGCAATATCACTAATAAAAATATTAAAAAGAATTGGCTCCAGTACAGATCCCTGAGGTACTCCACTAGTAACACTCCTTTCGTCCGAATATTCTCCATTGACTACCACCCTCTGTCTCCTGTCACTCAGCCATTGCCTTATCCATTTAAATATTTCTTACATCCAGACCCAAACACTGCAGTTTATGAATGAGTCTTCTATGAGGGACAGTGTCAAATGCTTTACTGAAATCTAGATAAGCTAAATCTACTGCTCCCCCTTGGTCTATTATTTTAGTTACCCAGTCAAAATAATCTATGAGGTTAGTTTGACAAGATCTCCCTGCTATAAAACCATGCAGTTTGGTAACTTGTGTGGCATTTAAATTCAGATATTCAACAATTCTTTCCTTTAACATAGTCTCCATTAATTTTTCCACTACTGATGTAAGACTTACTGCTCTGTAGTTACCAGACTCTTCCCTGCTACCTTTTTTGTCAAGCGGTACTACATTTGCTAACTTCCAGTCTTCTGGAACTATTCCTGTCATTAGTGACTGATTGAATAATTCTGTTAAAGGTTTTGCCAGAACACACTTTGGGTGTATCCCATCTGGTCCCATTGATTTATCTGTTTTTAACTTAGAAAGTTGAAGTAGAACTTCTTCCACTTTAAACATGCATGTTTCCCATGTCTTGGCATTTCGTTTTTCTAACCAAAGTCCGTTCCCTCCATCTTTCTCTGTAAAAACTGAACAGAAATATTCATTGAGGCAGTCAGCTAGCCCTTTATTCTCATTTACATAGTTTCCATTTTTTGTTTTCAGTCTAACTATTCCTTGTTTCATTGTCCTCCTTTCACTTATGTATCTAAAAAATGTTTTATCCCCCTTTTTTTTTTTTTTTTCACACCAGAGATGATGACTGCAAAATGGATGGCAGTATTACCCATGCAGATGTAGTCTCGCGGGCAATTCCTTAGTCAGGTGACGGGCTCCATCTTCAATGAGTTTTCTCTATTGTGCAATGTGAAAAACTAGAGCCATGTGGTATAATACCCTCCTATGGAGGTCAAGGAACTTCTAAAAACAAGGTCTCTGAGATGGAGACTCCTTTCGTCCCTCCACTTTACTCCCACCTCTTCCATGCCGTTTTAAGTGAACTCCCAGAGAAGACGGTGTATTGGCACTGTTGTCTTAGTCTTTTTTTTATTTTAATTCCTAGCATATGAGGCTGCATAATCCCCCATTAGGTGGACTCCCATAAATTGGCTTCCTTCTTCACCTATTGCCCAGTTCACAGTTTAGTTCCCGGACCTTAAGCTGTGGTGGTTTACTTGGTTTTCTAGTCTTTACTTCACTTTGTAGTTTTTCTGAAGTCTTTCACTATATTACAATGGGAGCCTGAAATCTGAAACTGCAGGTGAGTAGTAACCATGAGTGCTGTGGTCCTGTTTTATGTCCTTATTCTACTGGCACCCACTGGACTGTAATGTTTTGCTTTTAGTGCACTCTATTCTTTTATTATACAATGTGTATATCTATTCTGAGGCTGATTTTACTGTATGGGCTGTTAAAGGGATAATAATACTTAATATGTAAAAAAAAAAATGTTGTAGGGTTTATCCCCCTGTGTAAAACAACGCACTCCCACAGCTGAAACGTGTTTTATGCAAATGTTATTACAGCTCAGACTTGAATTTTTAGGTGCAGTATCTCATTGGCTTAAAATGTATAGTGGCGCTGTTTCTACACCATCCTAGCAACAGCGCCACTACAGTTTCAGGCCACTGAAAAAAAAATTAAAGTCTGAGCTGTAATAACGTTGGGATAAAATACCTATCAGCAGTAGGGGTACCCATATTTTACTCAGGAGAATAAAACCAACAATATATATTTTTTATTTACATATTAATTATTAATATCCCTTTAACCCCTTCTGTTTATTATTTCTGTTCTGGGGCATTCTTCCCTAAACACAGCCTTTTAGGAAATCTGACTCACTTTTTGTCATTCTTGAAGGCCCCCGAGTGGGCCAGGCTGCTTCTAAAGTCACCCTTGCTTCTTCGATGAAGGCCACTATCTGACAGGTATATGTGATCAGAAAGAAACTTGCATCTTCCTGAGTTACATTGCACTCTACCATGTCTGTGGGCACCACTTGGGCCTACAAGAGTCAGGCGTTTGATGAGCACCTGTGTCAGGGGGGGCCTGAGCATCTCTGCATGCCTTCACCAGACATTACAGTGTCAATGTCCTGGCCTCGGCTGAGGGCAGCTTTGAATAGAAAGTCCTTCAGGCAAAGTTCAGTTGTTTGGTGTCAGTTGACACCTGAGCTTTATATGGTACCAGTTAGTCCTGTAGAATTCTGGTCAACAGTGGAGTTTTTTGTTTTTTTTCCTCTTATTTCCCTCCCAGGAATCTTGGTGGATTCGTTTGTATATCCCCATGGTTCCTGTGTTCCACATTGAACGTAACAGATAAGGTATCATTTAAATGGTCGCATAGAAAACGTTGTGTATACACACGACACATTAAAAAATGGCACCATGGTTAAAATGGTGACATGAAAATCTCGCGCTGTCACTCATGTCACTTTCTGAAACTGCGCCGCAATGATTTGCAGCCAGCATTCATCACTTACTTGCAATGTCCATAGCATAGTATTAAATACTGTGGAAGGAGGCGCTCACTCTGTGTCTGTGCACTCAGAGGCTTATGGTCTGCGCTGCTCCTGCACATTTGTTCATACCATTAAAGAAGCAAAATACAAACATTAACATACTTTGGAGTGAGGAGGTCACATTTATTCATGGCACTCATCTATGCTGAACGCTGCACCAGGCTCTGTCTCCCCTTCTCTGCATGCAGAATGACAGCAGATTGGAGCTCACAGTGTAGGGGGGGGGGGAGAGCTCGGCGCAGCATTGAGCATAGACGAGTGCTTACATGAGTGCCTCGTTCCACAGTATTTTAATGTTTGTATTTTGCTTATTTAATGGGATGAATAAATGTGCAGGACCACAAGATTCTCATTTTTCTTTTTTTTTTTTTTCGTTTTCTTTTTTATTGCTTTTGTTTAGTTGCTTGCACCAAGCTCAGTGCAAATGTTTGGACCCGGTTGCTTGATGACCTGCCACTCGTGCTGATTGAGTCAACACCAGGCCAATGTGTCCTCACCGAGGAAGATGAGTGACAGGAGAAAACTCAAGTGAAGGGATCTTTCCAGTTGCCGTTTATATGTGTTTTTCATCCTCATCAGAGCATCCAACATATAAGCCATTAATGCTGGCTTAACATCAATGTTGTGCCGTTTCAGAAAGTGACATGACAATCTTGCGCTGTCCTGCAGTGCGAGATTCTCATGTCGCCATTTTAACCATGGCGCAACATGCTTAATGAGTTGTGTGGTTGAACGCTCTTTTGTGTGTAACCTTTTAATAGTGAACCAGAGATAAGAGGATTTTAGTGAACTTACCATTAAATTATATTCTCTTAGTCCCTGTGGAAAGCAGAACATCCACCTGCAGAAAAAGAAACATGGTTTAAGTGCTTGGGCAGAGAGGTCCTCTCAGAGTCTTTTTTTCAGAGGATTTCTTTCTTTCTTACCACTTTTGTTTCTTTATGCTACTTTATTATACATTGAAAATAAGGGGAGGAGGGTAAAGAGAAAAGAGGGGAGTCTCCACCTCAGAGGCCCTGCCTTTTGTTTTTTTGTTTTTTTTTAATGCCCTGCCCTCTAGATGGGGCAACTTTACACCATGGTTCCTATGTTCCAAATGGGTTAAGTTAAAAGGATTTAACAGTAAATTCACTTAAATCCTCTTTTTGTCTTACTCACTGATAAATCATTTTTGTCTTACTCCATGGGGAACATATGGTATCCCAACCAGAGAAAATTTTTGTCATCTCTTTGGCAAGACTTCATTGCTTCACTGGAATGGTGGTTACTTCTCTGGCCTTTTCTTTTAGAGGTCAGCCCTTGGCCATAGTCTGGCTTTGTTATATGTACACTAAAGTTAGGAGTAGCTGAGCAGGAGTTAAGTAGGACTGAGAGGCAGCCTACCTCCTCCAGAGGTTTTCCATAAAGTGCCTTGCCTCCTAGTGGAGACACCTTAACCCTTTGAGTATCCAACCCATTGCTCTGGCATTCAAAGGATTAACCCTATATTCACCTTGTCACCATTGGATTAAGATAAATGGTTTATCTGTAAGCAGCACAATACCCCTTTTTGAGCTGAGCAAATCATGGTTTCTCCCACGTCTGAGGGATTAAAAAGTTATTACAGCTCAAATTTTCGTATTCCAAGTGCCATACTTCCATGGCTGGCTATTTTAGAGTGGAACTTTTGCTACAGAGGCTTATGAAGGGCTAATATCATTGACAAAAGTGATTGTTATCAACATTATCACCCTAAAATGGCAGGCCAAGGAAATAATACACCCAAAAAATGAAGGTAGATATATTCTAGATTACATTTACCACAATTTCTGTGATGCCACCATTTGAATCTATCACTCTCTGTATCCTAATATCCCAATGTAGTTATATTGCAACCTAACCAGCACTATCTCCTTTCTGTGTTTGGGTCTGACCTCATTCTGGAAGGGTGCAGAAGGAAGAATCCCGAGAGGCACAAAGGAGGGCTATGGAACAGTTTGAGAAATCCCAGGAGGAGATCATACTGCAGGACAAAACTGCTATAAGGGAGAAAATGAAGATTGAAATGGAGGAGGCAATAAGGGAAGAGAGAACTGCTCTATTACAAGAGAGAGAATCTGCCCTTCAAGAGATGAGGGAGAAACTGAAGCAGGAAACCAAAAGGGTGAGCAGATCTTAAACAAGGGGCCCTGTGTTTGCCACTATGTTGATTTAGCTTATGGGTATTTATTGAGTAATTATACATTGCATGGGTTCTAAGAGCTAAATCACACGGGTGACATGCGTGCAGCGATATCATCTAATCAAAATGCAAGCATTAGGTATCGTTGGGTCTTATGTATAAAGACAAAAGTGTGTCATACACGAAAAATGTAAATTCCCTTTCTTTCAAATGGGGTTTTAAACCCTTTAACCCCTTAAGCCGGCACTTGAGGACCATGGGGCTTTTTTTTTTTTTTTTTCCTTTGCTTCGGGTTCAGGGCTTCTGGAGCGGCGTCCAGCCGCACCAGGAGCCCTGAACTCCGTGACGTACCAGGACCGTCACTGGTCCTTAAGTGCCGGACCGCCGTGATGCTCCTGGCACAGCAGTGGTCCTTAAGGTGTTAAATGATAGTCACCAACACATTCCACAGCAATCCGTTAGGTAACTCTCTAGCATTCAAGGGGTTAAACGTCCCACTGGCAATTTTGGCAAGTAACACTTGTCTTCTGAACTGCAGGTGATTTGCTACAAAATTACTCCAGTTTTCTTTTATACATGTGCCCTGTTATATTCAAGTGGCTTATTTGCCTGACTAGTGTTCAAGGTGGGACTTAAGGGAATTTTTATTTGGATCCTATGGTGCATCTGACTTTCTCCAGGATTGGCCATCATACACATGGTCCATTGGGTAGAATGGGGTGCAAGTTATTGTTAGATGCAGCATGCTGTAACTTTAAGTCCCCTTTCCCATGGAAGATACCAGTGCAGCGATCTTGGTGAAAGGAAAGATGCTAGGCCATAATGCCTTTCACATGAAAGACTATCCCCTTGCCTGAATGCACCAAAATCCAGCCAGCTGCATCTTTGTTCTTTCACTGAGCAACAGAGTAAAGATTCCACAGGAATTATCTGCATGTGAGGGCTAAGAGGCCATCAACTTATCTTCTACACAAGAAATGTTTCCTGTTGAGATGTTTATTGCAGCCTCCAATGAATGGCTGACCAATGTGAGAGTCAGCTGAAAATATTCTACTCGTACTCATGTATCCCAGCATCTGACACTGCCCACCTCGGAGGTGAAACATAGAAGAACTGTGGGTTTACAACACAGGAAACAGAACTGCAGCAGGGGGTTGCTACAGGTCTGTTGGCTGTGTAAAAGAACCCTAACATCTACACAATTTACAAGAACGGAATGCTGAAGAATCGCACAAGAACTGCAGTTAGCGGAGTTTCATGCGGTTTATATTGAGAGACGATGAGAATATGGGAGAAAAATAAAGCAAAACGTTACTGCTAAATCACATTTAAATCACAATTTTTTTTTCTTCCTGTAATTCCATCACATCAAGTACTGCTGCAAAAAAATCTGCCCTTTCTGCAGGTGCAGTGATGGAGCAAACCAACTGCACCATAGGCTACAAATAAAACAATCCCAAAATTATGATTGTTAAATGTGATTTTGGATCCCTTAAATGCTAGAGAAGTCTCAAAAATCAGTGGCACTTTTAATGTATTCCTTTTGTTGCAGTTGTTATGCTGCAGAAATGCACCTCTTTAGCTTATTGAACTGCACTTTGTCTGCTTATTGTTCAAGTGTTACGTGCTAAGTGTCATAGCTGTGTTGGTCAGTAAACCAACAGAGAATGGAGATCAGGAGGGGATAGATCTGTCTGTATACATTTATTGGAACAGGTTTTGAATGCACTGAACCTTGATTATTTTTTAATATTTATCAAAGCAGTTACTTGGTAAATAGTCACCTAATCACTCCACTATACGTGTATTAGCAACACCTGTAACAGGTGACTTGTAGAGGTGCACTATTCCTGTGTTGAACTAACCTCTCTTAAACATACCAGTAACAGATGTCACAAACATTATTATAAAATGTAATCTCTGTGCTTTTTCTCCTAAACTGCAGGCTCTGGAGGCTCTTGAGAAGCAACATGAGCAGGAGTTGGAGAAGCTTAGAGCTGCAGCCAGGGACAAACATCAGGAGGTGTGAGATGGATTTACATTGTGATTTCTCGAATGGTGGCTCTTTTATCTCTATACGGGTTGGCAGCCTTCCCTGTGTTGTTGACCTTCAACTCAGATTATCCTCAGCTGGCTGATGATGGGAATTTTAGTCTAATAACAGCAGGGTTGCTGCAGGAAGCTCAGTCCTGCTCTGTATAACTTCTTCTTCTGAAGTATTTTATGTTCTGCCTTTGCTCTGTGAGATTTATGCTGAAACCAAAACATGAGCAATTCTGGAGCAAATCTGATGCACCATAGGTGAAATTATAAACTCCTATTGATTAAATAGGACCTTTAGCCTCTTGACTGCTAGAGATGTCTCCATTGCAATGTAAAGCAATGTTTTGGAGACTCTATACGATTCATAAGGTTAAAGGCCACATTTAAATACAGTGAACAGGGGAATTCTTATTTCCCGCTATGCAGCTGGTTTGTTGTAGAACTGCTCATACCTTTTTATTTATTTTGCAGATATTTTTCCTCTTCATTATTGTCTATGCTCAATGTCTCAGAACACTCATTTTTTGCCCTATTATCTTCCTCTCCATCTTCAGATCCCTTCATCCCCTATAATAATTTCCCCATCTTAGTTTCTCCTTTTTTCAGTCCAGCCCCATCTTCATTAGCATCTCTTCCTCTCCCCCTATCTTTAACATTGCCTTTTTATCTTTGTGCAGATGTTGTGTGATCTTCAGAACTCCATCATTCAAGTCCAAAAGCAAGAGAACCTTCAGACCCCCAGTGACCTACAGTTATCTCACAAGAAAATATCTCAGGTTTTGGACTATGAGAGAGAGGTAACCCAAGTGTGACCCAGGGGTAGAACCATAAACAAAGATTTGAGTTCACTCATAAACCCTTCAGTTGCTCCTTTTTACTTTTGATCCAGCCTTCTAACATCTCTTTCCATGTCCTTTTCCATAGCTAAGTGACCTCCTGAAGGAGAAGAGACAGGAAGTGCAGAAGGAGCATGAGAGGAAGCTTGACAGGATGAAGGAAGACCATCAGCAGGTGCTAGAAAGGGTTCGGGACCAATTAATGGAGGAGGTAAGATCACAGACCTTCTCCCTTCACTACTATTAAGGAACTTACTGTGGTTGCAAACCTACTACACTGCCCATTTACACTCTATCTTTCATTTTCCATTTCCCTTGCTCTTTCTTTTTAGTTTTTTCCTCTCATTTCCTTCAGTTTTTTGTTACAATGCAAAGTAAAGACTGATATTGTAATCCATAGATCCTTTCTGGCTCTGTCACAAGCAGAAAGGAGAGACCTTGTGGGCTAAATCCTATTAGGTTTACATACATATTTTAAGTTTCATCCTTATTCTTTTATAGGTACAGTTTTAGTAATTTGTTTTTTAAAGGTACTAGAAAAAGGGGCATGGTGTTGCCTGTGGGGACTAAGTCCTTTGGGTGCTTCAGGGGTATTGATCGCATTGGTTTGTATGTGCATAGAATAAATATGCAGGTAGGTGTTAGCGCATATGTATTCAATGTACATATACACCTACCTGCATATTTATTCTTTGTACATATTCCAATGCGATGAATACCCCTGAAGCTTCCAAAGGACTTAATCCCCACTGTAAATGCCATGCCCCTTTTGATGGTGTGCATATAAATAAAAAATATAAATATATCTCTGTTTTACGTTTTGTAAATAAACAGAACTTGTGTGGGATACAATGGATAAAATAGGCATGAATCATCAATATTAGACAGCTACACACAATTATTTATGTGAAATGCCATCAGGGTTAACTCAGCACACCATCCTTTAGGAAACACACCAATGGAAGACATTTTCATTGTACTTGACAGGAGCAATAAATTGGTGAATTAGAAAAAAAAAACACAACATACAGGCTCACATACAACTAGCTGACATTCCTCCTTTAGAAATAAGCATGAAAGATCAAACAGTGCACACTTTCAGTAGCACTGTCCTTTAGTACACAGGCGCAGATGGGTATGATGTGTTTTGTGCTGAAATATCCACCAATACACAGGATATTTCAGCACATTGGCGTTTCCAGTTTTTATCTCCTATTGAACCACCAAAACTTGCAATCCAACCCAGGCTTCATGGACAGGTGTTCTCCCGGGCTAACAAACATGCTTAAGGGGCACTGGTTGTCTTTAACCCTTCGAGTGCCAGAGGGGTATGCAGCACTTTGCAGTGCAATGCGTTGCGTACCCCTGTGGTGCCAAAAGGGTTAAAGCGTTTCATTCTAAACATGTCACAGATTTAATTTGAAGCTAAATGGTTGCACTTCATTAGTAAGTTTGAGGATCATGGATGTAGCAGAAATTCAGTTCCATTTATCTAGCGGACTATGTGACTGTTATTATTTTTACAGCTAGTAACATGTCCAGCTGAGAGCCTTATGTCATATCATGTGAGTTTGTGTCTGCAGCTAAACATACACAAAGACAGCAATTTAGGACAATGTGCCTGCATATGAGAACTACATATCCCAGCATACCGATCGCAGTCCTTTCATTGCCCGCTGCGGCTCCTGTCCAGACTGCATGAACTCCATCTCCCAGGCTCCTTCCTGTCACCTGCTCCTGTCACCTCTGAAGTTACAGCAACCACCTCCCCCTCTCTGTGCTGACCTTTGCTGTCGCTAACTACCTGATCTGGTTCCTGACCGTGGCCTGTCTGACTGACGCTCCGTTTGTGCCTCGCTTCTTTCTGACTACCACTAGGCTGATCCAGGGCACGCTCCTTTACCTAGTAGCTCAGCTACCAGCTGGTCTCTTGCAGGTTGCCGCCGCTTGGTGCCTTCCATTTGCCTCCGGCTAGCTTATGCAACTTAGTCTTGCTCCTGGACACTCGCCTCTTATGCTTACCTGTTGCCTGGCTTAGCACTTGCTATGCTACCTATGCTCTGTGCCTCCTAGTTGCCTTCGGTAAGATAGAGTGCAGCTTGTCTCGCTCCTTGCCTCATTAGTGTACTCCTATCTGGCTGCATCTACCTAAGCACCTACTTTGCTGCCTGGATTGGTGCTACCAGTTACACAGTTGGTATCGGTGGTTTATTCACGCATTGTGCCTCCGCTGGATACGCTCCTATACTAGTCTTATCGTTCCTTCCTTTTGTGGTAGAGCCAAGTCTGGTTCTAAGACTCAGTACCATAGACCTACTGTGGTTCAGTGTCAGCTCCTGGGTAGTGTACTAGACACTGTCCTCACGTCTATCTCCTCTCTGACTGAGGAACCTAACTTTTCATCCCCACCCTGTCCTCCCTCACCTCCCATACCTCCTGGTTCCGAGCCAGGTAGAATGGAACCCATGTAATTGGGCTTTACTCGCTTCTCAAGGGAGGAGAGGGCATTTCGAAGGAGAGAGGGCCTGTGCCTTTACTGTGGAAAGGCAGGACATTTTTTGCACTCTTGTCCTACCTGTCCAGGAAACGCTTGCACCTAGGGTTGTGTAAGGGGCAAACCCTAGGTGGAGTATCACAGTCCCCAGATTCACTGCTTGGGAAACTGATTTTCGAAGTAGTAGTATCCTGCTCCATCTCTTCGATCTTGGCTCTGGCCCTGGTAGACTCAGGAGCTGCTGGCTTTTTCATGGGTGCTGACTTTGCGGCCCAGCATATAATTCCATTGTTGCCTCGCTCTTCTCCTTTGGCTATTGAAGCCATTGACGGTAGGCCGTTGCAGCTGTCACATGTTACTCGTGAGACTGTGCAGCTGTTCCTGAGGGTAGAGGCGCTCCATGTGGAGACCCTACAGTTTCAGATAATAAAGTCTCCACGCTATGCAGTTATCCTGGGGTTTCCATGGCTCCAGACTCTCAATCCCAGGATAGACTGGCAGACTTGCGATATTGTTGCTTGGTCCCCTTATTGCACTGGTACGTGTTTGCAGCAGCCTACCAGAATACTTTGTACCTCTCCTTTGTTACCTGCAGAGTACCAATTGTTCAAGGAGGTATTCAATAAGGTAGAGGCTAGTACTTTGCCAGGCCACAGACCCTACGACTGTACTATTAATTTGATTCCCTGAGCCATCCCTCCAAGGGGACATATTTATCCTCTCTCTGTGGAGGAGAACCGTGCTATGGAGGACTATATGTCTGATACCCTGGCCCAAAGGGATCATTTGCAAGTCCTCCTCACCTGCTGGCGCTGATTTCTTTTTCATCAAAAAGGGTGGGGAGTGAAGACCATGTATAGACTACAGAGGCCTAAACAAGTTCATGGTAAAAAACGTATACCCCATGCATTTGATCACAGAGATGTTTGATCAAATTAAGGGCTCGAAAGTATTCACCAAACTCGATTTAAGGGCGGACTATAATCTGGTAAGAACAAAGAGCATGAGTGGAAATCCGCCTTTAACACCTGTAACAGACATTATGAATATCTGGTAATGCCCTTTGGGCTATACAATGCTCCGGCAGTGTTTCAAGCATTTATCAATAACTTATTGAGAGATCTACTGCAGAAATGTGTATTCGTATATCTGGATGACATTTTCATCCACTCACCTACCATAGAGGCACATCGATCGGATGTGGTACAGCTCTTACAACTCCTGCGTGACAACAGGCTGTTTTGCAAGCTGGAAAAGTGAGAGTTTCACAAGTCTCAAGTCACTTTTCTGGGGTACGTGATCACTTCTGTAGGACTGGCTATGGATCCCCTTAAGTTGTCCGCTGTGCTGGAGTGGCCTTGCCCGGTGGGTCTAAAGGCCATCCAAAGGTGTCTGGGTTTCACAAATTTCTGTAGAAGGTTCATCAAGAACTTCTCGTCAGTGTCGAAGCCACTGACCGACATGACACACGGGGGCAGACACATCCTAGTGGTCCCCCGAGGCCATCCAAGCATTTGAGGATCTGAAGGTCATCTTCACTAAGTCACCCATCCTGCCTCATCTCAATCCCGCCCTGCTCTTTACTCTGGAGGTCGCTGCGTCTGAGTCAGGAGTAGGCGCCCTCCTGTCTTAGCGCTTTGCTTCGGGGGAGGTCCTACTGATATGCAACTACTTTTCTAAGAACTTGTCCAGGGCTCAGAGTGTATATGATATAGGGGATCGAGAGGTGCTGGCTATTATCCTCACACTCAAGGAGTGGCGCAACCTGTTGGAGGGGACGAGTTCTCCAATCCTAATCCTCACTGACCACAAAAACCTGACCTATCTTTCCGAGGCTAAGAGGTTGTCACCCAGGCATGCCAGATGGGCTTTATTCCGCTCCAGGTTTAATTATGTGGTATCGTACCTTCCGGGTACTAAGAATGTCAGGGCAGATGCTCTCTCGAGGCAATTTGGATCAGATCCTGAGGCTGATAGTGTTCCTGTGCCTATCATTCCAACAGGTCACATTCAGGCTGCCATTCGAACTAGTATTACCTCTCCCTTGGGGGAGGAGATCTTGGCTTTGCAAGCCACCGCTCCTACTGACAAACCTAGCGGAAGATGCTTTGTCCCTGCGCACCTGCGTACTCGTTTAATGTCTACCTATCACACTTCTAAGACCGCAGGGCATATTGGGCACAACCAACTGATTTGGTCTATATCTAGGATCTTGGTGACCGAGCCTAAGAATTAACTTCTCTGCTTTTGTAGCAGCTTGTGTCACGTGCTCGCAGCAAGACTCCCAGGCATTTTTCCCGTGGGTCTGCTTCAGCCGGTACCAAGTGGTGATCGTCGTTGGTCTCATGTATCTATTGACTTCATGGTTGAGCTGCTGGTTTCCCAGGGGCATACAGTCATTCTTATGATTGTCAACATGTTCTCTAAGATGGGTCACTTTGTGCCCCTGAAGGGTCTTCTTCATCCAAAGAGCTGGCCGAGATATTTTCCAAGGAGGTATTCAGGCTCCACGGAGTGCCCAGGGTGCTGGTCTCAGACTGGGGGACCAATTTGTGTCCCTTTTCTGGTGGGCCTTCTGAGGGCAAATGGGCATTCTGTTGTCATTTTCATCAGCTTACCACCCCCAATCTAATGGTGCTGCTGAGAGAGCCAATCAGGGCCTTGAACAGTTCTTACACTGTTCTATGTTGGATCGTCACAGTGACTGGACAAGCTTGTTACCATGGGCAGCGTTTGCCAGGAATGGTGCCATTAACTCCTCTTTGCAAAATTCCATGTTCTTGATTAATTATGGCTTCCAGCCTGCTCTGCTACCTGACTCATTTGAGGCACAAGGAATTCTGACTCTGGAAAAGCATCATAGGCAGCTCTGCTTCACTTGGGTTCAAGTTCAAAGATCCCTTCAAAGGTCCACTCAGAGCTACAAAAGACATGCAAGTCGTGGGCGCTGGCTGACTCCGGTGTTTCAAGTGGGGGTAAGGTATGGCTTTCCTCTCGTAACCTCAACTTCCAGGTGCCTTGTAAGAAGCTGGCTCCTCGGTTCGTAGACCCGTACCGGGTACTGCGTAGAATCAACCCTGTCTCTTACGCCCTGGAGCTTCCGGCTGGTATGCGTGTCCACAATGTTTTCCATATGTCCCTGCTTAAACCTTTGGTTTGCAACCATTACACCTCGGTACCTGTCCTGCCTGGGCCAGTTCAAGTCAGTGGCCAGGAGGAGTATGAGGTACAGTCAATTCTAGACTCTCGCAGAAGTAGAGGTCCCCTCCAATACATGGTACATTAGAAGGGGTATGGTACCGTGGATCGTTCCTGGGTGTCTTTTGGCAATGTGCATGCTCCTGCTTTGCTCTGCAGATTCCACGATCGTTTTCCCTTTAAGCACGGTCCTCTTCCGCTGGGAGGAGGTCATTTAAGGGGGGTACTATCACAGTCTCCCTTTGAGGCCTAGGCGATCCTGTGCTTACCTCTGTATGGCCAGCATGGCCTCCGGCCACTTCCTTATTGCTAAAGTCATGTTTCAGGCACTGGCACGGACGCCTGTTTATGGGCCTTTTCTGTTGGGCCTAATTGGGTCCCGCCTCCTGCTGCTGTTTTATAAACCTCATTGAGGCTAGGACTTGTTGCCCTTTTGTGGTGTTTCTGTGTGCATCTACTTTGTTCCTCTGACCCTTGCTTGGCTTACTTTGTCTCGGTGTTCGATCCTTGGCTTGTCTGACTACTCGCTCCGTTTGTGACCTTGGCTGTGGCTGACTTCCTGATCCGTGTATGACTCTGGCTTGTCTGACTACCCGCTCTGTGCTAACCTTTGCTGTGGCTGACTACCCGATCCAATTCCTGACCATGGCCTGTCTGACTGACGCTCTGTTTGTGCCTCGCTTCTGTCGGACTACCACCAGGCCGATCCAGGCGCGCTCCTTTACCTAATAGCTCAGCCACCAGCTGGTCGCTTTCAGGTTTGCCAACACTTGGTGCCTTCCGTTTGCCTCCGGGCAGCTAGTGCAACTTAGTCTCGCTCCTGGGCACTTGCCTCTTTCGCTTACCTGTTGCCTGGCTTAGCACTTGCGGTGCTACCTGTGTTCTGTACCTCCTAGTTGCCTTCAGTAAGATAGAGTGCAGATTGTCTTGCTCCTTGCCTCATTAGTGCGTTCCTATATGACTGCATCTATCTAAGCACCTACTCTGCTGCCTGGAGTGGTGCTACCAGTTACGCAGTTGCTATCTTTGGTCTATTCATGCTCTGTGCATCCGCTGGGTATGCTCCTGTACTAGTTTTATCGTTCCTTCCTGTTGTGGTAGAGCCAAGTCTGGTTCTAAGACTCAGTACTATAGACCTACGGTGGTTCAGTGTCAGCTCCTGGGTAGTGGACTAGACACTGTCCTCACGTCTATCTCCCCTCTGACTGAGGAAGTGTTCATTATTACTACTAGCATTGTTATTATCTATTGCTCAATAAACTGGTTTAAATTCACTTGTACTGTTTCGTGTGTTTCTTTACTGAGAGTCCGTGACACAGGGAACGGGAGTAGCGGTAGTGAGGGTCACTTAGAACAGAGATGGATATGTGAGGAGGGAGAGAGAGAGAGAGAGAGAGAGAAAGAAAGTATGTGTATTTGTATGTGTCAGTCATGTTTTGTTTTGTTTCTTTTCAGAGTGAAATTGAAGGAGGGCTAACTCCTTGCAGAGATATATATAAATAAAATCACAAAATGCAGCAGAGGCAAATGATCAATTTTTTATTGGAAAATTGGGCCAATTACCCCTTTCTGATACACTTTGTAACAGCTTTAAGCAAAGGTAGAAAACCTACAGGACTGTAGCTGAGGGTGTTGGAAATTGCAAACAAAAAGTAGTTAGAGACTGCATGTTGGACAACATTTGATAAAGGGGAACATTGCCTTGTAGTGGAGTCCTGGTGGCCTTCTCCTTTCTTTTGCGTCTAAAACAAAGTTTAATCTTCAAGAGAAAGGAGTACTCATCAAAAAAGCAACTTTTGTCTGAATTAGGGCCTTTTATTCCTCCCCATCTTAAATCCTTCCCATTTTGTCATATATTCTCAGGAGAGAACCCAGAGGTCCAAGATGTTGGAGAAGCTGCAGGAGGAATTGAGAAGGATGAGGCAGGAACATGATCAGGAGCTGGAGACCCACAGGTTGGAGCTGGAGAGGAGTCAGGAAGAGAGACAATGCAGTTACCAGGAGAAGGTGATTAGATAATTGTGAATTCATTATATGGTGGGTAGATGGGGTGCACAACTGTAAGGGGGGACCTAATCTGTCTTTATAAATTCTTTCTTCTTTCTCAAATTCATTATTTTATGCAGGAAAACAAAGTTCAGGACTTGGAGCAAAGCCAGGAGATCAGAAGAAAGCAACTTATATTGAAAACAGAGCAACTGGACAGTCAGGTGAATGAGGGAACAAAAGAAGGGGCAGAGGGAGGGAATGAATGAGAGAGAGCAAGAGGGATGGAGAAGAAAGCAAGAGGTAAGAGAGCATGTGGGATGGAGAGGAGAAAGCAAAAGTGAGAGTGTGAGTGAGGGAGCGAGAGCTTGCGGGTAAGGGCATGAGTGAGGGAGCAAAACCCAGAGTGTGAGAGTGAGGGAGCACAAGTGATGGAGCGTTTGCGAGAGTAAGCACAACTGAGAAAGAGGGAGTTTGAGTGAGAGCTTAGGGAATGCAAGTGTAAGTGAGGGACCACGACCAAGGGAACAATGAATACGAGAGAGGGAGAGCAAGAGAGGGATCAAGAGCATGTGCAAGAGAGCGAGAGCACTAGCCACAGAGCAAGAGATTAAGAGAGAGAAAGTAAGAGTGTGGCAGTGAGAGAGCGAGAGTGAGGGAGCATGAACAAGAGAGTGAGTGAAGGAGCTAAAATTTGAGAGCGAGAGTGAGTGCAAGTGATTGAGCATGAGAAAGAGAGTGAGTGCAAGTGAGAGGTAGGGAGAGCAAGTGGGAGAGACCAAGGGAACAAATGCATGGATACAAGAAAGGGAGCAAGAGAGGGACCCAAGAGCAGGAGCAATAGCCTGAGAGCAAGAACGCAAGCAAGTATGGGAGTAAGAGCAGGAGTGCGAGGGAGCGAGAGCAGAAGTGACAGAATGAGAGCGAGCGTGTGAGAGAGGGAGTGCAGTGGTCAGTCAGAGATCTGTTAGTAATGCAAACAGAGTGCCTCAATCATTTACATGTTTTACCTGGCCACTGTCATAAGAGCTTCTTGCAGATTATTATGTATGCTTTGTAAAGCTGACTTATATGGTAAGTGTGGGAAGTATGTGGTGTCAAAGTAGGTAAGAGCCCACAGTGTGACTCCCTATTCATTCACCTATTGTCACATTTCTGTTTATATGCAAAATATGTTAATTATCCACTCTAATAAATTTAAATGGGCATTGTAATATGGGATAGTGTTGTTAAGGATGGAAAGGCAGTGTCGATGAGAAAATCTGTTGCTCACTGGAGAGCCACAGCTTTTGACTTCTACAATGAATATGAATTCCTTCGGCTAAAAATGATGTAATGTAACAGAATTATATCACTTTAAACTGTCATGGAAGTAATTTCTGTACAGTACTTTGTTTTTGAAAGGTGTGGGAAGTAATATATACAGTTATAAATTCATTTATTTTAAGCGTTTGTTTAAGAGTAGCTCAGTACGTTTCATCGATTAAAAGTAGCTCCCGCTAAAGACCCTCCTGCCTTAATGCATCTACCCCCGGAGTATTCCAAGTTGCTCACCATCAAGTTAGAGAAATTGTCTCTGAGTAGAACATTATTTTAGTCAGTGGGGCCTTGGCCCTCTTCTCAGCTGCCTATGAGAATCTGTGTCTGTCCATGCAGGAGGAAATTCTGCAAAAAAGGAAAGAGGAATTGGAGCTGCAAGAGAAGGAACTGGAGAAGAAAGCAGAGGTAATATCACATACTTACCAGCTTATATTGTTATATACAGACAGCTCATCCTTTAGGAAATGAAGGCAGTACACACTAATAGCAGGCTGACAGGCATAGCATCTACTTGTCCTTCTCTGACTGTTTTGTTGAGCTTTAGTTTATCTAAAAATGGAAATTATACGTATAGCAATATGTTGCTTTTGTTTAGTATGATGACACAGATGCAGGAGTCCTTCAGCTTTGAAAATCACAACCCATCAAAACTGAAAGATAATTTGCTATTTCTAACAATATTTTTTCCATTATACGTATCTGATCATTGAATTTGGCAGAGTTCCCATACTGTCAATAAAACACGTTCTGCTATAATGAGCCCAGGCTATGACTGAAAGAGAGAGGTAGGGAGAAACTGAAAGAGAGAAAGAGAAAGGCTGACAGAGAGAGAGAGGCTGATCGAGAGAGAGACAAGCTGACATAAATACCATCACTTACACTTGTGTATAAAGAAAAAAGTGGGGCAATTTTAGGGCAGTCTAGTTGCATCATATGGGAACAAATAAAAATGCCCATTGATGTAATTTCGGCTTTAACCCCTTTAATGCTAGAGAGGCCCCTAACTAATTGGAAAGCAATATATGAAGACCTTACTAGCATTCAAGAGGTAAACACCCATTTCCGTCAATTAAAATTCTGTTTATTCCCTACGGTGCTCTTAGCATGCTCAGGACTTGAGCAAGTTTATGTTTTTATACATATATATATGTGTTTATTATTTGAGAAGCGTGATTGGTGACAACTGTACTTATCTCCTCTTGCAACCCAGGATATGAAAGCGAGCCATCTGAGCCTTAAGGCACAGGAAGACATGGTGACAGAGCAGAGGCAGCTCAAGGCATTAGCAAAGAGGTCACAGCAGGAGTATGAGGAATTACAAAGCAGGAAAGTAGAGCTAGAGGCCCAGGTGGAACTTCTGGAGAGTCGCTGTGCCCGGCTGCAGAGTGTGGCCAGGTAAACGTCCTGCAGGAGTGCCATCTTCCCCTCAGACCAACATTATCAATCTTCATAATTTCCCAGAGATGCAAAAGACTAAATCCTGGGTTAGCCATTGTTTTTTTCACCTAATATTAACCCTTTAAGAACAGGCTTCACATTCCTTCCACGCCCTCTGGTCCTTAAAGGGTTAACCGATTGGGCACCAGAGAGGCCTACAATACACTGTGAAACATTCACAGGCTTAAGAAAAAGCAATGGGCTACAAGTATAATGGCAAAAGTAGAGTAATTCTGAGGTAAAAGCAACGGCACCATATGTAGCAAATACTAATTCTAATTGATTTAAATGGAACTTAAACCCAATGCATTGGGCACATCTGATCCTCAAGGGTTTATATAACCCTAAGATACCAGAGGGCTCTACACTGAATTGCTTCCCAATGCTCTGGAGATTTTATTATCATCTTTATATTTTATAAATACTGTGCATTTAAACTAGACTCCAAATTACTGCACTTCTGCCTTCATACATCTGAGCCAATGAGTGTGAGGAAGGCGGCTCACTTAGAGGTTGAAGAAATCTCCTTAATGGGCAAACTAACACAAACTCTGTTTGCCTACAGCGACTTGGAAGAGGAGATAAGCAGAAAACGGAAGGATCTGAAGGAAATTGGCAATGATAGGGTGAAGCCCAATATGGATCCCGAACTCAGACTGGAAGACCTTACAAAGTCGAACATCCCTGTGCGTGCATCCCCATTTTATTAAGTCTGGGTTCAGTTACTTTTATATTCTTCACTGTGCATATCCGTGCTGCTTGTACTGTTTTTCCTTTTTGTTAAAGGGGAACTATGATTTAGGAATAAATGGCACTTGATTTGTTTAACAGATTAATTTACGCACGCAGGTGTCCTTTATACAGCAATGAAGTAGATCTATCCTTATATTTTTTATCATGCCATTATATCATCCGTTTCCTGTATATAGTAATCTCTGTTGATGGCTGCCTCTAGATCACACCTTGTCACAACAAGCTACAGAAATCAATAGATCTTATGACTTATAAAGGACACAAGTCTTTATTAGACTGTATACTGAAATAGCAGCAGACACAACTGAGATTAAATGCACACAAATAAACTTTATGCATGTGCCTGACTGCTGTGTGAAGGCAAACCATTCTGTTAAATAAAACGAGCCATTGGCTAATATTTATAAAATCAAACTGCAGTTATTCCGGAATAAACCAACTGCACCGTAGGGGACAAATAAAAAATCCTGTTTAATTAAATTGGACTTTTAACACCTTGAATGCTAAAGAGGTCATTCAGAAACCCTTCTAGCATTTAAGGAGTTAAACTCTATTTGGGAATTTAGGAATTTTTATCTGTCCCCTATTGTGTAGTTGGTTTACTCCCTTTAAAACTAATTCTCAACTGTGGAGATTTATAAAAGGGGAGCTAAGTGAATTCCAGCGTACAAATGGTGTTACAAATATATTTGGTATTTATAAAAAAATCGATGACACTTTAAGAGAGTGTAATGCCACATAGTTGATTTTTTTTTTTGTGAGAGGAGGCATTCATAATCGTTAAATTGTTGCATCGAATTTAAAAAATAATTTTGCTATTTGTGACAGTTTAGCGGCAACATTTTCGCCCTGTCTGACCTGCTATTATTTCTGGTATAGTTCACAGCATTTATAGATGTACCTGTTTTGCATTTTAAATATCAACTATCATAATAAAGAATAGGGTCAGTTTAACCCTTTGAGTGCTGAAGGGCTACGCATTGCAAAGCAATGCGTTGCGTACCCTTCTGGCACTCAAAGGTTTAACCTCTTAAGGACCAGCGGTCCTAGGGTGTGTGGTCCTTTAAGGAACAGATAGGAAAGTTTGACATGCCATCCCACGTGACTGATCACGTGTGCCGGCATGCTGAATGGGGGACTGAAAGAGATCTCTCCGGTCTTGGAGCGATCAGCTTCAGTCCCTGGTGAGTAAAAGTATGTGACGTACCAGGACCGTCACTGGTCCTTAAGTGCCGGACCAGCGTGACGGTCCGAGTACGTCAATGGTCCTTAAGGGGTTAAGAATAGTTTATGAACAACGAACAAGAACACTTTTTATAAATCTCCCCCAATCACTCTTGTATAAGGACACCATTTAGAGACCCAAGTGTAGAATTTATTCAATAAGCTAAATTGGAGCAAAGCAACTGCATCATAGGGGAGAAATGAACATTCCCAATGATTTACATGCAACTTTTAACCCTTGGACCTCTTTTCTTCAAGAGATTTAAAGTCCCATTTAGAACCATGGGAATTTCTGAAATGTTTTTGTGTCCCCTGTGATGATTTAGGTTTGTTCCTGATTTGCACCTCATCAGCTTATTTAATACGGTCGATAGCATCTTATGCAGAATGCAAAAGAGGAGCAGTTGTGGAGCAAACCAACTTCATCGTAGGGTGGAAATTAAAAGTTCTTTTAATTTTAAAAGATGTTTTAACCCCCTGAATGTTAGAGAGGTCTCCAGAATATTGCTTCACAATGCATTCAAAGTTATCACACTTGTTTAAATCAATTGAAATGCGTTGTGTACCCCTCTGGCACTCAAAGTGTTAAACACCCCTATTCAAATCATTTAAAAGTTGGGGATTTTTTTTTTTCCATTTGGGGCATCTTTTGCTTTCTGCAAGGCCCTGTGTTTCCTTTTGTCTATATTAAAGTTGACTAAAGCAATGTTCACTTCCAAAGAATGTTTTGTACTGAGTAGTAATGATAACCTCTTAAGGCCAATTGGGGTGAACAATGCTTCATTTTTTCACAGTGTTATTATATATGCCCAATACAGGGCACACTAATCACGACTATACTGGAGGAGCGCAGGTTTATGGTCTGTTTCACGTTTGCACTTGTTTGGGGGATTGGAGAACCCTGTTATTACATGCTGCACACTTCGTTATCTTTAAATATTCATTAATGGACATTTCAATATAAATAATAAAATTATAAAGTATTATACACCTATATATACACATATTTCCATACACTTGGGTGAATTAGCGCTGAAAGCTGTCCTCTTTGTTGGCATTACTTAGCATTGCCTGTTCACCGCACTGGTCCTTAACCCTTGGACTTAACCATTAACCCTTGATCTGCACAGGACACTGAGGCGGACTTCCTGTCAAAAACAAGAATAATCCTGGGGCAAAGTGAATAAGAACTCCCACTGATTTAAGTTGATAGTAATGTTTCACGAAAACTGCAGCTCCAATTAATCTTCATAGTATTTGAGCCATAGAGAGTGTTATTTCAATACTGTCAGAGTTGTATTTCGAGACTAATTGAATAATAAAGTTTCCCCCTCCTGCCCCTTTTACCTAGTTTAACACTGCTCACCTCAGATGTGGAATCTGGTTGCTTGACCAGACAGATAACAGCAAGGGACAATCTTCTTACTGTGAGAACAATGAAAACCCTGCCACCCTTGACAGGTTTTTCAGCTTTTTCCCTTATCTTGATTGAAGATTGTCCCTCTCTGCAGTCTACCTGGGCACCTCCCTGCTGCTCTGAGCTGAGCAGCGTTACATCAGTAAAAAGGGTGGGAGAGGTATACTTTATCATTCAATTACTCTTGAACTACAAAGTCTGACAGAATTGAATTAACACTCTCCAAGGCCCAAATACTGTGAAGATTAATTAGAGCTGCTTTTATTGTGAAACATTACTAAGTTGAGCCTTTAACAACATGATTGCTTGAGACATCTCCAACACATTGTATAACAATGCATTGGAGAGTTCACCATCATTTAAGGGGTGAATTTGGGGTGCTGTTGTGTTCCCTCTCTAATGCATTTGATTTGCTCCAGCTCTAACAGTGCACCAATGTCACTGCATAACCTCTATAAATATTTGCTTTTTCTGCACTAACCCAACAGCAGCATGAAGAGGTCCCCAGGTTATCATTGTCTTCCATACAGCACCAGGTGGATGAGCCCAGGATTGACGAGTAAGTTGGATCATTCATCCATTTCTTCTCCTCAAACACTTTCTCTTACTGTGTTTCATCCACTGCCCCCTTTATTCCATAGGTTGGTATGTAATCTAAGGCAGAATAATGATCAGGGAGTCAATAATAGTTTGGATAAACAACAAGCGTTGATAATATCGTAGATATTTATGTAAAATGTTTCAATGATAGTTTATAATTTAAAGGGATAGTAATACTTAAAATGTAAAAAAAATAATATATATATAATTTATATATATTTATATTGTTGGGTTTATCCCACAGAGTAAAACAAGAGAACTCCTGCTGCTGAAAAATGTTTTATTCAAAAGTTATTACAGCTCAAACCAAGCACACGTAAAAAACCTTTTTGGTAAAGGATTTTTTTTTATTTTTTTTTTTTTAATTAACGTGATCTTGGCTCTGCTGCAGAGCCGCCAGCTGATCTCAGGAGAGGATTCCTCTGCTCTCAGCTAGACCGCTGACTTCAGGGGAAAAGCCAAAAAGAGGGAACTTTGAAAGTGGATATCTCTCAAACCATAAAGGTTTGAGAGATGCCGCTGGTCTCATTTAACTCCATTTTTTAGTGGCTACAACATGGGGGATAGTAATTTTTAAGTATTAATATCCCTTTAATGTACTTTTATTATTTAACTACCTTCTAGTCATCAAGGAAGTTGCAGCAGTGTGCCATCTGCCTTTGCAGATTAGGTGTGCCAAGCGGTTCATATCTGCATTGTCATTTATTTGTATTGGGCCTTTTTCAGCCTCTTCTCTCTTTCTTGCCCTTTCACTGACCGTAAGCTCTAAATGACCCACCTCCGTGTCTTTCTCCGTCTATACGTCTCTTTCTTTATCTCTCTCCCTTCCTCAATAACTTGTGTTTGATACATTGTTTGATATATTGTTTTCACTTTACTCTCTGCAGTGTGCGTCATTACATCTCCTCCCAGGGAGCTTCTATACAAAGAGCCAGAGATTTCCTGCGACGCCAGACCCGCTCTATTTGTCACCGTCAGACTTTACTTAGGGCAACCAAGCAGCACTGGCACCACAGCAGGCATGAGAAGCAGGACCGAGAGCGATCACAAATTCTGGAGGATGTGAGGAAAAAAATGGAGGAGGTAACACAGAGATGCATAGAACTGCTATATATTACTCATATCTTTATGATACAGCATATACAGAGATACTTAACCCTTTAAGCATCAGTGGGGTGTTCAACACATTGCTTTTCAAAGCATTTCACACCCATCTGATCCTTACAGGGTTAAAGGAAAGCTCAAATCTAAGAATGAAAGTGTGTTTATAAATATATATATATAATAACAATAAATACCAAAGGCAATCGTGCAATTCTGGAGCATGTCAACTGCACCACTGGGAACAAATATAAATTCCCCAAATTCCTATTTACTTTAATGGGACTTTTAACCCTTTGAATGACAGAGGTCTCTAGTGAGATGATGCAAAATATATTGGAGACCTCTGTAGCATTCAGATGCTTAAAAGACCCATATTAAACAATGGAGATTGCTATTTGCTCCCTATATTGAAAGAGAGTGTAAGTTAATTGTCATTAGAACCCACTGATCTTGCATTGTTAAGTTATCTCAGCCCATTTGTGCATGTGGGAGCCCTGGAAAAAGACAGGAATGTCTGCTCTCTCAGAGCATATGTAAGACAAGATTTTAGGCCTCAGAAAACAAATAGAGAAGTTTTACAGGTTCTAGAATGAAGTGCTATTTAAAGAGATAGTAATGGCATGATGTCGTTATTTCCAATTATTCATTATACTTTTTCATTATGCACTGTACTGTTGTAAATGTCCATCTTGTCATAGTCTTTTTGTAATTTTATTTTAAAGTTTCTTCCTCCAGCCCCTTTTCCCTACGTCACTCAGTCTTCTCAGATCTGAAAGGCGGATCCGGAGGGATCTCTATGAGGGTCAATATTGTGTGTGTCCATATAAGGAAAATTCTGCCTGCCTTGAAGAAGATGTGCAGAATTTTCCTTATGTTGACACAATATTGTCCCTCTTTGACATCCGTCTGGACCAGCTTTCGGATACGAGAAGACTGTAAGTGACGCAGTGAGGAGGAACTTTAAAATAAAACTACAAGAAGACTACAACAATATGGACATTTACAATGGTACAGTGTATTATGAAAAAGTATAATGAATAATCAGAAATAACTTTATATTGTACCATTACTATCTCTTTAGAGGGATGGTATTACTTCAAAATTACTATCTCTCATATTGTAACCCTTAATAAACTGAGTTAAATGACACCAGCGGCATCTCTCTAACCTTTATGGTTTAAGAGATAGTCGCTTTCAAAGTTTCCTCTCCCCTGCTGTCAGCGTTCATCTATGTTGGTGTACTTTTAAAATTTTTGACTTATTTCAATTGATAGATGGTAATTTCACTCTTGATGACCAGAGGGGTTCCCAGTGCATTGAGAAGCAATGTGCTGATTGCCCCAGTGATCTCAAGAGGTTAACATCATTATAAAGTAACAATGTGTAAGTGGAATATTTCCCAGTACAGTTAAAGATGGGAGTGGAATATCTCAGCGTTCAATACCTGGTCCACTGCTTTTCATCATGATTGTAAATTACCTGAAAATATGCACACAAATGAAAAATATCACTATTAGTAGATAACACTAATTTATACAAGGTAATAAATTCAGATCAGTATGCTTGTTCTCTAAAGAAGGATTTATATAAATGGAAGATTGAGCAAACACATGAAATATGAGATTTAACACTTTGAGTGCCACAGGGGTATCCAAACGCCTTGCTTCGCAATGCTTTGGATACCCCTGGCACTTACAGGGTTAATGCAGAAAAATGTTATCTTTTATATTTGGGGAAAAATAAACATGCTACTTATGACATTAAAGGGAACATTCTAGGGGCTTATTGTTAGAGAACGATCTTGTTGCACTTATAAACTGCAAACTTGGCAATAGTGATCAGTGTCAAACAGCACTAGCAAATGCAAGCAAAGTCCTATCCTGCATAAAAACTGATATTGATACAAGAGTGGATAGCATGATTTTGTCACTGTACAAGTCATTGATAAGGCTTCTACCTGGGATATGCTGTACAGTTTTGTGATAATCTGGAATTGGAGACAGTGTAGGGAAGAGCAACGAAATTAAAAGAAATGAGAAATTTGAAGTATGAAGAACATATCGCCAAGTTGTAGAATTTACACTAGAGAAAAGACTCCAAAGAGGGGCTCTTGTTTCAGTGGAAGAGGGAATCTTGTTACAGTGTACAAGAATGAGCGATGTCAATACAATGGTCTCTGTAGTAATGTTTCACAATAAAAGCAGGTCCAATTTATCTCCATAGCATTTAGGCCATGGAGAGTGTTATTTCAATACTACTACTACTGTTTAGTTCAAGAGTAATTGAATGATAAAATACCCCCCACCCTTCCCTTTTATTAATATAACACTGCTCACCACAGAACAGAAAGGTGGTGTCCAGATGGCTTGCAGAGAGGGACAATCTTCAATTAGCATAATGTAAAAACCTGTCAAGGGAGGCAGGGTTGTCATTGTTCTCACAGTAAGAAGATTGTCCCTTGCTGTGGTCTGTGGTCTATATTCCACATCTGAGGAGAGGTGACTTACACTAGGTAAAAGGGCAAGGAGGGAAAAACTTTATCATCCAATTACTCTTGAACTGACAGTATTGAAATAACACTCTCTATAGCTGAGATACTATGAAGATTAATTGGAGCTGCTGGATTCATCTTCATCAGAGGAAGAGGTTATTTACAATAAGGTCAGTTAAACAGTGAACATCTTTCCCTAGGGATGTGATAATGAGAGATACAATTGATACATTTAAGAGATTATATAATTTTCTAGTAGATGGGGACATACATGTTTACAATATGTGTTATTTGAGTGAACATGAAAATCTTGAATGGACTCTGATGGACTTTTTTTTCAACCTAATTTACTATTTAATTATTTAATGGGGCAAAAATCAAAATAAGGACACTGCATCGTTTTACACCACAGTAAGGTAATGATTAATATGTGAATAATTTAAAGAATACTGTGTTTTCTGCAGTGTAAGGCAATACATGCTTCAGTTTGGGGGGAGGGGGCTGCAGAAGTTACAGTGGATGGAGTTTAGCTTCTATACAGAATGCCTGCCTCTTTGAACATGGCATTTTGGACTGAATGAAGGTATTGTCATTGCATCTTGGTTCAAATAATATGATCTATAGCTTTAGGATCTTCTAGGTTTAGTAAATTAACCCTTTAAGGACCAGAGGGGTGTGCAACATGTTGAGAAACAATGCATTGCATATCCATCTGGGCCTTAAAGGGTTAAGTATCGGTTATTAGGTGGTTTTCCTTTTCTCCTGCAGGAGGAACAGAGTCTGTATAAGATCTGCAGCACCATGGAGAAGGGGCAAGTCCTTCTGCAAGAAAAGGAGCAGAGACTACAGGAGCTGGAGAGCTCCCTTCTGGAGGAGGTACAAGAGTGAGAGGTCACCTATAACTTTGTGAAATGCCCTAAAACTAGCTGGGTGAATAGCTGAATAAAGAAAGGAGATACGAACAGGACTTGGTGGCGTCCTGTTAGTCACCTTCACTACATCATTCCCTTGCAGGTTTATGCATGCTTTACACAACCATTTTCCAAAGGTGCTTAACACCATGGCCAAAGTGACCTTCCTTAGTAGGGTACAGTGATGTAATGGAGTATGAAATCTGCACACCTATGGCTATATGCACTATGAAATAGATTCTAGAGCAAGCCGACTGCACTATACAATGGATTTAAATGGAGATTTTAACCTTTTGGAACTGTAAATGTTTCAATTACATTGGTGCAGAAGCATTCAAGGAGTTAAAAGTCCCCGTTTACATCGGTAAGAATGTTGGTAATTATTTGTCCCCAGTGGTGCAATTGGTTAATTGGTTTGCCAACAACATTGTTCATCCTTTTTCTGGGTATAGTCCCTAATTTTAAACTCCTATGAGGTCGGCACTTAAGTACCATGGAGCGCATATATATAATAGACCATCACTGGTCCTTTAGGGAAGTTTTCCCATGATGGTCCTGGCCTGGGTCCTTATGGGGTTAAACTACTGGAATAACATGTTTACTGCTGAAATTATTGTATTTTGCATTATTTTCTCTGGGCCTCAGGTCTGACTGTACATAAAACAGATACAATGTATTACACTTTCCAGAGTAGAGAGACAGAACTGTTTCATTCTCTGTGGGAACAGCTGTTTATGTACTGCATGATCACACAGCCAGACATAACAATGTTATTTGCAGTCACAACACATCTCTCATATGGAAGGATGTTTGCTAGTGGGGCAAGAGTATTAGGCAGTAGTTGCATGTGTATATATGTATGAACATATAATATGTTTATAGATAGTGTGTGTGCGCGTTTGTATTTTTAAAAGAAAAATCATATGCTGTGAGTCTGCATCCCTGCTGGTTACACCCAGGGCAGTAGAGCCGAGTTGGAGATAATGCATTCTTAGATTTGTAGAGTTCCTAGGATCCGTTCCATTTCCTTAGGTAAAAAAATTTCATTATGAAAATGTTGAGACTTGGCTCTATCGTTTAAATGTCTCAAATATCCCATACTGTTAGTTTAACACCTGCAGTTCTAATTACACAGACTCAAACAGGAGTGGGCAACATGTGACGGCTTTTGCATTTGAATTCCCACCATTTTTAGAATGACATGGAGACAGATACTGGAGAATACAGGCAGACAGAGACAGGCACATTGAAACAGACAATGAAAGAGGGCACAAATAGAAAAGAGGGGGTACATGCAAGAGAGAGCCCATGATAGTGTGTGCATTCAAAAGCACTACAGTGCACATGCTAGATAAAGGACACAATAGGGCATAGGAGAATGAGTGGATGCATGAGATTGAATGCTACATAGAGGGCACTCTAGAGAGTGCATTCACAGAGAAACTAACATTGCAACTGCAAGACAACAATAGCAAGAGAGTGGCTTATTCAGAGATATTTACAGCTAGAGATAGACCACAAGAGAGACAGCCAGGAAGACTGAACTTGTGAATGAAAGAACAAGCTAACATTTCTGATGTTGGTATAAAATACTGTGTACGTTACACACTCCAGACAACACCTGAACAGAGATGGAGTCTTTGGTCCAAAATAATTACTCACCACTAATGTAGGTCAACACTTCTTTGCTTTTGGGCCCGTGCTCCTGATATGAGTCATGTCAACGTGGTCTTCACATCCCACAGAACACAGCGGGGTCACTGAAGGATAGATCCAGTGTAGTCAGGATGGAACCAGATGCCTTCTGTATAGAAACTTTTATGAAACTTCTAAAAGATGAACATGGATTAAACTTTTAGCAGTGATTAACTATATTATGTTCCAATCTGTCCCTTATGAAGGATGACAGGTGTATTCCTGTTTATTTACTGTACATGACATTGTGATCAAAACATATAGATTCCCTGGCAAGGTGTGTTTAAAGGGATAGTAATGTTTCATAATAAAAACAGCTCTAATTAATCATCATAGTATTTGGACTTTGGAGAGTGTTATTTCAGTTCTGTCAGAGTTGTAGTTCAAGAGTAATTCAATGACAGAGTGTCCCCCTCCCGCCCCTTTTACTGATGTAACACTGCTCAGCCAAAGCAGAAGGGAGGTGCCCAGGTAGATTGCACAGAGGGACAATCTTAATTTAAGATGAGGGAAAAACCTGAAAAGCTTGTCAAGGGGGGGCAGGGCTTTCATTGTTTTCATATAAAGAAGATTGTCCCCTGCTGTTATCTGTCTGGTCTTACAACCAGATTCACATCTGAGAAGAGATGGCTTACACTAGGTAAAAGGGGCGGGGAGGGGAAACTTTGCTTGTGAATATCTCTTAAACCATAAAGGTTTGAGAGATGAGACTTATATCATTCTTCATGTTTTTTTAATGCCTACAAAATAAAATAAAGTTAAAATGAAGTATTACTATCCCTTTAAAGACATATTAACCTTTCCTGATAATAACTCTGTGCTTTCCTTACCATGGCCAGAAAATCCTAATGCCCACTATACATTTCATTGGTTCGGGAGAGCTGGGGGTATTCTGGGGTAAACCAGGTGCAGCATTGTGGACATATAAGAATTCCCAAACTTTCCGTTTATTTTAATTGGGTTTTCTAACCCCTAGAATGCTAGACATGTCTCTGGTGTATAGCAATGCAGGGCTTAACGGGATAGTAATACTTAAAATTTAAAAAATATATTTTATAGGGTTTATCCCCTGAGTAGAACAAGGGTGCTCCCACTGCTGAAAGGTGTTTTCTTCAATAGTACTTACAGGTGAAACTTGAATTTTTTTATGTGTAGTATCACCATGGACTGAAATTGTGCAGTGGCGCTATTGCTAGACCATCCTATGGAAAGCTCTGGTCAGTTGACCATAAATCTCCATAGGATGGTGTAGCAACAGCACCACTGTACAATTTCAGGTCACTGTGATACTGCACCTAAAATTAATGTTTTAGCTGTAATAACTATTGATTAAAACACAATTCAACAGTGGGAGTACCTCTGATTTACTTAGGAGTATAAACCCTACAACATTTTTAAACTTTTTAAGTATTACTATCCCTTTAAAAGCACCATTTAAAACAATGGGAATTTGATGTCCCTCCTATGGTGCAGCTGGCGTTCCCTATAATTTCTCCAGTTCTTTTTAGTACCACAATCTCAATAGTTTCTCTCAGACCTGGATAATGTTTCCACTGGGTAGATACATCTCTTTCTGACAGCTCTCCTGGACCCCAAGCGCGCCCATTGCAGTTTTAACATATTCTGTGAACTTGGTAAATCTGGAGCAAGACCAACACCATTTTACCACATGTAGTAAATATAATTCCCCCGTGATTCCAATAAGACCTATTCTGTGACACAATTGGTGCAATTGCTTTGATGAAAATTTACCAAACTTTTGGTGTGATACATAGTCTCCACAGATCCATTGGTGTTTTATCTTATCTCTCTTTGTCTCAGCAGACATCTGAGGATGATACTATGAAAGGAACCAAAAGTAAAAAGGTGACCTTTGACCTAAGTGATTCAGAGGACTCCATCAGTGTGGCAAGCAATGATCCTCACAGAAGTAAGTATTGTGGACCTTCCCTCTGAACCTCATTTTGTTTGCAGTGATGAGCCTCTGTTATGTTAGCACCCTACATACAGACGTGTGTTTCAAGTCCTCATCAGTACCTACCAAGAGATAAGGTTGCATCTTACTTACCCCCTTGTTATTTTAATCCTTTGAATGCCAGAGAGGTGTCCAACATATCCATTGCAATGCACTGGATACCTTTCTGGCATTCAAAGGGTTAAACCCTCTGAAACCTCCAATGTAGACCCTCTCTGTTGCAGTGTCACAACACAGTCTTTCTCCATTGGGGTGCTGTAGGGTTCCCAGAAGAGAAGTAAAAGGGGTTGCACAGAGAAAATGTAGGTAATGATGGGAATCAAGGCTGGGGTGGCAGAATGGGGGGCATATTCATCAAGGTAAAATGGCACAATTCTGGAGCAAACCAGCTGCACCAAAGAGAACAAATAAAAATGTCCATTGACCTAAACTGGCCTTTTAACTCTTTCAATACTAGTGACGGCTCCAGCACATTGTGAGACAATGCATTGGAGACCTGACTAACACTCACACATCTAAAACCCCTATTTAAATCAGTGGAAATTTGGGCGATGGTGGGGGTGTTTTTTTATCTATGGTGTAGTTGCATAGCTCCAGAATTGCACCTTTTAAGCTTGATGAACATGGCCCAGTATATGTACAGTTCTGTCACTACTAGTGTTGCTCTATCAATCTACGGTTAACGGCCTGTTTTAAATAAATATGAGTTTGGGAGTGTTTTTTTTATTCCTCACCCTTTGAATTGCCCCAGTATTGCATCTCTTTAGCTTAATTAATACAGCCCTGTGGTTTTTTCACCCAAGCTGCACTATAAGGGATTATTAAAAAATAATCCCCTCATGTCCATTGATTTAAAGGGATAGTAATACTTTAGTTAAAGTTGAGGTCCGAGTCTTCTTTATATTTATATACATAGCGCTATATTTCAACACTTGCAGTTTTGTAGTTCAAGCGCAATTCGATCATAAAAGGATCCCTTCCCACCCCTTTCCACTGGGTCACTCTGCCTTAGTCTGGTCTGGATGGACCGCGGCGAGGGACAATCTTCAGTAAGCAAAAGTCAAATCCTGCCTTCCTTCGTCATGGGGGGGGCAGGGTTTTCCTTATACTGACTGAGTGATGTTTGTCCCTCGCTGCATCTGTCCAGTCCCACGACCTGATTCCAGGTCCAGTGGGAGCCGGCCAAAAGGAGAGGTAGGGGGATCCTTTCAGATTGAATTGCGCTTGAACTATGAAACTGTAATTGTTGAAATATAGCACTATGTATTAGAAAAAAATATAAAGAAGACTCTGACCTCAACTTTAATTCAAGTATTACTATCCCTTTAAATGGAAATATTATGGTAACCTCTTGGATGCTGGGTAGGACCCCAGTGCATTGGGAAGCTTTGCACTGGAGACCTCTTTAGCATGCAAGGGGTTAAAGGAGAGTTTGCTTGATAGAGTTCCAATAAAACTAATAACACAAGAGACTCTTATTAAGCAATTCCTTTGAGCCTTATTTTCCACTTTTCATAGAGGACCCCTGTTACAAGAACACACCCTATTGTAGGAACCCACGACTGCTTATTTCTAAAATATATTTTGTCTCAACAGGTGAAGACTGGGTGTCACCTCCCATCCTTCCTCTCAAGGCGCAGCACCTAACAGACTCTCTGCGTCGCATTACTGCTGAACTCAATGGTGTTCTATCTTCTCTGGGGTCCCTCACCTCTGATCCTCAATCTTCATTCCCTTTATATACCTCAGTCCCTACAATGACCGGCATCCCTCTCTCCACTTATACCTCTATAACTAGACACAGTGCCCCTCAACCCTCACAGTGGGCCCGGAGCAACAGTTTCCATTCAAGTTTACCTTTTGCCTCCTCTGCTCAGTCTATGGATCCCTCCTTGGTGGAGAAATGGCACAAGTATTTCCCAGGTCAGCTGGAGACTACAACATTCCTTTCCTTTTCTTCAAACCTCAGTAGATGATCTTGTCTTTCTCCTATGTCATTTTGGAGGACACATGGACAATGGGGTAACACTCCTTCTACTTGGAGGCAGGGCACTTCACATAAAAATGTATTCTGTTTCCCCATCTGTTCCTTTACCCCCAACAACACTTCCTACACTTCAGTGTTTAAATGCCCTTCTTCATTACCTAGGAATTGTTTTTAATGGTTTTTGTCCACTGACTCATTTACAGGCAATTCTCCCTTCTCCTCCCATAAGCTTAGTACTGCATGGTCCCTGGGTCACCCCCAGTCTGATGTAAGAGAAAATAGGAATTTTATGCTTACTAATTAATCCTTTTCTCTCTAGTCCATTGTGGAACACTGTTTCCCACTTGGATATGATCCTTGCGGTTTGTAAGACTCTTTGCCCTTCTTTTCCTTTGTCCCCACTGGGTGTTTATTTTTCTTTCTGTTAGCTTTGTTGTATGTAAGCTGAAGTTGATGCGCAGCCCAGGGAGAAGAGAGAGCATGAATGTGTGAAGTGCCTTGCCTTCTAGTATCAGGATCTTTACCATTTGATCCTTGTGCCCCCCCCCCTCCCAATGCACTACAGCAGTGTTTCTCAACATTAGTCCTCGGGGCACACCAACAGGTCAGCATTTCAAAATATCCCTGCTTAATTGCAGGTGAGTGATCAGTGGCTCTATTATATTGATAAGTTGCCTGTGCTTAATTAGGCATATCCTGAAAACCTTATCTGGTGTATCCCAAGTACTGGAGCTGAAAATCACTGAACTAGCAAGAAAAGGATTTATCAGTAAGTATAAAAATTTAGTTTCTGGCCTGTGAACCCTTTATCTGACAACAGGAAAGAGGTTAAACATGTCACTGCCTGTGGTTTTCTTTCCTGTGATCTGAGGTGTATGTATTAATAAGAAATTTATCAATACAGGAGCAAACTTAACCTCATAGGGGACAAAACACGTTCCCATTGGTTTAAATTGGGCTTTTAACATTTTGAATGCTAAGGAGTTCACAAACACATTGCTGTGCAATTAATTGAAGACCCTTCTAGCATTCAAAGTTGAAATTTGGGGAATTCTATTTGTCCCCTATGGTGCAGTTGGTTTGTTCCAGATTTCCTCGGTTCCTTCTTAATACATTTGCCTCCTTGACCCTATTGGCTTCCCAACCTGACATCCCATTTTTGCATCCAATACTCCCCATGGAAAGAATCCTATTACAGAAGTTACAGGGATAGTAATGTCTATATTAAACATTATCTCCAAATCTTTTATAAGGTTTTTATAACATATATCACTATGTTTAATTACTTAAGTTTGTAGGTCATAAGATATTAAAGCTGAAAGGATCCCCATCCCACCTCTTCTGGCCACCTCCCCTTAGATTTGCAGTCTGGTCGTGAGACCGGATGGATGCAGCGAGGGACAATCTTCAGTCAGTGAGTATAAGGAAAACCCTTCTTCCCTTGATGAATCAGGGCATTATTTTCCTTTTGCTTACTGAAGATTGGCCTTTGCCGCCCTCCATCCGGACCAAGCAGAGAGGCAGTGTGATGCAGCCAGAAGGGGCGGGAGCGGGGATCCTTTCAGCTTTAATATCTTATGAAATACAAACATGTAAGTAATTAAACATAGAGATAAATCTTTTAAAAACCTTATAGAAGACTCAGAGAGGAAGTTTAATATAGACATTACTATCCCTTGATAGTTACATAGTCAATTAGGTTGAAAACTACACAAGTCCGTCAAGTTCAACCTTTGCAACAGTATATCCTGGAAAGTAAGAATGACCACATCCCTAGGCTGGTAATATGTGGCTTCTTCCAGGAATGTGACACTTTTCTTCATGTCTTTGACACTAGCTGTATTATTTTCATGGGTATCTATCAATCTTGTTTTTCAGGAGGAATTCCATCTCTCAGCAACCACACAGCATCTGAGAATAAATTAGGATACATTCCTGCTGGGTGAGTGAAGTCTTGAGGTCGCACCAAATCCAGATTACAAATTCTTTTACCCCTTGAGGGCCAGAGTGGTGTACAACGTATTTCTTTGTAATGTGTTACACACTTCTCTGGACCTCAAGGGCTTAAAGGGATAGTAATGTTTCATAATAAAAGCAGCTCTAATTAATCATCATAGTATTTGGACTTTGGAGAGTGTTATTTCAATTCCGTCAGAGTTGTAGTTCCAGAGTAATTCAATGACACAGTATCCCCCTCCCACCCCTTTTACTGATGTAACACTCCTCAGCCAAAGCAGAAGGGAGGTGCCCAGGTAAACTGCAGAGAGGGACAGTCTTCAATTAAGATAAGGGAAAAACCTGAAAAGCTTGTCAAGGGGGGCAGGGATTTCATTGTTTTCATAGGAATAAGAGTGTCCCCTTCTGTTATCTGTCTGGTCTATGGACTGCATTCCACATCTGAGAAGAGATGGCTTACACTAGGTAAAATGGGCAGGAGGGGAACTTTGCTTGTGAATATCTCATGAACCATAAAGGTTTGAGAGATAAGACTTATATCATTCTTCATGTTTTTTTAATGCCTACAAAATAACATAAAGTTAAAACGAAGTATTACTATCCCTTTAAAGAGATAGTAATACTTTGGTTTAACAATTTCTAATATTGTAGAAATTAACAATAGCGGTAGAATAAACTACCTCCCTTCTCTCAAAACATTATAGTTTGCGAGTTCGTAGCATTTAAAGTTCCCCTTCCCTCCCCTTTCTCATAGTCAGAGCTCTAGCTGGCAGGGACAGATCCTGGTTCCGGGACAGGCGGAGGTTCTTCAGCAGAGCTAGCGCAACTTAAAATGAAATAATTCATTGGAACAGTCTACAAAGTGTGCCTGGTTTGCAAGTAAGTAGCGCTAGCTCTGCTCTGCTGAAGAGCCTCCGCAGGTCCCGGGACCAGGCTCTGCCTCTGTCAGCTATAGCCCTGACGTATGACAAAGGGGAGGGAGGGGGTAACATACAAATGCTACGAAAACGCAAACTATAACGTTTTGAGAGATGGGAGGTTGTTTATTCTACTTCTATTATTAATCTCTACAATATTAGAAATTTCTAAACCAAAGTATTACTATCCCTTTAAATAAAATTGAGTATACATTTTTTTATTACTATTCAGCTATAACTCCCTCAATATGAAAAAGCATTGCAAAGTGTTTGTGGGGGTTACACATTGTCTTAACAGGTTTGTAATGTCTTTTAAACGAAATATTGTAGCTATTAAAAAAATAACTAAATGATCCCAATCCCATCTCGCAAACCTTTGTGGTTTGAGAGAGAGGAAGTTTTAAAGTTCCCCCTTCCCTACCCTTGCCCTGATATCAGCTGTAAGCTGACAGCAGGAGGTCCTGGTCCGGAGACCAGCAGGAGGCTCTTCAGCAGAGCCCGAGATACTGCAATCTAAAAATAAATACTTCATTGGAACAGTCTACAAAGTGTGCTTGCAAACCAGGCACATTTTGTAGACCGTTCCAATGAAGTATTTCTTTTTAGATTTCAGTATTTGTTCTCTGATGAAGAGTCACCTTGAGTCGACTGACGCACATCTCCTGCTGTCAGCTTTACAGCTGACATCAGTGACAGGGGAACATTAAAACTTTCTGTCTCTCAAACCATAGAGGTTTGGGAGAAGGGACTGGGATTATTTAGTTTATTTTTTTAATAGCTACAATATTTTGTTAGGTTTTTAAAAGACATTACTGTCACTTTAAAGGAACCCTGACACTTAGTGATAATAAACTTCCCAATTACCTTAATCTTGGCAGAAAATCATAGTGGCATCTATGGAACAATTCTGTGTTGATTGGTTCCCTAAAATGAATATGTAATCAGTATGGGATATCATGTGCAGAGAGATACACATTTTCTGTTGCTAGATTCCAGGACTCCAAAATCTAACTGAAGTGTTCCTTGCTTCTAAGGGGACTTCAGTGTTAGGAGTTTGGGTTCTTAGAGTCTGACAACAAAGAATCATTCCAACCTCCCTTCACAATCGTAATTCAAGATTAATTTCAGGCTATAAGAAACATGTTCAGCGGCCATTAAAATGTTGTGCTCAGGTTCCAGTAAATGGGGTTTGTTGGTGTTTCTTTAAATTGTATTCTGTTTAGTTTTATGTATCATAATGATACCAGATTGTATAAAATTCAGATTAAACAGGAGCTGGTGCCACACAGGAGCCAGCAGGCTCATTTATGAAGTGCCACATGGTCCTTCAGGAAGACATGTGGCCCACAGTAACTAGTTATCATTCTAAAATCAGAATATGTGGGGGCTTAATGGGATAGTAATACTTCGTTTTATCTTTATTTTATTTTGTAGGCATTAAAAAAACATGAAGAACGACATAAGTCTTATCTCACAAACCTTTATGGTTTGAGAGATATTCACAAGCAAAGTTCCCCTCCCGCCCCTTTTACCTAGTGTAAACCATCTCTTCTCAGATGTGGAATGCAGTCTATAGATCAGACAGATAACAGCAGAGGACAATCTTCTTCCCATGAGAACAATGAAAGCCCTGTCCCCCTTGACAAGTTTTTCAGGTTTTTCCCTTATCTTAATTGAAGATTGTCCCTCTCTGCAGTCTACCTGGGCACCTCCCTTCTGCTCTGGCTGAGCAGTGTTACATCAGTAAAAGGGGCGGGAGGGGGATACTTTGTCATTGAATTACTATTGAACTACAACTCTGACAGAATTGAAATTACACTCTCCAAAGTCCAAATACTATGATGATTTATTAGAGCTGCTTTTATTATGAAATATTACTATCCCTTTAATGGTAGCAATTCTTGAGCAAACCCACAGCACCAAAGGGTACATTGATTTAAATGAGACTCTTAACACCTTGAATGCTAGAGAGTTTCTCAAGTGCATTTTATAGTAATGTTTTGAAACTTTCTCTAGAATTCAAAGGTTTTAAACCCATATATTAATCAATGGAAATTTGGGGAGTTATTTCACCTATGGTTCTCTGGTTTCCTGAATACGGCACTGATGTGCATATCAGATCTCCTTGATGAGCAAGTTAATGTATTAATCTGCTGTAACCCCCCCTCCCCTTTGCAAAAATACTGTTTATTATTGACAAGTATTAAATGGCTATTTAAGAGCCTTGCTCACAGACCTGCTGTCACCTCCTGTATATTTTTAATACTCAGTGTATGTAATTTTGATTCCTCTACCTCAATTCTCACAGAGAGCAGATTCGCATGATGCACAATGCAGATTTTCGTACACAACACACAAATAAACGCAGCGTGCAGGCAATGCTTGATGCCAACAAGAAGTGGCTGGAAAACTTCAGGAATGACCCCAAAGTGTATCCTACTCAAAAGACATCAGTTGGTGGTGTGGGCATATCAGTGTGCAGGGCTGAATTTATATCACAGAAGTCCCTAGACAAGGCATTCTAGGGCCCCTTAACCCTGGCCATGGCCACACCCTCAATCCTTACACGACTCCATGCTTATCCGGTTTCACTGTTGCCTGTTACAGAAAACTGCCTTTAGCCTGAAATATAAGAGCGCAAAAAAGTTTGTAACCACTTTGTTACTAGAGAAGTCTTCATTTCCTTTACTTATCATGCATTGGCGATCTCTTATCACACATTAACAAAATAACGACAATAAAACTAGGTACTCTCCTGTACCACAGAGGAAAGGCCGGTGCAACTGAGATACAACAGTATTGTATCAGGATATAAATCGCTGGATCCAGGATTAAAAACAGAAACTATATTGGTTACTAAATAAGTGAAAGCTTTGATTCATGTGTGTTTGAAGGGATAGTAATGTTTCACAATAAAAGCAGCTACAATTAATCTTCATAGTATTTGGGCCATGGAGAGTGTTGTTTCAATACTGTCAGAGTTGTAGTTCAAGAGTAATTAAATGATAAAGTATCCCCCTCCTGCCCCTTTTACTGATGTAATACTGCTCACCTCAGAGCAGTATGACTGTCCGGATGGATCACAGTAAGGGACAATCTTCAGTGAGCAGAAGGAAAAACCTGAAAGACTTGTCAAGGGGGCAGGATTTTCCTTATGCTCACAGTAATAAAACTGTCCCTTGCTGTGATCTGTCTGGTCAAGGGACCAGATTCCACATCTGAAGGGAGGTGTCTTACACTGGGTAAAAGGGGCAGGAGGGGGGATACTTTATCATTCAATTACTCTTAAACTATATGTCTGACAGTATTGAAATAACACACTCTATGGCCCAAATACTATGAAGATTAATTGGAACTGCTGTTTTTGTGAAATATTACTATAGCTTTAAAACCGTATTAGTTCCTGACATGCGAAATAACGTTTGTCAGTAACTATACCAAATGGCATATAATTTTTAGGGTATTTGTTTTTGCCATCTCCCTACCAAATTAGTCACTTCAAAATACTGTACACCATTCGTATGTACCAACAACTTCTTCTATTGGTCTAATAAAGTGTGTGTGTGTGTGTGTGTGTGTGTGTGTGTGTGTGTGTGTGTGTGTGTGTGTATATATAATATGTATAAATTATTGGTACTCTTGCAGTGTGTGGTCTTTATACGAATTACACTAACAGTCATTACTAAGAAGCATAGCAATCATGATTGAGGGGTTTATATATCTTTGTAATGGCTGTATCATGAGCCATACTTATACTGTATGTGAGATGGAAGCTGGCCCTAAGATTAACTGTACTGCATGTGAAAGACAGGGTGACTGTAACATGGACAAGCACTGTGTGTTTATGTGAGAGGGAAATTGCCTACCACTGCCCATATTTGTGTGTTGTGGGTATGCTCTATTGCTGCTCATATCACGGGTGGGTGTGTTGGGGGGGGGCACATGGGGCTGGCTCTTTCACTGCCCTAACTGTGTATTTGGTATCCTGAGGTACTCTCTACATTTCCTTGACTTTTCCTACAGCCCCCTGTTCTCCCGGGTGAGCAGGTCCCCCTCGGGGTCAGGGGTTCTACAGCTGGGTCTGGATGAGGACAATCAGATCAAGGTATATCATTACTAAAGGAAAGACGAAGAGGAACAAATGTGAATCAGTATCTGAAATTCATCTGTCACGCGAACCAGCACAAAAACTGTGGGGCATGAGCAGCACAAAGAATCCAAGCTTCTGAACGCAGCTTGGCTCAGATATATTAAAAAGTGATAACTTTGATATAGTGACACAAAGAAAATTCAGACTGACACAAAAAAATTTGCTGAGTGTTTAGACTTATCAAATGTGCCACTGTATGTATGATTGCTCTGTCATTCTTCTCACGACTTTGGTGTGGCAGAAACCAGACATATACTGTAATCTAAGATAATTGTAACTTGCTGATATCTCTGTGTGAATAACTCGGAAAGAATGGAATTTCAGTCGTTTGAGAAAATGACAGAAACTTTGCAATAAGGGGGCAATCTGAGTTTCCCTGAAATGAACTATTCGATGAACATTGATCAGTGAGTGGAGACTGAAACCAGTGGTGCACAGTGGTACATTCCTTCAGTGCGCTCTACCCAGGTATACATTGCACGATGATCTGGTATATTGTATATGCAAAAATATCTTCATAAGCATTCTACGTTTAGCCTGCAGATATATAGATATTTATACAGATGCTTTATATTTATATGTATGTTTTCTATTCAGATTATTGAAAAAAATGTAAAATTTAGCTTTTATACAGGAACCACTTAGAGCTGAGCAATTCTTGGGCAAACCGATTGCACCTTAGGGATAAATAAAAATTGCCATTGATACAAATGGGGCTTTTAAACCATTAAAGAGGAACTTTCACCCTCTATAAAGTCACCTTCTAATAATTAGGTATATGGCGACTAGCTTCATAATAGTGCCATTAGCTCTCATAAGTACCCGCTTCTGAAGTAATCCTTAATCTTCTGAGACTGACTGCCAGGCTTCTTTCTGTAGAGCCGTCTGCGTGCCTGCGCTGTCAGTCCCTTCCGGTGCCTTTAGGCACAGTGCAATGCCTCCTAGAGGAGACCGAGACGGACAGCACAGGATCCCAGACGTCTCTAAGACAAGATGTCTGCACTGATGTCTGGCTTCCGGTCTCCAAGAATAAGGATTACTTTTGAGAGCTAATAGCACTATTATGAAGCTAGTCACCATATGCCTAATTATTGGAGGGCGACTTCATAGAGGGTGAGAGTTCCTCTTTAAGTTCTAGATGTGTTGGCGAACTCTCAAGCATTCAGTGGGTTAAAAGTCCCATTAATGGCAGTTTTGAGAATTTTTATTTCTCTTCTGTACTGTGTGGTTTGCTCCAGTACTGCTTGTGTTTTATTTTGTGCATAAGGGCCATAGGATCAAGGGAAGCCAAAACACAAACGCCTGAATTGGCTGATAGTATTTACATGCAGACTTCACTCTTATACAGAGAAATACACAATAAAAACACTGCGGTTTATGTACTGAGAGGAACTGGACTAACTGTGGAGCAAATCCGTTGCACCATAGGGGGACAAACTGATTCCAAAATGTCCCATTGCCTTAAATAAGGAATTTAACTTCTTGAATGCTAGGCAGGTCTCCAACACATTGCAAAGAAATGCTGGGGATATCTCTAGTATTCATGGGGCTGAAAGCACCATTTAAAGCAATAGTAATGTTTCCCCAAAAAAAGCAGCCCCAATTAATCTTCATCGTATTTGGGACATGAGGAGCATTATTTCAATACTGTTAGAGTTGTAGTTCAAAAGTAACTGAATGATAAAGTATCCCCCTCCTGCCCCTTACATGATGAAGCACTGCTCACCTCAGAGCAGTAAAACCATCTGGGCAGGTCACAGCAAAGGACAGTCTTCAGTGAGCTTAAGAAAAAGACTGCCCACAGTCAAGGAGGGCAGGGTTTTCTTTATTCTCACAGCCAGAAGATTGTCCCTTACTGTGACCTGTTCGGTCAAGCAATTGGATTCCACATGTGAGGGGAGGTGGCTTACACTAGGTAAAAGGGGAGGGAGGGGGAAACTTTATCATTCAATTACTCTTGAACTACAACTCTGACAGTATAGAAATAACACTCTCCACTGCCCAAATACTATGAGGATTAATTGCAGCTGTTTATTTTGGGAAACATTACTATCCCTTTATAACAATTGTAATTTTTATCTTTCTTCTATGGTACAGTTGGTTTGCTCTAAAATTACTTTGGTTTATTTTAGTACATCAGCCTCACTCATTTGTTTTAGTGACCAAGCAATAAGAAATGCAGACATATATGTTTACAGCAGTCATGGCAATCTGTGGCCCTCTGGATGTTGTTGGACTACAACTTCCATCATCACCTAGATGGATTTTTGGTAAATGGGAACTGCAGTCCAACAAACTCTGGTAATCCACAGAGTAACCTTTTGAGTACCAGAGGGTTACGCAACGCATTGCTTTGCAATGTGTTGCGTACCCCCTCTGGCACTCAAAGGGTTAACTATACTTTTTTTTTTTTTTTTATTGCAGATATGTATAGGATGGCATTTGATCTACAATGTAATAGTTACCTTATTTTGTCATATTTTTAACTGTATTTGAAGATTTTTTTTTTTGTTATACCATTTTGATTTCCCCTTTTTATTTCTAATAACAATGACAATCTGGTGTTGCTGATATTTTGTATTTTTAGTGGTTTCACATCATGTGAGTGAGTCAGGTCAGCTTGTTTTATATTCAGATTAAGGGCCAGATTGTATTACAGGTACTAAATGTTAACACCCGTTTTATCAAACATTTTCCTATTGAAGTCTATGGGGAAAACTGGAAAGAAAAGCAGAGATAAAATTTGCACCTGTAGTAGAATCCAGCCCTAAATCAGCACACTCTACTGTAACTGTGTGAGTCTGATTTATCTTCAGAGAACACATCTCAGCAGTACAGAGAATTATACAAATAGCATGGTGGGAAAAAAGGAGTAAATGTCCTTTAAGTTCAACCTATGCTAGATCTGTTCGGTTAATCCAGAGGAAGGCAATTGCAAAAACTACCATTTTTTCCTAGATTTTTGTTTGTATAAACTGGTAATTTTTGGATAATAGAAACAGTATCACTTATATTGAAGGGCATTTCCATGCTGTGAAGATGGTTCATTCAAATGTTATTACTGAGCAAAACTATGGTTTTCAGGTGCTGGATATTCATGGCCTGTACAGTCTAGTTGGAAGATATTGCTATTACAGTCTATGGATAACTATTGTGTGTGACACAAACTATACATACAGTGGATATAAAAAGTCTACACACCCCTGTTAACATGCCAGGATCTTGTGATGTTTTAAGAATGAGACAAAGATAAATCTTGTCAGAGCTTTTTCCACCTTTAATGTGACCTATAACGTGAACAATTCAATTGCAAAACAAACTGAAATCGTTGGGGAAAAATAAAAAACTCACAATAACCTGGTTTCATAGGTGTGCACACCCTCTTATAACTGGGGATGTGGCTGTGTTCAGAATTAACCAATCACATTCAGTCTTACACACCTGCCATCATTTAAAGTGACTCCGATTAATCACAAATAAAGTTCAGCCGTTCTAGTAGGATTTTCCTGACATTTGCTTAGTTGCATCTCAGAGCAAAAGCCATGGTCCGTAGAGAGCTTCCAAAGCATCAGAGGGTATGCAAATATTGCCACGTCAAGATTTACCATGCTGATGAACTGCTACCCAAAAACACTGATTGCTGTAATAAAATTAAAAGGTGTTTCAACAAAGTATTAGTTTAAGGGAAAAGTTCTGACATGATTTATCTTTGTCGCATTCTTTAACATCACAAGAGCCTGATATTTTAACAGGGGTGTGTAGACTTTTTATATCCACTGTAGAAGTATCAATAGTGCCCCTTAAAACAAGCTAGCTATGAATATACGACACACACAAAGAATAGTTTTGCTCTGCAATAACTTTAGAATGAAGCACTTCCCAGCAGCAGTGTACAATTGTTTTGCACAGCAGGGAAATAAAGAAAAATCACATGCTAAAGTTTCTGGTTCCTTGTCTGCCACATGCCTGGGCTGGTAACGAGTGGAGTAATGCATGCCGAAACAGAGCCTCCACGTGTATTGGTAGATGGACCTGCTCATCCAATCACAGACAAACCCAATCAGGAAATGGGCTGACTCTTTCATGTAGGGAAAAGTGCCATGTGCATTAGTCAACCCATTTCCTAAAAGGACTTTCCTTCCCCTTCATGTCTCCATCTACTGTTATACATGCACAGTCAGGGAATCGGTGGACTAATGCATTCAAGGAAAATCCCCACATGCCATAGTCTACCCATTGACTTAAATGACTTGTTATAACCTACTGACACTTCCAACAATGATTTACCCATCTATCTCTCCACACCCCATTGTTTGAAGCACATTCTGTACAGTGCCAGACACTCAGCCCTGCATCCCCCTCTATCCTGCATTCTCTCATCTCTCTACTTAACCCTCTGTCTTCTGTTCTCTCAGCCATTCATCCATCCACCATTCTCTCAGTCCTTCATCCCCTGTTCCATCACTGGGGCCTGTTTAATCCCTTTGATGCTAGAGTAGCCTGTAATGCTGTGCAGAGGCCCCTAGTGTGCAAGATGGTGACGCAGTTGCTTCCAGGTCCCCCAGGGTCTGTTTATTTCTCCTTTTGCTGGTAATGCTGTCGGCTTAAGCCTTTGGGGTTAATTCATTCTCTCTAGTTGTTTCAGACCTTCAGTGCGATATTTTGCACTCCTAGTGTAAGACTAGGGCAGTGCACCGACACAGACTCTTTCCCTTTTGTTGTTCTATTAATTGAGCCACTTTTGATGAAGATACAGGAACCATATAGGTTAATGGTAGGACACATGATAGAGTGCATATTCCCAGCAGAGACAAATCGCACATTGGAGGCATACAGAAACAGACACCAAATATGAAATATGTTGATACTAGTGTAAAAGCCCGTGTACACAGGCCAAGGTCCAGGTGATGTTAACCCTTTGAGTGCCAGAGGGGTATGCAATGCATTGCTTTGAAATGTGTTGCGTACCCCTCTCTCAGTCAAAGGGTAAAGAGGCCGGTCCTGCTCTGCATCCTGCTGCCGATGCAGTCATGCACTGTAGAGACTGTCCGAAAGCACAGAATGCTTCCAGCATAGAACTCCCAGCATTCTGTGCATTCGGGCAGTCTCTACTGCGCATGACGGCTTCTGAAAACATTCTAGTGAATTATTATATAGGATAACTTTGAAATGAGGTACTCAAATTAATTATTCATGTGTAATATTCCTAAAATATAATCCTAATCTTTCTTTTTAATGCATGTATAAATTGTCCTGTTCAGGGAACATTTTTTAATTTTTCTTACGTAACTGAGGGATGCAGAGTCCGTAGGGTTAAGCAGCATACCTATAGAAGGTAGGGCACTCTAAGCAAAAAAAACTCCTCCCACTTCCTAGCTGCTAACCCTTCCCCCTGCATAACTGCCTTTAGTTTTTTTTTAGTGTCTTTGAAGGAGGTCTAGGACAACTTTTCTTCTGAAGAGATCTTCGTTATTTAGACTTTTTATTATTTGACCTTTCTCCTTAAAGCTTCTGAGGACCCTCACTTTGTGAGGAGAGACATCTTATTTAACTCTTTGATTTGATTACTAGTTTTATTCCTTTGGAATAGCTTACTCAGCCGTTGGGTGTTAAGGAGGGAGAAGCTTTATAGTTAGTAGGTGATCTTCATGGGACATATACAGGTTTATCTTAAATTGTATTTCTCTGTCGTCCAGTACAGGTTACTGGTAACTTTGGGTAGGTGATCCACCCCTTTAATTAGCAGGAACAATTCTAGAAGTGAATGCAGGGGGTGGAGCCTACCTTCCCTCCTTGGCTGCAGCTAGCCAGTCAGCTCCAGTAAGATTTGTTCCTTGGTGAAGACAGGCAAGAGAACAGTTATGCTATAGTTTTAGCTAATTTTTCATTTTTATGTTAGATATGGAATACCACCATTAGGCGGATTACCATAACTGACAATTCCCTTAGATGTGGCTAACTCAGTATCCAGGTGCTTTTTGTGGACATTAAATCCTGGGGGTAAAATCATGGGTTCAAGTTCTTTCCTCAGGAGTTTGCCCACTGAGGCTTCTTCTTAATACATGGTAATCTGAAGACAGAAGATCTGCAGGAAAGGTGAGCAACCCTTTGAGTGCTGCAGGTCCACATGTTCCACAGTGCCCCTCCGCACAGGGGTTTTTCCTTTAGAGTTCCTATTGCACACTCCTGCACTCATTGGCTTTATCTGTATGTCTGGTGGGTGTTTTGGAGCAAGTTTCTGTGGTAACTTAACCCTTTAGCTGCCGATTTTGCATCTTTTTGGGGTTTATTGGCACTTTCCCTACTGGGTTCAGTGTTTTTTGGGTTTGCTAACATGTTCTAGTGATGTTTAATGTAATTTTATTTCACAGTTTCAACTTTGCAAAATTTGTGTTCCTTTACCGCATAGACGCCATTACTCCATTCACTTCTATGGGACTGTACAATTTGGGACATATCTCTGCAACCGCTCAACATAGCGACTTTGGAGATGGCTCATTTTAATTGTCTGCCCTTGCTCTGTCATCCAGTTAATGTTTTATGTGTGCCGGGGGGGGGGAGTTCAGGGGGCTTCGGGCACTGTTGGGGTACTTTTTCTGGAAAAACTACATTTCCCATGAGCGTGTGCTTCACACACTCGTTTCTGGTTGGCTTACGCCGAGGCAGCCATTTTGTGCTTTTTTCTGTAAGAATATCCTACGCAGGGCTTGGACTCTCCTTCTCTCCTCTGGAGATTAATCTTTCACTTGCCAGATAAGTGCATTTTAGCCATTTCTGGGGTGAAATTTTAATCTCATATGCTGTATTTGGGTAATTCCTTTTACTTTAAACGTTTTGACACAGTGAGAATGTCTACTCCGTTAGAGCTTGGGACCAGGCCTAAGTCTAAGGACGCTGGGGTCTCTGTGTCCCCTATTGCGCATTGCTCCTCATGTCATTCAGGGTTACCTAGAGAATTCTCAGGTCATTTATGCCCAGCATGTTCTGATGTCCCTGAGTCTCTCTCAGGGACCTCCAGCCATGCATTAGAGCCAGTCTGGGTGCAAGAGTTCAAGGCTGCTACTAGAGACCTCAGATCTACATTGCAACTCTTTCCATCCAAGTTACAGGGGGTATTTCACTCCTCGCAGACCCCTGCCACCGTCAGACCTTCCCTGCAGAAACCGCAAGGAGTGCCTGACGTATCGGATTCCTCTGCGGAGGAACTGTTGGTGGATTCGGATGTTGAGGAATGTTCTGCTGTGGGCTCCTCTCAGTTTTTTGGGGACCCCTTTGAGGCTGATCCTGATCCCTCAGCTGAGGGCTTTATCAGAGCTGTCTTAACCACCCTAAACATTCCCTTAGTTCAGGAGGTTTCTTTGGATCCCTCTGATGTATTTCAGGAGCCTAAAAAGCCCTAAACTTGTTTTCCACCTAACCCCACTCTTGACCACCTTGTTTCTGATGAGTGGAAGTGTCCAGACAGGAAACCTTCTGTTTCCAAGAAATTTGCCAGACTTTACCCCTTCTCTGAGGCAAATCTTCCTCAGTGGGTTCATCCATCCAAAGTGGATGCTCCTATCTCCAGGTTATCTAAGTCCACTGCCTTGCCAGTTGCTGATGCTTCTGCTCTGAAAACTGGACTGACAAGAAACTTGAGGTCTCCCTGAAGTCCATTTTTGCCACTTCTGGTACTGCCATGCATCCAGCATTCGCTGCGGCATGGGTGAACCGGGCCATTGAGGTCTGGACTGAACAGCTCACCTTGTCTGTCAGGGTGCTCCTACTTCGGATATGTTGCACCTTCTCACCAACACTCCTGAGGCCCAGCACTATGTTTCTGCTGCCTTATTTGATGCCATCCTTTTGGTGACACGGGTTTCCACCATGTCTGCGGTTGCCAGACGAGCTCTATGGCTCAAGATCTGGTCTGCTGACACTGCTTCCAAGAAAGCTTTGCTCTCATTGACTTTTCAAGGCACTTCCTTGTTTGGGCCAGATCTTAAGGATCTGATTAGTGAGGCCACAGGGGGCAAGAGCACCCTTCTGCCTATGGTCCCCAGGAAGAAGACGCCTCTCAAGTGTAATCTGCTTTTTTGTTCCTTCCAGACTGAAGGTGGTTCCCTCAGCTCCGCGTTCCTCCTCCAAGCCCAAACCACAATGGATGCCTAAGGTCTCCTCCAAGCCTAAGGCTGCCAAGCCGCCTTCGGCATGACTCGCTGAACCCAGGTCCCCATTCGGCTGTGGGTGGCTGTCTGCGTCACTACCACAGTGTCTGGGAGGATTCAGTGGTGGACCCATGGGTTTTACAGGTGCCAGCGGAAGAGTACAGAATCCCTTTCGTCTCTCTTCCTCCCTTTCGGTTTTTCCCCTATCATACGCCCCTGGGCACAGAGAAACGTCGTTTGTTCAATGGCTCTATCCAGGCCCTTCTGGACAAGGATGTTTTGGAACCTGTTCCAATTCAGGACAGAGGTATGGGTTTTTACTCAAACCTGTTTGTGGTCTCCAAGAAGGACGGTGGCTGTCGTCCCATTTTGGATTTGAAGGATCTTAATTCCTTTGTGATCAAGACTCATCACCAGGAGTCCCTAAGGACTGTGATTGCTGCTATGTCCTCGGGGCAATTCCTTGCCTCTCTGGATCTTCAGGACGTGTATATACACATTGCCATTCATCCAGAGAGCCGGCAGTATCTCAGATTTGCCTGCGACCAAGGGCACTTTCAGTTTTCAGCTCTTCCCTTTGGTCTGACTACAGCTCCTCAAGTCTTCAACCGTGTCCTGGGAGCTTTAGTATCCATCCTCCATCGGAATGGCATCAGAGTTACTCCATACATGGACGACCTGCTTCTGAAAGCTCCTTCTGTGGAACTTCTTCATCAGCAGGTTCTGGACTGCATTGGGTTGCCTGAGTGCTCAGGGTCGGTGGTCTCTGGAGGAATCTCTCCTTCCCATCACCGTGTTGGAGCTTCCAGCGATATTTCACGCCCTTCACCATTGGACACCCCAGCTGGAAGACTGTACAGTCCAATAACGCCACAGCCGTGGCCTACATCAACAAGCAGGTTGGAACAAGAATTCTCGCCTCTTGGTTAGAGGTCAAGGCTATTTTGTTCTGGGCAGAAGAACATGTTCTTGCCATATCTGCAGTGCACATTCTGGGCGTAGACAACGTCATAGCAGACTTCCTCAGTCGACACACGGTGGACAGCGGGGAGTGGGAGCTGCACCCAGAGGTGTTCTCCCTCATTGTTCAGAAGTGCATTGACCTGATGGCGACAAGACACAACCGGAAGGTTCCATGGTTCTGCTCTCGCTGGAGGGATCCTCTAGCTCTAGCGTTAGGTGCCATGTCCATTCCTTGGTTATTTCCTCTGGCTTACATCTTTTCTCCCCTCCCCATGTTGCACAGGGTCTTACGGAAATTGAGACTGGAGCGTTGTCCAGTCATTCTGATTGCTCCGTACTGGCCTCGACAGGCTTGGTTTCCAGAGCTTCTGGATCTGTCTGTGGCAGAGCCATTCCAGCTCCCTTGCCTTCTGGCTCTTCTTCTACAGGGTTACCTGTGGAAGGAGGATGTTCATCTAGCTTTGATGGCTTGGAAATTGAATCCTCAATACTGAAGAAGAAAGGTTTGTCTTCTGGTGTGGCGGCTACTATGCTTAGTGCCCGCAAACCTGTTTCTTCTTCTAGCATCATGTCTGGTCGACCTTTCTCTCTTAGTGTGCTAATAGGGATCTTTCTCTGGATTTTGATCTGCCTACGGTCCTGGCTTTCTTGCAGGACGGTGTGGATAAGGGCCTCAGTTTGAGTTTCCTTAAGGTTCAGACTTCTGCTCTCTCTGTTTTCTTTCAGAGGCACGTTGCTATTCTTCTTGATGTCAAGGTGTTCTCCCAGGGCGTTGCTCATACTTGTCCTGTTTTCAAGACTCCTGCTCCTCAGTGGGATCTTAACTTGGTTTTGGGCATCCTTCAGCTCCCTACCTTTGAGTCCTTGGCTACTATTCCGCTACGCCTGCTGACGTGGAAAATGGACTTTCTCCTGGCGACCGTGTCTGTTCGCTGTGTCGCGGAGTTACATGCTCTGTCCTGTAGACCACCCTTTTTGATGTTTCACAAAGACAAGGCGGTGCTTCGCACTTCGCAGCAGTTTCTCACGAAGGTGGTTTCGGAGTTCCACATTAATCAGGAGATTGTGGTGCCTGCTTTCTGCCCTGACCCTACCTCTTACAGGGAGAGGGATGTCCACTTGTTAGATGTGATGCGTTGTCTTAAGTTTTATGTACATCGCACATTAGACAGTCTGATGTGCTGTTCGTCATTCCTGAGGGCCCCAGGGCAGGGAGACCTGCATCCAAAGGGACTATTGCGCCTTGGATCAAGTCCACTATTCATAAGGCTTACGAGCTAAGGAAGAAGCCTGTTCCCTTTTGGGTCACGGCTCATTCTACTAGATCTATTGGGGCTACTTGGGCTTACAAGAATCAGGCCTTCACTAATCAGTTGGTCAAGGCTGCCACTTGGTCGTCTGTGCACACCTTTTCAAAGCACTACAGTGTTGATGTGCTGGCATCGGCTGAAGCCAGTTTTGGGAGGAAGATTCTGGAGGCAGTCTTGCCTGTCTATGAACTTCTTCAGTTCTTTGGAGCTTCCTTCGCTTTTGAGCCCTGTTGGCTCTAGTTCAGTGTGCTGTGTAACAGTTCGTGGGGTGTTGTTACCCCTGTTCAGTGTCCACTGACACTTCAGTTGTTTTGTTGGACTATCTCTGATCTGATGGTTCATATCTGCTCTGGTGACTTTGGGGGCCTTGCACCTGGTCCTTGCCTTACTTCCCGCCTCTGGGAAACTCAATGGTTGGACATCCCAAAGTTACCAGTAACCTGTATTGGACAACAGAGAAAAGAGCATTTTAGTCTTACCTGTTAAATCCTTTTCTCTTAGTCCATACAGGTTACTGTTCTCCCACCCTGGCAAGGGACTATGCTTGGCTCTCCTGTGGCAGACCGTGGGGGTGGTTTAGGGTCATGCTCACAGGAGTCTTCTTTCCCTTCTACTATCTAGTCAATAGTTAGTGTCTCAAATCTTACTGGAGCTGATTGACTAGTTGCAGCCAAGGAGGGAAGGTAGGCACCACCCCCTGCATTCATTTTTAGAATTGTTCCTGCCTAATTAAAGGGGCGGATTGCCTACCCAAAGTTACCAGTAACCTGTATGAACTAAGAGAAAAGGATTTAACAGGTAAGACTAAAATCCTCTTATAATTTTATTTGGTTTTAATTATAGGAAAAAATACATTTATTTTATTCAACTTTATTATTTCATGCTTAATTTCTATAATTACTATTAAATATGCCTTACTGCATGGTGCTCTGTGTTTTCCACAGAGCACTATGCTTTTGCTGAGGCATTGCTGGTTTCCTTCTCCTCACTTATAGTTGGAGCTTTATGCCTGCACACACCAGGGATGCACACACAAATTACCTCACAGAGTGGCGGCCATTGTTCCCAGCAGCTCCAGAGATTCTCCAGACAGCAGATTCCCTCAGTGGATGAGTAGAAAATGGGATTTTTCAGGTTTTCCAGCTTCGTTGGAGCAGGGCACTCTCTCTGTTGTTATAAAGAGTTTATTTTGCCATCCGTTTTGAGCTGATCCTGGAGGAGCAGTGCTATTTCATATAACCATCTTTTAACCCCTTCACTGCCAGCTCTTTTGGAGCAAAGATCTGTTACTTCTACTGGGGTTTTTACTGTAAGGAATTCAGTCTGCCCATTATTTAATGAGTGTTGGTCATCCCTTTGGGGACTCACTGTATATTACTTGTTGTTGGACTACAAGTGTTCAGTTACACTAGTCCCTTTGGGACATTAGCACCTTAATGTTATTTATCTGAAAGGAAGTTGAGCTTATTCTCAATCAGTGCATACTGAACTAACATTGAGATTTCTTGTACTCTCTCCCTTCAATTATTTAAAATGGCAGGTAAAGCGGAAAAGAAAACTAAGAGCAATAAAAATAATTCTATTACATGTAAAATGCAATGCAAAGGTTACAAACTATATGTCTCTGTCTTTTAAATGTATGGACTTGGAGGCTAACAGGGATCCCACATCTAATGATGCTCCCCATATGCTTGAATCAGAGTGGGCCAAGTCCTTACCAGGTTCTCTTGCCAAATTAGAGAGGATTTTGGACAAATGGTTTACAGAAGTACCTCATGCATCAGTTAAAAGGCCAAGAACCAAAAAACTCTATTTAAAAAAAAAAAAAAAATTACTAATCTTATTTATTCACCCTCAGATTCAGATGATGATAATGGTGAATTGGCTAGTGACAGTTTTGAGTCCCCCTCATCCGTTGGAGAGGGTTCCATTTTAGACTCTTGGACATAGACTCTTTTTAAAACTATCCTGGATCTCTTGGAAGTTTCTCATGACCAAGCCTCTAAATCTCCTTTTAAACTTAAAAATAAATCTACTGTTATTTTCCTTGACTATGAAAAGCTTGATTAAATAATCACGGATGAGTGTAAACTCCAGATAAGGCTGTGGTAATTCTCAAAAAAAATTGCTAATGTTTATTACCAGTTTATCCTACTGTATCCTGATTATCGAAACATACTACTGTAACAGGTGGAGGTTTTATGCTTATGTAATATTCATGGAATGTTTGCCATAAAGTCACACACACTCCATGAATATTTAGAATGACAATTTGGCTACGTCCACAGCTCATTGACATATGTCCGTGGCTCATTAGGACAATTATTGATTGTTCATAGGACAGGTGGCCAATATAACTATAAACTTATCCTGGGGCAAAGATGGAAAATATAGCATAAAGAAACAGATATATTGAAAATATAAGGAGCCCCAGGCTTATTGCATTCTACAACTAATCTATTGCATAAACCTTTATACACACATTTATATGTGAAAAATAATGCGAGATTCTTCAACAGACTGCTGAGATTAAAATTAATGCAATTTAATATTAGATCAGTACATCACATTTACAAGAACTAGTTCTATATTAAATATACATAACAATACAAAACATTCAATACAACACAAAACATAACATTTGTGCATGACATTGCAGGTACCTAATGAATGAGGGGCTTACCCAAGCTTGGCAGAGATTCTCCCTCTCCCCCTCTCTCTCTCTCTCTCTCTCTCTCTCTCTCTCTCTCTCTCTCTCTCTCTCTCTCTCTCTCCCCCCCCCCTCTCTCTCTCTCTCTCTCTCTCTCTCTCTCTCTCTCTCTCTCTCTCTCTCTCTCTCTCTCTCTCTCTCTCTCTCCCTCCCTCTCTCCCTCTCTCCCTCTCTCCCTCTCCCCTACTACTACTACTACTAATTTCTTAGTAGTGCGTCCCCCTTGATATATTGTCCCCCTGTCCATCTCCTACCATGCTGAGGCTCCTGATTGGCTGTGGTAATATCACTCCAGGCTGATGGGATTTGTGCCTTGATCTTATTGGGTGACTTGGAGCAATAGTACAATAAATCAGTCAATATTCGTGGACAGTTAAAACAATACATCAGACTCCATACTCATCAGGAATACAGGGTGTGTGAGTGTTATTTATTATATCAAATAGAAGGTGATCTTTATCTCCCACCTGGACAACAGAATACTGCCAGCTTCCATCTAACCAAACAGGATTTGGATGTCCAGGTGCTGTGATTACTCGTTTTGGGCCACAACTCCCATGGCCCCAGGAGAACTCACTGACTGTGTCTATTTATTAACCCTCTACATACATCCCCTCACTCACACTGTATATCTCTATGGCCCATTATGTTATGTCAGCATAGTCTAGCTATATAAATAAAAATCAAGATAATTCATAAGCAATTGCCCATAAGGTAACACTACTATTCCTGTTCAATATACAGCAGCACTTAAAGATCATGCTGACAAAAAGGTTGATACCTTGAACGGACTGATGTTTTCTGGATCAAGAGCAATCATTTGAGCCTCCTTTGCTTTAGCCTGGGTGTGCAAGGCTGCTGAGGCCTGGCAGGCTCAAATTATTCACGCCTTGCAAGATAATATGCCTCATGATGATATACTTCCTCTCATAGGCTACCTCCAAGAGTCCACCTCTTATATTGGGGAAGCTGCCTTGGAAATGGCTAAATTGGCATCTAAATTTAAGCATCAACTGTTATAGCAAGTCATGCTTTATGGTTAAAGATTTTGAATGCAGATTCTGCTTTCAAAAAAGCCGTAATATCCTTACCTTTCAAAGGAGCCCTCCTTTTTTAGGCAGAGTGAGACGAAATTACCACCACGCCACTGGAGGTAAAAGTTCATTTTTGCATCAGACTAAACCTAAAAGTTTTGACAACAATAAAAGAACTTTTACTTACACAGTTAAAACTTCCTCCAAACAAATTTATAATTTTTCATCTGGAGGTTCCTTTCTTTTCATAGAGCAAATACTCCTCTAGGTGGAAGATACCATCACTTCACACATCAGTGGATGACATACATTTCAGACAAGTTCTCTTTCAAGAAGGGTACAGAATATCTTTCACAACCGTTTCTGCTCATCCTTTTTTCATGTCCAGGTTACCAAAAGAAAAGGAAGCCTTTCATTAGGCTATTGTTTATTTCTTATACATTGCAGTGATCATTCCAGTACTAAAAGTTCAGAAGCGTGTATTCCAATCTTTTTATGGTTCCCAAAAAAGACAAAGGATTTTGTCCTATCCTGGACCTGAAAAAACTAAACCAGTTTCTCAAAGTTCCCAGGTTCAGGATGGAGTATATCAAGTCAGTGATAGCAGCCATGGAACCAGAGGAATTTCTCACATCCTTAGACATCAAAGATGCATACCTTCACATCCCTATTTGGCCCAAACACTGGGAGTATCTCAAGTTTGCATAACAAACAAACACTTTCAATTTGGGGCTCTGCCTTTCAGCTTAGCCACAGCACCAAGAGTTTTTACCAAACTGATGACTCCACTAATGTCTCTCCTCAGATCCATGGGAGTACATCTGACTCCTTACCTGGACAATCTGTTGTTAAAGACTCCATCTCAGAAGCTAATTCAACAACATCTTCATCTTACTCTGCTAACTATGAAGAATCATGGTTGGATAATCAATCTAAGCAAGTCTCAGCTAATAAACTCTCAGGAGATCCTGTTTCTAGGCCTAAGATTCAACACAAGACTTCAAACAGTATTTTTTTATCTCAAGAGAAGATTTTGGATCTTCGAGACAGAGTCCAATCCTTCCTCTCCTCACCAGAAGTTTTGGTCAAGCACTGTATGAAGATTGTGGGAAAAAATGGTAGCCACAGTAGAAGTAGTTTCTTTCACTCAGTTTTACTTGAGGCCTCTTCAATTGGATCTAATTCGCAAATGGTCTAAAAATCCAAATCATCTTCATCATATGATGATGGTATCACAGACCAAGAGACAATCTCTTCAGTGGTGGCTCATAAGTTCAAATATCCTACCAGGGAAACTTTTAGCTATAACGGAGTGGGATATAGTCACAACAGACAACGGTCTGTTCAGATGGGGAGCGGTGTACAAACATCTCTCCATTTAAGGTCAGTTGACTCCATCGGAATCCAGTATTCCCATAAACATCCTGGAATTCTATGCATTTTACAATAACCTATTGGCATGGAGGTCAATTCTGAAGAATACTCCCATTCAGATTCAGTCAGACAATACCAAAGCAGTGGCATACGTAAACCATCAAGGAGGGACAAGGAGCAATGCTGCCTGGATGGAAGTAAAGAAAATTCTTCTCTGGGCAAAGAACTATGCTCCAGCATTGTCAGGCATTTACATTCCAGGAGTGGAGAAGTGGAAGGCAGATTACCTTAGCTGTCAGACTATAGACTCAGGGGAATGGGAACTAAATCAGAAATATTCCTTCAGATAAGTCACCGATGGGAAGTTCCAGACATAGACATAATGGCATCAAGAAGAAACAGAAAGCTACCAACATTCTATGCAAGAGCAAGAGATCCTCAAGCAATAGCAGTGGATGCTCTAACAAGTCCAAGGAATTACAGAATAATGTATGTCTTTCCTCCACTAGCTATGATCCCCAGAATACTCCACAAAATAAAGGAGGAGATGGTGCACGCTATCCACATAGCTCCATTTTAGCCTAGGAGGTCTTGGTTTCACCACCTCAAAGACATGTCATTGATAGAGCCATGGTGTCCTACCTCAGATTCCAGACCTCATCTCTCATGGCCCAACTGTCCATCACAACTTACACAACCTTGCTTTAACGGTGTGGAAAGTGAGAACCAAATCTTGAAGAACAAAGGCTTCAGTTCTCCTATGTTTCAAACCATGTGAGCCCCATGCAGAGGGCTCGCAAACCAGTGTCCTTAAAAAAAAAAAAAAAGAAATCAGAGTCTGGAGAATCTTTTTATCTTTCTGTCCTAGGAAAGATCTAGATCCCTCTTCTTTCCATCTTCCTTCCCTTCTAGAGTTCCTGTAATCAGATCTAGATAGAGGTCTAAGGGTTAACTCCCTGAAAGTCCAAGTTTTGGCTCTCTCTCTGTCCTTTTCCAGAGAAAGCTTAATTCTCTCCCTGAAATTCAAACTTTCCTTCAAGGGGTCAACAGGCTAGGTCCCCCATTCCCCCATGGGATTTGAATTTAGTGTTATAGGCTCTTCAATCCTCTCCATCTGAGCCTTTGTCATCAGCCACTATAAGAGACCTAACTTTTAAAACAGTCTAACAGCGATTGTATTTGCTAGAAGAGTTTCAGAACTTAGTGCTCTTTCTTGTATTTCTCTTCACCTTATCTTTCATCAAGATAAAGTGATTTTTAGAACCGTTCCAGATTTCCAACCTAGGGTACTTTCAGCTTTCCACATAAACCAGGAAGTGGTACCCCTTTCCTTGTGTCCTGATCCTTCTAACTCTAAAAAAAATGTTCTTCATACTTTAGATGTAGCGAGATTTTTAAAACGTTATGTCCAAGTCACTCAATCTTTTAGGATTTCAGACACCTTGTCCTAAAAAGTGCAGACCGGCATCTAAGACTACCATTGCTTCATGGCTTACACAGACAATCAATCAAGCTTACAGATTAAAGTCTGCTCCAGCTCCCTTTAGAATCACAGCTGATTCTACTAGGTCCATCAGACTTCTTGGCCCATAAAGAATCAAGCTGCTGTTGACCAGTTGTGCAAGGCAGTTACATGGTCATCCGTTCACACTTTTACTAAGTTTTACAAAGTTAACATTTTTTGCATCTCACGATGCAAATTTTGGCTGTAAAGTTTTGGAGGCCATTGTTCATTAGTTTTCTTCCCTCTCGGTTCTTTGGGGCAGCTTTGGAATATCCCCGTGGTCCCTGCATCCCTCAATGATGCTGGATAAAATGGGCCTTTTTTTTTTTTTTAATTACCGATAAATCCTTTTCTCTTAGTCCATTGAGGGATGCAGGGCTTCCCGCCCACAGAAAACTTGTTGGGAGAGGATTTTCTGCCTTTTCTAGCAGATACGTTTTACTGCTTTCTCTTCCTGACTCTGCATAACTGCTTTCAGTTTTCACTTGGCAAGGGGAGGGGTTAGCATCTAGGAAGTGGGAAAAGTTTTTTGCTTAGCGGTCCCTGTCTCCTATAGGCATGCTGCTTAACCCCATGGTCCCTGAATTGCTCAATGGAGGAAGAGAAAAGATTTATCAGTAAAAAAATCTCTTTATTGATTTTGCTGTTTGTATTGGAAGATAAGGACCTAAAGTCAGTTAATTGTGATTAGTACCCACTGGTCTCGTGTATCTTATCAGAAAATCCTAGATAATCAATGAGAGCCCTGCAAAAGGCAGGAATGTCTGCTTCCTCAGAGCTTACATAAGGCAACATTTTAAGCCTTAAACACAAATCTAGCATTTTTAAAGGTACTAGCATGAAGTATGGACTGTTTAAGTGTATATAACCCCAGTTTATTTTTAGGTAATAGTGTTCCTTTAATAGATTCAGAGGAAGCTCTATATCAACTACTTGCTTTGCAGTGCATCACAGACAATTGTAGCATCCAAGGGGTTAAGCTAGTGGCAGTTAGGTGAACAAGAAATTCACTCATCATCTCTCCTCCACCTCTCCCTCCTCTCCATCTCCCCTATTTTCTCTTTGTTTCCCCCAAGTCTGTTTTCCATCTGTCCTCAGCCACCACTCCTTACCCACTACCCCCTTTTCTTCTCCACTGTCTCCATACTCGCCACACCTTATAAAGGTGAGAATGTGGGTAAAGACAAAACATACAGTGGAAGACTGTATGTGGGTAAAGACAAAACATAAAGTAGAAGGGTTGTAGTGGGTATGGAGTGGTGATAGAGGAAAGAGGGGAGGCAGACAGGAGATAGGTAACTGCAGCCCCTGTGGGACTGAGGGAGACAGTGTATGTGTGGTTTTGTGACTACCGGTGGAACAAGGCTGAGATTGCAGAAGGTCCATGTGTGATTCCTTGATTACCAGTTTTCACTATATACTACTGTACGACTGGAGAGGTTGGTGCCTTCTCAACAGAGTTTGCAGAGAGGCTTAACATTTTTCATTATGTCGCCTTATTCACCTTTTCTTACCTTTCCCTCCACCCCATATCCAACATCTCTTCTTCCTTCCTTGCTCACTTTTCTTCCCCTTGCTCCTACTGACACAGTACAGATGTATTTTTCCCTTTAACACCTTTGGTCTTAGGAACATTATCAACCTGTTGATTCACAATGCAATGGAGATGTCTTTAGTATCCTAGGGGCAATCTCCTTGCATACTAAAGACATTTCCAGTACTTCACTTCAAAGACTGAACATGATGGTAATTAAAGTCTAACAACATGTGAGGGACCACAAGTTATCTACCTCCTGATCTATATTGGTTTCCCTAGATCCCAACTTCTTTGTAATCTAACTCCAAATCCAAAAACATCGTACAACGGCCAGATGAACCTGTCCAAAAAAACAGCAAAAAAAAAAAATCCAGATTTGCTGTCTGGCTTTGACTGTTTTTTTCTGCTGTTTTTTGGGGGGATACGGGATCTAGATTGTAGCATTTATATGTTGCTAGCAGTTATATGTTGCACTTTTCTTTAGATGCATACAGTATATCTTTTTATAGATCATGTGACATTGGAATGGTTTACATCACATGTTCAGGATTTTAGATATATGTGGTTTGGGAATATATAGCCAGAGTGTATATATACAATAGAGCATTGACATTCAAAATACACAGTTTGGACATAAGTCCATTACTTCTTTACTGGATAAACTTTGAATGTGGTTGTTACATTTTGAATAAAGATTTTTATTATATATTCCAGATTTCTCTCATCTTCCTTTTTCCACAAACTTGAGTAGAGCTCAATATCTTATTGTTGTGTGTATAGATTGTTTGTAATCTAGATGCTTTCAGACATATTCATGGCTATCAATTTACCACATTTGCATATAATAATCTTAGCTTTATATAAAAGGTTATCACTGGGCATGCAGCTACTTATTGGACCTGTGATGAGCTGCACAGAAGGTAACATTACAAGAGAAATATTGGAAAGTGATTGTATATGTGTATATTTAATTAAAATGTTCTTTACATCAAAATAAAATAGTGTTTCTCTTATGTCCCATGTGGCACACACGAACCATAGATGATGTCCCCTCCATCAGGATGGCAGGGCACTGAGAAAAGAGGTCTGAGGTGGCTACTCCCATCCTTCATCACTTCACTGGACATGCTCAGTTTCAACAGTGCTCTTCCTGAGGAGGAAGCAGTGGCAAAGCTCTCTTAGACTTAGACTTATTTTCTGCTGTAGGATATGGGGTTGAATAATCTCCCACTAGGACGGCTAATACTCCTGGCCTCCTTTGGAAGGTTTGACCAGTGTGTGGGCTTTCAGGACCGGCTCTGCGGAGAAAGGCTTGTTTTTCTTATTGCTTCTATGAAGCTTCTCCATTAATGTAGGAGCCTGAAGACCGAAGAGAGGATTTTATTCCGTGTGAACATGTCTTGTCAGTTTGACCTTTCTTCTCTATCTGGCAACCACATGTGGTTTCATAGCCTGTACTGCACTCTGTTGATGGGTTTGCTTATGCAGCTCATCTATAAAGGATATCGCACTTGTGTTTCTATTCTCTAGCACTAGTGGGGTTTTAACCCATGCACTGCGTTTCTGTGGGTGTTCCATGCTCTATGGGATTTTTCTCCTCATCTTGGAATAGTCTCTTATTTACAGTAGTGCTTACAAATATTTGTATTTATTTTAGCAACTTTTGCTGTAGTTTTCTTAAACTTAACTTTTTTAGGTTGCTCTGCTTCAAAAATAGGTGACATAGAACATAGAACACTATTCTGGGCCTTCTGTTGCCCCAATGTGTGTTTGAGAGGTGGGAAGGGGACTGAAAATGATTCTTTCCTTCAATACTGCTTTCTGGAACCCTGTGGGACACTATTCTGGGCCTTCTGTTACCTCAATGTGTGTTTGAGAGGTGGGAAGGGGAATGAAAATGATTCTTTCCTTCAATACTGCTTTCTGGAACCCTGTGAGACACCCCACCACCACCACAATATCAGAGGGTGCTATTTATAGATGGCTGGAGTACCACCGGTCTATTTTTAATTCTGGGAAGTTATGGTTTCAAGTAGACCTTTCTTCCCAGAATGTATAGCAAAGGAAGAGGTGGTGCTAGCAGAGATAACACAAGAGGTGGTGTTTGAAGGACCCACTTCCTTTTTGGATTGTACTGCAGAGAAGCTGATCTCTCCTTCCTGCTTGCTACAATAACCCCTCACAGTCAGATAAGTACTTTTAATGATTTAGAAGTGCTTTTGTTCTACTTTTAAACTACTTTTAGTTTATACTATAGGATGTCTTCTGATTATGTCTGAAACTAAGGGAGACATGGGCAAATCCAAGTCTACTAAGGCTTCAGGGGTCCCTCTAAACCCTTTAATCCATTGCTCTAAATGCCAAAATGGACTTCCAAGGGAGTGTTCTGGTACTCTATATCCCTCTTGTTCTGTGGCCTCTACTCGGCTTTTGGGGCCCACACCTGCAAGGTTTCTGAGTTGTGTGCCAGGTCCCACGATCCATTAGACGCAGTAGATGCAATGGTCAGTCCATGACATTTTCCTCTAGAGTATGTGTTCCAGTATGTTGTCCTTAATCCCATGTTGCTGAGGAAAATTCATATGGTTCAGGTTCATGCCATTCTGATTGGCCCTGTTCTGGCCTCAACAGGTCTGGTTTTCAGATCTTCTCAATCTATCTGTGGCAGAGCTGTTTCGGCTCCCTCTTTATCATGACCTTTTGACTTTGGGCCCACTGTGTTATCCACAGGTGATGGAGTTGGTCTTGACTGCTTGTCTCTTACGCTCAGTATCTTGAGAAAGATGTTTTTTTCTGACACTCATTGCTACCATGCTAAAGGCCCAAATGCCAGACACATCAAAGTCATATCACTGGGTATGATCCCTGTTCTATAAGTGGTTAGAGCTGTGACCTTTTCGACTTCAGGTTGTCTTGTCTTTTCTTCAGGATGGTCAGATTTCAGCTCTTTCTTTCCTTTTCCAGAGGTGTATTGCCTAGTACCTGATGTACAAACTTGTGTCCAAGGTGTGTCTCATGCCTACTCAGTCTTTAAGGATCCCACTCTGTGGGATCTGAAGCTGGTTTCGGGAGTCCTTTAGAATGCTCCTTTTGATCCCTTGTCTTTGATTTCCTTGCAAATCTTGACACTCTAGTCTGCCTTTGCTATTGTGCCTGTTCAGTGTATGGCCGAACTTAAGGCTTTATCTTGTAAGCCTTCTTTTGTGTCTTCCACCCTGACAAGGTAGTTCTGAGGACTCCCATAGGGTTCCTCCAAACGGTTATTTCTGAGTTTCGCGTTAACCAGGAAATGTATTCTCTCTGTCCAGCTCCATCTAACATACAGGTGCAGGTGCATCATCTTTTGCATGAGGTTAGGTAGTTGTACTACTATGTACATCACACACAGCTTTTTTGAAAATCGGATTTCCTTTTTGTCATCCCTAAGTGTCCTTGTATGGGCCAGGCTGTGTCTAAGATAACAGTGACATGTTTAATTAAGGCAGCCATTCATCAGGTGTATGTTCTTAGGAAAAAGTCAGTGTCTTTTCGAATTATGGTGCATTCCACAAGATCAGTGGGTACATCTTGGGCCAATAAGAATCAGGCCTCTGCTGAGCAATTGTGTAAGGCAATGATGTAGTCATCCCTACACAAAGTTGTCAAACACTACCGTTTTAATGTGTTTTCTTCGGCTGAAGTCAGGTTTGGCCAGAAGGTGCTCTACAATGTTTTGCCTTTGTAACTGTCCTCCTTAAACTTCCTTTTGACCAGTAACATGTTGGTTTGTAGTGGTCATGTCAGTTGACACCCAAGGTTTATGTAGTAGTTGTTCATATGCATTAGATCTGGTCTGTGTCTGGAGTGGTTTTTCCTCCTTCCCTCCCTGGAATTTTGTTGTATGTTTTGGTATATCCCCTTGGTTCCTGTGTTCCACAGAGGATATAAGAGAAAAGGGTATTTTTGTGTACTTACCGATAGATCCTTTTATCTTAATCCATGTGTTTGAGTCCTGGGCAGGGGGTCCTCTTAGGTTATGTTTTGGACTTTGCAATATGTTAAAACTGAGTATGTCAGGGTGGAGGTGAAGTAATGCAGGATGGAAGTCTCCTCTTCAGAGACCTCTTTTATCAGTGCGTTCCCTTCTGAAGGAAGGGACCTCCTCCCACCATGGTTCCTGTGTTCCACATGAACTAAGAGAAAAAGATGTATGAGTACATTATTGTGTACAATTCTATTATATTGACCTCTTTAACCTTTTTAAATTATCCTTGTTGCTGTGCTTGTTATTGTTATTCTCCCATCTTCAGTACATATCTCTGTAGGGCAGTGATTCTTAAGCCTGTCCTCAAGCACCCTCATCAGTGCATGTCTTCATGATGTCATCAGTTAAGTACAGGATGATCTGTCAGAATGACTGAGCCACAGTGACCATGGAAAAAGATCCTGAAAACATGCACTACTGGTGGTGGTGACGCTGGGGAAAGGTTTAGGAACTACTGTTCTGAACTACATGCAACCCTCAGACACTTTCCCTATGGTCCACCTGTCTTTTTTCTTGTAGTGAGAGGTGGTGAATTCTCCTGACCCTATCACACATACCATATTTTCACCACCCACATCATCCTTTTTGCTTCAAAGTATGCCTTCCTTTACTTTGTTTCACCTTATCCTTTTGGGTGCTAGAGAGGCCTCCAGTGCATTGCAAAGCAATGCACTGGAGACCTCCCAAGCATCCAAGAGGTTCATTTGCATTTTCCAAATTCTATTTAGAAACTTTAGCCCTTGGGTGTACTTGAGGGTCATATATATAGCTCTTGGGGCCTAGAGCATACTGTCTTGCATAGTATTCCTGTGCATATTGGAAACCTAAAACATATTAAGCAAACTACACTGTGCTTTTCTTAGGGTGGTAATTCACTATACAGTGAGGGAAAAAATTATTTGATCCCCTGCTGATTTTGTACATTTGCCCACTGACAAAGAAATGATCAGTCTATAATTTTAATGGCAGGTTTATTTGAACAGTGAGAGACAGAATAACAACAAAAAATAATCCATTAAAACTCATTTAAAAAAAAGTAATAAATTGATTTGCATTTTACTGAGTGAAATAAGTATTTGACCCCTTTGCAAAACATGACTTAGTTCTTGGTGGCAAAACCCTTGTTGGCAATCACAGAGGTCAGTCATTTCTTGTAGTTGGCCACCAGGTTTGCACACATCTCAGGAGGGATTTTGTCCCACTCTTCTTTGCAGATTCTCTCCAAGTCATTAAGGTTTCAAGGCTGACGTTTGGCAACTCGAACCTTCAGCTTCCTCCACAGATTTTCTATGGGATTAAGGTCTGGAGACTGGCTAGGCCACTCCAGGACCTTAATGTGCTTCTTCTTCAGCCACTGCTTTGTTGCCTTGGCCATGTGTTTTGGGTCATTGTCATGCTGGAATACCCACCCATGACCCATTTTCAATGCCCTGGCTGAGGGAAGGAGGTTCTCACCCACAATTTGACGGTACATGGCCCCGTCCATCGTCCCCTTGATGCACGAGTGCTCCTAATCTCAGCTTGTTACCTGTATAAAAGACACCTGGGAGCCAGAAATCTTGCTGATTTGATAGGGGGTCAAATACTTATTCACTCAGTAAAATGCAAATCAATGTATAACTTTTTTTAAATGCGTTTTTCTGGATTATTTTGTTATTATTCTCTAACTGTTCATATAAACCTATCATTAAAATTATAGACTGATCATTTCTATGGCAATGGGCAAACATACAAAATCAGCAGGGGATCAAATAATTTTTTCCCTCACTGTAAAATTAGTTTGTGTGGTTTATGGAATGGCTCAATCTCCTAAACTGACAAATTTTAGCTTAATTCCTTTTTTGCATTTAGTTTTAAGCCTCTAGATATATGTATTTAACAAGAGAATGGCCATGTGAGCTGTACTTTAACAAGGCAACACAACTGTACTGCCATAATAAAATGCAAGCTGGTCTTATTAAGGAAGGAAAGAGAAGCAATTCTGTGATGAACAAACAGTACCATAGGGAACAAATTAAAACACCCATTGATATAAATGGTGCTTTGAACCAACTGAATGATAAAGAGCTCTCAAACACATTTGCAAAGCAAAGTGTTGAAGATCCCTATAGTATTCAAGGGTTAACAGCCCCATATACAGTAATGTGCAAAAGTTTTAGGCAGGTGTGAAAAAATGCTGTAAAGTAAGAATGCATTCATAAATAGACATGTTAATAGTTTATTTTTATCAATTAGCAAAATGCATAGAGAGTGAACAGAAAAAAAATCAAAATTAAATAAATATTTGGCATGACCACCCTTTGCCTTCAAAACAGCATCCATTCTTCTAGGTACACTTTCACAAAGTATATTTTGTAGGCATATAGTAAAGTGTATGATTAAACAATTATACCAAATAGGTGCTAATGATAATTTAATATGTAGGTTGAAACACAATCATTAACTGAAATAGAAACAACTGTGTAGGAGGAATAAAACTGGGGGAGGAACAGTCAATCTCAGCTAACAAGGTGAGGTTGCTGAAGACAGTTTAATGTCAGAAGTCATAAACCATGGCAAGGCTGAGCACAGCAACAAGACAAAAGGTGCACCAGCAAGGTCTCTCCCAAGCAGAAATATCATTTCAGACAGGTATCCAGGTGTGCCGTCCAAGCTCTTTTGAAGAAGCACAAAGAAATGGGCCGTAGACACAGTGGTTGCCAATGAAACTTAGTGCAGTAGATGAAAGACACATCATGCTTACTTCCCTTCACATTTGGAAGCTGTCCATCAGTGCCATCAGCTCAGAATTGGCAGAAAACAGTGAGACCCTGGTACACCCATCTATTGTGCGGAGAAGTCTGGTCAGAAGCGGTCTTCATGGAAGACTTGCGGTCAAAAAGCCATGCCTCTGACATGGAAACAAGGCCAAGCGACTCAACTATGCACAAAAACACAGGAACTGGGGCTCAAAAAAACAGCAGCAGGTGATCTGGATGGATGAGTCAAAATTTGTCTGCAGCAAAAGGCAGTTTGTTCACTGAAGGCTGGATGAGGTACAAGAATGAGTGTCTGCAGGGAACAGTGAAGCATGGTGGAGGTTCTTTGCAGGTTTGGGGCTGCATTTCTGAAAATGGAGTTGGGGATTTGATCATAATAAATGATCTCCTTAATGCTGAGAAGTACAGGCAGATACTTATCCATCATGCAATACCATCAGGGGAGCATCTGATTACCCCAGATTTATTCTGCAGCTTGACAACAACCCCAAACATACAGCCAAAGTCATAAAGAACTATTTTCAGCGTAAAGAAGAACAAGGAGTCCAGGAATTGATGGTATGGCTCAACATCATCAAGTTTGCCTGTGATTACATGAAGAGAGAGAAGCAAATGAGGCTGCCTAAATCCACAGAAGAACTGTGGTTAGTTCTCCAAGATGTTTGGAGCAACCCACCTGCCAAGTTCCTTAACAAACTGTGTGCAAGTGCACCTAGAAGAACTGATGCTGATTTGAAGGCAAAGGGTGGTCACACCAAATATTAATTTGATTTGGAGTTTTCTTCTGTTCACTCACTATGGAATTTGTTAATTGATAAAAAAATACCATTAACATGTCTATTTTTATACTGTTTTTAATACATCATTTTAAAAAATGTGTGTAACAATAGAAATATGTAAAGTATGTTTTGATTTGTCATTGCACAATAGAGGAACTATGTGATTAATGTCTCTCCTGTCAAAGACTTCTTTTTACAAGAAAAGTTAGTTTTATGCCTCATGTCAAAAAGAATCATTAACCAGTATCACTCCCTTATCCACCAACACAGCCCAGAGTGGGGTTAATCCCATAGCACAGGAGCACTAAGATAATACACTTACAATGAGCAAACTGCACTGTACTATAATACCGTGTCTATACACTTGTAATGATCACACAGCTCTGTATAATAATACTGAGTACCTATACACTTATAATGATCACACTGTATGCTACAGAGTATCTACACTGATAATGATCACTCTGCAAGGTACAATGTTACTGAGTATCTATACACTGATAATGATCAGACTGTATGATAATAAGTACACTGATCATCACTCTTCACTGTATAATTATACAGAATTTCTGTACACTAGTACTCATTACACTACACTGTATAATGATACAGAAAATTGATACACTGATAAGGATCAGACTACTGTATAATGCTATTGAGTAGCTGTACTCTGATAATGCATGTACACTGTATGGTATAGTGATAACACTCACAGTGCACTGTATACTGATACATAGTATCTGTCCAATGATGAGGATTACGCTGCCCTTTATAACAATATTGTCTATATGATGATAATGATAACTTTACTGTATAATTATCCTGAGTATTTGTTTCATGATACTGAGTATCTGTACAATGATACTGAACACCCTTCACTCTATAATAATACAGGGTATTTATATACTGGTAATGCACACATTGCATGCTATAATGATACTGATATCGGTTCACTGATAATGATCACTCTGTATTGTATAATGATACTTAGCATTTATTTACTTAGAACATATTTTAGAATACAATGTTACACATTTTACAAATAGAAACAAAGAGGAAAAAATAAATACAATTAACACTAACATTCATGTATGGTTACATGTTATTTTTAAATACAAAGATGCAATTATTTTTAGGGATTTTAAACTTGGAGAATATCTGATATTTTGATGCAGCCTTTCAGAGCTCTGATGGAGAAAAGAGCAACCCACTACTTTCTGTAGAGTGTCAATGAATACCCTGCACTGTACAGTGATGCTGAGTATTTTAACACTGGTACTGAACACAGTACAAGGTATAACAGTGTAAGTATCTATATGCTGAATAATGAACATAATGATGAGTATACATTGGTATAAATTGCACTTAACTTTATGATTAGGGTGACCACATGTCCCGGATTACCCAGGACAGACCTGGATTTTAAATTTGTCTTCCATGTACCGGGCAGCCCTCTTCTGGGACAATACAAAGTCCCTGAATGAAGATTCCCAAGCACAGAGTTCCGAACACTAGAAGGACAACTGCCCATTGCCTACTGTGACAGGAAGTGATGCCACTGTTGGGCTACAAGAGAATCAAACAGGATCTGCAGTGCAATTCATTTGTAGTGTAATACTAGTCTAAGGCATTGGGTGTGATGTACATTTTCTTGTAGCCTACCACAAACATCTCTTTTTATCACAGCAGTCAATGGGCAGTTCTCCTTCTAGTGTTTAGAACTCTGTGGTGTCCCAGAGAAAGAGCAGGTTGTGCACTGATGTCCAGTGATGTATGTGACCTCTCCTACATAGATGTCTTAGATCTAAGTAGAAGTACTCAGTTGCTCTTGTGGTCACCCTATTTATGATACTTAGTAAACTATACACCATATAATAACAATGTCTGTTCACGTGTTGAATGCTGGCTTGTTGTTGTTACAGAGCAGGGGTGGCAACTTGTGGCTTTCCAGCTACATATTCCACTGGCAAGGTAAGGATAATATGAATTGTATTATCACACCAGCTAGACTGCCCCAGTTTGTTCATTCCTGTTCTTGTCAGATAAAATAAAGGGTTGATGTTCTGTTTCATGTTTTTTTCTTTTTCAACTAACAAAATGTGAGAGTGCAGTATCTCCTTTCCTTTTTACTAGGGTTGCCACCTTTTCTTCAAAAAAAATACCGGCCATGGCATTCCCTCCATAGACTTAACATTGGATAGAAGCCAAATTTTTACCGGCCTGCCGGTAAAATACTGGCTGGGTGGCAATGCTACTTTTTACTGTAATAGGAGTGTCCATACTGCTAACTACGTTTAGGCCTAGGTATTTGCCAAAAGCCTGATCCCTTATGGCGTATAGCTCTATGTTAAAGTGGAAAGTAGAGTATCCTTGGAGCAAAACAACTGTGCCACAGGGGACAAACACATATTAATGCTATTTTTCATTTATTTAACAATAATGTCTGTCCCTCAACACTGGATATTAAATTAATTTATAACAATTACAGACATTTCTTGATTACAAGCCTTCCAAACAGTCCTTTGGGTGGGGGGGGGCACACTGCACAGTTTCCTGATTAACTCATACCATTAGCTCCCTTACAACATCAGCACGGAGAAGGAGGTCACAATACAATGATCTACTGAAGAGACCATATCAGGTAACCAGAAGAATAAGCTACAGCAGATTTACTCAACCTCCATTTTGTAACCCCTATCAGTGCATGTTTTCTGGATTTCAATGTCTGAGAGCAGGTCCACTAATCAGAAAGAAAGATCTACTTATTACCCATAGGTGCCAACAGAGTGGGATTGTCCATTATGGCAACCTTGGTACTGCCTAAGGCCCAGACATTATGAGGGGCCCTGGCTGCAAGTAATGGGTCACAGACAGAGGCCCTGCTGTTGCCGCTGCTAACGTCCTGGGGAGTTATGCACTAAGGCATGATATAGAGGTGATAACATGGAGATGGCTTCTCCAGTTCTATCACTTCTCCATTTCATATGTTATTCTATGGCTCTTATGCACTAAGATATCCAAAGTTGGAGAAATCGTAGTGCATTGGGTCCAAAGAATAACACAAGAGCTGGAGAAGTCATCTCCTCTTTATCACCTCTGCATCGCGCCTTGGTGCATACCCCCCACCCTTGTATAACATGCCCTTTTTGTTGAGACACCAGCATCATCCAGTTGCTCACACTTCCATTAGAGACACAATGCCAGTACCTGCTAGCAGTCTTCTGTTCCACTGGATCAAGAGATGTGGGATCCCAAATTGTTACCTTGCCTAGGGCCCTTAATCTGTCTCTGTGTGCCAAGGTAGGAAAATCTTCAAAATCTGAACCATTAGGGATACTTGAGGACAGCAGTTGAAAAAGAGGAAATTTCTTCTTACCTGTCAATTCATATTCCTTTGGGTCTCTGCAGGTACCACACCAAGAGCAAGCCCTGCCTCCCAATCAGAACAGATACACTAAAAACATAAAATTGCTCCTCCCAGCCATCCTTCCAAGGATGAACAAAGCACATCAGACAAAAGAAATGTATCAAGAAAATGCTTTGCTTCAGGGTCTCTGTGGTAGCACACTAAGAGAAGGAAGAAAGCTAAACTTAGAAGGGGCACAAACTGCCTCCAGGACTTTGTCTGACCCCAGCCTCCTCTGCTGATTGCAGATCCAGCTGATTGTTTCTTGTAAAAGTGTGAAGATTCTGCCAGGTAGCAGCTCTACAGATTTGTTCCACCAATGCTTATGCTTTTTTGGCCCAGGATGCTGAAGTATCCATAGTGGAATGAGCTCTGATGACCGATGGAGGTTCCAGACCTTGAACTTTGTAGGCTTGTATTGTAAAGACTATATAAGTTTTATGTATAAATAAATAAATATATAATTGCTGCTACTTACCACTGGGAGCAGAACTTTTTTAAATGTGCAATACTAAGTGTTCTGCTTCCCTTCTCCAGAGCCTCCCCTCTCTTGAGCACCAGAGCAGCAGTGACAAATCCTATTGGTTGTGAATTGGCAACTCTTATTTCTTATTAGCGGCAATGGCATAAAAGTACCCTGCATGGCCAATAGGAATGAGGCTGTCATTTGCAGCCTGGGTCTATTCTAGAGGTGGATCTTGAAGCCTAGTGGTGGCCAAGACATCAAGCACTGTAACTTTAAAACATTTATACTTCCAGAGATGGCCTGTCTTGGTTATTTTGGTGGAGAACAGTGTATTAGATATGATTCTCTCTTGTAGTTTGATACCAGAACTGAAGTGTTTAGGAAAACCAGGATTTGTTCTCTTTTTACTGATTACCTGCAAATTGTTGGGTATTTATTTTGTTAATAACAATATGATTTCATTTTGCAAAAAAAAAAACTGCCCCCCCACTCAATTATTCCACATGATGTTCCATACTCTTGAAACCTACGGTTCACATTTAAAAGTCGCATTCTAAACAACTTGTGGCTACACGCTGCATTCAGCATGTCACAGTGATGAAAAAAGGTGACATGAGAATCTCGTCCTGCATAAAAGAGCAAGATTCTCGTGTCTCCTCCTTAAATGACACTTCAACCCAACCTGCAGCATCAGGATGATTTATTTGTTATAACTACGTGTTTTAAGCATCGGATTCTTAGAAGAATAATAAAACAATACTCTAAAATTGTCCATGATTTGTTTAGCAAATATGGTACAGATTATAGTCTAACATGAAACTGGTAACTATTGTTAACCTTTTGAGTGCCAGAGACAAATCAATTTGCTGCTTACCCCTCTTTAGAGTTATAACTATTTTATTATTCTTCTATGAATCGGATTCTTAAAACACGAAGTTATAACATATGAATCGCCCTGATGCTGCAGGTTGGGTTGATGGACCGTTTTAGGAGACGACATGACAATCACTTGATTCTCATGTCCCCTTTTCATCATGGTGACTTGCTGAATGCAGCGTGTAGCTGCATGCTGTTTTGAATGCAAAGATTTAAAAGGATACCAAAACGTACTGTTCCTCCAATTAATAGACACACCCGCCTGTTTCCCAAACCAGTATCTCTACTTGCTCACACCAACCCATTTTATTTAAGCCCTCTTTCTCTGTGTGTCACCCAGCCTGCTCCCTTTATCCTTTTGTTCATCATACTCCCTTGACCACCAGCCTTCTCCAACCAGAATTACTCTCCCCACATCAGATTCCCATAGCACTTCTGTGACATGCTTCAGTTTTCTAGTGAAGGAAGCTCTGTCTTTCCTTAGAAGGATTATATCCTTTGAACAGAAGGTGGGTGATCCTCAGACTGGTAATCCTATTAGCAGAGCCCAATGTGTTGCTGCTGAGAGGTAGAGAGAGCGAGAGAGAGACGAAGGAGACCAGTGAAACATATCACGTACTGTCCAGTTTACCTGTCACCATGCTGGCATCTCTCATGACTGCGTTGTTCTTTGTGGTGAGAGTCTTTGGAAAGGTGAGTGTCCCAGGACCACATTATACTTAAGATTAGTACATGGTTTGTACATATATTTTGGTTTGGAAGACATATGCACAAAATAAATGAAAGCAAATCTAGAGCAAACCAATGGCACCACAGGGGACAAATAAAAATTATCATTGCTTTAAATTGAGCTTTTAACCATTTGAATGCTAGACAGGTAACCAAAGCAATGAATTGGACATTGCTCTCCCATTCAAGAGGTTAAAAGTCCCATTTAAAGCAGTGGAAAAATGTAATTGTTCCTTATGGTGCAGAGATGTATTGTGTGTCCCAGATTATTGGGAAGAAAGCCATCCAGAGCCTACCAAACTGTGGCTTGGATTCCATTGCAGTTGATAACTTGAATCAAAGTTTTTATCTACAGATCTATCCATAGACTTCAAAGGGAATCTCTTAGTTAAACTATTGATAATTCTAATCAAGTGCAATGTAATCTAGGCCTGTGTTTTAAGAAATGTGGAGTTTGTGACTGTGTGGTACCTTTCCAGCAGGGAGTCCTGGACAATTACCCACTATTTTTTTTCACTCATTAATACAGCAGTTATTACTTTAAATAACTCTCCAATACATACTCACATCATCCACCCTACATTCTTACACTACATAACGTAAATAAGGCTGGTACAGAGTTGCTGCAATTGATGTTACTACGTCCCGAAAAGTCACATCCCCTGGAAAGCACAAGGCGACACAAGATCTACTTTGAGCCTATTTTATTTTTGTAATTAATCCAGGGTGACCAGATATCTGAATATCTCTTTGTGCCTTATATTGCTGTTTGACAATAATTTTCCATCGCACACTGATATGCGATTTATTCTTCAATTTGATTCCTAGATGGAACCCCAGCCTTCCTCCAGTATCTAGCTATACTCAGCCTAACTGCTGCTAGAATATTAATAGCCAGAAAGTAGTGGAATTTATTCACAAATGGACTATCAAGCTGAAAAAGAAAGAACTGAGGGGTCAGATCAAACTCCTTATTAAATACTAAACGTAAGAGCTCCAATATTTCCTGTTTAATCTGGTCTAATGAGTCACACTCCCACCATATATGGTACATTGATCCCACTGTTGCATTACATCTCCAGCAAATACTCGAGACGTTTGATCTAAATTTGATCACACGGATTGGGACCATATACCATTGATGAAGGATTTTAATGAATGACTCCTGCATGGTCACATAATGCACTGCCTTCCTAAACCTATTCCACGTATTATACCATTCCTCTGACGGAAATGACCTCCCGAGATCTTTTTCCCATTTCTTAATTGATAATGGTAACTCCGCTATCTGGAATCCAGCCTGGAGAGTCATCAATCTTGATATCAGTTTAGATTTATAATGTTTGTCTATTAAGTCATCTAGCACAGTGTGTGAACCCACAGGGCTCACCCTCTAAAAACTCCCAATTCTTATATATGTATACCAGTCCCGATCTACTAATTGGTAAGTATCCCGAATCTCCTAGAAGGGACGAAGAACATTCTCCCCCACAATATCCGTCAAAGTTTTAATGACAATTATCCACTTTGCTCTACAGCAGGGGAGGGCTGGCCTGGGGGGCAGGTGGGGCAAATGCTGTTGACATGTCTGGACTGGTAGGCCCTGCCACTCTCAATCTTCCACTTGCTGCTATAAATGGAGCTACAGGAGTGATGCCACAGAGAATACAATCGAAATGTAGTGGAGCTGTACAAATAATACCACATAGCTACAATACAAATTGAGCTACACTAATTGTGTAACCAATTCCCTTATTAGCTCAATGGTACCACTAGTTTATCATTATTTAAATTATAATCTCTGTAGTATCACTAGTGTAGCCCCATTTCAATTGTAAGGTATTGTGTATCACCAGTGTAGCCCTATTTCAAGTGCAAGGTATGTGGTATCACTAGTGTAGCTCAGTTTCAGTTGTAAGCTATGTGGCATCAGTAGTGTAAATTCTCTTTAATTGTAAACTCTGTGGTATCACTAGTGCATCTTCATGTGATTTGTAAGCTCTGTGGTAACAATTTGCCTTACTTCACATCTTTAATGCCAATTCTAAAATTAACAGTAGGGGGATAGGCTGGGATGGTGGGCTGGAACAACAGTAGAAATTGGCCACTTGATTGTACTTGCCCCCCAGGCCACAAATTACCAGCCCTCTCCTGCTCTACAGTTAACCCTTTGAGTGCCAGAGGGGTACGCAACGCATTGCTTTGCAATGCGTTGCGTACCCCTCTGGCACTCAAAGGGTTAAGCCTTCCCTGATGTGACACTGTGTCTTTCCTGAATTGTTACAACTCTTTGTCTGATCAGGTCTCCATTGCACAGCTGAGCTCTGTGGAAATATTGGCACTTTTTAAATAAAGCATAATATTAAAAAAATACTTAAGACAAAGCTATGTGCACAAAGTAAATTGGAACTATTCTGGAGCAAACCAACGGCATCATAGGGGGTAAATAAAAGGTCCTTTTGATTTAAAAGGGGCTTTTAACCAACAAAATGTTAAAGGTCTCCAGTACATTGTTCCACAATGCATTGCAGGACTCTCTAGCATTTAATGGGTTAAATACATAATTTAATTAAATAGGAATTTGGAGATTTTTTTCTTTTTAGTATTATTTCTTCCCTGGGGTATCGTTAGTTGGCTCCAGAATCATTTCACTTGCGCACCTCTCTAAAATTCGAAGGGTTAAAGAACGGCAGTAGGCAGCAAATAGCGCTAAGCACAATATAGCTAGATATCGGTACTTCATGTGTTAACCCTTTGAGCGCCAGAAGGGTTGTCAACACATTGCTTCGCATTGCATTAGATATACATTTATCACTCAAAAAGGTTAAAAAATGATGTTAGTCTAAAAATAAGGTGTTTTATTTTTCTTCTTTGAGGATTGTTATGTTTTGCAAATGTATATCCCATGAGTATTTAGCAGACATCTGATACACTGTAGAGTGACTAATGTTCTAAGTCAAATGATAAATGAATTAAAAATGTGGGACAGTGATGCCCTTCGTGTTATTACAGTTGGGCGTACGTGTCTAAAATGTAGACACACTGATAAACACAGACATATGCAACACACAGGCAGACACATACACACAGTGAGCAGAGCGTCAGAAACATGCAAAAGACATGCTCGCAAACACACACACACACACACAAATATGTAATAGAGATGCGAGCGCACACACGTGCAACAGACATGCATACACACAGGCAATAGACATTCTCACACACACAAACAACAGACATACACACACACGCAACAGACATACACACATAGAGGGGGACACTGACAAATCCCCCCCCCGTGTGTGGAGGTTCCGACTCTTGTTGGTCCCCCGGTTCTGTAGGTTCTTAGTGTAGACATGTGGGCTGTGGTTACCCTGGGATTAGTGTAGGAGCTTTACAGTGCTGTGAAGGTATCATGTATTGAAGTGAATATCTGCAGTATTCAGAGCGTTAGAAGCAAAATGTAGCCCTCTAAAGTCCAGAGGACACCCCTTCACAATGTGTTGCAGCCACCTCCTGTGGTCTTGAAACCATGAAATCAATGATATTTGTTATTTCCTTTAGTTTGCAGCAGAATTACAGTATTATGCCTCTGTGTGTTTGGCGTGTAGAAGTGGAAAGCAGAAAATAAATGGAGATTATGTGAGAGAGACTTATACCAGCCTGTTAATCCATAGAGTGCCATGCAGTATACAGTGGTGTGTCAAGTCAGAGTTAACCCTTTGAGAGTACTGGAAAGGCATCCAATGTGTTGTGATGCAATGCATTAGTTACCTCTCTGGCACTTAAAGAGTTAAATAGAGTTCTGTTAATTTAATGTATAAAGAAGTTGTCCCGATTACATAAATAATGTAGATTCAGCTCCCCACGTTACTGGCCCAGGCACAGCATAGATACTTTTCTTCCCACAATGTGCAATATCCGGATCCAGTGCAGGAGGAAGACGCCACTTTTGAGACTGAGGGTACAGGACTGAGCCTAGGGGCTGGCAGAGTTAGTGGCTGTGGAAAGGCCGTGCTGGGCATCTCGGAGTTGAGGAAAGACGGGGGATTCTGGGTATCCACTGCCCATCTCAAGAAAAAAAGAAAAAAGGCTCCAAAAAAACCCAACATGGTCACATGGGAAAATTCAAGAGACTATAAGAGGGTTTCTCAATGCATTGCGTATCCCTCTGGCTCTCCAAGGGTTAACTTTTTGAATAGCATAGGTGTCCAACATTCCTCCCATCCTTGTAATTCCTTCCCTGCAAGTCAAGAGTCTATAAGGGTTTAACCCTTTGAGTGACAGATTGGTTTGCAACGCATTGCAAATAAATGTTTTGCCTACCCTTCTGACACTGAAAGGGTAAACAGGAGAAGTGTGAGTGAGGGCATTGTGTGTGTGTGTGTGTGTGTAGCAGAAGGGCATTTGGGCATAGAAGCGGTGCAGGTGAGGGCATGTTGTGTGTGTGTGTGTGTGTGTGTGTGTGTGTGTGGAGCAGGAGGACGTTTTGGGCAAAATAGAGGCGCAGGGGAGGGCATTTTGTGTGCGTGTGTGTGTGTCGGTCATGTTTGTTGGATGTTGAGGTGGATGGGAGGGCAAAGTCCTTGCAGACATTTTGACCACTTCTGTCCCCCTGTATCTCCAGGACTGGCAGTATGAAGGAGATATGAGAATGTTCTCCTTACTGCCGCCCCGTGGGACAGTGTTGCCCTTCATGGCTTATGTGTCTGAAATGTACACATACTGATACACCCAGACATATGCAACACACAGGCAGACACACACAGTGAGACACACACATTTTACAGACATGTACACAGACACACCCATCCATCAGATATACTCACATATGCAACAGACATTCATACATGCATGCAACAGATATGGGCACACACGCACACAACAGATATGCAGAAACACACATGCAACAAAAACACACACACGGACACAGTGATAGTCCCCCATCTCTGTACGTTGCGGCACTTGCTGGTCCCCTGGATGTGGAGGTTCTGAGTGTAGAGGTGTGTTCTCTGGCATCCATGGGATTTGCACAGCTTTACAGTGCTGTGTAGGTAACAATCTTGTATTGAAGTGAACATGTCCAGTACTTAGAGAGTTACCAGGCAAATTAAGCCCTCTAAGGACCAGAGGATATTGCTTCACAATGTTGTCAGTGTTACAAGGAAAACAGGAGTCAGAAGGTATAGTAATTCACCTTTATTAGAAATTATAATAAATAGCAGAATAAAGCAGCGAGTCTCCAGAAGGAGCAGAGGGTAATCAAAGGGGCTGAGCCTCTATCAGAAATAGGAGGCTACCTCCAATTTCCCAGCCTGCAGAGACTAGGCCAAAGCCAATGGTTGTCTCATATGTCAGGTAGGCCCCGCGTTGAACCAAACGGTCTCCCCAAGGATGTAAGCGAAAAGGAGACTGAAGGGGAAAGCCGTCTCTCGCAATGGAAGGCAACAAGGGAGATTACTGACTCACGCCTGCAGTCAGTAAAGCTATAGTCTACCAGAGCCACAGGTCCGCACCAGATTGGAGGTCTGATTCCAACTGAAGGCCACATGCTGGGGTAATCAGACAGAGCCACAGGTCGGCACCAGAATGGATGGTCAGAGGAGCCAAGGGTCATACACGGAACAGGTAGTCAGCCAGAGCCACAGGTTTGCACCAGAATGTTTATTGGACTAAGTGAAGGTCATACACAGAACGGGTAGTCAGACAGAACCACAGGTCAGCACCTGAACGGGTAGTCAGACAAGCTAGGTGATACACAGGAAACGCAACAAGCAAATGAACTGCACTGAACACCAATGAAAGGACTAATGAGCCCTGTGTCCAGGCAAGGAGGGAGGAGCACCAGATTGGCCAGTATCCCTTTAAATGGTGCGCATGTTCATGCTCCTGGACTGCACCCGATAGTGACGGCACCCGGCAGCGCATGACCTGCCGAAAGCTAGAAGCGGCGAGAACCACAGAACGCGGCTGAGCAGCGAGGGGCAAGGATGCGGCCGAGCCGCTGGAGCAACAGCTGTGGCCAATGCCGCAAGAGGTAAGGATGCAGCTGGCTCGAGCAGCCACCGCACAGCACACTGTGACAGTACCCTCCCCTCAATGACCCCCCCCCCCCGCGGACAGGGGCGAGGTCTATTAGAGAAGTGAGAATGAAAATTCCAGACAAGAATGGAGGTATGCATATCCTTAGAGGAAATCCACAGCCCCTCTAGTGTACCAGATACTGCAGTTGCCCACTAACTCTCTGAGAATCCAAAATGATTTGAACTTCATATTCGTTATGGTCTCCCACCCGAATGGGCAAACAGTGGTTGAAGTTTTAACGGTTGCAAATAAATGGTTTAAGCAATGATGCATGGAAGATGTTGTGGATTCGCATTGTGGCCGGAAGCTCAAGAGCGCATGCCACAGGGTTGATTCTCCGAATGACTTGAAAGTGACCAACAAAACGAGGAGCCAGCTTCCTACATGGCACCTGGAGGTTAAGATTACGAGATAACAGCCATACCCTCTCCCTCACCTGGAAGGTTGGTGCAGGTAATCGCCTATGGTCAGCCTGCCGCTTTTGCTGTTGCATAGAGCCACGTAGAGTATTCTGTACTTGTATCCAAGAGGAACAGAGAGCCCGTATATCCAGAACCAGAATAGCTTGTGCTTCAAAAGTCTCAGGAAGTGCAGTGGGTTGAAACCCATAATTGATCATAAATGGAGAACTTTGAGACGAGGAGTTAATAGCACAATTTCTGACACACTGGAAATGCAACAAGCAAATGAACTGCACTGGACACCAACGAAAAGGAGAAAGAACCCTGTATCCAGACAGTCTTTAAAGACCTGCCTCAAGGAGGGAGGAGCACCAGATGGCCAGTATTCCTTTAAATGGTGTGCACGTCCATGCTCCTGTACTGCGCCCAATAGTGACGTCACCTGGCAGCAGCCGACCTGCGGAGAGCTAGAAACGGCACAGAACGTGGCTGAGCCGCAAGGGGCAAGGATGCGGCCGAGCCACCGGAACAACTCCTGCGGCCGAGCCACCGGAACAACTCCTGCGGCCGACGCCGCAAGAGTTAAGGATGCAGCCAACTTGAGTAGCCACTGCACAGCACACTGTGACAAATGTATAGTCTTGAACCAATTACATAAATGTTGTTTTTTATTTCTCCTTTACTTTGGGCCACAATTGCAGTATTATGTCTGTGTGTGTTTGGGTTGGACAAATGGAAAGCAGAAAATAAAAGGAGCGTTATACCAGCATGTTAACCCTTTTGGTGCCAGAGGGTTTTGCAATGCATTTCTTTGCAATACGTTGAGCACTCAAAGGGTTACGGTATAGAGTGACATGCAGTGTACACTACTTTGTCATGTTAGAGTTAAATAGCAGTTGAAAGCGTATTCATAACTGGGAACTTTGTCTTGTGGAGTCCCTGGAGGGGATTCTTGTGGTGCTGCTGCGGGGGGGGGAGATCCATGAGGCAATTTGGGTTAGAAAAGGGGTGGGGCTTAATCATGAGTGAGGGAGGAGCTACACGGACATGTGGAAAAAGTGTTAGGAATAGGCTGGTGAAGGAGGAGAAGTGGGAGGGAAATGGAACTTTACATTTTAAGCATTTTGAAGACGCTTCCCCCCTATGCTGCTAGTCTGCCCTGCGGGGTAAATGTTGATACACAACCCTGTGGCAGTCAGGGGGTTAAGTGTGTACCTGATAGATGCCTGTCCTCTGCCTTGCATGGCAAATTTTGAAACCCATGTAATAATTGAGCAATGAGGGCCTTCCTCAACCCTTTGAGTGCCATTACGTTCCCCCTGGTGCTGCAGCTTCTCTTCAGTGGCCGTACTACAGGTCAGGCTGAGGCCATTGTGAGTCAGAGTGAGTGAAAGTGTGTGTGTATGTGTGTCACAGTTTGTGTGTGTCGGCCATGTTTCTTTTTGGTTGAAGAGAAAGTTGAGGGAGGGCGAACTCCTTGCAAAGATTTTGACAGGAGTGGCCACCTGTCAAAGTCCCTCCCCCCTGTACCCCCAGGACTGGTAGTTTAGAGGAGATATGAATATCCCCTAATTACTGCTGCCTCTGGGTGTGTATGTCTCCTCAGTAGACATAAGGAGACACAAATTATGTAATGAGGCTTTCTCTTCTATGTGTGTTTCTCCTGAGGAGACATAAATTATGTAATGAGACTTTCTCTTTTCTATATAGATAATAATGTATGTTTTTTTTTTTTTGATTGTCAGCCAGCCCATGTGTCCAGCAAACAGGACTGTATAGTGCAATTGCATTAATAAAAGGAACAGTAATGTGTAATAATAGGGCCTACCTGAGCTACCATTGGGGTAGCAGGTGCAAAGCACTGGGTTTCTGACAGCTTTTGGGGCCCACATAATGCTGCAGAAAGAAAACATTTAGGATTTTTCAGTAGTCTGCAGTGAATTAGGGGCCCATAAATATTATTTTTTGCACCAGGGCCCTTATTCACTAATCCGACATTGTAATAAGTCCTTATGAATGAAGAGAGCTCTACTAGACTTGAATGATACAGTATATTCAACCAAAATATGGAGGGAACTATAGTGCTTAGAATCAGGGTAGTTGCTAGGGCTTGGGCCATCCTAATGCATGATTAATGCATCATGCAGCTCAAGTACACCATTACTAGAAGGGACATCAGAACCATTACATTCCCCCAAGTTTTAAGGAATATCTGGGGGAACATTCACTACGTGGTGATAAAGAGGTGATAAAGTGGTGATGACTTCTTCAGTTTATCACTTCTCCAATTCCTATGTTATTCTATGGAGCCTATTCACTAAGATTTCTTCAACTTTGGAGATTTCAGTGCATTGGCTCCATAGAATAACATAGGAACTGGAGAAGTGATAAAAGTGGAGAAGTCACCTCCACTTTATCACCACTTCATCACCTCTTTATCACCGCTTAGTGAATCTCCCATCTGGAGATTTAAGCATGTGACCTGGGGCATTAATTAATCTAATTGGCCAGTGCCCAGCAACACCCCTGCTTAGAATGTTTGCTTCCTAGGCAGAAGGTCTATTATACTGCCTATTCCATCTATTTTAGATTAACTTAAAGGAACACTAAAACCCTTAAAGTGTAATTCTAATCTTGCTTTTAAAGCATGTGTAAATTGTCCTGTTCAGAGACCATGTGTTTATTAATGATATAGAAGTGGGAATTAAAAGTAATGTCTCAATCTTTGCTGATGACACTAAGCTATGCAAGGAAATACATACCGAGAAGAATGTTTTTTCTCTGTAGAAAGTGTTAGATAAACTGAGTGAATGGGCAGAAAAGTAGCAGATGAGGTTTAATGTAGATAAATATAAGATTATGCATATGGGCTGTAGTAACAAACATGCAACATATACAATACATGCGAAACTACTTGGGGAATCCTCATTAGTGAAAGATTTAGGAGCACTGATAGAGGGCCCTCTGACCACGTGGGGGCCCTAAGCAGTTATTTATTCTGTTTATATTGCAGCAACACCACTGCTCCCTCCACCTTTTTATGGTTGTAACCTCATGTCTTTAGTGTTAGCCACTTCTGAAAGATACATAATACTGGGTTATATAGCAAATACAGAGAAGGAGTAAGCAACTTCCTGTCCTCAAGCTGTCATTTGCTTATACAGTTCCCATCATCTTCAGCCAGATTATGGTTAGAAGAGTACAATGGGAGTTATGGTGCAACAAAAGCTGGAGATCTAATACTTGCTATGTATGGCTGCAGGGCTGCGGCATTGTAGTGTACATCTTTCATAAGCGTATGATACTAAAAAAATTAGATATCAACACAACAGTCATTCTTTCTGTATTCATATATTAAAGCTTCTATTATTTTTCTAGTTTACATGTGTAATGGCTGTATGTTCTAAAGAAAAGTGCAAGAATTCTGGGGAAAACCAACTGCAACTTATGGGAAAAAATAACATTTCCAAAAATGTCCATTGATTTAAATGGGGATTTTAATCCCTTGAATGCTAGAGAGGTCACCAAAGCATTGTGAAGATCTCTCTAGCATTCAAGGGGTTAAAGCCCCCATTAAACCAAAGGACATTTTTAGTTGTCCCCAATAGCTGATTTGATCTGACCCAGTATTTTTTTCACTTCTCTTTTTCAATAACGTTTTCCATGATCATCTGTTAACCCTTTGAGTGCCAGAGTGGTACACAACACATTGCAAAGCAATGAGTTGTGTACCACTCTGGCACTCAAAGGGTTAACTTAATTTTCCTCCTTCCTTGTGTCTCATTCTCTTATCCATGTCCAGTCTGTTTTTATGTATGTGTGAAGTTTCCTGTATCATCTGGTTGAGCCAATAGGGATGTCTCCTGATTGTTCTGGTTGAGCCAATAGGGATGTTTCCTGATCCCTCTGGTTGAGCAAATAGATATGTTTCCTGTATCCTCTGGTTGAGCCAATAGTCATTTTTCCTGAATACACTGCTTGAGGAAGTTTCCTCTGTCCCATGGTTGAGCCCATAACAAACATCACCAGCAGTATAAGAACGATATATTCTATAATAGGGTTGGGCAACCTGAGGCCCTCCAGCTGTGGAGGACTACAACTCTGCTCATCCCTGCCCAGCCATTGGCTGGATGGGGATGATGAGAATTATAGTCTTTCACAGCTGGAGGTTATCTGGTTGCCCACCCCTGTTCTATAATGTAGAAAGCTAAAACAAGGAAATCAGCTCTTTAAAGGGATAGTAATGTTTCATAATAAAAGCAGCGCTAATTAATCATCATAGTATTTGGACTTTGGAGAGTGTTATTTCAATTCTGTCAGAGTTGTAGTTCCAGAGTAATTCAATGACAAAGTGCCCCCCTCCCGCCCCTATTACTGATGTCACACTGTTCAGCCTGAGAAGAAGGGAGGTGCCCAGGTAGACTGCAGAGAAGGACAATCTTCAATTAAGATAAGGGAAAAACCTGAAAAGCTTGTCAAGAGGGGCAGGGATTTCATTGTTTTCATAGGAATAAGAGTGTCCCCTTCTGTTATCTGTCCAGTCTATGGACTGCATTCCACATCTGAGAAGAGATTGCTTACACTAGGTAAAAGGGGCGGGAGGGGGAAACTTTGCTTGTGAATATCTCATAAGCCATAAAGGTTTGAGAGATAAGACTTATATCATTCTTCATGTTTTTTTAATGTCTACAAAATAAAATAAAGTTAAAACAAAGTATTACTATCCCTTTAACAGATTCAGTGCTCAGTACACTAAGGGCCTTATCCACAAAATAAATGAGGAGCAATTCAATAGCAAGCCAACTGCACTATAGGGAAGCTATACAAAATTCATAATTGTCCCATTGATTTAAAGGGCCTTTTATCCCCCTGAATGATAGAGAGGTCTCTAATGCATTGATTCTCCATTGCAGATACCTAGGAACCTTCTTGTGCCAAGTCCCCAGAGTAACATTGTAGAGCTGAGGATGGGAGTTTCCAAATGATGAGTTTTGTGTCATATTGTGGGTGGGGCTTAATTAGATTGGTTGAAAAGAGGAGTCTGTCATGAAATAGATGGGAAAGTGGGCAGACTGGGGCAGGAGTAGGCTGAACAGGCTGAAAAGAGGGTGGAATTATAACTGGATTCACCATCTCAGACAATCAGCATCTCTCCCCAGACATCTGGTAATTCAATCTGAAAACTAAAGTCTTTGGGGGCAAATCTGTAGAGTTCTCAGGTATGCTGGTGCATTTTGTGTTTTGCAGTGCGTTGAAAACCTCTCTACCAATTAAGGGTTAAAAACTCCAATTTAAATTACTGAGAATTTGCGGAAGTTGTATTTGTCCCCCCCATGGTTTAATGTGCATGATCTAGCTTTGCTCATCTTTTGATTTCTGCACAAGTGTCAACTTCTAAAAATCCAAGTCTATGCTATACCTATCTGTATTGATATCATGTATAAATCTCAGTGAGAATGACATCATGATCATGAGGGAGAGCAAAAAGCAGGGTTCCAATATGGCTTCTGTCAGGGTACAAGCTCTGATTAAAGCACAATAAGTGGCTTTTCATGGTAGGTGTACTTCATCTAGAAGTCAAGTATATATATTTACTTTTGCATAATATCCACAATTTAATGTATATAGTTATCTTTGTTGAAGCCTGTCTCTAGATACCACCTCCTCACAACAAACAATTTGGCTTCAATAGAGGGGAATTAGGGTCACAAGCCTTTATCAGATTATACATTGAAAAATTAGTAGTGGACTACAGAGAGAACAAAAAGTCAATAGATATATCTGACTGCTGTTTGAAGGACAGTTACCAATGCAAGCCTTCCGGTGAAATATAACTTAGAGCCATATATTCCAAGGGAATAGTTCCTCTGCAATATATACATATATATATCGAATATATTTAAACGTTAATGTTTTATTACATGAAGTTTTCTTTCTTTTCATGTTATCTTCCATCAGCTGGAGTAAATATAAGGCAACTTTACCTACATGAGAAATACAATAATTCCTTTACTCCAAGCTGTCAGTGAAATACTCCCTTGATTAATCTCCTTCATCTATTTAAATCCATTAGAGTAACCATGTATGCCATCATTGCTCATCCCCAGTCCTTGAGGACACTTAATAGGTCAGGATTTGAGGATTTCTCCGCTTGAACACCATCAAATTAATCAGTGACTCAGCAGAGAGAGATTAAAGCTCCATAGGGCCCTAAGCAAGGTACAAATTTGGGTCCCCACATTTCTTCATCAGAATGCATTATGACTCTAATGAAAATGAGAACAACTAGATGATGCTGGTCTCTTTCAACAAAGAGGGTATCTGACTCAAAATGTCAGCAACAGCAGGTCCTCTGTCTTTGACCCTATCAATTGCAGCCAGGGCCCCTCAAATTGCCATGGGCCCTAGGCAATAGCCTAGGTTGCAATAATGGATGATCCGGCTCTGTGACTCACTCGTTTTAAATGTCCCCCCTCCCCCTGTGTTCAAGCAGGGAATCCTTTCAGTCTAGACCTGTTATGTGCCCTCATGGACTAGAGTTGGACAACAATGATGTATCCTATCTTTCTTTAAAACATATCTAATGCTTTCTTTAATATATCTATTGTACCTGCCATTAGGGGTGGGTGAAAAGTGTGAAAAATTTCCCTTTTAAACTCCACCCCACCACACCCTATTAGCTGGTCTGTGCAGCTCAATGGGGTGCGATGACCAGAACCCGCAAGCATGGTCCAGGTGTTTACCTAGGCCGCTGGCCTAACATCTTCCTGTTACCATATATATACCACACAATTTTTTACCATTGTACCCCTTGGCAAGGGCCCAAAGCACCACAGGACCTGATGCATACTACCTATACAGCCAGGACCTTCCCCCCACATAAAGCCATGGCCAGTGCCAGCCCACCAGACAACCCTAGGTTGGCAAAGCCAAACCAAGCCCGGAGGATGCTCCCCATCATCCCAAAACAGGGCAAAGGACAAACTACAAAGATCTGATGCCGCCAAGCCAAACCCCCTGCAATAAAACAAACGTAGACACCAGCCGGCTCAAATGAATCCAGCACTAATCAAGAGCCTGCAGAACCTGGACTCCAGCCCAGCACCGGCGAGGAACGATGTCCGTCCAAACCAACCAAGGTATGAACCCCGCTAAGCACACCCAATATCCTCTCCCACAAAACCAAGCTGGGATGGAGCCACAGTCATTCCCACCCAAATGAACCATAAGAGCACAAGGAAAACAACCAACCTGCCACCCAACCGAAGAACCACTAGCAATAATTGTGTCCCCATCTAACATCCACACCCCAACCCAACCCAGCTGTCTCTGCAGCCATCCCAATCCAAAAGGAATTACCTGACACCTAAAACAAAAAAACAACAATGAGTGTCTGCCCGCAATAGCGGCAGGAGAAATCTCAGCCCCCACACCAACCCTTGACCAACCAAAACACCCCACCAACACATCCACTCCTGACCAATGGCCCAGTTAGGCGCACCAAGCCAATCTAGTCATCCCGTGCAGACCCTAATGAGTCCAAGTAGCTGATGCTACGAAGTTTGTCTCTCAGGAGACAACTGTACTTGGCCAAGGTCCCATAAATGTGCAGGGAAAGGCGTACCAAGGCCTTCTCCCCATAACACACCCTCCTGAAGTCATCCATGTGAAAGCGAGAGAGCATCAGCAGCAAACTTCCCAACCCCAGGTCATGCCGATCACGAAAAGAGAAGTGCAAATGGAGACAGGTCAGCACTAGAAAGCAAAGAAGAGACAACACTGGGGGAAGAAGCCTACAAGTAATCCCCACCAACACCACCCCAATAATCCCAAAAAAGAACACCCCAGCTGTCCCGTAGTCTGTCCCCCCCCACCAAAAGGAAGCAACCACTACGGGAAATATTTCCAAGAAAAACATTTTCTTTTTTGTTTTTTTTTTATTTTTTAAATAGGCTAATCTGTATTAATAGGAAAATAGGCATGTTATTCACAACGAAGTTGTACAAATATTGACAGAACAAGTAGCACAGGATACAGTATCACATTGAAAAGGTATCAAATACATTTTGTTAGGGAACCCCTGAATATGGCAAAGGAAAGAGTAGTGATGAACTGGATGTCGGCTGAGGCCCCTTCCAAATGCTTGGATTCATTAAATAATCCAAAACAGTTCCCACTACCACCTAGTGTATATTCATCGGGGATCACCACAACAATTCCTTAGAAAACCAGATTTTAGCAGACCAGTCAAAACCAAGCGACGGGCCACAGACAGCACACCAGTCCTACCCACACAACGCCCCAAAACCCAGGGAGACTGCATCTGTATGCAAGACCAGTCAACCCAGACCGACAAAGAGATTGCCAGGAAGACCGGCCATCGTTGGTGGCTAGAAGAAGTTCCCCACCTGAAACACCCCCCCACAAAGGCAGAGTGAAATGAAGGAAATGATAATGAAAAAACACCAGCTGTCATCCGAGCAAGGTGCCAGAAAAACTCCGACCCATGGGCATAGCGCAACCGCAAAATTCAACTCCCCCAGGAGCAACCCAAATCCCGGAGGCCACCTTCCAGGCCCCCCGACATTCCCGTACAGCCACCAGGAAACCTCTGAGGGTCCCCCGGCAGACAACACCCCATAGACACAGAGTTGAATACAATCCCCAAAAACTGAGGCAAGCCGATGGGCCCACCATCATGTCTGGAGACAAGGGAACCCCACGTCCTTAGCCACTTGTGGCACCGTGTCCAGCAAATGACAGCAAACAGGAAGCCCACCCAAGCAACACTCAAGCATTCATCCAGGTAATGTAAAATACCAGAGAACTCCGAATCCATGCACACCACCCAGTCCAAAGAGTGCCGACTGTTTCAAAGAGGGAACAGGACAGGGAGCAACCCATGGGAAAGCACTGGTCAACGTAGTAATCCCCGTCAACCATACAACCCAACAAATGATGACCTCTGGAGGAACCGTCAAAAGGCGAAGGCAGAGTCAATGTCTGCCTCCCCAAACCACGCCCCCCGCCCAGCCGCAAAACCAACCGAATCACCTTATCCAAGGAAGCATAGTAGACACTGCCCAATCTGGATCAATCGCATCAGCCACCAAAGCCCCCGAGATGGAAAGACAAATGCAGGGGTAAACGAAACTTGCCAGGGACTAATGTGGGAACCCCCCCAAAGGGGACACCCAAAGATGCTGAAGAAACGGGCCAGAAAAAGGCCAGCCACATGCCCCAAAGATACCTCCTTAGCAATTGTCTCCATCAAAAACCACCAGGGCCCCCTCACAGAGCGCCAGATCCCCGCAGCAGACACGCCAAAACCCACCCGGCCTGGTATCCCCAAGAGATGGACAGACAAAAAGACATCCTCTTGCGGAATCGTGCACCTGATATCCACCAGGAGAAGCCCCCCGGATTTCCGATAGATGTTCCAGATCGTACCTTGATAGAGATCATTGGGAGCAGTTCTGAAGGAAAAACTTCCCAACCATGCTTGCCAGAAGGGACGAATCCAGTTACAAAACATTGGGAATCCACCAACACCGCTGTCTCACCCTCTCCTCCAAATCTTTCAGCAGGAGGAGCATCATCCAAAGGCAGAAGCGACTAAATCTCAGAAGTGCATTCTTCCAAATCTTATCACGAACAATCTCCCTGAAATGAAAGCCCAAGGGGCCCTGCTCCTACAGAATAGGCTGCCCCAAAGGCAGCCATTGGAACCCCACCTATAGATGAAAAACCCCCCACTGGGTCCCCTCCTGCATTGATAAACCATCCAGTGTGGATAAATCAAGGGAGGACAATCCCCCAACCTCCAGCAGAAAACCGCCACAGTGGGAACACTCCCAGCGGTGAACCAGAAAGAAGAGGAAAACCCAAAGCCCCATCGGACCCCACGCCACCGGTGACTGTATACCATCCACAAACGAGCCCTCAGTCCAGAACTCAAAACCCCAGGGAAACCGGACCCATTCACGCGGGAAGGGACAGGAGGACTAACTACAAAACCACACTCCCACCTGAGGCATAAAGTAAACCCACTGACCCCATATATCAATGAGACACAGGCTGACCCCCCCAATGCCCGTCCAGCCAAATCCCAAACCTAAGCTGCAATGCACCCCAAAGAGCAAGCCCAGAACCCGCACCCCCAGCAGGCAAAGCAACCACAGGCAGTCCCGTAACTGCCGCAGCAGCAGCTGGAGGCACGTACTGTGTCACCGGAACCACACCAGACGAATCCTGCAGAGCCAACGGGAGCACCACCTCATACCTCCGGTCCGGAGAGACCTAAAAGTAAACCAAAACAAAAACCCATGTCAACCCTCCAGGACCACCGCCAGAGGCCAGTTGACATAACACCACCATGGCCATGGCAAAACCATGACAAAGCCAGCCCCCAGTGAAACAAAACAGAAAATGACAGAAGGCCATAGGAAAAAAACGAGGAGTCATGCAATCTTAGCACTGTAAAGCTTGGACAGCAACAGACTCGTCTATTTATATAGTTAATTTTTTTTTATTATTTGTAACATCATCACCCACACAAGCACCCACCAGCTACTCAGCACAAACCCAAAAACCCACAGCGAACCCCCAATAAAACAAACCCCCCCCCCCCCCCCCCCGTACAGAGCACAAAGCTAGAATGGGTGTAAATATGACCAGGGAGTTATTAAAATCATACGTAGGGCATGATCCAGGTTCTAAAGGGAAAAACAAGCTACAATACCCTAAAGGTGAAATGAACACAGTTGAATGAAAAACAAGCTACCATGCCCACCCCTTGATATAAAGTTTATTAAATTTAATTATTTTTTTGTTTATTATTATTTATTTTTTATTTTTGTTAGTTCACATTGCAGATGCCCAAGAGGTATGAGCAACCATGTATGAATGGCAGCCCCAGGAAAACTGCTTAAAGGGATAGTAATACTTCTTTTTATCTTTATTTTATTTTGTAGGCATTAAAAAAACAAAACAAAAAAACACGAAGAACAATATAAATCTTATCACTCAAACCTTTATGGCTTGAGAGATATTCACAAGCAAAGTTTCCCCTCCTGCCTCTTTTACCTAGTGTAAGCCATCTCTTCTCAGATGTGGAATGTAGTCCATAGACCAGACAAATAACAGCAGGGGACAATCTTCTTCCTATGAGAACAATGAAAGCCCTGCCCCCCTTGACAAGTTTTTCAGATTTTTCCCTTATCTTAATTGAATACTGTCCCTCTCTGCAATCTACCTGGGCACCTCCCTTCTGATCTGGCTGAGCAGTGTTACACCAGTAAAAAGGGCGGGAGGGGGACACTTTGTCATTGAATTACTCTTGAACTACAACTCTGACAGAGTTGAAATAACACTCCCCAAAGTCCAAATACTATGATTATTAATTAGAGCTGCTTTTAATATGAAACATTACTATCCCTTTAACACTGGAGCGCACTGCACTGCGTAACAATGCAGAGCGCAAGCTAGCCAAAAAAACGGACAAGCCGGTACTGGATCCCATATAGAAAGCCTGCAATTAACAAAACATGGAGAACGATATCCCAAAGAACATAAGCATATAGCATAGCAGAACAGCCCCAGCCCCACAGTAGCATGCATTTGGGCACACAACTTTTTTTTGTTTTACACATTAAACTTTAAGACATCTAGTGTTTACAAGTATGCCATCATGTGTGAATCATTTCTTGTCATAAGCAGGAGTCAAAAGGCCCAGTAGCAAAATTGTGAAGAAGGAAGAGAAACTGCAACAACCTGCAAGAGGAGAAAAGACAGACAGGGCCAGGACTAAAGGGAGAGGGGGGGGAAGAAAGAAATAAGCAGCAACAGCAGGAACCAGATGCAGAAGTAAATGCCAGATCAGACAGCAGAAGAAAAATGGACAGAAGACAGAAGATCAAACCAGAGAGAAGGCAGGAGCAAAGGGAAAAAACACAAGGGGAAAAAAGGAACACCAGCATGAAGCCTGTCTCCTAAGGAAGATGAGCAAGGGGAACGACTCCTCCCTTGCGCATAAAACATCCCTCGGATCGTGTGGCCGGCCCAGCCATGCAGACCTCACCCGGAGCCACAGCAGACACCAAATCAACACTAAAGGCAGCTGCAACGGTAGCCGAATTCTCCGCAGAGGAGCCAATCCACACAGGTCTGGAAGGCTGCCGGCGAGGACATGGACCCCGCCTCGGGGCAGCAGCAGGACGCAAGAGGGACAACCACCTCGCCACACAAGCTCCACCAAAGCCATGCACCATCACCAGCTTCCAGCAGTCCACAGCCAAAAGAGCAGCAGATGAAGCCATGATGCACAGATTTCCACTGGATCCAGAAGACGAAGTGACTGGTAAGACAAGAAAATTTATAGCTGTCCCTCCCATTCCCTCCCCTCAACTTTTTTTCCCCAACCAATAACAAGGGGCCTTACTTAGACCCCTCAGCCCAGACATGATTCACCTTCTTAATTTCTTGTGGAGAATTCTTACTCTATCCTCCTTCTCAGATTACTGACACACATTACTTATCGGTCATAGAAGTGGTCCCAAGTGGGTTAGATGGTGCAAACCTTCTTCACATCTGTCCTCCACCCCGTCTTCTGTGCGGCTTTTAATATATTTGTCCTGGCTTTGTCTGTCATGTGTGGTTTCTGCTACTACTACTACTGGAGCTAGATGTTGATGTCATTCTACAATCAATACTACTAGGTGTCAAAGGTGCAGCACTTACAGCAGCAGCACGGAGGTACTCATCATATCTAACACTGTGGATGTTAACATGTGTTGCCATTTCTGAGTACTCAAAACAGGGGTGTGTGGCTGAGTGGGACTTGGACTTTGAAGAGGTGATGATGCTGATGATGACTGATAGGGTGACTGTGTGCTTTTTGACATCTGTACTTGTCCAGGGTCAGACTTTCCAATGGCTTTCTCAAACAGTTTACAGATAGGTACAGTGCTCCTTAAAAGTGGTGGAAGATACAGCCTTTGACTTTCTGCTAACCTTATAGCCCTGTCATCATCCTCACTCTCAACTTCATCTGTATCAGAACAAGAGAAGGATGCTTGAGGGATATATTCTAGATCTGCATCATCATCAGTCATCATTAGGTCATCCTCAGCAGCATCAGTATCACCTGACAGTTCTTGCCCACTATTACCCTTATATTACTCTAAGCTCTTGGAGGTCTCAAACAATTTCTTTTTACTTTTACTGTAACAAAATTTTCTACTACTTTGAGGACAGGTGTTTTGGTGCTTGGTTGTTTCTCTGTCTGATGCAGCAGGTGGTTCAGCTGCTACGCCTTCCTCTATTACGCTATTGCCAGTATCTATATTTCTACTGGCACTGGTGGTGCTGGAACTAGTTTTGCTGGGACCTTGACAAACTGCATCCTCAATTGGAGTAGAGGGATCATCACCATTGATTGCACATGTTGCAGTAACCATTGCTGCAGTCAGTTTTTGAACTACTACTTTACTCTCACGTTCCTGCACTGCTCCACCCCTCCCCCTTCTCCTAGTGCATTTGCTGGACATTCTGCAACTGCACAGTGTTTTTTTACTGTACGGTATACAACACAACTGATGGAGCTGTAGGATACCTTGCCTAAGCCCAGTCAGCTGTCTGTCACTGTCACCTAAGATATTTTGGTTTTCATTCTTTTTTATTTATTTATTTATTTTAAGTTGTCCACCCTGTTGTATGTCCCAAAAAATTATATCTGAAAAACAAAATCAACAACTTCTTTCCCCACACTTCCCCACCCAGCACAGAGATAATAACAGATCAGCAAGCAAATAGGTCCCTAGCTGCCTGTGTCTTGCCAGTCAGTCAAATGAAATTTTGGAGTACTTGGGGGTCAACCTCCTTCCTCCCTTCTTATCCACTATAGTGCCCCCAGACTCCCCTAATACAGAGAACATATGTCCTACCTAAATGACTCCCTAAACTAAGTTTCAATTTCCCTTTATTTGCCTATCTCCTCTAGCTCAAAAACATGCTGCTCTCTCCTCTCACAAACACAAAATGGCTGCTGTGAGAGCCTGGAGGCTTTTTATATAGCTGTAGAAAACTTTCCCGTGATGTAGAAATATTTTTCTTCCCATTGATTTCAATGGGCTGAAAAGGCCGGAAAAAGCAGAAAAACGGCACTTATCGTGGGAAATTATTCGCCAAGCAGAAAGTGCCATTATTAGCGGATTTCAGTTTGAGGCAAAAATTTTCGCCCATCTCTACGTGCCATCACCATCTCCTTTTGCTTAGCATTTCTCAATTTGATGATCCCTAGTACTGTATAGAATGTCATTCATTTCCACAGCTGAAAAGCAAATCTCCTTTCCTTTAAATCTAATTGATATCCTCTAGGTATTTACTCAGGTTTTCTGATTAACTCCCTGTTGTGACATTATATTGATCTTGATTAAAATATACTTCTAGATAGCAATCAGATTGCCTCTCAGGTATTCCTTTCCAAAATTAATCAAACAAAATATGCCCAGTTGTTCTTTATGATTTATTTCTTCCAATCCCTTGATTGAGTTTGCTTTGTTTCTCTGTACTCGAAGAAACACAGAAATTAAACAACTGAAATACATGAATATAACGGATACCTAAGTCCGCGGATGGACTCAGGCCATCATACCGGGGTCTCTCCCTCTTGAGTTCGTCTGCAAGCAGGTTGCCCCACCAGTCATTCATGCAGCATTCCTTCCTAGGATGGAGGTCAACAGGAGACCCTTGATACCATCCAGCGACAGAGAAACAGGACGCAGTTCAGGTTCCAAACTAACACACAATGGCCAGGGGGTCGAAGCATCTTTGAATATTCCGCTTCAACCCCTGGCCAATCAGGAGCCTGGAACCCGATGGCCAATCCTGGCCAAGATCATCATGGCTGTCTCAGCCATTCAGAACTAGTAGGTGGGTAGCTAACCGACCAATCCGAGGGACGTCTACTTTTCCCATGCAAAGTCAATGGAGGCCCTTTAACTCGGACTGGCCAATCAGGAAGCCGCCTACTCTCCCATTTAAAGTCTATGGGGCTTTTTGAATAGGTTGCCCCGCATGACAGCCAGCCTGAGGCCGGTTTATAGTCTGTGTATTTCAGTCTTTTGGAAACAGTTGGTTCTCCCCAACTCCACCAAGTTCCATGTACCAGCCTCCGGCCCATTATACCCGTGAAATTCAGTCTTTGGAGAAGCTGTCCTTCATGTAACCCCCAACCAAACTGCCAGACACTGGTCCACGGCGCGCCACAATTCCCTTTAGGTGGTGGGCTGCCATAGTCTTGTTAATCGCCACCAAGTAACGGCCTAGGGTCCGTTACAATGGACAATAATAAATTGACATTATCTCCAAAAACGTAAAAGGGTTAATTTATTTAAATATGTACTCCTAGCCAGCATTGTTTTACCATTTTTGTCTTTGGTATGAAAGCTTTAAAATATATCATAAGTGAATATGTAGAGATACCAGAGGCAACAGTTTGATTATATTTGTTATCAAGCTTACACATAAAAGCGTATACAGTGATAAATGTTTTGATGTTGATGCTCTTTCTTTTCAGTTCAGAGGCTCATCTGCTGGTTGTCTACCACGATCATGCCACACAGTGCGCTCATCACTAAATAGGAGTGTGTATAAATAAACAGGTCAAATTGTCAGGCACAGGTTATCTACTTATGAATAGGAACAGAATTTTTACCATATATTTTAGGGATTATGTACCCAAGAAATATTATTTTCCACAATATTTTAAAAGATCAGGAGCCCTATTCATTTTAGATTATAATGTCACTTTAAAATAACTCTCTGTTTTGTAAGGAACAATTTCCAAGAATAGATTGTATTATATTTATCAAGCAACAAAGAATGTTATAGTATATAATATCCAAGCTGTACACTTCTACTTTAGATTATATTGAATGTAGAATTGCAATAATCAGTTAACTGCACCCTGTAACCATACTGAAATGTTACTGCTAGCTGCTTATCATTTAGATTCACCTACTGACACCTAATAAAACGTTAATCAGCCCAGACTCTGCAGGCTCTGTCTTTAGGCACTGATGAACCACTATCACCAGACCATCCCTTTAAAGGGGAACTACCACCCCGCAATAACTTAAGCTTGATTGATTGCTCATCTGGCGACTAGCTGCTTAGTAGTGCTAGTCGCCAAAAATATTACCCGGTTCTGCAGATATCGGCGTTTTACCGATGGTGACAGGAGCAGGAAGCACGGACGTCTCGTCACAGTGACGTCCATGCGCCTGCGCTGTCAGTCCCTTTTGAGCTTAAGTTATTGCGGGGTGGTAGTTCCCCTTTAAAATTGAATACTTAATAAAAATATATTCTGCAGGATTGGAGTGATTATTACTGGGCTGCAATGAATTGCATGTATTTTTCACATTTGTGTTCAGGTTTAAAGGGATGATTTGGCAACCCTATCCATTGGGTGCTTTTGTTCCTCAGTTTGATTGCTCTTTTAGCATTAGTAACATCAGAACAGCATTACACTATTACATGCCCCAGACTGGACACAAGATTTAGCAAAATAAATGTGAGTCCTTGGGCCTGAGTCCATCAGCCATCACCTAGTAAAGTGACTGAGGAAGGAACCCAAAATACTTCAAAAAGGAAGGTATGACATTGCCAATACTAGGCCTTGAAGTATAAGACTGAGTCATACTGTAGCAGTTTATATTATCTAACTGTATATCAAACGATTCGCTTATCCACATGCATATTGGATAAACTTCAGTTGAAATAAAGTATGAAATAACGATTCCTCCATCAACTCAACCAACATTTACGTTATTAGCATCAGTAAAGGCTCTGCTTGTTGCTTGCTCCTCTAACATATCTCATGTTAAGGACTTTGCTGCAGGATGACTCTAAACTCTTTAAACCTTAGGCAGCCATCTTGCGATAGTTCCATGATGAAGCTTGGAAATGACGTTTTAATTAGTTAATCCCTTATAGGATCAGCCTGAGTTTCAGAGTAAAGTTAATCTCTGTGAGAATCTGGTATTTATGGTGTTATGCATGTGTAGATAGTCAATTTACAGATTATGCCTTGGTCTCTCCACAGTTGGGCAGCTCATTATTTCGGGAAGAGCAGGCACCATACCTCATGTACCAGCCGCTCCCATGGCATGTGCAGTATGTGACGCAAAACAGGAGAGCGAGCAGGGACCAGGAGGTAGGAGAACTTCTCTTCCACTCTCCATTACACTATTACTACCTGATCCTTGTACTCCCTTCTCACCGCTCTCTTCAGATCTCTTCGCACATGCTAAGACTTAACCCATTGTATGCTACAGTCTTCTCAAGAAGACATCTCTACCATCCATTAACTCAATACTGTTGAAACAAAAAGTACTGTTACTTTGAAGAAGTTAAAAGTCCCATTTAAATCATTGGGGTGTTTTTTATGTACCCCTAGAATTGCCCACTGTTTAGTAAATAACAGATTCATAAAATATCAAATATTTTTTATGTACCCCTAGAATTGCCCACTGTTTAGTAAATAACAGATTCATAAAATATCAAATAAAGTTATACGTAACAGTCCAGGGTACAAGAGAACAGGCAAACATATGAAACACCCCATTAAGCCCAATAGTGCACCACTTCATCATCAGCATTATCATTACATCTTCCCACTACCATTTGACTTGACATTATCACTCTGCTCACAAGAGCACCATTTTCCTATTAACACAACTATTTTTGCTGGAACCCTTACCCTGCTTCCCTGTGCCAAGGGCTAGTCAGCCTAGGCCTATTCCACTGTACCAACACCCATACACAACCTTGCTGCTTAATCTCTCTGAAAATCACACCACTTTATCCCTTGTGATACCACTTTACCTGAAAATATGCCCATTTTAGTTCATGATATAGATGGTGTGTTAAATTATTTCCAGCCGCTGTATTATCCATTTACTCCATCTATACTCCATTTCTACTCCATCTCTAGTCTGTTCCACATTTCACCCCCTGAGAAACAACTTCCCCATCCACACTCCTATCATCTTGCCTCTTCTCTTACCTCTTCCTCATATCACCATTCCTCTATGTCTATTCACTTCCTTATATGTCCTGTTTTTCCCCCTTCCTATTATCATATCTGCACATCTCTCCCCTCTCATTTTTAGTATATGAGATTTCATCCATCATTCTCTTTGCACCATATCTCCAACTTTCTTTCTATATATATTTACTCTCTTCTCTCTTTTCCTCATTTCAAACTCCCTATAATCTTCAGCTTTTCTCTCCCTCTGTTTTCTTCCCTTTAACACCAATCTCCTTGATCTTTTTTCTTCCCCATGTCACCCTTCTCTACCCTTCCATCTCTCACATGATCCATTTTCCAATATCACCTTTTCTATGTCAACCCCCTGCTCCTACTCTATCTGTTCCGACCCCCCTGCTCTTACTCTTTCCTATTCCAGCCCTCTGCTCTTTCCAGTTCCAACCCCCTGCACGTCCTCTTTCCTGTTCCAATCCCTTGCTCTTCCTCTTTCCTGTTCCAACCCTCTGCTCTTACTCTTTCCAGTTCCAGCCCCCTGTTCTTACTCTTTCTTGTTACAAACCCCTGCTCTTCCGCTTTCCTGTTCCAACCATCTGCTCTTCCTCTATTTTGTTCCAACCCCCTGTTCTTACACTTTCCTGTTCCAACCCCCTGCTCTTACTTTTTCCTGTTTCAACCCTCTGCACTTCCTATCCCCTACTGCCTTCTCTTACCCATTCACACCGTTTTATTCTTTCCCACATCAAACATCTTCTTTCACTCTTCCGTACTTTATGTCCCAGATTATTCTCTTTTCCATCCTACTCTTTTCTACCAGTTTCATACCACTGATGTTTTAGTTTCCACATTCCATACCCATTCTCTTGCTCTTCCCCTTTTCACACATCAGTTCTCTACTCTTCCAAGTTTCTCACTCTGTCCTCTCTATTTCCCTTTGTTCTTTTTCATATCTAGTTTTCTTATCTTCCATAAGTCACACTGCTGCTCTTTTCTAAGTTTCACACTCGTGCTCTTATACTCTTTCTGTTCCAACCCCCTGCTCTTACTTTTTCCTGTTCCAACCCCCTGCTCTTACTTTTTCCTGTTCCAACCCTCTACACTTCCTCTTCCCCCACCCCCTACTGTCTTCTCTTACCCATTCATACCCTACTTTTATTCTTTACCACATCAAACATCTTCTTTCACTCTACCCTACTTCATGTTCCTGCTTTCTTCTCTTTTTTATCCCACTCTTTCCTACCAGTTTCACACCATTGATGTTTTAGTTTCCATATTTCACACCCATTCTCTTGCTCTTTCCCTTTTCACACCACAGTTCTCTGCTCTTCCCAGTTTCTAACCCCTGTTCTCACTATTTCCCATATTATATTCCTACTTTGTTCTTTTCATATCTGTCTTTTCTTCTATAAGTCACACTGTTGTTCTCCTCTATTCCCAATTTCACACCCCTGCTCTAATACGCTTTCCTATTTCAACCTCTGCTCTTCCTCTTTCCTATTCCAGCCCCCTATTCTTACTCTTTCCTGTTCCAACCCCCTGCTCTTACTCTCCTGATCCAACCCTCTGCTTTTACTCTTACTCTTTTCACACTTCTGTTACCTTCCCTTTCTCATTTCACAAACCTGTCCTCTTTTCTATGCCTTTTCACACACACATGCTTTATTGTCTATTACATTTCAAATACCTCCTCTCTTCTGTTCCATATTTCACACAAATTCTCTCTTCTTTTCCACCAGTTTACATTCCTTCTCTTCCCAATGTCCAACCTTTGCTCTTACTCTTCCCCACTTCTTACCCCGCTCTCTTCTTTTCCACATTTCACATCCCTGTTCTCTTCACATTTCCTATCCCTGCTCTTTTTTCTTCCCTATTTTATGTCTCCCATATTTCTTCCCCTGTGTCGCCTCTTCCCCTTTCTCAACTCATTAACAGACTTTTACCCCTCTCTTTCCTTTGCTCTTTTACGTTCCTCGCCCTTCTTTCCTTTTCACATTATATTACCCCATCTAGTCTTTCTTGTCCAGATCCATATCACATATCACAGATCCATATCACATTCCCTCATATCACTTTACTAACACCTCTGACAGCACTTCTGCCACCAATCTCTTCACCCTCTCCCTACCATAGTCTTCCCTGTCCCATGTGATTTCTTTAACACTTTCATCGTGCTTTACTGTTTTTCGCTCTGTTTTCTTAGTCTTAATATTTCTTTGTCTGTATTTTTAGAGAAGAGGGAGCTGTCAGTACAGCTGTACGACATACCCAGCCAGAGACAAGCACAGTGAGTATGCACAAACTGAAATGTGTTAATATATAATTATAGGTGCCTTTGTATTAGTATGGATGAATGCATTTGCTGTCTATGTGTGTGCGAATGTGTAATGTTTTTGGATGTTGGAACCCAGTGGCAAATGGCTCCAGTCCATGCATGGGCAACCTCTTGTGCCTAGTGTTGATCCCCAGTGGTTGTGTGGCCACCACTGGTCAGAGAGTCCAATCCAAGACATGGTAAAGAAGTAGAAAGGCAAAAGCACAGTCCAGTGGTCTGAGGTCAAGGGCAGGCAGCTCAAGTATAAAATAGTGAAACAGACAGAAAAGACAGCAGTTAAGAGAAGTCCAAACATCAAGCTAAGAACAGTAATCCGGAATTGTAGAATAACACCAAGTAGCAAGGAAGGAACCAGGGGCGGGCTGGGCCGGGGGGAAGGGGGGCAATTGCCCCCCGGGCCGTCCATGGGCCGCAGCATCAAGCCATCTCCTGCCAGCAGGAGGCGTGCACGAGATTGTCTGCATGATCAGCAACTAGAGGATGTGTTGGGCTGGCGTGCAGTGGAGCACTCTGCAGATACAGCAGTATAGACTGTCCCACTGGTATATTATGGACCTCCCAGTGGGCAATGTCCCATCAAGCTGGGGGCCGTTGCTCAGCACCTTCGATCAGGGGAGGGCTGGCAACTTTTGGCCTGGGGGGCAAATACAATCAAGTGGCCCATTTCTACTGTTGTTCTAGCCCACCGTTCCCAAAAAAACCCTTTTTGTAAATGTTATTACTGGCATTAATGTTGTATAGTAAGGCAAGTGATACTACAGAGCTTACAACTGAAACGGAGTTGTGCTAGTGATACCACAGGGAATACAAATGAAATGGTACACTAGTGATAACTTGGCCCAATAATTGTCTTTTCCATTGTTGATAACTGTATTTGATTGATGCTCATAAATAATGCCTAGAGCTTACAATCTACAGATGAATTAACCCATAGACAGTATTGCAATCTAAAAAGTAATTGTATTCTTTAGAGAAGGAGTGCCCAGTGACATGTGATCTACTTTGCTAATTATCCTAACATCAGAACTACTACCAGCATGGAATCAATAGCTCATCGCCAACTACATTTTGATCAGCGCAGCTTAACCCCCCCACTCCTCTCTTTTATATCCTCTGCAGAATTCCTCGCTCATCCCTTTATGCCACCCCCATCTTTCCTGCCACACTCCTTTACTGCCTCTTTCCTTCCCATTTTCCACTGTCTCTCTGCTGTTATTCTACAAACCAGGCACACTACAAGCCAGTAGGTCAACATACCCTATGCTGGTTTATAGAATAACAACAGGGAGAGAGAGAGTGGGAAATGGGAAGGAAATAGGCAGTGAAACAGGGTAGGTAGGTAGGAGCAGGAATGACAAACATTGTCTGTAGGAATAAAGGGGGGAAGAACATGGCGGGGGAAGAGTATGGCAGGAAGAATGGGGGGGTGCTGCAGTTGCTGCTACTACTATGTTGTTAGACTACAAAAATAATCATTCTCAATCTGCAAATAACTGGCTCAGGACAAGTAGAGTTGTAATTCACTAACAGTGGGTGGGCCTCAGCGTGCCCACCCCGCTTTGCCTAGTGTCATGTGTATATAATATATAATAAGTCATGAAATACCTTAAAAATTCTGAGAGATTCCCCACCCACCAGCCGCACCCCCTAAAACAAAAGTGTCCCTCTTTGGCCATTTGAAATGTTGGGAGGTATGCTCCTCTAATGCAGCCTCTTAGGCTGATGTATTAAGATGAACTTGAGAGATTCTTGAGCAAACCAACCACACCATGGGGAAAATATAAAAATTCCCATTGATTTAAAGGCATAGTAACACTTCGTATGAAAAAAAAATATATCTTGTAGGGTTTATTCCCTTTGTGTAAAATAAGTGTCCTCTCACTGCTGAGAAGAGTTTTATTCAAATGTTATTGCAGCTCAAACTTGAATTTTTTCGGTGCAGTACTTCAATGGCCTGTATGTTTACAGTGGTGCAGTTGCTATACCATCCAATGGACACCTCTGTCAGTTGACCATACATTTCCATATGATGGTGTAGCAACAGCGACCTGTAAAATGTCAGGCCATTGATATACGGCATCTAAAAAATTCAAGTTTGAGCTGCAATAACGTTGGAATAAAAAGACCTCTCATTAGTGGTACCCTTATTTTACTTAGAAGGATAAGCCATAATATATTATACCATATTAAGTGTTACTATCTGTTTAATTGTAGCTATTAACCCTCTGAATGATACAGTGCTCTCCAACACTTTGCCAAATAATGTGTTGGACACCTATTCAGCATTGAAGAGGTTAAAATCCCTAATAAATGAATTTGTCCCCTATCTTGCAGTTGGTTTGCTTGAGAGTTGCTGTGTGGGGGTTTATTCAAGTGGAGATAACATTTTAGGGGTGATACTCTCCAATTCCTATATTATTCTGTGCAACATATGCACTAAACCTCCAACTTCTGAGATCTTACTGCATGGGTTCCATAGAATAATATAGGAATTGGAGAGTTTATAAAACTGGAGACGTTGGGGGAGAGTCACTAAGGTGTGATAAATAGGTGATAAAGTGGAGATGACTTCTCCACTTCATAACACTCTGGTCTTTATACCTTTGAATGCCAGAGTGGTATGAAATGCATTGCTTTGCAGTGCATTGTGCAGCCCTCTGGCACTCAAAAGGTTAAAGCGGTAACATGGCAAAATACTGCAAACATATTGTACTCTAAGCATAGCGAAATTCAAAGCCTCACAAATAGTGTAGAACTGTCCTCATATCCCAAATATATACTGCATGTGATCCCCCCCATCTTCATGTTCTCACAAGGTCAGTAAATCAAAATAGATAAAAGTCTGATTTCTGAGGTGGTCAATTATTGACAAGGGCCAACTGACCCACTGCTGACAGCTGTACCCATCTATGTCCCACGTGGGCATATATTGAGACATTTGAGAATGCTTTAGGATGGATCAGAGAAGCAGTCAATAGCAGCCACCGCCCCCCCCCCCTTCCACCCCAGCCCCTCCACTTAAACAGTGGCATTTAGATCTGTGTAGTCAGTGCTCCACCTAGGGTTGCCACCTTTTCTTAAAAAAAAATACCGGCCATGGCATTCTCTCCATAGACTTAACATTGTCCAGAAGCTAATTTTTTACCGGCCTGCCGTTAAAATACCGGCTGGGTGGCAACCCTAGCTCCACCCCCAAAGCATTCTAACTCTGATAACTGACCATATATGCCAATGTGGGGCATCAGAGGGAGATCAGGGAAACAAACATCAGCTGCAAATCCCCCAGCCCATGCACCCAACAGTGGCAATCAAAATATGTCTGCAGTGCCCACTGCCCCCCCCAACATACCAAAGGCACAAATGTCATAATATATACCTAAGTGGGACATCAGAGGTGTATCAGGAAAGCAGTCCCCCAACTCCCTGATCCCTCTCTGATGCCCCACTTTGGCATACATTGTGGGATTTGTGAGTTACAATGCTTTTGGGGGGCAGTTTGGCACTGCAGATATGTATCTAAATGCCACTGCACCCAGAAGCTTTGTAACTTACAAATGCCACAATATATGCCAAAGTGGGGGAAGAGGGGTATATATGGTAATTAAATTGCCCCTGCTCTTGAACATGCTCATTAGTGAACCTAGACAGACTCTTGAAATATGGATTATATATAGATGGACTATACTATACTTTGAGCCTGGAGTTTCTCTTACCAGACCAAAATTCAAGCTGGGCAGACTTGGCTGGTGCCAGGATAATGTTGAACCTTTACTTAGGATCAGCTACTCATACACCAGGACCAACTATGCACACTACACTTCCTCAGCAGGTGAGTCATGATTTATCCAATGGAACACTGCAACATCACCCCCTAGTGATGGCAGCCGGTATTTCATTGGATAAATCTATGCTTGAATGAAGGCAGTGCACAATCCATCTTATCTGGTGCCGCTGCAAGCCTCGCTTAACCCGTTGAGTACTGGGGTGCTTGCAGCGCATAGACCTCTTGTCCTAAGTAGTCAGTAAAAGTTATGGGCGGCCAGCATGTGTGGAGACAGGCAGAATTGTATAAGACACATTTGGCTCCAGCCAAACTGCAGCAAGGTACCGGCCCATAAGTGTGACTGACCTAGCGGCCCATGGGGCAATTTCCCCCTTGCCCCCCAGGCCAGCCCGCCCCTGGCAGAGAGACAGTGGAAAATGGGAAGGAAAGAGGCAGTAAAGGAGTGTGGCAGGAAAGATGGGGGTGGCATAAAGGGATGAGCGAGGAATTCTGCAGAGGATATAAAAGAGAGGAGTGGGGGGGTTAAGCTGCGCTGATCAAAATGTAGTTGGCAATGAGCTATTGATTCCATGCTGGTAGTAGTTCTGATGTTAGGATAATTAGCAAAGTAGATCACATGTCACTGGGCACTCCTTCTCTACAGAATACAAAATCCCTGATTTTTTAGATTTAGATTGCAAAACTGTCTATGGGTTAACTCATCTGTAGATTGTAAGCTCTAGGCATTATTTATGAGCATCAAATACAGTTATCAACAATGGAAAAGACAATTATTGGGCCAAGTTATCACTAGTGTACCATTTCAATTGTATTCCCTGTGGTATCACTAGCACAACTCCGTTTCAGTTGTAAGCTCTGTAGTATCACTTGACTTACTATACAACATTAATGCCAGTAATAAAATTAACTAAAAGGGGGTTGGTGGGAACGGTGGGCTGGAGCGATAGTAGAAATGGGCCACTTGATTGTATTTGCCCCCCAGGCCAAAAGTTGCCAGCCCTCCCCTGGAAGGAACTGAGACAACAAGCACTGTTGGACTGTGTCTGGAGTTGTTTATAGGAGAAGTTTGGCAGAAAACAGAGCATTTTCAATGTGCAATTAAACACTTCCCTTTTGCCCTGGTGGCTGTTTTTTTTACAGTGCTAACTGGCTGTATTTGAGAAATAACAAGTGATTACTACAACAATTACAGACTGTGCCATACTCGCAGGTAAATGCCGCACACAAAGGACGTGGCACACACAAGGACTGAACGCGATCTTACTGATTTCAAGATGGATGCCATCAGGATAGACTCTATCATGACACTGTGTCTGTGACTGGATAGTTGCAATATATTAATGCAACTATTTATGTAACATTGGACAGAATCAGGAGCCTAAGTAACATGTTTCTAAGGCCCAGCCACATTTTTATTGCTTTCTTTGTTATCCTTCAGAAGTTTTTCCCTTGGTATTTTAGTTGTTCTGTCAAGTGCATCGAGGACAATTTAAACATTGGATTGTATACTTTCACCCTGAAGTCAGTTTCCTCTGTACAGTTTATTTTTATCCTTAAAAATTAACCATATGGTACATTCATGAGTCATTGCTGGTGATGCCACTTGTGGCCTTAATATAACCATTGACATCTACTCGCTTGTAATGGGTTTTAGATTGGATCTGACCATCCAATGTACTGAAGTTTCCTGGATCGAGGAATATTACAGAGTTTAGAATATATGTATGTGTGAATTTGAGACCAAGGTTATTGATGTTGATGGAATCTAAGAAATTGATGAGATTTTATTCCCCTCCTCTCCAAATGAGGAGCATATTATCAATGTGTATAAAGAACGAGGTTCACACCATATCTTTCCCGCACAAGTGTTTCTTCCCAAAAACTCATGAATAGATTGGCGTGACTAGGAGCAAACCTCATTCCTATAGTTGTGCAGGCAATAATTATTGCCTTATGTTTTGATTAAGGCTAAAGGATATTCTATTCAGGATAAAGTCTGTTATGGTAATAGAGTTGCGCCCCTATGCAAAACATGCTGAATACCTGCTTGATGTTCTATAATGGCAAAGAGTGATGTCACATCACAAGACACCCACAGGTAGTCTTTGTTCGGTTCCGTTCAGTATGTGAATAGAGTCTTAAGCATATGATGGCATAACTTTTACATATGGTTGAAGAAATAAGTCAATGTACTGTGGTTACTGGTCAATTAATTGATGCTTAATATAATTCGTCTACCTGGTGCTTCTAAAATGTTTCGGGGATCTTCAAAATGTGGTAATATATTGGAGTAATTGGATATTCAATGGAAAGATGCAGGAATTCTGGTTTGTTCAAAATGTCATTTATGTGGGCCTCTCTAATCATTGTATTATATTTTGCCTTGAATCTGATTCCTGGGTTATTGGGAAGTTGTTCATAAAAGTTAATATCCCCTAAAGTTCTGTTGGGCACTTTGATATAGTCCTTCCGATCCTGTATTTATTTATTAGTAAGGTTATGTAAACTTCTATCTTCTTGCATCAAAATATTCTATCCAACATGAATCTTTTTTGGAAGATCTTACACACATCCCTAATTACCATTTCAAGAAAAGCTCCCAGTGTAGTATGTACCAATCCAACAGAAAGTCTTCACAGTAGCACCAGGATACTCACAATTTTAAACTCCAAAAACAATGGAAAGTAGATGAAGGATTCTCACTGCCTTCACTCAGTTTGGCTTAACGTAGTAGTTGATGAGGTGGAAAAAAGACTTTTCCATCAAGTCCTGCTCATTCCAAATCAACCCTGTTGATCCAATGGAAGGCAAAAGAACATTGAACCCATTTCTAATTAAGCCCCAAGTGGGTAAGAGAATTCCTTCCTGACTCCAAATGGTAGTCAGATATTTCCCTGGATCAACATCCTATCTGCTTTGAAGCCAACAGGCAGCATTCTCAATCCTGGTCTGTGCTAGATAGGCATCCATTATTTTTTTTCTGAATGCAGTAGCACTATCTGCAAGCAAAGCATCCAGAGGCAAAGAATTCCATAATGTTGGTGCTACTTCTGTAAAAAAATCCCTGCCTTAGTTTTAAGCAAAACCACCTTTTCTCTAACAAGCTCCGTTTATCATGCTACTGAAGTTGCAACCTCAGTAGCATGATAAACGGAGCTTGTTGTGACGCTAGACCACATAAATGCCCCCACGAAGGTAAGCATGAACATGCTTCCCTGGGCAGCTGGGAGGGAGGTGGGAAGTCCTGCGGCTTCGTGAAGCACATACAGGGTGCCGCAGACATGGAAGTGCCACAGTTAATGCTTCATAACTTCAATACCCAGTAAGCAAATAAAAAAAAACAACGGCGCTAATCTTGTTGTAGTGGTTGAAACCACTAGAAGAAAGTTTTTGGTAAGTGAATGTTCCCCTTTAATGGATGACCTCTTGTTCTTAGCTCAGCTCTTTGACTATATAGGTCATTGGAGAGTTATTTGTATTGACCTAGAGTTGAGCTGTAATTTTAATTGTTTTATTGCAATACATTTCTAGTTTACATTCACCCCAGCCCCTTACAAATGCACACCCTTGCTCCCCTCCAGATAGTGTTCGCAAGGGGGAAGAGGAAAAAACAGTTGGTGAAAGAGAAAGGAAAGAGTGGAGGAGATAAAGAAGGGGGAAAAAGTACTTGGGGAGAGAATGAGGGCATAAAAGATTGGTGAAGAGAGGAAAAGACTGGAGATTGAGGGACTGATAGTACCATATAATGGTATATTGCCATGTGGACTCTTATAATGTCAGTTACCTTGCTGATCTTCTATAATGGTGATTGCCCTGCTCGTTTCCTATAAAGTCAGTTGTCCTGCTGGTCTCCTATAATGATGTATTACCCTACTGCTCTGCTGTAATGATGAATTGCCCTACTTCTTTAAAAAAAAAAAAAAAAAAACAGCCTTGCAAATTATTTCGCACTTGACCACAAAAACCCTAGAACAGCACTACTCAGTGAACATGCTACATGAGAAGCCTCTAGGCATCCAGATGCCCACCACTGCATATAAGCTCAGGAACCTACATTTATATGCTTTCTCATTTGCATATTGTTACATAGAATTCTGCCATTGCAATAGAAACATTGGAAACTTTGGATTCATTGTTAGAGGTGGGTTGTCTGATCTGTTTCAGACATGTAAATGTACACACAAGTATATTATATGAACCAGACTTTTGATAATTATATCTGGGCCTAGATTCACTAAAAGTCGATGTTGTGGCGATATGTTTCGAAACACTTTGACAATTCGATGTATACACACATCACCATATTCAGTAAAATTTACAGATGCAAGGGGAGGGGTGGAAAAGGTCCCTATTGGTATACATAATTGTCAAAGTGCTGTTGATGTGGAAGGGATGTCCTCCCTTCACACATCTCCAACACTACGACAGTTCTGAAGTTTAAGAGCATTCTTTCTCTCTGCTTACCCAATTTGCCAGTAGGGGAGTGGAGAGGATACTTTCAGAACAATGGACAGCATCACACCCTTATCCCTTTGAGTGCCATAGAGGTGTGCATTGCTCACCCCTGTGGCACTCACAATGCTAAAAAAAAAGTACACAAAACACTGCACAATTATCCCCTTAGCTCTGTATCAGGACATCAACATTTTCAGCTCTCCTTACCAGAGGAATGCGTGCCACACAACATCCATGCAAAATTCAAAGGTTATTATTTTTATTTTAGATTATGTTTTCTGTTCCAAAAACATATATATTTGTGTTTTGTATCTGCCCTGCAGGTCTGCGGAGGACAGGGGCCCCACGAAGAGAGTATTCAGCACAGGAAGCAGCACTTACCATCCAGACTCATTATCGCAAATACCAACAGCATAAACACCACCAGGGATAGAAGCACTTACCACCCACTGCTTGGGTGTCTAACAGTTCAATTTCTTGTTATTCCCTTCATTGGTAGAAGACCCACCTGCCCCTACCTACATGGAGACCAGACCTTACTGCATTGTACTTCTATCTATATCATAGAACACCTGACACTGAATTTATCATAATACACAGACACCTAGCACACATTCCTCTCACATCCTTGGAATATACATCCATAATGGACTGATATTGTCTTCTTCAAGTAAGAAGACATTCTAAATACTTCCCAAATTATGGTTTAAGCAACATTAGCGTTATATACATAACTGGAAACTTTGAGTATGGTGCCGCTGGAGGGAGAAAAATGACACTATTCGTGCCAAAAAAGGGGTGGGGCTTAATCATGGGTTGGGGCAGGGCTTATCATATGTGGCCAGAGTAGGAGGAATAGGCTGGGTAAGGAGGAGAAATGGGTGGGGTATGGGAAAACCCAGAAGTGGGCAGAGTTTGATTAAAACTCCCCACATCCGGATAATCGGCCTCTGCCCCGGAGACCCGGTAATTAGCAGCAAAAACCGGGGCAAATCCGGAGAGTTCCCAGCTATGTATACCTGTCCCTTCCTAATATGCAGATAATGGCTATTTACTATTTAAACTATTCTAATACACCAGAGTTTAGGACATTTACAGTTGGACTCATATATGAATCTCCTATCTCCTCCAAAAGCTCAGACATTAGTAGACTTGCCTCTCCTCTATGCCTATTCAAAAACCTCAGATTTCATCTTCTGTTAATGCATTGACATCACAAAGCTTACCTCATATCTCCTCCCAGTGCACAAACATCAGGACACTTACCTCTTGCCTCTTAAACACAAACACTAAAGACATGAAACATTTACCTCTCTCTAATGTCCACTTACCTGTTACCTACTTCTATACATGAACACTAGTGATATAAACTTCTCACTGTCTCTTAATGCACATACATCAGACACATACATCTTAAAGGAGCAGTAAACTTTTTTTATGAAAAAATATATATTGTAGGGATTTTCCTATTGAGTAAAATAAGGGTACTCCCACTGCTGAGAGATTTATATTTCCAGAGTTATTACAATTTAAACCCATGTTTTTTTACATTAGCAGTGCCCTCTTGTGGTCAAATTCTAATTAGTTTTCCTGTTAGATTCTAATGGAGAGGAAAGTCAGAAAAGTCAGACACACACTTCTCCATAGAATGTGATAGAAACTGCCTGTCACTTCCTGTCAGTTAGAACTATCAGGAAGTAAACACAGTAAATTCACTTCCTGATTATTTGAACTGATATAAATTTTGAATAAAATATCTGACAGCGGTGGGAGTGACCTTGTTTTACTCAGCAGGAAAAGCTCTATAAAATATGTGTTTTCATAAATAAAAGTTTACTGCTCCTTTAACTGTCCTAGACTTCAAATATCAGACAGGAATCTCTCACCAAATCATCAGTGTCATGAACCTTTTTAAAGCGGAACAACCACCGCATAACAATTTTATCTTAAATAACTCCCCATCTGGCATCTAGCTGCTTAGTAGCGCTAGTCAACAGAATTATTACCTTATTAAATAGATTTCTCCTTTCTCCCCCGGCTGACAGGCAGGACGGAGCGCGGACATCTTGCCATAGTGACGTCCGCGTGACCGTGCTGTCAGTCCCTTCCGGAACCAGACAGCTCCTAGCAATGCCTCCTAGAGCCGGCTGGGACTGACAGAGCAGACGCGCGGACGTCACTATGGCAAGATGTCCGCACTCCGTCCTGCCTGTCAGCTGGGTAAGAAAATCTATTTAATAAGGTAAGAATTCTGGTGACTAGTGCTACTGAGCAGCTAGTCACCAGATTGGGAGTTATTTAAGATAAACTTGTTATGCGGTGGTAGTTTCGCTTTAATGTCTTATCACACTAAGGTGTGATAAAGAGATGTAAAGTGGAGATTACTACTCCAGTGATATCACTTTTCCAGTTCCTATGTTATTCTATAGATCCTATGCACTAAGATCTCCAAAGGTGAAGAAATCTTAGTGCATTGGCTACATAGAATAACACAGGAACTGGAGATATCACTGGAGATATTATCTCCACTTTATCACACCTTAGTGCATCTACCCCCAGGAATACTTACAGTTTTAACTATCCTAATTTACAGATATCAGAATATCTTACCTCCCAGTTTTACAGAATAATCACTGACATGTACCTATGAGCTCTTTCTTAAGCACAAGTGTCAAGATAAGCATTTCTGATCTTACCATAGTACACAGTGAGGCCGATGTACTAAGGTGATTTAAAGTACTTTAGGGCTGTACCAACTGCACCTCTGGGTACAAATACGAATTCTCCAAACTCCCATGAATTTAAAGGAACACTAACACTTAAAAATGTACTTTGGTTATATCCATCTTTATACATCTCTATTTGCTTCCAGAGTCCTAAAATCCAGCATATGCTCTGAGGAGCAGCCATTTCTGCCTTTTCTAGGGATCAAAGTACAACAGCAATCTTGAGATGATTGTCCAGGATTTTTTGTAAATGGGCTGATACACCGGTGAATGTTGACTTCTTGAGAAACCAGTGGGGGCTCATGTGGTATGACTGGGAGATATAAATGATGTGAATTGTGCCACAAAGGGGTGGAGCTTAATCACAAAGGGGCGGGTCTTAACTACATGTGTCATTAAGTGGGCAGGGAGTGGTCAGAACAGAGTGGGAATAAGGCAAAGTGGGTGAGAAGTGGGAGGAACAGGGTGGGAAGGAGGAGGAGACGTGAAGATAATTTCATAAGAAACTCCCCACCACCAGAGAATCAGCCTCTGTCTCCGGAGGCCTGATAAGTCAATGCAAAAGCTGAAGTCTCCAGGGCACATGTGGAGAGTCCCCAGGAATGGAGATAGCATAACAATTAAATATTTAGGTGTTAGTATTCCTTTAAATAGAGTTACACTGCTTGAGAGGTCTTCAGCACTATCAGTGGGAATTTTTACCTGTCCCATGTGGTGCAGCTGATTTGCTTCAAACTTAGATTAATTTTAACACATCAGCCTCTGTATTGTAGACATGCCCCTCAGCTCCTAATAGACATAACAGAACTGTTCCTGGCACAATTTCATATCAGATAAACCGGATTTAAGTATGATTAATCGTTCTATACACAATCAGCTCCTCTCTGTTCAGTTGTGTGCTGTATATATACATGTATGTGTTTCTGTATATACTATTATTTGTGACTGTACTGACTGACAGACTAGCACTTGTACTTTGCAGCTGATGTTTGGTTATAAATAAACACATTTCCTTGAGTAATCATATGGGGAAACATTGATATTAATTATTTTATTTTTATTCTTAAACTTTTGAGTGCCAGAGGGGTATGCAATGCTTTGCAAATTAATGCTTAGCTTACCCCTCTGGCACTTAAAGGGTTAAACACATACTTTAAAGGGATAGTAATGCCTCAAACAAAATGAAGCTCCAGTTCTTCTTCATACTAGTTGTCCCAAGTAGAGCTGTATTTCAGTGCTATCAGTCTTGTAGTTTAGCAGGAACTGAATTAGAAAGGATCTTCCTCCCGCCCCTTTTACTTACGTCACTCTGCTCACCAAGCCAGAGGAGTAACTAGAAGCCTCCGGGCCCTTGTACACAAAGTGTCACAGGCCCCCCCACCACCACCAAATTGGTCCCCCTGACCACATTAACCCCCTCCACAATGCCCCCATCTCCTACCTGGAACTCCCGCGCAGTCCTATTAGTAATGCAAAGAGCTGGGAGATGATGTCATCTCCCAGCGCTCTGCATTACTAGAGCTCCGGCGGGAGATTGCGGGCTTCAGGCGGAGGGGTCGCAGGGGGGGCGGGCCCCTGGAGTGCACGGGCCCGGTTGCAGGTGCGACCCGTATAGTTACGCCACTACTCCAAGCTGGTCCTGATGGATTGCAACGAAGGACAATCTTCAGTAAGCATAAGGAAAATCCTGCCCTCCTTCATCAAGGGAGACAGGGTTTTACTTATACTTACTGCATGAAGATTGTCCCTCGCTGCAATTCCATCCAGTCCTAGGACCAGATTCCACAACTGATGGGAGGAGGTTAAAAGGGGCAGGTGGGGATTTTTTCTCACTCAATTGCTGCTAAGTTACAAGACTGATAGTATTGTAATACAGAGCTAAGTGGGACAAATAGTACAGAGAAGAAACGGAGCTGCATTTTGTTTAAAGTATTACTATACTTTTAAGTAGGTTCAAAATGAATCAAATGGAGGTCCATTTCTCACACAGACTTAAATTAAATTACGTTAACTTCTAAACCTTATGTACTTGGGGCAATGAGGCATTTACATGATAGAGTTAGCAGAGAAATTGGTAACCCTGCAGGCCAGAGAGGTGAGCAATACATTACATAGTTATACGGTAAATTACCTTGAAAAAAGATACAATACCATTAAGTTCAACCTTTGTCACTCTATAACCCAGAAAATGAGAATTACATCATTCTTCCTGTCTCCAAAATAGGTGTTAGTCTATTTACTAGAACTTCCTGTTTACCCTACTAATGCACAGAATAGCCCGTAAATTCCCTTCAGCTAGAAATGTATCTAATCTCCTCTTAAATGTTTTGTATTGTATCTGCCATTACACATTGAATCCATCCAAAACCATTACACTTGTTTTATATCAAAATCTCAACCATACTTTCCAACATTTCAAAAACATTTCTAGGGATGCTTTTTACAATTGACAGTCACTTCACTGAGCATTAGTAGTAGTCCACAGCACGATGCATTGCAGTACAATGCCAGCAGAAAACCGCATACAACAGGAACTGCGGCATCTCCTTAGAAATGGCTGCTGTTTTTACCAAGGCTGAGATCTATGTGGAGGCAGATTTAACATCCCCCACATGCTGGTGTGCTACTTTTGTGTGTAGCCCATTTCTTTTGTGACTATATTGTATGAAGTATATTGTGGATTTACTCCTTCTATCACAAACGTTATTACCCGAGGCACACTCTTTCTCTTTCATTTAAATCAATGGGGATTTTGGAAATTTGAATTTATTAACTAAAATTCTTTTGAATATACAGCCCTCGATCTGCAATAGTACAGAACCGGCATTCCCCCCACCTAAATACAACATGAAATCACATAAATAAACAATATTAACAAGTGGGAAGTTCAAAACCAATTAATGTTTTAATAACAAGCATATGGGGTTGAAATGTCATTTTAAAACCAGGGACAAAAGACGGGACAGCAGGAACTAGGAACAGGGGACAAAACCAGTGATTGTACCAGGGAATTTGGAACAGTTGGCTGTTATATCTCAAGTTGTTTCTACTTAAAAAAATATGAATCACATCAAATATTATTTTACCACATAAAATGTAAAACATCCTCATCTAAGTACAGTATACCTAAACTAATAGAATTTTTTAGCTATCCCTGTGTATAGTGTTCAGTGCTTTATGATCCCAACAAAGAAAATGCTCCTCCTCCTTTGTTACCATTGCTTATGGAATAATGTTAAAATCATAGGTTCAAGGGGAAGATTAAATTGCATAGAAAAATGCTGTGTGTTTCAGCCCAGTTTGGGTTGGGTGTGGAGACAGGCCTGATGTGGGAGAAACCTACAGTAATATAAGGATAGACCTGCATAGCTGAGAAGCAACTGAAAGGTCTGGTTTGCAGCACCTTAGTGGAATTAGATCCTGCTCACTTTGTCCCCACTTCTGCCTCTGTTTAAGGGTTTCTTGGGCTGTGGTGATGGTGGGTGGTTCCTATGAGAGCAGACGTAGGGACAGACTAAGGCCTTGGGGTTGAGTATGGTTAAGAGAAGGGGGGATACACTAAGGGTTGATAAAGTGGTGATGACTTTTCCAGTGGTATCACTTCTCCAGTTAATATGTTATTCTATGCAGTCAATGCACTAAGATTTGTCAAGTGGGAGAGATCTTAGTGCATTGGCTCCATATAAAACATAGTAATTGGAGAAGTGTTATTACTGGAGAAGTCATCTCCACCTTATCACCTCTTTATCACACCTTAGCCCATAACCCCGATGTGTCAAAATAAGGCACAGAGTCAAAGGGTAGTCTCTTTTGCTACTGGATATCGCAAGCAACACATTTTGCATAAAGATGCACACCCCTCAATTGACCTCATCATAGCTGTACACATGATTGAGCTTTCCAAGAGTGCCTCACAAGGGAAACATAAGTAGCTGGCCTTCCTTCCATCACCACCAATCTACAGTCACAGGAGCTTGCCACCAACTGCCAAGATGTGCATGCATATCAGTGGAACTGAAAGATAAGTATGCCGGCTCCCCTCCATTTGTGGGCTGCACAGTAAGAGTGGACTTCAATCCTTCCAGTCAGACCTGTAACATGGGTGCCTCTATGTGCCTTCAGCAGGGAAATCAGGTGATCATCCAGCTTCACAGATCATGGACAGGGCACCAAGAAACAAACAAGTACCAGGTGCTCAGAAGAAAGGAGCTTCAGGGGACCAACCTGCACCACAGACCAATGAGTATGATCACCCTTCCATTCCCCTGGTCATTAACAGGAATGAAAAGGGAGGTCACATAGGTCAGAGAGAGTCTGAAAGGTGGGGATACCTTCATAATGCCCCAACAGACAGGGGTCCTTTGTTGACTGGATTTTGGGAGGGATTAAAAAGTCAGCTACTGCAATTAGGGCTAATGCCCTTAAACAATGTTTGTTCTATCTTCTAAACCTGAGAAGTAAATGTTTAACTTGTGCAGAGCTCCATCTTACTGCTTGTAGACCAGGTTACCCTCCCAAGCAACAATTTGTTTTTCTAGGGATAATTTTATCCATTTCAGGAGCTATTATTATCTATATAACTATGGCATGCCTATGGAGGAGGGGCTCAATAGTCCCACCTCAAGGGTAGTTTATTTAATTCTTTCAAATGAGCAAAGAGAAACAACTGCAGGACCACCAGCTCTCCCAATGCTCAAAGTGCCTTTCCCAACCAAGGGTTGTCATCCACAGCTAATCAGTCCATGCAGGACAGGGGCCAGTAAGTGCAAGTGAAAATAACTGTATCATAACTCCAACTAAACTTTTCTCAGGCCCTAAACTTGGACATTAGTGAATGGAAATAGGTATCCAACTCAGAATAGACCTCATTCTACAGACTCATGAAGAAGAGATGTTTTTCTTATATAAGGACCTAGAGAGTATGAAAAGCAAACAGTTGATGAGAATATATCTTGGCCAATAAGTGCAGGGAACAATACCTATGCCTATGCATTATTTTTCAAATCTTCCAACATGCACAAGACAGCTTTGAGATAGAATAGTGTGATGTTATGTTTGGAAGCTGCTTTCTGGAGCAAAGTATTAATTGTGTAAAATATATGGACCAGATATAGATAAGGAATATGGGGAGCAGCTGGTATGGACTCGGAGCACTTTAGACAAAAATTAAGACCAGGTCTGTGCTGTTTTGGATAAACTGCATAGCTGCTTTTTCATCATCACGTATAATTTTTTTATAATAAAAGATAGACAGATAGATCGATAGATAAATATTTTATGTATCACTTTTCTAAACAGCTATTTTTAAAAGATCCAAAAATAAAAATGAACAGCAGTCGATAGAATAACAGCTCTTTTGGAACCATGGGGAAAAGTTACTAGCAGGGGGATTTCAGAAAACTCTCAGGAGAAGATGATGAAATGACCATGATAGTGTGCAACACAAGCACATATGTTCCAGATGCTGATGAGGAAGGAGCGTTACATACTCATTTAGGGAATGCAAAAAATGTTGTCCTGTGGGATAACAAGGGCCTCAACTCAGGTCAAACTAGTAAGAATACTTCACTGGCTATGGGCCTGACCCATCTTTAGTATTAGGTGGATTTACATTTATGTAGCATATTATGTAGCATATACCTATTTCCTAATCCACAAATTTGAAGATCATATACAACAACCTGAAGTTCACCAGGATTAACAATCATGTACTAAAGGCATAATTGAGCAAGGTTAAAGTTAACCAATGGCAGTGGTATATAAAGAGACATCTGCCTGAGTCAGTATTTATCTTATCAAAGGAGAGGCACATTGAATGATATGACAGGTCAAACAATTTAGGACCCTTATGGTCATTCCATTTATTGTCACAATGCCCAAACGGCTTTAATTTGAGTGGTAGCAAACAAACACATATTGCCTGATAAAAATCTGCCCATGGTCCATGATATCTCCTGTACATTCTACAAAAGAGTCAGTACGTTTTTACACTGGGGGGGGTTGGGCATCACACAGGTCTGAACGCCGTAGCACACTACTGATACAACTTCCCCTTAGAAGGAACAAAACTATCTCACATCTATCAGTTCATTGTGTCTACTTTTGCATTTCTGTCATGGATGATTTGGGATCTCTGCCAGAAACAGAAAACAGAGAAGGGCCCACAGTGGTCATATCCTACCTAGGAATAGAAATGTATGTTATCCTTATGGTATGCCAGTTGCCAGAAGATGAGAGGGTTGAATGGCACATAGTACATGGCAGTGATACATGAGCCACTGACCAAGGTCATGAGCTGAACAGGGACTGACAGGGGAGGGCTGGCCTGGGGGGCAGGGGGGCAATTGCCCCCTGGGCCAGTCATATGTCTGGGCTGGTGGGCCACTGCTCCTCATTAAATCTCCCAATTGCTGCTGTAAATGGAGCTACACTAGTGATAACATGGAGCTTACAATTGAAATGGAGCTACACAAACAACACCACAGAGGAACAATCCAAGTGGAACTCCACTAGTAGCATAACCCATTCCCTTGTAAGCTCTATAGTATAACTAGTGTAGCATTGCTTAAATTGTAAGCTTTGTAGGAGCGCACTAGTGTAGCCTCGTTTCAGCTGTAAGCTATGTGGTATCAGTTGCCTTACTTCACAACATTAATGCCGATTTTAAAATTAACAAAAGGGGGTGGGCTTGAGTGATATATAGTCCCCTGGGGACTGACAAAAATACACTGTTTCTAGAGCTCCAGTTCAACAAGATAATTCCTAAAAACTATTTGTCATCTAAGTTTCTCCCTTACCAGTGTTCTGGTAAGTGTTCTGGTAAGGGAGGACTGTATATATCATCCTTATGGTATGTCAGTTGCCAGAGGATGAGAAAGTAATGTTAAATTAGAAGCAGTCACTACCGAGAATGATGACATATGTAAGGAAGGAATCCAGCAAAAGCCTTGATATCACCATGGCAGACAATATGCTGCTGTGCGATTACATATATAATAAAAAAGGAATTAGAAAGGCAGAGTGGTATGGGAGGAATTCTAAGCCAAATGTAATGGTATTAGGGTGCAGTTAGGGAGCACATGAAAGCACTGTAAATCAGAAATAGACAGACTTCAGGAGCCACACAAACAATCACTAAAGGATCTTTAGCATTTGGCAGAAGTGGAATACATGATCCAGTTGTCTGCTAAAGGAAACTCACCACTTCTGTGCTTCAGTAAGATGCATACAAGGTTGCGAGGAGGCACTAGTAGTGATTGGGACTAGTGACCCTTTGATTATTTATTTCATGTCATAGTAACTGTCACAACTAAAGTGGATAGGTGGAAGGCTATACAAATAATTGGCTCATGTCTGAATGTGTTATTCTCTGCCAATCTTTATAAAATCTATTGGTTCCTGTTGTTGAATGTTATTTACAGGTTCTCTTGGGTACAGGGCGGTTAAAGCATTAGTAAAATGTATGAAAAAAAATGAAGGACCTGATTGGAAAAAACAACACTGCACATATGAATCTAAAATGTATAATTGGATGTATGAAATATCATAGGTTTGACATAATTTTGGAAGGATTTAGCATTTCTTGATAAATCTGGTGATTTCTCTGATCACTTGCCAAAAATTAGTGTAACGGATCATACTCCGTTACTGAAAACACCATGTCTGGGCATACAGACTGTCATCCCTTATTTCAGACTATGAATAACTGTGGGACATTATACTAGCAGACATCTCTATCATTCTATGTTAACAGTTATGGGAATGGTTACTACTGTAATACATGCTGGACCCCTGTTTGCATTGTGGGCCTGCAACCTTACCCTGAAAGGGTTAAACTGTTGGACAGTTGCAAAACCAGCCAGATGGTAGATGGGTTTAGTCCGAGGTCCTGATTGCCTGTTTCTAGTGTTCTGCTTTGAGTTTATCAATCCCACTGTATTGTCCCATTGTCTTGTGTTTACATTCTGTTGGTCTGTTGTCTACCTTAGTCCAAGCCCTTTGTGTATTAATGTACTCATGTCTGCCCTATTGTGTATACCTGAGCCATCTGTTGTTGGTTCTTTGTGTTAGGTGTTGTGATTACATTATCCCTGTGAATACCCCATTGTGTCATGTCTCCACCATTTGCTGTTCCATATTGTATCTATTGAATTATATTATGTTGCCATTTGTTGCCATGTTGGGAAATTCCCAAAATACTGTATAAAAACCCCTGTGTTGTCGAATAAAGTTGTTAGTCATTGGAACTAAGAAGGCTTCCTGTGTCCTTATTGTTGGGTGGTGTAAAGTGTCTCTTAGGACGCCCATCCAAGCCAGCTAAGAGCTCTCTGTTTCCAGCTTGTGTTTCCAGCAGTTGCAGTGGATGTTTCCAGATTGAGTTACAGTGTTACAGAGTTCCAGTTAGTTATCCTGTTTCACCGGGCAGGCTTGTAGCCGCATCCAGGAGGGAGAGACCCAGAATGATGGCTAAGGACAACCCGGCGTCCTTAGCTTCCGTTATAACTGGCGTTAGAGTTAAAGTGGCTGTCCTAATATTAGCACATTTGCCAGATTTCTACAGCTAAAGCTGAGTCTGCTCTTACAGCTACCCAGCGTATTCATCAAACATAATGGTCGCATAAGCAAGATTGTAGCCTCTTGCCAGAGGAAAAGCAAAAAGGTCATTGCCTAAAGTGTTTCAGATCATTATATCTGATCTTTAAAATGTTTCTAAGAGCTGGAAATCTACTGAGAATATGATCCAGAGTTTGCCATTCAAAATCATCCATCAACAAAATGTACAATCTTTAGAGGAATGGAAAGACATAAAAAATTGGATAATTTACTATTTTTGATACACATCATAGCTATTAGCAATTGCGCATGTTTTGAATAAATCCATGATGTTTAGCTAGATATATGAAAATGAGTGCTGAATTATGTGCAATTGCCAATCCTCTTATAAAACCTTCCCTAATTTATAAAAAACAAATGTGTAATTCAGCAACATTTTGGCATTAATAATGTTTCCATCAAAGCTGCATAATATATAAAACTAAGTGTAGAGCAAATCTCTGAAAATACCACTGAATGAATAGAAACCAGAAAGTGAGAACTCTCTGGTCTCCAACTAACCAGCAGCATTAATAACCAAATGGGAACAGGAAGGACAGCTGGACTATAAAGTCAATGAAAAGCCTGAACATTGATCAAGAACACCATTCCCAAATCACATACACCCAGAAGAAGTGATGAATGATCACAGCTTTAGGATTCATTGTCCATGTTTCATAGCCTTACCTAAGGACTGGGATGACACACTGGTCAAATACCTTATGCTTGAGGCAAAGTGGTAAATTTGTCTTAAAGACAGTACTACTATCGTTGTGTTTCCAAACATACTTGTCCACTTCTTCTAGTTCTAGTCCTTCTACTGTGATTTTCTTTGGTATGACTTGAATTTTGATGATTTTCATCTTAAACCAACTTGAAAGCAAACACGTTGATCTGAAGACAGGAGAGATGGAGAGAGGGAAGCTTTAGCGATGTATGGACCTGGCTGCTGGGCTGGAGACTAGGGGTGAATCTGAGGGGTCATACATGGAGAAGGAAAGGACACGGCACTGCAGAGGGCCTGTAAACTAAACTTTCTTTGGTGTAGAGCGCTCCACTTCAACAGGTTTAAAGCTACATTGTAAATAGAGAATGCTTCATTTTCTATCATTCTGGGGCAGCATGTAAGAAATAGTACAGTTAGAAAATCTATTGTAAAAAAATACAAACAATTGTAGCATCTAATCAGTCAAATGCACATGATTTTTCTCAATTTGGTCATGGTTTATTATTTTAGAGTATGTAAAAGGCTGGAATTGCTAATGTTTCTTTTATTGCACTCGTCATTTAAATTAAAGTTGTACCCATTTCATGTATGCCAATATTTATCACACTCTATAAAAGGCTGACCCAAGAACTTTGTATTGAAAGCATAATTAGCATAACTTGCAATGTAAAAGCCAGAACCACAGAGACCCCAAACTAAACAGGGACAGACCCGTTGAGTTTGTAAATCATAGAATGAATTAAACACTGAGTTGTAATCCATAGAGCCTGACCCAAGCCTTTCAGCTGACAAAGAAACAGATTGACTTAAACTGCAAACAGCTCAGAAACTGATCCACAGAGCTATCAATCAGCAGGAATACTAACAGTGTTTACCATCTATTGTTCAAATTGTCTGCAGTATGCAATTCATAGGGAATGAACAGAAAAACTTGCAAATAAAAGGGAAACTAACCTACAGAGCTTGCAAACAAAAGAGAAGTTGATACACTGAAAGTCTAATATCTAAAGATATTGTCACACATAACTTGAATTTGGAAGCTATCCATCATAGAGACTGATTCCCAGGACTTACAGCCAAAAGGATAAACTAATCAAAACTGTGTAACAAATATTATTGCTTGCTGGTCTAACATCAATCTCAGAACAGTAAACTAGTTCACATACTGTACATAGAGAGAAACATAGTGGTGCAGGTGTCACATGACTTAACACTAACACAACATCTTCAGACAGTCACTTCTTGTTGGCTGTGTATGTTATCCACAGACAGTAAACCACAACATGAACCAAGGTCATTACGCAGGAAAGAAAAGAGGAGCAATTCTGAAGCATACCAAATGTACAATAAGGGATATATAACATTTCCCAAATTCCATTTGCTATAAATGGGGCTTTTAACCCAATAAATACTAGAGAAGTCTGCAACTCATTGAAAAACAATGCACTGGAGACCCGACATTTCCATTGCAACTGCTCATCCTTTGCTTTCTGCATAATGTCACTACAGTGATAGTTACTAACTGTTGATCTAGGTTTGTTGTGGACTTGTTATACATAAAACAGATAGGCTGGAGCAAATCAACTGTACCACAAGGGACACAGTCACAAAACTGTCATTGTTTTACATGGTGCTTTTTTCCCATTATAGGTTAGAGAGTTCTGAAACTCGTTTCCTCTCAGTTGTTTGGATGCCTCTATAGCCTTCAGGAGCTTAACCCTTTGCATGCCAGAGTCTTTGGTACACTCCTAGGAGTATTAAACTAATGGGAGACGAAGAATAATATAGGAATACATAAGAGGATATTGAAAGGAGAGAGGGTGGAATTGGATGATGTATTAAAAATAGGCTTGGAAATTAAAGCTACATGTGGAATATAAAAATGTGATCCATTAATTTTTATCTCTACCTGTCCATTCTTGTCTCTAAGAGTTACCCTGCCCAGAAATCAGTGTTTTAACTATAGTGGTCAGGTGCCCAAGTGGCCACTGAAGGTAAAGCCACCACATTCAGAAACTCTTACTCTCATACATCACAATTTGGAACCCTGTGTACCTCCCTCTTCCCTATGATCTGGGGCACATTGTACTGTCTGTTCCTTATGTGAAGCACATGTGAAACCTCATTATTTTCTTGAGCTACAGTAGGTGTAAGCTGCTGGTACTGTATGAATACAGGTGTGATGTCGGCATTCTATGAAGTGGGATTAATGTAAGTACAAAATTGTTTTATTATAAGTCTGAATACTCATGATTAGCGGAAAGGGAAAGCAGATGTAGCTAGTAATTAATCCCTTGGTTTCTAGAGAAGTGTCTTCATGAAGCACCAGAGACCTGTCTAGCATCCAAGCAGTTACACGGGCCTGCCACATTTATACATTGGTCAGGGCAGGGTCCATGAGAGGTTTAAACTGGCTGTGCCAGAGAAAGAAAAGGTCATTGCTACATGTATTTTATGCCCAAACCTAGCAGCACCATGTATCACATGGGAATGGGGTAGGAAGGAAGAGAGTGGATGAAATACATAAGGAGGGGAAAGAAAACATGAGGCATTGTGGGGACACTACTAGTAAATTGGGCATGGGATTCCAAGGTACACCTGTCCAGAAAAAGCAAGGGTTCCTTCCATATGACTGCTCACACAAAACATTAAATCATCTTATATGTATTTATTTTTACAGGAATTTCCCCACTGCTCTACATATTCCATAGCAGCAGGGGTTGGTAGGTGATGGGGATCTCTGTGCTCTCCTAGTCAGAGCTTTCCGGCCCACAACCAGTGGGGCTGACTTATTAAGAAGAATTCATGCAATTCTAGAGCAACAAACTGCCTCAAAAGGGACAATTAAATGTCTCCAAATTGTTGTTGGTTTAAATGCTAAAGACCTGCTAGTGTTCATTATGCTAAAATCCACATTTAAGTCAATGGGGCTTTTTGTTTGTCCACTGCAGTACAGTCAGACCTGGGAATTCTCCGGATCTGCCCCATAGTCTCCAGTTTACTGAGTGAACTTTCTCATCGTTCCGCTCACTACCTCCCTCATTCCACCCATTTTTTTTGGACAATTCTCCACCATTCCTCATCCAGATCCCACCCCTCTATGAATCCCCACCTATGTTATGACACAGATTGTGCCATTTGGACACTCCCACCTCCACCCAAAATTTTCTCTCCAGGGGCTGCTTCCAGAAAAGTTACCATAATTGTTTTACTGAGTTCCCCAGAAATGCTCCATCTCTCATTATGGTCTACATTATATTGCAGCTGAAGTTATCAACTGGTTTTGTCTAACATCCCTTTTAACTTCAGTAGAGAAATTTGTGGATAACATTTTTGATAAAGTTATCAATTGTAGCTCATACGTACATGAGAGAGAAATAGATTTCGTATTGCAGGTCTCTAATTACTACACAAAGTTTTGAAGAAGAAAAAAAGATAGAAAAGATTCAACAACCTCTGTTGTCAGCAAAGGGAAAGACCAGTTCAATACTTTTAAAGAAGAACTGTCACTTAGCATAAAGTCGCCCTCCCAGAATTAAACATATGGCGACTAGCTTCATAATACCTCTATTACCTCTCAGAAGTGCCAGATTCTAAAGTAATCCTTAAAGGGATAGTATTACTTAAAAAATACTAATCCCTATGAATAAAGATAAAAAAATTGCCCCTAGCGGCATCTCTCAAACCCTTATGGTTTTAGAGATAACCGATTTCAAAGTTCGCCCCTGGCTGATGTCAGCATTCTAGCTGACAGCAGGGAAATCCGGTCCCGGGACCGTCTGCGGCTCTGCTGAGATTGATTTAATAAAAAAAGAAATCCTTCACTTAAAAGGTCTTCTACATGTGCTTGCAAACCAAGCACATGTAGAAGACCTTTTTAGTGATGGATTTCTTCTTTATGAACGCGATCTCGGCTCTGCTGCAGAGCCGCCAGCTGATGCCAGGAGAGGATTCCCCTGCTGTCAGCTAGAATGCTGACGTCAGCCAGGGGCGAACTTTGAAAGCGGTTATCTCTAAAACCATAAGGGTTTGAAAGATGCCGCTAGGGGCATTTTTCATCTTTAGTCAAGGGCTTTAACATAGGGATTAGTATTTTTTAATTAATACTATCCCTTTAATCCTCTGAGACCGGAAGCCAGGCATCAGCACAGACATCTTGTCTTAGAGACGCCTGCGCTGTCAGTTCCAGTCTCCTCTAAGAGGCATTGCACTGTGCCATAAGGCACCGGAAGGGACTGACGCCATATGTTTAATTACTGGAGGACGACTTCATACTAAGTGAAAGTTCTGCTTTAACACAACTGATCACACTGGATCTCTATTATGTACCTTTTAACTCCTAAAACACCAAACTGTATCATTGTCTACTTAAAATTAAAAACACATAACTGCACGCATATTTTGCATGTCAGTTATAAAAATAAACCACACTATACTTGTGTAATTAGGAGGATGAGATTATATATGTCTTACTCTATTAACCCTTTAGTGTCATTATAGTTCCTTAAGTAGTACGATATAGCATCAATTCACAGTATACTTTATACCTATCTATTAGATATAACTACCTTTATTTTGTTATTCACCGCTAATCTATATTGATTTGCTAATTTTTAAGATGCATCAGTGTAATGGAGAAACAAGTATCTTTAAAGGGATAGTAATACTTCGTTTTACCTTTATTTTATTTTGTAGGCATTAAAAAAATATGAAGAACGATATAAGTCTTATCTCTCAAACCTTTATGGTTTAAGAGATATTCACAAGCAAAGCTTCCCCTCCTGCCCCTTTTACCTAGTGTAAGCCATCTCTTCTCAGATGTGGAATGCAGTCCATAGACCAGACAGATAACAGCAGGGGACAATCTTCTTCCTATCAGAACAATGAAGGCCCTGCCCCCCTTGACAAGTTTTTCAGGTTTTTCCCTTATCTTAATTAAAGATTGTCCCTCTCTTCAGTCTACCTGGGCACCTCCCTTCTGATCTGGCTGAACAGTGTTACATCAGTAAAAGGGGTGGGAGGGGGATACTTTGTCATTGAATTACTCCTGAACTACAACTCTGACAGAATTGAAATAACACTCTCCAAAGTCCAAATACTATGATGATTAATTAGAGCTGCTTTTATTATGAAACATTACTATCCCTTTAATTCAATATAAGCACTGCAGTTATAACTCTCCTTTAATTACTTGGATACCTCTCAGATATCTGTAAGTAGTACCAAGGCATTCAGTTTTACCACAGCTTTATAGGTTGTGCTATCAATAATGTAGATAATACCTAAAGATAATTATCTCAAATTAGAGGCTCAATGTTATTTTAATGCCTCAAATATTTCAGTTATCACTATATCATTAGATCCTCAATTAGGACTGATTAGATTACATTGATTTCAATCTCATTGTGCAGTATATTGAGAATCAATTTTGTTATCGCAAATAATTTGTATTACATCAGATGCCTACAATCGCTGATACTATCTATAAGTTCTCTGTTTGGACTGATTTGAGTTAAAATAGTTCCCACATCAGTGCGGAGTACATAAACATATGGAATTAGCCTAGATTAGATTTAGTACAGTATATAAAGATACCACACTTTCCCCATATCTAGCCTTCATTGGATGAAATGCTTATAGTCAGTAGTTCTAAATAACTAATAATAATTCCCACATCAGTACGGAGTATTTCAAGCATAAATATAGCTTTCTTTTAGATTTAATACCATAAAGATACTATAAGTTTACCCTGAGATTTCAACAGATGTCCAATTGATCTAGTTATATGACTGTTATAGAATACTTAGTAGTATCTTGCTGATTTCGGGTCGCATTCAGACAACTTTATCAACCCCCTCAACAATGGCCCAATTGCAGTGGAATCCAGGTCTGCATTAGCTTCAAAAGGCCCTATGTATAAAAGCAATTCTGCAGCAAAATAGCTGGGTATGGGGTATGGCTAAAAATCCCCTATACTTAAATGTGGCATTCAAGCCCTTAAATGCTAGAAAATGGTCTATATTGCATTGCTTCCCAATGCATTGGGGAGCTCTCAAGCATTAGAGGGGATAAAATTCCCATTTTAAATCAACAGGAATATTTGGTAATGTATATATGTCCCATACGGTGCAGTGGGCATGCTCCAGAACTGTTCCACTTTGCCTTTATACATAAAACCCATTTTACGTGTTCAGTCCAATATCATCAATGATTAGCTGGAGACATAAAGGGAGGCAGTCGGTTTTGAGAAGCAGATCTGAGGATCTTGCTCTCTTCTGTCTCATGATGTAGCTGAATGATGTGGGCAAAGAATGAACAGGAATAAATGTGATATGAAATCCACAGTAAAAGAGAACGTTGGTTGTCCTTCACAAACCGAGCAACCAGAGAATTGAAATCACTGGAGAGGTTGCAGGATAGTAAAGCACAATTAGGTTGGTTCACAGCAGTCGTGTCTGCTGAAGGAGGGTCACTTCATCCTGAGACAGAGAAAACCAGGACACCAGATTCCCGTCTGTGAGAGATGAAGCCATAGAAACATAGAATTTGATGACAGATAAGTACCATTCAACCCATCTAGTCTGCCCATTTTTCCTATGGTGAAATCCTCAAACCTTATTTGGTCCTTGGTCTTGTCTTATGTTCAGGACAGCTTTATTAATATCCCATGCATGCTTAAATTCCGTCACTGTATTAACCTCTACCACTTGTACTGGTAGGCGATTCTATTTTGCTAACACCCTCTCAGTGAAGTAAAACTTTCATACATTACGTCTAAGCCTGTGTCCCTCTAGTTTTAGACTATGGTCTCTTGTCCTAACATGTGTAGTCCAACTGTATTTTGTTGACTCCCTCAACCCTTTGTGTGCCAGTGGAGTATCCAATGCATTGCAAAGCAATGTGTTGGATACCCCGCTAGCATTCAAAGGGTTAATGTATTTGAATGTTTCTGTCATATTCACTCCCTGCCCTTTCCTTCAAACTATAGATTGGCGCCTCTTCCCCTGCATTTGGTGGCTTATGCTCATGTCATCAGAATATTTAGGACCTCCTGTAGTGATTTGTTCTGCAAGAACTCACAGAGCAGGGGCAAAAATAGGCTACTAAAAGCCATGGGTTCCACAATTAATATTAGATGGATTGCTTTGTCTTTTCTTGATCCTCATCTTGCTCCTGTAGAGTTGTGGGTTTCCTGTGAGGACACAGGAAGTTCTGCTACTTCTCTTTATCCCAACTGGATTGTTCCTGAGACGTTTATTACCCATACAGACACGGGTTGATTTTCTCCTTATGCTGTGTTGCCAGACTTGTTAGTATCATCGCTCTGACCATAATCTGTTGCGAGTCCAAGTCTTTTTATTTTTATTCTATTGCTATTACAGTGTTACACTATTGGGTGTTTTCTATTTCTTTTTGTCCTATGATTGTGCTGTTGGGGAGAGCAGCCACTTATTACTACTCATATTATTGATATACAGTACATGGGGACAGTTATTATCCCTTATTCGCATTTGAACCATAGCAGCCTGCTCCTGACCCCGGCTTGCCTTACCTCATTTGCACCATAGGAGCCTGCCTTTGCCCTCTGTACCATTTTTGACCCTTCATTGTCTTATCCTCTCCAGCATGTTGTCTTTTGGTTGGTTCCTGCCTCTTATTCAGATTAACCAGCTTTTTGCTAACCTCAGTGCTCCCCCATTTGTTCAGAGTTAGTTTTCAGGAAGCTAACAATAATATAATCTAAAATAGGATTTGGAGCAGCAGGGCCACATTGTAGTTAAAATGAAATATTCTGTTGGGGGTCCCATGTTTGACATGCCTGCCTTAAAGGAACAGGCATAAGGATATATAATGTTAACTATCATGTACTTACAGTTAACATATGTAACATTAGTTATATCATGTTAGATCCTATCCATAATTTATCCAATTTAATAAGTAGAGTAGACTTTCCTATTCAGACACCATTTGGTTAACTTTACTTGTGCTGTTTGTAATGAAATACAAGAACTAATTCGGTTAATGTATTAAGATTAGTACCGAACCCTCTTATTTTCCAAAAAGTGGTTACCTTATACCAGCGCATGTAAAGAGACATCATAACAATATCATTTCTCAGATAGCTATAAATATTGCTGGTAATGGGAGTCAGGGAACCCTGGGAATTGTAGGAATGGTTGCCTTCAGAAAACATTTTAGGCTATCAGGAAACAGAGTTTTTACAGATATGGGTACAAAATACAGGGTATTTAAAGGGGATGTATCACCCCTATACAAGTTAGCATGAATCCTTAGCTTATAGCTCAAATATAAGTAAATGTGTGTTAATTTTTTTTAAGCTCCTGTTGTTCTAAAATGATGTTATAATATCTGCCCTGCAGCTACTTCTGCATATTCTGGGGTTATCTGATCTGTAACCACTGTACGTCACTCTGCCTCTGCTTCCCTCCCCCTATCCAACCTCCTCCGATGACGGAGGCTTTCTTCCTGTAAGCTAGAGTGGTCTCATTGGCAGAGATCTACATCTAGCCAATGAGAGCTCTCCAGCTTACAGGCAAAAAGACTCCATCATCAGAGGAGGCTGGATAGTGGGAGGGAAGCAGAGGCAGAGTGATGGACTGCGGTTACAGATCAGGTAACTGCAGTTTATGCGGAAGTAGCTGCAGGGCAGATATTATAATTTCATTTACACCAACAGGAGCTTAAAAAAATTAATACACATTTACTTATATTTGAGGTATAAGCTAGCAATTAATGCTAACTTGTATAGGGTAGATACATCCCCTTTAATATATATAAGCCAATACATTGTTATATGCTAGTGTTCCTTCAAATAAGACCAATATTATACATGTCCATGAATACTTGTTGAAATATATATATTAATATCTTATAACATCCTTTGTTACTTAATACATCTGCATAATAATGGAGGGGGATCCACTGCTCTTCCAGATGTGTCTCAGCCCAGAAGCTTTGAAAGCCCATCTCATGAAAGACATGTAGACTTCCTTCTTTGGCTAAAATCTCCAAGCATGGGAATAAGTTGAAGGAGTAAAACAGTGGAGTGATCCCATATAGAGGGTAGAGCCTCAGTCTGCCTCATTTCACACCCGCAAATTAGTGATCACAGAAAAAAAAATGGTGAATTGCTTTCTAAAATGTAATCTACTCTTCAGCTAGACACTGAATAGTCAGTCCAGAAGACATTATTGGAAGGAGTAAAGAAGAAAATTGGAGAAGTCAAAATAAGTTCTTCATTAAAATCATGAGAGAAGCTTTACTCCACAACCCAAGGTCCTACAAATGGGACGGAAGAGAAACAGTGACACTCTTAAAAGGCTTAACACCTTGAGTACCAGGGGGTATAACCCTCGGGTCTTCAGTTGGTTAATTGGAGCAATTCTTCGGCAAACCAACTAAATACACATCAGGGAACAAATAAATATTACTATTGGTCTTTATAAATGGGTCTTTTAACCTCTTGATTGCTAGATGTCTCCAAAATATTGCAAATAAATGCACTGGAAAACTCTCTAGTATTCAATGTTTTTGAAACCCATCTAAAACAGTAGAGGTTTGTGTCATTCTTATTTATTCCCAACAGTTATTCTGGGTTTCCCTAGTATTTCTCCAGTTTTGGCTTTATACATATACTCCATCATGTTGTATCTTTATTTATCAAAGAGTGTATCAAAGATTGTGTATGGAGTACACGGTCAGAGACATTGCCATAATGGGGAGGAAATGGTTAATTTTTCTTTTAAACCAAATTCTCTTAAAGTCTGTTTTTAAGATGTGTGTAATGATCTCATGTTATAACAATGACTCCATTTTAGAGACAAAAGGGGCCTCTCTTTACCTAGGGAGTGCAAATAGTTGAATTAATTTTACGATTAAATATGACTGGAGACAACAGGCCTGGGATAAGGGATTCTCCCTTGTGGGAAAGTCTAGTAGAGTGACATATTTATGTCAAGTCCAATGACCTCATGGCCATTCTTATCTGATGATATGAGACAGATACATGTGTCATATGTAAAATTTTAATGTGGAGTAAGAGCGCCATCTTGAGAGCACATAGCGTTATTATTAATGCTTGTAATTTTTTTATAATATATGCATGATGTCATAGGGAAATTAGGAATTAAAGGTATCCAATCACATAATACTGATGATGTCACTGCATAATGAAATGGATCTTTATCCAATCAGAGAAGATTCTGAAAAGGGTCATTTTACATTATAAATATGTAGGTTTTGAGAGAGAAGGGGCTTTTTCTCCTTGGCTCTTGATTTCCTGTTCTGTTTCCAAAAGTGTACCTGGCTGGCTGTTAAAGAGATACTAAGAAACACTTCTTGGACTGGTAACTATATCTTCCCTTATTTTAATTCTGGAAAATTCAGAATCAAATATAGATTTCTTCTATATTTGAAGAAACATCATTTTCTCTTATAATTTGTCTTAATCAGACTGGCCACCCAATTGTGACCAATTATAATAAGCTATATTGGCTGTAGTAATTCTGAATTAAGCAGAATTAATTAATTAATTGGTAAATTTGTATATTTTGCCAGATAAATGTAAAATAGTTGATAGCAGTGAGATTTATAAATCCTTGTTTATAAATTAGTTAATATAATCGTTGATATTTCTACAATATATTGTATTTCTAAAAAGGTTATTATAGCTAATATTTGATCTGGGGGAATTCTTTGAATTTATTAACCCTTCAACTGCTATTTGTCTATTTATTTTGAGGTGTTTCTTTGGATTTCATTGTGTATGCTTTGGGGCTTAAACTTTTGTACAGTGGGAAGTTTATTTAACCCCTTAGCGTCCGGTGACGTACCCGGACCGTCATGCTGGTCCGGCACTTAAGGACCAGTGACGGTCCTGTTACGTCACGTACTATTACTCACCGCGCTCCTGCAGGAGCACGGTGAGTAATACCGGGGACTGAATTTGATCGCTCCAAGACCGGAGCGATCTCTTTCAGTCCCTCATTCGGCGTGCCGCCCCACGTGATCAGTCACGTGGGGTGGCACGCCGAAATTCTCTATCGGGTCCTTAAAGGACCACACACCCCGCGACTGCTGGTCGTTAAGGGGTTAAACACCTCACTAGACAAAAGAAGACACCATCTTGGGTGTGGCATCCTATATTAATAAGTGGATTAACCCTTGGAGTACCCTTTAGGTTTTACATAGGATTGTGTTTATGATATATGTTGCATGAAGTTGGTATACTGTCTAGACATATTATTGGATTGATTCTAAGTATATTCTTGGTATTATCTATTATTGACTATATTAATTGCAATTTATATGTTTTAGTCAGAAGGTATGCAATATTTAAAATCGGTAGATAATTACATTATAATGATCTAAATCTGGGATTTTATTTCAGTTAGTTTCTCTAAATTTTGCTATTGCATATGGTACAAGGAGAATTGTCAGAGGACCGGGCATAATATTAAAGCTTACTCATCTGACAAACTACCTTAAAGGAGCAGTAAACTTTTTTTTATGAAAAAATATATATTGTAGGGATTTTCCTATTGAGTAAAATAAGGGTACTCCCACTGCCGAGAGATTTATATTTCCAGAGTTATTACAGTTTAAACCCATGTTTTTTTACACTACCAGTGCCCTCTAGTGGTCAAATTCTAATTAGATTTCCTGTTCAATTCTAATGGAGATGAAAGTCAGAAAAGTCAGACACATAACAGTTCTCCATAGAATGTGACAGAAACTGCCTGTCACTTCCTGTCAGTTAGAACTATCAGGAAGTAAACACAGTAAATTCACTTCCTGATTATTTAAACTGCTATAATTTTTTGAATAAAACAACTGACAGCGACAGGAGTACCCTTGTTTTATTCAGCAGGAAAAGCTCTATAAAATATGTGTTTTCATAAAAAAAAGTTTACTGCTCCTTTAAACCTCAATTAGCATAGTTTATACAGTTTCTGGGGCAGAGGTATTTATATTCTGATGCCAACTGATTTTAATTAATTATAGGATCAATTATCCTTTTCAATGCTGCTGAGTTTAATTATTGTTCTTCAGTTCCTCTGAATATGCCTGTGTGTAATTAACCCTTTAATTGCTGGTAATGCTAATTATGATAATTGTGGTTTGAGTTACTGTATATTTATTGCAATTGCTGGTCACTCGTTTATATCATTGTTGTTTACACTTTATAGATAGTTTTCTTACTTTCATCAGTACACTAAAAGGATTCATGAGAATATTGTATCTCGAATTGGGCTAGAGAATTCCCTGGGAAAACACGACAAGCACACAGAAAAGGGCATTTTTGTGTAATTAACAATAAATAATTTTCTATTAGACCTTGTAGAACACAGGAACCATGGGGGTAAAGTACCTTCGAGGCAAGGCACTTGTATACAGAATTCTCTGGAGGCAGATGCTCCCTCCCAACTCCACTTTACACCAGCCTAGCAGCCACTGTTTCAAGCCAAAATAGAAGATTAACCCCTTAAGTACCAGCGGTCCAGGGAAGTTACCTTCCCTTAAGGACCGCTTTGATCTTTGCCGATGCGCCGGTACACGTGACCTGTTGCGCGTATCGGCGCGCCGCTTGGAGGCCTAAGAGAGATCGCTCCGGTCTTGGAGCGATCAATTTTAGGCCCCATTTTTACTTACAGCGCTCCCGGTAGAGCGCTGTAAGTAAAAAGTACGTGACGCGCTATGACCGTCACTGGTTCTTAAGGGTATAAGGACCGTGACGGTCATACCACGTCACGTAGTCCTTAAGGGGTTAAAGAGAAGTAGGGAAGGATAGTGGTTACTATTCCAAAGTACCTAAAGGACACCCCTGCCTGGAACGCAAACAACCTGTTTTTCTCCAGGTCGGATGTCCTGTATTCCAGAAGGATTTATTGGCAAGTACACAAAAATCCCCTTTCGTCTTTTGTCTGTTGTGGAATACAGGAACTATGGGGATATACCAAAACTATCCACAGGATTGCAGGGAGGGAGAGACAAACCAGATAAAAATTATGAAATTCAGTTGTCAATAGATACCGACACCAAAATCAAGTAACAGCAAGCAGGTTACATAAAAAAAGGTAAAAAAGACAGAGGAGCTACAGCCTGTAGGACCTCGCATCCAAAACTGGTTTCAGACAAAACCAGGACATTAATTGTAATATTTACCAAATATGTGAAGCAATGACCACCATAAAACCCTCACGTAATTCCATACTAACACAGAAGGGTGACATATGGCCTGAGACACCTGCTGAGGCAACATCTGAACCTTGCCTTCTGGAAGAATCACTCTTAAAACCCATGAATTCCCCACAGAGAAAGCCCATGTATTGTGAAATAAATGCAGATTGACTGCAATCGCTTGAGGTTGACTGGACGTCCACAAGTCATGTGTAAGCAGACTTATTGGGGGTGGGGTTTTGAGCAGGTTTTTACATGCCCATGCTTGCTTGGATTTCAGAGGGGGATGCATCTGGCTCACAGAGTAGTTAGGAGTCTTGGGCACATACCTGCACTGGTGTGTGAGGTGGGAGAAAGACATAAAACCTCAGGAGAAAAGAATGTTTGGGAGAAATCTTGGGCAACAAGAGCACTCAACCCCAGAAGCATGGCTTTTTTTCCAGGTCTGGGCCAAACATCTGCTTGCCAATGGATGGAAGCAATACAAGAGACTTTTTAAACGACTGATCAGCAGAACAAAGGACTCACCTGGAATATGTACAGTTTTCAGCATTAGCTTGTAAAAAATGCATTATTGAACTGGAAAATTACTGAGATGATAAAGAGATTGGAGAATCTGAGTTGCAAAGCACGACTAGCCAAATTGGGTATGTTTACATTTGAGATGAAACGTCTGAGGGATGATATGATTACCATTACAAATATATTAGAGGTCAATTTAAAGAACTCTCTAAGGAACTATTTACTTAGAGAGCTGAGCAAAAAAGAAGATGTAATTCATTAAAGGGATAGTAATGTTTCACAATAAAAGCAGCTCCATTTAATCTTCATAGTATTTGGGCATGGAGAGTGTTATTTCAATACTGTCAAAGTTGTAGTTCAAGAATAAATAAATGATAAAGTATCCCCCTCCTGCCCCTTATACTGATGTAACACTACTCATCTCAGAGCAGCAAGACTGTCTGGATGGATCTCAGAGAGGGACAATCTTCAACATCTTTAACATAAGGGAAAAACCTGTCAAGGGGGCAGGGTTTTCCTTATGTTCACAGTAAGAAGATTGTCCCTTGCTGTGAGCTTTCAGGTCTGTGGACCATATTCCACATCTGAGGGGAGGTGGCTTACACTAGGTAAAAGGGGCGGGAGGGGGATACCTTATCATTTAATAACTCTTGAACTACAATTCTGACAGTATTGAAATAATACTCTCCATAGCTCAAATACTAAGATTAACTGGAGCTGTTGTTTTTTTAACCTTACTATTCCTTTAAGACTATAGGAAGGCAATTTCGACTAAAACAAAGACAGAGATATTTTACAGTAACAGCATTAATGGTATGGAATTCTTTTCCACAGGATGCCGTGCTTGCAGATAATGTAGTTACATTTAAAAAAAATAATGGATACATTTCTAGCACAGAATGGTATTGAGAATTACGACAGTCTGTTTCAAAGCAGGTTGGATCCAGGGAAATATCCGACTTTCATTTGGAGTCAGGAAGGATTTTTTTTACCCACTTGGGGATTAATTGGAAATGGCTTCAGTTAGTTTTTTTTTTATTTTTTTCCCTCTGGTGATATGGCAAGAGCTGATGGACGGATGTCTTTTTTCAGTCTCATCAAATATGTTATCATAGACCATATTTATAAAAGAAACTGGAGTTATTCTGGAGAAAACCAAATGCACCAAAGGGGGCAAATAAGAATTCCTAAATTCTCATGCACTTGAATCTAATTGTTTAACCCCTTGAATGCTCTCATTCAAGGGGTTAAAAGTCCAATTAAAGGGATAGTAATGTTTCATAATAAAAGCAGCTCTAATTAATCATCATAGTATTTGGACTCTGGAGAGTGTTATTTCAATTCTGTCAGAGTTGTAGTTCAAGAGTAATTCAATGACAAAGTATCCCCCTCCTGCCCCTTTTACTGATGTAACACTGTTCAGCCAGATCAGAAGGGAGGTGCCCAGGTAGACTGCAGAGAGGGACAATCTTCAATTAAGATAAGGGAAAAAGTTGAAAAACTTGTCAAGGGGGGCAGGGCTTTCATTGTTCTGATAGGAAGAAGATTGTCCCCTGCTGTTATCTGTCTGGTCTATGGACTGCATTCCACATCTGAGAAGAGATTGTTTACACTAGGTAAAAGGGGCGGGAGGGGGAAACTTTGCTTGTGAATATCTCTCAAACCATAAAGGTTTGAGAGATAAGACTTATATCGTTCTTCATGTTTTTTAATGCCTACAAAATAAAATAACGATAAAACAAAGTATTACTATCCCTTTAAATTTAACAGGACATCTATTTGTCCCCTGTGGTACAGCTCTTTTACTCCAGAATGACTCCATTGTGCTTATTTAAATGCAGACCTTGTTACTATGTTACATAGCAAGGAGACCCCCAAAGCACAGGAAATATTAATAAAATACTTATTTGTCTGTTGTGGGGGCAAGAGGGGGTGTCAGAGAGATCCTTCAAGTCAGGAGCAAAGGCTCCTCTCTTCTTCCTTTCCCTGAGGCCCAGGCAATATGGGAGCATATGGATAATGTCTATCAAGTGACCAAAATGGCATAATCACTCTACAAGTAGTCTTGACAGAGTTCCTCCATAGAGAAGTATCCCCTTGTGGGGGTCTTTCTATCACCAGTACCCAGTCTCTGCCGATTCCACCAATTCCACATTGGGCCCAGTGGGGCAAGGGGAAAAATCTGAACGTATAAGAATTAAAGGTGCAGAGTGCAAGGAACAGCCAAATAACCAGATCTCAGATTGTGGATAGCAGGAACACAACTATGACATTCTCAAAGGACCAGTGCACTGTACACTGCAGAATACTCTTCAGTCTTCAGGCTCCTATTAAAGGGATAGTAATGTTTCAAAATAAAAGCAGCTCAAATGAATCTTCCTTGTAATTGGGCCATGGAGAGTGTTATTTCAATACTGTCAGAGTTGTAGTTCAAGAGTAATTGAATAATAAAGTATCCCCCTCCTGTCCCTTTTACTCAGAGAAGCAAAACTGACCGGATCGATCAGTGAGCATAAAGAAAAACCTGTTAAGGGGGGCAGGGTTTTCCTTATGTTCACGGTAATAAGATTGTCCCTTGCTGTGAGCGGTCTGGTCACAGGACCAGATTCCCATCTGAGGGGAGGCGGCTTACATTAGGTGAAAGGGGTGGGAGGGGGATACTTTATCAGTCATTTACTGTTGAAATACAACTCTGACAGTATTGAGATAACACTCTACATGGCCCTAATACGATGAAGATTAATTGCAGCTGCAATTACTATCCCTTTAAAATAAAGAGAGAAGGAAGAATGGCTAGTAAATTCCTGATAGCCATCCCCATGGAGACCTTAGGCCCTGGGAAAGTCTGCCCTTTGTTCCATAAAAAACATGGAGGAAAGGGGAATAGGATGAACATGCCAAGTGAATTATAAGAATAAAAAGAGAATCTTCACCCTTCTGTATCTCCTATGCATGACTATTTTATAAGGAGGCTGCTAGGATGGGGTACAGTGCAGCTGAGCAGGAGTCTCTGCCTTCAGAGAACACTGTATTTAAGTACCCTACCTCCTAGAGGTACATACTTTACCCCATGGTTCCTGTGTTCCACAATAGACGATAGAGAAATATGTCTTCTCATGTAAATATTGCACACTGATCCCAAAAACTCCAATACCTTTGTGCCAAGCCTCCAGGTGCTTATCCTCACAATGTAGAACATGAAATAATCGAAAAAAGATAACAGCAGTGGAGGCACAAACTGATATGCTTGAAGTATTTATATAAAAAACATACAGATATCGCATTCCAAAAAGTGCTTCATTGCCCTGATAAAGGATGGTATATAATACAGCTTGCAAAAGTAACCCTTTTTTAGCTCTGAGTTACTTCTTCAGTCACTTCTAGCATTTTGAATGCACTATTTGCATGTTTTTTTTTATAATAAATATTTCAAGCCTATAGGGGAGTCTCTTCTCTGCTTTGATCTTTCTGAAACACTTATAAAGATAACCCCCTACACACACACTGCTCCATACAGTAGGGGGTTATCTCTGAGCAGTTGTTCCATTGTCCCTGCTCATTCCTGAGCAAATCTCCTTGATAAATCAGTTTGCAGCCAAACTTCTGTCCAGTTACTTCCATTTTCTAGCACCAGAGACTGATGTGTTCCTATAAATTCTGATTCTTGACAAATGCATTTGCTTTACATTTTGCTGTTTTAGGGTGAAAGGTTTTGGTTATGCAAGGGTTACAGCTAACCCTTTCAGTTCCAGAGGGGTATGAAATGCATTGCTTTGCAATGTGTTGCATGCACCTCTGGCACTCAAAGGGTTAAGAACTCATTTGGCAAGAAACTGGGTTACTAAGCATACACTGACCAAAGCAAACTAAATGCAATATTAGAAGAAAAGAGTATATTCAGTAGTGTCCAAATATGAATACAGATGTCCCTCACTCACAGGTACTTGGTGATGAAGCAGAATGTAGCTCATGATAACAGATCGATGTGTTGATTCTCCACAGGAGCCTTTATCAGTGGAGTAACTAATTAATGAAGGGCCCAGGAGCAAGTATAATTTCTGCCTTGCGCCCCACCCACATAATTTCAACAACATTATTATGTGAAGACCCGGTGCAATTCTGGGACAAACCACTGGCAACGCAGGGGACAAATAACAATCCCACTTGAATTAAATGGGGCTTTTAACTACTTGAATGCTACAAAAGTCCCACCACTAGCATTCCTGGAATTAAAAGTCCCATTTATATCAATGAGAATGTTTGGAATTTATTTGTTATCTATTGTGCAGTTGGTTTGCTCCAGAATTGCTCTTCTTTATTTGTACATACAGCTTGTGGTATCTGTGAAAAGCTGAACTTATACTGAAAAAAGTATAGTATTCCACTGGACAGTAACATTGATGACAATGTGTCTAGTCCCCTAGATGGAAAAAAGAATGCCTCCAGCCCCTGACCTGATAGCTGCATTTAACCCTTTGAGTACCTGTAGGGTATGCAATGTATTGCACAACCTTTTTGCACTCAAAGGGTTAAAAGCTACATATACACACACATATATATATATATATATATACATATACATACACGCTAGCTCTTCCCTGCTATGCCCACGCTTACAAGTCTCTACACCCCAACAGTTCCCTCACACCTCCCTACCACACTCACAAGTCCCCCCCCACAAGTCTCTCTTCCCTGCAGACAGATTCCCTTCCTCCTCCCTTCATTTTTTTTTCACTGTTTCACAGTCTGCCCCTCCCAAGCCAGTCCCCTGCCACCCCCTTTCCTCTACCCATACTCCCACCAATTTGAGATTGAAATGTAACATAGCAGTAAATTAGCAGCGCAGAAATGTATGCAGGCAGATGATCGCTGCCCCAGGGACAGCAGATACACCGGTGGCTCCTGAGATTGATCTTCTGAACACACAGTGCAAGGAGTACACCAAAAGCCAGAGAAGCAAAAGGGAAGGAAAACTGGTTAGGGACTATGTGACCTTGTCCAACCCCATGATGTCCTTCAGAGCTGGATTTACATCCCAGGTACTCGAAGGCAAAACACTCTAGGCGCCCTTAACTCCACTTATGACCACATCCCCATTCCTCATATTGCCCCACCCCCAGACCCATCCACTATTTCCTGGCAAAGAAAAATCCCTGTGCATGTCCAGTCAGAGATTTAAATTTGCAACCCTGCGGAGTGAATACTATCCTTCCAATGGCAATCCACAGGATAGTGTATTTAAATCCCCAACAGGCTCCAGCAACTCTCTTTTTTAATGATTTCTGACTGTACATGTTCCAGACATGCAGAACTAATAGTGTGGGGGTTGACAGCTCTGAACCAAGTCTTCCTTTCCTCTTGCTCCTGTGAATGGCAAGACCGTAGATGTATTGTAGCAAAAGTTTTATTGTACACTGAAGTTTGCCACCACGCTATGGCTAGAAGGAAGTTCAATGCAACCCCCCCACCCGAAGCTCTGGGCACTAGTGCCATGCACTGATTACACTAGCAGAAGTTCTTCCCCTGGACTTAATCAAGACAATAACGGCTCCTGTGAGAACTGAAACATTAATGCAATTGTGGGTGCTTAATTAAGCCTCATTATCACCAAGTACCTGTGAGTGGCGGACCTTCTCTTGTTCTATATATCAATTTCCATATTCTTTGTCCAGGACGCCCACCCCATCTACTTTTATATGTTGAGTACTTCAGCCACCCACATTTGACCTATTGTTTGTGAAATAAAACATTTCTTAACCCCTTTACGATCCTTGATGGTCATAGTACGTCAAGGGTCGATCTGACTGAACGACCTATGATGTACTATGACCATCATGGAATTCCAGGCTCCCCCAGCTGTTGCACGCCGTTCGGTGAGTCCGGAAGCGGATGGAGCAAAAAAAAAAAAAAATGCTCTGTGGTCCTTAACTGACCATGACGTGCTGATCGGACGGTCGTTAAGGGGTTAAAAAGTCCCACTGGTGCTGCCCCCTATATATATATTATATATATAAAAACTATTCCCCTGCCGCCTCAACAAACCACTTTTTTTTTTTAACCCTTTGAGTGCCAGATGGCTATGGAACGTACCTCTTTGGCACTCACAGGGTTAATCCCAAAGTTAGCCACTTGCCTTGGCTTAGGAAGGGTTCTGATGTCTCACCACAAGATTTGCTCTTAATACAGTTTAACCCTTTCAGTGGCACAGAGGTATTCAATGAATTGCAATTTGTTGGATACCTCTCTGAAACTCAAAGGGGGTTAAAGAAAAACAAGGCTCACCACACGTGTCACGCACCTGCTAGTAAATATGTATGTGTGAGTGAGAGTATATATTATATATAGGGATCAAAAAGCTGTGCATTCTCTGATTTGAAACATTTATTAAATCAAAAAATCAAGCAACGTTTCAGTCCTCGTTGGGACCTTTGTCAAGTAGGACTGAAACATTGCTTGATTTTTTGATTTAATCACTTTTTCAAATCCGAGAGTGCACAGCTTGTTGATCCCTATTGTCTTATACTTCTGTAGCACCCGGTATTATTATATTTGTAAGCAATATAAAACACACTCGCAGGTCTTGTTAGTCACTCAAGAAATGCTGATTTATTAAATAGACTTTTAGGCCCAGACTGGGGTCTTTTTCAAGATTGAAAGGCGCCAGTCTCGGCCAAAACGTTGATTGAATAAATCAGCTTTTCTTGAGTGACTAACAAGACCTGTGAGTGTGTTTTGTTTTTGGATTATATATATCTATATATAAATATATACACACACACACACACACACACACACACACACACACACACACACACACACACACACACACAGGACTCGCACTCTCACTAGGTTTAGACCTGCTCACACAGCTCAACCCCACGGCATTCACCCCACCACAGGGCGCACAGCATGTCTATCACTCTCTGTTTTCGGGCTCCACAGATACAATGCAGATTTCTTTTCTTATTTTTTCTTTTTATCCAGAAGAAGAAAATAGCTATTTTTCATACAAAAATGCATCTTTTATCATCAAGTTTTTTTTTTTGTTTGATTTCTCCATTTGTCCTTTTGTTTTTTATATTTTTTAAATGTTTTTCAAAATATAGAAATACGGCCAAGACACTGCGCAAGGAGGAGGGTCTCTGTAGTCTGTGAGGGGGTGGGAAGTGATGTGTTCAAAGGGGGTGGATGTCAGACCAGTGTGTAAGATTTAGAGTACGCTCCAGCTCCTTGTTTCTGTGCCCGGCCAGCCCCAGAGCTGCTCATTTCCAGCAGAGAGTCCCTGGAACCACCCATCTTGCTGTGCTGTGATGGCAGGCGGTTTTCTACAGGTCCAACAGATGGGGTGGGGTCAGCAGGTGCAGATGGAGCTGTGGCTGCAGGGGCAGAGGGTGCAGAGGCTGAAGCTCCGGCCATGAGCAGAGTCCGCTGAGGTAAGTTGACACCAGAGGGGGCCGGATGTGAAAGGCCAGGCGGAGGCTTGGCGCCTGGCTCTAACGTAAGGTGGCGGGAGTGGTAACTCCTATTCAGGTTGCGCATGGAAGCCTCTCGTGGGGGCACCACAGGGCAAGAGTCATGGGGATCCGGCTTGCGAAAGTGAGGGTCGGATTTCATGTAGAGCGGCAGATTGCAATATTCACCTGTGAGGGGATGAAAGAGAATGTGAGGAGAAAAATACTTTACAGGAAAAAATACAAAATTTATAGAACAAGCTTTCAGCAGAGATGTAAGTAGCTAATATAGCAGGATGAGTTCATGAAAACACTGGATACAAAAATAAAAGCTACATATAAATACTGTGTAAAAGAAAGTCGGTGATCAGACTGATTTTAGTGCTTAACAGTATGCAGTGTGGCTGGAGCAGAAGAACCTGACATTCCTGCAATGTTCCCCAAAGCACTTTGTATGTGTATGTGTGTGCACGCAATGCACTTTGCAATGTGTTGGACAACCCTGTGGCACACACAACACTTTTGTTTTTAAACTAATTTTTTATTCAAACCTGCTCGGGGGCTTTAGGAAGTGTCCTGATGCCCCCCCCCCACCCACCTCAACGAGGTCTGAATATAAAACAATAAAAAAAAAAAAGATGAGCCCTGTGTGTACAACGGGGGGAAGGGGGGTCATGCCCCCCATGGCAAACACAGGTTTACATTTCATTTGTTTTCATTATTTACCATTCAGACCTTGTTGGGGGGCATCAGGAGGGGTCCTCATAACCCCCCAATGAGGTCTGAATAAAAAATAATAATAAAAAATGAGTGCAACGCATTGATTTTGCAATGCATTAGAGACCCTGTGGCACACAAAGGATTTTTTATTTTATTCATTACTTTTTTATTCAGACCTCATGGGGGGGAATCAGGAGGTCTGAATTAAAAAAAAAAAAAAAAAAAAAAAACACTGCACTGCATGCACACAAACTGCCTCTAATCCCCTCTGAGGTACCAGAACCTCCCATCCTGGTCTGACAGTCCCATTCCCACTGCATGGTTCCACTGCAGTTTTACATAAAGTCCAATGAGTCTTCTGTTTCCATGGAGTGCTGAACCAAATAAATCAGTATGTGAATGGATACAAACTTGCCATACTGGATCTTTTCACCAACACTATTTTGCATTCTAATAACACTTAGCTGCAGCAATCACTCAGGCACAAACCTACTTTGTCTAATACAAGCTCAAGACCAGATAGGTCTCTGTGATAGGAATGCCATTTACATGTGATGTATAATCTGCTTAATGCACAGTGCAGGAAGATTATTATGCTTTCCACGCTATCCTAGAAAGCTTCACAATTACATGGCAATATTAATAGTACCGCTACATCTTGTTCACATTTCTGGATTGTTACCTATATAATAAATATATTTTCATATAAGGTGAACATAGATATAAAGCTTTACATCCAAGATATTAATCATAAAAAAACTAACATTTTATATGTTTAACCCTTTGAGTGCACGAAGGGTACGCAACACACTGCAAAGCAATGCACTGCGTACCCATATGGCACTCAACAGGTTAAGAGAATTTCAGTTAGACTTGAGCAGGCAATCAAGTGTTGTGACCAACACCACTAGATGCAGAAAGGAATTTGCAAATTCAGAATCCAGAACATTGCTGTGACTGACGAATTGTCTGTACAGCACCACTGAAACTAGTAATAATATATAATGGGGAGGATGTATTAATATGAATCCACACTAAAATGGATGTTCCAACTACTTTTTTGGTCTTCGGCTGCCTAATACCTATGTGATAACCTATATATGCTAAAAATTCTCTGTACATCATTTGCGCCAACAGGTAGCCTGGGAGTGTATGGGTGTTTCCTTGTATTTCATTCCTTTGGGACTTATTTTTTTGCTATGTGAAAACAAGATGCAGAGGAAAAATTGTAAAAAGTTATCAGTTTTTCTGTACATACTATTGTGGAGGTGTTAGTAAATTGAAGAATTAAAGGGGATGCATCAAATAATACATTTTGTTTTCATATGTTTTGTTAATAAAAGCAATAATAGGAAAGCTGTTTTTTTCTTTTTAAAGTAAGTACTTACAAAGATATTCCATCTTCAAGCTTTGCCGATCAGCATAATGGAACACGCTGATTCTTCGGCAAAGCTCTTCTTCACATTCTATTTCTCCTCCCACCTCCTTCCCAGCTGCCCCAGGGAGCAAGTTCACGCTTCCCTTCGGTGTGGCCTGAAGGCTCCTAGCATTACAGCAAGCTCCGGTAAGCATTATACTAAGGTTGCAACATCAGTATCTAACCGGAGCTTGATATAACAATAGAAAACATTCACAGCATACCAAAGGGAAGTGTGAACGCGCTCTCTGGGGCAGCTGGGGGGGAGGTGGGAGGAGAATTAGGATGTGAAGAAGAGCTGTGCTGTGCACATTATTTGGAAGTGCACAGCACAGAAGATATAATATCTTTGTAAGTACTTAGCTTTAAAAAAAGAAACAAAAAAACAAAACATTCCTATTACTACTTTTATTAGCAAAGTATATGGTAACTAGGGTTGCCACCTTTTCTTAAAAAAAATACCGTCCATGGCATTCCCTACATAGACTTAACATTGGACAAAAGCCAATTTTTTACCGGCCTGCCGGTAAAATACCGGCTGGGTGGCAACCCTAATGGTAACTCTTTTTTATAATGTGATACATCCCCTTTAATAATCGCAGGATGTGTGTGACAGTATGCAGAAAAGCAATCATAAACCCTTATACATACGCTAAAGTGCCATCACATGGTTTTATGCTAATGTACGAGTTCATAAAATTAGACGAGCTGGTGGATTTGTACATTCTCCCCCACACTATCTATACACAGAAATAGCGTGCACATCTTTAGCACAAGCAAGGACATTGGTAGTTATTGCGGAGATGGCTAAAGCACCACGTGTCAAGCTTAAAGGGATAGTAGTGTTTCATAAAAAAGCAGCTCCAATTAATCTTCGTAGTATTTGGGCCAAGGAGATTGTTATTTCAATACTGTCAGAGTTGTAGTTCAAGAGAAATTGAATAATAAAGTATCCCCCTCCCACCCCTTTTACCTAGTGTAAGGCACCTCCCGTCAGACGTGGAATCTGGTCTCTTGACTGGACAGCTCACAGCAAGGGATAATCTTCTTACTGTGAGCATAAGGAAAATCCTGCCTCTGACAGTTTTTCAGGTTTTTCCTTATGCTCTCTGAAGATTGTCTGTCTCGGTGATCCATCCGGACAGTTTTGGTGCTCTGAGGTGGTTAGTGTTACAGCAGTAAAAGGGAAAGACACTTTATTATTCAATTAGTCTTGAACTACAACTCGGACAGTATTGAAATAACACTCATCATGGCCCAAATACTATGAAGATTAATTGGAGATCCTTTCATTGTGAAACATTACTATCCCTTTAAGGCCCAGGCTACCGCTGCCAACTTGGGACAAATAATGGTGCTAATCTCCCTTCTAATATGGTTCCCTAATATTTTGCTCTATTTGCTTTCACATGGGATTTCTATGGAACTTAACAACCAATCTATTTAAACCCTTGGATGCTAGAGAGGTCTAGAACATCCAAGGCTTAAAGGGTTAGTAATGGCTTAAAAGAATAAAAAGTAATATTGTAGAAAATGCAAAAAGAAATAGATTGGTGCAAGTCCTATCTCTCAAACCTTTCCCTAATGTCAGCGTCTAGCTGACAGCAGGAGATCCTGGTCTGGGGACCATCAGGTGGCTCTTCAGCAGAGCCAAGATACCAAAATCTAAAAAGAACTACTTCATTGGAATGGTCTACAAAATGTGCTTGCAAACCAGGCATGCTTTGTAGACTGTTCTAATTAAGTATTTATTTTTAGATTTCAGTATCTAGGCTCTGCTGAAGAGCCGCTTCAAGTAGGCTGAATCAAATCTTTACAGCTGACAGCAGGGAGGGGGGAACTTTAAAACATTCTATCTCTCAAACCATAAAGGTGTGAGAGACAGGATTGCACCAATCAATTTCTTTTTGCATTACCTACAATATTACTTTTTATTCTTTTAAGCAATTACTAACCCTTTAAAACTGAATCATTATCAATTTATCAGAATGCTAGTTTGTACTAAAACCCAGTACTATTAGGTTCATGTTTTAGGTATCCATTACTATCATTTTCTGCATGTTCACTGGTAGTGAAAGAACCACACATCCACTGAGGTGATATACTAAGAAAGTGGTGCAATTTTTGGGCAAAACAAATGCATCACTGGGACAAAAAAAGTTAATAAACGTCCAATTAATATAAATAGGGTTTCTAAACCCAAAAATGATGTATAGGTCTGCATGGAATAGATGTATAGGTCTGCAAATGTGTCTAGCATTCAAGGGTTTAAACTAAACATTTGAGTCAAAAGGAATTTCTATTTGTTATCTATGGTGGAAATAGTCCCACTTTCTCTTAGTACATTAGCCCATTGTTTACAACCCTAGCCTTTTTCCTCCTGTCTGATATTGCTTACATCAGTTCTATGGAACCCCTAACATTTCTTAAAGGAACACTGATGTTCTTTCCATGGAGCATAGTTTGAGCACCACTGGCCTAGAACAAAATTGCTGGCTCAATCCCTGGGTATCTTGGGATCCCTGCAACTACCCTCTGCACAAGAGTAAGGGTTGTGGTTTCATCCACTTTTTCCAATTAGACTACCAAAGTGTTCTGCTGCCCTAGTTATATAATCCACTGTGTCACCTTTAGAGAAAGAGCTTATGGAGTTACACTACACATCCTTATCACCTGCTAAGTGGATACACAAGTTAATTTGCTCCATAAATGTTTCTGCGAAGATTAAGGTATTACAAGGTGTTAGTGTTCCATTAAGTCCATAAAGTTCAATAATGTAAATTTTCTAAGCATGTATATCCTGATTTGGGAGTCAAAGCCTTTTTTTTTTAAATGTTATTAGTTTATCTGCCAACATCCCTGCTGTCGGTTGTAACTTCCACATTTTTCTTATCTTACAGCAAATTATCCTTTGGTTTGCAGAAGGCGAGATATAATTTTCTGTTTTCTTACTGGATGGCCTCTCAAAGTCTATATAGCCCTTCTGATGAAAAGGTATCCAGATAATTATTTGCACTGTCACTGCATATATTTGTTGAAAGTAATGGTATCATCTAGTAGTTGTCCCTTTTCCAGAATGAGCACACCCAGTTTGGAAGACTTACCTCATAACCAACGCCATTTATTGTATTTATTAATTTTACAGAGGCAACATTCTACTTTTTTGCCTTTCAGTCTATACCACTTTTTATGCATGCTAATATCTCGCTAGCTGTTGGAGCTGCTGACATTGTGTACTGCTGCTAATTAATATATTGTCTACAATTACTCGTTAAAAGTTAAATCTAACAGTTTCCCCATTTAGTGAACCATTTTCATGATCATGTTTATTGTCCAAATGATTAACCTTGCATTTGAGTTGGACAATATAGTAAATCCCACTTAAAATATTATCTCTGCTAATCCCCTTTTATTTATTCCGAGTTTCCTACACAGTAAATTTCAGAGGATCCTATGTTAAAGTGGATCTATCACCACGTGACAAGTTTTTATCAATATCTAGAACAGTTAGCAAATAATAATAAAACTTTATTATTTTTTTTTTTTTAAAAAACTTATTTGCGAGAAAACGACATTTTAAAGTATGTCCAGCAGCCTACTTCCGGCTAAACTGCTCTTGCCGCAGTTTGCTGCACAGCCTCCACTCCCGTCACTTCCCACAGCATCCTCCGATGACAGAGGCATTCTGTTAGTAAGCTGGAGCTATCTCATTGGCTAGATATCGATCTCTACTAACAGAACGCCTCTGTCATCGGAGGATGCTGGGGAGAGTGGCGGGAGCAGAGGCTGTGCGGTAAACTGTGGCAAGAGCAGTTTAGCCGGAAGTAGGCTGCTGGGCATACTTTAAAATGTAATTTTCTCGCAAATACATTTTTTTTTTAAATAACATTTTATTATTATTCGCTAATTGTTCTAGATATTGATAAAAACTTGTCACGTGGTGATAGATCCACTTTAAAGGGATAGTAATACTTCCTTTTAACTTTATTTTATTTTGTAGGCATTAAAAAAACATGAAGAATGATATAAGTCTAATCTCTCAAACCTTTATGGTTTAAGAGATATTCACAAACAAAGTCCCCCCCCCGTTCAACCAGATCAGAAGGGAGGTGCCAAGGTAGACTGCAGAGAGGGACAATCTTCAATTAAGATAAGGGAAAAAGCTGAAAAACTTGTCAAGGGGGGAAGGGCTTTCATTGTTTTCATACAAAGAAAATTGTCCCCTTCTGTTATCTGTCTGGTCATACAACCTGATCCACATCTGAGAAGAGATGGCTTACACTAGGTAAAAGGGGCGGGAAACTTTGCTTGTGAATATCTCTTAAATCATAAAGGTTTGAGAGGTAAGACTTATATCATTCTTCATGTTTTTTTAATGCCTACAAAATAAAATAAAATTAAAACGAAGTATTACTATCCCTTTAACATAGGATCCTCTGAAATTTACTGTGTAGGAAACTTAGGATAAATAAAAGGAGATTAGCAGAGATAACATTTTAAGTGGGATTTACCATATTGTGCAACTCAAATGCAAGGTTAATCATTTGGGAAATAAACATGATCATGAAAATGATACACTAAATGGGGAAAATGTTAGATTTAACTTTTAACGAGTAATTGTAGACAATATATTAGCAGCAGTACACAATGTCAGCGTTTTATTATTATTATTATTCGCTACCTCTTCTACATATTGATAAAAACTTGTCAGGTGGTGATAGATCCACTTTAACTGCAGGAGAAAGCCTTACTAAGACTACATATATAGAACACTAGCAAAAAAGATACAGTGTTGACCATAACACTCACACAGACGGACAGACAGAAACACACACAGAGCCATAGGAAGAGGAGGTCAAGAGAGACCCAGACATAATTACAGACACACACACACGAGGGGATATACTTACCTGCTGTACAGTGTCCTGAGTTGAGTAGTGTAATTTCTGGGGTAGTCTCCCACACATGATTGTTAGGCTGGCCTGTTTCTCGCCTTCTGGAGTGGAGTGTTGATGCAGCCTCCCTGCTCTGCTTAAGGCATCTCTGCACTCCCTTTAGGTCTCCTCCCATTACCGTTATATGGGAGCATGGTAGAGAGTGTGTGTGACTGTCAGTAAACCCTGTTATTTTAGGCTTTCCACTTCAAGTAACAGAGTTTACAGACAGAAACAGTGAAACATTGTCTCTACTCTGATTACATATAGCAACTAGAGCTGAAGGGAGCAGAGGAAGCATTAAACAGACAGGGGAGGCTGCATCAACACTGCATATAAGATGTGTGAGGGACATGAATGAATGGGAAGGGTGTGAGGGACAGGAGAGAGCAACAAACGGAGGGAGGGAGTTACAGGGTACAGCCATGAATAGGGAGGGTGGACCGACAGTGGGAGATAGGTAAAAGTCCTTGACCCTTCTGTATGTGTTGGAAAGGAAGTAAGGAGGAGATTAGTATCTATTCTCCTTACTGCCTCCCTGGGGTGTGGCTGGAATTGACATAGAATTTTCTGTCATATACAGCCTGCTCTTTTATAGATACAGATTACACTTCCATGCCATTCTATTCTATACAACAGGAAGTTGGTATTTGCAAAAGGTACATACTTTTAGCTCGATGTGGTATAGGAACAGCCACATTCTTTGTGGGATCACTGTCCTGTGGTTTGGGTGGAGATGCAGTGAAGCGACAAATGCCTGGCTCAGAGGGGGTACTCATGGAGGTCATGCTGTCTCCATTCTCATTGGTTCCTGTTGTCATCTGATCAGAGGAGCTGTCTGAGATGAAGCATTCTGTAATTTCAAACTTGGCATGTTGGAGCTGCTCTTCCAGCTTGGCATGTTCATATGCCCGAGCAAGCTCCTCATATGTTGAGGATGCACTCTCTGTAGAGACCATGCTGTTTCGACCTTTATCTGCGGGGACAGGTAAATTATACAGTAAGTACTCTATTGAACATAATACACTCAGTTAAGTTTTTGGAACAGCACATACCTGTATCCTGTGAAAGACTTGCACTGTAGCTGTCGCTCTCTGTTACAGTGATGCCATGTTGTGAGCCCACTGTCCTCCAGTCAGAGGTCAGAGTTCGAGCAGGGGTGGAACTCTGGCACTTTGTTAGTGTCCATTGGCTAGAATATCTGTTCCTGGTGCTGTGAGCAGACTTCACACTTTTTCGGGAAACTGGATCTAAAAGCAAGGTAATAAAGTTAAGTTACATTTGATCCAGAAAAAACAATGTGAATCTTCTAGACAGAATTAACACAAACAACAAAATGGTCAAATAAAAGAACACTAGAGAGATTTAATTAAAAAAATAAAAATAAATCAATATTTAAAGAGAACGAGAGAAAGATAAATATAGACCAAGAGAATGTAAAAGTAATGTAGGTGTTTACAAATTTTGAATTTGTTTGTTTAGACACATATTACTGAACTGCTTTTGCAAATGCATAAAACAGCCGTAGAAGGATTTTAAAGGGATTTTCAGAAATAAACAAATAAAAATAAAGTGATATAGGAGCTAAAAAAAAAAAAAAAAAAAAAAAAAGGAAGTGCCCAATAAATAACTATTAGATGCAGTATAACCCCTTACAGCTCTTTCTTGGGAAGTAGAACAGTTCTCTAGGGACAGAGATGCAGGTTTTGGACCAGGATACTCCCTATAGATGTATAGTAGGACCTGGAAACTAAAATGTCTAAAAGCTCTAGAACAGACATGATTTCCTGCCATAGATACATACTGGTTCCTGGTCGGATGTCAGACATGTCGATGAGGGGACCCGTGTTCTGGATGAGTGCAGGGTGATGCAGGGAGACCCCTGTACAGAAGCTCTGGGGATTCACTGTCTGGCTAAACTCTGCATCCGTCACTGGCAGTGTGGCTTTATCATCCCCTGCTGGGCACATAAAAATGATAATCAGACCACAACGTTAAGAGCCCAATTTTCAAAAGAACAGTAGAGTAATTCGCTGCAAACTTACTGAACTATATTGAATTAGGTTGGAAAGAATCAAATCCAATTTTTTCCACTGTATAATCCAGAAAATGAGAATTATACAGTTCTTCCCGACTCCTAAATAGACTAATACACTGTGTAACACTGTATGTAGCCTTCTGACAGACATGTATCTAATCTTCTCTTAAGCATATCTATTGTATCTGCCATTATGTGTTGGAGACCTCTCTAGCATTCAAGGGGTTCAAAGCAGCATTTAAATAAGGAGATTTTGGGGATTTTTTTTTTATTTAACATCTATACAATATTCACTGTGAACTATAGCTATCTAATCAGACAAGTACTAATTACACGGCTCTAGATGTAATAAAACAGTGAATATTTAATTCAGGCAAGTCTAAATGACATTCTATACCCAGATATCTGCACTATGAGATCTGCTCTATGTGGACACAATGAAAATATTAATTAACACCTTGGATGTAAGAAGAATCACCAGGCAATCTGCTGAACATGTCTCTTTGACCTACGGGGTTAACATTAGCACAGTAAATTCGCCAATCAGGGAACTTTTTGGAGTTACAGAAGTGTTCTGTGACAGAACCGTGTTTATGGCAGTTTGGTTGCATAAACAAAATATTAACATGCGTTAGCCTTTAAGAACCAGAGAGGCATACAACACATTGCTTTGAAATACATTGCACAACCCTCTCATCCTTAAAGGGTTAAAGAAGTGATGTTAAAACATTTTTTCCTCAAGGGTCGGGCTGAGGAAATAATAAGAAACGGAGGGCAAGATACAATGCAATAGCATTAAAGGGGATCTATCACCCCAGTACAAATGTTTGTTAAAAGTTAGATTACCTATCCATTAGGTGGAATCCTTAATTTTTTTTTTTTTTAATTGTCTGTTGCAGAAAATTAACATTTAAATACTGCACTTCTGTATACCCGCAGTCTGTAACTCTGCCTCTGCTCTCCTCCCTCAATCCAGCCGATACAGAGGCTTCTGCCTGTAAGCCGGAGAGGTCTCATTCTCTAGATATAGATCTCTGCCAATGAGACCACTCCAGTTTACAGACAGAAGCCTCTGTCATTGGAGGACGCTGGCTAGAGGGAGGGGAGTGAAGGTAGAGTTACAGACTGTGGGTATAGAGCTGTATCTGCAGTCTGTATGGAAGTGCAGTCTTTTAATGTTCATTTTTGGCGACAATTAAAAAAATAAATAAATAAATAAATTATATATATATATATATATATATATATATATAAAAGAATTACACCTAATGGCTAGGTAATCTAACTTTTAACAAACATTTGTACTGGGGTGATAGATCCCCTTTAAAGAAAAGCATGAGTGATTATAAAGGCTAATGTAAGCAATCTGCAGCTAGGCTAACAGGCTATTTTAGGGACCCGAGTCGTGTGCAATACACAGCATTGCATTTCGCTGTGTTCCACCCTGGTCCTTAACATCCGCTACAAAAACAAGCACATCATTATGTTTCTGCCTCATTTTTAAAGACCAGGAAAAGATTATTGGGCCTTATGTATGGCAATTTTGATGCAAACCATTTGAACTCTAGGAGACAAAAAAATCCTGAAATCACTACTGATATGAATGGGCCTTTTAAACCATTGAATTGTACAAAAGTCTCCAATGATTTGTTTTGCTCAAAGATTCAAGGGGTTACATATCCCTTTAAGATCAATGGGATTGTTTAGTTCTTCTCTATGATGCAGATGGTTTGTTCAAGAATGCATTGCCTTGCCTTTATACATAAAGCCTATGGGGGGAATGTAAAATGTATATTAGGGCTCATCAAATCCTGGGTGCCAGGTCACCATGGCAACTGGAAACTGGGACCTGGCACCAAGGATACTCGCCCTGCATGTAGGGAAGGATTTTCAATACACTGCAGGGTAAGTTTTAACACTTTAAAATATACGTGATTGTTCCCATGATCATGGGAGCTATCCTGTACATATAAAATGCGCACCGTGCAGGTCCTCTGGATCCCTCACTATGTTTGGTTAAAAAAAAAAAAAAAAAAAAAAAAAAAAATGTAGACCTCGTGTGTGTTGTGTGTATGTATGTGTGGGGTATCAGGACCCCTCCTGATGCCCCCTGACACTGATCTCCTATCTGGTAGGATAAGCAATCATTGCTGTGTCCAGGAAATCAATGATCAATGCCTCCCCTTTACCTCCTCCTCAAGCCGGTGTTGTATCATGTGAGCCTTGAAGACCATCCTCCTCAATGCGGACATTCATAGAACACCGGCTTGAGGAGGAGAAGGTAAGGGGGAGGCGGTAATTGCCTTCTTGGTCACAGCATTAATTACCTATAAAATATTTTATTTATTTCACATTAAATAATAACCCCCAAGCCTTGTTCACCAGCCCACTGGTAATCACAGATCTCCACAAAAATTGTCTGACCCCTCCCCCAGCCTTGTTCCCAAGTTCACTGGTAACTAAGGATCCTCATATACACTGTATGGACCTGTCTCCCCAGCATTGTTCCCCTGCCTACTGGTAGTCACAGATCCCCACATACACTGTCTGACCTCCCCCAGCCTTGTTTCCTTGCCTCCTTGTAGCACAGATCCCCAAATACACTATCTGATCCCTCCAGCCTTGTTATCCTGCCCACTGGTAGCCACACCACCCAGCCTTGTTCCACTGGTAGCCACACCACCCAGCCTGGTTCCACTGGTAGTCATAGAACCACACATTATTCTGTCTGACAGTCCATCCTTATTTTGGCCTGGCTCCTCGAGTCAAACCAAAGTTGTCAATCTCTGGTATATCGTTTAGCAACATTTTCTCAAGGTACTAACAGCAATTTGTTGACTTTTGACATATTTTAAAAGTTGAAATAGTCATGGTCCAGATAAGAATTGTGTTGCAATGTACGTATAAAGAAATTTGCTAACTCTAACAAAAATAAAGGCAGTTTTAGTGGTTAAACTTGAATGGAGGTAAACAAATTCTCAATAGTAAATTTTCTCAGAAGAGACATTTATAAATTTGCCTTTATTCCTTTATAAATATGACACTTTTGAGAATTTTAACAACAATTCTTAGTCCTTTGAATGCCAGAGGGGTACGCAGCACATTTCTTTGCAATGTGTTGCATACCCCTCTGGCACTCAAAGGGTTCATGGACTTTATCTCCCCACAAAAAAATTGTTCTGTTTCTCACCACATTTTAATCATTTATTTACATTTTCTGAATTGCCCAATTGACCATGCTAAGGGCCACAAATGGTTCAGGGCCATAATTTGATATTAAGGTGAAAGAGAAAGATAGAGCAAATTCCTCACCTAGCTGTTTGACACCCTCTTTATCCTCAATAAGAAGCTGGACTCTGGGGATATCGATGTGCAGCCGTGGGCCAGCAGGCGGGCCTTTTACCGGAGTGTCAAAACTGCGGTTATTTTTACTGGGGAAAGAATGGGTCAGGTCAGAGTACATATAAAACATGAAAAGTATGGGTTGGTAATTAGATTAATTAATGATATCAACCATAACAAATAGATGCAAAACTTCATACATCCTACTAAGTTTGGAAATCTTTGTGGCCCTCCAGTTGTTGTCAAACTACATCTACCATCATCCTCAGCCAGTCAATGGGAAATATTTGTAAAAGAGCGGTAAACATTTTTTGATTTAAAATAATAAGGCGCTTTCCATGTTGAATAAAACAAGGGACTCTAACTACTTTCTAATAATGCATTCTATGGGACAGCTTGAGTCATATGTCTTTGTGATAGGCAAAGCACCACCTATTAACCACAATGGAAGAATGTAGCTCAATTATAAAAAAAAATCATGTTTGAGCTGTAATAACATTTGAATTAAAAATCTCCCAGCAGCCAGAAGTGCCCTTGTTTTACTCAGTAGGGAAATAATTCATATTATAGATATTTCTATCTATATATATTTATAACTGCTTCTTTATAAATTGCACATTTCATCTATCACCCATCCATCTGTTTATCACTCTCTCTCGACATCAGTCTATCATTTTCCTCTATATTCCTCACTGCAATCCTTCTCTTTGCCCCCTGTTTTGCAGGTGTAGTAATATGAATCTCTGTGCAGTGACCGAATATGTCATTCTTATCTGAGAATCAAGAACAATTAGTGATAGTGACTGAGACCCAGACGCTGCTCACCTGATCAGCATTTCTGCCAGGCTTTTTGCATCTGTGGAGAAAAGAAAACATTAATTATTGGTACGATTAAGGTCCCACAAGATTCATCACAATCATCACTACAGTAGCGGATACCATATACTAGAGATGCTGGTACACACCACTTTGATCCTCTGTATTAGATAGCTTGGTACCATAACCTCTTCCATAATGTGAGCGTTGGAAAACTCTTACCTCATTCATAGGACCTAGTACAGCTGCCCTTCTCTATTGCCCAGATGGAAAACACTGGCCTTCTACTATATTAGAGGCAACTGGTACTTACTACATATTAATGTTACTGTGCTAGGGGAGGGGAAATCTGCAGCTGTTTTTGACTACAATTCCCATAATCCTCAGCTGGCTGTTGTCCAAAACAAAGAGGAGAGACACAGGTTGCCCACTTATAGTTGATGCTCAGAAAGCTACAATGACTTCTGGATGGAATATCACACAACATTAATTCTAGGTATTGATGCTGCAAGCTTGTTTAATTTTTTTTTGGAAAACTCTCTGGAAACCCTGGTTTTACCCCTGCTTCCCCATAGGCGGTCTGGAATATGGAACCCACTTTACCTCTAAGTCTCTTCAGTCTCTTCTCTTTCCTTTTCTTGCGAATAATAAATAAGAGAGCAACCCCCAGGGTAGCAAGGATCACGGGACAGGCGATGGAGAAGAGCTTCTTCACATCATCTCCTTCACCTTGCGCTGATTTAATTGGAGGAATTGTACCTTTTGAGGAGGAAGAACATGGTCAAAGTTAGCAATTTAGTCAGTATTGATGATGACTGTCCATGATCAATACTACCCGGGTTAAAACAGAAATGAACTGACTATGCTCATTTTAGTTAATTAAGGGTTAAAATGTACAATGATTTTGTGCAGCAGCCCTCTCAGGTTTAAGGCAAGGAAGTACATTTACATTAGAACTGAAATGTGTGTTTTTTTTTCAGTTCATTTAGGGTCAAAAAGCACAGTAAACGTGTATACCAGAGCTCCTCTGAGCAGGCTTTCAGATAATGAATGAGATATTATTTATTTTGGCCAGGGATAGTTGGCTATTATTGATATGAGACAGTTATGGACTGTGGTCAAACACACACACACAGGGCCACATTTATGAAAGTAAAAGGTGGAGCTATTCTGGAGCAAATCAACTACTCCACACATTTATCATAGTAAAGGGTGGGGCTATTCTGGAGCAAATCAACTACTCCATATTTATCAAAGACCCATTGAAAGTAAGTAGAGGTTTTTCTTTAATATATATGCTGCAGTTGGTTTGCTACATAATTGTTCTAATAGTGTTATTTTATTGATCAATGTTTTGGTTACATTCTACAAACCTTCATTAGGATAGAGAGTAACTGAAAATAACCACCTCATATACTTTTCCCCAACAAAAGGGCGCCCAACTTGGACCTCACCAACATCGTGATGGCAAGCCTGAGCGTTAGCTCACTATCATCTTTTTATACAAAGTTCTAGAATGCGAAGCTCCCTGTGTGCGATGCAGTCATGCACAGTAGAGACTGCCCGAACACTGGGAGCATTCTGTGTGTTCAGACAGTCTCTACGGCCCATGACTGCATTGTGTGCACTGCCAGTAAGGCGGCAGCAGTACACAGAGCAGGACCGGCCTCTTAACCCTTTGAGTGCCAGAGGGGTACGCGATGCATTGCTTTGCAAAGCGTTGCGTTCCCATCTGGCACTAAAAGGGTTAAAGGACCAGTAAACTTTTTTTAATGAAAAAATATATATTGTACGGATTTTCCTATTGAGTAAAATAAGGGTACTCCCACTGCCATAAGATTTATATTTCCAGAGTTATTACAGTTTAAACCCATGTTTTTTTACATTAGCAGTGCCCTCTAGTGGTCAAATTCTAATTAGATTTCCTGTTAGATTCTAATGGAAAGGAAAGTCGGAAAAGTCAGAGACATACAGTTCTCCATATAATGTGATAGAAACTGCCTGTCACTTCCTGTCAGTTAGAACTTCCAGGAAGTAAACATAGTAAATTCACTTCCTGATTATTTAAACTGCTAAAAATTTTGAATAAAACATCTGACAGCGGTGGGAGTGACCTTGTTTTATTCAGCAGGAAATTCTCTGTAAAATATGTGTTTTCATAAAAAAAGTTTACTGCTCCTTTAACATTACCCGGACCTAAGCCCGTGTACATGGGCTTTTACACTAGTAACAAAATAATACTAAAAGTAAAATACAGAGTAATCACAATAAAAGTGTGACACACTATTCTAGTGCTAAGCTAAAGATAAACATATCCCTTAATGAAAGCATACAAAGGAAGCAAAGGGTTAACACAAAATTAAGTACCGTGTTAAACCTGAACTGATGTGAGAAAGATAAAGAAACTATCAATATTGAGAAGATAATTGGCAGATGTGCTTTGGCAAGTGGAGAAGAGCCACAGCAAGTATCAATAAGAATTGAGTCACGCATTGCAACGCCTGCCAAATCACAATTCATGCGCTGTATCTGAACCACTAAATGCTAATTAACCAAGAATATCCACTTAAGATGAACTCTTATTAAGCTCCACTGCTGAGGAAGTATGAATCAATGTTAATAGAGTTCGCAATCCAGTGACAAACTGATGTATGGTGGACCAGTAGACAGAAGGAACGAAAAGTACACAATCAATTTTTTTTGTATTTCAGGATCTCTATTTCCTCCAGATCTATGGGATTGAAATGGGCACCAGATTCGCCCCCAGCCATGCCAATTTGGAGATGGGATTTTGGGAGGTATTTAATGTTCGGTCTTCTTGTCTCTGGCTGGTGAATCAAGTGCAATATGGCTATTAAAATATTTTAATCATCTGGGGGGCACATGGATAGATCTGAAGGAAACTGTGGAGGCCATTAATAATTCTAGACAAGGATTGGTCTTCACTTGGATCAGAGCTGTCCAAGTTCAGTCCTCAAGGGCTGCCAACAGGCCAGGATTTAAGAATTTCTCTGATTAAGCACAGATGAGTCAGTCAAAATGAATGAGCCACTGATTAACTCACCTATGCTCAAATAGGAGAAATCCTTACATCCTGGCCTGTTGGTGGGCCTTGAGTACTGAACTTGGACAGCCCTGGCTTGGATTATAAAACTGGTAACAATAGAATTTTTGGATTTGAATCTGGAAGCAGAAATGTCTGGAAAAATAAATACTAGCACTTTCCATAAATCTGTGGCCAGTAATGGCTAATTAAGAGCCGATAGTATCCATGATCCAAAATAGTTGCATAATATACCATATGGGCAGTACTATATGTTAAGAAAATAACTGCAGTAAAATGGCAACCTTTGAAAATGAATCTTAAATCTTAAAGAAAACATTTTTGGATTGTAGATACAAGGAAGGACTAGTAGAGGAAGCTTTTGATAGACAAGATAATAAAAGTATCATAAGAGAAAATAGAAAAACAAAAAAATATCTAATTGGTAACCCAATATAATTCTATGGCTTGTAATATTAAACTATTGTTAAGAAATACTGAGGATATACTAACTTAATCTACTTAAAAGACAGCCTCAAAGATGTCCCTAAATTTGTTTTCAGGAAGGCCAAGAATATAATGTCATATATAGCAGGAAGTAGACCAAAAATTACACACAAAATAAACAAGTAAATAAGAGGGTAATCTGGAAGCAAATATGGACAGCTTTATTAATACCAGCATCTTGGCCCCTGCGGAAGACAATTACAAATGCTCCGCTAATAAATATTATTTATGCCCCTTAATGAAGAATGGGATAAAACATTTTACAAGTAATATTATGGGCTCTATTTTAAAACTGACCAATCCCAACTGTGGGATTGAATTAGTAGTATATTTATCAGTTGTCATTGAGGAGTTCAGTATGGTGGACGGATTAGGCATGTAAGGGACAGAATAAGGCAACATCAAAGACAAATAGTAAAAAAAGACCTCAGTCACAGTGTATCACGACATTTTAGTCTGTGTCCAGGAGGAGGCCTGGAAGACTGCGAAGTTATGGGTAATGATTGTATTTCCCCGCAAGTGTACAACATACCACCCAAGTGTCCTTCTTTAGGGGGAACAGACCCTCTTTGAGATCCAAATCCCTCTGTCCCACCCTGGTGTCCCTCTTTTTAGGAGATCAGACTGCGTGGTGTGTATGTAAGTGTATCACATTGCTCCACACCAATAAAACTCACACTAATGTTTGTTTAAACTTCAGTTTATGTGTTTATAAATTAATCTGTGTAAATAAATTACTAATGTCTTGTTCTAAATCATTTATTAATTTACACAGAGGTGTCAGTAGGTCATGAAATAACCTGAAAAGTCTGAGTAATACCCCACCAGCCGCGCCCCTAGTAACACCACCTAAAAGCAAAAGTGTCCCTCTTTGTCCATTTGCTGGGAGGTAGGAAACAATAGATACAATAGATACAAACTACACTGCCACAGAGAAGCAGAGTTGTTTAATAAATTAAACACTTTATCTCCAGTAGGGGTAAATGAGAATATAGACATAAGTAATATAGTTTAATAAGAATGAGAGGTATCAAAAGGGCAGATATTGATAGATAAATAATAGCCTTTGTACCTTTGTACCTATATTGTGAAATTTGGGATCTTAGTGTATATGTAGTTTATAATGTCCTAAGAGAACAGATCAATCCCAAATAAGAATCCAGTTGTAAGATATATAGTATACATCGGGGGTAGCCAACTCTGGTGCTCAAGAGCTGCCAACAGTGCGCATTTTTAAGATATCCCTGCATCAGAGCAGGTGGATTAATTAAAGTGACTGAGCCACTGATTGATTCACGTGCTCAAGCAGAGATCCCAAAAACATGCACTATTGGTACCCTTGAAGACCACAGTTCGCTACCCCTGGTATACATTGTGCCATTAAGAGTGTTTCTTTCACTTGATTCCATAGGTACTTACTAGAATGGGTGCATTTATTTAGAAGCCAGCCTATTATTAGGATGGGAATTTCTGGGGGCGATATAGGTGTGTGTGGGGGGGCAGGGAAGAGGCAGTATTTGAGCACATAAGGATCTAATATGGGGATACTTTTGAGAGGCTAAGGGAGAGTGATTGGCATTTTATGTACACCAGTCTTTTGCGACTAAAAAATGGTGGATGGATTCAGCCCACACCTGTGTAGTGATTCTAAGAGGAATAACTGCAATTGAGCGCAAAAACTACGAGAAGCACATATATAATTTTAGATGTATGATTGTGTCTCCTGATGACTGATCTTCTGCTGCCTGGAACACAAATGTGGCTAAGAGAGGTTGGGTTTTGAGTCAGATGTTTTGAGTCAGATGTTGGTTGGGTATTGCACAAGGAGGGAGAAGACATTTATTGGGAGGTATGTAGAGGGGAGAAGGGGTAGTGTTTAAGCACATAAGAGTTTTGTGCTACTCATATATTGCAGATGAACTTAGTATGCATCTGTGCAGTGATGCTAGGATAAGTTACTAACACCACTAATTGAGGGCAGCATGGTGAGAGACAGGATTCTGCTTCCTGGTCATGAAACATTTCTGGAAAGCAAATGCAGTAATGGAGTAGATATGACTGGCATCCATCATGTGTTTACCTTGGGACTAAGAGAGAATGGAGGTGGAAGAAAGTTGAAATGAAAATAAGGCACAAAAACGATGTATTTTTAACAATAAGCATACAATTTGTTGGGGAGATAGATTTTATGATATTTTAATACCCATATTTTTATAACTAATACCATTAACAGAGGCAATTTTGATATAACTAGACCAGGTATTACTTGGTTTGTCTATTTACATTTTGATATTGTAATCATCATGACAAGATGGAGAGGAAGACATCCAGTATTCAGAATCATATACATTATATGCACATATACTGTGAGGCCGGTGAAGCCAGTGTATCCAGTAGATACACTCTAAAGGGGGGACTAAGTGGGGAATTTGCTATAGAGTTACTCATAGAGGCACTTTTGTGCTGTGCTTTTGTGTTTGTCTTAGTACATTGACATTAGGCAGCGCAGGGACTAAAAATCAATTCCTGGGTGTGATTTAGAGCAAACTTGTTTTTTTTTTTTTTTACATTCTCCCCCATGTTTTTAGGATTTCCCTCCCTGAGCACAGGTAAGTTAATCACATGCTCGGATATAGAATTAATTCAGCTTTGCACAAGCAGTGATATCCTAAAGTCACAATAACCACTGACTTATTGTAATACACACCATGGGGCTGATGCACTAATAAGAAATACTATTGCATCTTACTAGAAAAAATGTAAATTCCCATTTAAATGGGGCTTTTAATCCCTTAATTCTAATTTCTGTTCTAAATAAATGTTGCATCCACAACGTTGGGCACCCTAGATTAGAAACATCAAAACAAGAGTAGCCTGCTGCACGTATTCCATATTTTGCTGACAACAGGCCTAGAATTCACCGACTGCATCATAGGAACAATTATTATTCCCAAATTTCCATTGGTGTAAATGAAGCGTTTAGTCCCTTGAATGCTAAGGAGATCTCCTTCTCATTGCTTCTCAATGCACGGGAGACCCTTCTAGCTTTCAAGGGCTAGAAATAAATACATAAAAATATAAAAATAAACATTTAACCCTTTGAGTGCCAGAGGGGTTAAATTAATGGAAATGTTTGCTACCCCCCTCCAAGGGTGTAGCTTGTTTGCTCAGCATCGCTCATCCGTTGCTTTGTGCATAAGGCCCAATATAGGCATCACTAGCTGTAGACTAAATGGCAGATGTGCCTTTGTCTCTAGACCTTCAAGTATAGTTTGACCTTTTTGTTCCCATTTTTCATTTATATTGTCATATTGATATATTGACACGCTGTCTTTAATTTCACTTCTTTACAGATATGCCGTTGAGCCATGCTCTGTAATTTATTTTTATAGATAGGTACTGCTAAACTCAATTGCAGGTGATAAATGTATTATTTGTTTATCTCTCAATCCCCCATAGAATACAAAAGATACCTATTAGATACAACTCAAGGATTATCAATTACAATTGAATTGAGGCCCAAATGTAAATTGATTATACTTTGCTACAGTAAACAATGTACAGCACAAAGGTGAATGTATGGCCGTCTTTTGTTATGATCACACACACGCACGCTCAAGAAAAATATCCTAAATCAAACAATATCGACAAGAATACAAGAATCATACATTTCTAAGTAATGCCCAGACATTTGCGAATTACATAAAGTACATGATATCCTAAAGTAAAAGCAGCTATGGCCTGACGCTTTAGACTAGGCAGCTTGGGTACTACGATGCAGAGAGAAATAGGATACATGGAACAGCCTTGAAGGTATGGTAGGGATTATATTTGGAAGTGAATTCAATACTGATGCAGATAAACAGAAATGGGTCTGACGGGTCATGTCATGTAACACTAGTATTTGCAAAAGAAGGTTGCTGGTGATTGCATTATCCTCCCACAGGTGAAATAGAAATTCATGCAGCTCTGAACACAAGGAACCATATTCAGGAAGCTGAGGACCAATTCTGGAGAAAATAAATTGAACCAGAAGGACAAACAGACATCCCATATTCCAATAATTTTAATGGGTCTTTTAATGCACTGAATGCTTGAAAGGTTTCCAACACATCACGTATCAGTGTGGCATATACGTCTCTAATATTTATGGGGATTAAATTTTTATTTGTCACCTGTGGTGCAGCTGGCTTTCTCCAGAATGGCTCATCTTGAATAAAGCCCTAAATGAGATCCTATATATGAGAGGCTAGAGAAGTCAGCTTATGGGACGGGATCATTATTTTTTCCTATCTTTGTACAGTGTGCAGGATTGTACTTACTGCCATCATAGTCAAGCGTGGCAAATTGTGAAGTCTCATTCCCACAGCCAGCACTGTTGCAGGCCCTCATCTTCAGCTCATACCAAGTGGCCTCTCGGAGTTCAGTGAGGAAGACATCACTGGTAACATTGGCTCGTAGGTTCTGCCATGCCCAGCTGTTGCGTGGACGGTACTCTAGGATCACAGAGGTGATTGGACACCCTCCACTATTCCAGCCGTGGAGGTTCAGCCTTGCATGAGAGGCATTCACATGGGTAAAGAGGTGCTGGTCTTTATTAAAGGATGGTTCTGTGAGAGAGGACATTACAGAAAACAGGTATATTCAATGACAACAATTATTACAAAGGGAAATGTCAGAAAATATGGAGGCATTCATAAAGAAATACCAATCATGAAATCTATTGTAAAACAAAAAATCTGCATCTAATAAACAGCGAATTGTTCATTATTTTTCTCAGCTTAAAAAAATATTTTTTTTCAATTGGTGACGATGTGTGCGCTTCTCCAAAAGAGTTCAGAAAAAAGTGGCAGTGGTTTTAGAAAGCAACAAATAGTTGAAGAAATAATGGTAATTTTCCTGTGTCTAGTCCTACTACATTATATTAATCTTTCACTCTAATGCACTATTCATGTGATAATTGTTAACAATCCCTAATATACCTTATATCTCACAAATTGTGATTATACCCGTTTTATGCATATCGCCGATAGTTATTAGGAAAAGAGGGAGAGCATTGTGGTAAAAACTAAGGCTTGTATTGCACTGCAGGTGATAAACGTTAGCACTGGTTTTATCTCACAGATTCCTATTAATGTATAAACAAAACCAGTGATAAAGTTATCACCTGGAGTTCAGCTCTACGTAAGAATGAAGGATAATTCATTGGAAGTAAGAAATCTGCTGCAACTAAGGTAGAGGGAAGAATTATCAGTTAGAAGAAAGGATAACATGCTGACTGTGAGGGAACAGAGAGTGCAGTATCTAGGCAAGGAAGGAGAGTACATTGATATTAGTGCAGTAGAGATGAAGGATGAAGAAGTACTGGTTTTCATCAAGGATGAAAAGAATATTCCAACTCTAGAATGAGGGAGAGAGAACATAAGAGGGAAGATGCACTATGGTGTGATAAACAGGAAGTAGGCACAGATGACCTTTCCAGTGATATCACTTCTCCAATTCCTATGTTATTCTATGGAGCCTATGCACTAAGATTTCTCAAGTGGAAGATATGTCAGTGCATAGGCTCCATAGAATAACGCAGAAACTGGAGAAGTTGTCTCCACTTTATGACCTGTGCATCACACCTTAGTGCATAACTACCAAAGAGTACTATTAACTGGATAGGAGAGAGTATAGGGGCAAAATTAGTGCATGAAAATAATGTTATTTGAAAGAATAGAAAAAAAAAAGCATTGCAGAGAGAGGCACAACACAATACAGTGTTGCGTCACTGTAGAGCCCTTTAGCATTTGCAGGGAATCCCTTATTCTTCCCTTATACTTCTTAGGGGATCACTGTGGTTCCACAGAACACAGTATGAGAGCCACTGACTGACATTGCACTAAGCTCCTGGTGCAGGTGATACGTAGAGATAAACATTTAAAGGAGCAGTAAACTTTTTTTATGAAAACACATATTTTACAGAGCATTTCCTGCTGAATAAAACAAGGTCTCTCCCATTGCTGACAGATGTTTTATTCAAAAATGATAGCAGTTTAAATAATCAGGAAGTGAATTTACTGTGTTGACTTCCTGATAGTTCTGACAGGAAGTGACAGTCAGTTTCTATCACATTCTATGGAGAACTGTATGTCTATGACTTTCCTCTCCATTAGAATCTAACAGGAAATCTAATTAGAATTCAACCATTAGAGGGCACTGCTAATGTAAAAAAGCATGGGTTTAAACTGTAATAACTCTTGAAATATAAATCTCTCGGCAGTGGGAGTACCCTTATTTTACTCAATAGGAAAATCCCTACAATATATATTTTTTCATAAAAAAGTTTACTGCTCCTTTAAGAAAGACAGAATTCAACAGAAAAAATATGGTAGAAGGAAGGTGTCAACTGGTAGGGACTGAATTCAGGAAAGGTCTTGCAACAGGGGAAATATCTGACATTGCAGGACATGGATCCCTCCAGCTGTTGGACTACAGTTCCCATTATCCTGAGCCAACCAAAGGAACTGCAATTTACTAACAGCTGGAGGCCAGCAGATTGAACACCCTAGCTGTAGGAGGAGCTCACACCTCTTCCATGGGTCTTGGCCTCAATAATCTCACTGATCCTTCCTGCACCAACACTGTTCTTGGCAGCCAGTTTCACTTTGTACCATGTCCCACAGCGTAAGTTCTCCAAACGGAAAGATCGTTCTGATGAGCTGATAAATACATCTCTCCACTCCTCACTGTTATCTACAGAATACTGGAGGACAAAACCTACAAGGAAAAGAAAAAAGATGACGTTAGGAAGTCGTTGATAAAAAAAAAAAAAAAGACAAAGAAAGAGAAGAAGAGTGGAGAATGAAGGGCAAAGTATTTTGGGGAGGACAAGACACAGTGGGAAGGAGAGTACATCTGAGGGGAAAGTGCTGAGTACCTCGGATAGAGCTGCCGCCATTGTCTCCAGGGATCCAGGCCAAAGTGATAGAGGAAGCAGATGTTTTAGACACAGTGAGACGTGGCTGATCAGGTGGAACTTCAGGAAAAGAAGGCAGAGAAACATGATAATGGGTACATGGTATACAATCAGTTGTCATCCCATTTTAATAAAGTGCTCACCTGTAATATTTCATTTTCTCCAGGTCTTCTTCTACCACCCTCCCCCCTTTCTGGCACCATATGACATGCCTCCCTGAGTCCATAACAGCATCAGGGGACTCCCCCCCCCCCCACAGGAGTTTGTCTGCCCAAATCTGCACTCCATATTATCATCACCAGTTCCTCACCTTGCACCAGCAGGTTGACAATAATGGTATCAAAGCCCCAGGTGTTGGTGGCAGTGCATGTGTAGTAGCCAGAATCTTCAGCTTTGACAGAGCGCAGGGTCAGTGTGCCATTGGAGTGGATCAGACGGTGCCCATCTAGGGCCACTGGGATAGCAGAATCCTCACTGTAGTGTAAGGGAATCAAATGGGTATAAATTAAAGTTAGGTGCAAGTGAAAGATCGAATTCTAACATAATATAGATTACTTTCATCAGCATCTCTACTAAACAACAACATTGTATCAATGGCCATTACTTCCTTTTATCGGACATCCTACATGGAACAAAAGGACTGTCTCCTCTGTTTGAAAAGTTTTAGATAAGTGTTTCTAATTACAATTTGTATTAATGTATTACTTCCTTAACCCCTTGGATGCTAAAGACTTCTCCAATGCACAATGAAGCATCCTTAACTCAGTAAGGATAGAAAATTTGTATATGCAGCAGCAGCAAATGCATTTTATCTTACAGGGTATGCACCTGTGTGTCATTTCATGGTGCAGAGATGAACAACCTGAGGCCTTCCAGCTCTTACCAACAACTGGCTGGGGATGTTGGGCACTGTGGTCCAACAACAGCTGAAGGGCCACATGTTGCTACCATGGAAAGGCAGTATTGATCTATTATTTGGTTCCTGTCTTGTCCTGTGTCACTTTGAGATGGGACATGGGATGGACAGATGTGTTCTGCTGCTTCCCTCTGTGTAACATCCTAATGCACTGATTCTCAATGTTTTTTTGCTTAAGGCACCCCTAAAAAGCAATATGACATTTTTCTTATAGATCAACTGTCAAGGAGTAATGGAGTACAAATACATAAATAAATAGTATTTTAGGTCTTTCAGAATAACAAAAATAATATTGTGCATAAAAAAGTTCCATAAACATACAACTAAAACCCAGCAGTCACATTTTTGTCAAAGTCTTCACTGAAAAGAAGGGTACCTTAAAGATGCAGTAACATTTTTTATGAAAAAATATATATTGTAGGGATTTTCCTATTGAGTAAAATAAGGGTACTCCCACTGTCGAGAGATTTATATTTCCAGAGTTATTACAGTTTAAACCCATGTTTTTTTACATTAGCAGTGCCCTCTAGTGGTCAAATTCTAATTAGATTTCCTGTTAGATTCTAATGGAAAGGAAAGTCATAAAAGTCAGAGACATACAGTTCTCCACAGAATGTGATAAAAACTGCCTGTCACTTCCTGTCAGTTAGAACTACCAGGAAGTAAACACAGTAAATTCACTTCCTGATTATTTAAACTGCTATCATTTTTGAATAAAACATCTAACAGCGATGGGAGTGACCTTGTTTTATTCAGAAGGAAATGCTCTGTAAAATATGTGTTTTCATTAAAAAAAGTTTACTGCTCCTTTAAGTAGATGTCCTTGGCACACCAAAATGCTACGCAACATGGTTAAGAGTCCATGTTCCGATAGGAAGCAACAAACTTTATGTGCAATAAATCCCCTTCTATCCATGTCATTGAAACCCCACAATGCGGAGATCATCAGTATCTCAGCCTACTTACCTGTCTTTGGTCCATTTAATGGCTGGTGCTGGTTCCCCCACTGAGCTGCAAGGCAGGCGCACATCCTTCATCCACGGGGTACTAACTGTGCCCCCAAATGAAATTATTTTGGCAGGAGCTATAAAAGTAAGGAAATAAAATACAACGCAGTCCTAAAGTGACAAATGGAACAAATTACGACAGGGTCTGCCACTCACACCGGAGATCTAGGGATCTAACAATGGCAACATCTTAAACTCTCTGAGTGCCAGAGACATGTCAAATGCATTGCCTTGCACTGTGATGGACACCCCTCTGGCACTCAAAGGATTAATGAGTTAAAGAGTAAGCCCCAGGTATAGATGGGTGAGAAGTTTATATTTATTTTTTAAATGCTTCTTTATGTTAGGAGGTATAGATATGACAGAGCAGAGGTTTTGTTAACGGACGGGTTAGTACAATAAGGCCAATCCATACCTTTCCCTGCTGGCTCGATCATCACCCTCTCGCTTACATTCCCACGTCCGGCTGATGTCACAGCAGCAACCCACAGCATGTACTGCTGTCCTCGGAGAAGGTGCATGATACGATAGTGCAAGAAATCAGGACTGGTCTCATATTCACTTGGAGCCTGTGGAAGAAAGAGAGAATATCAGGATGAGTGGTACGCGGGGCTTAAAATTTGAAGTCCGTTGCTACTAGCCAGACCTGAAAAGTTACTCGCCACTGCAAGCCATAACATACCCATCAGGGCTGAATTTCTACTTGCCAGAGCTAAATTTTCACTCGCCATTGGCTAGTGGCGAGTGGAAATTTTGAGCCCTGAGTGGTAGGGTAAGAAAATTAGGATGGGAGAATTAAGAAAGACTTTTTATGCCTTGGGTACCCTGTGAAGTTAAAGGCTTAACATTTTCTTTGTGAACACGGACTTTACAAGACATATAAGCATTGTATCTTTTACCTAATTAAATCTAATTAGCAGCCGCACATTAACTAGCACCACAAGCACTCCACATCTAGAAAATAAAAACTTCAAAGGCTTCCATTTTACTAGAGTGGAAAGTTCCTATCAGACAAACAGAAAGATGCTGAATAGAGGGGAAACACAGATAAAAAAGATTGGGGGACGTTCACTTACAGGATAAGAAAACTTTTTAGCAGGAAAAAAATATATATATGCTGTAGTTTTTATCATGTCAAAAAACAATAATACTCTCACTGCTAGGTCATTTTACGTTCAAAAGTTATTACTACTCAAACATGCAATTTTTTTTAATCGAATTAAAAAATGTAAGAATGTGTGTGTTTTCAGGGAATCTCTGATCTATTACAAATCAATTAACGAAACAAAGCCACTGATTGAGCCACCTGCACTCAAGCAGTGATGGTCTGAAAATATTCACTGTTTATCCTCAGTCCATGTCTATCTCTATCTCCCTCTCCACACTGGGGCAATTGCTACCTACCCAAAAGACCCAGGGCTTGGGCAAATTTAAAGCATGATTAGTGCCCTGTGTAGCTCAAGTGCACAAATACTGGTAAGGAGAATAGCATAATTGCATGCTTCAATCAGGCAATAAGACTGGGGCTTTAAACTTAAGGTCTGGAGCTTTAGTCTGCTCAGATGTTACCTAGCAAACTCTCTGCCCTCCACACGCATTTTGCTTTGTCCCCATCTCCTACAACAGCACTCTCTACATGCATGCACTGTTGTAGGTATACTGTGCTCAGAGTGCAGATTCAATCCAATGGGGGCAGCGTGTCTAAAGTTGCCATTCTGCCTGCCACCCTGTTAGAGTGCCCCAGAATGCAGTTTGCTGAGACTTCTAACAACAATCTTATGTAAGCCTACTGTATTCTGAGGTTCTTTAACAGAAAGTCAGGTAGAGCAGCAACTTCAAACTTTCTTCCCTTCTTGATCACATCTTCACCCTGAACACTTCCTTCCCATGAAGCCCAATTTATTGGCAAGGGCCTAGGGAGGAAGGATGTAATTAGTTTTTACATTTGGGGCCACTTGAGCTGGAAAGGCTTCACAAACCATCTTGTCAGTAGGCCCCCTTTTGCTGGCAGGCCCCAATGCCTCGCACCAGCTTCACCGCGTATATTTCCACCCCTTCAGAATCCAGCCGCCAGTGTCACCAGTACTCTAATAAAATGGTGCAAATGTATGCGTGTAGGGAAATTATCTACATTATGGCACAGTTTATGTGTCAACAAAGATGCATAAAGAAGCTAATGTACTAAGAACTGTAGATCAGATAGTTCTGTGACTATCAGTTGGACAAGGTTAAAGTGGGAAGTACATTTCAAAGGAGTAAAAATATTAGGACAAGAGGCCTAGTCTAAAACTAGAGGGACAGACGTTTAGATGTAATGGAATAAAGTTTTACTTCACTGAGAGGGTAGTAACTAAGTGAAATAGCCTACCAGCAGAAGTGGTGGAAGTTAATACAGTGACAGAATTTAAGCATGCATGGGATAGGTGTAAGGCTAAGACAAGACCAAGGACTAAATAAGGTTGAAAAATGGTCAGACTAGACGTATGTATCTTTATTTATATAGCGCCATACGTGTACACATCGCTTAACAAAAGTTGAAACAATATTATACAAAACTACAGAACTGGGTTAAGAGCATTAAGCTTAAGTGCAATTATTATTCGTGGGGGAAAGTGCAGCAAGGGAATCCTAGACTGGGAAAGGGACCCTGCCCCAAACAGCTTACAATTTAAGTTGAATTCATAATGACAAACAGAGACAGTAGGAGGAGGATTATAAGTGCAGGTACAGTGTGGTGAAAGAAGTGCAGAAGGATTCTGCTGTGACTATCTGTGTGCAAGAGGAGGATATTGCTATTGAGATGCCTCCCTGAGCAGGTGGGTTTTTTAGGAGATACTTGAAAGTGATGAGTGTGGATGATTGGCGAATGGTGATGAGGAGGGCATTCCAGAGTCGAGGAGCAGCCAGTGAGAAAGCTTGTAGTGAAGAGATGGCTCGAGTTGTGTAGGGAGAGGAAAGGAAGAACTGTTGAGAAGACCGTAGGGGATGGGAAGGGGTGTAGCAGTAGATAAGATCAGAAATGTAAGAGGGTGCTGAGGAGCAGAGACACTTACAGGAGAGGAGGAGAATCTTGTAAGAAATATGATACTTTATAGGTAGCCAATTGAGGGATTTCCAGAGGAGATGAGATGGAAGGTATCTGGGAGCAAATGTGGTGATTCTTGCGGCTGAATTGATAACAGATTGAAGTGGAGATGAGAAGCAGGAAGACCGGAGAGTAGAATGTTGCAGTAGTCAAGTACAGAGAGAACGAGTGCCTGAGATAGTGTTTTAGCCGTTGATGTGCAGAGGAACGGACGTATTTTTGCAATATTTTTTAGGAAGAGCGGCATGTTCTATATGGGCTAAATTTTTCTTATATGCCATCAAATTCTATGTTTCTGTGAGAGTTTTTGGTCCCTGAATGAGGCTCTCCACAGACTGCAACAGCAACAGATTCATCTTGTGGTGACTCTTCATAAAATTGAATTTTGAATTGAAAAAACAAAACAATAAACCCCAAATATCTGCACTACAATAAAATTTGATTATAGTATCTCCTAGCGTAGAAATACCCATGTTTTACTATCCAGGAAAAGACCTACTGTAGACGTATTTTGTAAAGTAGATAAGTTGGCCAAATTGGTAAACAAGCTGCATATTGCAGAAGTATTTAAACCAATAAATAAACCAGCCACCACCTCCATAAACTGGGAACTGGTGCCTGATGCAGGGACACTGAGATTGTGCTGTCCATAACTTAGCATAGTGGAAGTGGTCAGGAAGGCTGAGACACCAGTCACAATTAGGTGCCCCACTACCTATTCAGCCAAATGGGGGAATCCAGCTCTGCACATCCTGTATATCTATCTAATAACAAACATTAAACATTTAAAGACTGGGGGGATGTGCAACACATTCATCCACAATGGTTACACATGCCTCTTGTCCTTAAACGAGTAACTTGCCTTTGTCACAGCGGAATTTTCATTAAAATTAAAGTTGCCCCAAATCATTAATTAAATAGTGACACAAATATCAATACGTGTATTATTATTCTGAATAAGTCCGGAATTATTGAGAAATCTAACTTGTTCGGCAGGCAATGGGCATCAGTGCACACATCTTGTCAAAGAGGCATCTGTAAGTCTGGTTTGTCCTTCCTGGTCTCCTATAGGATTGGTGAGAGGGAGTTGCATTGTACCTCAGAGGGACAGTAATGTCCCAGAAAAAATAATTTGCAGTGCTTCAAAAGTGGAACTGAGTGCAAAAAACAGTATCTCTCAAACCACTATGGTTTGAGAGATATCTGCATTTAAAGTTTGATGTATCCTGCTGTCAGCTGTAAAGCTGACAGCAGGAGATCCATGTCGTTTGACACGGAGGCTCTGAAGCAGAGCCGCAATCGCGTTACTTAAAACGAATGACTTCATTGAAATGGTGTACAAAGTGTGCTTGGTTTGCAAACACACTTTGTACACCATTCCAATGAAGTCATTTGTTTTAAATAACGTGATTGCAGCTCTGCTGCAGAGCCTCCGTGTCGACCGACATGGATATCCTGCTGTCAGCTTTACAGCTGACAGCAGGAAACATCAAACTTTAAATGCAGATATCTCTCAAACCATAGTGGTTTGAGAGATACTATTTTTGCTAAATATTTCTTCAGGGACATTACCATCCCTTTAAGGTACAGGAAGGGACTGATGGCACAGGCACACAGATGTGTCTACAGCAAGATGCCTGCCAGGGAGCCTTGAAACAAGTTGGATTTGTCAATAATGCCAGACTTATTCATGATAATAAAATTATAGATATACATATTGTTATATGAATAATGATTTGGGGAGGCACTTTAATTTTAATGAAAGTTCCTCTTTGATACTATCACTGTCTGTCACACTTTTTCTTAGTACTTACAGGCTGTCCGGATCCAGGGCTAGAACAGAATATGGTGTATTTTCGGATTATTCCATTGGGTTTAGTAGGGGGGAGCCAGGATACAACCACACTACTAGATGAAGAGGGCACAGCTTTTATCCCAGCTGGTGGTCCCGGAACTGGATCAAGAAGGAAACCCAGGTTAAAATACACAGAAAGCATTGCAATGATATGCAGTGCACTTTTAATGAACAGTAACCATTTACTTTGATTTTACATATATCTCAAGTATAGTCAAATTGCTTATACTTTTTTTTTTTGTCAGATATCAATTATTTTTTTCCCACTTTTATGTCCCTGATGGTAAGCTCACCAAATGTTTGTTTCTATGGAGTTTTCTGGTCAGTAGACCATCAAAACAGGGTGTAATACACTTTCTCTCTCTGCAGCCATGAATGTTCTGTGTGTACTATTGACAACATTGTCATTTTTACACTATATCTCTAGTACCGCTTTCATGTTCCCTGACAAAAAGCCCTCTGCAAACAAATCCAGGGAGCTCATTGTGAGGGATATAAAAGTATAGATAAATTGGCAAATATAAAAAAAAAATACAAAATATAGACAATGTGACTTTGTATATCATACACTCGGAAGTGAAGTCAAAATGAAGGGTTACAATTCCTTTAAACTGGATGTGTCACCTCAGTATAACTTAGCATAAATAGTTAGGCTATATATCGAATATTATTAAAACGTCTTAATTTATTTTTTCTAGCTTTATTTCATGTAAATTTAAGTTATAAAGTCTGTCCTGAAGCTACTTCCGCATAGACTGCAGTCTGTCGCTCTGCCTCTGCTCCCCTCCTTCTATCCAGCCTCCTCCGATGACGGAGGCTTCTGTCTGTAAGCTAAAGCAGTCTCATTGGATAGATACTGATCTCAACCAATGAGACCACTCCAGCTTACAGACAGAAGCCTCCATCATCAACTTAAATCTACATGAAATAAGGCTTAAAAAAAAAATTAAGACAGTTTTAGTAATAATTAATAGATAGCCTAGCTATTTATGCTAAGTTATACATAGGTGACACATCCACTTTAATGATGTAAACAACCCTGGAGGAGATGCTGTACAACCAGAAAACAGATTTGTTTGCCTTCATGTGATCTGTATATTATATAGGTAAATACATGTGCAGTCATTACTTCTATTGGTGCTTTTTTAGACACTACAATGCACTTCGGGCCCTATGTTCGAAATTAAAATAGAGTAGTTCTGGGGCAAACCACCAGCACCATATTGAACAAACAAACATTCCCAGAATTCCCACAGATTTTAATGGCGGTTTTAACCTCTCCAATGACAGAGAGATTGCCAAAGCATTGCTCTGCAACATATCAGAGACCTCTCTACATTCAATGGGAGCACAGTCCCCATGTAAATCAGAGGGAATATTTCTTTGTCTCATATGGTGGGGTTGATTTGCAGTATTAACCCACTGAGTGCTAGAGAGATTGAATGCATTGCAATACATTTGATACTTCTCTGATACTCAAAGGGTTAACCTACTCATGATATAGTTCCACTTATGAACATACAATATATTTATATATGTATCTATGTTTTGATGACACCAAAGAGTAAGCTGGTTTATTAAAAGGCAAATAAAATCAACTAATAATAACTTTTTACCTCTCTAATTGTGGTCAGAAAATCCTAATGACCCTTTATGAATTTTTCCTTGCTCCATAATTCAAGAGACAATAACATAAGTCAAAACGGACTCAAGGGCATGGAGGCGAACATGACAGGTGCTATCAGGACCACACAGCACAAACTCTGCTCACTGCACCTGGTAATCTTAACCCTTTAAGTGCCAAAGGGGTGCACAACGCATTGCACAGCAATGCGTTGGAAGCCCCTCTGGCACTCAGAAGGTTAAGGTACAGAGGGGTAAGCAACATACTGATTTGTAAAGCAATGCAGATCTCGCTGGTCTTTATAGGGTTACGTTAGCTCATGCACTCTGTCTGCTTCAGTTTGAAAACACTACCAGCAATCGTCATGTCTGCCTCCATGGGCATTACATCCAGGATTGATTGTTATCTCTTGTACAAAGGCATAGAGGCCAATGGGATTTTCTGGACATAGTACGGTAAGTAGAGATTATGATTAGGAAGTATTACTTCCCCTTTAAATAAGGCAACTGTGACAGGACAAAGCATTTCCATAGAAACAATAGCAGATGAGGTGCCACATAGACAAATGAAATGATGTGAATTTGTTTGATTAAACATAAATGTAATACCTATAACTGTAACCCTTTAAGTGCCAAAAGGGTGTACAATGCTTTGTGAAGCAATGTGCTGCACATCATTCTGGTTCTTAAAGGGTGAATAAAGGCTTATTGCATTGCCATCCATGATGGGAAGGGCTTTGAAATTGCTTGCATACATTTTAATTTACAACAGTGTTTAACATTTTGAGTGCCAGAGGGCTGTGTACCCTTCTGGCACTCAAAGGGTTAATGTCAATCAGCTGCTATAAAGGCAAAAATACTAGCATGCATAAGTGGGCTATTAATGCAAAGGAAAGCTGTAATGTGCTGTTATACAAAGAGTAGTAAATCTCCATCTTGAATACAGAGTACATTTTATATTTTTGAATCATTCTGTAAAGCTTAAAGTGCCAAGGAATTTTGGTCACTAGGGGGCCATAAATCTTCCAACATTTTTCTATTTCTGGAAACAACTGCCATTTGGAAAATTCTATTTTAATATAATTGTAATTGTATTCCTTTGAGTGCCAGGGAGGCACTCAAAGGGTTAAATACTTCTTGTAGTATAACCATGTGAAACAATTATAGAAATATCAGTGCATGGATGGTTTCATGCCACAAACATTTGCGCCACCAGAAGTGGGAACCCTGGCATCTTACTTCTGATATAGGGCTAGGGTAAGAGAATTTGCTCAATTCTTACCTCTTATCCTGTGCTATTTACTCATACGCCTGGTGAGACTTTCTCCCTTTTTTTCTCATTATCCTGGCCCATCACGTAATCTCATTCTACCTTATGAACTGAAATGTTTTTGGCCCAGTTTCAGTGGTGGCGCTGCAGATGTTAAGCTACTTATCCCACACAGAGCCCAATTGAAGCCGGCTTTCTAAGTAATTTTCTACACATATCATTTACTTTTTAGCAAACAATAGTGTTTCTCACCAGTGTTTGGCATGCAAGTAGCAGGAAAAAAATAAAACCACAGCTATTTTTGCCACTTAGTAAATCCCAGCCATTAAAAGTATTCAATTCTTGTAATATACCAGCTCTCAGGAACTGGATCTCACAGTCATTTTGGATAGATAATTATATTTGGATAAACATAGTGAGGCTGCTGTGCTTAGATAAGTGCAATTCTGGAGCAAACCAACCAATGTGTTGCGAAGTAATGCATTGGAAACCTCTCTAACTTTCTAGCACCCACTGGGTTAATTTTTTAAATAATAACCAGATAATTTGTCCCATAATTGTTCCACTTTTGGCTTCATGCATATGTTCCAAAGTTTTCAGACGAGGGTTGAAGCTGATTGGTTTTAAACCTAAAGCACATGCCTAGAGGAGACCTGAATCATGGGAGGAACTCATCTCAAAGCCTTGAACTGGGACATCTGGGGGCTTATACACAACGTAAGAGATAAGAAATTCTGGAGCATACCAACTGCACCATGGGGGGATAAATTATAATTCCACAAAACTTCCCATTGATTTAAATGGGGCTTTCAACTACTTACAGGCTAGAGAGGTCTCCAATGCATTGCAAAGCAATTCAGTGGACACTTCTCTAGCATACAAAGAGTTAAAAAACCCTATTTATCTCAACGGAAATGCTTATTTGCCACCACAGTGAAGATGATATGCTCCGGAACTGCTCATCACTTTTTGCGTAAGGTTCTGGAACCATGTTAGCCTGTGCATGTTACTTTATCTACACTAAGCGGTTGAAACCTTCCCTTTAACTGGGGACACACCGCAAATAGGCATATTTCAGAACTGCACTGAAATCATAGCAGCCCTGAGGTATGTATTTTTCATATATGTCCCCTTGTTAAAGGTGAGGCCTGGTCACCCTAATCTACACATAACTTACACCTCTATTTATCAAGAACTCAACTTCCGATGATATTTATATTAAATGGCCCTTAGTTATCAAGCACAGGGAGACTTCTGGGATACTTTTATAACAAGGCTCCAACAGTAAAAGACTAGCACAAGATGGCAACCTAGCAGGCCTCACTCTCGGTTTAGTACTTTACCCAGTTTAATGCTTTCGAGCTTAGAGCTTTCAGTGAGACTGACCAACTGGAGGCCATGATGTAAAGAAGAAATTGGTATATTTCTTGAAGGTTAATGTAATATGTCTGGGATACATTTACTGATTACATGATGAGAGGGTGTTTGTCAGGGTGAGAGGAAGTTAGGTGTGTTCTACTTTTCTTTTAATTTGAGCTATTTGAAAATATGCCTTTATAGCAGCTGACTGACATTTAACCCATTGAGTGTCAGAGGGGTATCCAATGCATTGCAAAGCAATGCTTGGGTACCCCTCTGGCACTCAAAGTGTTACACATGGTTCTAAACGAAAATTTATGCAAGCAACTGCAAAGCCCTCTCCGTCATGGATGGCAACATATTAAGCTTTTTCACCCTTAAAGGACCAGAATGATATGCAACACACTGCTTCACAATGCTCGCACACCCTTTTGATACTTCAAGGGTTACATTTATAAATATCACATTTATGTTTAATCAAAAACACTCACATTATTCCATTTATCCATGTGGTACCTCATCTCCTATTGTTTCTATTGAAAGGTTTTGTCCTGGTCAGAGTTGCCTTATTTAAAGGGGAAGTAATGCCTCCTAGTAATAAGTTCGACTTACCTTACTATGGCCAAAATATCCTAATGGCTTCTATGAATTTTGCTCTTGTGCATTTGTTCATCTTATAACATCTTCAATTAGTCCTGGATATCAGAAACATGGAGGCAGACATGACAGTAGCTGGCAGTTTTCTAAAACTGAAGCATGCACAGTGCATGAGACTAAATAACTTTTTAAGGACCAGTGGGGTGTGCAATGCATTGCAAAGCAATGTACTGCACCCCACTGTCTATAAATAGTGGGTGGGGTTTGTGAACAGTGGTTCCTTTAGCAGCTCTCATGCTTGCGTCCATGGACATGACTTTCAGCACTGACTGAATATGTTATCACTCAAATAAAAGTACAATGGCCAAATTCATAGGAGTCATTAGGATTTTCTGGTCATAGTAAGGTAAGTGGGGGGTTATTATAAAGGGGTGTTCCTTCTCCTTTATCCCTATGAGTGCCAGAGAGGTATCCAATTAATTGCATTGCAAAGCGCTGATACCTCTCAGCACTCAACGGTTAAAACCAAGACAATACAAGAAAAAACTCATTATGCAGGAGAGTATAAGCCAGGCCTTCAGTTGTAAATACCAGGGAAAATTACTCACTGTCCTCCTTAGTCTGCAGGTAAAGCACACTACTGCGCACTCCATCCCCAGCCTGTGTGTATGCCAAGACTTGCACACTGTAATTAGTGAACTTCTCCAGAGACTTGAGCTCCACTCGCTCCCGTGGTGTGGTTATATTCTGCATTTCTCCCCACTCTGTTACAGAAAAAAAGCAAGATAAAGTAAAAAAAGGTGAGCAAGGGGGGACTGAGAAGGATAATAGAATGGGAACAATGAGATGAGAAGGAAGGGAGGGAGGGAGTGTTAAAGGATAAAGGACGAGTGCAGCAAAGGCAAGAGAGAAAATATAGTGCAGTTAGATTGAAGTGGAAAGGAGGAATGTGGGTACACAGTGAAAAGACAAAGATAACGATTAGAAGGAGAGACAAAGAGACAGATGGTTATGCACTATGGTGTGATAAAGTGGAGATGACTTCTCCAGCGATAGCACTTCTCCATTTCCTATTTTATTCTATGGAGTCAATGCACTAAGATGTCTACATCTTTGGAGAGCTTAATGTATAGGCTCAATAGAATAACATAGGAATTGGACAAGTGATATAACTGAAGAGGTTACCTCCACATTATTACCTCTTTATCGTGCCTTAGTGCATAACCCGTGGCATCTACACCCCTTGTACCCCTACAACTCACCACCATCTGGGTAGAGTGACCAGAAGATGACCCGGTAGCCTTTCAGTACACCATTGAGGGAACTGCGAGGAGGCTCAGACCAAGAGATAACTGCCACATCAGAGGTGATGGAGAGCGCTCGGACATTCTCTGGAGGCTGGCTGGGCACTATTTGGGTCAGAGAAAAAAACAAAAAACTGAGCAATGGGCACAGAATTAAATTGTCCTGCAGAGTGGGCACAAATATGGACTGGAAATAGGAACATGTCTTTCTCACAGAGGCTGAAGGACTATGGGAAATGGAGCAATTCTACAGCAAACCAACTACACAATATAGGGAAGAAAAAAAATTCTATTTACTTAAAAGGGACTTTTAACTCTTTGATTGCTTTGCAATGCACTGAAAATGTTGTGGTCATTCAGGGGATTAAAACGTCCTCTTCAAATCAATGAAAGCTTTACAAAAGTTTATGTCTACACAGCGGTGAGGTTGGATTGCTGTTGAATTGCCCTCCATCCTATTGTGCAAAAGGGCCAATGTGTAAGACTTGGATTTAAGTGAACTATTGGAAGAGGAGGATCCTTACCAATACAGTGTTAATACAATCCAGTTTAGATTTATTGAAACCCTCTACATGATTTAAAGGGAATAGTAATGTTTCAAAATAAAAGCAGCTCCAATTAACATTCATAGTATTTGGGCCGTGGAGAGTGTTATTTCAGTACTGTCAAAGTTGTAGTTCAAAAGTAATTGAATGATAAATTATCCCCCTCCTACCCTTTTACTGATGTAACACTGCTCACTTCAGAAAAGCAAGACTATCCGGGTGGATTGCAGAGAGGGACAATCTTCAGGAAAAACCTGTCAAGGGGGCAGGGTTTTTGTTATGCTCACAGTAAGAAGATTGTCCCTTGCTGTGAGCTGTATGGTCCCAGGACCAGATTCCATATATGAGGGGAGATGGCTTACACTAGGTAAAAGGGGCAGGAGGGGGGATATTTTAAAATTCAATTACTCTTGAACTACAAGTCTGACAGTATTGAAATAACACGGTCCATGGCCCACAAACTACGTTGGTTTTGAAGGGCAGTTTCAAATGCTTAAAAGCTCCATTCAGGTCAATGAGGATATGGGGAAACTGTATCTGTCCTGTCTTGCAGCTGGCATGCCTCAGAATCCCCCTGTTCTTCTTAGCACACTGGCCACACTGATACCCACCATCTTCCAGAGTGGTGGCATTAATCTCAGTAGAGGATGGGCCGGTTCCAGCTCTGTTGAACGCTTGTACGACGACTCCATATTGTGCAAACTTCTTCATGTTGTCCAGAGTGTACACCTCCCCATCTCCTGTGGCTTTCATCTCCACAATACTGTACTGCCCATTACTCCCTGGCCCGTTCTCACGGTATCCAATCTGGTACCCCCGGATGACTCCATTTTGTAACTCCTTCCTGGGAGCCTGTAGTCAAACACATAGAAGAAAGATTTGACATCTTGCAATGCGGTTAGACACACACATCCTCCATGTTACACACAAACAGGGCCTTATTCATCAAGCTAAAGTGTTTCATTTCTGGAGTAAACAAACCACACCATAAAACGGGAAATGAAATTCAGTAAATTCCATTTGATCTAAAATGAGCTTTTAACCTTCTGAATGATAAAGTGATCTCTAGTACATTGCAAAGTGATGTATTGGGAGAGTGTTGAAATGAAAATTTTCAGCTGCCCCTATGGTGTAGTTTGTTTATTCCAGAACTGAATCTCTATAGCTTTATGAATAAACCCACAGAAACATGGAGCAGCATGTGGAAAAGGCACAATCACAAAATCTATAATGAAACAATACAAAAATATAGCACCTAATAAACAGTGACTTGTGCATGGTTATTCTTTGTTTGTGCATCATTTTTCTCAGCTGCCAACCGTGGGACATATTAATAAAGAAAAAAGGGACAATAGTGTGTACATGTTTAAATTGGAAGTTTCACCGTAATTCAAGTTTGCATATTTGAAAACTGCATTAAAAACTGCCTATATTTCTTGTTAACCAAAAGGCCAGCAAATGTACAGTTAAGGAGATAGTCACACTATTACCCTATGCTATTGTTTGCTATTTGTGGTAACTGCGCGGTACCAGTGAGATCTGCATATGCTAATTAAGGTTGTCAGTGCCGTTTCATATGATGTTTTATATGATAATGAAGCTTTGTGCAGTACAAGGAAATGTTCACTTTCACTTTGCCCAAAAATAAGTGTGAATATCTCCTAAATTTAGTAATGCACAATCTTGAAGTGTAGTGAAAGTTCCACTTTAAAAAAGAGCTCAGAAAAAAAGGCATTGCCAAGTAGCTCCTAATTTACCAAAAGCACATTATGCAGGAAGATAATAGGATCTATTAACCAGACATTACTTGCATCTTTCCTCCTTATGCACTATTCATAAAAACATTTTTTAGTGCATATAAAAGGATGGAATCGGTAGTTGGTAAATATCATTTGCGCCCATTCTGAGAACGCCACCAAACACTGGTGTAACTAGTCATTGGAGGAAGTGCATTGGAGCGATCTCTAGCATCAAAGATAAAGAAATTTTTGCTGACCACTCATGCAACCAGCCTACTGTCAATTCTTGCAGTGACCACTGGGTGTCATTAGTATGTCACAATAGGTCATATAGGGGAATAAAATGCCTTTTGCAAGTTAAAAGTATAGGTCTATGGCTTGCAATTTGCCTAGCCAGAGATAGCACTGTATCTTATAAAAGGAGCAACAGGCAGAGATAGTTGTGCATATTACAATAGGAAAAGCATAGTGAGATAGCTGTGCATGGAGAAGTTTAAGAGATATCTGTGCACATTATAGTAGGAAGAGCATTGCGAAAGATATCTTACAGTAAAATGTGAGTGGAGCAGAGTGAGAGAAAGCTGTGCATCTTATAGAGACAGTCATGAATCTTACAGTGAATATAGCAGAAGGAGGTAGCTGTGCATCTTACTGAAATAGTAGTGACTCTTACAGTGAATATAGCAGAGTGAGAGAAAGCTGTGCATCTTATATAGTTGTGAATCTTCAGTGAATATGGCAGAGAAAGAGAAAGTTGTTGCAAATTGTACAGATGTACAGCAGTATGATGTAGCTGTGCATTTTACAGAGATAGTACTGAATCTTACAACAAATACAGCAGAATGAGGTAGCTGTGTATCTTTCAGAGATAGTAGTGAATCATACAGTGAATACAGCAGAATGAGGTAGCTGTGTATCTTACAGAGATAGCAGTGAATCTTACAGTAAATACAGTGGAGGGAGGTAGCTGTGCATCTTACAGAGATAGTCGTGAATTGTACAGTGAATACAGCAGAGTGAGGTAGCTGTGCATCTTACAGAGATAGTCGTGAATTGTACAGTGAATACAGCAGAGTGAGGTAGCTGTGCATCTTACAGAGATAGTCATGAATTGTACAGTGAATACAATACAGTGAGGAAGATGTGCATCTTACAGAGTCAGTAGTGAATCTTACAGTGAATACAGCAGAATAAGGTAGCTGTGCATCGTTATAGAGATAGTTGTGAATCTTACAGTGAATACAGCAGAGTGAGGTAGATGTGTATCTTTATAGAGATAGTCGTGAATCTTACAGTGAATACAGCAGAGTGAGGTAGATGTGCATCTTTATATAGTCATGAATCTTACAGTGAATACAGCAGAGTGAGGTAGATGTGCATCTTTATAGATACAGTCGTGAATCTTACAGTGAATACAGCAGAGTGAGGTAGATGTGCATCTTTATAGAGATAGTGGTGAATCTTACAGTGAATCCAGCAGAGTGAGGTAGATGTGTATCGTTATAGATATAGTCGCGAATCTTAGTTAATACAGCAGAGTGAGGTGAGTGAGAAATATGTGCATCTTACAGTAAATGGAGCAGAGTGAGAGATATCTCTGCATCTACAGTGACAAAGATAAATAACTCCCTCCTCAGGGCTCCTCACAGGCTATGACTTTAGGATTTCCCTGTTTGTACACAGGTGAGTTGATTAAATGACTGAGCCACTGATTAACTCACTTGTGTACAAACATCAAAATACTAAAGTCATCGCCTGTTAGGTGCTTTTGTAGAGATACCTGTGAACTACTGATCTGATACAAAAAAACAGGCTAAGAGACTACAGAGACAGAGTAACAGGGTAGGAGATTGCAGTGACAGTACAGCAGGGTGAGGGACTGCAGTGACATGTGACAGTGCAGCTGGGAGACAGACTACAGCAAGTTGAGATACTACAGATACAGTATAACAGGGTGAGAGACTGCTGTGACAGTATAGCAGGGTAAGAGACTGCAGTGACAGTATAGCAGGGTGAGAGACTGCAGTGAAAGTACAGCAAGGTGAGAGACTGCAGTGACAGTACAGCAAGGTGAGAGACTGCAGTGACAGTACAACAAGGTGAGAGACTGCAGTGACATGTGACAGTGCAGCTAGGAGACAGACTACAGCAAGTTGAGATACTACAGACACAGTATAACAGGGTGAGGGACTGCTGTGACAGTATAGCAGGGTAAGAGACTGAAGTGACAGTATAGCAGGGTGAGAGACTGCTGTGACAGTATAGCAGGGTAAGAGACTGCAGTGACAATATAGCAGGGTAAGAGACTGCAGTGACAATATAGCAGGGTGAGAGACTGCAGTGAAAGTACAGCAGGGTGAGAGACTGCAGTGACAGTATAGCAGGGTGAGAGACTGCAGTGAAAGTACAGCAGGGTGAGAGACTGCAGTAACAGTATAGCAGGGTGAGAGACTGCAGTGAAAGTACAGCAGGGTGAGAGACTGCAGTGAAAGTACAGCAGGGTGAGAGACTGCAGTGACAGTACAGCAAGGTGGAAAAGCAGTGAAAAAAAACAAGAGTGAGTGGATTGTATTGACAGAAAAACAACACGTGTCAGCTGTCTTATAAGGAAAGAGTGGTAGAATGAAATTACAGCATAATTGCTCACATCAGGGACGACACTGGAAGGGAGTGCTACCATGGATCCACAGCCAGAGAGGACCCAAATAATGTGTTGAATAAAAATCAATTTATTTTTTCTTCAAGAAAAATCATCCTCCAAGATGGAAATTACACAAACAAAAACAGGAACAATACACAGTAGAACATCAGGAACACAAAACACGTTATACACAAAACTGAACACAATAGGCAATGATTAACCAATCACAAACTTCTACAAATTTGTGATTGGTTAATCATTGCCTATCATGTGTTCAGTTTTGTGTACTTGAAGAAAAAATAAATCAATTTTTATTTAACATGTTATCTGGGTCCTCTCTGGCTGTGGATGAGCAGTGGATTCGTGGTAGCACTCCCCTCCAGTGTAGTCCTATTTGTCAAAATCCTTGGCCAGGATTGTGGAGGGTCGCTCCGGATCCACAACGGCTTTGAGCCATGGTGAGTAGATGATGTTATGCATACAGTGTATGTTATGATATAAAGTTTGGCAATAGCAGCAATCTCACTCTTGCATTTATATAATTGCTCACATCACTCATCTCTCTGTATACAAAACAGTGTTTTATAGATAATTCAAGGGAGAAAAATAGAGAGACAGTAAGAAAGTTTAATCTGTGATGTAGTGAGGGGGATAGGTTCCACTGCTTACCTTCCATGTTACTTGTATACTTTGTGATGTCAGTGGCTGCAGGGTAACATCCATTGGTGGCCCATCAGGAGCTGCAATGTACAGTCAGATATTCATGTCTCTCCACTGAAAACTCAAAACTGCTTCACACCCAGCCACTGACTTTATTGAGTAGTTAATTCAGCCCCATATCAGGTTACATGTACTTTCCTGGAAATATTGTAAGATAAAGGCTACCCTGTAGAAAAGAAGTAGTAAGCGACCCCACCCCAGACCTCCTATTTCTTGGGGGTCACAAACTTCTCCTGATAGTATTCAGGCTACATCTTTTAGGCATTCAGTCCATTGTATTGCCTAATATTGCAGAACAGCTACCTATAGCATAGATTATGTTGGTGTTCCAGGAATACACTGGCCTGCAATTTAAAATAAAGTCCCTTCCACTGAGGTGTAAGTTGTGCAGCTTGTATGCTACGACCTAAGCCGCGAATCACTGGTTGCCAGCTTTATTCCAATGTCCAGAATCAAAAATACCCATTATCCACATGGATGCTACAGACATCTCCAAAGCAAAATGTAAAGCAATGCATTGGGAGCATCTCCAGCATTCAAGGGATTAATTGCTGATGCCACATCACAAATAACACAGCCACTGTTGGAGTAGTGAGCACATGCCGAGTGTACTTGGTGACTTTCAGGGTTCTAGCTGAAAACTATTCCTCTTTGTTGTGTGGATGTTATTCCACTCCATTAAATGGTAATTAGACGGACGCTGCATGCGGGGACTGTTAAAAGCTTTCTAACTCACTTTGAATGGTGCTGTCTAATTGGTTTGTTGGGGATTGCTAATCCCCTCTGGTGACTGAATGGGTGCTATATCTCCAGGTTTGGGGAGCGCTGAGTGAATGGTGTGCATGTTATACAGTTGAATACACACCCCCAAATGGTTTGGTAGATGCTGCAGTTCAGCAGTTGGGTGTCTGCTGGACTTATGTTGTGTCCCTTGTCTGGATGGCCCCTGCTTAGATGCAACAGTCTACAGTTAAGTGAGTACTGGATTAAGCTACCACATTAAATTGGATGATTGCCATGCTGCTGTCAGGGTGGATGTTACTTGATATCTCTCTGACCCACTCACAGATGTATACCACCCCTATCAGCAGGTTGGTGACCTGAACACTCACCTGCCTCCTCCGTGCTGATAGTGAGCTCTTTGCTTGGCTCGCTCCGACCAATCTTGTTGAAGGAATACATGCGAATGCTGTACACCGAGGCTGGATGCAGATCAACAATGTTGGCTTGATTGATGATGGGGGAGATATTACGAGTAGACTGCTTATATTCCCAGGTATCTGTGGGAAAGAAATGTTTTGATAAGCTCAAGCAGTCTAAGAGGGACAAAAGAAGTGCAACAGTTCAGGAACAAACCAACTGCACCATGGGGCCAAATACAAATTACTGTCCATGTAAACGGTTATATAACCACCTACATTTTAGAGCAGTCTATAACGCATTGTAAAATAAAGGATTGGAGACCTCGGGAGCATGAAAGGGGTTAAAAGTGCCGGAGGGGTGCAAAATGCATTGCTTCGTAAAGGGTTGCACAGCCCTCTGGCACTCAAATGGTTAAATATGGAATGTTAATCCAACATTTAAAAAACAGCTAACGTAGAACATCAAATTGTGTTTTAGGGATTTCTAACTGTATACAGTTTGCTATAACTTGCTATAACTTGCAGATAATAAAAAACAAAACAAAAAAAATATATATAGATATATAAAACTAATCAAATGGCAAGCACTCACAGGACTTAACCCTTTGAGTGCCAGAAGGGTACACAACGCTGATGTCAGCTGTCAAGATCACAGAAGGCAATACGAGTCGGACGACCTGACAGCGGCTCTTCAGCAGAGCCGAAATAGCACTATCTAAAAAGAAATACTTCATTGGAAAGGTCTACAAAGTTTGCTTGCAAACCAGGCACACTTTGTAGACCTTTCCATTGAAGTATTTCTTTTTAGATTGTGCTATTTCGGCTCTGCTGAAGAGCTGCCAGCCGGTCCCAGGACCAGGATTTCCTTCTGTCAGCTTGGCAGCTGACGTCAGTGAAAGGGGAGGAAGGGAGAAACTTTAAAACCTTATATCTCTCAAACTATAAATGTTTGAGAGACAGGACTTGGACCAGTAAATTTATTTTTTAATATCTTAAATATTACATGTTCTTAAAAGAAGACATTACTAACCCATTAAAAAGAGGATTTTAGTCTTACCTGTTAAATCCTTTTCTCTTAGTCCATACAGGTTACTGGTAACTTTGGGTAGACGATCTGCCCCTTTAAGTACGAAGGAACTGTGGAACTGTGTCTTCACCAAGGAACAAATCTTTCTGGAGCTGGTTGGCTAGCTGCAGCCAAGGAGAGAAGGTAGGCTCCACCCCCTGCAATGAATTCTAGAATTGTTCTTCCCTACTTAAAGGGGCGGATCGCCAAGCAAAGTTACCAGTAACCTGTATTGGACGACAGAGAAATAAAGATATTTTATTGTAAGTTCGACGTTTCGATCCAGTAAGGACCTTTATAAAGAACAAAGACCAAACACAAAATGAACGACATACATGCCCTTCCAGATGTGACTTTGATACACAAAATGTGAGGACAATCATTGACAAAGTGAAAGTGCTTTGTGAGATAGTGGTTCGAACCACATTTGAACAGTGTTGAGTATAAATAGCTCCACCTAACAATGAGGTGAAAAGATGCATTCGAACATCTATAAATAAAGATATAGGGCGCAAAATGATACATAAAATACAGTGAAGTAGCGAATAAGTTGAACATTATGACTAGGGGATCATATGAAAATATGTTAAGAGGTGAGAAACTGACCCATAAAAATTATTATAGAGTGACTCTTAAGATATAGCCTAATGTGACTTATACTGGTTGGAAGAGTAGTGAACCACATGCACTGAAGAACTCTTGCATCCAAAAAAAAGTCACCACATTAAGAAACAAGTGATATTCACATGGGATACTGGAAAGCAACAATTAAAATACTAATATAGAAAACTATTGGAATACAGAGGGTTAAAAAAATACCCTTCTTATTCAGAACAAAAATCATGTTTAAACACAAAAAAAGTAAAGTTTTTTTCATTAAAAAAGGTCAAAAATGAATTCCTCTTTTAGGAATTTGTTTGTTCTTTGTTCTTGATAAAGGTCCTTACTGGATATAAACATCAAATCTACAATAACATTTCATTATTTTAAGTCCTGTGAGTGCTTGCCATACGATCATATGTGTTATCCCTTGCAATACACCAGGGCAAGCTCGGACTCAGGACGATGTGAGTGCCAACCTTTTGACTCTTTGGGACCAGAGGGTGACAAACCATACTAAGAAGCAAATTGTTGTGCACCTCTGAACACACTACAACTCACATACATACCCAAACACGAGAACACACATTATACACACACTAAAGTTATCATGACCCCATTACCCCCCCCCCCATGTAGGGGTAGAACACCCCATGTATGGGCAGAAATTCCAGTGACCCCTCAAGTGATGCAGCTGATTTCCTACTTCCCAAAATGATAGGTCATGTATACCATATTTTCATGCCTGGAACCGGTGTAACCATTTAAGTAGGTACAGACACATCATGTTTTTGTATTTCTGATGCCCCACTATGATAGGATGACCCCAGTCCTCCCAAAATTTCAAATGGCCAAAGAGGGACACGTGTTCTAGGTGGTGTTGCTGGGGGTGTGGCTGGTGGACAGGGCATTACAGATCATAGGGTGCCTGCACCAAAGATTCTTTCAGATGCTACCCTCCTATTCATTATAACTTGTTAGCTTTATTTTCATGGATGTAGAGATATATAAAAATGTATTGCAGAGAAATAATGGGAGGTTTTAGAACACAATGTCATGCCATGACGTTAAGTGGTGTCAGGAACCAGAAATACCTAAGGATGAACTGCTGTAAAGAGAATGGGATGAAATACATTTCTTCCCTCAATCAACTGGGGGATGCAGGGACTGTGGGTTAATGGTCCCTGCTGTATCCTATTGCAAGGACGAGTAGAAAATGCTGATTGTCACAAAAGCACGTTTCAAATGTTGCAGTTTGAAATGTTGCCTCATTAAAATAGCATCTAACGTTATTCCTCGCACTGTTGGTATATTTAGGGTAGGGTAGTTGGCTTAGGGTTGGATTACAGAATAGATTAGGGTAGATAAATTAGGCACTCTGAATTTTAAGAAACTTTATTCCTCCCCTACCATACACTACCCTTTGAGAGACCAAGTGGCTACAGTTTCCACTTAGCAAATGCCCTGAAAAAATAAAAGAAGCCATTATGTCAGAACAAAACATTTTGCAAACATCCCCACTTGGGAACATTTTTCATGAGGGATGCCTTCTTTTCTCTTTCATGCTTTTTGGGGGACATAGGGACCATTGGGCTATCAAAAGAGTTTGGAAAGTTCATACAAAAATCTTAACTGATTGGCAGAGTGCACTTTCTTTGGTCATGACAAATGACCTGAATGTATAATAAGACCCTATTGTTTCCTTCCAAAGTTGCACTGCATTGGCTACATACATGTAGTCCCTTGAAGTGCTCAGTCTTTCGGAAGAATGAGCAGTGACGTGGAAAGGCACAGTATTTTCCATGGGAGTGTATTATTGTTACAACTTCAGACTTAAGGGGCTATGGTAGAGCAGCATGACACTTCTTGTCGTGGGAAAGGCAACAATAGAAAATATTTGCATTGTACTGTGAGCATAACTGCAGAAATCCCACTCCTCCCAAGGATTCACACATAAAGGTGAAAAAGTTGGATCTGAGGACAACTGAACCCTCTATTTAGTACTGAATATCTGGGATCTGAAGTTTCAGAAAATGTATATTGTGACTTTGTCTAGGCCCTGTGGAAATTTTACATTTCTGAGAATTTGGAAATCTGTTAGTACTCAAATGTCTAAAAACAAAGAATAGGCAATACAATATTTCCTTATATTATACAGGAAATCAAAGGTAAGATATATCAAGAAGTCTAGCCCTGTAAAAAGACAGCACACATACTCGGCATAAGAACAAAGATAAATTTAGTACAAAAATCATTTTCTGTAGCATTTCAGTACGTTTTACAAGAAGTATTTATCAGACAAAATTCCAGAGCAAAGAAAGAAAGAAAGAAAATAATTAGACAATAAAATAAAAATTGAAAGTAATATAGCACTTGCATATCCTCAAACAGGTTATGGGCTGAAGGTCATAGAACTGAAGGGAATCACAAAGTCTCAGGCTAAATCGGTCCTTGGTCATCTTGGGGCCCCCTTTGGATTCTTCGCCCTTTTGTTCTGAACCTTTTGTTTGTGGGATATGAAAGTGGTTTATTGCTTTGATGTTTTGCACTGGCATTGACTCTGTTACAAATACTGCTCATAAAACTGCTGCTATAGACCAGTCATTCTCAACCTGGGTACACTGGCACTTTGGTGGTGTGCCTTGGACATTCACTTAGGGTGTCCATTGTTTTCTATAAATACACTGATAAAAATGTTAATGTTGAATATCATATGTATATTTATGAACTTTTTTTGCATCTGTTATTCTGATTGTGAGACCTACGAATAACTGTATATTTAGGTATTGTACCCTTCATAAGACCCTTGACAAATGACCTATAAAATGTTAGGGATGCCCCATAAAATCTTGATTATTAACAACTGCTATAGGCTCGTATGGCTGTGTAGCATGACGTTTGGTGGCAAATCTTTGGTGTGCAATGCCTGTTCTTTTGCCTAGTAGATAAACATCTACCCTTGCACCAACCACAATTTATCCACCACACTCAATTGTGCACCTTTAATGAAACCAGTTTCCTGGCTCATATCATGATGTGTATTATTGCATTTGACATATGATTTTCCCTAGAATCAATGCTTCAACTTCCAAGCAGTTAAATCTAACCATTCCATTTTCTGGAGGTAGAATGAATCCTCATGAAGAAGGTCCTACAAAGAGGAAGCATCCAGTGTTGACTGCTGCACGTATTCAGTATGTCTGGAAAGGTCTGCCTGGGTAACTCTGATGCTAAAGGAATCCCTTCCCTTCTTATATTGTTCAGTATTTGGGGCAGCACACATGAGCAGCAACACATCAATTTGAACCATCAGGGAACAAACATTGCATCCACGTGTAAGAGGACCCTTGCATTTTTGATATTTCTCAGAACAGAGCCTTCTTGTTAATGTGAAGGGATGATATCATGTACCCTTTTTGCACATCCCAATATGTAAGATCTGCTGAAAAACATCTGGGTAGAGAGCCCACTCTTTGGGAAGAAAACTGTTGGTTTAAGAAATCTTCCCAATATTCTACAAGTATGAATTCTCTGAAGGCTGCAGGTTTATAATGCATCATTCTCCTACAGGGTTGTCACACACATAAGTGAAGATGGACTAAGGACTTTTTTGATCCTGAATTTATCATCCAAGACTAGATGGATTGTTATTCTGTTTTATCAGAGAAAAACCAATCACTCTCACTAGGGCCATGGTGAACATCCATGGCTCTACATCAAATCCAAAGAGAAGTGCTCTGAGCTGGAATAAGTGATAGATTCATTGGATGAGTAGCTTTAGAGTGCAAGCTTTCAAGACAACAGGTCTTTTCTTCAGGCATGTTAACAATTCTTGAAGAAGACCCCCAAGTTGTCTTGAAAGATTGCACTCTAAAGCTACTCAGGTAGCAAACAAAGGTATCAATTATACTCTACCAGTCTACTGCTTTTTCGTAGAGGATGACAAACAGTTTGAAGCTAGGGAAGTCAGTCCTTCTGGCAAAAGCATAGTTTTGCTTCCAGTAGCTTGACCAGTAATTTTATACAATTTGGGCTTTAAAAGGATAATTCCTAGGAAGAGTTCCGCAATAAATCCTACAGCTTTTGGATATATATTTTATATCTTTTGGATGTGTGCCTCAGCTCCAGGTGGATAACTGGATCTCCCTTGTACCATACCTTGTTAATATAGATGGAAAGAAAATGAGACATTCAGCAAAGCAAGGTACAGGCTCCAGATCCTTCCATACACAAGGTGTCAGTGTTGTAAAAATATTAACACAATACTAATAACAATATAAAAGACCCCTATAAGGTTTAAAACACCTTGCCTCCTGGAATGGACATTTAAAAACCAATGGAGTGATGTAGTGCACTGTCTTCTTGTGGAATGACCATTACCACATGATTTCCATTCTTCCCCATAGAACTTATGGTACATGTAGGAAACAGGCTCACAGTAAAGTGGAAAAATCAATATGAAAAGGGACTTGTAAACATAATTTTGAAAATAAAAGCTTTGTATCAAATGGAGCCTTACAATTGACATTAGTCTTGAATATATTACCAAAGTGAATTATGATCTAATGTGTGATCTACAGGTCTAGGGGATTAATGAAGGCTATACAGGAACACAATTTAAATGTAAATGCTAAGCAATGTTAGTGCATTTAACACCGTTATAGTAACCTTAAAATAATCTGAAGCATATGTATACAGATAAATCTGGAGCAATTTTGGGACAAAACAGCTACACCATATTTAGAAAATGAACCAAATGGATTCTAGATTGGTCTACACAATGTGTCGGAGAAACCTTTCCCCATTCACTGGAAGTAACGCTCTAATCTAAATATCTAAATCAATAGTTATTTTTACTTGCTACACATGGTACAGTTATCCTGCCCAATTTCTGCACACACTCTCTCACTCTCTTTTGTATATATTTATAATTATTAATATATATATATATATATATATATATATATATATATATATATATACACACACATACATACACACACCCTCCCCCTGTCGCTCTCTCTCCCAGTTTCTCCTATTCTAGTCCATTAACATTCATTGACTCATTGCATTCTTACCAGACTTGTTCTTATACTCAATATCAAAGGCCGTTATAATGCTGTTTCCATCAAATCTCTGCGTCCAGCGCAGGTTCATACTCCGAGCTTTCACCTCCCTGATCTCCAGCTCAGGGGGGTCTGGAGGCTCTGCCATGGGGAAGAGGTAAAAAGGTCAGTGCAACCACCAAAACAAGAAGCATTTTATCTGAACTAGATGTGTAAGTTTGTGTGCGAGTGGGACTGTGTGAGTATCACACTGATTGGGTTTACCTTGCACGGTGAGTTGGATCAATCCCCTGTCCTCTCCATATGAGTTTATGGCATGGCAGGAAAAAAACACTGAATCTCCTCGTTCTGCTGGCTTAAGCTGGTAGGTGGGCAGAGAGATTTAGATGAAGCTTGCCTATTCACATAACTATATAACAAATATTTAAATGTCCCTAAAAACAATACTCTTGAAGAAACCGTCTGGGAGATACACTATGTGACGATAAAGTGGAGATAACTTTTCCAGCTTATCTCTTCTCCAATTCCTGTGTTATTCTATGGTGCCTATGCACTAAGATTTCTTCAACTTTGGAGATCTTATTGATAAACTGGAGAAGTCCCCACCACTTTATCACCTCTTTATAACCACTTAGTCAATCTCCCCCCCTGAATTCATAAAGATTTATCCCAGGTCTGTGCACCCCTTCTTATGGAAGTAATCTTTACTCACCGTAAGGGTTGAGATGACCTCATCCCCACTGTCTTTAGTGGCGATCAGGTAACGCAGGTTCCTGTCTGGGTCTATCACAGTGTCCCCCTTCTCCCAGCGGATTATAATCGGCCGCTCCCCCCGTGCTGTGCAGTTCAGACCTTTCGTTTGACCTTTGATTGCAATGGTCGTATTGGGATGAGAAGTGATCATAGCAGGTACTGCAAAAGGAGTACAAAAAATGAAACATGAAGTCCATTGATAGACTGAATTGGTTCTCCCTGAGTGTTCAGTTCATCCCTATTTGCTAATTATTCATCTTTGGCTAAAGGATATTAGAGCTAGATGACAAATTCCTTTACTTAAAGTGCTAGTCTCAGTGGTAAGTAATATGTACCCAATGCATAATACTGGGAACCCATATTTAACCCTTTCAGTGCTAGAGGGGTTTGCCACGCAGTGCTTTGCAATGCATTGCATGCCCCTCTGGCACTGAATGGGTTAATATATATGCATAAATATGTTCTGGAGCAAGCCAACTGCATAATAGGTTACAGATACAAATTTGCAAAACTGCCCTTGATTTAACCCCGTAACGACCGGGGAATCCGGAAGCGGAAGTGACTTAACGACCACGGAGCAATTTTTTTTATTGCTCCGTTGTGTTCCGGACTCCCCGAACGGCGTGCAGCCGCGGGGGGAGCCCAGAACTCGATGACGGTCATAGTACGTCATCGGTCATTAAGTCAAATCGACCCTTGACGTACTATGACCGTCAAGGGTCGTTAAGGGGTTAAATGGAACTTTAAACCTGATGAATGTTAAAAATGTATCTAATGCATTGTAAAGTATTGTAGCACACAGGTGGTTAAAAGCCCCATTTAAAGCAATGGAAATGTGTGTTTTCCCCATGGCGTAGATGGTCTGACCTAGGATTATTCCACTTTGTCTAAATATGCAAGGCCTAATGGCCCATATTTATAAAAGTAAACTGGAGTCATAGGGGACAACTTAAAAATTCCCATGCACCAGAGTAAAGCTTCGTAATGCATTGCAGCATTCAAGGGGTTAAAAGCTCAATTTTATTTATCAGAAATGTTTATTTGTCCCCTGTGTTGCAATTGATGTACTAGCACATCGTGCAATTCTGGAGCAAACCAAGTCCACCACAAGGAACAAATCAAAGTTCCCTTTGATTTAAATGGGGGATTTCTCCCCAAGAACGCAAGAAGAGTTTGTTCTAGAATTGCATCAGTTTTTCTTATTACACCAGCCTCATCCTAAAATATAAAAGGCCAGAATGTTTGTCTGATGCAGTCATTAATAGTATAGACTGCCTGAACACACAGAGTGCTGGAAACATTTCATGCGTTCAGGCAGTCTCTACTGTGAATTACTGCATTGTGTGCTCTGCTAGTGAGGTGGCGCAGTACGCAGAGCAGGACCGGCCTCTTTACCTCGCTGGACCTTGGCCCGTGTACACTGGCTTTTACACTAGTTATACATAAATACGAAGTGGACAAATTCTGGGGAAAACTTACTGCACTGCAGGACACATATAAGAACCGTCAATGCCTACTGATTTAAACAGAATGGATGGAGCGCAGCGAGGGACATCTTCATGGAGCATAAGGAAAATCCTGCCTTCCTTCCTCAAGGGGGGCAGGGTTTTCCTTATATTCATTTGATGAAGATTGTCCCTCTCTGTGCTCTGTCCGGTCCCAGGACTGGATTCCACATCTGAGGGGAGGTCACTTACAGTAGAGAAAAGGGGTGGGAGGTGGATACTTTAGAATTAAATTTCTCTAGAACAACAAAAAGTAAACTCTTGAAATTCAGCTCTACATGACCCTCGTTATATGCAGATCAATTGCAGCTGCATTTTTTATTCAGCTATCACTATCCCTTGAATGTTATAGAGGTCTCCAAATCATTACAAAGCAATGCGTTTGGAACCTCTCTAGCATTTAAGAGGTTAAGATCTCCATTTAAAGTAATGGGAATGTTTATTTGTCCTCCACGGTGCAGTTGATTTGCCCCAGAAATACATAAAGCCCAATGCTGTGCCAAGACGTATAAGCTGATTGGCACAGTAGTTACATTCAGCTCTGCACAGACACACGCACTGCTCTACATAATACAAATGCACACTGCTCTGCACATCAGATATACTTGGCCTTGTAATGTAAGGGGGCTAAGTTCACTCCACCTGGGGGCACTGACCCCCCCTCGGTGATATTACATGCTCAGGTCGCGCTGCAGAAGCAGACGGAGGCCGCGGGCTGCTGAGCTATCTCTCGCTGCGCTTGTAAAGCCGTCTCCAGTGAAGTGGCAGAGAGACACGCTCCACATCATTTCAATTTGTAGTACGGCCAGGGAGAGGGGGGAGAATGAAAGAGGAGGGGAGTGGATAGAGAAAGAGAGAGAGAGAGAGGGTGAAGTGAGGGACAGAGGGGGAGAATAAAGAGAGGGAATAAGAAGAAAGGGGGATGGAAAAGGAGATAGTGAAGACAATGGATGATTAGGAGAGAAAGGAAGTGAACTACTTGTCTGAGAGAAACAGTAGCACATCTCTGCTCAGCTAAAACAGCACTCTGCCAATAGCACACAGACACACACAGAAACGTTCTGTACACAGCAGGAACAAGTTTCTCTGCACACACACAGTGCTTCTGCACATTACAAGCTATATATAAGATGTCCTAGTGTACGGTATTTCTAATTTGCATGGCGTATCTCAAAATCTCATGAACCTGCATGAAGCCATGTAAAACAAAGGGAATGAGCCTCTGACGCAGATATGGACTGACCATTTAAAGGGGAAACACGCCACTGGAATGAATGGCTGTTAATTTAATTAATAGAAAAACTTGCTTAGAAATTTGTCCACCATACAGGATTCGGTAATATCTATTTACAAGGGGGAAACAAACAAATATGATTCTGCACTAAAATAGGCACTGGAATCAGATTACTGGTGATGTTCCTGCACATTGCCTATGTACAAACCAAGTTCCGTCCTCAAGGGCCATCAACAGGCCAGGATATAAGGATTTCCCTGATTATGCAAAAGCGAGTTAATCAGTGACTGATACATTTGGAAAGACTTCCCTGTGCTTAATCAGGGAAATCCTTATATCTGGGCCTGTTGGTGGCTCTTGAGGGCTGAATTTGGACAGCCCTGTACTAAAGTATCTTTCCTGAAAATTCTCCCATGTACACATCTTATGAGAAAAAGTAGTTTAGGAATGTAAGGGCATTTCAAGGCATTCAGTTCCTCTACTCCATGTTTAGCACTATGTACTAACAAGGCACTGAGGAAATTAGTGCAACATGAGGTCACTTTCCGGGTCACATTAAAGGGGAGGTGTTTCAGGTCTTGATGCCATTAAAGTCTTAAAGGTAGTGTGTGTTCACTGGTATGCACTAAGACATACATGCACTTTAGTGTGTAACATGAAAAGCAGGCACATGAATTGTAGGCAAATGCTTTAACATAGAAAATGAGCCATATCTGAATAGTCTCCCTTCTGTGCTTTGCAGTTCTGCTCTGCTGTAGTCTAGAACAGTGGTTCTCAACCCGTGCCCTCAGTGGCTACTAACAGGCCAGGATTTAAGAATTTCCTTTTAAGAGCACAGGAGAGTTAATCAATAAGACTGAGCATCTGATCAACACACCTGTGTTCTAGCAGGGAAATTGCTAAGTCCTGGCCTGTTAGTGGCCACCGAGGGCATGGGTTGAGAACCTCTGGTCTAGAACTGAACAGGCACATATTACTACACTGAGAAGGTTTTATGGCTGATTAGAATCAAGAGTGGGCCTCTCTTTATCGCTAGGACTAATCTTATGCACATTGATAAGGTCTATTGTTTATTGGTAGTTAAAACTTTGAGTGCCAGAGGTGCAATGCAATGGGATAACTCTGTGGCACTCAAAGGGGCCTAAAACATGGCGCACAACAAATATACGCAACCACAGATTATGTGCAAACATATACAAATAGACATACTAGAATTCTCTATGAAGGAAGCTATCTGTGTAAGTGCTTCTGTTAACCCTCTGAGTGCCAGAGTGGTATGCAACGCATTGCAAAGAAATGTGTTGCATACCCCTCTGGCACTGAAAGAGTTAAATACATACAGAGTCACCTATTCCTGTAGGTATTTCCCTTTAACAATGTCACAGCTATTAAAGTGATAGTATTACTTTAAAATTACTATCCCTCATATTGTAGCCCTTAATAAATCCGGTCTCTGAATCAAGCGGAGGCTCTTCAGCAGAGCTGATATCTCGTTATGGACTGTTTCAATGAATCATTTTTCCTTCCATAACGAGATATTGGCTCTGTTTAAGAGCCTCTGCCTATCCCAGGACCAGATTCCCCTTCTGGCAGCAGAACGCTGACAGCAGGGGAGAGGAAACTTTGAAAGAGGCTATCTCTTAAACCATAAAGGTTTGAGAGATGCCGCTGGTTTCATTTAACTCAGTTTATTAAGAGCTACAATATGAGGGACAGTAATTTTGAAGTAATACTATCCCTTTAAGTCACTTTGAGGTACATGCAGAAATCTAAAAAGTAGCAATTCTGGAGCAAACCAACTGCACCAAAGGGGGGACATAAAAATTCCCTGCCTTCCTAAAATAAAAATGGTGCTTTTAACCCTTCGCATCCTAGGGATATCTCTAATGCATTGCTTCCTAAAGCACTCAATATGCATACCTGGGAACTTCTTGGTTGGGGCTACCTGGATGAGAGTCATGTGGTGCCAATGAGGAGGGAGAAATTACGAGATTCGCATCATAAAAGGGGCGGGGCTTAATCATAAGTGGGGCGGGACTTCTAAAACACAAAACATAGCTAGAATAGACTGGGGTAGGAGGAGAAGAGGGCGGGGAGTGGGAGGAACAGGGTGGGATTGAGCACAAGTGGGCAGAGTTTCATCTGAAACTCTCCACATCCGGAGACTCAGCCTCTGCCCCGGAGACCTGGTAATTCAGTGTCAAAACCGGAGCCTCCGGTGCACAACCAGAGATTTCCTAGGTATGTGAATATATCTCTAGCATTTAAGAGGTCAAAAGCCCTGCTTTAAATCAATGGATATTTTTATTTCTCCCCTATGGTTTAGTTGGTTTGTTCCACAATTACACCACTTTTCCTTTTGCATATGATCTCTGTATATATGAGTGAACAACAAATGAATCCATTAGACATGTCCCTGTCATGACTATAACTTATTTATAAAAGTACCAACATACTCAGCAGTGCTGTACTATAAGACCACTTTATTTCTGTGTGCGACTGACCAATTAATCCATTAAACATGTCCTTTTCATTATTATACTTTATTTATAAAGCACCAACATTTCCATCACAGTTGTACAGTACAGTCACGGAGGTAGTAAAATGAATTATAACAATTCTTGGGCAAATCAACTGCACTGTAGGGGATGATTAAAAAATAAAAAAAAACCTCCCCAAATTCCCACTGATTTGAATAGGTCTTTTAACCACTTGGATGCCAAGCAGATGCCAAGTGGGAATATTTATTTGCTTCCTATGGTGTATTTGGTTTGCTCCGGTTTGTCACAGTGAATCAACCTCATTTTGGGGTGATCGTACAAGTCCATCAGCACAGTTCCAGTAGAATCTGCCCCCAACACCCCTTATGCCTGCCCCATATATGTGCAGGGAAATGGTACAAAGTTACACTACTTCTCTGCATCTGATTTAACCCTATAAGGACCATAGGGGTTTTGAGTTGCCCACCCCTATAATCCTTACAGGGTTAATACATGGCTTTAAACAAAATGCAGAGAAAAGTAAGCATGAAAACACCCTACGACTGTCCCATTGCACTTCCTTTGGAATAAACAGCATTACGGGAAGAACTTTTGGTGTAAGCAGCTTGGTCAATTGATGTTAGGCAGGCACAGGGCTATCAAGTAGATTCTGTCTCTGTTCTTGCACCGCACTATATTCATACATTCCCACCTTTGTTCCCTGTGTGACTAATTCCAATACTATGAGGTAGATATGTCAATAAGCTGAAAAAAAGAGTGCATCACATACTCAAACCTGTGCTAGTGATCACAGAGACACCTTTTGGGTATTTAACTTTTACCTAATTGCACAAATTAAGGCAGGGAAATACATTAAACCCTTGGATGCTATAAGTGTAGATATCTCCAATATATTTAAAAACAATATTTTGAATATACCCAAAGCAGTGAAGGAAATGGTGTAAGTTGGGACCTAATAGGGGATTTGTATAAAAAGATCTAATGCAAAAGCAGTAAGTGGTTCTTGTGTGCTCTTTGCACTAGATGACATGTATAAAAATGTTTGCACGAATTTTAGACATGCCTACTAACATTAATGAAATGTCTCAACTGCAACATTTGTGCCACATCTTACCTGTTAAATCCTTTTCTCTTAGTCCATATAGGTTACTCGTAACTTTGGGTAGGTGATCCACCCCTTTAAGTAGGCAGGAACAATTCTACAAGTGAATGCAGGGGTAGAGCCTACCTTCCCTCCTTGGCTGCAGCTAACCAATCAGCTCCAGTAAGATTTGAGACACTAACTATTGACTAGATAGTAAGAAGGGAACGAAGACTCCTGTGAGTATGAACCCGAAGGACCCCCACGTTCTGCCACAGGAGAGCCAAGCATGGTCCCTTGACAGGGTGGGAGACCAGTAACATATACGGACTATGAGAAAAGGATTTAACAGGTAAGACTAAAATCCTCTTTTCTCTGTCATCCAATATAGGTTACTGGTAACTCTGGGATGCCCAACCATTGAGTTTCCCAGAGGAGGGAAGTAAGGCAAGGACCAGGTACAGGGCCCCCAAAGTCACTAGAGCATATATGAACCATCAGATCAGAGTTATAACAAATGAAGTGTCAACGGACACTGAACAGGGGTAACAACACCCTTGTAGCCATCAGGTCCATGCATGGAAGACCCCACTCTCCGCTGTCCACTATGTGTTGAATGAGGAAGTCTGCCATGACGTTGTCTACGCCGGGAATGTGAACTGCTGATATGGCAGGAACATGTTCTTCTGCCCAGGACAAAATAGCCCTGACCTCTAACCAAGCAGCGAGACTTCTTGTTCCGCCTTGCTTGTTGATGTAAGCTACTGCCGTGGCGTTGTCAGACTGGACCCAAGCCTGGAAGCCCTCCAGCTGGCGTGTCCAGTGGCGAAGGTCATGAAATATAGCCCGAAGCTCCAACACGTGGATGGGAATGAGGAATTCCTCCGGAGACCACTGTCCTTGAGCATTCAGGTGACCCAATACCGCTCCCCAGCCTGATAGGCTGGCATCCGTCATCACCGTGGTCCAGAAGGACACCAGAAAGGGCTTGCCTTTCAGAAGATTGGCGAGGCTGAGCCACCACGACAAACTCAGTTCCACATGAAGAGGGAGGGACACAGACATCTTCAGGAAATCCGTCTGACCCCTGCACACCTGGATCACAAACCTCTGAACTTCCCTGGTGTGAGCCATGGCGAACAGAACTGTTTCTATGGTGGAAATGAACTTCCCCACTAGAGAGGACAACTTCCTGGCTGTAACTGGATCATGAGCCAGAACAGCGGAGACCCTGTGGGCGATCTGGTGAGCCACTTCGTCCATGAGAAACACCATGCTCTGCTGAGTGTCGAAGAGAAGGCCCAGGAAGACTAGACGCTGGGATGGGACCAGTTCCAACTTGTCCATGTTGAGGATCCACCCGTGATGGGTGAGTGCATGAATGCAATCCTGAATCTGCTGATGAAGAATTTCCGGAGAAGGGGATTTCATAAGCAGGTTGTCCATATATGGAGTGACTCTGATGCCAGTCCGATGGAGGACGGACATTAGGCTCCCAGGACACGATTGAAGACTTGAGGAGCTGTAGTCAGACCAAAGGGAAGAGCAGAAAACTGAAAATGCCCTTGGTCGCATGAAAATCTGAGGTACTGCCAGCTCTCTGGATGAATGGCGATGTGCAGATAGGCATCCTGGAGATCCAGAGAAGCAAGGAATTCCCCCGGGACATGACAGCAATCACTGCCCTTAGGGACTCCTGGTGATAATGAGTCTTGATCACAAAGGAAAGGAGATCCTTCAGGTCCAAAATTGGACGACAGCCGCCGTCCTTCTTGGAAGCTACAAATAGGGTTGAGTTAAAAACCCAAACCCCTGTCCTGAATGGGAACTGGTTCCAGAACCTCCTTGTCCAGAAGGGCCTGGATAGCGCCATTGAACAGACGGTGTTTCTCTACGGCATGAGGCGTGTGAGAAGGAAAAAACCAGAAGGGAGGAAGAGAGGTGAAAGGGATTCTGTACCCTTCCACTACCACCTGCAAAACCCATGGGCCCACCACTGAGTCCTCCCATATGCTGAGGTAGTGGAGCAGATGGCCACCCACAGCAGAGTGGGGAACTGGGTTCGGTGAGTCATGCCAAAGGCGACTTGGAAGCCTTAGGCTTGGAGGAGGCCTTAGGCTTCCATTGTTTCTTGGGCTTGGAGGAGGAACGCAGAGCTGAGGGAATGCCTGGTTCGCCGGATGAGTCTCAGTCTGGAAGGAACAAAAAAGCCGATTACACTTGATAGGTGTCTTCTCCTAGAGACCATAGACAGAAGGGTACTCTTGTCCCCTGTGGCCTCACTAATCAGATCCTTAAGTTCTGGCCCAAACAGAGAAGTACCATGAAAGGGACACAAGAGCAAAGCTTTTTTGGAAGCAGTGTCAGCAGACCAGATCTTGAGCCAAAGAGCTTGTCTGGCAACCACAGACATGGTGGAAACCCTTGCCACCAAACGGATGGCATCAAACAAGGCAGCAGATACGTAGTGCTGGGCCTCAGAAATGCTGGCAAGGGAGTGGGAGACCCCCTGTAACTGAGATGGAAAGAGTTGTAATGTAGACCTGAGGTCTCTAGTAGCAGCCTTAAACTCTTGCACCCAGACTGGTTCTAGTGCATGGCTGGAGGTCCCTGGGAGAGACTCAGGGACAGCAGAACATGCTGGGCATAAATGACCTGAGAATTCTCCAGGTAACCCTGATTGACATGAGGAGCAATCCGCAATGGGGGACACAGAGACAACGGTGTCCTTAGTCTTAGTTCTAGCCCCAAACTCCAGCCGATTAGACATTCTCACAGTGTCAAAATGTTCAAAGTAAAAGGCATCAGCCAAATACTGTGTGTAGGATTAAAAGTTCATCCCAGAAATCGCTAAAATACACTTATCTGGCAGGCAAAGGGTTAATCTGCAGAGGAGAGAAGGAGAGTCCAAGCCCTGAGTAGGATACTCATTCAGGGAAAGCACAAAATGGCTGTCGCGACGGGAGCCAATCAGGAACAAGCATGTGATGCAAGTGCTCATGGAAAATGTAGTTTTCACAGAAAAAGTACCCTCACCAGTGCCCGAAGCCCCCTGAGCCCCCAAACACACACCAAACATTGACCAGATAATAGAGCAAGGGCAGACAAACAAAATGAGCCATCTCTGAAGTCCCATAGAAGTGAATGGAGCAATGGAGTCTATGTGGTAAAAGCATGAACACAAATTTTGCAAAGTTGTAACTAAGAAGTAAAAGTGCTCGAAACATTACTAAAACATGTCACTAGACCCCATAAACACTGAACCCAGTAGGGAAAGTGCCAACAACCCCCCAAAATATGTCAACCAGCAGCCTAATGGTTCAGTTACCACAGAAACTTGCTCCAAAACACCCAACAGACATACAGATAAACCCAATGAGTGCAGGAGTGTGCAATAGTAACTCCAAAGGAAAAACCCCTGTGCAGAGGGGCACTGTGGGACATTTGGACCTCAGCACTCAAAGGGTTGCTCACCTTTCCTGCAGCTCTTCTGTCTTCAGATTACCATGTATTAAGAAGACGCCTCAGTGGGCAACTCCTGAGGAAAGAAATTGTAACCAAGATTTTCCCCCCAGGCCTTAAGGTCCAACAAAACACCTGGATACTGAGCTAGCCACATCTAAGGGCATTGTCAGTGATGGTAATCCACCTAATTGTGGTATTCCATATCTAACAGAAAAATAAAAAATCAGCTAAAACTATAGCAGGGCTGTTCTCTTGCCTTTATCATCATCCAAGGAACACATCTTACTGGAGCTGATTGGCTAGATGCAGCCAAGGAGGGAAGGTAGGCTCCACCCCTGCATTCACTTCTAAAATTGTTCCTGCCTACTTAAAGGGGCGGATCGCCTACACAAAGTTACCAGTAACCTATATCGGACGACAGAGAAATTATGTAAATGTTTTTTGGTGGAATTGGAGCAGAGAAGGAATTATTATACTTCTATTCATCACTTCACACATCTCCCCTATGTGTGGGAAGTCAGAGTCATACCTATGTGTGTCCTCCCCATACTGTAACATCCCAACTAGGGCAAACAGAATGTTTTAATTTTCATGATATATTCTTCTATTGGCTCACTGATAAATGGTCAAGAGCAAGAAATCATTAGCATGTTTATAAAAACATATGTTTATCAATTTTCTACTTAATAATTAGGCCCCTGTATGCTTAAACTGTCTCTCTTGATGATTTCACTTACTCTTCACAGTGAGAAACATGGATTTGCTGATGTCAGTGCCCACTCCATTACTGGCCTGGCACAGGTAGTAACCAATGTCCTCTTCTAACACGTGGCGAATCAGCAGTGAGCTATTAGGAAGAATCTGGATCCGTCCAGTGAGGGGCACAGGGTGGTATTGCTGGGGATTCCCACTTCCTGAGGGGAAACAAAACAGACACTCAGCAAGTAGTGCAGAAGAAAGCTGGTGCATATGCCTTCTGGCCCTTCATAAGTGTTTTTGAGTTTGACTTGTATGCACTGTATAAGTATATTACATTTATATCTCTCTATTTATATATTTATATATATATATATATATATATATATATCATGGTGTTGATGTGTAAGGATGAGCATAGACTTCAATGTCATGGTCAGGCCCCATCAGGCAAAGTAGGCGCCCACTTAAAGCACCGAAAGCTTGAGGGCTGCCATTTTGAAATGTGGGCACCAGTTGAAATATCCCTGAAGCTTACCCTTGGATGCCAGAGATGTTCCAAATTCACTGCAAAGCAATGCAAAGGAGATTTCTCTCTAGCATCCAAGGAGTTAAAAAGTTTTTTTGTGCTTACATGTATATTGGTATATTGTTTGTCATGCAACTGTGGGTGTAGTCAGGAGAGGAAAGGGGTGTGGCCCAGGTGGTACTAGGGGTGCCTAGTTTATGGGCACCTGGATTGTGCATCCAGTGTTGGTAATGGCACTGCAGCGTGTGTGTGAGTGGAAAGCTGATATTCTTGATATACACTGCCCCATGGCACTCACCCTTAGCATGTTTCCACACCACCTTTGGAGGAGGGTACCCATCCACTGAGCAGTTAAGGACCCCTGCCTTTCCATAGATTCCATCCTGGTTGTTTGGCTGAACCACAAATCTGGGAGGCACTGTGACCCGGGAGAAGAGAACATTAATGTTACTGCAAAGCATTAGTACTGTGTGATAAAGTGCAAAACGTTTATTCCACACTTCAATTCCGAGTGTTCAAACTACAAAGCATTTGTTCTAAATTCAAAACAAACAAAAAAAAAAAGCAAAAACAAAACTCTGATCCTCACTCACACAATCCCACACACTCATAGTACAGCTCTTCACTTACAAAATCCAGAAAACACTACACCTTAATCACAGAAACCTGCACAGTGATCTAGCAGAAGACTCCACCCACCATCAGAATCATACATAGCACATCAGCTATCTCAGAACTTAGCACCTCATTCACAGAACCCTACATAGCACATCACCTCACTAACATGATCCCACAGAGAACTGCACCTCAGTTACAGAAACCTAAACTCACATGATTCCAAAATCATACATAGTACACCAGCTCACTGACATCCCACTGAATATCAACTCACTCACAGGATCTTATATAGTACACAATAACACAGCATGACACTGTGTGCCCCCACACCAAAAATAAAGGTAGTTTTAGTGATTAAATCTTAACGCCAGGTATAACCTGTTCTTAATAGAAGTATATAGTGACCACTATGTATGTGAAGGCACATTTTCTCAGAATATTCTCAGATATACATATGTATAAGCTTGACTTTACTTCTTTTTAAATATGCTGTAGTGAATTTTAGCAACAATTCTTAAACATACACTAAGATGGGGTTTTTTACACATCTCCACTGCTCCTTACACACACAGTCCTACATAAACATCACATCACACAGTCTCCCCCACATGGAACTGTGTCTCACTAACAGGACTTTGTGTAGTACTGCATTTAACTCACAGGATGTTACATAGTACTGTACTTCACAGACAGGATGTTACATAGTACTGTACCTCACATGAGATGTTACATAGTACTGTACCTCACAAACAGGATTTTACATAGTACTGCACCTCACATGGGGTGTTACATAGTACTGTACCTCACAAATGCGATGTTACATAATAGTGTACCCCAAAAACTGTATGTTACATAGTACTAATAAAATATTAAACAGAATGGGCCCCAATACATACTCCTCAGGTGCCCCACCAGTAACATAACCTTCCTCCGAATATTCTGTCAGTCTCCTGTAACTCAGTCACTGTCTTTCTACATCCTGACACATCCAAAGTCTTCTATTAGAGTCTTCTATTAAATATATTTTTCTAAGCACCATTAGTGTTTTTCATTCATCTTTGTGTATCACTGCTATCCTGGCTCTGTCTGGACTTGAACCTGAGACATTGTAGATATGGGCCCTGCACTTTTCAGTCTGGGCTTCTATAGGGACTTGATTTAGTAGCATTCTGTGGAAGCCTGACTCTCTCGGGCTCATGCAGGGTACATAACTGTATTGATTTCCTGAATAGCAGAAACCCTCACTCATGGGGCTCTTCACATTGCTATATAAGAGTCCATGAGTAAGATGTAGTAGTGCACCTCACAACATCCTGCACAGCACATTAGCTCACACACAGGACCTCGCAGAACACTTAGGCTCCACCAGGATCTTGTACATCACTGCACCTCACTATAGCTTCCCAATCCACAAGCTGGAAGCATACTGCCCTGCACCCTGTAAAGCCTCTCTCTCTGATCCATCCTGTGATATTTATTCCTGGCAGTGTAGAACAATGAATATTTATCATTATGTGTCTCAGGTCATTATATATTCATGATTACATCAACATGCAGCCCTGAATCACAAGCTCATTACATATTCATGATTACATTAACACAGCGCATTAAAAACTCATTAAATCCACAGGGATCATTAACCCATTGGATGTTACAGCTCAGTAGTATTCTGTCATAAAACAATTGTGTTTTAACAGTTTTAACTGTGAAAGTATGTATTCCACTGCCTATCTTTCAACCTTTCCACTGTATCAGTCCATTTCCACTCTGATGACGTTTCTAGCCCAGCTAGCTTGACTGATACTCTCCTGTTCCCTACCTGGCTTCCCTTGGCTTTCTTGGGGTTACCTGGGGCTCATCTGCCCTGGCTGAGGAACACCTACATTCACCATAACCTAGGAAGATCATTCTCTGTTCTTCTATTTCCCACTAGTAGGTGTGCCTTACTAAACACATGGAGTTTACCTGACTCTTCCAGACCTTATGACCATCCCAATACCATTACTTTTCTTAAATGTGGTCCATCCTATCTCACCAAGCCAGACCTTGGCTTAGGATACATTTCCTGAGCGCTAAGGTGGAAATCACTACAGGCTATGAGTACAACAAACACTAGTCCATAAAAAGCTTTTACAGCCTTTCACCACTGTTTCTCTTCTCTGGACTTTCTTCTACCCACCAAATCTTCTGACTCTTCTCCACTAGCCCTTTAAGGACTGGAGGTCTGTGCAATGCATTGCTTTGGAATACAATACGCACTTCTCAGGGACTAATGTTTTCCTTTGCACTTGTTACACTGGCTTAGAAATTTGCTATTGTCTTTTAAGGGCTGTTTGCATAAAAAAGAAGCAATTTTGGAGCACACCAGATGCACCATGTGTGACAAATGGAAATTCACTTTTATTTAGATGGGACATTTAAACCCTTGAGTGTTATAGAGGTCTCCAACACACAATGAGATCTCTCTGACATTTAAGGGATTAGAAGCCGCATTCAAATCATAAGTAATTTTGGGAATATGTATTTGTTCCCTGCAGTACAGCTGGTGTGCGCCAAAATCTCTACTCTTTTTTACTTTCTGCATACAGCCCTTAATGACCTCTACCTCCGTTATCTTATTCTGTTTTCTGATCCCCACTCACCCCTCACGATGAGCTGCCTCTCCCGGCTCACTGTGGCTGCGTCATTGCTTGCTATGCAGGTGTAATTCCCATTGTGCTTGAGAGATACACTGGAGATCTGAAGTGAGCTCATGAATTCCTTGGTCTCAATGGTAATTCCCGAGCCGGATACAATCACCTGTCCATCCTTGCGCCAGGTGATACGGATTGGCATGTCCCCCGAAGACACCACACATGGGATGTAAAGAAGCTGGCCAATGGAGGCAGGGGGGAACTCAAAAGGCTGGATAAGCGGGGGCACTATGGAAAGACACAAACATGTGTATACTTTATATACATGGTTCTTAGAGCCACAGACAAGATGATAGAGGTACTTCTATGTACATGCAGTTTGTATATGCAGAGGGTTGGAAAAATATCAGTGAAGGTCACCCATCAGGAAAAATGTTACTAGTCAGAATATGCAAAGTTACTTCCCCACCCAATGCTAAACATAGAGAACAGCATAACTTCTTACTAATTCTGCGTGATTTGTTTTTTTTATTAGTCACAGACTAGTGGATATTTCCAACCATATTATGTATATATATTTATATGTCAGTTGCTGGAAGTGATATCAGGATCTGAATATTTACTGCTTAAATGAAGCCAGTCACCTAATAACAACTCTGTTGATTTTGAAAGCACTTTCAAAATTACCTATATATGTTATATTAGCCTTTTTTTTTTTTTCTTCAAATAATTTTTTGTCATTCAGATTTATAGATGACTGTATGCTAATTAACGCATACTATGCAGGTGTTTCTATTGTAGCCCTACATCACCTCCAGCGCTTGCTAGGGAAGGTGCGCAATGCATTGTTGTGCAGTGTCAGCGAGGGGGAAGGTAATGTAAGACTGAGACAGAAATGCCTGCAAGGCATGTCTTAATTAGTATAATCCACAACGCAAAATAACTGAAAATAACTCAAAAAACTAGGATTCTTAATAATTAAATTAATTAATTAATAGCTAATACGACACACAGGTAATTTGGAAATCTGTTTTGAGATGATTGGTCTCTATGTATATATGACATAAATATACACATATAAACATGTATGTACATGAATAGTCATCAGGGACAATAGTCATAACAAAGGCAAAATATACATTTGATGGAAAAACTGAACACATTCACATAAATCAAATAAAAAAAATGTAATTGATTGCAATTAAGTGTAATGTCACAATAGTGCAAGAATAGAGGAGCTGACAGGTTCAGGAGTAATTATGTGCAGAAGTGTGTGAGTAAATATGGGAGAGCATTGCTACAGGAGTAAGTTCCTACAGAGGTAAAAGTGGAAATGTAACAAGTATATGAATGCACAGGTACATTACCCTTTGAATTCCACAATGCGTTGTGCATTCATCTGGCACTCAAAGGTAAGGACTCGACAACGACTGGGCCTCATGCATTAGAGTTCATAAGTGAAATTCTGCATTGGACGACACACACAGATTCTCCAGATTTCCACCTAAAAAGGGGCTTTTAAACCCCTTGATTGACAAACAGGATGCCAATGCATTGTGAAGCAAGCAAAGGGTTAAAAGTCCCATTTCATTCAACTGGAAAGTTTTTGTCCCCGTGGTGAAGCTGATTTGCCTAAGAATTGCACCACTCCACTCTTATACATAAGGCCCATTGGATGCATTAAAGGGATAGTAATGTTTCATAATAAAAGCAGCTCTAATTAATCATAGTATTTGGACTTTGGAGAGTGTTATTTCAATTCTGTCAGAGTTGTAGTTCTAGAGTAATTCAATGACAAAGTATCCCCCTCCCGCCCCTTTTACTGATGTAACACTGTTCAGCCAGAGCAGAAGGGAGGTGCCCAGGTAGACTGCAGAGAGGGACAATCTTCAATTAAGATAAGGGAAAAACCTGAAAAACTTGTCAAGGGGGGCAGGGCTTTCATTGTTCTCATAGGAAGAAGATTGTCCCCTTCTGTTATCTGTCTGGTCTATGGACTGCATTCCACATCTAAGAAGAGATGGCTTACACTAGGTAAAAGGGGCGGGAGGTGAAACTTTGCTTGTGAATATCTCTCAAACCATAAAGGTTTGAGAGAAAAGACTTAAATTGTTCTTCATGTTTTTTTAATGCCTACAAAATAAAATAAAGATAAAATGAAGTATTACTATCCCTTTAATGCTGGATTTCATTGGTGAAAACAATAGTGCAATAAGTTCTAATGTGCAGCAGACCAAGTGCATGTGCATATGTGTATGTCAGAGAGGAAGTGTACGTAGAGAAAGATGAGTTTATGTGTACTGAACGTATGAGTTCATTTGTTCAGTAGAACTAGGATATATGCATGCAGGAGTACAATAGGAAATACATGCAAAAGGTTAAGGATGGAAGTGTTCAGGAGAACATATGTATAGAAATATAGTAATAGACATCCAACAGTATAAAGGTTTAGTGATACATAAGTACATATGTGCAAATATAAATGACTACATGATTACACAAGTGATGAGTACACAAGTACATGGATGGAGCCGTGAACAATCTCAGTTTTGCTCTCACATGCAGTTCTATTCATTAGGACAGATCTCTCCCCGGGTGATCCTGAATAATTGATGCACTGGAGAAGCTTTTAAGTATCAGGCAGAGCTGGGACACCACAACGGACACATTATTTTTTTAAAAGCCAACAAACACTCAAGAAAACAGCAAGCAGGGGATCTGAGCAAAGGGCAGGGCATTAATATACTGTGTTTACACAGCAGATCGCTGCACTGGGTCTTGTCAAGGAAACAGATTGGGGTGAGGTGTATACCTTCAGGTGTGTGGGTGGGTGGAGGCACAGTTCTGCACTTGGGGGTAAGAAGGATGCATTGTGGACAAGGTAACAAGAGCCCAGTAATAACAGACTGACATTGTGACACACAACTGGGCTGGAAATTAAGGGCCTTATGTATAAAAGGCAAATAAACTGGAGCAACCCAACTGCACAATGGGGAACAAATAAACATTACCAAAATGTCCATTCATTTAAATGGTGGTTATTGACACCTTGATTGCTAGAGAGGTATCTAACAAACACATTATGAAGCAATACATTGGAGATGTCTGTATGATTTTGTGGGTGAGAATCCCCATTTACATTGAAAAGACAGATTTGCTCCACTTTGCTTTTATTCCTATGGACCAATCACACTTAAAGGGATAGTAATACTTCGTTTTAACTTTTGTAGGCATTAAAAAAACATGAAGAATGATATAAGTCTTATCTCTCAAACCTTTATGGTTTATGAGATATTCACAAGCAAAGTTTCCCCCTCCCGCCCCTTTTACCTACTGTAAACAATCTCTTCTCAGATGTGGAATGCAGTCCATAGACTGGACAGATAACAGAAGGGGACACTCTTATTCCTTTGAAAACAATGAAATCCCTGCCCCCCTTGACAAGCTTTTCAGGTTTTTCTGTTATCTTAGTTGAAGATTGTCCCTCTCTGCAGTCTACCTGGGCAGCTCCCTTCTGCCCTGGCTGAAAAGTGTTACATCAGTAAAAGGGGCGGGAGGGGGACACTTTGCTTGTGAATATCTCTTAAACCATAAAGGTTTGGGAGATAAGACTTATATCATTATTCATGTTTTTTTAATGCCTACAAAATAAAATAAAGTTAAAACGAAGTATTACTATCCCTTTAAGAACGTTTATATACAGAAAACACCCACTCAGGACATCCCTATCAAGTAATTTGGAATTCTCAGGGCACCCCTAGCATGTTATAGGTTATTTTTCAAGGGTGTGATGAAGAATACATATACAGAGATATAGCAATTGTTAGGTATCAAACAAAACATGAGTATATTTTCATAAATATACATATGAAACTCAACTTTCACATTTTTCTCAAAGTCTTTAAGGAACAAATGTGACACTGTAAGCTTGTACACAGGACACACAAAAGTACCATGGTGCTCTGATTGAGAACCGATCTAGCAGAACCAGCATAAGTATATGAAGATAGAAATCTGTGTGTATAAAGATAGGGGACCTTATCATACATCATGAAATAATGCAGTATGCACCATTTTCTGTTACTTCCTGCAATTGTCAGTGACAATTATAGTGAACAAACTATTATATATCCTTATCTCTTTATACAGAATAATGCCTACAGTTTATGTGATTAAAGAAGTACGCATCCATATAGATATCTGACTGTGTCTATAGCCATGTATAGCCCTATATTTTTAAATGCATCTGTGTGTGGGTGATATGTGTAAACAGATAACTTTATGTTTGAGTGCTGCCTGTGTTTGCCTGATGGTGGGTCCTCAATGCAGCAGTCTGTCTCTATCTCACTGGGACAATGTGTCAGTGCTGGATCCATAGTCTGTGTGTTCGTATATGCATCAGAAGTCTGTGGGTCCATGTCTCATTGGTCTCTCTCTCTCTATCTCACTGTGGGCCCAATTGTCAGTAGTCTCTATCTCACTGTGGGTCCAAGTGTGAGTAGTCTCTCTATCTATCTCATTGTGGGCCCAAGTGTCAGTAGTCTGTCTCTATCTCACTGGATCAATGTGTCAGTAGTCTGCCAGTATCCAGAGATGGGTTCATATGTCCATAGTCTGTTTGTGTTTGTACATGCATCAATTATCTGTCTATATCCACATGTCAGCAGTCTCTCTCTCTCTATCTCATTGTGGGTCCATGTGTCAGTCTGTCTCTATCTCACTGTGGGCCCAAGTGTCTGTAGTCTTTCTCTATCTCACTGCAGGTCCATATGTCCTCTCTCTGCCTCACTGTGGGTCCATCTGACAGTAGTCTGTCAGTATCCACTGCGGAGTCCATGTGACATTAGCCTGTCTATCTCACTGTGGATCCATGTGACAGTGGTCTGTTTCTACCTCACAGTGGGTTAGTATCCAGTGTTGGGTCCAGGTGTCAATAGTCTGTTCGAATCCAGTGCTGGATACAAGTCAGACTATTGGTATCCAGTGCTGGGTCCATGTGTCCATAGTATATGATTGTGTGCCCATGCATCAGCAGTCTGTATCTGTCTCACTGTAAACCTATGTGCCAGTAGTCTGTCTGTATCTATCTCACTGTAGCTCCATGTGTCAATAGTCTGTCAGTGTACAGTGCGGCGTACCTGTCAATACTATGGCTGTAGTCTGTGCTGAATCCATGTGTCAATAGTTGGTCTCTAGCCAGTGTTGGGATTGTGGGTCAGTAATCTGTTTGTAGCACATGATAGGTATGTGTGTCAATAGTCTGTCTTTATTCAGTGCTGGATTCTTGTGTCAGTATTCTGAATGTATTCAGTGATAGGTCCATATGTAAATAGTCTTTGTGTATCCAGTGGTGGGTCTGTGTGACAGTAGTCTGGCTCTAGCTTACTGTGGGTCCATGTGTAGGTACTATGTCTGTATCATATGCAGAGTATAGTGTGCTGAGTTCATTAGTCAACACTTTGCTTGCATCCAGTGCTGGGTCTGTGTGTCAATAGTCTATATGTATCCAATAAAGGTTCATGTGGCACTAGTCTATCTGTAGCCATTGCTGGGTGCGTGGGTCAGGAGTATGTATGCATTTAGTGCTGAATCTGTATGTCTGTAGTTTGTCTGTATTCAGCACTGTGTCCCTGTGCTAGTAATCTGTATGTATCCAGTAGAGATTAATGTCTTAGCAGTCTATATGTATCCAGTGAGGGTCCATGTGTTAGTAGGGTCGCTGTAGCTAGTGCTGGGTCCATTTGTTGGCAGTCTGTCTGCATTCATTGCTGGGTTGATGTGTCAGTATTCTATATGCATCCACTGCTAGGTCCATGTGTATGTAGTCTGTGTGTATCCAGTGCTAGGTCCATGTGTAAATAGTCTGTGTGTATCCAGCGCTAGGTCCATGTGTAAATAGTCTGCGTGTATCCAGCGCTAGGTCCGTGTGTACGTAGTCTGCGTGTATCCAGCACTAGGTCAGTGTATAAGTAGTATGTGTGTATCCAGAGCTAGGTCCGTGTGTAAGTAGTCTGTGTGTATCCAGCACTAGGTCCGTGTGTACGTAGTCTGTGTGTATCAAGCGCTAGATCCGTGTGTAAGCAGAATGTGTGTATCCAGCGCTAGGTCCATGTGTAAGTAGTATATGTGTATCCAGTGCTAGGTCCGTGTGTACGTAGACTGTGTATCCAGTGCTAGGTCCTTGTGTACGTAGTCTGTGTGTATCCAGTGCTAGGTCCGTGTGTAAGTAGTCTGCGTGTATCCAGTGCTAGGTCCGTGTGTAAGCAGAATGTGTGTATCCAGCGCTAGGTCCATGTGTAAGTAGTATATGTGTATCCAGTGCTAGGTCCGTGTGTACGTAGACTGTGTATCCAGTGCTAGGTCCTTGTGTACGTAGTCTGTGTGTATCCAGTGCTAGGTCCGTGTGTAAGTAGTCTGCGTGTATCCAGTGCTAGGTCCGTGTCTACGTAGTCTGGTGTTTCCAGTGCTAGGTCCATGTGTACGTAGTCTGTGTGTATCCAGTGCAAGGTCCATGTGTAAGTAGTCTGTGTGTATCCAGTGATAGGTCCCTGTGTACGTAGTCTATGTGTATCCAGTGCTATTTCCGTGTGTAAGTAGTCTCTGTGTATCCAGTGCTATTTCCATGTGTAAGTAGTCTGTGTGTATCCAGTGCTACATCCGTGGGTATGTAGTCTGTGTGTATCCAGTCCTAGGTTCGTCGGTACGTAGTCGGTGTGTATCCAGTGCTAGGTCCTTGAGTGCGTAGTCTGTGTGCATCCAGTGCTAGGTCCGTGAGTGAGTAGTCTGTGTGTATCCAGTGCTAGGTCCGTGGGTATGTAGTCTGTGTGTATCCAGTGCTAGGTCCGTGGGTATGTAGTCTGTGTGTATCCAGTACTAGGTCCGTGGTACGTAGTCTGTGTGTATCCAGTGCTAGGTCCATGTGTGCGTAGTCTGTGTGTATCCAGTGCTTGGTCCGTTTGTACATAGTCTGTGTGTATCCAGTGCTAGGTAAATGTGTAAGTAGTATAGGTGTATCCAGTGCTAGGTCTGTGTGTATGTAGTCTGTGTATCATCCAGTGCTAGATCTGTGTGTACGTAGTCTGTGTGTATCCAGTGCTAGGTCCATGTGTACGTAGTATGTGTGTATCCAGTGCTAGGTCCGTATGTATGGAGTCTGTGTGTATCCAGTGATAGGTCCCTGTGTAGGTAGTCTATGTGTATCCAGTGCTATTTCCGTGTGTAAATAGTCTGTGTGTATCCAGTGCTATTTCCATGTGTAAGTAGTCTGTGTGTATCCAGTGCTACATCCGTGGGTATGTAGTCTGTGTGTATCCAGTGCAAGGTCCGTGTGTACGTAGTCTGTGTGTATCCAGTGCTAAGTCCATGTGTACGTAGTCTGTGTGTATCCAGTGCTAGGTCCGTGTGTACGTAGTCTGTGTGTATCCAGTGCTAGGTCCGTATGTATGGAGTCTGTGTGTGTCCAGTGCTAGGTCCATGTGTGCGTAGTCTGTGTGTATCCAGTGCTAGCTACCTGTTTAAGTAGTCTGTGTTTATCCAGTGCTATATCCTTGTGTAAGTAGTCTGTGTGTATCCATTGCTAGGTCCATGTGTATGTAGTCTGTGTGTATCCAGTGCTAGGTCTGTGTGTGCGTAGTCTGTGTGTATCCAGTGCTAGATCCATGTGTAAGCAGTATGTGTGTGTCCAGCACTAGGTCCATGTGTAAGTAGTATGTGTGTATCCAGTGCTAGGTCCGTGGGTATGTAGTCTGTGTGTATCCAGTGCAAGGTCCATGTGTACGTAGTGTGTGTGTATCCAGAGCTAGGTCCCTGTGTACGTAGTCTGTGTGTATCCAGTGCTAGGCCCTTGAGTGCATAGTCTGTGTGTATCCAGTGCTAGGTCTGTGTGTGCGTAGTCTGTGTGTATCCAGTGCTAAGTTCATCGGTACGTAGTCTGTGTGTATCCAGTGCTAGGTCCTTGTGTACGTAGTCTGTGTGTATCCAGTGCTAGGTCCGTGTTTGCGTAGTCTGTGTGTATCCAGTGCTAGGTAAATGTGTAAGTAGTATATGTGTATCCAGTGCTAGGTCTGTGTGTATCCAGTGCTAGGTCCGTGTGTAAGTAGTCTGTGTGTATCCAGTGCTAGGTCCATGTGTACGTAGTCTGTGAGTATCCAGTGCTATTTCCGTGTGTAAGTAGTCTGTGTGTATCCAGTGCTAGGTCCTTGAGTGCGTAAGTCTGTGTGTATCCAGTGCTAGGTCTGTGTGTGCGTAGTCTGTGTGTATCCAGTGCTAGGTCCGTGTGTAAGTAGTCTGTGTGTATCCAGTGCTAGGTCCATGTGTACGTAGTCTGTGAGTATCCAGTGCTATTTCCGTGTGTAAGTAGTCTGTGTGTATCCAGTGCTAGGTCCTTGAGTGCGTAAGTCTGTGTGTATCCAGTGCTAGGTCTGTGTGTGCGTAGTCTGTGTGTATCCAGTGCTAGGTCCGTGGGTATGTAGTCTGTGTGTATCCAGTGCTAGGTCCGTGTGTAAGTAGTCTTTGTGTATCCAGTGCTAGGTCCGTGTGTACATAGTCTGTGTGTATCCAGTGCTAGGTCCATGTGTACGTAGTCTGTGAGTATCCAGTGCTATTTCCATGTGTAAGTAGTCTGTGAGTATCTAGTGCTAGGTCCATGGGTATGTAGTCTGTGTGTATCCAGTGCTAGGTCTGTGTGTGCGTAGTCTGTGTGTATCCAGTGCTAGGTCCGTGGGTATGTAGTCTGTGTGTATCCAGTGCTAGGTCCGTGTGTAAGTAGTCTTTGTGTATCCAGCACTAGGTCAGTGTATAAGTAGTATGTGTGTATCCAGAGCTAGGTCCGTGTGTAAGTAGTCTGTGTGTATCCAGTGCTATTTCCATGTGTAAGTAGTCTGTGAGTATCTAGTGCTAGGTCCATGGGTATGTAGTCTGTGTGTATCCAGTGCTAGGTCTGTGTGTGCGTAGTCTGTGTGTATCCAGTGCTAGGTCCGTGGGTATGTAGTCTGTGTGTATCCAGTGCTAGGTCCGTGTGTAAGTAGTCTTTGTGTATCCAGTGCTAGGTCCGTGTGTACATAGTCTGTGTGTATCCAGTGCTAGGTCCATGTGTACGTAGTCTGTGAGTATCCAGTGCTATTTCTGTGTGTAAGTAGTCTGTGTGTATCTAGTGCTAGGACCGCGGGTATGTAGTCTGTGTATATCCAGTGCAAGGTCCATGTGTACGTAGCCTGTGTGTATCCAGTGCAAGGTCCATGTGTACGTAGTCTGTGTGTATCCAGTGCAAGGTCCATGTGTAAGTAGCCTGTGTGTATCCAGTGCTATTTCCGTGTGTAAGTAGTCTGTGTGTATCTAGTGCTAGGTCCGTGGGTATGTAGACTGTGTATCCAGTGCTAGGTCCTTGAGTGCGTAGTCTGTGTGTATCCAGTGCTAGGTCTGTGTGTGCGTAGTCTGTGTGTATCCAGTGCTAGGTCCTTGGGTATGTAGTCTGTGTGTATCCAGTGCAAGGTCCATGTGTACGTAGCCTGTGTGTATCCAGTGCAAGGTCCATGTGTAAGTAGTCTGTGTGTATCCAGTGCTATTTCCGTGTGTAAGTAGTCTGTGTGTATCTAGTGCTAGGTCCGTGGGTATGTAGACTGTGTATCCAGTGCTAGGTCCTTGAGTGCGTAGTCTGTGTGTATCCAGTGCTAGGTCTGTGTGTGCGTAGTCTGTGTGTATCCAGTGCTAGGTCCTTGAGTGGGTAGTCTTTGTGTATCCAGTGCTAGGTCCATGTGTACGTTGTCTGTGTGTATCCAGTGCTAGGTCCATGTGTACGTAGTCTGTGAGTATCCAGTGCTATTTCCGTGTGTAAGTAATCTGTGTGTATCTAGTGCTAGGTCCGTGGGTATGTAGTCTGTCTGTATCCAGTGCTATTTCCGTGTGTAAGTAATCTGTGTGTATCTAGTGCTAGGTCCGTGGGTATGTAGTCTGTCTGTATCCAGTGCTAGGTCCTTGAGTGCGTAGTCTGTGTGTATCCAGTGCTAGGTCTGTGTGTGCGTAGTCTGTGTGTATCCAGTGCTAGGTCCTTGAGTGAGTAGTCTTTGTGTATCCAGTGCTAGGTTCGTGTGTACGTTGTCTGTGTGTATCCAGTGCTAGGTCCTTGAGTGTGTAGTCTGTGTGTATCCAGTGCTAGGTCTGTGTGTGTGTAGTCTGTGTGTATCCAGTGCTAGGTCCTTGAGTGAGTAGTCTTTGTGTATCCAGTGCTAGGTCCGTGTGTATGTTGTCTGTGTGTATCCAGTGCTAGGTCCATGTGTACGTAGTCTGTGAGTATCCAGTGCTATTTCTGTGTGTAAGTAGTCTATGTGTGTATCTAGTGCTAGGTCTGTGGATATGTAGTCTGTGTGTATCCAGTGCTAGGTCCATGTGTACGTAATCTGTGTGTATCCAGTGCAAGGTCCATGTGTAAGTAGTCTGTGTGTATCCAGTGCTAGGTCTCTGTGTATGTAGTCTGTGTGTATCCCGTGCTATTTCCGTGTGTAAGTAGTCTGTGTGTATCTAGTGCTAGGTCCGTGGGTATGTAGTCTGTGTGTATCCAGTGCTAGGTCCTTGAGTGCGTAGTCTGTGTGTATCCAGTGCTAGGTCCTTGAGTGAGTAGTCTGTGTGTATCCAGTGCTAGGTCCATGGGTATGTAGTCTGTGTGTATCCAGTGCTAGGTTCGTTGGTACGTAGTCTGTGTGTATCCAGTGCTAGGCCCGTGGGTACGTAGTCTGTGTGTATCCAGTGCTAGGTTCGTCGGTACATAGTCTGTGTGTATCCAGTGCTAGGTCCGTGTGTATGTAGTCTGTGTGTATTCAGTGATATGTCCGTGTGTAAGTAGTCTGTGTGTATTCAGTGATATGTCCGTGTGTAAGTAGTCTGTGTGTATCCAGTGATGGGTCCGTGTGTACGTAGTCTGTGTGTATCCAGTGATGGGTCCATGTGTACGTAGTCTGTGTGTATCCAGTGCTAGGTCCATGTGTATGTAGTCTGTGTGTATCCAGTGTTAGGTCCTTGTGTAAGTAGTATGTGTGTATCCAGTGACAGTAGTAAGTCTGTAGCCAGTGTTGAGTGTGTGATCAGCAGTCTGTATGTATTAGTTGCTGGATCTGATGTATCCAGCGAGAGTCCATGTGTTAGTAGTCAGTATGTATCCCATAAGGGTTCATGTCTTAGTAGTATGTATTTATCCACTGAGGGTCCATGTGTTAGTAGTGTCTTTGCAGCCAGTGCTGGGTCCATCTGTTAGTAGTCTATTTGTATTTGTGAAGGATCTATGTGTTAGTAGTCTTTCTGTGGACAGTGCTGGGTATTTGTGTTAGTACTCCAATGGTTATTCAGTCGTTGGTCCATGTGTCAACGTTGTGCCTGTAAGTCTTGTTGGGCGCATAGTCCATGTGTTTTCTGTGGGTATTCCATGCTAGGTCTGTGGGTAGTTTGTGTGTAGCCATATCTCAGTAGTCTGTAAGCAGATAGTTTGTCAGTGCTCTATGTTGATTTCATGTATCAGATGTCAGTGTGTTTCTCACTGTGAGTCCATTTATCAGCAGATTGCCTGCAACCCATGGTATGTTCATTTTCCAGTAGCCCTTGTGTCCCACATGCTGTGTCCATATGTCAAGAGTTTGCTTGTATTTCCATTTTCTCTGACCTTTGACGGTGATATGGACGGTCTGGCTGATTGATAGCTGGGGTTGAATAAGGACACTGCACAGATATTCTCCCTCGTCCATCCCCTTCTGGACATCACTCAGCATCAGGGTACCATTCTCGAACACAACCTGCCTGTGGTTATCAGGAAGCAGTAGTGAGTCCTTGTACCAACTGATGAAGTAGTAGGGGTACCCAATCACTCTGCAGTGAATAAAGCTGTTCCGCCCTGCTACTGCTGTGAGGTTCTTCATAGGCCGGATACTTGGGGGACCTGGCATGGTGGAACAGAGCACTTACATTAGGTGGACACAAATTAAGGGGAAACAAGACCACCTTTGGTCTGTGTACAGGAAGAAAAACTTCCCATTTCCCCTGAACAAAAGTGAAAGACAGAATTATTCAGAAAGGAGTTGGGAAGGGGAGACATGGGGAGAATGAAAGGAAGGGAATATTATGAATGTAAATCAAATAAACTACAGTAGATACAGAAAATAATATTTCAGAAAGACAGAATAGTTAAGGCAAGAGGTCATGCTCTGATGTGGGAAGGTGACAGGTTTTAGGGAAATGTGAGATAGTTCTGTTTAACTGAAAATGTTGTAGACTAGAGGTGGATGGGGTTTTTAACCCTTTGAGTGCCAGAGGGGTAAGTTGCATACTCCTTTGGTACTCAGAGGGTTAAAGCATTGGTGTTCGGGACTGATGAAATAGTGATGCTGATATTGGTGTAAACCAACTGCACCAAAGGGGACACATTTACACTGAATGAACCCTCTTAGTGAAAAGGGGTGAGCAAAATGTTGCTCATCCCCTCTGGCACTCATAGAGTTAGAGTTAAAGGGGATTTTAACATTTTATATGCTAGAAAAATCTCCAGTGCATCTAGTGGAGACTTCCCAAGAATGCAATGTTAACCCTTTAAGTGCCAGAGGGGTACGCAACATTGCAAAGCAATGCGTTGCATACCCCTCTGGCATGCAAACGGTTAAAGCCCTTATGGTGCTGTTAATTTGTCCCAAAATTAATGCATTTTTCTTTTTAATATAAAGCCCTAAATTCCCCAAAATAAAGTGCAGTATGGGACACAGATACTGGTATAGTAGGTACCAAGAAACAAGTGCTGCTTAATGTATTGAATTCTGGGCCACCAATGCTTTGACTCCTGTCTTGTAATAGCAAGTAGTTGAAGGAATAAGGCACATGTGCTTGTTTGGAGACTAAGAAGACGAGTTCCAGTGTAAACAGATCATGTCTGTGTTGTGTGCATTCCATTACATTCTTTGCTACTGGATGTATTTTGACCCATACCACAAACATTACAGTGAATCATGGAACGTGGCTTTAATGTAAACAATCTGATAATTAACGATTTCTCAATCAGCAGTGAAAGAAACATGAATAATTAATGCACTCCCCTCCCATCAGAGGTCACTGAGCATGAGATTAAAAAGGGAGATCTGGCCAGGCGGAAACAGCACGTGTTACTGCAGCAAAGCAGTAGTAAAACACCATGCAGCCTGGAGTTGTAAAGACTGAAACCACCAGTCAGGAGGCAGCCTATTAACCCGCTCTCTGACTACAGAGGTATGGACAAAGGCAGGGACTCACCAGCAAATAATTATCCTGCTCTCTGCCTTCAGCTTTAATTATAAGTGTCTACTGTATAAGACAAAGCTCATTAACTAATTCAGTACCACATGGACTGAAAAATCTACAGTCACTCATGAGCATGACAAGATGAGTGATATACCCATCATGGCACATGCCAACTAATACATGTGGATAGCTGAAGCTATTTTCTGTGGGAAAGGAATGACCAGTGTAGGGTAATGTGAGACCCTCTAGCTTTTGAAGACTAAAATTCCCATCATCTCTAGGCCAGCTACTGGAACTATATTCCTCAGCATATGTAGGGCAACAGGTTACCCAAGCATGATCTAGATAATAATCTTGTTGATATATAAACCCCTAGAGAAGTAGCATAGGCTGAGAAACGCGTTGGGCATTTTCACACTGTTATTATTCTTGGTATTTTATTTCTATTTTACACTTATATTTGTGCAAATATATTTTATCTATATTATTTTTATTAAAAGTTTATAGCGGCTACCTAGCCTAGTGTCTTATATAGCTCTAGCCCAAGGAGGGTTTCCCTTTTTCTTTTATCCATCGTGGTCATATAGTGCAGGAAGTCCTAGATAGAGGACAAAGATACTTGAACATCTAAAATCTGCAGAGGAGAGACCAAGAGGGACGCCAGGGGAGCAGAGACTAGAGATGGAAGGAGGAGACGCAAGGATACCCACACTGGGGGTTGTCCAGTGGAGGCAAAAACACCAAGAGGCTGGATTGCCTCTTCTAAAGGTGAGTCAAACATCTATTCCAACGATGAGCGACTCCCACAGTGAAGGAGGTGCAAGTTCAAGAATAGAAATTCACTTGGTGAAGTTTCAAGAAATAAAAGAGTGGAACAGGAGTAATACTTACAGTCTACACTCAGATTGCGTGCGCTTTTTGTTTTCTTTTTTGGTGTTTCCACGATCTAGATGATCCTCATCCTGGAAGACCTTTTACACATATACTTCTGTATATAATGTAAGTGCTCTTCCTATAGTCTACATTTTTAACCCTCTCAGTGCCACAGAGGTATGCAGCACAAAAAGCGTTCAATAAATCTCTGGCACTCACAGGTTAATAAATGATAATCTAAAAAAGGTGTGTTTAAAATCCTATCCCACAACCTTTACAAAAACTAAAACTACATACAAACAGACAAAGTGAGGTTGATGTAGAAGAACTGAAGCAATTCTGTAGCATGCTCCATTTATATCAACTGGAATTTGTAATTGTATTTTACATGCAGGTGGTCTGCCCCAAAATGTATCCATTCTTCTAAGTATATCAGTCTTACTGAGTACACTGTAAACTATGAAATCTGAATACAAAGCTGGCACCTAAATGGTTAAGAAGTTGATAATAAACATCAAATGCCATCTCAATAGGAAGGTCTAAAAGTGCATAGTAATTAGGAATACTGCTCTGCTTTTGGCCAATATTGTAAGGACAGGAACAAATACATGTAGTAACAAAGAAAGGGTAGAAAACATGGCTCCTGCAGAGCAATGCGTTCCGTACCCCTCTGGCACTCAAAGGGTTAAACAGCCTTACAAAAGAAAAGGAACAAATATATGTATTTCAGTGATCCCTCTCATCAGATTGTTGTATGCAAATATCTTGATACGCTACACCAAAAGTGAAAAAGAGGAATCACCAGCCAATTATACTCAAAAAGTGGGCAGCAAAAGAATAAAAACTAACACCACCACTCTGTATTATAGAAAATATCCAAATTTGAAATAATATTCTTGCTCCCTACAATTTATTGAACTAATCAAAAAGGAAAGTGAAAATCTAATCTCAACTTCACGGACACCGGAGGATTACATCCCCAAACTGTCAATAAAATATCTGGCTTCGCAGTTCAAAAGTCTTCCACCGATACTGGACAATTCCGTAGATCATAAGAGTTCGGCTTAGTTCCAGCATCTGGGGTGGAAAAAAAACAAAAAAAAACTGTTGCACCCCTATATAATAATGTGAGCCAAAAGGAAGGTGGCAGAAAGAGATATCTACGAGGCAAGACACATGTATGGTAATACAATTCAGCAATTGTCCAGTAGTTATCTCATGGAGCGCGAAGCATCAACAAAAAAACCTAGACGATACTTAAATCGACCTCCAACTATACCCCCATTCACAAAAAAAACTTTGTATTGAGACTATTCCTGTCATATAACAGCAATATGTTTAATAATGCACTTATTAATAAGTCGGGTCAGCATAAAAATATGCGATATGCAAATATAATAAAAAAACAATTGCTGAATTGTATTACAATACATGTGTCTTGCCTCGTAGATATCTCTCTCTGCCACCTTCCTTTTGGCCCACATTACCATATAGGGGTGCGACCCAAACTCTTATGATCTACAGAATTGTCCAGTATTGGTGGAAGACTTTTTATCACGGTGCCCGTGCTCCCCTTGTTGTTTGCTGTCAGTTTATTCTGTGCTTTGCTCCCATTGGCTACTCTGTATTTGTCACGCCCAGTATGGCCTTTATATACTGGGCTCTGGCACTCCTCCGGTGCCCTTTCGTGGTGTTCCCGTACCAGTGCTTGTTTCTGCTCAGTGATTCCCAGTGTACCGACTTGGCCTGCCTGTCTACTCTGCATCTTGTCTCCTGCTCCTGTATACCGACCCGGATTGCCTGACTATTCTTCTGCGCCTGCTCCTGTGTACCGACTTGGCTTGGCTGACGTTCCTGCTCCTGTGTACTGACCCGTCTTGGCTGACGTTCCTGCTCCATGATTCGACCCGGCTTGGCTGACGTTCCTGCTCCGTGATTCGACCCAGCTTGCTTGGCGTTCCGGCTCTGTGTTGCCTTGGCGACATTCTGATCTGTCAGGCATTGTGTCTCCGTGTCCGCTCCTGCAGAGTACAAGTGGCCTAGTCTCTGTTACTGCTTCTGCAGAGTGCAAGTGTCTGCCTCTGTTACTGCTACAGCAGTGTGCCATTGGCCTAGTCTCCGTTACTGCTTCTGCAGAGTGCAAGTGTCTGCATCAGTTACTGCTACGGCAGTGTGCCTTTGGGCCTAGTCTCCGTTACTGCGCCTGCAGAGTGCAAGTGTCTGTCTCCGTTATTGCGACAGCAGTGTGCCATTGGCCTAGTCTCCGTTACTGCTTCTGCAGAGTGCAAGTGTCTGCCTCCGTTACTGCTACGGCAGTGTGCCTTTGGCCTGGTCTCCGTTACTGCGCCTGCAGAGTGCACGAGTCTGTGTCCGTTACTGCTACGGCAGTGTGCCTTTGGCCTGGTCTCCGTTACTGCGCCTGCAGAGTGCACGAGTCTGTGTCTGTTACTGCTACGGCAGCGTGCCATTGGCCTAGTCTCCGTTACTGCATTTTGGTCTGCCCAGTTGGAAGTTGCATGTGAGCGCTAGTGCATCAAAAATTGAGTATTTATTCTCCAATGAGATTTAGATCATTAGTTTTCCAATGTATAGAGAGTGCCGGTTTAAATATATATTTTAGATTTTCACTTTCCTTTTTCTTCTCTGATGCAACAAGTTTGATTAGTTCAATAAATTGTAGGGAGCAAGAATATTTCAAATTTGGATACCTCATCAGACTGACTAGTGCCACTTGGGCACTCTGTGTGCCACAGCATAATTCGTGCCTGTGTTTTACCATACCAATGTGAAAAGCATTAACCATTAGAGCACAAGAGAGTTGCGCAATGCTTTGCTTGCATACTCCTCTGGCAATCAAATGGTTAAAGGAGAAATATACCTTAAGAATATCCTGCTCCTAATTAGTTAGTGAAACTTATCTGGGTGTACTTCATAGTTATGTCTATTTACTGTTTATACTGTGTGTGATCTCTGTCTTATTCCATTGCTAGTTGTTCCATCATACAATCTGATAAAGACTAGTGTGCCTCACAAGTTACTGAGTTCTCTTGATGCCTGTTGTTTGCTAGGAGGAGGTGTGACCTAAAGTCAGACTTCAGTGGAGATTATTTTATAGAGCAAATTGCAGTTCTGATGAGAACAATATATAGATTCCCCTGACTACAGTATGAAGGACACCTACCTCATTAAATCAGTGTGTTAATTTAAGAAGCAATTACTCAGGGCATAATTCTGCTTTAATGGATGTCGAGAGAAAATCTACAATGCATTGCATTAAGTGCCATTTAAATAAATGGGAATTTTTATTTCTCCACTATCGTTCAGCTGGTTTGCTCTAAAACCACCACAGTTTTCTTTTGAGCATAAGGTCCTTTGAAAGATCATTTCTTCAAAAATGTCTTTGTCTTCAATAACAAAAATCCATAGTCTATTGATCCTATGCTGTGGCATAGGGACTATGGGTACATCTCAGAGTGGTGCCAAAAGAAACCAGAGAGCAAGAGAAAATATGACTACTAAACAACTGCCTGAAAAACTGCTCTCCCAAAACAGACATCAACTGACACAGAGATGTTCTACTTGCAAACTTTGGAACATACGTTTGCTTTACTCAGTCATTCTCCTGAAGCCTCATGTTCGAGTGTCACAATACTAACCGCTGTAGTGGACAGTGCTGTGATCTGAAAATATTTGTTGGTTTCTTTTTCCATTCGCAAGAATACGCCTGTCTGTTTGGAAAATTTAATCCATGAGGTCAAGGGTATGATTTTTGCTGCCTGGCCTTCCTATCATCCATCCTGTAGTACAATGTAGGTATCTATTTACTGAAATGTTCAATGTGAAGACTACAGCACCTAAGAAATCTGACAGAATCTAGTTCATGTCATTTCTCTTCCTTTACATTGCACTGAAGTAGACATTAAGGGGCAGCAAACCACAGGAGACAAATGAAAACTTTATTTAACTGGAGCTTTTACATTCTTCAATGTTAGAAGTCTCATTGTAACCCCATGTTAGCTAGCTATGCATTGTAGATCACTTTAAAATTCAAGGGGTTAAAAGTCACATTTAAAGAAATTGGATGTTGGAGAATATGTATTTGCTCCCAGTGATGTAGTCTATTGCTGAATATGGGCCAAAAAAGGAATCACAACATCATGATTGACTTGAAACTCTGACACCAGCACGGGCTGAAAGTCCTGATTAGAATAAAGTCCTGCTTTATATTTGCTAGAAAGGGAAACAAAACAGTATATAACCCATGATAACATTCCCTATCTCAAAAATAAAGAAGGAGAAACCTTAGATCAAGGGTAGTCAACTGCTGGACCACTGGTTGTTGGGTTCTACAACTGCCATCATCCCCAACCAGCCAATGGTTGGTCGGGGATAATGAGTTGTAGCGTCCAACAGCTGGTGATATTCAGTTTCTCAGGAAGTTATTCTATAATCCATTAACAATTCACCAACAAGTAAAGCTCCTACAACAACTGGAATTAACATGGCAAATTGGTATATATTTTCTTCTGAACTTTTGACCAACATATCTCAAACATTCAGTTACTTTACAGCCAAAGTCTTAGAACAGAATGTCTTAATTATGTGGCTATATTTGAATGTTGTCATGTTCATTACCAAGTTCCTCCACCTTTGTACAAGCTGATTAAAACTGCTTGATTCAAGCAACATTCACCTGGATCTAGCTTCTGAAGACTGAGGAAGTTTACTTCCCAATTGTCTAATCTTTCTCTGCAAATTGCAAAGATTTCTGGAACATACTAATCAATTTCAGATAATTATTTTGGTGGTCGCAATTTACTTCTTGTTCATCTTTGGTTGTTTATATATGCCCCTTCTGTGGTGTTGTCCGGCTGGATCTTGATTGGATAGCCCTTCATAAATGGCCTTGAGAGAGAAACATTCAGTACTGTCCATTACTTTATTTTTAGTTTTTTCTATTGATAGTGCGAAGTCTGAATCTCCCCCTATTCTTATAAACATAATTGTAGTGATACCTAGGTTGTGTATGACACTGTGGTCACAGTTGAGCAAAATGATTATGATTCTTTTTCCATCTCTTTAGCATACTGAATAAGGGGAGTTGCTAGGTTCCCAAAATATCAGGGGCATTCCCCCCAAGACCTGTGGCTTATGCAGCTCAATTCTACCAATACTTTAAGGGAGGGTGGCACCTTTACATGCCTCAAGACCAAGGGCTTTAAGCATAAGACCTGGAGCTCTAGCTCCCTCAAAGAGTACCTAGTAATGCCCCTGGATTATGATAAAGCTCTATGATGTGGTCACGGGCACTGGAAAACCATTGTGCTAATCACGCTCATCCAAGTTCTTGCTTCTTCTAAAAGAGATGTGTTCTAGCTCATTAGCAACTGTAATCTGTACACTAGAAGTATCTACTCAATAGGAGTGTTGCCATATTGAACTTGGGTTATCTACTCACACCACTTTTTACATTGCCCTACCCAATAAGTAACAAATTCTGGCCTGAAAGCAATAATCTAAAAAGCTGAAATTCAGAACATTTCCATTTCATCCTTAAAGGCTACCATGTTAAGAACTGTGATTGTTGATGGTTGTCCTTTTGGACAGATAAGAGGTAGATGCATCCAGACAAGAAGAATTTTGAAATGTCTCTACAAAAATGCAATGCAGTGAGGTTGTCCAAAGGATGGAACTGTAGAATGTTTTTTTTTTATTCTTAATATGTTCTTGCCAGGGTCTTCAAACTGTTGATGCTCCATTACATTGAGCATCTATAAATCATTAATCAAGTAGTCAATGCTGAAGTCACAATATTTCTATCTATCTCAAAGGGAACCAGGAACGCATAATCTGCACCTTCAGCATTTCCATCATCTATGAAGGATTCCCTGCTGAGAACATGAGAGACTTTTTTCTCACTCCTCTGAGTATTGGTCCTCTTTCTAGCAGAGTGTATATGATCAGCAGGCAACTTTTTGACACAATATGCAGAGAATTGTTAAGTTTAGAATGGCCCTGAAGGCTGATGATGGACTGTGAGAGAGCACACATACATTTCTGGTTCTACAAAAGCAATTGTTTTTTCACTGGAAGTAGAAAGAAAAGCAGTATGGACTTAGGCACGCAGGAACAGGCAGGCCCAGATTAGCCAATAGGAAGGTTTTAATTAATTTTAGTACATGCAAAATAGGTTAGGGATAGTTAAGTTTGCTTCTGTCTAGTCCTCACTGGATTTTAATATGGTGACTTTAAAGAGGAAAGCAGAAAAATAGCATTCCAGTCTGCAGTTTGTCTTTTTAGTGTCCCTTCATGAAAGATATCCTGGTAGTAGGGATCATGAGTAAAGAAGAGGAAAAGTATCAGAGAAAACACTGCCAGATCAGGGCAGCTCTCCACAGGACATCCGTTCTCTTAATTAGTACCTGTAATCTGCCACTACTGAGAGGTCTCCCCCTTGAAATCAACAGGAAAATAAACAAGGAACACGACAGCTTCAAAAGCTCAAGACATTCCTGTGATATGGTCTCTTTCCCTGATCAAAGGAAATACAATCGGTAATTGTAGAGAGACCAGGACCTTTATGCAGAAAAGATGAACTACTCTGGGGTAAACCAACTACACCTACTGATTTTAAATACTGCTTTTTAACCCCTTGAATGCTAGGTAGGTCTCTAACACAACGAGAAACAATGAGCAGGAGACCTCTCTAGAAATCAAGTTGTTAAAACCCCAGTTAAACCAAAGGTAATTTTGGGAATGCTCCTTTGTACCCTATGATACAGTTGAACTGCCCCAGAATTGGTCCTCTTCCTCTTTGTTCATATTTCCCCAGGTGTGTATGTACTGTCAAGAGACTCACCCATTCCATTGGAAGTATAAATGTACCATTTAAGAGCATGGTAAGTGATTGAGAGAAATGTTATCATACAGAAAACTGATCTCCGTGGCTGGCAGTGAGGCTGTTCCTCATAAGTGAAGTTCATGGCTTAAAGGGATAGTAATACTTAAAATGTAAAAAAAAATATGTTGTAGGGTTTATCCCCCTGAGTAAAACAAGAGTACTCCCACTGCTGAGAGGTCTTTCATTCAAAAGTTATTAATTTTCAAAGTTGAATTTTTTAGGTGCAATATCACAGTGGCCTGAAATTGTACAGTGGCGCTGTTGCTACACCATCCTATGGAGATTTATGGTCAACTGACCAGAGTTGTCCATAGGATGGTGTAGCAACAGCGCCACTGTACAATTTCAGGCCACTGTGATATTGCACCTAAAAAATTCAACTTTGAAAATTAATAATTTTTGAATAAAACACCTCTCAGCAGTGGGAGTACTCTTGTTTTACTCAGGGGGATAAACCCTACAACATATTTTTTTTTACATTTTAAGTATTACTATCCCTTTAATCAACAGACTTCATTTGTAGCATTATCATTGCTATAGGAAGCAACTACTTGTCTATGTAAGCTGCGTGAACAACCTCTGGAACCACAAATCAGAGAGTTCAGGTCCATTCTGGGACCCCCAGAAAAAGACGAGGGGGCTATCAGGGTGATCAGCAAGGCTCCATAATGCAGGCTCTGCTAGATCTGCTCCAAGGGAAGCAAAGCTACCAAAGATGACACGTCCTCTTAAAAGGAACAAAAAAGATGTTCAGGGCGATGGGCTGTCTAACTTAGGTAGTTACCTCACATTTAAGTTCCTATAACTTATTAATCTGCAATTTTCTCTCTATTCACCCAGCATTAGCTGTTCACTTTATGCTTCTGGGAGGGGAAGAAACATCAATTTCGTCTCAGTTCAAGCCCTGTACAAGTGGATTCACAGACAATAGGCTTCAATGGAGAGGACAAAAATCTCCCAGAAGAGCCAAATGAAGCACTGACAACACCCAGCCAATCAGACCCAGAGATCTGAAGATGGAAAAGAGAGAGTGTAGCTGATTTTTCAGCTATGGGAACTTGATTCCTACAGCTGTCTGGTAACTGCCATCAGAGTCGAAGCACCTTCACTTGTCCCTTTACTCTTTGTTAAAGTACTAGGGCAAAACGTATTTTTGGCATATTCAGAATTAGGAAACAGTACTTCCTTAGATCTAAATATGCATAGTATTATGAATAGATAACTTATATGTTGTGGCTGAAGTCAATTAATTACTTTGTAAAAATATGCTTTTGTTGCTTAAAGGGATAATAATACTTAAAATGTAAAAAATATATATATATATATATGTTGTAGGGTTTATCCCCCTGAGTAAAACAAGGGTACTGCCTGCCACTGCTGAAAGGTGTTTTATTCAAGAAAAAATATGATTTTTTTAGGTAGAATATGACAGTGGCCTGCAGTTGTACATGTCGCTGTTGCTCCATTATCCTATGGAGATATATCGTCAACTGACCAGAGCCATCCATAGGATGATGTAGCAACAGCACCTGCATAAACTGCAGGCCACTGTCATATTCTACCTAAAAATTTCAAGTTTGAGCTGTAATAAAGTTTGAATAAAACACATTTCAGTAGTCATTGTTCCCCTTTCTCAGGGGAATAAACACTACAATATCTATATACTAGTGTAAAAGATTGTGTACACGGGACAAAGTGTGTAAAGAAAAATATTATGGCCTGCATTGGACAAACATACATCTGGCTTTTTAAATATATAAATTATATTTTTTTTACATATTAAGTGTTACTATACCTTTGAAGAAGAAGTAAATGCTTTTTCTATGAAAACCTATATGTTATAGGCCTTTTCCTGTTGAGTAAAACAAGGGTACTGCCACTACTGGCAGTTGTTTTATTCCAAAGTTATAACGGTTCAAACTGACAGGAAGTAACAGCCTTATGAATGTCAGAAATGTAAAGATTACAGGAAGTGATAAAACTGTTACCATAACATTCTATGGAGAACTGTTGTGAGTGACTCATCTATCCTACAAAAAGCAACAGAATATCTAATTGAAATTTGACCGCTAATGATCATTAGCTGAGCGCTAATGATGCAAACAAACAACCAAAAACCAAACACACAAACTCCTCAAAACTGTTTAAACTGCAATATATCTGGAAAGACCCATATTCAGCAGAAGGAGTACCATTGTTTTACATAGAATGTATAATATAGTGTAAGGCAAAATGGAAGAAAGGAGGCGTGGCTACTGCCAAGAGGGGGGGTGGGGGGCAGGAGACAGAGTAGAGAGAAAATACACTGTAAATGGGGGGGGGGGACCAGAGAAGAATATGAGAAGGATGGGGAGAGATTAAGAAGAACTGGAGCAATTCTGGGGCAAACTAACTGTACCAGGGGAGGCAAATACAAATTCCCATTGTTTACATGGTGTTCTACCCCATTTAATGCTAGATATGCACTGGAAAACTCTCTAGCATTAAGAGGTTAAAAGCCAAATTAAAGATATAATAATGGCACTTTAAAAGTTGATCCCAGAGTCTTCTGTATGTTAAAAGTAACACATTGCGCTATATCTCATACCTTACATGTTTATAGTTCAAAAGTTATGAAGAGATAAAGATCCCCAGCCTGCTCCTTTATGGCCACCTCACACAAAATCTGTAATCGGGTCATGCGACTTTATGGCTGCAGTGAGGGACAAACTTCAGTAAGTGTAAGGGAAATCCTGCCCCCCCCCCCTGTGACGAAGGAGGGCAGGATTTCCCTTTGCATAATGAAGTTTGTCCCATACTGCAGTCATCCTGACCAGACTGCAGCTCCTGGTGACGTGCAAGAAAGAGGCGGGTGGTGGATCTTTATCTTTTCATAACTTTTGAACTACAAACATGTACGATATAAGACATAGCGAGATCGGTTACTTTTGACATACAGAAGACTCAGGGATCAATGTTTACAGCGCCATTACTATCACTTTAAATTAATGGGAATTTGGGGAATTTTTATTTGCCCCATATTGTACAGTTGATTTACTGAAGTACATCAGACTCATTGATTGTATATTGTTACACTTCTGCCTGTGATAAAAGGTCCCGTTTGCGATTTTATCTTAACCATTAACCCCTTAAGGACCGGCCACGCACACACTTTGAGGTCACTTAAGGACCACGGAGCATTTTTTTTTTTGCACGATCTGATTCCAGACTCCCTGAACGGCGTGCAGCCGCGCGGGGAGCCCGGAATTCCATGAAGGTCCAGGACCGTCATGGGTCCTTAAGGGTATAACAACCCATGACGGTCCAGGACTGTCAGGGGTCCTTAAGGGGTTAAAGGTGAACCATCAACCCTATACAAGTTTGGCTTAAAAGTAAGTTTATAGAGTGACTAGTCGGAATACTATTGTCTTTTTTTTTTACTCATTGTTTTGCTGAAATTAAACATTTAACGATGATCCTGTGGCTTACTTCCGGACAGACTGTGGGGTCACTGTCACAACAGCAACACCAGGAGGGACGTAACCCGCAGGAGAGGGAGTGCTTGGGAGCGCGGAGTAGGGTGCGATGCTCGGCGTGCGGTGGCTGCCTGTACGAGTACCGTGCTGCAGCCTAGGCCGGGTAAAGGTGCCAGCCGCAAGGCTGGATGACAAACCCCAGAGGAGCTGGGAGAGTGCCCTGGATGATACCCTACAGACAGCACCAACTCTCCTGCGGGGGAGAGTGAATGCTAGAGATCGCTGAGTGGGGAGCGGTGATAGCGAGCAGGGGCCTGAGGGCTGAAACTCTCCTAGGAAGATTCAGTAGAGTGCAAACACTTACTCTCCAAGGCTGAGAACTGACCTATCCAGAAAGCACAGCGGCAATAAGACCCGGAACAGGAACAACTGGAACTGGAGAAAGGTTTGAGGCTGGCTGGGTCATACAGAGACAGGATCACAGGCTTCCAATCAGCAGGGCAAAGAGAGTAGTCAAAGTCAAGCTGGGTCATACACTGGCAGGATCACAGGCTCCAAATCGGTAAGGTAAGGAGAGTAGTCAAAGGCAAGCTGGGTCATACACTGGCAGGATCACAGGCTCCAAATCGGTAAGGCAAGGAGAGTAGTCAAAGGCAAGCTGGGTCATACACTGGCAGGATCACAGGCTCCAAATTGGCAAGGCAAGAAGAGTGGTCTAAGGCAAGCTGAGTCATACACTGGCAGGATCACAGGTAGACTGGTAGGCAAATACCAAGGCATGGGTACACTATTAGAGTGCACCAGTGCCTGTCCGGAGCTACAAGAAATAGGCGCCGCCAGATGATGTCACGACGCATGTGAAGCGGCGTTGGGGAGAACCCGGAAGAGGACCGGAAGAAGGGTAAGCTCCGCATGTCACAGCAGCAGCCGGAACGGGAGTGAGGATGACAGTCACCCTGCATGGCCATGTAGAACTTTGGAGAACTTTCAATACTAAACCTCAGTGCCACGCAAAAATACAACATTCTGATGTTGCACGCTTAACCCTTGGGGTGCCAGAGAGGTATCCCATGCATTGCCGATGTGGTTTAGTACTGAAAGTTCTCCAAAGTTCTACATGGCTGTGCAAGTTGACCCTTAAGTGTGTGACATCAAAATGTTGCCCGCATCAAAAGGGCGACATTCTGATGTCACACACTTAAGGGTCAACCTCATGTTGCCCTTTTGATGCAAGCAACATTATGATCTCGCCATTTTGATGGTCTCCAAATAGAGGGCGACATTTCATTAGTAACCCCATTCACCTTAGGAGCTTGAAATAGGATATAGAGTGCCTAAAGTACTCAGAAAAGAGAGTTAAAAAACAAACAAACAAGATAAATAATATCTAAGTGTAGTAGATTATTTATAGGGAAATGCTCTAAATTATATTCTAAAGTATATGAAGATGCATAAAGAATAAAAGTAACAGAAAAAATATATAAATATATATACTGAAAAATAATAAAAATATTTTACTATAAGAAGTATTTAATTTATTATAAATGATGAAAAATAGAATACTGGGTGGTACCGAGGTTTAGATGTATGTTATTTCAATATAATCTTACAGGGTACTGAAAAAAGTAATACAAAAATATTATAATAATTATGAACTACATTTTTATTACCATATGGAAAAATACACTAAAACATTTAAAAAAATAAAATAAATAGATACACAGGTAGTCCCAAGTGTGTCCCAGGGGATCTATAAACCACACTGGCATATGTACTGTGTGGGACTGTGTATGAAGTTGTCAGGGATTACAATAAGCTATTAGGTTATATGTTTACTGAATAATATAAGTGTATGAATCCTAATAAATGGAATTACATATTGTCATTCCACACAACTGACACTTTCCACATCCAGTTTCCCCACAGGGTATATGATTACATTGTTCAGTTTCTTGATTTGTAGCACTCAGAAACTTTGGAGTGCTGTTGCCTTAGGTATCCTGTCTGGTTCCCACACTCTTGGCCTATCGGTGTCTTACAGGCTCTAGGGCATCACCTGGTGGGCTTTTTCCAAAGCATTTTGAGGTATTGTTTAAACTGTTCTCGAAACACGTTGGAAAAAGCCTACCAAAAGGTTCCATGCCATGAACACAGTACTTCAGGCACCTAACTACTAGTCAAAACTGTGAAGTTCCTGTTTTGATTATTAGTTGAATCCAGACAAAGAGAAGGAAGAACAATCTCCTGGTTATATGAAATTCAGTATGAAAGGGAGTTATCAAGACCACCCTATCAGAATGATAGCTGAGAAATGGGGGTTTACAGGACAAAGCCTGTAGTTTTGGCCATGTATCGAACAGACACAACTAAAAGCGGGAAATCTGTTTTAAGTGTCAAAAACCAAAGGTAAACTGAAGACAGAGGCTTAAGGAAAACCTTCTGACGCACTCCCAGAATCAAGTTCAATTTCCATGGAGGAGTGGTATCCTGAAAAATTGGGTAGTTTTTAAACATCCCTTGCACAAAGTTTGGCACATCTGGCAATAAGCCTTTGAAAATGCACAAACAGAGCATAAAACTGGACCTTGATGAGACAAACTCCCTTCTGAAACCCAACCTGAAGAAAAGCCAAAATATTTGGAAGACTAAAGGAATGTGGTTGTGAGACCTGGCCTTTGCTCCACTTGTAAAACAAGTACCATACCCCATGATATGTCTTGGATTAAAATGGCTTTTGGGCCTTTATCATAGTACTGATGACAGAATAAGAAAAACCTTTATTCCTCGAATGCTGGTTTCAAGTGGCAATCCATAAAAGCAAACCTCTCCATCTCTGGGTAGCATGCAGGATCACGATTCAAGAAGTCTGGAAGGAGTGGAAGATAAATTGGCTCTGCAATGGATAGATTTAGAAGATCTGAGACCCACACCCATCAAGGAGAGTATGGGGGGGGATCAGACTTGCGCCCACTCCATCCTAGCTTTTCTCAGTACCCTGGGAAGCAAAAGGATGGGGGATACACATACCAGGGGAAACTGCTATGAAATGCCCATCGTGTCCAATGAAAGAGCGAGAGTCCTGGTCCTGAAGAAAAACAGGTGAACCTTGTGGTGTGACCAAGAGTCCATCAGATCCACACCCAGGAGACCCCAAAGTCTAACTATGAAGTCAAACACTGTCTGGTTGAGTTCCCAGTTCCTTGTTTCGAGAAGTTAGTTAAGAAAAACCTCCCTAACTTTGTCTAACCCTGGAATTTGAACAGTGGAGACAGCTGGAATGTGAGCTTCTTACCAAGCAAGAATTAGACAAGCTCCTGATAACATGGTTGCACTATTGTTCCATCCTTGACAATTGGCATAAGTCACTGCCACTGCATTGTCAGACCGAGTTCTCCCTGGAAGACCCTGTAAAAGCTGGGACCAATGAAGAACAGGAAGTTCAATCTTCCAGAACTCCAACATGTTGATGGACAGAAGCCAAAGGAGGCTCTCCAACCTGTTAGGATGGCATTGTCATGACTACATGCCAATTCAGGATGACAAATAGTCGACCCAGAGTCAGATACAACACCTGAAGCCACCAAAGATCTTACTTTGTCCAGCTGGAAAGAGATGACACTGCTGTCTGGACCACATGCTGCATGTATAACATACTTAATGTAGACAATATTTAAGACCAGCAGCCACCTCCTTTGCAGTAGCCCTACATACCTCAGCTCACTTGGGCCAGCCAGGACAAGCAACAGCAGCTCCTCCATCTGTGAGCACAAGAACTGACAATAGAAGAGAGGAGAACTTTCCACGCACATATCATTAGAATAATTACATGTGTTTCTATACATGCTGCTCATGTATGTGTAAAAGTGAAGTGGTGTGTGTGTTAGTGACAGAAATGCCACAAGTACACTGCGACTGCTCTTCTCAAATATTATTAAAATGGGGCATTGCTGCCTTATTGTATACAATCAAAAATCTTAGGAAACTAGACTTTTTTTTGTTAGTTTCCCCAAATAAAAAAAATCCCCTCCCCTTCAATGTACATGTGCATGTGTGGGATGTGATTAGGTCATGCGGTGGTGGACAGCACTGTGGCGAAGCTCAATAACTATAAGTCAGAAGACTCCTCCTCCACCACTCCTTTTCTCCTCTGTGTTGGTGGTCGCATAAAACAGAGTGGAGGACAGTGCTGGGGCTGAGATTATCTGTGCAACCAGGCTGAAGGGAAGGCAGACAATAATGCATGTGGGGGTTCAGCCTGTGACTACCAGTGGAATCAGGTTAGAGGACAAGCAGACAATATATGTGGGGACTGTATCACTTATGTAGCACCATTTCAATTGTAAGCTCTATGATATCACATATGTAGCCTCATTTCAATTGTATGCTCTGTGGTATAATTTTGTAGCCTCACCTCATGTGTAAGTTCTGTGGAATCACTTGTGCAGCACCAGTTCAATAATAACAATGATGCACAGTACATTACTTTGGTGATCCTCTTGCATACAAGAGATTAAAGCATGCATTTTGTACTAAGTTGGTGCTTGTACCTCAAACCACAAGAATAATGGACAAACCAAGAAAGGTTTATGGCAAGTTGGGGTGCCTTATCTGGGGGGGGGGGAGTTTGGACACTGCCTAGGACCCTATGGAGTCTTAATCTGATTCTGAAACTAGCAGGGAGCTGCTACAGGTTTGTCGCCCCCAAAAGTCCTTAAGTCTACATTAGACAGAAAGCAATCAGAAACCTTTATCACAAGTGCTTGCCAAAGTAGCAACAGTAGACAATCTCAATCTGTGATATGATGTGAATGCAGAATAGGCGGAAAAATACTACAGACCAAAATAGAGAAATAATGTAGAAATGCAACATAGGAAGGATGGAGAGATAGTAGAGAAATTATGAAGGGATGAAACAGACATAGTGGGGCATATGTAGAACAAGTATGGGACAAAACAACCATGCCATATTTACTGAACAACATTTCCTATTGATTTAACCCTCGTTCCAGAGGGATGCCCAATGCATTGTACCCCTCTACCACTCAAAGGGTTAAAAGACTCTTTAAAGGGATGGATAACTTTTTTAAATGAAAAAAATGTTATATGGTTTTTTTTCTGTTAAGGGTACTCCTGCTGCAGTTTTTTTTTTATTTAAAAGTTATTGCAGCCTAAATATTTTTTTGTAAATAAACTGCAGTTTTCTATTCTGGCCACCAGATCGTACTGTTCCTATAACTTACAATGGAAAACAATTACTCTAGGATTATTATCACTACAAATCCATTTGGTGACTGAGGTTGTACAATGCATTCCAATCTCCCTGGCACCTACAGTGTTTAAAGTGAAACAGTGACCCCCTCCACCCAAAAGCAACCGAATGGAGTAAGCAGCTGTTTGGTTTGACTATATAACAAACAGATATCCAGTGCACAGTTTATCTAGTGCCACAAGATGGATCCAGATAGGGAAGCCAAGTACACAAGGTGAGTGAAAACAAAAGGGAACAAACCACCCACAGATCACATGGTCGTATACAATGATATCAAGACCTATGCACAACCCCCACAAACCATAATAAAAGATCAAATATATATAAACAATAGGAATTAGTTTGATAATTCAGATATCAAAAATAGGGAATTGCAATTACAGAATGAAAAAGAAAAAAGCTGAACAAGAAAGTATGGACTCACACTGAATAGAAGCTGCATGTCTGTAATATAAACAGTTTATCCAATGGCTCCGTGATGTGTGACTATGGAGCACATTCACTGGGTCCTAGCAAATGTCCCACTTCTTCTGTTTAATAAAACTTCAGGATGCTTGAAAGTTGGAACTCCACTTGGTTATTTGTCTAATAATATATCTAGTTAGTCTTTTGGGACCAGAGGAGATCAGCTGTTGAGTAATACGCAGGGTGTGCAATAAGCCTTTCAATATCCATCACCGGGAATCACCATGCAACACTACGTAGACATCATGTGTATATAAAAAACTAAGACTCCATGCATTTATAGGTGTCAAGGTTTTGCTGAGCTGCTTCCATTCTGCCTATTGATTCTGCTGTCTGAACTAATCTAGTGCTCTGCTATCTACTGCTGCTGTCTTCTGAGTTTGTGGCTCAGGCTGAATCAGCTGACCTCTGATTACTCACCTGACTGTTATCAGCCAACCCTCTCAGGGTATTTATAGCAGTTTAGCTCACTTCCCCATTGTCCTTGTGTTTGCTTGCTGCTGTGGATTTTCCTGTGCTCCTGTTTGCTGGTTCTAGACTGCACTGACTTCTGTGCTTCAGACCCTTGCCTTGATCCAGACTTTGCTGACTTCTGTGCGTCTGATCCTTGGCTTGTTCCTGACATTGCAGACTTCTGGTTTCCTGACTCCGGCTCAGCTGAATACCTGTCTTTGTTCCTGACCCTGGCGTGTCTTTTAGTTTATGCTCTTGGATCATGCTTCTGTTTGTTTTATTAATAAAGGTGTATTGCATTTTACACTCTTGTATCTTGTCTGGTTCCTGTTCCCTAACAGTACACAAGGACCATGAATTCAGGAGATGCAGGCAATTCACCAAATATTTATTTCAGGCTGGACCAGGTAGACCAGCGCGAGGACCAGTTTGCAGCAGCCCTCCAGGCTTTCTTGCTCCATACTGAGCATCTGGTTCCACCGCCTCAGCAATCCTTGGTGCAAGCTGATGCTATAAGCTGCTGCCGCCCCTGCTCTGGCTGACAATGGTGATTCCAATGTTACGAGAGGTATGACCGGGTCTGCTCCACTTCCTCAGTGTTATGGGGGTGACCTAACCAATGCAGAGGTTTTCTGAACCAGGTTGGCATCTATCTGGAGATGGTACCACAGTCCTTCCCGTCTGAGGGAGTAAGGTGGGCCTCGTGATTTCCTTACTCTGACAGGGCCTTGGCTTGGGCCACTCCCCTTTGGGAGATGCAGAAACCTATTGTATACTATTACCATGAGTTTGTGGCATCCTTTAAAACGGTATTTGATATACCGGCCTGCTCAATCATGGCTGCCAAGCACCTAATATCCATCCAGCAGGGTACTAGGATGGTTTCCGATTAGGTCATAGAGTTTTGTACCCTGGCAGCCGAGGTTGGTTGAAATAATGAGGCTCTCGTGGCTGCTTTCTCTAATGGGCTTTTGGATAGTGTTGAAGATGAGATTGCAGCCCAGGACCTTCCCAGTAATTTAGAGGAACTGGTCTCATTGTATTCTCACTGACTCCTGAATCCGTTTAAGTCTTTCGCCCCCACTCGTATCTCCCTCTCCTCCCGCACCTCCTAGTCTCAACACCTCAGGCAATGTGGAGCCCATGAAGATTGGGTTCACTTGTCTTACAGATGCAGAAAGGGCCTTGAGGAGGAGGGAGGGCCTTTGCCTCTACTGTGGTAAGGCAGGGCATCTATTGCAAAATTGTCCCACACATCCAGGATGATCGCACCTAAGGCCTTATAGGGGACAGACCTCAGGTGGCGTCTCAGTGTCCCCGGTTATACATACTGATAAACCACTAGTCTCTGTTGGGCTTTCTCGGGGCAAAAGTTCCATTACTTCAGAGCCACTTATTGACTCCAGTGCAGCGGGCCTCTTTGTTGACAGTGACTTCGCTCTACCTGTGAGGGGCGTATAATCTGGTATGGATAAAGGAGAGCCATGAATGGAAAACCACATTTAACACCAGGTGCGGGCATTATGAATACCTCGTAATGCCCTTTGGTCTCCGCAATGCTCCTGCGGTTTTCCAAGAATTCTTGAATTATGTCCTCCGGGACATGTTCCAGCAGTGAGTGGTGGTATACTCAGACTACATTCTGATCCATTCCTCCTCCATGGAAAGCCACCATGCAGATGTAAACAAAGAGTCCTGCAAAGATTAAGAGAAAATAACTTATTTTGCAAATTAGAGAAGTGTGAGTTCCACCACAAACAGGTCACCTTCTTGGGGTACGTAATTTCAGAGGTCTGTTTCGCTATGGACCCTGAAAAACTCTCGTCTGTTCTCGAGTGGCTGCAATCTGTAGGTCTCTGCTCCCTTCAACGTTTCCTTGGGTTTGTGAAGCACTATAGGAAATTTATCTGCAATTTTTCCTCTATTGTAAAACCCCTTACAGACACCACCAAAAAAGACGGTAATTCCACTCACTGGTCCCCGGAATCCATCAGGGCATTTGAGTCACTAAAAGATGCTTTTGCCTCAGCACCTATTTTGGCACATCCGAAACCCGAGCACCCATTCATACTTGAGGTTGATGCGTCTGAAACAGGAGTAGGCACCCTCCTGTCTCAACGTCCTATTCCTGAGAGCCAGTTGCATCCGTGTGGGTATTTCTTGAAGAAGCTAAGTCCTGCAGAGTGCAATTATGAGATTGGCGATCGAGAGCTTCTGGCGATAATACTGGCTCTCAAAGAATGCGGCATTTGCTCGAGGGAACTTCCATGCCATTCCTAATCCTCATGGATCATAAAAACCTTACCTACTTGTCTGAAGCTAAGCGCTTGTCTCCAAGACAGGCCAGATGGGCCTTATTTTTGTCTCGTTTCAATTATGTGGTCTCGAACCTGCTAGGTACTAAAAATGTCCGGGATGATGCCCTGTCCAGACAGTTCTCTTGTGCTAAAGAGGAGAGTCCTCCTTGTCCTATTATTCCTCAGGACAAAGTACTGGCCACCATACGTATCAGCATAACATCTCCCCTCGGGGAGAAAATATGGGCTGCCCAAGTAGATGCACCTGCTGAGACTCCCTCTGGGCGCTGTTTTGTACCTACTGACCTCCGTACCAAGGTGCTTGCAACCTACCATAATACTAAATCAGGTGTTACAGCTTACCTTAGTTTCAGCATCTACAGGTGCGAGGCTTCAAGCATGCAGCAGGCCTCTGTTTTATGTGTTTGCTTCCTGTAGTCTCCTCCTACCTACTTCCTACCTTTGAGCTGCTCCGCCCACCTACTTCCTGTGGAGGGGTTTAAAAGGCAGACTGAGTCCTGACTCAGTTGCCCTTGCGTTGTTGTGCATAGTAGTTTGGTTACCTTGGGCTCAGAGTATGACCTGGCTAATCTTCCATCCATCCTGGTGCTGACCTGTGGCTCTGTCTGACTATTCTTTTGCTACTCCCCTAATAGTGAACACCCAACCTGGTGCAGACCTTTGGCTCTGGCTGACTACCTGAACTGTGTATGACCCGGCTTGTCTGACTTCCCCCTCTGGTGCTGGCTTGTGGCTCTGTCTCACTACTCTTATGTGTATTCCTCCTACCTTAGCAGACATCCAATCTTGTGCGGACCTGGGGCTCTGGTAGACTTGCCTTATAGCTGAATGCATGCGTGAGTCAGTGCTCGCTCCCTACTGACTGCAGGATTGAGTCAGTATTCCCTTTGCTCCCTACTGACTGCAGGCTTGAGTTAGTATTCGCTCCCTACTGACTGCAGGTGGGAGTCAGTACGCTCTCTCGTCGGATCAGGATCCTGGGTTCCTGTTACTGCTCCTGATTCCTGTTGAGACTACCAGTGGCTAAGGCCTAGTCTCCAGCTTGGTAGTTAAGCCGCTCAACCTATTATTCCTGATAGCAGGCTTGCTGGCTTGTACCCCTTGCTAGTTTCTACTGTATTTTTGTACATATTTCTGTTTCAATTTCGCTAATAAACCGCATTAACCATACCGTACTGAATCCTGAACTTCTTTGGGTAACCGTGACATCAGGTCATCCCAGAAAGAACCAGCTCCTCTGGTCAGTTTCCCGTTTCTTCTGGTGGCCAGAACTTAGCAAAAATGTTGCTGCCTTTGTCGCTGCCTGTCCAGATCAAATCACCCAGTCACCTTCCAGTGGGCCTTCTCCAACCCATACTCAGTGGTCAAACCTTGCCATGGACTTCATAGTGGACCTCCCTTTGTCTAATGGTCACATTGTCATCCTCATGGTCGTTAACAGATTTTCTAAGATGATTCATTGCACACCATTCAAAAAAACGTCCAACCGCTAAAGAGTTGGTTACGGTCTTTGTCAAAGAGGTCTATCGGCTACACAGGGTTTCCAAAGTCATAGTATCCGACCAGGATAGCCAGTCTGTCTCAAGATTCTGGAGCGCCTTCTGTGCGCAACTAGGTATCAAACTTTCCTTCTCCTCGACCTATTACCCGCAATCAAATGGGGCAGAGGAAAGGGCTAATCAGGCCTTGGAGCAATTCCTGTGGTGTTACATCTCAGACTGTCAGAACAACTGGTCTGACCTGTTACCTTGGGCGGAGTTTGCTCATAACAGTGCTGTCTCGGTTTCTATCTGGTTCTCCCCTTTCATGGTGAATTATGGATATCAACCCTCCATGATTCCAGATTTGTTCACTCCTCAGGGAATCCTGGCATTGGAGGATCATCTCCAGCAAATCCATTCCACATGGGTGCAGGTTCAAAAGTTGTTGCAAGGCTCACAACAATCCCAGAAGCTCCAGGCTCATCGTAAACGCCTACCCGCACCCTCCTACCGGGTCAGGGAGAGGGTCTGATTGTCCTCCAGAAATCACCTCCGAGTGCCCTCTTAGAAACTGGTTGCCCGTTTTGTGGGGCCTTTCCGTATCCTCCAATGTGTGAACCCTGTGGTCTATGCCCTAGACCTTCCTCCCAATATGCGGATACACAGTGTGTTCCATGTCTCGCTGCTGAAACCTCTGGTATGTAATAGTTTCACTACGGTCACTCCTCGACCTTATTTGGTGCCCGTTGACGGCCATGAGGAGTCCGAAGTCATATCCATAGTTCATTCTCGTAGGTTCAGAGGGAGTCTTCAATATTTGGTCCATTGGAAGGGTTCCAGTCCTGAAGAGCGATCATGGGTTCTAGCTGCAGACATGCATGCCCCCACCCTCCTCCGTGCTTTCCATGCACACTTTCCCCATAAACTTGGTCCTGCCCCACGGGGGAGGGGGTCGTTGAGGGGGGGTACTGTCAAGGTTTTGCTGAGCTACTTCCATTCTGCCTATTGATTCTGCTGTCTGAGCTAATCTAGTGCTCTGCTATCCACTGCTGCTGTCTTCTGAGTTTCTGGCTCAGGCTGAATCAGTTGTCTCTCTGATTACTCACCTGGGTATTTATAGCAGCTTGGCTCACTTCCCCATTGTCCTTATGTTTGTTTGCTGACCCTTGCTGCTGGTTGCTGTGGATTTTCCTGCACTCCTGTTTGCTGGTTCTAGACTTCTCTAACTTCTGCGCTTCAGACCATTGGCTTGTTCCAGACCTTGCCAACTTCTGTGCTTCTGATCCTTGGTTTGTTCCTGACATTGCAGACTTCTGGTTTCCTGACTCCGTCTCGGCTGAATACCTGTCGTAATTCCTGACCCTGGTGTGTCTTTTGGTTTATGCTCTTGGATCATGCTTCTGTTTTTTGCTTTATTAATAAAGGTGTATTACATTTTACACTTTTGTGTCTTGTCTGGTTCCTGGTCACTAACAATAGGTCTACAAGAAGGGGTGATGTAAGAGGGGAATTAACCATTGAGGTTCATAGGTCCATATACCCATGGCTTCCCTGATGGATACTAAATGGCTGATTGCACCTGCTGCTTACTACTCAACACCTGAACTTTCCTGGTCCCAACAGACGGGATCTTAGCGGGATCTTGTTTTTGACAGGAACAATCAGGTCATATCCACTGAGGACACAAGGGGAGTTCTATCAAGTCAAAGCACCCTGTAACTGACTGATAAGAACACTCTGCAACATGCTAGCAGCTTACCTCCAAGACATTTGAAGTAAGATCTCCTATTTAGCCAGATCAGGGATAAAGGGATTACTAGCGAATCTACTAAAGTAGAAGGAGCAACTCCGCATACTGCGCAAACCTTTGCGGAAAGGGGATATGACCAGAAACCATTAATTAAGGCTAAGGAAATAACATACACAGTGCTCAGGGATAATGTGTTTGTTATGAATTGCAAAAAATTAAGCATTACATTTATTCATACTTACAATTCTCATACAAAAAGCATCAATAGAGCTTTACTTAAAAATGTGTCTTTTCTGCACAGTGACCCAAGCATAGACAGTTGTTTAACGAGATGCCATGTATGACCTGTAAAAGACCTAGAAACGTAAGGGACAAGGTGGTAAAGGTGGAAAAGGAGGTTGACTAGAAACAAACCTTCACCTCTACTTTTCATGTTTAAGTACACACGTGCTATATTTAATCAAATGCCCCTGTGGGTTAGACCTCTAACTCCCTGAGAGAGTGGACTGGACAACATAAATCCAGTATACGCAATGGAAATGATACAGCAGTTGCATCACATTTTAATGGAATGGGACACCAAATATCATAGATAAGGCAGCATGTTTTAGATTATATATAGCCATTGAGAAGATGTTGGGGATAGGGGAAGGTTACTCCCACAAAGAGAAGCACAGTGGACTTATAAATGAAACACCTTGCCACTATTGGGGCTAAAATCAAAGAATAGAGCATAGGTGGTTTTAATAACAGGTCCCAAGGATATCCGTGGAATTATCATACTCACTGAAAAAAATAAAGTGTGTTGCAATGGGTGGGATATTTGGGACAATGTTCTCTTGTCCCCCTTTTTTGTTTTATGATTTAAGTTTGGGTCTTTAATAAAGATGTATAAATAAAAGCTCTAAGCTAAGTTGAGGTGAATGTGTAAAGGAATTCATATTATTTTAATATTTTTATAGTTCATTTTCTGATATAAAAATGCTGTCACAGTGCCTAACCTCGGCCTACGCCATTCGGCCGGGAGCAGGGTTCTGGACTGACGCTCCGGCGTCACTAGCTGCATCCTTCTCTGCCTGCGGCCTGGTCGCGTCTGGTTCATTGTTACTGGCATCATGAATCAGGCACTTGCCTGGAAGCCTGTTATAGGCCCAGCCTGGGGGACCTAATTGGTCCCGCCTTCTCCTACTCCTTTATAAACGTCTATGGGCCTGTGTATCAGTTACCCTTACGTTGTTGTTCTGAGCAGTTCTAGTTCCAGTTGTTCCTGTATCCTGTGTATGACCTGGCTTGTCTTCCTCCATGAGAAACACCATGCTCTGCTGAGTGTCAAAGAAAAGGCCCAGGAAGACCAGACGCTGGGATGGGACAAGAACCGACTTGTCCATGTTGATGATCCACCCATGATGGGTGAGAACATGAATGCAGTCCTGAACCTGCTGATGTAGAAGTTCCACAGAGGGGGTTTTCAGAAGCAGGTCGTCCATGTATGGAGTAACTCTGATGCCGTCCCGGTGCAGGACGGATATTAAAGCTCCCAGGACACAGTTGAAGACTTGAGTAGCTGTAGTCAGAACAAAGGGAAGAACTGAAAACTAAAACTGCCCTCAGTCGCAGGCAAATATGAGATACTGCCGGCTCTCTGGATGAATGGCAATGTGTAGAGACATGTCCTGAAGATCCAGAGAAGCAGCAATCCCCATCCTTAGAGACTCCTGGTGATAATGAGTCCTGATCACAAAGGAATTGAGATCTTTCAAATCCAGAATGGGACGACAACCGCTGTACTTCTTGGAGACCACAAAGAGGTTTGAGTAAAAACCCATACCTCTGTTCTGAACTGGAACAGGCTGCAGAATATCCTTGTCCAGAAGGGCCTGGATAGCGCCATTGAACAGATGGTGTTTCTCTGCGCCCTGGGGTGTATGAGAGGGAAAAAAGTGAAAGGGAGGAAGAGAGACGAAAGGAATCCTGTACCCTTCCGTCACCATCTGTAAAGCCCAAGGGTCCGCCACTGAACCCTCCCAGACACTGTGGTAGTGATGCTGATGGCCACCCACAGCAGAGTGGGGATCCGGATTCGGTGAGTCATGCCGAAGTAGTCTTGGAAGCCTTAGACTTGGAGGAGACCTTGGGCTTCCATTACGGTTTGGGCTTGGAGGAGGCACGTGGAGCTGATGGAACCACCTGGTTCGCCGGACGTGTCTCAGTGTGGAAGGAATGAAAAAACCTGTTAAGCTTGAGAGGAGTTTTCTTCCTGGGGACCAAGGGCAGAAGAGTACTCTTACCCCCTCTGGCCTCACTAATCAGAACCTTAAGATCTGGCCCAAATAAGGATGTACCCCGATAGGGTAAGGAAAGCAAGGCTTTGTTGGAAGCAGTGTCAGCAGACCAGATCTTGAGCCAAAGAGCTCAACTTGAAACCATAGTAGAAACCCGTGCCACCAAACGGATGGCAGCAAATAAAGCAGCAGAAACATAGTGCTGGGCCTCAGAGATGGTGGCAAGAAGCCGCAACATATCCAAAGAAGGAGGACCCAGACGTACAGCCAGGGTGAGCTGTTCAGTCCAGAGACCGCAATGGCCCGGTTAACCCATGCTGCAGCAAACGCTGGACGCATTGGCAGTGCCAGCAGTGGCAAAAATGGACTTGAAGGAAAGCTTCTTGTCAGTCCAGTCTTTCAGATGTCAATGCAGTAGACTTAGCCTGGATATAGGAACATCTGCTTTAGGGGGATGAACCCACTGAGCTTTCTGTCCAGAGATTTCCACTCATCAGACACAAGGCGGTCAAGGGGTTAGGTGGAAAACAAGTAAGGGGCTTTTTAGGCTCCTGGAAAACATCAGAGGGATCTGAAGGAACCTCCTGAACTAGGGGAATGTTTAGGGTGGTCAAGACAGCCCTGATCGGGCGCTCAGCTGAAGGCTTAGGATCAGCCTCAAAGGGGTCCCCAAAAAACTGAGATGAGCCCACAGCAGAACATTCCTCAACATCTGAATCCACCAACAGTTCCTCCTCAGAGGAATCTAACACGTCAGGTACTCCCTGCGGTTTTGGCAGGGAAGATTTGACTGAAGAAGGAAGAAAGACCCCTTGTAACTGGTATGGAAAGAGTTGTAATGTAGACCAAAGGTCTCTGGTAGCAGCCTTGAACTCTTGCACCCAAACTGGCTCTATTGCATGGCTGGAGATCCCTGGGAGAGACTCAGTGACATCAGAACATGCTGGGCATAAATGACCCTGAATAACATGAGGAAGAGTGCGCAATAGGAGACACAGAGACCCCAACGTCCTTAGTCTTAGGCCTTGCCCCAAGCTCCAACTGATTAGACATTCTCACAGTGTCAAAAAAGTTTAATATAATGAATCACCCAATTACAGTGTGAAAGATTAAAATTTCCCAGAAATCGCTAAAATACACTTATCTGGCAGAGGAGAGAAGGAGCGTCCAAGCCCTGCGTAGGATACTCGTTCTAGAAAAGGCACTAATTGGCTGCTGCGGCAGGAGCCAATCAGAAACGAGCGCGCAACGCAAGTGCTCATGGGAAATGTAGTTTTTCCCCCCAACACACTTGCAAGGTCAGACAACTAAAGTGAGCCCTCTTTGAAGTTGCTACGTTGAGCGGTTGCAGAGATATGTCCCAAACTGTACAGTCCCATAGGAGTAAATGGAGCAATGCGGTAAAGCGCCCAAACTCAAATTTTGTCAAAGTTAAAACTGTGAAATAAAATTACATAACATTACTAGAACAAGTTAGGAAACCCAAAAGACACTGAACCCAGTAGGGAAAGTGACAACCCTCCCCCCAAAGATGCAAACCAGCAGCTAAAGGGTTAAGTTACCACATAAACCTGCTCCAAAACACCCAACAGACATACAGATAGACCCAATGAGTGCAGCAGTGTGCAATAGGAACTCCAAATGAAAACCCCTCTGCGGAGGGGCACTGTGGGACATGTGGACCTGCAGCATTCAAAGGGTTGCTCACCTTTCCTGCAGATCTTCTGTCTTCAGACTACCATGTATTAAGAAGAAGCCAAGGTGGGCAACTCCTGAGGAAAGAACTTGTACCCAAGATTTCCCCCCCAGGGCTTAAGGTCCACAAAAAGCACCGGGATATTGAGCTAGCCACATCTAACGGCACTGTCAGTTATGGTAATCCGCCTAATGGTGGTATTCCATTTCTAACAGAAAAATAAAAAAAATTCTAAAACTAAAGCAGAACTGCTCTCTTGCCTGTCTTCAACAAGGAACAAATCTTTCTGGAGCTGGTTGGCTAGCTGCAACCAAGGAGGGAAGGTAGGCTCCACCCCCTGCCATAAATTCTAGAATTGTTCCTGCTTACTTAAAGGGGTGGATCGCCTACCTAAAGTTACCAGTAACCTGTATTGGACAACAGAGGGTTAAAAAGCTATACATTTTTGAAGAAATGTGTCTACGTACTACTTTACAGAAGGGTGAGACTCATGCAATAGTTGACCAGCAGAGGCTGTAGGGACAAATACTCTAAGAGAATTCAAACATGCCTGGGATAGACATAAGTCCACCTTGAGAAGTATGTAAGACTCTGTTTTATTTGTTTATGGTAAATAGGAAAACTGGATGGGTCAGATGGTTCTATTTTTTGCCATCAAAATGTATGTTTCTAAACAGTTTACTGGTCCCTTAAAAGTCATGGATGGCAGATAAGTCTCCAAAGCACTGATTCTTAATGATCTGTAGACCTGTCTAGCATGCAAAGGGATAATATTATATATTTTGTGATGCTATTTTAACATAGAATTGTTCCACATCTTCTTTTATACATGCCTCACTAGTGGATGATAAAGAGACAGGTTAGAATGAAAAGATATTAGAAGCAGTTAATAAAATAGGGCACAATGAAGAGTTCATGTGAATATGCTCTATGTGGAGGGATAATAAAAACAGAATAAGATGAAGAGATGATAGAAACAGAATGGAGAGATTATAAAGAAATTAAGACACAGTGATGATAGGGAGAGAGGTGAAAGGACAAGGGGTTCCCAGGTTCCATGCCCGAGGAGGCCGTGCAAACACTATTCTGATATGTAGAAGTAGGACAGGCACCTCTTACGTTTATTCGAGCTTGGTATTCAGCACTCCCCACAGAGTTGCGTGCGGCACAGCGGTACACCCCCCCATCCAGGATCTGTGGGCTGCTCACATTCATGTAACTGACAGTGCTACCATCTGAGGCAGTGTATTGATTAGAGGTGTGCCCCGAGTCCCTCTGGATGGGCTCCTCGTCCAGGGTCCAGCTAATAGTTGGAGGAGGGGCCCCCTTGGCAGAACACATGAGGGAAAATTGCTCGCCTGGGTTCATCACTTTCTCACTGAATGAGGAGAGGATTCTGGGGGTCCCATCTGTAAAGAAGGAGTTTGTGTTACCACGTTTTGCTATTTGTCTGATCAATAATTTTTATTAAATTATATTTCTCCAAAGGAAGAACTCTAGAACTTGTAATTAAATTATCACATTTCTCCATAGACTGTAGCTCGGATGGGCAACTTGAAGTGCTCCAGCTCTTCAGTAACACTTGGTGGGACTCCGATTGCCTGCTCCTATACTATATATTATATTTGTAATTATCTGTGTTTATTGTTTTATCATTTTTATCAACAACTCTGATGAGAGGATTTTAGTCTTACCTGTTAAATCCTTTTCTCTTAATCCATACAGGTTACTGGTAACTCTGGGTAGGCAATCCGACCCTTCAAGTAGGCAGGAACAATTGTAGAATTGTATGCAGGGGGTGGAGCCTACCTTCCCTCCTTGACTGCAGCTAGCCATCCAGCTCCAGTAAGATTTGAGACACTAACTATTGACTAGATAGTAGAACGGAAAGAAGATTCCTGTGACCCTGAAGGACCCCCACGGTCTGCCACAAGACAGCCAATCATGGTCCCTTGCCAGGGTGGGAGACCAGTAACCTGTATGAACTAAGAGAAAAGGATTCAACAGGTAAGACTAAAATCTTCTTTTCTCTGTCGTCCAATACAGGTTACTGGTAACTCTGGGATGTCCAACCATTGAGTTTCCCAGAGGCGGGAAGTAAGGCAAGGACCAGGTGCAAGGCCCCCAAAGTTACCAGAGCAGACATGAACCATCAGATCAGAGATAGCCCAACAATAAGTGAGTGTCAAAGGACACTGAACAGGGGTAGAACACCCCAACTGTTACACAGCACACTGAACTAGAGCAAACAGGGCTCAAAGGTAAAGAAAGAACCAAGAACCGAAGAAGATCCTAGACAGGCAAGACTGACTCCAGGATCTTCATCCCAAAGCTGGCGTCAGCCGATGCCAGCACATCAACATGGTTATGCTTCAAAAAGGTGTGCACAGATGACCAAGTGGCAGCCTTGCACAACTGATCAGTAGAGGCCTGATTTGTGTAAGCCCAAGAAGCCCCAATAGATCTAGTAGAATGAGCCGTGACCCGAAAGGGAGCAGGCTTCTTCCTTAGCTTGTAGGCCTTACGAATAGTGGATATGATCCAAGAGGCAAAAGTCACTTTGGATGCAGGTCTTCCTGCCCTGGGACCTTCAGGAATGACGAACAGCTCATCAGACTGCCTGATAGACTGCCTGATAGACTTATGATGTACATAAAACTTGAGACAACACACCACATCTAACAAGTGGAGATCCCTCTCCTTGTCAGAGGTTGGGTCAGGGCAGCAAGAAGGCACCACAATCTCGTAACTGATGTGGAACTCCGAAACCACCTTTGGGAGAAACTCCTGAGAAGTGCGAAGCACCAGCTTGTCCTTGTGAAACATCAAAAAGGGTGGTTTACAGGACAGAGCATGTAACTCCGCTACACGGTGAATGGAGACTATCGCCAGGAGAAAGGCCATTTTCCACGTTAACATGCATAGAGGAATGGTAGCCAAAGACTCAAAGGGAGGGTGCTGAAGAACTCCCAAAACCAAGTTAAGATCCCACTGAGGAGCGGGATTCTTAAAGACAGGACGAGTATGAGCAACGCCCTGAAAGAAAACCTTGGCATTAGGAAGAATGGCAATGCACCTCTGAAAGAAAACAGAGAGTAGAAGTCTGAACCTTAAGAGAACTCAGACTGAGACCCTTATCCACGCCGTCCTGCAAGAAGGCCAGGACCGTAGGCAGATCAAATTCCTGAGAAAGGTCCCTCTCAGCACACCAAGATAGAAAGGTCAACCAGACACAATGGTAGGCCTTAGAAGAAACAGGTTTGCGGGCAATAAGCATAGTAGCCACCACACCAGAAGAAAAACCTTTCTTCTTCAGTATTGAGGATTCAATTTCCAAGCCGTCAAAGCTAGATGATGAATACCCTCCTTCCACAGGTAACCCTGTAGAAGAAGATCTGGGTGGCAAGGGAGTCGGAATGGCTCCGCCACTGACAGATCCAGAAGCTCCGGAAACCAAGCCTCTCAAGGCCAGTACGGAGCAAGCAGAATGACTGGACAGCGTTCCAGTCTCAATTTCCACAACACCCTGTGAAACATGGGGAGGGGAGGAAAGATGTAAGCCAGAGGAAACAACAAAGGAATGGACATGGCATCCACCGCTAGAGCTAGAGGATCACTCCTGCGAGAGCAGAACCTCGGAACCTTCCGGTTGTGTCTTGTAGGCATCAGGTCGATGCAAGGAAGACCCCACTTCTGAACGATGAGGTTGAACACCTCTTGGTTCAGCTCCCACTCGCCACTGTCCACTGTGTGTCGACTGAGGAAGTCCACCATGACGTTGTCTTAGCCAGGATTGTGCACTGTGGATATGGTAGGAACGTGCTCTTCTGCCCAGGACAAAATAACCTTGACTTCAAGCGGAGAGACTTCTTGTTCCGCCCTGCTTGTTGATGTAAGCCACGGCCGTGGCATTGTCGGACTGTACCCGGACTGGACAGTCTTCAAGCTGGGGTGTCCAATGATGAAGGGCATGAAATATCTCCTGAAGCTCCAACAAGTTGATGGGAAGGAGAGAATCCTCCAGAGACCACTGACCCTAAGCACTCAGCCGACCCAGGACCGCTCCCCAGCTGCAGAGGCTGGCAGCCGTCATCACCGTTGTCCAGAAGGATACCAGGAAGGACTTGCTCTTCAGCAGATTGGAGAGGTCGAGCCACCAGGACAAACTCAGTTCCACATGAAGAGGAGGGATACAGACGTCTTCAGAAGGTCCGGCTAACCCTTGAACACTTGGATCACAAACCTCTTGAGCTCCCTGGTGTGAGCCATGGCAAATGGGACCGTTTCTATGGTGGAGATGAATTTCCCCACTGAAGAGGACAGCTTCTTAGCTGGGACTGGATCCTGAGCTAGAACAGCAGAAACCACGTGGGCGATCTGGTGAGCTACCTCGTCAGTGAGAAACACCATGCTCTGCTGAGTGTCGAAGAGAAGGCCCAGAAAGACCAGATGCTGGAATGGGACAAGATCCAACTTGTCCATGTTGATGATCCACCCGTGATGGGTGAGTGCATGAATGCAGTCCTGAACCTGCTGATGAAGAAGTTCCGAAGAAGGTGCCTTCAGAAGCAGGTTGTCCATGTATGGAGTGACTCTGACGCCATTCCGATGGAGGATGGACACTAAGGCTCCCAGGACACGACTGAAGACTTGAGGAGCTGTAGTCAGACCAAAAGGAAGAGCTTAAAACTAAAAGTGCCCTTGGTCGCAGGCAAATCGGAGATACTGCCGGCTCTCCGGATGGATGGCGATGTGTAGATACGCATCCTGAAGATCCAGAGAGGCAAGGAATTCCCCCAGGGACATAGCAGCAATCACCGTCCTTAAGGACTCTTGGTGATAATGAGTACTGATCACGAAGGAATTGAAATCCTTCAAATCCAGAATGGGTCAACAACCGCCATCCTTCTTGGAGACCACAAAGAGATTTGTGTAAAAACCCATACCTCTGCCCTGAACTGGCTCTAGAACATCCTTTTCCAGAAGGGCCAGAATAGCGCCATTGAACAGACGGCGGTTTCTCTGCGTCCTGGGACGTATGAGAAGGAAAAAAGCAAAAAGGAGGAAGAGAGACGAAAGGAATCCTGTATCCTTCTGCCACCACCTGTAAAACCCATGGGACCGCCACTGAATCCTACCAGACACTGTGGTAGTGACGCAGACGGCCACCCACAGCTGAGTGGGGACCTGGGTTCGGTGAATCATGCCGAAGAAGGCTTGGAAGAGACCTTGGGCTTCCATTGCTTCTGGGCTTGGAGGCGGCACGTGGTGCTGAGGGAACCGTCTGGTTTGCCGGACGTGTCTCAGTCTGAAAGGAATGAAAAAAATGATTACGCTTGAGAGGCGTTTTCTTCCTGAGGACCAAAGGCAGAAGTGTACTTTTACCCCCTGTGGCCTCATTAATCAGATCCTTAAGATCTGGCCCAAACAATGACGTGCCTTGAAAAGGCAAGGAGAGCAAGGCTTTCTTAGAAGCGGTGTCAGCAGACCAGATCTTGAGCCAAAGAGCAGAAACCTAGTGCTGGGTCACAGGAATGTTGGCAAGAAGGCGCAACATATCTGAAGTAGGAGCACCATGACGGACAGCAAGGGTGAGTTGTTCAGTCCAGATCTCAATGGCTCTGTTAACCCATGCCGCAGCGAACGCTGGACTCATGGTGGTACCAGCAGTGGCAAAAATGGACTGGAGGGAAACCTCAAGTTTCTTGTCAGTCCAGTCTTTCAGAGCAGAGGTGTCAGAAACTGTAGACTTAGATAGCCTAGAGATAGGAGCATCCACTTTGGGGGGGATGAACCCACTGAGCAAGCGCCACCTCAGAAAAGGGGTAAAGCTTGGCAAATTTCTTGGAAACAGAAGGTTTCCTGTCCGGGGATTTCCACTCATCAGACACGTGGCGGTCAAGAGCGGGGTTAGGTGGAAAACAAGTAAGGGGCTTTTTAGGCTCCTGAAACACATCAGAGGGATCTGAAGAAACCTCTTGAACTAAGGGAATGTTTAGGGTAATTAAGACAGCCCTGATCAGGCCCTCAGCCGAGGACTCAGGATCAGCCTCAAAGGGATCCCCAAAAATCTAAGAGGAGCCCATAGCAGAACATTCTGAATCCACTAACAGTTCCTCCTCAGATGAAACTGATATGTCAGGTACTCCCTGCGGCTTAGGCAGGGAAGACCCCCTGTAACTGGGATGGAAAGAGTTGCAATGTAGACCGGAGGTCCCTAGTAGCAGCCTTGAACTCTTGCAGCCAAACTGGCTCTAATGCATGGCTGGAGGTCCCTGAAAGAGACTCGGGGACATCAGAACATGCTGAGAATTCTCTAGGCAAACCTGAATGACATGAGGAGCAATGTGCAATAGGGGACACAGACCCCAGCATCCTTAGTCTTAGGCCTGGCCCCAAGCTCCAATGGATTAGACATTCTCACAGTGTCCAAAACATTTAGTATAAAGAATCACCCAATTACAGTGTGAAAGAATAAAGTTTCACCCCAGAAATCACTAAAATACACTTATGTGGCAGACGAAGGGTTAATGTGCAGAGCAGAGAAGGAGAGTCCAAGCCCTGCATAGGATACTCGTTCTAGAAAAGGCACAAAATGGCTGCTGCGGCAGGAGCCAATCAGAAACAAGCAAGCGAAGATACGCTCATGGGAAATGTAGTTTCTCTAGAAAAAGTACCCCAACAGTGCCTGAAGCCCCCTGAGCCCCCCAACACACTAGAAACGTGAACCGGATGAAAGAGCAAGGGCAGACAATTAAATGAGCCATATCTGAAGTCGCTACATTGAGCGGTTGCAGAGATATGTCCCAATCTATGCAGTCCCATAGAAGTGAATGGAGCAATGGTGTCTATGCGGTAAAGCGCGCGAGAACTTTTATTTTTTTACTTTTCAAATTTACAAAATGTAAGTTCTCGCGCGCTTTACCGCATAGACACCATTGCTCCATTCACTTCTATGGGACTGCATAGATTGGGACATATCTCTGCAACCGCTCAATGTAGCGACTTCAGATATTTCGCTACATTACTAGAACATGTTAGGAAACCCAGAAAACACTGAACCCAGTAGTGTCAATAACTCCCCGAAAGATGCAAAACCAGCAGCTAAAGGGTTAAGTTACCACATAAACCTGCTTCAAAACACCCAACAGACATACAGATATACCCAATTAGTGCAGGAGTGTGTAATAAGAACTCCAAAAAAACAAAACAAAACAGTGTGGAGGGGCATTGTGGGACATGTGGACCTGCAGCACTCAAAGGGTTGCTCACCTTTCCTGCAGATCTTCTGTCTTCAGACTACCATATATTAAGAAGAAGCCTCGGTGGGCAACTCCTGAGGAAAGAACTTGAACTCAAGATCCCCCCCCCAGTGCTTAAGGTCCACAAAAAGCACCTGGTTACTGAGCTAACCACATCTAAGGGCATTGTCAGTTATGATAATCCGCCTAATGGTGGTATTTCATTTCTAACAGAAAAATAAAAAAAAATTCTAAAACTGTGTTCTCTTGTCTGTGTCTTCACCAAGGAACAAATCTTACTGGTGCTGGTTGGCTAGCTGCAGCCAAGGAGGGAAGGTAGGCTCCACCCCCTGCATACAATTCTAGAATTGTTCCTGCCTACTTAAAGGGGCAGATCTCCTACCCAGAGTTACCAGTAACCTGTATTGGACGACAGAGAAAACAAATGTATCCACATTGTAGACATTTCCATTTTTATGTTGAAATACTTTAGAAGCTTTGTAATAAAGAAAAAATAAGAAAAAATGCTGTCTCGAAGTGCAAAATAAAGTGGACCTCTCACATCACGACAGCCAAGTTTGTTTTACAGAGAATTAAAATCTGCGTCTATGTTGTACTAGCCAATTTTTTGTATAAAAGATTAACGTGTGTTTTGGCTGCACATTGCAGCACTTTATGCTAATTCCCTGGACAGTTTGCTAATTAGTTATGTACAAGGTCAACCTTATCTCTCCCTGTGCTGCAATTGGAATGGACCCCAGTATGTGGAATCTACCTAGATTCATTCATAGCAAAGTGTATAGTAATACTGGCTCAGCACACAGAATTATTAGCGTATCGTGTCACCCTTCAATTTTCTCAAAAACTATTTATATTACAAACAAATGGTTAGCACAACATATAAATTGTATACAGCTCTTTATTTCCCTTAAAGTATTATGAAACAATATATATTGTAGGGGTTTCCCATTGAGCAAAACAAGGATACTCATACTGCTGAGAGATGCAGATTTCCATTACTATTATAGCTTAAACCAGTGTGTTGTTTTGTATTTTTTTAAAACATTAGCATTGCCCTCTAGTGGTCAAATTCCAATTAGTTATCCAGTTATTCTAGTTATTCTATCTGAGAGGAAAGTCAGTGACTTACAGTTATCCATAAAATGTGATAGAAAATGCTGGGTCACTTCCTGCTCCTTAAAAATTAACTAAGTGTATGTTATGGGAACAAGTCCACTCAAAATGGATATGAAACCTTTATCATTTTTGGTGATAACCGTTTAATAAAAAAAACAAATCTGCAGTCATATACTGGATACAGTACATGTCTTTGAAACAAAACTGTAATAAGATGTTAACTTTTGTCTACAGACCCACAGTGAAACTCCCATTCTTTTCAACCCCCACCCATAAATATGCCTGTTGGAACCTACATTTTAAAACAGTGGTTTGTAACTGCTGACGACAGGAGCTATGAACTGTGCACATATTACATTTCTTCACTTATGTAAAGGTGAATGTCATTAGAAAAGGTTGGTCTGTCAGAATGACTCATCCACTAACTGATCCACCTCTGCAATCTGCCCTATTAGTGGCTTCTGAGGACTGAAGCTGGTGTTCACTGCTCTAAAATCAAGATTAAAATTAAAGTGATAGCAATGTTTCACAACAACAGCAGCTCCAATTAATCTTCATAGTGTTTGAGAGATAGTGTTATTTCATTACTGTGAGCGTTGCAGTTCAAGAGTAATTGAATGATAAAGTTTCCCCCTCCCGCCCCTTCTACCTAGTGTAAGCCCCCATTCCTCAGATGTGGAATCCAGTCCATAGACCAGACAGCTCACATCAAAGGTCAAAATTCTTACTGTGAGAACAATGAAAACCCTGCCCCCCTTGACAAGTTTTTCAGGTTTTTCCCTTATCTTAACTGAAGATTGTACCTCTCTGCAATCTACCTGGACACTCCCTGCTGCTCTAAGCTGAGCAGTGTTACATCAGTAGAAGGGGCAGGAGGGGGAAACTTTATCATTCAATTACTCTTGAACCACAACTCTGACAGAACTGAAATAACACTCTCCAAGGCCCAAATAATATGATGATTAATTAGAGCTGCTTTTATTATGAAACATTACTATCCCTTTAAGTCTTAACCCTTTAATGATCAAAGGGGACTACAAAGCATTGTTCACCCTTTGGTCCTTAAAAGGATAATATAATATAAGGACTATCACAAGAGAATTGTCTTGGAAGCAAATCTCCTTAAACTCACCTTCTAGAACCACAATGGCAAAGTCTTGGGCAGTTTGTCTCTTACGGGTGCCAAAACACTGGTATGCCCCAGAGTGACTCTTCTGAGCGCTGCTTATAACGAGTGTTTCATTATCTGTTCCCCTGATAGAGATGAACTCATCTGGCTCGATGGGCTCTGTGTTCCGGTACCAGCGCACAGTATAACCTGGAGACCCACTGAGAGCACAGGACAATATCACCGTGCTCCCAATCCCAGTCTTCAGCTTCTTGGGGGAAAGGGTGACCCGTAGTGGCTCTGTAAGAAGAGACAAAACCCACAAATCACTTCATATTTATCCACATAATCACTATGAAACAACGTTAAGTGGCTGTAAACAGCACATTCTACTGGCCGTATGAACAAAATAAGAGGAGCCTCTCTGGAGCAACCCAGCTACACTGAAGGAGGCAAATAAAATTTCCCCAAATTTCCACTGATTTAAGTGGAGCTTTTAACTCTTGAATGCTAGTGAGGTTTCTAACATTCAAGGGGTTAAAACCTAATTGAAATAAACTGGAATTTTCATTTCTCCCCTAAGGTGAGGTTGGTTTACTCCAGAACTGGATCTCTTATCTTTGTATATCTGACCCTATCATTCTGGGCCAAGCCAGCTCTACTACAGGACACAAATACAAATGTCCATTTGACTGCTTAACCCCTTGAATACCAAAGCAATGTGTTGGAGATCTCTGTGCAATGTGTTAGAGACCTCTCTAGCATTCAAGGGGTTAAAATCTAAATTAAAATAAGTTAATTTTCATTTTTCCACAAGATGTAACTGGTTTTCTTGAGAATGGCTGTTCTTATTTTGTGCAAATGGTACTGTAACATCTCCTTCTGTATCATATAACCACTCCCTGCAAATCATCCTGCTTCTCTGTGTGTCTCCCTACGACTCTGTATAACGTTCTCTTTAATTTCTCCTATTGTGTCATGCGTTCCCACTAATGCATTTTATTACCACATTTAACCAATCCCCATACTTCCTATAAATCCACCCTATACTTCCTATTGCTCCATGTAACCCCTCATTATCCTATTGCTCCATGTAACCCCTCATACTTCCTATTGCTTCTTGTAACCCCACCCAATAGGTCCTATTGTTCCATGTAACTCCACCCTATACTTCCTATTGCGCCATACAAAAACTCCCTATACTTCTTATTGCTCCATGTAACTCCACCCTATACTTATTATTGTTTCATGTAAACCCACCATACCTATTGCTTCTCATAACAGCTCCCTATACTTCCTATTGCTCCGTGTAACCATACCTGGGAACTTTGTTTTCCTGAGCCCCTGGAGAGGGCTCATGTGATGCAACTGGGGGATATAAATGACACGATTTGCTCACGTAGGGGTGGGGCTTACTTATAAGAAGGGTGGAGCTTGTGTCAAAGTGGGTGGAAAGTAGATGGGACTTGGGCAGAACAGGGTGGTAAGGAGAAATGGGTGGGGTTTCATAAGAAACTCACCACCACAGAAGTAACAGCCTCTGTCCCCAGAGACCCGGTTATTAACTCTAAAAAACGGAGTTTCCGGGACAGATCTGGTGAGTTCCCAGTATGCATGTAACCCCTTCCTATCACTTCCCACAACAGCTCACTATACATACATCCACATTGCTTCAAAAATAGCTTTCTTTAAAACATGATACACAGTATAACTTTTGTCCATAATCAACGTATTTCTCCATATGTCCCTCAAATACAGCTGATCATATTTATTTAAAGAAGCAACTCCACCTAATAATAATCCCCATTTAACGCATTATGATAAAAAAAAATCCAAATGGCGCATATGAATTTTGGCCTTGTGCCTTTGTTCAAGATATAACATCTTCAGTCAGTCATGGATATCATGTCCATAGAGGTAGACATGACCAATGCTAACAGGATCACAAACTTTGTCCGTTGCACAGTAACCTTAACACTTTAAAGGGATAGTAATGTCCACTGATCTTTTTTTTTTTTTTTTTAAATGTACAATATAGCATAAAATTATGTGCAAGTCCCATCTCTCAAACCTTAATGGCTTGAGAGATAGTCGCATTAAAGTTCCCCCCTCCCTCCCCTTCTCCTGATGACAGCTGTAAAGCTGACAGAAGGAGATCCGTGTCAGCCGACTCGAGGCTGCTCTTCAGCAGAGCCTCAATAGTGATAATTAAAAAGAACTACTTCATTGGAACGGTCTACAAAGTGTGCTTGCAAACCAGGCACACTTTGTAGACCGTTCCAATTAAATTATTATTTTTAAATATCGCTATTTCGGCTCTACTGCAGAGTCGCCGGCTGGTCCCAGTACTGGGATCTCCTGCTGTCAGTAGAGCACTGAAGTCAGGAGAAGGGGATGGAGGGGGGATCTTTAGCTGCGAATATCTCTCAAACCATAAAAGGCTTGAGAGATGGGACCTGCGCCACATAATTTTATCCTATATTGTAGATTTTAAAAAAATAAATTATCAGTGGACATTACTGTCCCTTTAAGAAGGAGTAGGAAATATACAAATGGAGTAGGAAATGCAACACTTTGCTACACAATGTGTTGAGCACCTCTCTGGTCCTTAAAGGGTTAAGTAGGCCCATGCAAGCTGCTAGCTAAAGTCTGAAATCATTGCTAGCAATTGTCATTTTCACCTCCACGGACAGGCCATTAGGATTTTCAGGCCATAGTAAAATAAGCTGGGGGTTATTAGGAGGTGTTACTTCCCCTTTAATTCCTACCACTAACTTTGCCTGGTCAGTGTGAAGTCTGACATTACTTCATATATCCTCTCTTTCCAATCTAACTGTTTTCTCTACAGAACCATTTATGATATTTTTATGCCCTATAAGATATTTTTTGTTCTACATAACCAACACCTACATTGTTTATTATAACCTCTCCTCCTGCTCCTTGTAACTGGTTCAGTGTTTTGCCCTGAATTTACTGTAACCTCCTCCCCCGGGCTTTGTGTAAATGCCAGTGCACAATGTCACACTTGTCTCAGAGCTCAGTGTTGTCAGGACAGGCCTCACAGTGGCAAAATGACAAGCCCTACAGTGACAGAGAGACTGTCACCTCAAAAGGTTGTGGGTTACACTAAGGTCAGGGGGTGCAGCTTACAGCCCTCTAGCTGTTGTCAAACTACAATTCCCATCATTCTCATCCAACTGTTTGAACCTTAAGCCAGAGGTAGGCAAATTGAGACTCTCCAGATACCGGATGGCTGACAGAAAGGCATACACATTGACATACAAAGATACAGGCAGAAATATAGACACACATAAAACATATACTAACAGACACATTCTAACCACAAAAAGTCCATCCGTAGAACAATCACCAGTCTACAGAATACACAGAGCTCAGTAATAAATTATAGCACCCAAGTATCCCTATTTAGCAGGGACAGTTCCTCTTTGAGACCTAAATCCCTTTGTCCCGCTTTACCACCCTGGTCCCTCTTTTTTAGAAGATCAGAATGAGTAGTGTATATATGTGTATCACATTGCTCCACAGCAATAAATCTCACATTTATGTTTGTTTAACCAGAGGGGTATGCAACGCATTGCTTTGAAATAAGTTGCACACCCCTCTGATATTCAAATGGTTAAACATCAGTATATGTGCTTATAAATTAGTCTGTGTAAATAAAATACTTTTGTCTTGCTCTAAATCATGAATTCAATTACACAAAGCCTGTAATTAGGTCATGAAATAACCTAAAAAACTCTTGGTAATGCTCGACCCACCAGCCACGTCGCTAGCAACATCACCTAAAAAAAAAAAGTGTCCCTCTTTGGCCATGTGAAATATTGGGAGGTATGGTAAAATCTCACTTGGCAGAGAAATGTAAATTTTGCACAAAGCCCTGTTGTCTTACCTATAACAGTCAGCGAGCCAGTGACTTCTGCAGAACCAAAGCTGTTGGTGATCTCACAGATGTATGTGCCACTGTCGTCCAGTCTCAGATCTGTCATACTCAGACCTGTGCTACGCTTGCTCCAACGGCTGTCAGAGGGCACTGGACGGCCATCTTTAATCCAGCGGCAGGCCAGGTTAGGGTATCCTGAGGCGATGCATGGCAGTTCCACCGAGTCTCCCACAAGGACTTCTTGGGACTGAAACCCATCAAGGAGAACAGGGACAGACTCTGCAGGGTCTAGCAGATCAGAATAAAGGAATAGTACATGTAATTAAACAATGTAGTACATGCTTTCATAAGTATATTACAGAAGAAAGGACCCAGATGCAATTCTGTAAAACAGTGGCAGTTAATAGTTGGGCTTTCTGATGATGGTGAAAATCCCACAGATATTCAGGACATGTAGAAAAAAGATCCAACTGAACCGTGTGCCTTTATATGTTGCATTCTCCAATGAAGAGAAAACGTGGAAGGATGAAAGTGTATCTTGGTGTTCCATTCCTATGCACCCAGGAGCTGCCTATGGGCACAGAACATCCCCAAAACCTTATTTAAGGGTGACAAACACTTGAATGCGGTTTTTCATATTTTTTCTTTATTTCATTAATCCATTGAGTGCTGTGGGTTTTTCATTCCCTCTGGTACTGAAAAGGTTAAATGATCACTAACACCTCCTAATATAATTAAATTTATTTCAGGGGGAGGGGTACTTAGTACTGGTATCCTATATATATTATACATATATCCTATATAATAATTCACAAAGATGTTTGTCAGAAGCCGTTATGCGCAGTAGAGACTGCCCGAACTTACAGAATGCTGGGAGTTCTGTGCTGGGAGCATTCTGTGCTTTCAGGCAGTCTTTACAGTGCATGACTGTGTCGGTGGCAGGATGCAGAGAAGGACCGGCCTCTTGACCCTTTGAGTGCCAGAGGGGTACGCAACCTCTGGCACTCAAAGGGTTAACATCACCCAGACCTTGGCCCATGTACATTGGCTTTTACACTAGTACATATAATATAGTACTAGCAACATTTTCTTTCCAGAAAATTAGCCTTGAGTACTAGATATAATGTCCACAAATGCAGATATTTGTTTGTTGCAGGGCCTCAAGACCATCCCTTCTCTCTAAAATTGAAGGGGTTAAAACACCAATATTTTTTCTATCACACACGCAAACATTCATATACACCCACAGTCACATAGGAATGTACTTGTGAACACTGGCGAGTGTCAGAATACAAAAGAATACAACTCATGCATGAAACTAAGTGATTCCACACACCCATATACATGATGGAAAAGATCTACACTTTCAGAAATTCATAGAGGTGTGTTTTAATGGTGTGACAAAATGGTGGCTAATGGGTCAGCTGATCAGCTACAGACTTTGAACTTGATAAGGCTCTAGTAACTAAGCCAAACCGTTGATCACTACTGTGTCATAGTTAAAAAAAAAAACCAAAAAAAACACCCACAACTGAGTGTTAATAATCCTTCCTGCTATTTCTGCTAATACACAAAGGCATTATAGAAAGTGGGGGTATTTGATTGGTCTGTCAAATGTATATGCAGAAACGTACCAGGATAAATGGAGCTAATATTAACAGCAACTTTCGTTGAATATAAAGGTGTAAGTACATACTAGCTCACCTGATACAAGGAGGCGTGCTCCGTTGCTCTGCCGTGTCTCTCCACTGTAGCGATGCCTGGTGATGCAGCGATATGTGGACAGAGCGTCCTCCTTTTGCACATCCAGTATATACAAAGCACCCGAGGGGGAAGTGACAAACCTGCCTTCTGATAGAAGTAGGAGAGAAGGGCAAGAGAGTGGTGTGGGATGAGAGCGAGAGAGGGGTTCAGAGGAAGGGTGGGGGATATATGGATAAACAGGAATAAAGTGGCATATGGAGTGAAGGGAAGAAAAGAGAGCGGGGCATAACAAGTGAAGCGTATGGAATGGGAAGAGGCAGGAGAAAAGGAAGTAGAGAGAGAGAGAAAAATACAGGTTTAGTTGCTGCTCATTAGTCAGATTGCCATTTATTTCCACCTTCTGCCAATGTCAACACTGCTAGTGCCAAACCTGTCACCTACACAATTCCCTGTCATATGCTCACTGAGAGACAGCCTCTCTTTATAGAACAGACTGACAGTTTCCACCACATAATGTACAAAGCCTGAAAACACACTTTCCTTATATAGTTTAGAGAACAAATCCTGTGTATATAGAACATTGCCTGACAGCATTTTCACACTCAACTGACAATCTTCAACCTTTCATATCATTGTCTGGCAGCCTCCACATACAGTGCAAAATAAGAACAAATTCCCTACATCTGACCTTATTCACAAAAGAAAGGTGGAGAATTTTGGAGCAAACCAAATACATCATAGCAAAAATGTATTCTTAAAACCAAATGAATGGTGTGGGTGGGTGCAAGCTCAAATAAAGAAAACAGCACTCACAGGACTTTCTTAAAGGGGAACTACCACCCCGCAAAAACTTCATCTTATTTAAGTCTTCATCTGGCGACTAGCTGCTTAGTAGCGCTAGTCGTCAGAAATATTACCTGGTTTCAAAGATTTTCGAGTTTTTCGGAGGCTCACAGTAGCAGGAAGCACGGACATCTTGCCATAGTGACGTCCGTGTGCCGGCCGGCTCCAAAAGGGACTGACAGCGCAGGTGCACGGACGTCACTATGGCAAGATGTCCGTGCTTCCTGCTACTGTCCGCCCCAGAGTAAGTAGAAAATCTTTTAAACCAGGAAATATTTCTGGCGACTAGCGCTACTAAGCAGCTAGTCGCCAGATGAAGACTTAAATAAGATGAAGTTTTTGCGGGGTGGTAGTTCCCCTTTAAAAATGATGCAGAGCAATCAACACCAGCCTGGTGTGAAATTCAGAGCCTGCGGATAATCCTAGATAATGAATTGGCCTTATTAATATGTAACATTCTTAGAGAGCACCTGGGTGATTTGGTTGTGGTCCTTGTCCTACAAAGAGATTTGTGCCACGTTGTTGTTTTGTCCATCTGGGACTTTTGAGAAGCTAGCAAATAGCTTGGTGTGCAGATCCCTCTATTGCCATGTATCATTTACAGGCCTATTGTGCTGCCATGGGTGTAACTACAGGGGGTGAATAGGGTACTGTTATGACTGGGTCCAAGATCCAAACAGATCCGTCGACTATGTACTATCCTGAAGCCCCTTCAAATCAGGACAGATTTCTACACTGGTTGGTGGCCGCTGACCTCAATACATGTGACAGCTGCCAGCTAGTAAGATAAGAATTTTGGGAATGACCACCTACACTTTTCTCCATGAGCCATTAAAAACGAAAAAGGCAGAGTGCATTAGCCCACTTAACTGTATAAGGACCAGAGGGGTTGGCAACATTTTACGAAACAATGCATTGCACACCTCTCTGGTCCTTAAATGGTTAAGATCACTACGTGCAGAGTTTAAGGTCCTGTGGTCTTGCTAGCAACTGTCATGTCCGCCTCCACGGTCATGACATCCAGTACTGACTGGAGATGTTATTTTTGAACCAAGAAGAAAGGGTAAAATCAATAGGGCTATTAGGATTTTCTGCTTGTAGTAAGGTAAGTGTGTGTGTGTGTGCGTGCGTGCGTGCGTGTGCGTGGTGGGGGTAATTATTAGAAGGTGTTAGTTCCCCTTTAAGCATAAGACCTGGCTGGGGCTTTAGATCCTCACCCAGTACCCAGTAACACCCTTGCTAGAGTCACTTATCAAAACAGAAAATTATAAACAGGATTTTGTATTTAAGGCAAGGAAATATATTTAAAATATAATTTAACTGACCATGCTCATTTCAACTCACCTATGGTTAAATAGGACTGCTGGCCTTATGCATAAGGGCAAAGAGAGACAATTCTGGGAAGAACAAGTGTACCATAGGGGACAGATAAACATCCCCACCAATTTAAATGGGGCTTTTAACCACATGAATGCACTGAACACTTCTCTAGCATTTAATGGGTTAATCAGACCCATTTAACTCAGTGGTGATTTTGAAAATGTCTATTTGTTTCCTATGGTCCAGTTGGTTTGCCCCTGAATTGCCCCTCTTTGTGTTTATACATAATGCCAGCATGTCCAGAAGTCAAGGTATATTTGGGTTTATGGGAAAAGAAGAATTAGCTGCATGTGCCCAGTTATTTCTTATTTTATTTAGTGGTAGCTAGCAAGTACTGATAATGGATGCCCATTATCGTTATTAACCATAAATGGACTTTGAGTGCAACATATATATATGTCATGCCTGCTAGTCTCTCTAAACAAAGCACAGCCTCACAGAACAGTATCTATACACTGTACACAGAACAAAGGCTATTTATATAGAACTGCTTACTAGTCTCTGTACAACAGTCTGACAACCTCTATACACAATGTAAGTCTCCCAGCACAGTATCTATACCAGTAGTTCTCAATCTTTTTTTGCTCAAGGCACACCTAACACGCAGTCTGGCATATTCGGGGCACCCCTATAATTATATGTCATTTGTAAAGGGTGTAATGAAGGTTACAAATACATAAATACAGAGTTATTGTTATCACAACTAAAATAAACATATTGTGCATTGTTATATCCTTAACCCCTTAACGACCCTTGACGTACCAGGACCGTCAAGGGTAAATTTGCTTTAAGGACCAGTGACGGTCCTGGTATGTCAAGAGTTAAATGGTAGCAGCGCGCCGCCGTGCACGCTGCTACCATTCAATCCAGGCTGAGACTGAACGGTCCAGTACCGGACCGTTCAGTCTCAGCCTCTGTCGGTAGTGCCGGGTCATGTGATCGCTGAGTCAGTGATCACATGTACCGGCATTCTAAGTCTGTGAATGAGGCAGTGCTACTCACTGCCTCTAGTGTCTCCTCTCTGCTAATGCGTCCCTTACATCAAAGTAAGGAACACAAAAGCAGAGAGGAGACACCTAGTGGAAATAAAAAATACAGCAGCTGGGGGTGTTAACCCCTTCACTGCTGGTACAGGAGGATGGCTAAATGCAGGTCAATTTCTGACCTGCTAAATACACTTTTTTTTTTTTTACAAATAAAATATTTTATTAAAAAAAAAAAAAACATCTCAAGAAACAAAATTGGAAGTGTGACTGTTGTGGAGTCATGTAATACACTTACACACACCACCAAATGTAATTAACAAAAAAGTGGGAAAATAGGGTGGGAAAAAGGGACATGGGGATTTTCACCCAGGGGGGACAGTGGCCACTTTAAACTGCACATTTTGTAGGTATGACTGACTAGTCATACCTTTCATGCAGTCTCCATAAATATTTAACCCTTTGCGCCCAATTGATCCCAAGAGAAAAATAAAAAATGATGGGTTTTTTTACATTTTTTTTTACCTTTTTCTTTAATTTTAATAAAGTAAATGGTGGGTTATCCATATAAGTGGGGTATCAAATGAAAGCCTTATTTGTTTGTAAAAAAACAGTATATAATTTATGGGGGTGGAATAAAAGCCTAAGAGGGAAAACACTGTTGAACAAAGACATAGTCAAAAAGGTCAGAATTGCTCCGGTCCTTAAGTCAAATCCACCTCTGATTTTCCCGGTCCTTAAGGGGTTAAATACATGGAAGTCTACATTTCCATTTTTGTCAAAGCCTTATAGATAAAATGGGGCACCCTAAGTGGATGTCCATGGCACCCAAAAGTGCCACGACACCCTGGTTGAGAAACACTGATCTATACACAAGACAAAGCCTATTTATATATAATACTGCTCGCTAGTCTTTATACAGCAGTCTGACAGCCTCTATACACAATGCACAGCCTCACAAAACAGTATCTATACTCTGTACATATCACAAAGCCTATTAATATATAACACTGCTTGGTAGTCTCTATACAGCAGTCTGACAGCCTCTTTATACAATGCACAGCCTCAAAGAACAGTACCTATACACTGTACATTTCACAAAGCCTATTAATATATAACACTGCTTGGTAGTCTCTATACAGCAGTCTGACAGTATCACGGTCCCCGTGACTTTCTGTCAATCTGACCTGATTTGCCTGTGCATTGGTGGAGACTGATTGGCCCGCCCAGGATGTGCCGTTATATGCTGGAGCTTGGGCACTTGTCAGTTGCCCTTTCGTGGTGTTCCTGTTGCTGCGCCTTGTTGCCATATTCCTGTGTCTCCTGTGTACCGACCCGGCTAGTCTGACTCTTCTGCTTCTGCTCCGTGATTTGACCCGGTTCTGGCTGACGACCCTGCTCCGTGATTTGACCTGGCTCTGGCTGACGACCGTGCTCCGTGACTTGACCCGGTTCTGGCTGACGACCCTGCTCTGTGATTCATTCCGGCCTGCCTGCTGTTCCAGTTACTGTTCCGGTTCTGCCTGCTGTTCCGGTTGCCATTCCGGCCTGCCTGCTGTTCCAGTTACCGTTCCGGTTCTGCCTGCTGTTCCGGTTCCATTCCGGCCTGCCTGCTGTTCCAGTTACCGTTCCGGTTCTGCCTGCTGTTCCGGTTGCCGTTCTGGTCTGCCTGCTGTTCCAGTGTTCCTGCATCATTCTGGTCGCTCCGGCGACATTCTGAACTGTTTAAGCGACTCACTGTTCCTCTCACTTGTCAGTAGCTGTAGCCTGAGGTTGCTTTGCCTTCTGCTGGTTGCCAAGGAGCTCGCTCCTGTGCAGAACCACTTAACCCTTGCAGTGCCTGTAGTCTCCGGTCTAGTGCCTCCGATATATCTTGCCAAGCATATGTTTTCTGACTTGAGCCTTTACTCTGAGTGCTTCTGTGCGTCTCTCATTCACCCTCAGAGCCTTGTCTGCGCCGTGCTCGTATTCTGGCTCCGGCCCACAGACACTGAAGTTACATTCCCATTGCACTCCAGAGGGCGCCAGCTCTACTACAGCTTGTGCAGTCACCATCAGTACAGCACCCAAGGGGTGTCAGGGCACAATCCAAGTGGCACACGAAGGGTTACTACTTTTCCAGTTAAGGGCGATTTTGGTTCTGATCACTACAGCGTGGCAATAGCATTCCTCTGTAGCCCACGGTGGTGGTATCGGCTCAGCTCTGGACTTTGTTGCGCTACTATACCAACTTGAGAGTGTATTCAGTGCAGTTACTTATTTCTATCCAGCTATTGAGAGACTGTGTTCCAGAGACTGCTATTTATCCCGGGCGTTGGCCAATCTTGTTTATATCTCACCTATTGCATTTGTTAACCCTTTGGGGAAACATTTCCTATCCATTCATAGCACCTATCACTATCATTGTGTGCATTCACTTTGTCATTATTGCCATTACTGCTATTTCTGTACTAGCCTCTAGGGGCATTGTTTTATTTTCAATAAAACTGTGTTTTTACTTCATACCCTGGTCTGAGTGTCAGAAAACCGTAACAGACAGCCTCTTTATACAATGCACAGCCTCAAAGAACAGTACCTATACAGTACACAGAAAAAGTCTATTTATATTTAACACTGTTCACTAGTCTCTATGCAATAGTCAGACAGCCTCTATATACAATGCATATTGTACATATCACACATCATATTTATATACAACACTGCTCACTAGTCTCTATACAGTAGTAAGTCAACCTCTATAAATAATGCACAGCCTCACAGAACAGGATTTTAGTCTTACTTGTTAAATCCTTTTCTCTTAGTCCATACAGTTACTAGTAACTCTGGGTAGGCAATCCGCCCCTTTAAGTAGGCAGGAACAATTCTAGAATTGTATGCAGGGGGTGAAGTCTACCTTCCCTCCTTAGCTGCAGCTAGTCAACCAGCTCCAGAAACATTTGAGACACTAACTATTGACTAGATAGTAGAAGGGAAAGAAGACTCCTGTGAGCATGACTCCAAAGTACTCTCACAGTCTGCCACAGGAAAGCACGCATGGTCCCTTGACAGGGTGGGAGACCAGTAATCTGTATGGACTAAGAGAAAAGGATTTAACAGGTAAAACTAAAATCCTCTTTTCTCTTGTCCGATACAGGTTACTGGTAACTCTGGGATGTCCAACCATTGAGTTTCCCAGAGGATGTAAGTAAGGCAATGACCAGGCACAAGGCCCCCAAAGTTACTAGAGCAGATATGAACCTTCAGATCAGAGATAGCCCAACAACAAGGGAGTGTCAACGGACACTGAACAGGGGTACAACACCCCAACTGTTACACAGAACACTGAACTAGAACCAACAGGGCTCAAAAGAAAGGCAGCACCAAGAACTGAAGAAGATCCTAGACAGACAAGGCTGCCTCCAGGATCTTCCTCCCAAAGCTGGCGTCAGTCGATGCCAGCACATCAACAAGGTAATGCTTTGAAAAGGTGTGCACAGACAACCAAGTGGCAGACTTGCACAACTGATCAGTAGAGGCCTGATTTGTGTAAGCCTAAGAAGCCCCAATAGATCTAGTAGAATGAGCCGTGACCCGAAAGGGAGCAGGCTTCTTCCGTAGCTTGTAGGCCTTACGAATAGTGGATATGAACCAGGGTGCAATAGTCACCTTTGATGCAGGTCTTCCTTCCCTGGGACCCTCAGCATGTGAGACTGCCTGATAGACTAATTACAATGTACATAAAACTAGAGACAACGCACAACATCTAACAAGTGGAGATCCCTCTCCTTGTCAGAGGTGGGGTCAGGGCAGAAAGAGGGCACCACAATCTCCTGATTGATGTGGAACTCTAAAATCACCTTCGGGAGAAACTCCTGAGAAGTGCGAAGCACTGCCTTGTCTTTGTGAAACACCAAAAAGAGTGTTTTACAGGACAGAGCATGTAACTCCGCGACACTGCGAACGGATATGATCACCAGGAGAAAGGCCATTTTCCACGTTAACATGCGTAGAGGAATGCTAGCCAAAGAGGGCTCTGAAGAACGCCCAAAACCAAGTTAAGATCCCACTGAGGAGCGGGATTCTTAAAGACAGGATGAGAATGAGCAACGCCCTAAAAGAAAACCTTGATATCAGGAAGAACGGCAATGCGCCTCTGAAAAAAACAGAGAGAGCAGAAATCTGAACCTTAAGAGAACTCAGACTGAGACCCTTATCCACACCGTCCTGCATGAAGGCCAGGACCGTAGGCAGATCAAATTCCTAAGAAAGGTCCCTCTCAGCACACCAAGATAGAAAGGTCAACCAGACACAATGATAGGCCTTAGAAGAAATAGGTTTGCGGGCATTAAAGGGATAGTAATACCTAAAATGTAAAAAAAAATATGTTGTAGGGTTTATCCCATTGAGTAAAACAAGAGTACTCCCACTGCTGAAAGATGTTTCATTCAAAAGTTATTAATTTTCAAAGTTGAATTTTTTAGGTGCAATATCACAGTGGCCTGAAATTGTACAGTGGCGCTGTTGCTACACCATCCTATGGACAGCTCTGGTCTCAGGACCATAAATCTCCATAGGATGGTGTAGCAACAGCGCCACTGTAAAATTTCAGGCCACTGTGATATTGCACCTAAAAAATTCAACTTTGAAAATTAATAACTTTTGAATGAAACACCTTTCAGCAGTGGGAGTACTCTTGTTTTACTCAGGGGATAAACCCTACAACATATTTTTTTTTACATTTTAGGTATTACTATCCCTTTAAGCATTGTAGCCACCACACCAGAAGAAAAACCTTTCTTCTTCAGTACTGAGGATTCAATTTCCAAGCCGCCAAAGCTAGACGGTGAACATCCTCCTTCCACAGGTAACCCTGTAGTAGAAGATCCGGGCGGCAAGGAAACCGGAATGGCTCCGCCACTGACAGATCTAGAAGCTCCGGAAACCAAGCCTGTTGAGGCCAGTACGGAGCAATCAGAATGACTGGACAGCGTTCCAGTCACAATTTCCTGTGCAACATAGGTAGGGGAGGAAAGATGTAAGCCAGAGGAAATAACTAAGGAATGACCATGGCATCCACCGCTAGAGCTAGAGGATCCCTCCAGCGAGAGCAGAACTTCGGAACCTTCCGGTTGTGTCTTGTGGGTATCAGGTCGATGCAAGGAAGACCCCACTTCTGAATGATGAGGTTGAACACCTCTTGGTGCAGCTCCCACTCGCCGCTGTCCACTGTTTGTCGACTGAGGAAGTACGCCATGATGTTGTCTATGTCAGAAATGTGCACTGCGGATATGGCAGGAACAGGTTCTTCTGCCCAAGACAAAATAGCCTTGACCTCTAACCAAGCAGCGAGACTTCTTGTTCCGCCCTGCTTGTTGATGTAAGCCATGGCTGTGGCGTTATCGGACTGTACCCGGACTATGCAGTCTTCCAGCTGGGGTGTGCAATGATGAAGGGTATGAAATATCGCCTGAAGCACCAACACGTCGATGGGAAGGAGAGATTCCTCCGGAGACCACCGACCCTGAGCACTCAGGTGACCCAGGACCGATCCCCAGCTGGAGAGGCTGGCATTCGTCATCACAGTGGTCCAGAAGGATATCAGGATACTTGCCCTTCAGCAGATTGGAGAGGTTCAGCCACCACGACAAACTCAGTTCCACATGAAGAGGAAGGGATACTTATGTCTCCAGAAGGTCCGGCTGATCCCTGCGCATCTGGATCACAAACCTCTTGAGCTCCCTGGTGTAAGCCATTGCAAAAGGGACTGCTTCTATGGTGGAGATGAATTTCCCCACTAGAGAAGACAGCTTCTTGGCTGGAACTGGATCTTCAGCCAGAACAGCAGAAACCCTGTGGGCGATCTGGTGAGCAACCTCGTCCGTGAGAAACACCATGCTCTGCTGAGTGTTGAAGAGAAGGCCCAGGAAGACCAGACGCTGGGATGGGACACGATACGACTTTTCCATGTTGATGATCCACCCATGATGGGTGAGTGCATGAATGCAGTTGAACGTGCTGATGAAGAAGTTCCGAAGAAGGTGCCTTCAGAAGCAGGTCGTCCATGTATGGAGTGACTCTGATGCCATTCCGATGGAGGACGGACACTAAGGCTCCCAGGACACGACTGAAGACTTGAGGAGCTGTAGTCAGACCAAAGGGAAAAGCTGAAAACTGAAAGTGCCCTTGGTCGCAGACAAATCTGAGATACTGCCGGCTCTCTGGATGAATAGTGTTGTGTGGATACGCGTCCTGAGATCCTTCAAATTCAAAATGGGATGACAACCGCCGTCCTTCTTGGATACCACAAAGAGGTTTGAGTAAAAACCCATACCTCTGTCCTGAACTGGAACCGGCTCTAGAACATCCTTGTCCAGAAGGGCCTGGATAGCTCCATTGAACAGACGGCATTTCTCTGCGCCCTGGGGCGTATGAGAAGGAAAAAAGCGAAAAGGAGGAAGATAGACGAAAGGGATCCTGTATCCTTCCGCCACGACCTGTAAAACCCATGGGTCCGCCACTGAATCCTCCCAGATGCTGTGGTAGTGACGCAGACGGCCACCCACAGCATAGTGGGGACCTGGGTTCAGTGAGTCACGCCGAAGAAGGCTTGGAAGATTTAGGCTTGGAGGAGACCTTGGGCTTCCATTGCTGTTTGGGTTTGGAGGAGGCATGCGGAGCTGAGGGAACCAACTGGTTCGCCGGACGTGTCTCAGTCTGAAAGGAACTAAAAAATACGATTAAGCTTGAAAGGTGGGTTCTTCCTGGGGACCAAAGGCAGAAGTGTACTTTCACCCCCTGTGGCCTCACTATTCAGATCCTTAAGATCTGGACCAAACAATGATGTGCTTGAAAAGCAAGGTGAGCAAGGCTTTCTTAGAAGCTGTGTCAGCAGACGATATCTTGAGCCAAAGAGCTCATCTAGCAACCACAGACATGGAGGAAACCCTAGCCACCAAACAGATGGCATCAAATAAGGCAGCAGAAACAGTGCTGAGCCTCAGAAACGTTGGCAAGAAGGTGCAACATATCTAAAGTAGGAGCACCCTGATGGACAGCCAGGGTGAGATGTACAGTCCAGACCGCAATGGCCTGGTTAACCCATGCCTCAGCGAATGCTGGACACATGGCGGTACCAGCAGTGGCAAAAATGGACTTGAGGGAAACCTCAAGTTTCTTGTCAGTCCAGTCTCTCAGAGCGGAGGCATCAGAAACTGGCAAGGCAGTAGATTTAGATAGCCTGGAAACAGAAGCATCCACTTTGGGGGGATGAATCCACTGAGTAAGTGCCGCCTCAGAAAAGGGGTAAAGCTTGGCAAATTTCTTGAAAACAGGTTTCTTGTCCAGGGATTTCCACTCATCAGATACAAGGCGGTCAAGAGTTGGGTTAGGTGGAAAACAAGTAAGGGGCTTTTTAGACTCCTGAAACACATCACAGGGATCTGAAGAAACCTCCTAAACTAAGGGAATGTTTAGGTTAGTCAAGACAGCCCTGATCAGGCCCTCAGCCGAGGGCTCAGGATCAGCCTCAAAGGGGTTCCCAAAAAACTGAAAGGAGCCCACAGCAGAACATTCCTCAACATCTGAATCCACTAACAGTTCCTACGCAGAGGAATCTGATACATCAGGTACTCCTTGCGGTTTAGGCAGGGAAGATTTGACTGAAGAGGGGGTCTGCCATGAATGGAAGACCCACTGTAACTGGGACGGAAAGAGTTGCAATGTAGAACGAAGGTGCCTAGTAGCAGCCTTGAACTCTTGCACCCAAACTGGCTCTAATGCATGGCTGGAGTTCCCTGAAAGAGACTCAGGGACATCAGAACATGCTGGGCATAAATGACCTGAGAATTCTCTAGGCAACCCTGAATGACATGAGGAGCAAAGCATAACAGGGGATAGAGAGACCCCAGCGTCCTTATTCTTAGGCCTGGCCACAAGCTCCAATGGATTAGACGTTCTCACAGTGTCAAAAAACATTACAGTATAAAGAATCACCCAATTACAGTGTATAAGATTAAGGTTTCACCCCTGAAATCGCTAAAATACACTTATCTGGCAGGCGAAGGGTTAATCTGCAGAGGAGAGTGCAAGCCCTGCATAGGATACTCATTCTAGAAAAGGCACAAAATGGCTGCCGCATCAGGAGCCAATCAGAAACAAGCGCGTGAAGCAAGCACTCATGGTAAATGTAGTTTCTCTAGAAAAAGTACCCCAACAGTGCCCAAAGCCCCCTGAGCTCCCCAACACACTTGAAACATGAACCGGATGAAAGAGCAAGGGCAGACCATTAAGATGAGCCATCTCTGAAGTCGCTATGTTGAGCGGTTGCAGAGATATGTCCCAGACTGTGCAGTCCCATAGAAGTGAATGGAGCAATGGCGTCTATGCGGTAAAGTGTGTCTTAAAGGGGAAGAAGTAAAAAATAAAAGCGCATGAAATATCACTAGAACATGTTAGGAGACCCAGAAAACACTGAACCCAGTAGGGAAAGTGTCAATAACCCTCCTTAAAGATGCAAACCCAGCAGCTAAAGGGTTAAGTTACCACATAAACCTGCTCCAAAACACCTGACAGACAGATAAACCCAATGAGTGCAGGAGTGTGCAATAAGAACTTCAAAGGAAAAACCCCTGTGCGCAGGGGCACTGTGGGACATGTGGACATGCAGCACTCAAAGGGTTGCTCACGTTACCTGCAGATCTTCTGTCTTCAGACTACCATGTATTAAGAAGAAGCCACGGTGGGCAACTCCTGAGGAAAGAACTTAAACCCAATATTTTCCCCCCCAGGGCGGCTTAAGGTCCCCAAAAAGCACATGGTTACTGAGCTAGCCACATCTAAGGGCATTGTCAGTTATGGTAATCCGCCTAATGGTGGTATTGTATTTCTAACAGAAAAAAGAAAAAAATGTTTAAAGCTATAGCAGAACTGTTTTCTTGCCTGTGTCTTCACCAAGGAACACATCTTACTGGAGCTGGTTGGCTAGCTGCAGCCAAGGAAGAAAGGTAGGCTCCACCCCCTGCATACAATTCTAGAATTGTTCCTGCCTACTTAAAGGGGCGGATCGCCTACCCAGCGTTACCAGTATCCTGTATTGGACGACAGAGAAAGCTTATTTATATATAACACTGCTCACTAGTCTCTTTATACAACAGTCTGACAGCCCTTAGAAACATAACAATGCTCATGGCACAGTATTCATACAAAGTAATCTAACATGATGTGGCCAAAGAAAGAAATGCAGCCAATTCAGAAATTGCCAGGTTTTATCACAAAAAGCCAGGTAGCTTTGGCCAAATTCCAAAATGAACTGGGCATGTTTAATTTAGTTCCCCCAAGCCTTAAAAAGTATTGTAAGATCCTCTAAATGTTCAGTAAACAAAGTGTAGTTAAATTAGTGACCTGAGCATGAATAAATGTTTCTTAATCTGATGCCAGCCCGCATTATATACACCCAGATTATTTACTATACTACTGCTGATCTCACACATTGCAAGTGACCATACTAACACACACATGCTTCATGATACACAGAAGCTTCTCAAGACGTCAGTCAGTTGGCACAGTGATTCATAGGTATAACAGGGAATGTACTAATAAGGTTCTTCTCTAGGCCAGTGTTGGAACCGAATTAGTGCTGCTCCTGCCTAATGGTAATTTACTAAATTACTAATCCTGAAAATGTGCCCTGTAAATCTATGAACTCACAAGGCACAGATCAAAGTGGTGTAACTTTACTCCAGTTTCTGTCTGTGCTATAGGGGAAGTGTTTGAGAGAGAGAGAGAGAGAGAGAGAGAGAGTGTGTGTGTGTGCGCGCTGATATGCACTAAAGTGTTTATACATACTCTCTTGTACACACCCAGAAGTGCAAATGCATGATTAGTAAGTCAGTGTCCAAGCGCACAAAACAAGCTGGTGGCAGAGTCAAACATTACAACCCTCCTGCAATCCCTGTCCAGTAGGTCTCGTGTATGAGCAGTTGTGCTCTGTATACTAGGGTTGTGCTCTGTGTAGTAGCACAAGTTATTATACTTCGCAGAGGAGCTCTGTCAGGCTTCATATTTATAGCACAACCAGTCTCTACAAACAGCACTAAATCTATCCCACGGTTCTTTCAGTTATGGGATGGGATTGGTGCTGACTTAATGGTGTCTTTTTCTTCTTTTTTAATTTCTTAGCCTTCAACCGATCCCAAAAAGTCATCCCTTCTATATTAATGTCTGCCTAACATCTGCTTGGGGAAGGGCTATGATCATGGGCATAGGAACTGGATAAGATAGGTCGGCCCAAACTCTAAGGGGACCTGTAAGGCTCCCACTGTGTAAGTTTACTCTTTTTTTTTTTTTTTTTTAAATGACCTTGAATCATATCTGCATTGAAAGTCGTGCTACACAGGCACATGTTAGATTCAAGATGGGAGAAGGATCAATGCAGAGAGTAATAAGGAGCAAACAATATATCAGACAGGAGGTCCAAGCTACCTCTCTTATCTCGGTCTCATAGACTGATTTACTGTGTGTATAGCTCTGGCCCAATCAGTCAATGGAAGGACAGACCTGGGAGAGAGTGGACAGCAATGCACACTGGAATAATACCAAGCTTCAGGAAACTGACTGAGCTGAAGAGTAGACCAGTAGTAGTTGGTTTACATATTGGCACTATTAATATCTCTAGTGCCTCGGGATTGTGAGCTCCTGTATCCCTGATCCATCTCAAGCTCTGTCTCTATACTTGGCAGCCAGACCAGTAAGGGCTGAGGAATATCAGGGAGAACGTTCTGCACAAGGAATGACAGTCTTCCTGCAGTCTATCAGTCCTCTCCCTTGTGGTCAGTGGCATCCAGTTAGAAGGGAGAAATGAATTGTCTGCCTGAAACGATTTCCTGCCTTACACAGGTCTAAGCGTGTACTCCGCTCCAGGGACAACATCTTCCCCATACTCTCTCTCTCCATAAATAACTAGGACATTAAGTTTCATAAGGGTCTCCTTTACATTTAATTTTCCTAAACTACTGAGTAATCCTTTTAGTACCACATTGCTTTTCATGGTGTTTCAAACCCCTGTTGGGATTCAAAGGTTTAAGCCTTTGAATGCCAGAGGGGTACACAATGCATTGCAAAGCAATGTTCTGCTCACCCATCTGGGACTCAAAGGTTTAAGGTCATTTGTACTTATCTCTATAGTACCAGAATATGCTTTAACCCTTTGAGTGCCAGAGAGGTATGCAACGCATTGCAGAAATCCACATCCTCGCAAGAAAGGAATGTTTGGTGTTAAGTTGAGGCAACAAAGTGCTCTTACCACCAGCAGCATCACTAATTATCTGTTTCAGATCAGGCCCAAAAAGGGTTTTACCTTGAATTGACAAGGACACCAGTATCTTCTTAAAATATAGGTCCACAGACCAAATCTTGAGCCACACAGTGCGGTGTGTAGAAATAGAAAAAGCTGAGAATTTGGCAGAAAACTTAGCCACATGAAACAATGCCCCAGTAATTTATCAAACACAAAGTGTCTTCAAAGGCATGTCAGCATGCATAGGTTCTGACAGCTGTTAACCCCAGATGGCAATGGCTCTATTGACCCAGGAGGAGGCAAAAATAGGCCACAGCTCTGCCCCGGTAGCATAAAAATTGGCCTTGAATAAGGAGTCTTACCTCTTATCGGCCTGGTCCTATTCCCCCCCCACACACACACACACACAGCATAAATCAGGGGAAGGGCAGTGTTCTTCACCAAGCTGAAGGGGAGAAGCCCACAGCATGAGAGCCACAGTCATAGATGGGTATAGCTTAGAGACGAGTTTATTATTATCATGTGCATTCCGATTCAATCATAAGGATCTGTTGAAGAGTGTTATTGGGGCAAAACATGTGCTCCTCTGAAAAATGTCCAGAGTGGTAGATCCCTCATCTACAGTGTCAGAGACCTGAAGGTTCTCCAATACCGCTATAATGAGCTCCTCAACTGCGGGGACCAGATCAGCCTCATAGGAATCTCCATAAGAAAAGGAAAAATCCATGTCCTCATCATTCTGAGTCCAGTTCTTCCTGCCCCAATAACCTGAGTGTGCCCCTTGAATATAGGGTCAGCCTGCTGAAGATGGGAAGAGGTTTCCAAGAATAGAGAAATCCCTGAACTGAAGGAATCTGTGCCACCGAATAAAGCAGTGGTTTAACCCATGCAGGCTTCTTTTCAGTGCTGGAGGGGCCCGGAGGAGTGGTATGGGCCACAGCACAAGTGGGGCATAGAGACCCAGAGTATTCCCTTGGAAGCCCAGTATGGCATGGAGAACAGTGGGTAAGGGGGTGAGGGAAGCCCCTGAACCCTTAGCTTTGGATTTGCCCATATGCCTCTTAGTGTCAGACATGTCCCTGAGACAGTGTCTGAATGTAGTAAAACTAGATTAAATGTCCCGAAAGTAGAGCTAGAAACCCAGAAATACAAAATATGCACTTATCTGGTACATAAAGGATTAGCCTGGAGAGTCAGCCTCTGCATAGGATAAGCAAGACAGAAGATGGCCATCAGCAAGAGTGTCAGCCAATGAGAAGGAAGCCTGGGAAACAGGGTATAATAGGAACTGTAGTCCTCTCCCTTGCTTGTTGCTTAGCAATTCCTGTTATTCCTGCCAAGGGAGGTGGCATGCTCCATGGACACTCAGAAAGTAGACCAGGTGATAGAGCATGAAGAGACCAGAAGGTAGAATTCTCTGACTGTTGTAGTCCAAAGGGTTGTAGAGATATGGCCCAATGTAGTTTCTCCCATAGAAATCAGTGGAGAAAAGATGGCCATGGCTGGGCTCTGGTTCTTAAAGAAGCCACTGCAAAAAAAAATCCAAATTAAAAATTAAAGGAAATACTGGGGGGTGCAAAAACTAAAGTCCTAGTAGTAGGAGAGCAGAATTTAGCCCCCACAGCACCCAATACACCGAGAAAGGCAGTGAAAGGGTTAGCTATCAGAAAAGGATGGCAGCTGTCTGTACTTCAAGGCCCCCTGAGAGAAAATAGAACCATAATGAGTGCAAATCATAGCATAAATACATAGAGTGTAAAGGATAGCTCAGAATGGGACATACAGTGGAACAAGGCACTCAAAGGCTTACTCACTGATCTTCTTTCTTCAGGCTACCATCCTAGGAGAAAGGCAAAATCTCAGCGACTCAGCCATGACTTGTCATAAAGTCAACCTCCACAGGGTAAGAAAGGTCTACAAAGCACATGTGAACCGGGCAAGCCATCTCCAGGGAAGTCCAGTGATGGTAGCCCACCTAATGGGGGACTGTACAGCCCCATATCTAAAAAAAATAAAACAATGAAAACCTAATAAAAACAAAAGGATGGCCACTGCACCTCCAACTGCTTCACAGAGTACATAAATTCTGGGAAATGTTTGGGGGTTGAACTGGAGGGAGCCCCCACCCCAAAGACCCTGTCTTTTGTGCTGTGCCATGCTCTCCAGGATGAGTAACTCAACTCCATGGTACCTGTGTTCAATAATGGATGTAAGAGAAAAATGTATCACATTGCTCCACTGCAATAAAACTCAGATTTGTGCAAACTTCAGTATGCATGTTTATAAATTATTCTGGGTAAATAATATAATTTAGTCTTCATCTAAATTATGTATTTATTTACACAAAAAGGTGTCAGTTGATGAAGAAATAACTTAAAAATTCTTGGTTAGGCCTCACCCACCATCAGTACCACCTAACCCAGAAGAATCTCGTTTTGGCCTTTTGAAATGTTGAAAGTTATGGGAACCAATGTTTTAAAACCTACTCGCTGAAAGTCATACTTCTTTGTCCATGGAGCTTTACTTATCCCAGAGTAATAGAGTTACTTTGTCTAGGACAAGGCAGGTGCTAGACCCATGTTCAGTACAGCAAGAGCCCAAAGCTTCCATGCAAACCTAGCACAAGACACTCAAGGTAAGACTGTGCCAGCACAGAATATATGGTCAGTCTACAACAGGTGCTACATGTAGTTATAGCAAACTAACAAGCACAAGTATATGTACAAATACAAGGGAGTCAATATTCACACATCCAGGGACTACAAGTTCCAGCATTCTCAACCAGCTGTTTACTAGTAGGGATGATAGGATTTGTAGTCCTGAACAGCTGGTAGTCTAAAGATTGAATACCCATGGTATAAAGTTTTCAGTGACAATTAATGTTTATTATATACATATGACACTATGAGAGCATGTGTTTGTGTCTGTGTGTATGATATGACTGACTAATTCCACATAAGATGACGAGCGCGCACACACACACACACAGGTGTGTGGGTGTTATTATAGCAGCAAGCTAATCCATACACACACACGCTGCTGATCGATCAGCAGCAGTTAAAATAAAGTGTGAGGTGAGGGCAGCCGAGAAGTGAGAGAAAGGAGGGGGCTCCAGCTTGTTACTTTGATGAAGGATGAAGTGAGCAGTAGGAGGAGGGGCAACCCCCACCGTTCAAACTAATGTACGCTGGATGGAGCCCTGGCGGGCAATCTGGATCGATCGACATTTGTCAAACTGAATTGGGGAGTCCCCAACCACTACTCAGCAAGGGTATGTCCTAAGAAGTAGAAAGAGAAGGCAAGATAAAGAGAAAGTGTAGGAAAGACAGTGAAAGAATGGAAACAGGCAAAGAAGGCAATCTACTACTAGAAAAAAGTCTGGATAAATAACAGAGAAAAGATCAAAGAAGAGCATAGGGGAAGGCATTTATTTTTAACCCCCTGAGGAACACATTGCACACCACTCCGGTTCACAAGGGGTTAATACGTCAAGTAAAAGGTTTTGTTTCTAAGCGGCATTAAAGCTGTACAGCTTCATATATTTTTTATTAACCCTTTGAGTGCCAGAGGGGTACGGAACGTATTGCGTGCCATACCCCTCTGGCGCTCAAAGGGTTCATTTTTGTGTGTGCCAGAGGGATGTGCAAAGCATTAGCTTTGTATGTTCCAATTAGCCAATCACAGACTTAAGTGTAGATATCCTATGACTGGCTATTTCTAATTACACACTATTCTAAGCTGTGATTGGCTGAGGATTTAAGTCCAGTCAGCAGGCTAGTTATTACTTTTGAACCTGCTAGGGTGCTAATAAAATCTCCTAAATGCAAAAGTATTTCATTTTATATTAGGCATTTAGCTAGCGAGTACCATGTTTTAGGGTCTGTATTTTTTTAACCCTTTGAGTGCCAGAGGGGTACACAACGCATTGCTCAAAGGGTTAAGGCAGGGGATTTAGAGACTTTTAATCTTTAGACAGCCAGTTATTTGTTGTCGGAAGAGGTAACTGTATTTATAAATGATTAATTTAAAGTAATTTCAGATCTGCAGTAGGAGTTTGTTTTTTTGATCCACTGAGTGTATTAGAATTCAGCATTCATGGGTGTCCACAGAATCTTTTCTGGGGGTGGGGGCAAAACTATAATATGATCAAAAGGCCAGCCCGCCCGCCCAGCCCCTATGTTTAAATGGAGGGGCAAGTTTGATCCCCCCCTTGCCCCCCCTCCAGTCACCCACATCAGCATTTCATTGCACAGCAAAATGTTTTGTGACTTTACATTTCTGATGTTACAGCCCATCACCCCTAAGCCACAGAGGTGATTAGCCTATTCTAGAAGCCCCCAGGGCAAGCATTGGGGGAAGGTCATTGGGGTGATTATACAATGGTGATCCCAAGAGCAATCAGGCATTGGAATGGATTTTCAGTCTTCAATCCTTCCTAATATCAATTTACTAAGCTTCTTCCACCAGAATTCTTCCCCTTAATAGCATTTGCACCAGGAAATGTCATCGTGGACAGTCTATGGGCATTTGGGAATTCCTTTCCTCTGTGCCTTGTTTATAGCTATGCACTAACCTGAGTTAATGGCATAAGTGTACACCATTACCCTGTGCAGGCTACTACTGTGCAGGTGTACAGGGCTTGCTGGCATTTTCTAACTATGGTGGATATTGATTTATTCCTCTTCTACCTGGCTCATCTAAGGATCATTGTTGTTAACTTATAAAAGTTTCTTACCTGGGAATACGCAAACATTAGAGACATATCTAAGCCTCCCCCACTGGGCAGTAGCAGAGGAAGGTTATAAGGATATAACAATCACCACTTGGGCAAACAAAGTTATACTGGGTTTATAGACTACAGGCAATTCTAATAACTTTGAGACTTATAGACCCATATTAAAGGTTTTTAATTTCCCCTCATCCAAATATTAATTATAAACCTCTTAAATAAACATGATATGGGTGTAGAATTGGAGGGATCATTTGACCACGCATAGGGTGATTGTGAACTTTTTATGCATTTTATTTTTTATTGAAAAAAATATTAATAACAAAATAATAATCAGCACGTTGCTAGACCCTCTGGTAATTAAGGTGATAATTATTGATAGAGGGTGAAGGTGAGCTACAGGGAGTGGGGTTAAAATTTGCTTTCAAATATTTTAACTCCTCTGCATCCAGTGCAGCAGCAACATTGATAATCTGTCATGGGTGATGTTATGGGGTAACGTGGGCAGGTTGGGGATATAGAGTTTGTGGCACTGGAAGGATTAAGGCATATTTAAATATTTGCGTGTCGGAGGGGTATGCAACGCATTGCTTTGCAATGCATTGTGTACCCCTTTGGCACTCAAAAGGTTAACTTCCCTGGTGTCATTGTGGTACTAATGCAATTTAAATCATGCTACACCTGTATTTCTAGTCTTTAGCGTATCATTGGCAGTGGAGGGGAGCACTGGAGCTTTGCACATCATTTGAATCAATGCACTGGGGACATCTCTAGAATTAAATAAATGAGCTTTGCAGATTGTTTTTTATTATTTATGGGAGAAGTTGACTTGCTCTAGAATTGCACCATTTTACTTAGTATATAAGCATTACTAGGAGAGATGCACTAATACAATTCCAGACTACATTATTTACTGATTTCTTAGTGCTATACCCGCCTATCTCCAAACTACTAAGCCACTTACTCCTAAAATGGCCTCTGTATATTATTGATCCAATGGGAGAGCAGTGGGGTGTTCCATTATTCTGCCCCAAGTGCTAGCAAGGCAGAGAGGAAGTTAGCGTTTCCTGAGAAATCTGGCTGCTTATTCACATTAACCCTTTGAGTGCCATGCTCACCAATGTGTTGCGTACCCCTCTGGCACTCAAAGGTTTAAAAATCTGTATACGTGAGTAAAAATATATTATATATATATATACACACACACACACACACTAGTATACACTAAAATTAACATAAAACAGTGAATAGAAATGTGCTATTTTGTTGAGAGTAAATTTAAAAGATAAGCGATTAAACATGTCCAAGAAAAAGTTAATCCACTCACTACCCCCCCCCCCCAAAAAAAAAAAAATAATAATTAGGAAATTGCTATTAAATCCTGGCAGTTAACATCTTAATCCCACCAAATGCATGATATATACATTCCCAAAATATATTAATTGTCAATGCATGTAGTTGCCCCAAATCCAAGGCTATATATATTTTATTGCATATATATTATATGTAGAGAGAGAGAGAGAAAGGTCCCTTACAGGACCGAAATGTCGACAAGACCTTGTCCTATTTTTTAATAAAGCTATAGATTATTCAACTCACAGGGGTGCTGGCCTCTCTGCAACCTTTACATTTATAACATCTCCCACAAATATAAAAAGAAAAATAATTATGTATACCTAATTCTTCCTCACAGTAATCTAATCAATCCTTGCAATGCATAACAAATATATTGAACATACTAATTATAAACACGTTGAATAAACCAATTAAAATTATATCCCAATAAATTACAGCAATGGATGAAAAGTTGGGCAAATTAATTAAAACATGTGGGAGTTAGTAGAGATTAAAAAACTCCTAATTCAGTAAGTTCAATTGGTACAATTCTGGAGCAAACCAATTAGACCATAGGCAGACAAATGGAAATTCTCCAAATTCACATTTATTTTAACGGGTGTTTTAACCCCTTGCATGCTAGAAAAGTCTTCAATGGATTGTTCTCCAATGCATTGGAGGACCTCTCTAGAATTCAAGGGGTTAAAAGTTCAATTTCAATCAAAGGGAACTTTTATTTGTCCCCGATGGAGCAGTAGCACCACTTGAGCTTGATGAATTAGGCACTAAGGACCTCTTTCTTCACCTCTTGAGGAATTGAATCTGATCTCATCAGCTTGTATAAGGAACCCACTGAGACTTAAAGGTATAATAATGTTTCATCATAAAAGTAGCTCCAATTAATCTTCATAGTATTTGGGCCATGGATAGTGCTATTTCAGTACTGTCAGAGTTGTAGTTCAAGAGTAATTGAATGATAAAGTATCCCCTCCTGCCCCTTTTACTGATGTCACACTGATCACCTCAGAGCAGCAAGACTGTCCAAATGGATAGCAGAGAGGGACAATCTTCAGTGAGCATAAGGGAAAAATCTGTCAAGGAGGGCAGGGTTTTCCTTTCACTCACAGAAGGTTGTCCCTTGCTGTGACCTGTCTGGTCCCAGGACCATATTCCACATCTGAGGGGAGGTGGCTTACAGTTGGTAAAAGCGGTGGGAAGGGGATACTTTATCATTCAATTACTCTTGAACTACAAAATACTATGAAGATTAATTGGATTGGCTTTTATTTTGAAACATTACTATCCCTTTAAAGAGTCTTGATCTCACTTTTGTGATACTTGGGGTTCGAGTCCTCTATAGAATTAAATGAGGTAGCAACCCCCTCAAGTCAATGAGAAGTTGTATTTGTCCCTACGGTGCAGCTGAATTGCTCTGGAATTGCTCCTCTTTTCTATTGTGTGTAAGGGCCTGCATTCTTTACTCCCATAGTCCAGAGACAGAGGTGCCATACTCTATGTACTTCCACTGTCCAGCAATAGAAGTGCTGGTCATTATTTATATATAAATAATCCAGAAGAGCAGACCAGTGATTCCCTGTGTATGGTGTTATAGGGTATTTATCCTTCAAAATGTATTCCTAGTAATGCACAGTAATGCAGAGTATCAAGGCCTCATTGTCCATCTCCAGAGGCATGGGTCGCTTACACTATATTGGCTAACAGTAGAGACAGGTCATTTATCTTTCATGTTCTCCCATGCAGATAAGTGTCATATATTTCTTACTTTAAGTCCTATATAAGAAGGCCACTTATCCTGTGTCCAGCCTTGAGGATGGAGAGCATTTATCCTCTGCCTATGAATGCAGGCAATTTTATGGCCACTGTCTAGTTTTAGATGTTCAGGTAGAGCCTTGAAATTTATGGATGTGTATTTACAGTTGTCAAACCCTGGAGGAGATGCACTAAAGTGTGATAAAGAGGTGATAAAGTGGAGATTACTTCTCCATTATGATAAACTCTCCCGTTTCTATGCTATTCTGTGGAGCCTATGCACTAAGATCGCTAAAATTTGGTACATAAGCTCCAAAGAATAACACAGGATTAGAAAAAGTGATGTAACAGGTGAAGTTATCTCCTCTTTATCACTCCTTAGTGCATAAATCCCCCTCCCCTTCATCCACCAATGATTAATATCAGGGGTTCTAGACACCAAAGGACAGGGCATGTATCTCCAGTGTTCTAGTTTTGGAACGTAGTGGGGCAAAATCGGTCCCACATGACATTTTCCTTGGCCCTCATGTCTGCTTGGCAATTCACATATAACAGTAATGATAGATACACAACTATCACTTTTGGCTTTTTCTGCATGAAAGATTGGTATCGTTTATCACTATGCATAGCGCACTGATACCGTGTATCACTCTTCTAGGGCAGAAAAAAGAAGAAATTACACATTCACTGTGTAACAGTAAATGAATAAACTCATAGGATGTGATCAGACAGACAAAACTCGGTCATTTGTACTCTCTCTCCCTTGGTCTCTCTCTCACACCTCACTCTGTTACCAGTCAGAAAGGGTAGGGGTTGTAAATATATATTTTACACATACAATCGTCTTTGTTTTGGCAGTGAAATACTACAGCCCTATGATAAAATGTCATCAGGAAATGTGGCCCTCAGGCCAAAGTAACGCTCCATCCTTGTTTAACCATTTGAGTGCCAGAGAGTTGCTCAACACATTGCTTTGCAGTGAGCTTGACAACCTTCTGGCACTAAAAGGGTTGAGAGGTCTTAAGACTTCTGTCCCACTCATTATTACCCTGTCAGTGCAGGCCTCATATCTTACACAGCCTAGTCCACTCTGTCTAACCCTGTCAGTGAAGGCCCCATATCTTACGCAGCCTAGTCCACTCTGTCTAACCCTGTCAGTGAAGGCCCCATATCTTACACAGCCTAGTCCACCCTGTCTAACCCTGTTAGTGCAGGCATCATATCTTACACAGCCTAGTCCACTCTCTCTAACCCTGTCAGTGCAGGCCTCATATTTTACACAGCCTAATCTACTCTGTATAACCCTGTCAGTGCAGGCCCCATATCTTACACAGCCTAGTCCACCCTGTCAGTGCAGGCATCATATCTTCCACAGCCTAGTCCGCACTGTCTAGCCCTGTCAGTGAAGGCCTCATATCTCCCACAGCTTAGTCCGCACTGTCTAGCCCTGTTAGTGCAGGCCTCATATCCTTCACAGCCTCGTCCATTCTGTCTAACCCTGTCAGTGCTGACTTCTTATCTTACATTGACTGCTCCCAGCCATTCTAACCAGGCCTGTTATCTTCCACTGACTCACCCAAGATGTAAGGTTTGTATTCTTAAAGCTAAATGTGGACCTGTTACCTACACAGCTTTTAGTCACGCTGAATGTTTCTATTTAAACTGTCTACACTTTGCGACTTTCTTCAGTTTAATAGTTTTTAGAATCAGTTTAATAGTTTTAGAGATTACTGGTTTTGTACTTGAGGAATCTAGTCTCTGGACAGATTTGTTCTCTAACTTGGTCATATAAAGCTATATAATTACTTGCATGACCAGAAAGTCACCTCTCCCCTCTCTCTTAGGCTGTTAGAATGTAATGGGGTGAAGGGGTACATTGATAAGAAGGAATATTCATACAAATCCTTTCAAGATGGAAGCTCCCACTGAGAGAAGAACTGGAAACATGATAAGTCCTCTTAAAAAATAAATAAATAAGAGAACAGTGCACCTTAGAAAAGAAATAAAAGCATAATATAACATTTTCATTTTAAATGAATAGCAAAAATGTTAAATAATGATTTTGGAACAAATCAACTGCACCACGGTAGACAAATGAAAATTCACATTGATTAAAATGGACCTTTAACCCTTTAAGTGACAGACAGATATGCAAAGCATTGCATTGGGCTCCCCTCTGGCATGCAAAAGGTTAATCCCTTGGATGCAAAGCATTGAAAAAAAAAGAAAAAAAAAAAAGGCGTTGAAGCCTCTAGAATTCAAGAGATTAACCATCTGATTGCCAGAGGGGTATCCAATGCATTGCACTCAAAGCGTTAAAAGACCAATTTAAACCTCGGATGATTTGAACACTTTTCAATCCAAAACATGTGGCAGTTAGTTTGCCCCAGTAATGCATGATGAATAAGGTCCACAGGCTCTTGTGTACTAAGCAGTCCAACCCAGGAAGTACCAGGATTATAAGAGGTCATTGCTCAGCCCTAGAGGTACAAAACCTTTATATTCTACTGGACAACCAAAGAAACACCAGCATCCTTCATAAGGAGCTTTCCAGCCCCAGACGTGCTACATCTTGTATTCCCTCTGCCCAGCCCTAGAGGTTCCAAGCTGGGAAACATGCAGTACACCAGGACAAGGTTAAATTTACAAGATTCCCTAACCCTCCCTTAGTTCCCCCTTGATACAAGGTTTTATTTCTAATTAAGCTGTAATCAGAGTGGGAAGACACCCAGGGTTTTCACCAAATGACTTGTACACACTCTGCAGATTGGGTCCCTATTCGGCCACGTTGCAAGAGCATTCTCCCTGAAATTCATTAGACATGCATGAGAGGGGCCTTATGAATAGAATTGCATTTAAATGGATTTTCTGAGAGAAGAGAAAGAGGCGGGGGAGAAAAAAATGGGCAGTGTGTAGGAGGAAGAGATGCAAAGAGAGAGGGAGAGAAGATGGGAAGAGAGGGGGTGGGAGGTAAAGATTGGGGAACAGAAATAGAGTGCAATGTGAGAGAGAAATACATATTATATATATAATAAAGTGACAGGAAAAGAGAGAGAGAGATGAAAAGAGGGAAAGATAGAAAAAAAAAACAGTAGAGAGACAAAAGAGTCAGCCAGGATGATGTACCAAGAACCGGAACAATTCTGGAGCAAATCATCTGCACCACAGAAAACACAAAGATGTCCATTGATTTAAATGAGAATTTTAACCCCCTGAATGCTAAAGGTCTCTAACAATGCACTGGAAACTTCTATCGCAGTCATGGGATTAAAAATGTCCCCTCTGGTGCAAATGGTTTGCGCCAGAATGGCACCACCTTTTTCTTAGAACATCAGCCTCAGTGATACGGATGAACTAAGAGGAACGGAAGCAAGTTTTCCACAAAGCACTACACCTTGGGGGAATGAATACAAATTCCCATTGATTTAAAGGGGTCTTTTAACCCCTTGAATTCTAAAGAGGTCTCCTATGCATTCCGAAGCAGTGCATTGGAGACCTCTCTAGCAATCAAGGGGTTAAAAGACCCAGTTCAATGAATGAGAATTATCATTTGTTACATAAGGTGCAGCTGCTTTGTTGCAGACTTGCTCCAGTACCTCTTGGTACATCAGCACGGGGAGTGGGTAAAAGAGTGTGACGGAGACAGATAGGGAGATGAAATGCTTCTACATGAGAGAGATGTAGACATATATGGGAAAGGAATGAGAGAGAGGGATTTGGACAGCAGGAAAAGAGGAGTGAAGTGTATGACAGCAAAGCCGGATAAAGCTGGCAAAGTGGTTGGGACAGGATGGAAATCTGTGTGTTAACCCCTTCGCTGCCACAAGCGTTAGAGGAGAGAAATCCAGCATTCCTGCCAGAAAATTACACAGTGGCATTACCCTCAGATCTCACTGCTCTGGAACCATGTGCCCGTCTCCCTGAGAAACATCCCCAGCCCAGCAGCTGCAGCCTGTTCGTTAGATCAGCTGCTACGGGTATAAATTAATTAGTCTTCCCAAGGAGGCCGAAAGAGAGAGAGAGCGCTGGCTAATACCAGACAACGACAGCCTGGGAGGGCAAGGTATTACAGAGCAGGGAGGGAGGCTGCTAATCCTATCAAGCAGCTACTATCTGATCAGAACAATTAGGATTTCACTAGTGCAGGGGGGGAGACAAAGAGGTGCATGGGGGGGGAGAGAGAAGGAGGTATGGGGAGTGAGAAAGAGAGAAGGAGGTATTGGGGGAGAGAGAGAAGGAGGGGTGGGGGAGAGAGAGAGAGAAGGAGGTATGGAGAGAGAGAGAGAGAGAGACAGAGAAGGAGGTATGGAGAGAGAGAGAGAGAGAGAGAGAGAAGGAGGTATGGAGAGAGAGAGAGAGAGAGAGAGAAGGAGGTATTGGGGGAGAGAGAGAAGGAGGGATGGGGAGAGAAAAAGCAGGGCAGAAGATTGGAGAAAAAGAGGGATGGAAAGGAGGGGAATATATAAAGGGATAAACAAGGAGTTAAAGGGTCCGAAGCACAAAAAAAGAGCAGTTCTGGGGCAAACCATCTGCATCATTGGGACAAAAGAAAATGTCCATTGCTTAAATGTGACTTTGAACCCTTTGAATGCCAGATGTGTACACAATGCATTGCAAAGCATTGCATTGTCCGCCCCTCTGGCACTCAGAGGGTTAACCCCTTGAGAGGTCTCCAAATATTTCCACATTTAGGGAATATTTATTTGTCCCCTATGGTGCAGTTGGTATGCGCCAGAAATAGTACAAATCTACTTAGTGCATGAACACCACAAAAGGGGGATGTATTAATGCAATTATGTTATATAATAGGTACAGGAACCACTCTGCAATGAATTGGAGGGTTAAAAGCCTCATTTAAGTCAATGAAATGTTTGGGAATTTTAATTTGTCCCCTATGATACAGCTGGATTGCTCCTCTTTTTTTGTGCATAAGGGTCCAATGGATTATGCTGGAGGAACAAGTATGGAGAGGGGGGGGGCAGAAAAAGGGGATAGAATGACGAGGGTGGGGTAAACAGGGCAGAGGAGGTAAGTAGGAAAGGACAGAAGGGATGAATGGTCGGTATTTCAATTGAGAAAGGAAAGATGGGATGAAAGGAGGGGATGGATGATGGGAAGAGAAAGACGGGAAGAAGTAAGCCTCACACACACACTATATTAATTGCAAACAAATGCGTTGCGTACCCCTCTGGCACGCAAAGGGTTAAGGTAAAGGGGGTGAAATTCAGGAGCAACCCAACCAGACCATTGGGCTGAAAGTAAAATTCGGCATGGATGCAAGAGGGATCTCCAATGATGTGTTGGTGTACTCCCTCGCATTTGGGGATAAAAGCCTCATTTTAATGAAAGGAAAACTGGGTAATAGTTATTTCTCCACTATGATCTAATTGGTTTGCTCTAGAATTTCACCTTTTTAGCTTGGTAAATACAATCCACATGGTCCTCTGACCTCCCACTATTTCTAAACCTGAAAATAAGTTTGTTGTGACACGAATGACCCCTCCTTTGCCTGCAGCATGTAGGTTAGAGCTGCTTCTCCTCTGGAGATGCTCCAGCAGTGAGAAGGTTAACACGTTTATAGACATATTTACATCCTCTGCAAAATGAGCAGCGCCCAGAAGAGCCTCACCAATCAGGAGAGAAAGGGGGGGGGGGCAGAGAAAGCAAGAGACTTAGAGAGGGGGGGCAGAGGGAGAAATAAAATAATCAAGAGAGATACAAACAGTTACATCAAAAGATACATACATCAAGAGATAGAAACGTGAGCACGGAAAAATCTGCACAGAAAAAAACACAGAAGGATGGAAAGAAAGACAGACAGTGAGAGATCCAACAGACAGGAGTAAGAGAGATGGGGATGGCTAGATAGATAGATAGACAGACAGACAGACAAAAAAGACAGAAAACACCCCACATTACTGAGCCGCCAGCAAAATTAGGAGCTAGCTTGATCAAGTGACAAGGGAGGAGCTAGGGGACTGAATAAGTGAGCAAGCTGAGGAAAGAGAGAATGGGGAGGTCTATAGAGGATACAAAGATGAGATATTATTTTGATAAGAGAGGGAGAAGAGGAGAGAGGGAACAAGAAAGAAGGGAGAAGGTGGAAGGAGAAAGATGAGAGGGAATACAGTTGGAGAGAAGAACATACCTTCTAAGTGTCCCTCTTTAGAAGGGAAGGTCCCTCTTTGAGGCCCAATTCCCACTGTCCCTCTTTCCCACCCTGATGTCCCTCCTTTTAGGAGATCAGTCTGTGGTGTGTGTATCACTTTGCTCCACGGCAATAAAACTCACGTTAACGTTTGACTACACCTCAGTATACGTATTTGTACATTAGTCTGTGTAAACAAAATACTTTGGTCTTGCTCTAAATCACTTATTCAGTTACACAAAGAGGTGTCAATAGGTCATGAAAAAACATAAAATACCACTGTAATGCCCCGCACACCAGCCTCACCACTCTTTGGCCATTTGAAATGTTGGGAGATATGGAAGAGGAAAAGAAAATCAGCAAAGAAAGGAGAGAAAAGTTATAAGTGAAAGAAAGTATAGGAGATTGAGAAAATATGAAGAAGTGGAGTCTCATGTTCAGTAGAAAACTGGAAGAGATCTGGGGCTAATCAACTGCACCATAGGGGAGAAATTCAGCTTACCATTGATTTAAATAGGGCTTTTAAAGGGATAGTAATATTTAATTTTCTCATGATATTGTATGTATTAAAGAAATAATTGAAACCATGTATGTATTTTTCCTATAACTTGCCTAGTTTATAAGTAAAGTTTACCCATCCTGCCTCTTTTAGGTATGTCACTGCTCTAGCTGTCAGACTTGGATTCTGTTCTGCAGACCAGACGGAGAGTCTGGAGAGTGAAATAGGAGTGGATACCTAGGAAATATTCGTGACAATAGTCTACAAAGTGGGCATGGTTTGAGGCAGTGGACTCCAATTTTGGCTCTCCAGACGCTCCGTCTGGTCCGCAACACAGAATCCAAGTCTGACAGCTAGAGCAGTGACATACCTAAAAGGGGCGGGAGAGGTAACTTTACATTGAGATTACTGTTATCCCCATCCCGACAATTGACTTACCAGGTACGTCCCGCAAAAACTAAGTGACAAAGTGACAGAGGACGTACCTGGTAAGTCCCGGAAGTCCGGGTCTCCGTATGGCTGCATGCCATTCGGGGACTCTGGAATCATTCCATTAAAAAAAAAAAATGTTAGCTGGGCGTTAAGGTGACGTACGCGGCTGTTAGCCGGACGTTAAGGTGACGCACGCGGCTGTCACTAAGGGGTTAAACTAGGTGATTTATAGGAAAAGTACATACATGGTTTCAATTATTTAATTAATACATACAATATCATATCTTAATAAAAGTATTACTATCCCTTTAACCCTCTGAATGCTAGTGAGGTCTCCAATGCATTGCAAAGCAATGCACTGGTGACCTCGCTAGCATCTAAGGGCCGTATGTTCAAAGGGATAACGACAAAAAATGTCGTATGAATGACAAAAATAAGTCATGAACGACATATTTTCTATAGAGTATATGACAAAAAACTAGTAATGTCCGTTGTCTAGGATTGACGGGCAAAGGGGAGGGGCTAAACTATTCTCCAGTGTCGTATAGAGGAAAAGAAAATTTGTCGTAACTAACGACAAAAAAATGTCTTGCAAAAGACAAAATTTGTACATTACAAAAAAAGTGGAGGGAATGTGAAGTTCTGAATGTGAAAATTTTTGTCTTTAGTTAAGACATTTTTGTCGTTAGTTAAGACATTTTTTTTAAAGACATTTTTGTCGTTAGAAAAGACATTTTTTTGTCCTTACATACAACAGTTTCAGTCAGGACCAGGGCCGGATTTACATCTCAGGAGCCTGTAGGCACGAAATCTGAAGCGCCCCCTGTGGGCCATCTGCAGCGGACACCTCCACAATGCTCCTAATCTCCACGTTGCCCCCCGTCATCTCCACATTGCCCCCCACTAGCTCCAACTTGCCCCCATCATCTCCATATTTCCCTCACATTGCCCCCATCATCTCCATATACCATATTGCCCTCACATTGCCCCATCAGCTCCATACTGTCCCCATCATCTCCATATACCATATTGCCTTCACATTGCCCCCCATCAGCTCCACCTTGCCCTCATCAGCTCCACATTGCCCCCATCAGCTTCACATTGCCCTCACAATGCCCCCCATTATCTCCATATTGCCCCCATCATCTCCATATTGCCCTCACAATGCTCTCCATCATCTCCACATTGCCTCATCAGCTCCATATTGCCGTCACATTGCCCCCCATCAGCTCAATATTGCCCCCCATTAGCTCCATATTACCCTCACATTGCCCCAGTGTCCGTTTCCTTCCTCTTCCCTGGTGGTCCAGCGACAAGACAGGTCTGTGCCTTCTCCTTCTGCACAGAGCTGTAGCTGCTTGAGCTCCCGCACGGTCTTCAGTAATGCAGAGCGCTGGGAGTTGATATAATCTCCCAGTGCTCTGTATTACTAAAAATCCGACGAGGAAGCGCAGCAGCTACAGGTCTGTGCTGAAGAAGGAGGCACAGACCTGTCTTCATGGTGCCGGGCACACCACACACACGATCCCAGTGACAGGCGCCCCTCTGTTGGGTGCGCCTGTAGGCAGATGCCTACTCTGCCTAATTCTAAATCCGGCCCTGGTCAGGACAAACGACATATTTCTGACCACAACTGACACTCTCTGAAAATATTAATGATCCCAAAGACACTGTACTTTGAAAAGTCGTTACAAACGACAAAAGATATTTCACTACTTCTTTGAACACATGGCCCTAAAGGAGTTAACAACTTAATTTAAAGCAATGGGAAATTGGGGACATTTTATTTCACCCCTATGTTGCATTTGGTTTGCCCCAAAACTCTTCCACTTTTCTTCTGAATATATGGCCTATAGTTTGAGTGATGGAAGGGGACTAGAACGCATTATAGGTTATAAACTTATCACTAGTTTTTGTTTCAGACTTTCTTGAGGAATTCGGAGATAAAAACAATGATACTTTAACAACCTGGAACAGAATACAGTCAAGAGATTTCTAGTGTGGACAGAGAGAAGTGAGGCAAGGTGGAGACTCCAGACAAGAGAGTGTTAGTGTGAATAGAAAGAGAAGTGAGGCAAGGTGGGGAATCCAGACAAGAGAGTATTAGCATGGATAGAGGGAGAAGTGAGGCAACATAATTCAGAGTGTTCATGTGGACAGAGTGGAGTGAGACAAGAAGAAAAAAAGAAATTACACAAGAAAGTGTTAGTGTAGATAGGAAGAAGTGAGACAATGTCGAAAATCCAGAAAAGAGGGTTAGTGTGGACAGAAGAGGAGAAGTGAGGCAAGGTACAGAATCCAGATAAGAGGTTTTTAGTGTAGACAGAGGGAATGAAGTGAGACAAGATAGAGAGTGGTACCATGTCAGCCAAGTGCAAACCACTCGGGTCTCTGTCAGAGCAGTGGCTCTCAGTATTACCATTCATTGTGCTGGATTTCAATACAGGTGATGCATGTGGTCACTGGTTTTCTCTCTCGGATAGCTATTGGAGTCTCAGGGAAATTAGTGATAATGTTATGAATTGTAATAGAATTCAGCCCATTGTATGGAGTGAAAGTCATCTGCACTCAGAAATACAGCTCAAACTGTGCAACAGATGCTCATGAATGTATCTATTTAAATATTTAATTGTTTTAGTTCTCCCCTCTTCTTCTTTTCATTTCAGTAGTCTCTCCTCCTTGTCTCATTTCTCCCTTTCTATCCACACTAAAACTCTGTCAGGGGCTGTGAAAGCAGGGATATTGACACAATGCAAAAAAAAAAAAAAAGAAAGCGATACACTGTAGAAAAGCCTGCTTCACAGAGAGCACTCTGCTGCATAGATCGTGTTACATTGTTGCACTTTCCCTGCTTTAACAGTCCCTGACACAAAAGTCTCTTGAAACAAGAGATCCAGGAAGCTCAAAAATATGTGAAGATGAAAACAAACAAATAAATACAATAGACAATAAGAGGATTTTAGTCTTACCTGTTAAATCCTTTTCTCTTAGTCCATACAGGTTACTGGTAACTTTGGGTAGGCGATCAGCCCCTTTAAGTAGGCAGGAACAATTCTGAGAAGTGACTGCTGGGTGGAGCCTACCTCCTCTCCTTAGCTTGCAGCTAGCCAATCCCCAACCAGTAAGATTTGAAAACTTACTATTGACTAGGTAGTAAGAAGGTAAAGGAAGACTCCTGTGAGCATGAACCCGAAAGGACCCCCACATTCTGCCACAGGAGAGCCAAGCATGGTCCCTTGACAGAGTGGGAAACCAGTAACCTGTATGGACTAAGAGAAAAGGATTTAACAGGTAAGACTAAAATCCTCTTTTCTCTGTTGTCCAATACAGGTTACTGGTAACTTTGGGATGTCTTCCCCAGGGCGGGAAGAAAGGCAAGGACCAGGCACAGGCCCCCAAAGTCACCAGAGCACCAATGAATGAACAGATCATGAATAGCTCAACATTAACCACAAAGTGTCAACGAACACCGAACAGGGGTAAAACAGACCCCAGGAACTATCACACAGCACATGGAACTAGAGCCAACAGGGCTCAAAAGTGAAAGAGTGCTGAGAGATTAATGAGATCCTAGACAGACAAGACTGCCTCCAGGATCTTCCTCCCAAAACTGTCATGAGCTGATGCCAGCACATCCACACGGTAGTGTTTTGAGAAGGTATGCACGGAGGACCAAGTGGCTGCCTTGCACAACTGATCAGCTGAGGCCTGATTCTTGTAGGCCCAAGATGCCCCAATAGACCTCGTAGAATGAGCCATGACCCAAAAAGGAACAGGCTTCTTTCTAAGTTCGTAAGCCTTACGAATAGTGGACTTGATGCAAGAAGCAATGGTTACCTTGGAAGCAGGCTTCCCTGCCATGGGACCCTCAGGAATGACAAAAAGAGTGTCAGACTGCCTCAATGGCTCAGTGTGATGCACACAGAACTTGAGACAACTCACAACATCCAACAGGTGACGATCCATCTCCTTGTCAGAAGTAGGGTTAGGGCAGAAAGAAGGAACCACAATCTCCTGATTAATGTGGAACTCGGACACCACCTTCGGGAGAAACTCCTGCGAAGTGCGAAGCACTGCCTTGTCCTTATGAAACACCAAAAAGGGTGGCCTACAAAACAGGGCATGCAGCTCCGCAACACGGCAAACAGATACAATCGGCAGGTGGAAAGCCATATTCCACGTCAGCAGACGGAGAGGAATAGTGGCCAATGACTCAAAGAGAGGGAGCTGAAGGATGCCCAAAACCAAGTTAAGGTCCCATTGAGAAGCAGGAGTCTTAAACACAGGACGGGTATGAGCAACACCTAGGAAGAAAACCTGGACATCAGGAAGAATAGCAAGGCGCTTCTGAAAGAAAACAGAGAGAGCAAAAGTCTGAACCTTAAGAGAACTCAGACTGAGACCCTTACCCACACCATCCCGGAGGAAGGAAAGGACTGTAGGAAGGTCAAAATCCTGAGACAGGTCCCTATCAGCACACCAAAATAGAAAGGTAGACCAAACTTGATGGTAGGCCTTAGAGGAAACTGGCTTAAGGGCACTAAGCATAGTAGCCACTACACCAGAAGAAAATCCATTCTTCAAAATTGAGGATTCAATCTCCATGCCGTCAAAGCCAGACAATGAACATCCTCCTTCCACAGGTAACCTTGTAGAAGAAGATCCAGAAACCAAGCCTGCCGAGGCCAGTACGGAGCAATCAGAATGACTGGGCAGCACTCCAGTCGCAGTTTCCTTATCACCCTGTACAACAGGGGAATGGGAGGAAAGATGTATGCCAGAGGGAAATTCCATGGGATCAACAAATCATCCACTGCTAGAACCAGGGGATCCTCCCAGCGAGAGCAGAACGCTGGAACCTTTCTGTTGTGTCTTGTTGCCATCTGTTTGATGCATGTAAGACCCCACAACTGGACAATGAGGCCAAACACTTCTTGATGCAGTTCCCACTCTCCACTGTCCACTGTGTGCCAATTGAGGAAGTCTGCCAGAACGTTGTCTATGCCAGGAATTAGAACTGCGGAAATGGCAGGGACATGCTCCTCTGCCCAGGACAAAATAGCCTTGACCTCTAACCAAGCTGCAAGACTTCTTGTCCCGCCTTGCTTGTTGATGTAGGCTACCGCTGTGGCATTGTCCAACTGGACCCTGAACGGGCAATCCTCCAGTTGGAGCGTCCAGTGTCGCAGGGCATGAAATATCACCCAAAGCTCCAAGACGTTTATGGGAAAGAGAGATTCTTTCTGGGACCACCGGTCCTGAGCATTCAAGCGCCCCAGGACTGTTCCCCAACCAGAAAGGCTGGCATCCGTCATCGCTGTAGTCCAAAATGGAACCATGAATGGCCTGCCTTTCAGCAGATTGTGCAGGTTGAGCCACCACGAGAGACTCAGCTCCACGTGAGAAGAGTACTTCAGAAGGAGGTCATCCATGTATGGGTTGATGCTGATGCCGTCTCAATGTAGGATGGGAATCAAGGCTCCCAGGACTCTGTTGAAAGCTTGAGGCATCATGGTCAGGCCAAAGGGGAGAGCAGAAAACTGGAAATGCCCTTGGTCGCAGGCAAATCGGAGATATTGCCGATTCTCTGGATGAATGGTAATGTGCAAATATGCATACTGAAGATCCAGAGAAGCTAGAAATTCCCAAGGGGACATGACAGCTATCACTGTGTGAAGCGACTCCTGGCGATACTGGGACTTGACCACAAAGGATTTGAGATCCTTCAAATCCAAAATGGGATGTCATCCGCCGTCCTTCTTGGAAACCATGAAAAGGTTGGAGTAGAATCTCAACCATCTTTCCTGAGGAGGAACTGGTTCCAAGACCACCTTGTCCAGAAGGGCCTGAATGGTTCCCTCGAAAAGGCAGTGCTTTTCTGCTCCCAGAGGAGAGCGAGAAGAGAAGGTCCAGGAAGGAGGAAGAGTGGTGAAGGGGATCCTGTACCCCACAGCCACCACCTGCAAAACCCACAAGTCCAAGTCCACCACAGAGGCTTCCCAAGCCAATAGGTAGTAGCGAAAGCGGCCACCCATCTGCGGGTGGGGACCCAGATTCAGTAAGTCATGCAGAAGAAGGTTTGCAAGCCTTGGGCTTAGCGGAGGACTTAGGCCTCCATTGCTGCTTAGGCTTGGATGAGGCACTCGGAGCCTGAGGCACGGCCTGGGTTGCCTGGCGCGATTTAGTCAGAAAGGGGCAGAAAAAAACTATTCTGCTTTACAGGCGCCTTCTTCCTCTGGACCACTGGCAGGTGAGTACTCCTCCCCCCAGTGGCTTCACTGATCAGATCCTTAAGGTCAGGACCAAACAGTGAGGTGCCCTGACAGGGCAAAGACAGGAGAGCTCTCTTGGAGGCAGTATCAGCAGACCAGATCTTGAGCCAAAGAGCATGTCTGGCTACCACAGACATGGTGGATGCCATGGCTACCATGCGCACAGCGTCAATCAGGCTAGCAGAAACATAATGCTGAGCCTCAGAGATGTTGGTAAGAAGCTGCAAAATGTCAGTAGTAGGAGCTCCCTGAAGGACAGCTGAAGTGAGCAGCTCAGTTCAAACAGCCACGGCTCTATTCACCCACGCCTCAGCAAATGTGGGGTGCAGGGCAGAACCAGCCATCACAAAAATGGCCTTGAGAGAAGTCTCAAGCTTTTTGTCAGTCCAGGCTTTAAGAGCAGATGCATCAGCCACAGGCAAGGCTATGGACTTAGAAAGCCTGGAAACAGGGGCATCCACCTTAGGAGGATGAACCCACTGAGCTAGGGCTACTTCAGAGAATGAGTAAAGCTTACCTAATTTCCTAGAGACAGACAGTTTTCTGTCTAGAAACTTCCACTCCTCAGACACCAAACAGTCAAGGGTGGGGTTAGGTGGAAAACAAGTAAGGGGCCTGACAGGCTCCTGAAACACATCAGATGGGTCAGAGGACACTTCCTGTATCAAGGGAATGTTCAGGGTGTTCAACACAGCCCTGATCAGGCCCTCAGCCGATGGAACAGGATCAGCCTCAAAGGAGTCCCCAAACAACTGAGGAGAAGGGATGACAGAACAGTTTTCATCATCAGAGTCCACCAACAATTCCTCCTCAGAGGAATCAGACACATCAGGTACACCCGGCGGTTTAGGCAGGGAAGATCTGATAGGGTTGGGGGCCTGCCATGAGTGGAAGACCCCCTGCAAGGTGGATGGAAGGAGTTGTAAGGTAGACCCTGGTAGTAGCCTTAAACTCTTGCACCCAAACTGGCTCTAGTGCATGGCTGGAGGTCCCTGCAGGGGACTCAGGGGCAGCAGCTCATGCTGGGCAAACATGACCTGAGTATTCTCTAGGTAACCCTGAGTGACATGAGGAGCAATAAGCAATGGGGGACACAGACACTCCAGTGTCCTTAGTCTTAGGCCTAGCCCCAAGGTCAAATGGAATAGATATTCTCACAGAATCAAACTGTCAAAGTATCAGAAACACCCAAAAAAAAGTGTGTATAATAATAAAAATCACCCCAGAAATGCTAAAATAGACTTATCTGATAGGCGAAGGGTTAAACTGCTGAGGAGAGAAGGAGAGTCCAAGTCCTGTGTAGGATACTCGTTCAGAGAAGGCACAAAATGGCTGCCACGACGGAAGCCAATCAGAAAAGAGCGCGCAAAGCAAGCGGTCATGGGAATTGTAGTTTCTCTAAAAAAAGCACCCCAACAGTGCCTGAAGCCCCCTGAGCCCCCAACATGCCCAGAACGTTGACCGGATAACAGACGAAGGGCAGACCAACAAAATGAGCCATCTGTGACCTCATTATGTGGAGCAGTTGCAGAGATAAGTCCCAAACTGTAAAGTCCCATAGAACTGAGTGGAACACTGTAAACGTGCGCAATAAAGGCGCAGAACACAAATTTCTCAAAGTGGATACCAAAATGTAAAATCTCTCAAAAGCCCACTAGAACTAGTCAGTAGACCCAAAAAACACAGATCCCAGTAGGGAAAGTGTCCACAGCCACACAAGAGATGCTAAACCAGCAGTCAAAGGGTTAAGTTACCACATAAACTTGCTCCAAACACCCCACAGACATACAGATTAACCCCATGAGTGCATGAGTATGTAATAGGAACTCCAAATGAAACCCCTGTGTGGAGAGGGAGCATGGGACATGTGGACATCAGCACTCAAAGGGTGCTCACCTTTTCAGCAGATCTTTTGTCTTCAGATTACCATATAGCAAGAAGAAGCCTCAGTGGGCAACTCTTAGGAAAGAACTTACAGCCAAGATTTTACCCCCAGGGCTTAGGTCCACAAAAGCACCTGGCAAACTGAGCTATCCACATGTGTGTGATGGGAATTGTCAGTGATGGTAATCCGCCTAATGGTGGTATCCCATATCGAATAGAAAAATAATAAAAAAGCTAACTATAGCAGAACTGTTCTCTTGCCTTGTGTCTTGACCAAGGGACAAATCTTACTGGAAGGGGATTGGGTAGCTGAAAGCTAAGGAGAGGAGGATGCTCCACCCAGAAGTCACTTCTCAGAATTGTTCCTGCCTACTTAAAGGGGCTGATCCCTAACCCATAGTTACCAGTAACCTGTATTGGATGACAGAGAAAAGACTTTAAAAAAGGAGGATGACTGTCACTTTAAATCCTTGAATGCTACAGAGGTCTCCGATGCACTGTGTCGCAGACTTCTCTAGCATTCAAGTGGTTAAAAACACCTTTAAATTAATGGGAATTTGGAAAGTTTATATTTGTTCCTAATGGTACAGTTAATGGTTGCACTTTACCTTTATATATAAGACCCAAATTAAGGAGTGGATAATCTGAGTCCCTCCTGCTGTTGATGACTACAATCCCCATCATCACCAGCCACTGATGATGATGGGACCTGAAGTACATGTCAGATAGAGGGCCTCATGTTGCTCTACACGTACTGAAAATTACATACACCCAGTGCTACCCATCCCAATCACTGCTGATCTAAAAGTCAAACACATTGGGACATATGTAGAAATAAAAGAGGACCAACAAGAATCAACTACACCATAACTGAGAAATACAAATTCCCACAGAGCTGAACAAGGCTTTTAACCCCTTGAACACTACGACAAATATGCTGTTGATCTCTATTTTACATAGCCCTAAACAGATTCATTCAGGGTTGGGCAACCTGAGGCCCTCCAGCTGTTCAGGACTATAATTTTCATCATTCCAAGCCAGCAGACAGTTGGATGGGGGTGATGGGAACTGAAGTCCTGAACAGCTAGTGGTCTTCAGGTTGCCCACCAATGCATCAGTTAGTAACACATTTCATTCCTAAAAATGCTGTACCCTCTCGTTTCTAGTTCTCTCAATCCACCTCCCCCTACTCCCTTCCCAATGTCTCTTTGCACAGTGTGTAAGCTCATTAGTGATTCCTGAGAGTCCATCCACGGGGCATAATTATTATTACTGTTAAAAAGAAGGAACATTCAAATCTCCAGCAGCAAAATATACTGATAAAAACACGACAAACACGACAAGCTGCTATTTTGGTTAGGATGGGAAGAGCTCATGGAGATTGAAATAAAAAGATGTGTACAAGGTACAGGTACAGAGTGAGTGTATGACACAGACATGAAGACAATTGGAAGCCAAGTTAGACCTGGGAGGGTTTGTAAGGGAACAGGGTGCTTGGGAGTTTGTGGTCTGTGTGTTGTGCCCTTCTGTCTGTTCTGTGTCTCTCAGACTGAGCCATACTCAAAGACAAGGGGAGCAGGTCTGGGGCAAACCAACTGCACCATGGGAAGAAATAAAAATTCTGGTGGACTAAAGTTGGGGCTTTTAATCCCATGAGTGGCAGACAGGTCTCTAACAACTATCTTCCATTCAAGGGGTTATACAGTGTATACAGTTTGTGCTTTATATGTACAAGTGTTTCTGGGCTGTAATCTCGCTGTTGATGCTGTAGTGCTGTGGTGTGAATATCAAAGTGTATGTGTGTGTGAATGTATATGTGACTATGTGTACACCCTTTGAGTGCCACAGAGGTATACAAAACAATGCAACGTATTGCATTAGATACCTCACTGGCAAAGGGTTACATATCTGCGTGTATATTATATATGTGTGTGTGTATATGTGCATTTGAGTATGTATGTGTGTGTGTGTGTGTATATATATGTGTGAGAGTATATATATATATATATATACACACACACACACACACATTATATATATATACACACACACACACGTGTGTATGTATGTATGAATGTGTCTATATGTGCATTTGAGTATGTGTGTATGTATATATATGAGTACATTTGTATGTATGTATATATATATATATATATATATATATACACATATATATATATACATACAAATGTATGTATATATACATTATATATATATATACATATATATATATTTGTGTGTATGTGTGTGCATGAACGTGTATATATATATATGTGCAGGTATGTGTGTTTGTGTATGTATGTGTTACTGTGTGTATTGTATATGTGTGTGTATATTTGAATATGTGTACGTATAGGTGTGTGTGTTTGTATATATGTATCTGTTTATATTGGGTGCATTTGTGCGTGTATGCATGTATGTGCGTGTTTGTATATGTAAATGTGTGTGTGTTTGTATATATATATGTGTGTGTGTGTGTTTACACTGGTGAATGTGTGTGTGTGTGGTGTGTTTGTTGCATCCCCTGTATGTGCTGTGCGGTGTGCACAGTGTTTGCAGAGGCAGACTCAGAGTGCAGGTATAATTATAAGCTGCACGCTTGCAAATAATGGCATAACCCTGTCACCCTGTGTTGGGGATTTATTGCAAATAACTAAATACTGCTATATGCATACACATCTGAATACACAAACAGGGGGGAGGTGGGAAAGTGAAGGGGGAGGAAAGGAGGGAGCAGAAGAGCCGGCAAGAGAAAAGAACAAGAAGCAGACTGAGGTTTAGGCACTAATGTCTCCAGGGTGTGTGACGGGAGCAAAGAACAGCAGCCAGTGTGTCAAGGGAAATGGGGAGCACTTGTGTGGCTTATACACTCTATGGCCCTTTTAAAGGAAAGGTGGAGCAATACTGGAGTAAACCAGTTGCACCAAAGTGGAGAAATAAAATTCCCTTTGATTTAAACAAGGCTTTTACCTCTTTGAATATTAGAGACGCCTCCAGAATATTGCTCAAGCATTCAAAGGGTTATCATGCCCTATTTCATGATAAGGAATGTTTACTTATCCCCTGGGGGGCAGTTGGATTGCCCCAGAATTGCACCCCTTTTCTTTTCTACATATGGGTCTATGAATATAATAAAAAGTGGAGCAATTCTGGGGCAAACAAACTACACATTAACCCTAAACAGGTCTCCTTTGCATTGTATCCCAATAAACTGGATGCCTCCCCATCATCCAGGAGGTTAAAGTGACAGCAATGATTCACGAAAACAGCAGTTCCAATTAATCTTCATAGTAATGGGCCATAGAGAGTGTTATTTCAATACTGTCAGAGTTGTAGTTCAAGAGTAAGTGAATGATAAAGTATCCCCCTCCCACCCCTTTTACCTAATGTAAGCCACTTCCCCTCAGACGTGGAATCTGTTCCTGGGACCAGACAGCTCACAGCAAGGAACAAACTTCTTACTGTGACCATAAGGAAAACCTTGCCTCCCCTGACAGTTTTTTCTGTTTTTTCCTTATGCTCACTGAAGATTGTCCTTCTCTGTGATCCATCTGGACAGTCTTGCTGCTCTGAGGTGAGCAGTGTTACAGCAATAAAAGGGACGGGAGGGGATACTTTATCATTCAATTACTCTTGAATTACAACTCTGACAGTACTGAAATAACACTCTCCATGGCCCAAATACTATGAAGATTAATTGGAGCTGCTTTTATTGTGAAACATTATGATCCCTTTAAAGCCTTATTTAGACCGATTCTTTCATGAATTACAAAGAGTACATTGTAACTGTGTTCTGTATGGCATTTTATTTTAACCCTTTGAGTGCATACCCCTCTGGCACTCAAAGGGTTCAAACAATGAAATTCAAAATCAGTTATTATAAGGTGACTTTGGATTTATGTTGGGAAATATTTAAAAATAAAAAACAAATATGTTGCTTGATAGAGCAACCTTTCACTGCTATAATAGCATATACTGGTTTTGTACACAGTGTCGGAGTGATTTAGCATTTGTTTCAGGTTGTTCCAGTTGGTTGCAGTTGGTTGGATGTCCCTTGTGGACTACAATTTTCAAATATTGCCACAGATTCTCAATGGGATTGAGATTAGGACTTTGGTTGGGCCACTTTTTGTTTTTGAGCCACTCCAATGTTGCTTTGGCCTTGTGCTTGTGATCATTGCCCCGATGAAATGTGAATTTCCTCCCACGTTTCAGTTTTTAGTGGACTGAAGCAGGTTCTCTTGCAGTATTTCCCTGTACACTGCTCCATACAGTCTTCCTTCAAGTTTATCAAGATGGCCAGTCCTAGATGATGAGAATTCTCCCCACAGCATGATGCAGCCACTACCATACTTCACCGTAGGGATGGTGTGTCTTGAGGCATGGGCAGTGGTTTCTGCCAAACATAATGCTTGGAGGTTTGCCAAAAAAACTCTCTCTTGGCCTCATCTGACCACAAAACCTTTTTCCCACATCACATCTGAGGCGCTATCATGAATTCTAGGTAATGTCAAGTCTGCTTTTGGATGATACTTTTTGAGTAATGGCTTCTTTCTTGCCTCCCTCCCATACAGGCCAGTATTATGCAGAGCTCTTGATATGGTTGACTGTACCCAACACCAAGCCACTGAACTCTGTAGCTCATTCAAAGTAATTGTTGGCCTCTCTTTGGCTTCTCTCATAAGTCTCCTTGTTTCAGTACTGAATTTTGAGGGATCTATCCAAACACTTGAATACTATTTTGTGCCCTTTTCCTAATCTACACATTGTATTACTTTAAATTCTGTAGAATGTTTTTTGGTCCTCATTTTCCTTCAGATCTACAGCCTAACCAATGATCCTTTAACAGTTGAGTTTTTATCCTGTGACATGTAACACGTGAAGGCCAATGTTAAGGTAATTGTGTCCTAATTATGGCAATTTCTTTCATCTGTGTGAAGTGGGAGATTTCACTGCAAAAGGGTTGAATACTTGTGCAAGCTATATATTTTATTATTTATTTTTCTTAAAAATATTTCCTAATATACAACCAATGTCACCTTACAAAAATTAATTTTGCAGTTCAGCGTTTTAAAAAAAAAAAATGATATTGCACCAACTGTAATTCAGTAATGTGAGAGAATTGATCAGGGGTCTGGATACTTTACATATCAATGGTAAGACTTAATTGACCTATATGGTGCAGTCATATTGCCCCATAATTGCTCCACTTTTGCTTCTATACATATGCAGCTATATGATCAGATAATTAAATCCCATTGCTTTTAGTTAGGCTTTTCTTTTTATACAATGGAGACATTTATGATGAAGTAGATGGCAGGGCAGCAGATTAGTTCAGACACTTGTGACCTCCTGAGGTTGACTAAGAGGTGCTACTCTGCAATTCATAGTTAGTTTTCTGAGCCTGTGGTCCGTTGCTGATTACTGACCAGTCTGCAACAGGACATTGTCACAGATAGATTAGTCACTATAATAAGTAGTGAAATGTTCCCTGCTTTTAACACTCACAAATGGAATATATTTAGTAAGCTGTCATAGCTGTGTTGGTAAATGGGACAATGAGCAAAGAAAAAAGCGAGCAATTCTAAGGCAATCCAAGGGCACCACAAGGAACAAACACAAATTTACAATTATTTAAACTGGCCTTTTAACTCTTTGAATGCTAGAGAGATCTCCAGCACATTACAAAGAGACAGATAAAGCGCAGAAACAGAAATAAATATTAATAGCTCAGTTGGTTAATGCGCCAGCTGTGGAATCTGTTCAAACCTCAGGGTCACATGTTCTAATCCCAGCAAGGTCAACACAGCCTTTCACCCTTCAGAGGTAGATAAAATGAGTTCAGGACGCTTGAAAACCAAGAGAAAATCTCAATGTAAATCCCTCCTGGTAAAATATTTTCATAAAAAAAAAATAATAATACAAACTGAGAGCCAAGGAGAAAGAAAGGACTATATCTAACTGTCTGCTTCAGGTAAGAGCCAAACCATCAACAAGTGTGTGGTGAGCCTGAGTGAGGAAACTTCAGCACCATGGACAGCGCAGTTCCTCAGCATTGTCCTGACACTGTGGAATGTGCTAGCCCTGGATGAACTTACATACAAGTCTGCAGTCTGACCCTCTATCACAATTCAGTTTGTTACCTCATTGTACAGAAGCAAAGGAATACGCTGTAATTCAGTACATAAACCACAACACCAATAATGTGAATGTATACAAACACACTTTCTTTGCATATATTAGGAGTGGGCAACCAAAGGCTCCTCAGCTGTTTGAATACAACTTCCTTCCTCTGCAGCCAGGCTTTGGCTGGGAATGTTGGGAATTGTAGTCCAACAGGAAACAGAAATCTTTACTTTGCTAACTAGTGATCTGTACCTCTGAGGTGCCTGCATAGTAACAGACCAGCATTCTTATTCTATATATAATTAAAGAGACAGCATTGAAGAACATTCGGCCTTATTCAATAGTTTTCACAGGGGTGAACAAATTCCAGGGCTCCTAAAATGTTACTGCCAGCTCCTAAATGTTGGATGTATTTTATAAACACCTAGGTACATGTACCTCTTCTCTGGTTCCTAAATTCCCATCTAGCTCCTAAATGTGTCTGGCCCTAACCTTATTTATGGTTATGTCCACCACTGACATCTGTTAATTCTATGAACTTAACCAGAAATATATCTCTCCTTAACCCCTTGGATGCCAGGGACAATTCTGATGCACTACAAAACAATGTATTACAGCTAGCACAATGGGGTTGTCCCTGGGAATTGACACCCTGGGTGTAATGTGTATAAGAAAAGAGTGGGGGAGGTTCACTAAACGGTGATAAAAAGGACATAACTTCTCCAGTTCCTATGTTATTCTATACAGCCTAAGCACCAAGATCTCCAAAGCTGAAGAAATTTTAGTGCATAGGCTCCATAGAATAACATAGGAATTGAATAAGTGATAAACTAGTGAAGTAATCTCCACTTTATCACCTCATGATCACCTCTTTATCTCCGCTTAATGAATCTCTCACCGAGGAGTCAATTCTGGAGCAAACTAACTGCATCCAAACATTCCCAAAAATCCCACTGTTTTAAATTGGGCTTTTAAAGCCTTGAATGCTAGAGAGGTCCTTAGTACAATGCAATGGAAAGCATTTAAAAAAACACTGTCACCTAAAAAACTACCTTGGAGAATTTGAAAGCGCTTTACAAATCACATATATGTTATATTATCTATTTTTTATTTAGGAAGTAGTTTTTTGGGTTATTTAGATTTACAGATTATGTTAATGAATGCATACCATGCAGATACTTCCTGTCTTAACCCTTTCCTTGCTAAGCAGTGTCAGTGACAGTGGGGTACTGAACAGCATAATATACACATTTATGTAACTCAGAAATGTGTTTCCAAAATACACAAATGACTAATACAACATATAGGTGATTTTGAAAGGTCTTTCAAATTCAAAGTTATTTTAGGTGATAGTGTCCCTTTAAATCAATTAGATTTTTCCCCTATGGTGCAGTTGGTTTGCTCCAGAACTGATCCAATTTTCTTTTGTGCATAAGACCCAGTGTGTAGAGGCATGCCCTCCCCTAGAATGTTGCCTGTAACAGCCGTGTTGGGCACGCACTCTCTGCATTACAACCTTCAAATCCTCTTAGGAGGATATGCATCAAGAGCCTACAATTGACACAAAGCTTCCACATTATAAACAGACTCTCTGTATCAGAGACGGGCAATATGAGGCTCTCCAGCTGCTACCAGACTAAAACTTCCATCATTTGGTTGGTGGGGAATGATGGAAGAGTTAGTCTGGCAGCAGCTGGAGGGCCTCACGTTGACCCTCCCTTCTCTGTGTACTGGATAGCTACAGCGTGTAATGTTTTATCTTACTATTAACCCTGTACACCACCATACATTCAGCCAATGGGCAATGGTGGGAGTTGAAATCTAGCAGCAGCTATAAAATCTCAACGTGCCCAATCCCTGGTGTTCTAGCTTGAAATTGCTACATTTTTTGGACCATATGACCATTAGGCCTGGATTTACACCCTCTCTCTCCCCTATAGAATACTTGTATTTCAAAGGAGTGATACATTCAGAATACGTTGTAACTGATTTAAACACATGGAACAATAGGAGATAATGGTCGCTGTGAAAATAAAAATGATCATTCTAATATCAGATCAATTTTTATCAGTCTTGATTAGTTTTATAATCACATCTGGCCACGTGGCCATTCATAGTTGCCTAAACATTCATAGGAAAAGTGTGTTTATGGTAAAGTTTAGGACTTGTGTAACAAATAAATGATTTATTGCTATTTCTTCATAATGTGAACCCTTTTCAATAGAGGTCATAATGTCCCTCCACGTCCCTGTCGAAATTAAAGTAGAGTTAACTTTTATTTTGACTTTACGGATTTTAGATTTCCCTTTCATGCTATTTACTAACATTTTCACATTTCACATTGTCCTGGCCAAACATGAAAACAGTATTAGCCTATGGGTATTTTTTTGTGTGAGTGCACTGGTCTGAAAGGTAATTTTACACATGATAAGTAATATATAGGACATTGCACCAAACTGAATATGGTTTGCCCACTGATTTTTTTTTTATTTTGGATGCATGGAAATTACCATTTAATTTTTAGTAAATATGTAATTATCAGAGTGAACAAATAAATATCAGAGCATACATACAGCACAGAGTGTATGTGAAAGGTACAAATAAAAAATGACGGAGTCAAAGTAATGTTTTGCACACCTCTGGCACTCAAAGGGTTGACCCTTTGAGTGTCTAAGTGCCAGAAGGGATACGCAATGCATTGCAAAACAATGTGTTGCGTACCCCTCTGGCACTCAAAGGGTTAAGTTCCAATTATTGCCTCAGAATTGCTTCACTTTTGCCTTTATAAATATGTCGTACAATATGCGCCCCTTAGCAAATCCAGGCCACTTCCTAGAGGTGTCTCCTGTCAGACAATTTAGAAACATTTCACATGAATGAGCACAGCCAATGCAAACAGGGAGCTCCATACAAACTGCAGGGATTATTGATCTTCAATTGGTCAACTTGATATCATATGAAGTTCCTAATTTGCCCAATTAGCCTTCCCATCCCCTCCTCTTCCATTCTGACTTCATGTTCCTCTATCATAACCTCCCATTTACACAGTTAATGAGAGTCCAGGGCACGGCCTCGGAGGGTATTATGTGTGACAAATGAGGTGTCCACATGTGAGGAGAATGAGGGCGGCTGATAGATCACTAACATTATTTGATCAATACCTAATAAATGCACAAACATAGCATTTACACTGATAATGAATGCTGTTTGTGATTATATGGAATATCTATACACTGATAAAGCACACACACTGTACTGTATAAGGCTGCTATTTAACTATACACTGATAATGATCACACTGCACTGTATAATGATACTGAGTATCTATACACGGATAATGAGACTAAGTATCTATATGCATAAGATCACACTGAACAAATAATGTATACACTGATCATGATCACACTGCACATTATATTGATACTGAACATCTGTATTATGACAAAGAACATACATACTGTACAATTAACTCAATGAGGCCAGAGATGTGTGCAATGCATTGCTTCACAATGACCTGCACATCCTTCTGCGCCTCAAAGAGTTAAACAATATATCTATTCACAGTGTACTTTATATACATGATGGCTACTATTCTAACAAATGTGCTGTAACAATAAATGTTGGTTCATCTTTCAAATAAACCCATTCCAGAGATGTCACAGAGCTTGCAATCTAGTTAGTGTATCCAACACAGAGCTAGGTTTGAATGATCCCATGTGACACACCGGTTCCCACCTGAAGCACTTGACAGATCAGGAGGCCCCTCCTCCCTCCCCATAAGATGGAATCCAATTAACAGACGCTGCGTGTAAGCCTGGCTGGCAAAATAATTAAAGCAGACAATGGATTTATGAAATGGGACCTGAGACTCCGGTCACTGGGATAATAATTTGGTTACACGCGGCAGACGTAGAATAACAGATCAGGAGCGAGGGACAGCTGGTGAGAGATTGGGAAGGGGCAAAGACACAAGGGGGGGCTAAAAAAGGGAAAGAAAATGCATTAGGCATATCAAAAACATGGAGACATACATCTATCTACAGAGCAGTGTATTGAGGTCCTCTTTAGCATTTGAAGGGTTACAATCCTCATTTAAAACAACAGGGATTTTCATCCCCCACATGGTGCCATAGATTTGCTCCAGAATAGCTCCTCTTTAGGCTGATTAATAAACCCCCCCTGAGTAAATTGAGGCACAGAACAACCTAACTGTAGCAGGGAAAAGCTGGAAAATAAGACACATGGTTATGAAGTGAAGGCTTCTGGGAGCAAAGCAGGGGCATAGTCAGGGCCATATACATTCACCTAATAGGAGATACACACAAACAAACATGGAGCAATTCTCTGGTAAATCAACTATATTATATGGAACACAAATATTCCAATTGATTTACATGTGGGATTAAACACTTAGAATGCTTAGAGCTCTCCAGCCATTGCTTTGCATTCAATTAGTTAAAGCCTCATTGAACTCAAGGGAACTATGATTTTGTTCTGTATAATGCAGAAGATTTGCCCCAGAATTGGTTCACTATTGTCTTTGCATGCATGGCCCTATGGGCTTTATATATGAAGGGAGAGGTGCAATTATTGAGCAAAATCAACTACACCATTCCCTAAATTCCCATTTATTTAAATGAGACATTTAACCCCATGAATGCTAGACAGTGTATTTCACTGCATTGAAATACACTGGTGAGCTCTTTAGCAATAAGGGTAAAAGACCCATTTTAATCAATGGGACTTTACATTTGTTTCCTAAAGTGCAGTTGATTTGCTCCAGAATTGTTCTATGGAATGAGGGTAATTACTACTTTACAGAAAGTGTGATAGATTCATGGAACAGCCTCCCAACTGAAGTGGTAGGGGCTAATAAATACAGTAAAGGTATTCCAAAATGCCTGGGACAGACATGATAAGTATATTGTACGAACAGACATTCTGTGGGCTTTGTCTTTGATACATAAGGTGTAACTGTGTTACTTCAGATTTGCTCAACTTTTAACTTGATACATATGCCTTATGTGCAACAGAAAACTGGAATAATTTGCAGCAAACCATCTAAATCACAGGGCACAAAATCCTCATTGATTTGAATGGGCTTTTAACCCCTTGAATGCTAGTGTGGTCTCAAATGCATTCAAGAGGTTAAATATCCTATTGGAATTTGGGAGATATGGTACCAGATCATATGCCCCGGAATTGTTCCACTGTTCTTTTGCACATAAGGCATATGTATCAAGCTAAATGATAAGCATTTCTGAGGCAACATAATTTCACTTTATATACATACGATATCTGGGAACTTTCTCCTGTGCATCTCCAAAAGAGGGAGCATGGGCTGCAACCAGGCTTAAGTTAATGACGCGATTCTCTTCACAAAGTGGGTGGAACTTAACTAGGTGGGAGGAGATTAAATAGGAAGTGGGTAGGAAGTGCATGGAACAGGATGGGAAGGGGAAGAAGTGGGCAGAGTGTCTCAAGAAACTCACCACAGCCAGAGAATCAGCCTCTGTCCCCCAGAGACCCAGTAATTAATTCTAAAAAAAACGGAGTGTCTGGGGCATATTTGGAGAGTTCCCAGGTATGCTTATGTATCAAAGAACCAGCCGAATGAAATCAGATGTATAGAAGTGGTGCAAACATATATCAGTTGCTACATTCACATAAAAATTGGCTGTAAATAAAAATACATTCTCTGTTCCAAGTAGGCCAAAACAATTTTATGGCATAATTTATGGGCAAGGCTAGAGAAAGAATATTGTCTCAGACAACATATAAAAATTGTCTCGTTTTAAAAGATCACGTTTTGCTCTTAATTTGTCTACCACCTTCACCTTGGCGTAATCTCAGTAATGGCAGTCTATGGAAAAGATATGTAGAAAAGTCACAATTCTGCAAGAAAAAAGCAGAAATGTTGCATCACAATTGCTCATATAACTCGTTTCCATACCTGGGAACATTTGAAATGTGCTCACTCTGAGATATTTGATATATTAACCTTTGAGTGTCAGAAAGGTAAGCAACGTATTGCAGAGCAATGCGCTGTGTACTCCTCTGGCACTCAAAGGGTTAACCCTCAACACTTACAAGAAAGTCGGTCCTAGGTGCTATGTCAATGTTTGCTCTAACCCAGAGCTGATCCAATCAGTCCCCAATGAATCTTTAAAGGAATAGTAATACTTAATATGTAAAAAATATATATTGTAGGATTTATCCCCTTGACTAAAACAAGGGAAGTCCCACTGCTGATAGGTGTTTTATTCAAAAGTTATTACAGCTCAAACTTGAATTTTTTTTTTATTTGCAGTATCTCAGTGGCCTGAAATTGCACAGCAGTGCTGTTGCTACAACATCCCATGGACAGCTCTGGTCCGTTGACCATAAATCTCCATAGGACGGTGTAGCCACTGTATAATTTCAGGCCACTTTCATACTGCACCTAAAAACGTTTACATTTTAAATATTACTATACCTTATCATCTACAGTTGTGAGATATCACCTCTTATATACTCACAAGATAAACAGGACTTCTCCCTCTGCCTTTCTGGTAGAAATGTCACTAATTTGGACATTACATTGGCAGTACATTGGTATAAATCATATAGTAGGAAACATTGGACTCTCTCACCCTGAGAATTTGGCCCTTAACCCTGAGACTCTGAAATTTGGTTCAGACCCTGAGAGTTCCCAGGTATGTGTCTTTCCTGATAGATAATCACCATGGACATGGTGGGGACCTATGGAAGTGGCTGTCAGTCATTTTTTTCATCAAGGTACCCCAATGCACAGTGTGGAATTTTCATGACAACCCTAACATTTTATAGGTCATTTACCAAGGGTATAGAAGAGGATACACATATACAGTTATTCCTGTCTCACAGTCAGTATGACAACACGAGAATATTGTGTGGAACAATATCCATAAATACACATTTGAAACTCAACAGTCTCATTATACCATCATTGGCACCTTAAACTCCTTGAGGTACAGCGCGGGTGAAACAATGTGTTGTACATTCCTTTGGTCCCTAAGACCACTCACTGATATTAATGGTTCCATAAAAAAAATCATAATTAAAATGAAGACCCTTGCTATAATGGTTAAAGCTGCTCTTTTGTGATTATCGCTGCATAATGCTCTATTATTACAAAACTCCCTGTAACTGCTCCTTAGGTCACCTCATTCTATCTTTTAATGCACAGAAACTAAAACAGAGAAGGGTGACGATTTGTAGAGCATTTGTCCCCGGGCTGCAAACATGCTGTAAATAATCAGTGACTGCCAGAAGGAGTGGACACTGGTCTGATAAGGGCAAGAGCACAAGTGGTGCCAAGTACATATAAATGGCTGGCTGAGGTCTCCCCTATTACAACACAGTGTGGGGTGTCTTGCTATAATTTCTCCCTGACTACTGCTATTCATGGAAAAGTTGCAGAATTCCCTACCTGACCATTGCTGATTAGTCATCACTGTAACCCATCTTATAGAGCACAACTTGCTAAGACAATCTCCTGTGTAATCTTACCCTAGAATAGTTTATTAGAACAATCAGATATTGCACTCTGTTTTGTACTCCTTCATTCACAGAACACTCACTTCTCCCTCCTCTCGTCATCTCCCAGAATCTGCCTTGAATCTCAGGCTCCTCTATTCCTAGAATGTGCTCTTTCCCTTCTCACACCATCTCCCAGAATCTGCCTTGAATCTCAGGCTCCTCTATTCCTAGAATGTGCTCTTTCCCTTCTCACACCATCTCCCAGAATCTGCCTTGTTACTCATGCTTCTCTATACCCAGAATATGCTATATTCCATAATCTCACCATCTCACAGAATCTGCCTTGTTACTCGCGATTCTCTATTCTCAATTCTCACAATATGCTATATTCCGTACTCTCCCCATTTTCCAGTGTCTGCCTGGTTTCTCGCTATATTCTATTCCCAGAAAATGCTCTGTTCCCTACTGTCACCATCTCCTAGGATATGCCATTTCCCATGCTCTTCTACTCCCAGAATGAGCTCTGTTCCCCATTCTCACCATCTCCTAGAATGTGTTCTGTTCACGATTATTCTTCCTCAAAATACACTGTTTCCCACTATCCGCATATTCTAAAATATAGTGCACTATATCCTAGATTTTGTTGTATTTCCCATTCTTATTTTCTCTCATGCTGATCTGTTATCCACTCTAACCAACTCTTTGCCACTCTCATCATGTGCTCTGTTCTTCAACTGCCACTCACTCACAGAATGTGTTCTGAGCATAGCTCCCCAAATTTGCTGTTTCATTCTCACCATCTCCCAGAATGTGTTCTGCTCCACGGTAATATTTCCTGCACTATCTCAAAACTGGCTACTTCCAGACCACAGACATTCCTGCTTTCATCCCTACTTTTCTTTAAAAGGGAAATACTCTTTAGGAGTGACTCTTAATTCAACAGATCAATTTGCCTAGGTAAGTATCCATGCATCCAGTTATATCTATTTGTTTTTGTTTGTTTGTTTGTTTGTTTTTTTAACATGTATTTGCATTTAACTGTTATAATGATTTCTGTTTTAATCTGCCTCTAGGTCACACCTCGGCAATGGACCACAACAAAGATCAAAAGCAAAAGACAGTAAACCGGTATAACTGACTGGGTATTTAAAATGTCTTCCTAGGTAAGCCCTTCTGTTAAAAAAAAAAATTAAAAGATTGACGTTTGATAGAATAAAGTGACATGAAAATGAAAAAGATTCCTGGATATCATTAGTTATATATAACGAAAGTCATGGTCCATAGGACCATGTGGACATAGAAGCACTCAAAGGACTTGCTTAGTTAAAGAAAATAGGGTTTATTTTTATCAACTTTTCAGCTCAATACAACCTCATACCAGCTGCAATCGACTTAAATACAAAACCGTGTGAGAATTATCATGTGCAAACTGTTGGCACACCTGTATGACGCAATGATTAGATGTTTGGGTCATCACGTTCAGATGTGTCAATTCAATAAATTAGAAAAAGAAATAATGTGTAGTATATAGTAAAAATGATCACTCATAAGTTAAGTTATCCCTGATGATGTGATAAAAAAGAAAAAAAAAAAAAAAGAAAAATGAAGAAAGAAATACAAATGAAGACATCAGATAACTGTGCTTTTGTGGGTCTCTACACCCCAGGGGGCCTGATTAAATGATTCAAAAATACACTGCAAAGATCACATATATTTATACTAGTGTAAAAGCATGTGTACACGGGCCAAGGTCCCGGTAACGTTAACCCTTTGATTGCCAGAGGGTACGCAATGCATTGCTTTGCAATGCGTTGCATACTCCTCTGGCACTCAAAGGGTTAAGTGGCCGCTACCTCACTGCATCGCATGAGTGAGGAGATGCACGAATGCAATAATGAGCAGTAGAGACTGCCCAAACATGCACAGACTCTACTGCCCATGAAGGCTTCTGACAAACATCCTAGTGAATTATTATATAGGATATATATATATATAAAAACATACACACACACACACACGCACACAAATACATAAACACACACACACACACGCGCACACACACACACACACACACACACACACACACACACACACACACACACACACACACACATTGGATGGAGGACCACTAAGATATTAACCCTTTGAGTGTCAGTGGGGTATGCAATCGATTGCAAAGCAATGCGTTGCATACCTCTCTGGCACTCAAAGGGTTAATTACTAATACTGATAAATGTTAACCCTTTGAGTGCCAATGGAGTGTGCAACACATTGCCTTGCAATGCACACCCCTCTGGCACTGAAAGGGTTAAGTATTTCAAAAGTGTGATACATTCAGAATATGTTGTAATTGATTTAAACAAACAGGTGATAAGACTCTGTGAAAAGAAAAAGGATCATTCTAATCTCAGATCAATTATCTACTTTAGGTTTTATCAATCTTCTTAACCAGCTTGATAATCAAATCTGGTCACATCATGGTTGCCTAGACATTCATGGTAAAGTTTAGGACTAAGGTTCTTATGTTTAAAAAAAAAAAAAAAAAAAAAAAAAAAAAAGGCGTTTAGGGCAAACCAACTGCAATATAGGGAAGAACTAAACATTCTTCTTGATTTAAATGGAGGTTCGAACCCCTTGAATGCCAGAGAGGTCTCACCCTCTGGCATTCAAGAGGTTAAAATTTCCACTTAAATCTATGGGACTTTTGTTTTTTAATGTTTAGTTCTCCCCTGTAGTGAAATTGGTTTGCCCTAGAATACCTCTACTATTCTTTTGGACATATGTCCCTAAGACCAATTTCTTCCTGCTATGAACCCTTTTCAACTGTGATTGATAATGTACCTCCATTTCCCTGTCACAATTAAATGGATAGTAAACTTTTAGTTTGACCTTATATATTATGCACTTACACAATATGTAAAGTCAAATTGCCTATATGTTTTTCCAACTTGGCCTGTTTATTGATGCTTTTATAGCCCAGATATTGAGCTTGGATCTGTTGCCAAATAGCATTCTGCCAAGGACTGTGAAAGCAGGTTTAATCAATGTAAAAAACATACAATATTAAAAAAATATAGGATACAATGCAGATCACTTAAAGCTGTATGGATAATGTTACATTGTATCACTCTCCTGCTTTGATGCTTAACTAACCAGAATACTCTCTGGAAGCTGAGGGTGAAATGCAGGAAACATGTGCAATCGCTATTTCCAGTGTGAAAACCACTAGGGAATAGGTTTGCGCAAGATTTTGTTGAATTGCGCATGAAAAATCAAGATTAGCGAACAGCTGCGCATATTCATCTATTGTGGAAGTGGTCTGAATTAACAAATCTGTCTGAGTGGAATAGCAAATGCGCCTAACACAGGAAGTGCTTTTGCAAACGACTGTATACATCTGTGTAGTTTTGTTGTAAAAGCTAATTTTTCACGCACAATTCAAGAATCATTCGGTATATGGCTTCCTGCATTAGAACATGCGCACTGTCTGCACATAAAAAATGCCTTCCGTGCATACGCACATTACTTGCATTCCACCTAGTGATCCAAGGAGCTTACTGTTAAAAAGAAGGTGAAGATGAGGAAAAAAAATTAATGATGATAAGTACATGCAAACTGACAGATTATGCCCTGCAGAATATATAGCATCAAAATAAAAGGTTACTAACCATTTAAGTCTTTCTATTCCAACCCCCAATGCTTAATTACTTATTTGAATGTGATTGGTGGACTGCCGAGTGAAAAGGAATCCAGTTGGTGGTTTGTGTGGGAACTATGTAGGTCACACTGGAAGTGCCCCAGGTATTTTACTCCACCGTGTATTGACCTTATCATGACATCATCTCGTGAAGCCCCAGATACAAAAAAAATGTATTACCAGAAAAGTCAATTATTTGGATGTTGGACACCTCTCTAAGATTCAAGTGGTTAAAATCTCCATTTAAATCAATGGGAATTTTTGATTATACCCTATATTGCAAATGGTTTGCCCTAGAACGCCTCCTCTTTTTTTTTTTTTACATAAGGCCCAGGTTATACCTGGTTTTAAGATTTAACCCTATGAGGGTTATGCACTAAGCAGTGATAAAGTGGAGATTAGTTTTCCAGTGATATCACTTCTCCATTTACTATGTTATTTTATGGAGCCAATGCACTAAGATTGCCAGAGCTGGAGAAATCTTAGTGCATTGTTTCCATACAATAACATAGGGACTGGAGAAGTGATATCACCGGAGAAGTTATCTTCACTTTATCACACCTTAGTGCATAACCCTCTTTGAGTGACAGAAAGGTATCCAGCGGATTGCTACACAATGCGTTGGATACCTCTCTAGCACTCAAAGGGTTAACCACTAAAACTGCTTTTTATTTTTGTTGCAATTATTTCATTTCTTTATATACAAGTTATGATAAATTTTATAACATTTATTTGCGTTTTATACATATAAGAATTGTGTTCAAATGGTTATATTTATTTCTATAAAAGAGTGGGCTTATGGTTTCGTAAAAAACAAAAAGGTGGGGTGTCTTTTGGGAACCACTGGTGTACACAGACCAGGGGGGGGCAAAGCCATAATATGACCCCCAGGCCAGCCCATCCAGCCCTTTGTTTATATGGAGGGGGTAATTGTAGGGGGGATGCAAATTCCCCCCCTCCGGACGCCCATGACCAGGGGTGGATTGTAGGGGAATACCAGCCCGGGCATTTCTTTTTAGCTGGTGTTTATATATTTTATATATATATATATATATATATATATATACTTTTTGATACATATCTGGCACTCATAGGGTTAGATACAACCCTAGCAACTCCCACCCCCTTTCCCCCACTCTCTCTTCTCCGGCCCTTTTCTAGACTCTCATTTCCAGCCTATTACCCCCTTTCACTTTCTACATACAGGCCCCTTTTCTGCTTCCTCTCTCCTCCAGTCTATTTCACCCCCTCTTTTCCCTGCCCCCTCCACTCTCTCCCATTGTTATCCCCCTCTTTCCTAATATTTCTCAGTCAGACCCCCTCAGGCCTTTCTACTACCCACCTCCTTCTCCATCTAGTCTTTTTTTGTCTTCATTTCCTCTGCCTCTCAACATATCTCTTTGCTACGTGTCTCTTTCTCCTCTCTTGCATTTCCTGGTGGTCCAGTGTGGGGAGTGAGAAGTCAGTGCAGCCTCCAGCACCAACGTCCCTATCGACACCCCCTTGTGGTCCCTGTGCAGCATGGGAGAGCAGGCGCCAGGATATTATGTCATATCCTGGTGCTCTGCATTAACAAGTAATGTGAAGGCTCTCACAGCCTGTGCCGGTGGCAACACAGACCTCTCCTTCAGAATATCGTGGGCCCCACCGGCCTATGATCTAGCGGCTCACCGGGGGATGCCCGATCCCCTGATAGGACAATCCGCCCATGCCCATGACCCAGACCAATGGTTTTTAATTTCACTCACTGCCATTTGGATCAGCAAAGGAGATCTAGCAAAGGCTGAAGCAGATGGACTCTCTTTTTCAACCTCATCAACAATATAACTATGTATGTAACAAGTCTACATATCATTGTACACATAAAATGAATATTGGGAGAGCATTTTAAATAAATAAATAAATAAATAAATAAATAAATAACAACTGACTTTTAATATGGGTTGCTGACACACCACAAAAATCACCTCTGATTTACAGGAGCCCTATAAATTAGCTACAAGCCAATAAGGTTGGAGAAGAAAAGGTTAAATCTTCTCCAGTGTGATATTTATTAAAGTACAAATGACCATTTGTTAGGCTTTGTTAACCCTTTAGTGACCAGAGGGGCAATCAAAAGAGAAGGGTGCAAGGTAAGTAACATGATGTACTGCACACTTATATAGTAATGATAGGGTTAATCATATATAGACTGTAGTGGGATGATTTTATCTAACTGGTGATAAACAGGTTACATGAATTAATTATACATTTGTGTCATTAACCCTCTGAGTATCAGAGAGGTGTCTCACGCATTGCAAAGCAATTCACTGCACACCGCTAGCATTTGAAGGTTAAGTTAAATGAATAAGTATTACTTCAAAGGGTTAGTAATGTCTTAATGGTATAAAAAGTCATATTGTACAGCAGAAAATAAGAAATCCATCGGTGCTATTCCTATCTCTCAGACCTTTATGGTTTGAGAGAGAGAGCGTTCTAAAGTTCCCCTCTGTAAAACTGACAGCAGGAGATCCGAGTTAGTCGACTCGAGGAGGCTCTTCAGCAGAGCCAAAATAGCACAAATGAAAAAGAAATACTTCTTTGGAATGGTCTAAAAAAGTGTGTTTGCAAACCAAGCACACTTTGTAGACTGTTCCAATGAAGTATTTCTTTTTAATCTGCGCTATTTCAGCTCTGCTGAAGAGCTGCCTGTTGGTCCCCGGACCAGGATCTCCTGCTGTCCGCTTACAGCTGACGTCAGGAGAAGGGAAGGGAGAGGGGAACTTTAGAACGTTCTATCTCTCAAACCATAAAGGTCTGAGAGATAGGAATAGCACCAATGGATTTCTTATTTTCTGCTGTACAATATGAATTTTTATAACATTAAGACATTACTAACCCTTTAACCCACTGAAGCCCATAGGGGTGCACAACATATTGCAAATGGTTTTCACTCACCTATGGTCCTCGGTGGTTTAACCCTTTTAGTGCCAGAGGGGTACCCAAAGCAATGCGTTGCGTACCCCTCTGGCACTCAGAGGGTTAAGTAGAGGTTTGAGAGTTTTAACTGATTGGATGCTAGACACCTCTGCAATGCACTGCACTATATGGAAATGTTGAGAGCATCCAAGATGTTAAAGGCCCAGCCCCAGAAAATGATAACAGATACATTTGTCTTGTATCTCTTTAACCCCTTCGCTGAAAGGACATCTATAGAATTCAATGTCCTAAGAAACTTCTGCATAAAATTAAGAAGAGGTGAACACACTGAAACCCTCCATGTCTGTTTTTATGACTGTTCGTCCCAGTGTACTTCACGGACCGGTTGGATAATGTGCTTGTATATTAATATACACATGGACAAGCACAAGCACGTACAGTTCCCTGCCTCTGCTCTGAGCCATTTGACACTTCTTGGCCAGAACTCTGAATATGTTAGATAGGCTCTAGTTTCAATATAAATTATAGAGGAGGGACTATGTGACATGAGGATCGGTGTCATTGTGTGTCAGAAGGATCAGTGTCACAGGTATAGCCACCTGTCAGCAGCCACTGAATAATGCAGTGAGAAAGGTGATACTCAGGTTATATCAGTACAATAAAGCACAGTGATACCCTCTATCTCCTGAGCACATGAGATGTAACTCAGCTAGGCAGAATATGTGCCCAGCTAACATCCACCCCGTTCTGTGGGAAGCGTACCTCCCTAATGTTCTCTCCCCTTCCCCCTGCACCTCTATTTCCCTAACGTTCTTTCCTTCCATGGTGTCCTCCCTCCCTCCAATATCATTCTAGCTGATGCCCATGCTCACAGGATGCCATCTGTTCAGACACAGATGCTCAGAGTGGGGGCTGCCAAGCGGGACGAAGTGAGGCTCTTGACCAGTGCATGATGCTGGCACTGTGGAGCCCTCTGCAGATCTTCTTTGTAGAATTAATTAATTATTGTAGATGCAATGATCTGCACACTCATATTTGTGATTAAAGGCCTTGTGCAAAAATCAAAACATGAGCAGTTCTGGAATATACTAACAGTATCCTATATAATAATTCACTAGGATGTTTGTCAGAAGCCGTCATGCGCTGTAGAGACTGCCCGAATGCACAGAATGCTGGGAGTTCTGTGCTGGGAGCATTCTGTGCTTTCAGGCAGTCTCTACAGTGCATGACTGCGTTGGCGGAAGGACGCAGAGCAGGGTCGACCTCTTAACTCTTTAAGTGCCAGAGGGGTACACAACATACCTCTCTGGTACTCAAAGGGTTAACATCACCCGGACCTTGGCCCATGTACACGGCCTTTTAACTAGTCATAAATAAAAGTCCTCAAAACTCCCATTCACGTTTTACCCCTTGAATGTTACAAGGGACTCCAAAGCATTAAGAAGCACTGGCAATATCTTATGCAATCAAGAGTTAAAAGCAATGTTTAAACAGATGGAAAGTGTATTTCTCCCTTTGGTGAAGTTGGTTTTCTCTAGAATGTCTCATCTGTTTCCTTCCACATTAGGCCCTAAGGCAGTTGTCCTCAAGCTTTTTGACTTGATACCCTGTTAATAGTTTTCATGGAATTCCAATGCCCCTGTCTGCTTTTTTTTTCTTTCAGGGAAATTAAATTAACCCTTTGCATAAGTATAATCATTATTATTCAATTGCAATTTATTTTTTGCATCATACTTTGAAGAAACCAAACGTAATTTTCTTTGCTGCAGACAATTCTACAAACAAATATATGCAGGTACCCTGAAAAGGTCAGCATATCTCAAGTACAAACATGGCCCACTGTGCGACTCACAAGCGTCCTTTCAACCAGTCTTTCCCAAATGTCACTTTTTGACAATACAGACACTTTCATGTTGCACAGCAAAGTGGACGTTTGATGCTGATATAAAGCATTCAGCCCCCATGGAAACGCCTCACCCCCAGGGTTTATGATCCCCAATTTGGGAACCACTGCCCTAAGGGCTATACTCACAAAAACTAAAATGGAGTAACTCTTAAGGAAACCAACTGCACTCGGAAGATTAACATCCCCAATGATTTAAATGTGGCTATGAAATGCATCAGAGACCTCACTAGCAGGTAAAGGGTTAAGAGCCCAATTTAAGTCACCAGGAATTTTGGGCTGGTTATCTTTCCCCTGGGAATGCAATTGGTTTACCTCATAATTCAAGCTCTTTAGCATACTGAATACAGGGTATGATGCTCTGCATGTCTCTTGCTGATATGAGCAGAGTGTCAAAGTCTCGGTACAACAGCAACATATTAGGCTGAACAGAAGGGTAGCACTGAGTTCATCTGCAGAGCAGCCATTATATGCAGTGATATGGAGCAACACTCCAATTGACAGATAGGGGGCAGTAAGGGGTGTTCACTGTGGGGTTCTTGACACTCTCTCAGCTAATCTCTTCTAGTGAAGCCCCCACCATAGCTCTTGTACTCACTCCTTGAATATCCCCCTGTTCTGGGGTGAAGAGTGGATTATACAGCATAGAAATTTCTGAATATGTACAGAGAGGATGAAGGGATCTGTCAGCATAATACAAGGATTGTTCCGGAAATCACGGCTATATGCACTGCTTAATAAAGTGCAGAACAATCCGTAAGAAGCAGGTAACTTTTAAAATGTCGCACTGAAAAGTACGTGATACAAAACTGTGCATTCACCAGGTCGCATTGATAAAAATGGCGACATGACAATCTCCTGCATGAAAAGCACGAGAATCTCATGTCACCGGCTTAAAACTCGCTTCAACCCACCATGTGAAATAGTAGTGGCCTCAACTTTTTTATCCTCCTCCTCTCAGCAGCAGTGTTTTCTGGAGCTTCACTCTCTGTGTAATAGTTTGTTTTTTTTTTGTTTTTTTTTTTAACCATTTCGACACCAGAGAGTAGTGCATTGAACGCTGACAAATCCAGTAACTGTGGCAGCTGCCGTGAGCATGAGGAGGCAGTTACAGTTCAACGAAGTACCTCTCCAGCGCAGAAAGGGTTAAAAAAAACCCACAAAAAACAAAACACAATTACAGAGAGTGGAGCTCCAGAAATCACTGCTGCTGAGAGAAGGAGGATAAAAAAGTTGCGGTCACTACAATTACACATGACGGATTGAAACGAGATTTAAACCAGGGACATGAGAATCTCCCAGCACTGCTGGGTAACCTCGGTCAGTGACACAGTGATTTGTGTGCTACAACTTTACAATGTTGGAGCTGAGTGGCCAACTTTAAGGTGCATATTGGGTCTCTTTTCCTTTTAGTACAGCGTTCTAAACCTACAGTTGTCTGGAGTCCTTCTAGGGCATATCAATTGTACCACAGGGGCCAAATAAACACTTTCATTCATTGATTTAAAATGGACAGTCTGGATGGGCCGAATGGTTCTTATCTGCCATCAAATTCTATGTTTCTATGGCTGAATTGGGATTGTAACCATTTGAATACTAGAGAGGCCTTGCAACGTGTTTGAGACATGTCTAGCCTTCATGGTGTCAAACACCTCATTTAAATCAATGGGAATTTTTATTTGTCTCTTATGGCAAAGGAAGGCAAATTGTAGGGTTGGGCTGCTAGGAGGGCCCCAAAGGACTGGTGGTGGAAGTCTGCAATCTGGTAGATCCTGCAAACTGCCATGAAACACCACACATTTATTTACAGTTAGTCCCAACCTGCCCTAAGAGGCTTTGCTAGAAGCCGTTCAGCTCCAAAAGGGACTGACAGCGCAGGCGCGCAGATGTCACTATGGAAAGATGTCTGCGTGGTTTCCTGCCTGTCATTCCCAGAGCAGTGTATAAATCTCATGAACGCGGTAATAAATCTGATGACTAGTGCTACTGAGCAGCTAGTTGCCAAATGGGTAATTATTTGGGGCCATGTTTCTAATAGGTGATAGCTCAGCTTTAGTCTGACTGTTCTGGCCACCCTTGCCTTATGGTCAGCTTGTTTGCCCATGAATAACTCCAGTTCTATTTAGTACATCCGCCTCATGTGTAATGTGTATATAAGATTCTGCACTAAACCAGATGTAAGTCTGTCTTCTATTTCCATTTCATGTGAGATTTCTGTAGAAGATAGTCATAGAGAAAATAGTCCATATATACACACACACACACACACACACACACAGGTGGATTTAGCACTGTGTCCCTGATGTCGCAAGAGTCACTAATCTATGACCCTGGCAGCTATCAGCAGATCATTTATCAAGCACTGCTCAGCACTCCTCAGGCAGCTATTCGGACCAACAGAATCACTCCTACTAGTAATCAGTCTGTGACCGGAAGTCCATCCATTGACTGGTTTATCACTCATGTGTGAACCCTACCTATACGATCTACTGGGAAAATTTACTTTGAGAAATGTATAAATCCACCATAGCATCTAATTTCTGTACTAAGTCATTAGTTTCCACTATACCCTAGGGTATGTATTAAAGCATATGATTGCTTTAGTGCATACCAGTTTACATACTCCTCCATAGTTAAGACTGATTGCACTAGTACTGAAGGACAACGGAGTAAGGTTAGATTTTCTCCTGTAACCTGTTTAGTATGTTATATTAAATAAGATGCAGAGGAATAGAATGCCCGGAAATAATGCACTAAGGCACTGGTAGGCAATGTGAGGCCCTGCAGCTGCGGCCAGACTACAAGTCCCATCATTCCCCACCAGCTACTGGTTGGCGAGGAATAATGAGACTTGCAGACTGGCAGCAGCTGGAGAGCTTCATGTTGACCATCCCTGTACTAAGGTGTGATAAAGAGGAGATCATGCCTGCAGTGTAATAAACTCTGCAGTTTGTATGTTATTTTATGTAGTCTATGTATTAAGATCTCTGAAGTTGGAACAATGTTAGTGCATAATATAGGGGATGGTATCTCTTTTCTTATCAAACCTTCTTCACACCTTGAATATAATAAAGAGGAGAGGACTTCTGCAATGTGATAAACTCTCCACGCCTATGTTATTATATGGAGCTGAAGTACTAAGATCTTTCAGTGTGAGAAATCTTAGTACATAGGCTCCATATAATTACATAGGGACAGGAGTCTATCACACTGGAGAAGTCATCTCATCTTCACCACACCTTAATGTATCTCTCAATGGAGTGTTTCTGGGAGAAACCAAGTGCACCAGTTCTCCAGATCCTCACTGAATTAAACTGAACTTTTATCCCACCTAATGCTACCTCTCTACCTTTGCAGTGTGTTGGAGACATATCTTACATTCAAGGGTGTAAAAGCCCAATTTACACCACCAGGAATTTGTATTAGTCCTCTGTGGTGCAGTTGGTTTACTCCAGCATTACTCCAGTACATCAGACTAAGAGACCTCACATTGGTATCAGTATGTTCTAATGGAAGAGAAAGGGAATATTGATCAAGAAGTTTCACCTACTTTTATATTTAAAAAATAAAAAAAAAATACATTTGAAGCTTTTAGGGTACTTTTTTAAAACATTCTAGTACAGGAGGGTAATGTGATGCTTGTGATTTGGGCAAATTAAATTCTGATTACTGATTGGTCTATGACCATACCTGGGAACTCAGGATTTTGACAGACATCTCAGGGTGAAGGGTCAAATGTGATGTGCCCCAATTAAATGTTTTAGTCTATAAATTGGTGCCATTTGTACTAGAAAGGCAGGGGCGAGAGTTACTCCTTAACTTGTTTGTGTTTAGTCAGTGAGATCGTTAATCTGTAACATGTTAAAGGTTCCTTGCACACCGACAGAAACCTCTGGGTTAGAGCAAGCAGGTACACATTGCATAAAATCTATATTATGGGAAGCTCTATCTTATATAATAATTTGCTAGAATGTTTGTCAGAAGCAGTCATGCTCAGTAGAGAGACTGCCTGAACACACGGAATGCTGGTAGCACGGAATGCTGGGAGTTCTGTGCTGCTTTGCAATGCATTGCGTACCCCTCTGGCACTCAAAGGGTTAACATCACCCGGACCTTGACCCGTGTACACGGGCTTTTACACTAGTGGGATAATATTACAGAGATCTTAGTGTCAGCTCATTTTGAAAGTTCCCAGGTATGTCTATGACCAGAACTCCAGCAAAAGACTGATTTATCACTGAGGTATGGATCGCACACCAGCAAGCACTAGGGAGAGTTCCCATATAGCTGACTGGTGTTAGTAACACTCTGACTGTAAGTAGCCTAATATCTTCCACTACTGTTCAGTAATTACCCCTGGCCAAAATAACTCTATATAGAAGGCTCTGCATCTTCAAAATAATGTTTATATCTACAAACTTAACATGACAACATTTGTCTTCCTTACAGGATGACTATGATTTTGTGTTTGTTTAGATCCATGTCACACACATGATGGGTCATTGAGACAGACGTGGAACAGAGGGACGCCTCAGTGCCCCGTCACCCCCTACCACAATGACAAGAATGTGTCTTGACAGGCAGCCAGCAGGAGCAAGAGCCACATGCACAGCACAGGCACGTGCACTACATGGGCACTGATACTCTGCCACTGATGTTCTGACAACTGGAGCAATTCAATCCAATTGCACTGTATGGGGAAATTAAAATTCCCTTCAATTTATATCTAGATTTTAACCCCTTGAATGATAAAGAGGGCTCCATCGCATTACAAAACACTCTACTTGGTGCTTATGGGAGAAGAAGCAACTATACAATCCTATTCATAGACCCCATGGTAGTGAACACATCACCATCAGATGGCTTCTATGGAGAGAATAGAGATCTCCCATAACAGCTGAGTGAGGAGCTGACATCACCCAGCCCTGCAGATCTCTGCACTCTGCAGGGATAACAGAGAGGGAATGGAGGAGTTTTAACTATGGGGAACTATAGTTTAACCCCATGCCGACAATGGACGTACATGTACGTCCCACAGAAACTGTCACTTAGTGACAGAGGACGTACATGTACGTCCAGGAAGTAATTCGGCAGAATGAGAAAAAAAAACCCGTTGTTAAGTGCCGGCCGAAAAGGGTTTTGTATTGATCCTGTACTGCCCCTTTAAATAAAGATGTGTGCTATATACTATATAATGAATGTGTCACACATACCATAGGTATAGCACTGTACATTATGTAATAACTGTGAGGCTGATGTACTCCACCAAAAGTAACATAATATAATCCCCCAAATTCCCATTGATTTCAATTGACCCTTTGAATGCTAGAGATGTCTGTAATGCATTGCTTCACATTCCATTGTAGTCCTTACTAGCATTTAAGTGGTTAAAATCCCCATTGGAATCATTGGTATTTTTTGTCTCATATAAACCAGTTGCATTGCAATGTGCTAGATATCTCTATGGCACTCAAATGGTTAAAGGATCAGTAAAAATGTTTATTATGAAAGAGAAAAACAGCACAACAAGGATATTCTCACTGCTGAGAGGTGGTTCATTTGAATGTTATTAACCCTTTGAGTGCGAGAGGGGTACACAACGCATTGCTCTGCTCAAAGTGTTAATCTCCCACTGTTGAGAGATGATGGAGTTGTTACTATGACATTCTAGTGAGAACAGTAGCCAGTGGCTCATCTATCCCATCACAGGAAATACAATAACTGTTTGGACACTTGGGGAGAGATGCACTAAGAATGATAAAGATGGTATACAGTGTGATAAACTCTCCAAGTTCTATATTATTCTATGATGCCTATACACTAAGATTCCTCCAGCTGTTGGGACCTTACTGCATTGGTTCCATAGAATAAAATAGGACTTAATTATCACACTGGAGAAGTCATCTCCACGTTATCACCTCTTTTTCATCCCTTAGTGCATGTTGCACTAGGTGGCATTGTTGCTAACCCCTCATCTCTCAAAACAACAGTTTAAAGGGACAGTAATGTCCCAAAAAAATATATCCAGTTTTGTAGCCTTTAAAAAAAAAATCAATATGCTTCAAACTCGATCTCTCAAACCGCTATGGTTTAAGAGATATAGGGATTCAAAGTGCCCCCCTCCTTCCCCTTTCACCTGATGTCAGATGTAAAGCTGACAGCAGGAGAATCAAGTTGTACGACTTGAGGAGGTTCTGCAGCAGAGATGAGACTGCCTTATCTATAAAGAATTAATTCATTGGAAAGATCTACAAAATGTGCCTGGTTTGCAAGCACACTTTGTAGACATGTCCAATGAATTAATTCTCTATAGATAATGCGATCTCGGCTCTGCTACAGAGCCGCCTGAGGGTCCCCTTACCAGGATCTCCTGCTGTCAGCTAGACGCTGACATCAGGAGAAGGGGAGGGAGGCGGGAACTTTGAATCTCTATATTTCTCACACCATAGCGGTCTGAGAGATCAGGTTTGGAGCATATGGATTTTTTTTTTTTTAAAGGCTACAAAACCGGATATCTTTTTTTTGGGACATCACTGACCTTTCAAACTATGCTACCTTTTGAATTAAAGGGATAATAAAGTCTACGATAAAGTTTATCTCCGAGTCTTCTCTATTGTAAACATAACACTTTGCTCTGTGTTTAATAACTTACTGTTCTGTAGTTCAAAAGATATTCAATGTAAAAGTATCCCTCTCCCACCTCTCCTGGCCACGTCACGCTGCATGATGGAGAGTGGCGAAGGACAAACTTCAGTACGCAAAAGGAAAATCCCTTTGTCAAGGGGGGCAGGGTTTTCCTTATACTTACGGACTTAAATTTGTCCCTCACTGCATTTGTCCAGTCCCAGGACCAGATTGCAGCTCTAAGGGGAGGAGGCCAGAAGGGGTGGGACTGGGATCCTTAGCGCAAATGGTTACAATACAAAAGACTCAGAGATAAACTTTATTGTAGGGCTGCAACTAACGATTATTTTGATAATCAATTAGTTGTCCGATTATTTTTAATCGGATAAAAAAAACAATATGCTAGTTTTTCATAATTTAAAATGATTTAATGAACAAACAGTGTTAAAAACAAACAGCAGAATAAAAAACTTTACACATTAACATGTGTGTTATTATTTTACTATGGGGTTTATGCACCTCTCTCCCCCTTGCACCTCTATTTCTCCCCCATGTACTTCTTTCTCCTCCATGTACTTCTTTCTCCTCCATGTACTTCTTTCTCCCCCATGTGCCTCTCTTTCTACCCCATGTGCCTCTCTTTCTACCCCATGTACTTCTTTCTCCCCCCTTGTACTTCTTTCTCTCACATGTACTTCTTTCTCCCCCCTTGTACTTCTTTCTCTCACATGTACTTCTTTCACCCTTTTGTACCTCTCTTTCTCTCACATGTACTTCTTTCACCCTTTTGTACCTCTCTTTCTCTCACATGTACTTCTTTCACCCTTTTGTACCTCTTTCTCCCACATGTACTTCTTTCTCCCCCCTGCCCTTGTACCTCACTTTCTCCCTCCTTGTAACTCTTTCTCCCGCCATGTACGTGTCTCCTTCGTACCTCATTTTCCCTTGTGCATCTCTTCTTCTTCTCCCCAGTGCCCACACTGATGACATCCGGGGAGGAACCACGTCAAACACATGCTCCACGCGGCGTCTCCGCGCTGTCATCAGTGCGGGCAGTGGGGAGACTGTAGCATCCATCCGGCAGATATTAAGGCGACGTACGGTGGCTAGGGGGCTGCTGGGCGGCACAACTAATCGCTGCACAACTAATCGATAATGGGAATAGTTGGCAATGATTCTCATTATCGATTTTTATCGATTTTATTGATTAGTTGTTGCAGCCCTACTTTATTGTACACATTACTATCCCTTTAACTATCTGGATGGGAGTAGCCTTGATTTACATAGCATTACGAGCTCTACAATGCATATGTTTTCATATTAACAGCTTACTGCTCCTTTAAGTCTTTGCAAATGTATATGCGTATATTTTAAAGCCCCCCCACCGCGCACCACCTGCTCTAACCTGGACTACAGCAGGATCAACTCAGCAGTATACAAATTGTCAGGATAGCAGTAGACTGTGTCTACCTTATTATATATCCGATCTTGTTCCAAGATACAGCTTATTTATAAGAATATATTTACAGGTATCACAGAGGTGAATGTCTTGCTGCAACTGTATTTTCTATCTCTGGTATAAGTGTTAGAATAGACACAGCCCCCTGGTATCCTGATAGTCTGTACACTGCTGTGTTGCTATTGCTGAGGCCCCTGTGACAGCAGGTGGTCCAGGGAGGGGAAGGAAAATAAGCTCATTAGAGATTTACAATCTCCCAGGACCTGTCCTTAATGCACCCGAGTGAGCCAAGAAGAATTACCAGTGGGAGAGCGGCCTGGGCTGTGAAGAGAGACAGATATTGGGGAGGGTCTGTGAAACACATGCTTACCTGAATAGACACAAACCACCTCCATAACAAAAATAATTGGGGAATCGCCCATACTCCTCTGGCACTCAGAGGGATAACCCCTTCAGTGCTTAAAAATATTTATTTGCAATGAAAAGGGACCTCTATTGCATTCAAGAAGTTAAAAAAAGCATTTAAATCAGTGAGGCTTTGGGCAATTTTGGTGCAATTGGTTTGCAACCTCAGTAGCATTGTAAACGGAGCTTGCTGTAATGTTAGCCCGAGCTTGTTGTAAAGTTAGCCCACAAAAATAAAGATACGAAGGGAAGAGTGAACGCACTCCCTGGGGCAGCTGGGAAGTCCTGCGGCGTCTTGCGGCACATACAGGGTGCCGCAGAACGCGGAAGTGCCCGATTTGGAGGCTTCATATTTCCACTGGTAACTACATTAAAAAAAAAACCAAAAAACAGCGCTAATCTTGTTTTATTGATTAAAACCCATAGTCATTTTTTTTTTTATATGAATGTTCCCCTTTAAGATTTAATCACTAAAACTGCCTTTATTTTTGGCGCAGTTAGCGAATTTCTTTATAAACATGTTGGGAAATAATTCTTATTTGGCCAAGACCATTTCTACTCTACTTTTCAAAAAAGTCAACTAACTGGAGTTAGCACTTAGCAAAAATGTCGCTAGATATTTATACATATACTTTTGTCGCTTTGACACTATTTTAAAGAAACTTTCTTTATAACGCCAGTTTTATGCACCTCCCCCTATATTTTGTCATTGGAATCTGCTTCCCTGTTTTTTTTCCTGGTTTAAAACTGCAAAGCAAACCCATATTTTATGTGCTTATAACTAAAAGGGTCACGGTTATGAGTGTCTATATAAGGTAATCTTACTTATTTAAATGATTTCATGTGGCATTTATGTCTGGGCTAGGTCCATTCTGCTGTATTAGGGCTACCCTTAGACTATTACATAAGGTTTTCTGTTGGTGTCACATTGCACAGTTCTATGGACCACTAGTACCATACTGTGTTGTCAGCCCTTGGAAAAAGTGTCCCTGGGATTTTTTTTTTTTTTTTTTAAATGTTGATAAGTATGGTTTTCCCCACTTCAAATTTTAAATATAGAATGAATATGCTAATCTGGGCTACACCCTTGAAGCAGATGAGGTGAGAGAAGGAAGGCTGATGTGACTAGGGAGCGAGTACAGAAAAACCAAGAGGGATGGTTGTGGGATAAGGGAGACAGAAGCAATGAGTACAGTTAAAGGAACACAAACACCTCTTAATAACAGCCCAGTTACCTTAATTTGAGCAGAATATTTTCATGGCCACTGTGAATCAGTTCTGTGTGAATTGGTTCTCCAGAATTTTCTCATTCAGAAATATTTTTTTTGCAGGACTCCAAGACCCCAACCTCGTCCCTAAGAGGACTAGAATGTTTTAGGACTTTTATGTTTTAGAACCAATCCAGACACAATTCGTACATAGTGGCCATGACGTTTTCTGACCAGATTAAGGAAAGTGGGGAGTATTAGCCGGTGTGGCATTCCTTTAAAGAGCAACTTGGGACAGCTGAAGGTAAGAGAAGAAGAAGGACTGAGAAAATACATCAGGAGCACAGGAACATTTTAATATGGTTAAATTAAAGGGATAGTAATGTTTCACAAAAACAGCAGCTCCAATTAATCTTCATAGTATTTGGACCATGGAGAGTATTATTTCAATACTGTCAGAGTTGTAGTTCAAGAGTAATTGTATTATGAAATTTCCCCCTCACGCCCCTTTTACCTAATGTAAGCCACCTCCCCTCAGATGTGGAATCTGGTCCTAGGACCAGACAGCTCACAGCAAGGGACAATCTTCTTACTGTGAGCATAAGCAAAAACCCTGCCACCCTTGACAGGTTTTTCCTTATGCTCACTGAAGATTGTCCCTCTCTGCAATCCATCCGGACAATCTTGCTGCTCTGAGGGGGTAGGAGGATGATATTTTATCATTCAATTACTCTTGAACTACAACTCAGACTGTATTGATAGAACACTCTCCATGGTCCAAATACTATGAAAATTAATTGAAGCTGCTTGTATTGTGAAACATTACTATCCCTTTAAGTGAGAGACTAGTCAGAGAAAGGAAAGAAGGTGACAGAGGGGCTGTTAATTGCATGATGGGAAAAGATGACAGCAGAAAAATAGTGAGGCTAAGTAGGACTGAGGCAATTCTGGAGCAAACCAACTATGTCATTGGGGAAAATAACCCCCATTTATTTAAAAGCAGCCTTTAACCCCTTGAATGATAGAAGTCTCCATGTAGCAGTCAATGGATAAGAAGACACTTTTAAATAAATGTGGATTTAGATAACTTGTGCTTCTTAGTACATCAGCCTCAGTGAGTGAAGGGGAAAAACCAGACAGACCAAGATAAAATGGTGAAGGAGGGTGGTGGGTGATAAAATGGAGAAAGATTCAGAGCTAGATAAGGCAATGAGTTAGAAGAGTAAAAGATTAGAACTGCAGGAGTACAGAAGAAAGAGGGAACCATATAGAGACAGGAGATGAGAGTGAGTGTAAGGGTGGTAATGAGGATAGATATGTATATCTTCATCTGGCTAAGTTGGCTCTTCACTGCACAGGAAGGACAGTGTGAGATAGGGTTCACTTCACTGACTGATTATTACATTACAGAGAAGCATGGGGAGGGGAGGGAGAAACTAAATAGGGGGGAGCAGAATGAGAGGGGGAGAGATGTGAGAGAGAAAGTGATAGGACAGGAAGAAGTGAGGTGGTAGGGAGGGGGAAAGATGAGAATGAGATAGCAGGAGACTGGTAGAATAAAAGTGATACATTTGAAGTGCAAGCTTTCAAGGCAATTTAGGTCTTTTCGTCAAGCATGTTATAGAATGAAAACTGAATGACTTCATTCCAGCACAGTGGAATAAGTCGGCGCTATATAAATAAAGAATAATAATAATAATAACGTGCGTGACAGAGAAATCTATGTTGTTTGGAAAGCTTGCACTCTAAATGTACTCAGCCAATAAATGTATCACTGTTACTCTTCCAATCTCCTGCTTTTTTCCCACGGTAAACACAGTACCGCCTTTTACCTATATAAAAATGAGATATTGATACAACACAGACTTTTTACATTTGTATCAAATGGTCATATTTCAAACACAGGTGTTGATAATTTCCACTTTTCTTTACTGGATCACTAGCCATTTTACTCATTAACACATATAATTTGCAAACATTTTCATCTAGCTCTTTAAAACAAGACCAAATAGAGACCTAGAAGGCACAGTACAAGAGCGCTCAACGGGAATGCCTATGCATCACAGACCAAGTTATTCACCAATATAAAAAACTGGTATTTTATTTCTCATTTAAAAACATCAGTACATCAGAGGACAAAACACATACACGATTCGCCTAACGCGTTTCGTGAAATAAAGTATCACTTAATCATAGGCAAATAGAGACCTAACTGCCCTCATCTAATCTAAACTAAATCTCCAATTTTTGCATTTCTGTATTTAGAGCATTTACACCTGGAGGCACAGTGATATACGAAGCACAAGAATCTGAGATCATTCCGTTGCTCAATAAAGAAATGTGACATCACAACCACTGGGAAATAAAAAAAAATGTGCACATTGTACATATCCTCAGTTCAGGCCCGCCGGTGTTAGCTTCTAACCCCAATGGATGCACTTTTCATGGTATGAGCTTCAGCGTACAATCACTATAGAGAATAATGGGGACATACTCTGCTGACATTAAGCTGCTTAGGTTTCCTCCATAACACGAGCAGAAAAATGAAGTCATTATACAATTTCTTCTCTTCCTTGTTTAACACATGGCGTTAAACAAAGACGTAAAGGTAAAGCCACTCCATGAAATGCCCATAGATTGCCTCACTTTAGACATTTCCCTCATATGCAGTGTGGTATGCTTAATGACAACAGTCCTCATTACTTAGTACTTTGTAAGAAGTAGTGCGAATCTAAAGACACCACCCCCCTCCTGAGAATGCACCAATAATATTGTGTCTATAGAATCCCCTTTGGTATTTATAATATGGAGTCTAACTCTTCCCTCATGGGAAAATTTAGTTAATATGGATTATAATGAACCCCAAAATATTGATGATGTCTGTGAACCACACATTGTCTTTCTAACCTGTTCGCTCCAACACGATCAGGTGAGAGAAATGGAGGAATAAGTAAATTACCTCTGAGTTACTTTAAAGCCACAGTTACCTTATTTCATTCAGTTTATATTAGCACACCTTCATTTCTACTCAATGGGGGGTTTATTCATGATATATAATATTGATCTATAATAACTGAATCTTTCAGTTTCTAGTACACTAGCACTGCAGCAGAGGGGTTATCAGATGGTACCTCTCTGGCACCCAAAGAGTTAAATATTTAAACATAATTAACTCATACTTTGCCAAATAAGCTTTGCAATGTACTGCAGGTTAATCTGGCAAGAGAAGGTTTAATACAAATGTGTGTTAACCTGTGGGGGTAGTGTTTATATTTATTTAGTATACTGTTAACCCCTTAAGGGCCAGAGGGGTGTTCAGCACAATGTGTTGCATAACCCACTGGTCCACAGTTAATGCCAATACATAGTTCAAATGAATCAGAAAACAGAGGGATTAGTAGAGGTGAGTGTAAGTCAGGGGTGGGCAAACGGAGGCCCTCCAGCTCAGTTGTTATGATGTTCATTGCAATAATCCAATCAATGGCTTCTCATGTGGATGTCAGCCTATCATGCTGGACTGGCAATGACATGGACTATCAGTTGTGCTTCCTTAAGGGATGACGTTGCCTGCGGCATGCAGGTATAGCTCTGTTAAGTAACCAAAAGGGTGTGTGTGTGGTGAGGCACGCTCCAGGTCCCCCTCCTGGCCCCAAAGTCACCTCAGTTTTCACAAAACACACTCTCATCACATACATCAGGGATGGGCAATCTGAGGTCCACCAGCTGTTGTGGACTATAACTACCATCACCTCTTACCAGCCAATGGCTTTCAGGGGATGACAGGAGTTGTAATATACAGCAGCTGGAAAGCCTCCCATTATCGGGGTTGGGCAATCTAATGCTCTCCAGTTGTTGGCTGGCAAGGGATGGAAGGAGTTGTATTACTCTGCTGGTCTCATGTAATGCCTAGTACAAAAGGTAGAGAGTCATCTACCTGACTTAACTGAAAAACAACCCTAAATAAGGGGAAAAACCCCTTTTCACCTACCAAAGTGTTATAATGAACAGGGGACCCTTTGTTGCTATTTTGATACACACATACAAGTAACACAGATAAACCCAGTGTGATACAACACATGGAGGCTGATGTATTAAGCAGGACTGGAGGCAAAAGCAACTGAACCATTGGGGGTAAATGAATATTCCCAGATGTCTATTTCTTTTAATGTGGGTTTTAACCTCGTGTATGCTAAAGAGGTCTCCAACACATTCCAAAGCAATGCACTAAATACCTCTTTAACATTCAATGGATTAATAACCTATTTAACGCAAGTAAAAATGTTTATCCCCACATTGCATCTGGTTTGCTCGACAATTACTCAATTTCTTATTAGTACATCGGCCAAAGTGAGAAAACTGGGGCAACTGTAAGGCAAACAAAACAAACACAAAAATTCCCACTGATTAAAAGAAACACAAAATCTTTCCTCTGATAAACCCTCATTGAACCTACTAGCCATTATGAATACATTCTGCTTGGATAGTTTCTCCAAACAATCCATCATTTATATTGGCAATCATGTCCATGGAGGCGGACATTACATTTTTCTATGACCCCAAATTCCTCCCACTGAACATTTCATTGGGAGGAGTTTGTACCTCTGGAGTTCTGCAACAAAGGACAGTGTCTACTATTGTGGACGTGATAGCCAGTGCTAATTAAAGATTAATTTTAGAGAACCAATCAACACAGAATTACTGTTAGAGAGGCAAAGCAAGGCGTTGGAGCCCTCTCCAACATTTAAGTCCGATTTAAACTTATAGGAATTTGCAAAACTCCAGTTCTCAGAGTTAATTACTGGATCTATGTGACATGCGATGATCTCCAGATGAGTTCTTTGGTAAACCTTTCCATTCTGCTCATTCCCCACCCTATTCCTCCTCTTATAAGGACAATCTCTGCCTTTACTCAATCCAATCTCGCTCATTCTCCTTAAAGGGATAGTAATGTTTCACAAAAAAGCAGATCTGATGAATCTTCTTAGTATTTGTCCAAGTTGTAGTTCAAGAGTAATTGAATGATAAAGTAGCCCCGTCCCACCCCTTTTACTGATGTAACACTGTTCACCTCAGAGCAGCAAGACTGTCCGGATGGATCTCAGAGAGAGACAATCTTCAATAAGCATAAGGAAAAACCTGATACACTTGTCAAGGGGGGCAGGGTTTTCCTTATACTCACAGTAAGAAAATAGTCCCTTGAGGTGAGCTGTCTGGTCTGACGACCAGATTCCACATCTGAGGGGAGGTGGCTTACACTAGGTAAAATGGGCAGGAGGGGGCTACTTTATCATTCAATTACTCTTGAACTACATCTCTGACAGTATTGAAATAACACTCTCCATAGCCCAAATACTATGAAGATTAATCTGAGCGGCTTTTTTTTTTTTTTTTTTTTAGCAACATTACTATTCATTACGCCCTGCACACATTATGACCTGAATTACATAATTTAAACACTTCCACTCCCAGCTGCAAATGGTACTCTAGGAGCTGTGGACATCAAAGCTCACAGGTATGAACATTTGGAAATATTTTTGCTCCCATGTAGCTGGCTTGCTTCAAATTGCTCCTCTTAGTACATCAGCCTTAGCATATCCACGTAGACTAAACTGGGCCAGTGCCATTTAGAAAAATTGGACAAAAGTGACAACATAATCACCTGTAGTTTCAAAACTGGACCATCTAACTAGCTGCCCTGAGCTGCTGTTCCAGAGAAGGTGTGTTAAGCTACTTCTCCCCTGGTCTTCCCTGGACCAATGAAATGGCAGCAGCACATCACAGCGAGGTGATAAATTATCAACAATGCTCTGGCCACACTAATGTACTACAATCTAATTACAAGAGCGCAGAGGGTATGATCTGGTGCTCCCCAGAGACAAAGCCTATCCATTTGGGATCTGAAGCTTTCCAACACTATTAATCACATACTTTCTGAAGCAGAATTACTAACAGGTCTAGTGCAATGTTATTACTATTTAATCTGAAATGTTCATTAATATGTTAACGTAAATTAAACATTAATGTTGGTGATAAATCTGAGTGGCCAGATCAGTGTTAAGATGTATGGCTTTCTCCTAAGTGCACTCTACAGAGCATCTTAAAGACATACTACTTGGAATACTCTGATGTACCAAATAGTACTGTAGCAACTCAGGATCAAACCAGATATACCACTGGTGACAAATCCAAATTCCCCAGATTCCCATTAAATTTAAAGTGGAACTTTCATCCTCTATAAAGTCACCCAGCTATAATTAAGCAGGTAACAACTAGCTTTAGAATATATATTTTACACCATTCTAAACAAATCCTTCACTGTAGGAGACCGGAACCCAGGCTATAGCGCAGACATCTTGTCTGTACGCCTGCGATGTCAGTTCCGGTCTCCTTTGAGATGCATTGCTGTTACCACACGGTAACTGGAAGGGACTGACGGCACAGGCATGCAGACTGCGCTAACCCGGTTGTCAGTCTCCTACAATGAAAAATTTCTTTAGAATGGCGTAAATTTTAGAGGTAAAATATATATTCTAAAGCTAGTCGCTACCTGCTTAATTATAGCAGGGCAACTTTATAGCAGATGAAAGTTCCACTTTAACCAAGCGAATGCTAGAGGTCTCCAAATCATTGCTTTTCAGTTCGCTAAGAGACCTTTCTAGCATTCATCGGGTTAAAAGCCCATTTACATCAATAAGGATGTTTACTTGTCTCCTAAAATGCAGCTGGATTGCTCCAATCTCAGTATCTGTCTCCTCATTCCCCCATCCTACACACTCATACAAATCCCCTTATCCCCCTTCAGTGCTAGGGATGTCTCCAACTCCTTTCACCACAGTGTACTAATAACAACGCCCCACTGATTTAAATCGGGCTCTTTTCACCTTCAAAATGTTGGAGAACTCCATCATTCCATGGTTTAAAAATCCAATCAAAGGGATAATAATACTATAAATGAAAAAAAAAAAAATTATATATATATATATATATATATATATATATATATATATATATAAAAGTGTACTCAGCCCGGTATGCTCCAAGCGTCGCAAGAGACAGCACATGAGATCGTCAAAAATGTGAATCAGTTTATTGCATCCATCAAGCCTAGCGCTTTCGGTCCACACAGGACCTTCCTCAGGGCAAATAGCTTGTTAATTAAAAAATACATGAATATATAGAATCAAAAGGTTGCCACCTACCTCACTCTCCTCGTGGATAGGATTGCGCCAAGAGCGCGTCGGCCGCAACCCGCATCTGGAGGACAGTGACGTCAGAGGGTCACGCAAGGTTGTTCAGCAACCAAGATAAACAATGTGCACAGAACATCCCACATCTGCCCTGCCGGCTGAAAGCAAGGCAGATTAAACCCACCAAAAGAGATATCCAGGAGGTGTCATACTCAATCCGAGATGACTCAAGATCACCCAATACAAGTGATAAGGACGTCAATATTTTAGAAAAATAAACATTATTAAGAAAGTCTGGAGATAACGAATAGGGATATTTCCCAGATGTGGTCCCTCAAATCAATCCAACACAGCCTTCTGATTTGAGGGACCACATCTGGGAAATATCCCTATTCGTTATCTCCAGACTTTCTTAATAATGTTTATTTTTCTAAAATATTGACGTCCTTATCACTTGTATTGGGTGATCTTGAGTCATCTCGGATTGAGTATGACACCTCCTGGATATCTCTTTTGGTGGGTTTAATCTGCCTTGCTTTCAGCCGGCAGGGCAGATGTGGGATGTTCTGTGCACATTGTTTATCTTGGTTGCTGAGCAACCTTGCGTGACCCTCTGACGTCACTGTCCTCCAGATGCGGGTTGCGGCCGACGCGCTCTTGGCGCAATCCTATCCACGAGGAGAGTGAGGTAGGTGGCAACCTTTTGATTCTATATATTCATGTATTTTTTAATTAACAAGCTATTTGCCCTGAGGAAGGTCCTGTGTGGACCGAAAGCGCTAGGCTTGATGGATGCAATAAACTGATTCACATTTTTGACGATCTCATGTGCTGTCTCTTGCGACGCTTGGAGCATACCGGGCTGAGTACACTTTTAGATTATTATTGTTATATGGGACGTGCACTGACTATATTATTGAATTCTATTCCTTTTGATTGGGCTTTGTGAGTGCTGCTGTCGATCTCTGTATATTTATATATATATATATATATATATATATATATATATATATAAAACAAGGGTACTTCCTGTCCTGAGATATGTTTTATTCAAAAGTTATTATAGCTTGATGTATTTAAAGGGATAGTAATGTTTCACAAAAACAGCAGCTCCAATTAGTCTTCATATTATTTGGGCCATAGAGAGTGCTATTTCAATACTGTCAGAGTTGTAGATCAAGAGTAATTGAATGATAAAGTTTCCCCCTCCCGACCCCTTTACCTAGTGTAAACCCTCACTCCTCAGATGTGGAATCCAGTCCATAGACCAGACTCTACTGTGAGTACAATGAAAGCCCTGTCCCCCTTGACAGGTTTTTCATCTTTTTCCCTTATCTTGATTGAAGATTATCCCTCTCTGCAATCTACCTGGACAGTCCCTGCTGCCTGAGCTGAGCAGTGTTACATCAATAGAAGGGGCGGGAAGGGGGTACTTTATCATTCAGTTACTCTTGAACTACAACTCTGACAGAATTGAAATAATACTCTCCAAGGCCCAAATACTATGATGATTAATTACAGCTGCTTTTACTATGAAACATTACTATCCCTTTAAGGGCAGTATCACAATGGCCTGACACTGTACAGTGGCTCTGTTGTTACATCATCTTATGAGCAGCTTCGCTCAGCTGACCCTAAATTTCCATAGGATGGTGTAGCAACAGCACCATTGTACAATTTCAGGACACTGTGATACTGCACCTAAAAACTTCACGTTTGAGCTGTAAGAACTCTTGAATAAAACACCTCCCTGCAGTGGGAATTCTCTTTTTTACTCAGGGTCATAAACACTACAAAATATATATTTTTACATTTTTAAGTATTATTATCTCTTTAAAATTACTATGAACCTGGGACATGTTTAAATGTGTCTTAGGGTGCTGTTGGATTTCCCCAGAATTGAACCTCTTTGATTTGATAATGTAGGCTATTGTGTTAAAAGCCCTATTCAAATCTATTTGTCCACTCTTGTGCACTTGGTGTGCCCTAGAATTAATCCAGTTACTCTTAATACATCATCCTCAGTGCAAACATAAAGAAGAAACTTGGGAGGATTTGACCAATCTTTAACCCCATTGAGTGCCAGAAAGGTATCCAACGCAATGCTTTGCATACCTCTCTGGCACTCAAAGGATAAAAAATGAAGCGGGTCCTTGGGAGATCTTCAAAGTTACATAAATATCCTATTAGTGAAGGAGAGACCACTGAGGGATACCACATGTGGACGGATTATCTGTTGTCTCCATGAAGGTTTAAGGGACCTCCTTATATGTTTCTGTTACCCTCCAGATCATCAGTAGTAGAGGCAGGGAGGGGGGCACAGATAAAGCTTGCATTGCTCAGCAGACAGACACATAATAACAGGCGAGGGCGGGGGAGCATTTTCCCTGATCCATGAAGGATGCAGCCTGTGGACAACCCCCCAGAACCCACATGTTCCCTGTCAGATCCATGCAGAGCTCTCTGTTGATGTGAGAGGCTGCAGCCCACGGCACTGCACATGGAATAAACACTCAACACATCCACGGCAATCAGTGCACACGCACACTCTCTAAGCATAAGACACGCATGCTACACAGTTTCCCAATACAACCTCTAAGGGCCATTGAAGGATTTCTAACATCTCTGAATAATAAACCCCTAACCTTAATTTATGGTACATAACATAATGGCCACTAGGCAACAATTCCTTGTGGATTGGTTCACAAGAAATAATCATTAATTAGTACTGGATCTCATGTCCATGGGGGCCGACATGATTATGTAGGGCTCCTGGACTAAACTCCTCCCACTGAAATCTTCTTAGAAAGACTGCAGAGGGAGGAGTTTGGAGTCCTGCTACAAAGTTTCATGTTTGCCTTCATGTACATGACATCCAAATATCCAACACTAATTAAAGATTAGATTTGGGAAGCAATACAGGCAGAGTTGATTGATAGTGATCATTACATTTTTCAGGTTAGCAGGGGAATATTATTATGATTTGTAAGATTCCCTCTAAGTACAAAGGCAAATGAGGAACAATCCTGGGGAGACAACTGCACCGTTAGGAACAAGTAAAATCCCCCATGATTTAAATGGGTCTTTTAATGCAAAGCAATGCGTTCGAGACCTCTAGTATTTAAAGGGTTAAACCCCTTATTTAAATGAATGTCGTTTTTTTAATCTTTCCACATGGTGAAGTTGGTCATCCCTGAAATGATCCACTTTTTGACTTTGTACTTTTTTTTTATATTAAATGTTATTACTTGGCCCTAAAACCAAAACTACCATAGAGAAGAAATAAGTAATTCCACTGATTTAACCCTTTGAGTGCCAGAGGGCACTCAAATGGTTAAATGTAAACACAAGCTCTTGACAAAGTGACATGTGGTCACGAAACACGTATTTATGGATTAACAAAAACAAAGATTGTAGCAATAGTGCAATTTTAATTGGTTTTAAACTGTCAATTTTCTAACAATAAAACACAAATTGTAAAATTAAAGGGGAACTCTCTCTCCTTCAGTCCCTTCTGGTACCTAAAGGTCCCATGCAACGTTTCCTAGAGGAGACCGGGACTGACGGCGCAGGCTCGCAGATGTCTGTAAGCAAAGATGTCTGCACTGTTGCCTGGCCCTCAGTGTTGGCTGAGGTAGGATTTTTGATTAATGTAGTCTTTAATCTGCATAACAGTTTCAATGATAAGCTTTTCGCTAGATGCCTAATTGGAGGGTTGACTTTATTAAGGGCGATAGTTCCCCTTTAAGTACACACAGTAGGAACCCTCCAGTGATGTGGCTGACCAACAGAAGCGTATTGGAAGTAGGATCCGGTGTACCTGTGCTACACTAGGTATAGCTGAACCAAACACAGAGACAAACTATTCTGAATTTTTCTATTCGAGACATTCTCCTGTATTGGAGACTAAAAGTTCACAAGTTTGGTTTTTCTTTTCTTGCAAATATAAAAATGGGTAGTTTGTGCATTGCATCGTATTTATTCTACACCGGTTAGATTATGCAGAATGGGTAGTTCCAGATCTGATTGTTGTCCTCGATGTGCTGATATTCAGGGTACGTATTTTCATTTGATCTGGGGATGTCCTGGAGTTGAGAAGATCTGGCATGCAGTCATGCGTATTGTGGTCCTGGTGTTGGGGAGACCTATTCCAGTGACACCGAAGATATGTCTCTTATCTATTTTCCCTGATGAAATTGAGGGTGTTGCCGACAAACTTCTGCTGAGCGAGCTCCTGGTGATGGTGAGAAAGGTGGTGGCCTTGAATTTGATGTCAAACAGAGTTCCCATTTGCAAAGCGTGGATAAATCTGGTTTCACAGTGTATCCCACAATATAGATTAGTTTATCTACACCGAGGTAACCCGAGCAAGTTTGACAAGATCTGGGGAAGATGGCAGACATGGTGGACAGACAGAGCGGATAATAATGTGGCACTTGACGACGGACTGATTACAAGCGATGGTTGATTGGGGCTTTTTCATTTGAATTCCTGGATGCCTGTTGGTTGCCGAGTGTCGTTTTGGCTACGCCCGGTTAATATCGGGCCATTTTGATGTTACTGGCTGGTGGGCGGGGGGGGGGGGGGCGCTGCGGGTTTGGGGGAGAGAGGACTCGGGGATGGGGGAGGGCTTTGGTGTTTTAGTTTGGTTAGATATTGAGAGTAGTGGTTGTTAGACTTGTAATAACATTAAAACCTCAGGTTGTCTCTGTATTTTCTACTCATGTAACTGTGATGTTTTTCCATGTCATCGGAACCTATTTGTTTTTGATACATTAGTACATTTCTTTGTACTTGTTTGTACCCGAGTTATATATGGAACAATCTGATAATAAAAATATATTTAAAAAAAAATGGGTATTTTGTGATTTGTACCAATACTGTTTTAAAAGTTATTTTTATATACATTTTTATTCACGGTTGTATTTAGTAGCAATCCTACTATTTGTTTGTAAGAGGAATCTGACTAATTTCTCCAACTAATCCAGAACTGGATCTTCACGAACTAACCCAGGACAGGAATATATAGAGCTTCCTATCAAATCCAGAACAAGGGACTGTACAGTCTTCATCTAACCCATAACATCCCCAGCTATCCCAGGGCAGGGGTCTGACCAACTTCCCTAACTAATTCAGATCTGGATCTTCACTGAATAACCCAAGACAGAAGTCTATACAGGTTCCCCCACTCCTACTAATCCAGGACAGGAGTCTATAAAGCTTCCCATCAAATCCAGAACAAGAGATTGTACAGCCTTCCATCTAACTCAGAACAGGACCCTGTGCAGCATTCCCTTTCAGGGACGGATTTACATCCCAGGGGCCCCTAGGCAAGCCCTTAGCTCTGCCCATGATCACACCTCTACTCCTCACATGAACCCACACTCCTAGTCTCATCCACTGTTTCCTGGTGTATAATAAGCACTTTACCCTGCTAACCCAGAAAAAAAGTCTGTACATCTTCCCCTCCTAACCCAGAACAGGAATCTGTACAGATTTCTCTGCTAACCCAGAAAAAAAGTCTGTACATCTTCCCCTCCTAACCCAGAACAGGAGTCTTACAGCTTTCTCTGCTAACCCAGGACAGGAATCTGCACAGCTTCCCCATCTAACCCAGGACAGGAGTCTACACAGCTTCCCCATCTAACCCAGGACAGGAGTCTGCACAGTTTCGCCTACTAATCCAGAACAGAAGTCTAGACGTACAGCTTCCCATACTAACCTAGAACAGAAGCCCAGACATACAGCTTACCATACTAATCCAGAACAGAAGTCTAGATGTACTGCTTCCCTACTAACCCAGAACAGGTGTCCGTACAGCTTCCCCACACTAACACAGAACAGGAGTCTGCACAGCCCCCCAGCTAACCCAAAACAGGAATCTGTATAGCAGCATCTTCTAATTCAGGACAGGAAAACTGTACAACTCCCTCTCTTCCATCCCAGGGCAGGAGTCTGCCCCTGACGCAATAAGACTTATGTACTAAGAAAAACTGAAGCACCTCTGTAGCATACCACTTCACAAAATAAAAAATTCCCATTGATAAACGCAGACATGTCAATTGAAGTTAATAACTTAAACAGCCTATGCACTATGCTGCAAGCACACTTTGTAGATCGTTCCAGTGAAGCATCTCTTTTTCAAGATTGCGATCTTGGCTTTGCTGAAGAGCCTCAGATGGTCCCGGGACCGTATTCCCCTGCAGTCAGCTAGAGCCCTGACATCAGTGAAAGGGAAGGGAGGGGGAACTTTGGTGCCGAATATCTCTCAAACCATAAAGGTTTGAGAGATGGGACTGGGGGCATTTAGGTTTATTTTTTAATGACTACAAGATTCGTGTTAGTAAAAAATGGCAATATTATCCCTTTAAATTGTTTTTGAAAAATTCTATGTTTGTTGGTGGCACTTTGTGCTACTTCATTTCTGTGCTGGGCCTATATGACCACATACAGTGCTATGAATGAATCTAGGCAGAGCCCATGCACTGTGGGCATTTCAAACAAAATGAATTAGTATAAAGTGCCACACACTGCAAACAAAATAAATGTGCTGAAGACATTGCTAGCATTCAAGGGCTTATAAACCTAATCACTGTATCTTTGTTTTATATTTCTTCCATAACACAGGTGCTTTGACACAGAATTGCTCCAACTCTGCTTTGCACATCAGCCACATTAAGAACTTCAGACCCTCTCAAACAGAAGAGGAAATTGCAGTACCCAGTAGTAACTCACTACAGCAGCCTGCACAGCACCCTCTACGATACACAGACTCTGCTGACACACTCATTCCCCAGTTCTCCCACGATCACTCATGTTACACAGACACTGGCACACTGTGTAACGATGTCACTGGGACCAGGTTCCCCTCACGTATTAATAACCATTATTGTAAGTTTGCTAACAATCTAATGAAGGTTTTTACGAAAGCACAAAGTGTAATTAACTGGAGGAGGATCGGGGATCTCATTACTCACAGATATTAGAGGTAGAGGGATAATTAGCTAATGTTACCACCCCCTAGGGTGCCGCAATTCTTAGTCACTTACACAAGCAAAGGGCAGAAATACTAAATGGTGTTCTGCCAAGAGTTCAGTGCATTACAATCACCACTGGAGGAGCTAGCAGCTCAGTATACACCTCTTTGGCAGCTAAAGTGTTAAACACAATCAGGTCCAGGAACAACCAGCCCCCAGAGAACAGACATGTGGGCTGTGTGGTTAATCCATGCTGAATGTGGCATTAGGTCATGATCTATGTGTGATATGACCCGCAGGTAACAACTTGTACTTTACTACTGTGGCACTACGGAGGACTATGTGGAATAGAAAAAGTAGAGCAACTCTGAAATAAAACAAATACACCATATCAAACTAACAAGTCTCAAATTTCCAATTGGTTTAACCCTTTGAGTCCTCGAATAGTTAAGAGCCCATGCGATTGAGACCTCTCTAGTTTTCAAGGAGTTAAGAAACGCATTAAAAATCAAAAAGGGAATTTTGTTTTTACTCAGTTTGATTTAGAACTGGTCAATTATTCTCTTTAAACATATGCTCCAAAATGGTTCCATACTTTACAGGTGAATGGATGAAGTTATGACAGAGTTCCTTTCCACTGCAGGACACTACTGGTGGTGCATTACACTAACTACCAATAATAAAGATAAAGGATGTCACAGTGAGAGGCCTATTGGGAATCCCAGGATGCTGTAGGCCAGTCCAATTGTCAGGTGTGCCATTCCCTGCTCTTCAGGCAGGCCAATCGACACTGGATTATGCTAATTAAAGCATGTGAAGACACTTCTTGTTGAAACCCTAGTTTACATTCCCTACTGCTCAGCAATGCAGCACCCACCTCCCGTAACACTGAAAGGGTTAACACTTTTCTAAATTAACAAAATGACTAACGCAGCATATAGGTGATTTTGAATGCTTAATTATCATTGAAATTCAAAGAAAAAAGTAATGGATTCGATTCTCTAAACAGCTGAAAAAGAAATAATGCAGTATTTCTCTCTTAACCCTTTGTGTGCCAGAAACGTATCCAATGGACTGTGCAATGTGTTGGAAATCCACTAGCACTGAAAGGGTTAAAGCACGAGTTCACTTTCACTTCTTGACTGATAAATGCAATCACACATACAAATAATGACTGCAGCATTGAAAAGAACAAAAAATGATTGTGTGATATTTGAAGTATAAAGTAGAAACATAGAATTTGACGGCAGATAAGAACCATTCGGCCCATTGAGTCTGCCCATTTTCCTACTGTAAAAACCTCAAACCTTTTGTGGTCCTTGGTCTTTTCTTATGTTAAGGACAACCTTATTGCCTATCCCATGCATGCTTAAATTCTGTCACTGTATTAACTTCTGCCACTTCTGCTGGTAGGCTATTCCACTTATCTACTACCCTCTCACTGAAGTAAGACTTTCTTACATTACATCTAAACCTGTGTCCCTCTAGTTTTAGACTACGGCCTCTTGTCCTAACATTTTTACTCCTTCGAAATTACTTCCCTCCTGCACTTTGTTGAATCCCTTCATGTGTTTGAATGTTTCAATCATATCCCCTCTCTCTCTTCTCTCCTCCAAGCTATACATGATTAGATCCTTTAGTCTATCCTGAGATTTCTTTTAATTTAAACCAGTCACCATTTTAGTAGCCCTTCTTTGAATTTTCTCTAGAGTATCTATATCCTTCTTGAGGTGGGGTCTCCAGTACTGTACACAATACTCTAGAGACCTGTAGAGTGGCTTGACCACTTACCTTTTTCTGCTACTAATGCCCCTAGCTATATAACCCAGTACCCTGCTTGCATTCCACACCACTTTATTACATTGCCTGCCTACCTTTAACTCATTAGAAATAATTACTCCCAAATCCCTTTCCTCTGTTGTCTCTGACAGCACAGTACCCTTAATAGTACCCTTAATATTATACTTTTCTTGATTCCTTAATCAGGGCTCAAAAATTCCACTCGCCACTAGCCAATGGAGAGTGAAAATTTAGCCCTGGCGAGTAGAAATTCAGCCCTGGTGGTTATGTTTTGGCTTGCAGTGGTGAGTAACTTTTCAGGTCTGGCTAGTAGCAAAGGACTTAAAATTATAAGCCCTGCCTTAATGATATACCACAAACGACTGATCATAGTAACTTCCTATATAATAATTCGCTAAATTGTGTGTAACGCCGCAACATGCGCAGTAGACATTGCTGCGCGTGCTGCAGTCATGCGCAGTAGAGACTGCCCGCACCACTGCTGATACAGCTGTGTATCAGTCGTGGCGCGGGCAGTCTCTACTGCGCGCCACTGCCCCACGACCGGGTGGCAGTGGCACTATGGCCCGTGTAATGGGCTGTTCATCTAGTGTTATTATATTCACTTTGAAGTTGGTAGCCTAGTCCCGGGGGGGGGTTATGACGCTAAAGTGTAATAACTGCTCCAATGAGCAAATCTCTCCAATTCCTGCGTTATTCTAGAGAACAAATTTTTCAATATGGAAGAGATCTTCGTGCATAGGTTCCTTAGAGTAACAGTGATTGGAGAATTTACCATACCAAAGAGTTTATCTCCACTTTATCACACTTTAGTGCAAAAGCACCACATATTTTTTTAACCTCAATTTTATATATGATAAATACCATAGTGTGTTATAAATAAGCTTAACTTACATTATTGTAATATATAAATTCAGGGGTGAGCAAACCATGACCCAGCAACTGTGGGGGACTATAATTCCCATCATCTTCAGCCAGCCAATGGAATAAAACATAACAAAAAAAACTATTATATAAAAACAGTAGGGAGATATTACAACGAATCAGGGGGATATTTGTCCCACAACTAGGCAAAGATAACAACTTTATGGATCTGCCCTGGAAACTCAGGGTTTTTTTCACATTTAATTACAGAGTCTCCAGGGACAGAGGCTGATTCACTGGCTTGGAGAGTTTTCTCTCCATCCAATTTATGGACAAACACGGTCTTTCCTTCTCCCAATTCTGCTCAACCTGATTAGGCTCCACCCGCATTATGACACAAATTGCATCAGTTGGACTCTCCCATCCCTGGCCCATCTTCTTACTCCAGGGGATGGTGACAAGAAGGCTGTCAGGTATGCACCTAATGTGTTTTGCAGTCACTACGGGTCATATTCACAAAGCCAAAGCGGAACAATTCTGGGGCATACAAACTCATAAAATTCCCATTGATCAATGGAAACGGAATCAATGGAAATGTATATTAGCCCCAGAATTGTTCAGTTTTTTATGCATATCACCCTAAGTGATTTGAGTCATCCAGTCCATCATCGAATATCAAAGAAAATCAATGAGTATAAAAAGATTTTAACACTTAATATTCATGACCTGTCACAGTACCTTGTAGAGCCGCTGCTTCTGGCGATGCTTACATTAACGCTACAGCATCATTTCCACGAGAGGTTGGACGCATCAATGCTAGATGCGTCATCTGTAGGCGCGAGGCTTCAGCATGCTGCAGGCCTCTGTTTTATGTGTTTCAGGCCTGTAGTCTCCTCCTACCTACTTCCTGAGGAGGAGTTTAAAGGGCAGACTGATTCCTGACTCAGTTACCCTTACGTTGTTGTTCTGAGCAGTTCATTATCTTGTATTTCTGATTCCTGTGTATGATCCTGCTTGTCTGTCCATCGATTCTGGTATTGACCTGTGGCTCTGTCTGACTATTCTCCTTGTGTGCTCCGATTTGGCCCAGATAGCCTTTCTGGTGCAAACCTGTGGCTCTGGCTGACTACCCGCTCAGTGTATGACCTAGGCTTGTCTGACTACCTACTTTGGTGTTGACCTGAGGCTCTGCCCACTGCACATCCAGCATACCATCGCTTAAGTGGATATCCTATCTGGTGCTTACTAGAAGGCCCTGTCTGTTCACTTCGTTTGTTGGTTCTGTTCCTCAGACATCCTTCCTAGTACTGACCTGGGGCACTAGCAGACTCCTAGCTATTGACTGCAGGCTTGAGTCAGTAGCTACCATGTTGCATACAATATAGACTCCACTCCTAGACTGACTGCAGGTTGAGTCAGTGCTAGATCTGGGCGTTACCGTACGTTGAGACTCCAGTAGGCTGAAGCCTTGTCTCGGACAGTGTGGTGGAGATATTGGGAGACTGCTATTCCTGAAACAGTACTCACCTCTTAGATCACCCACTGTGTGTATATATTGCATTACTGTTATTATTCTAAAATAAAGGTTATCTTAACTATACCGTCTGACTCCTGGTTTTGCTTGCCAACCGTAACATGATCCAAAGAGGTTCAGAAGACATTTTGCATTAACATCATTACCCCCTTATCCACATCAGTCAGAAAGAGGGAACATAATAAATAAAATATAGAATATGAAAATATGTCTGGATATTTGTTGATGGTGTCACTTCAGAAAGAGATAATTACTAATGAATAGGTTCTTCATTTCCACAAAGGTCCTCCTGAATGTAGAGAGGTGCAGGTGTAAAAGGGGATTTTTGAGTACTTAACAATAAATGCTTTCTTCTTAGTCCATATGGAACCATAGGGTAAAGTATCATCCTACATGAGGGCAGGGTACTTCCATAAAAAAAAAACTCTCCGGAGGAGGAGACTCTTCCTGTTCCACTTTATCCCCATCAGACAGGCTCAAAATTAAATGATAGAAAATTTTGAAAAAAGATGTAGGACAACACGGTGGCCACCTGAACCAAAAGAACTAAAAGGACCCCCCTGCCTGGAACTCAAACAGATTGTTTTTTCTCTGGGAGATATGTTCTGTATTCCACATGGACTAAGAGAAAAGGATTTTATCGGTAAATACATAAAAATCCCATTTTCTCTTTCTTCACCTGTAGAAAACAGGAATCATGGGGATATAACAAAGCTATCCAACAATATTGCATGGAGGGAGGGGAAAAACTGTCAAAACCCAAAGCAGTTTCAAGAGAGACAAACTGAAACAATCATGACTCTCGGGTGTCACCTACACATCAAACAAGTTACAGAAAAATGTTACTGGAAGAAATGAGAAGAAGGACAGCTGCAAAGGAACAATGGTTTTCAGAAGCTTCTGTCCAAAACTGTCTTCAGCCAAAGCCACAACATTGATTCAGTAAGGATTAGCAAATGTGTGGGGGAATGACCACATCACTGCCTTTCACAACTGTTCAGCAGAGGCCCACTTACTTAGGTCCCAGGAACCATCCAACTCTGTGGTGAAATAAGCCATGATGCTTAAGGGCACAGGGTTTTTCCCAAAGACATAGGCCTGTTGAATAGCTGCCTTGTTTCAAGAAGAAACTATGACCTTAGATGCAGCTTGTTCCACACCTGGGCCTTGAGGAATGACAAAAAAGGAGTTTGATTTTCAGAAAGTCTGTGTGTGATGAACATAGTATCTCGAGCACCTACTACCCTCAAACAGTGAAATTTCTGCTTCTGTCTGTTAGATAGAGCTAGATACAGAGAAAGAAGAACAATTGTTTGTTAATAAAAAAAAATCAGAGACAGCCTTAGGGAAAAACCCTACATGAGTGTGCAAAACCACCAAATCAGAATGAAAAAACAGGAAGGGAGGGTCCTTTGGAGAAAGCCTGCAGTTCAGCCACAACCTTGAGTAGGAAAGCGGTCTTAAACTCCTACAGAAAAAGAAGACCAAGAAAAACAGATAGAATTGTTGTGGTCCTTATTACTGGTTGTATGATTAGTGGGCAACTGGACCATCAGACAACAGGATGGTGTACATATATAACACATTTATCTCCCTTCCCCAAGATAAAATGTTGCAAGGTATATACTTGCCTTGTGCACATATAGTTAATGTCCATATATTACACTCATCAGAATTTTTCTTTGTATTCATCACTCTATAGATCATATGCTTTTCAGTCGCTGTCTTGTATATTGGTCCTCCTCATGAAGTCCAATCTTACAGGTTCTTCTCTTAGAAATCTCTGTTCTTTCCACTTTTTTACTGATTGAATCAACATGGTTCAGGGTCCAAAACACTATTCATCAGGATAGGAACGAATGTTCAAAGAGTACACTCACTCATTCTAATCCTGACAAAGGGTTATCTTGAAAACATTTCTAAAAGATTCCACAAGATTTGACTGCATGAGTTGGACTGATATAGAAGATGGAGATTAGATTGCCTGTCTGAAGTTGAAGGTGCTAAGCTTAATCAGTAAAAGGTCATCAAGGTATGGAGTAAGAAATCTCCATAGCACATGTTAGAAGAAAAGACTGCTATGACCTTTGTGAAAATCAGCAGAGTGGTCGGGAGCCCAAAATGGAGAGGGTTGAACTGAAATTTTCAGTTGAGGAAAGCAAAAATAAGAAATCAGTGATGATCAGTATAAATGGGAATATGCAGATAAGTTGTACTTAAAGCGGAACTTTCACCTCCGCATTATCATTGTTGTATCCCTTCCTTTGTGTCCCCTCTGTACATTGCGGTGTTTCTTTTTGCCTAAAAATCTGTTTAAATGAAGCAAAAAGATCCTTGAATTGTGTACCTGATGACCTTAGCAGCCGCACAGCCGTGCACCGTATGGTGCAGAAGACACTACCACAGCCTCAGCTCCTTTCACTTGCCCCAGCATCCTCCGATGACGGAGGCGTTCTGTTAGTAAGCTGGAGAGAGATCTCATTGGCTAGATATCGATCTCTGCCAATGAGATCTCTCTCCAGCTTACTAACAGAACGCCTCCGTCATCGGAGGATGCTGGGGCAAGTGAAAGGAACTGAGGCTGTGGGAGTGTCTTCTGCACCATACGGTGCGCGGCTGTGCGGCTGCTAACGTCATCAGGTACACAATTCAAGTATCTTTTTTCTTCATTTAAACAGATTTTTAGCCAAAAAGAAACACCGCAATGTACAGAGGGGACACAAAGGAAGGGATACAACAATGATAATGAGGAGGTGAAAGTTCCCCTTTAATGTTGAGGGAAGCTAAAACCACCCACAAACACATAGTAGTGATATCTGAAAAGACAGATTCCATCTTGAACCAGGGCTTATGAAAAACACATTGAGAAGCTTTAAATCCGGGATAAGACAGCATCTGTCATGCTTTTTGGGAACTATGGAAAGGTTGCAACAGAATCCCACAAAACTGTAAAGAATAAACAGCACTGAGATGGATTGCAAGGGACTCTGGACATAAAAAGCGATGAGGAGAAAGGCCTTTGAAATCTATGCAATATAACCTTAGGAGATCACCAGTAATAGCTAATGATCCATCACAGAGGAAGACCATGTATCATGAAAGAGGTGTAGACACCGACAAACTAGCTGTGGGTGACTCAACCCTTAAGAGACTTGCCAGCTGGGAGCTTTTGGGTAGTTTTCTTTTGGGATTGGGAAGGACGCATCTAGGCTGCTGAAGGAGTGGAAACCATAGACAGGTGGTGGAGAGGGTAACGACAAACATGCAGCTTCTGTGGAAAGGAGGAATGCTTGGTGGAAACTGAGGCAGTAGAGCACTCGTGTCCCAGTAGCAGACACTAAAGACTACTTGGAAGACTGGTCTGCTAACCAAATTTTTAACCAAAGAGTATGCTGCACTTCTATGGACCTCTTATCTGTAACTTCTGATGAAGGGATTGAACTCCTGAAACACTGAGTATTTGTAACAGATAATATGGGAAAACAAGCAGACAACCACAAGGAAGAGCACAATTCAGCACTTATTAAATGATCCACTGCTATTGCTACCCCAGTGAGAGATATAATGCAGAACCCAGAGTGAGAGAGAATCCCACGATCTGTGGATACCGGGTTAAAAGCAGATTCAGAGTGAGCACTGCACATGTGTCATGTAAGCACATCTCTGATCTACTAGATGTTTATTAATTATAATAAAGTGTACTTATACACAAACCTGACACCTTTTAGATTCGGTTCCTCTGCAGATTTGTACAGTGTTAATTAACCTGTATTTATCACTGTTTACATTTCATACTGCTCTATTATACTGTGATTGTACCATGCTTTTATTTCAATTATAATCAACACTGGATGCTACCTACTGATGAACAATAACTTTAATCATTGTATTTATCTATATGTATATATATAATATGGGTTTTAATTAATTATTTATTACCTATAACCCAAATAGATTGCTCATTTCTATATCCTCCCTTTATTCCCTATTCCCATATGGGTTTTATATAAAGGGACTTTTGTTGATTTTATTTTAATTCTTCCTTCAATCTATATGTGGTACCTTTTCACAGGTGTCATATTTATTGAACACCGTCATTGTTTTGCAATTAGTAAATGTTATCTACATTGTACTACACTTACAAGTAGTATTCTACTCTGTTTTTGCATATGGTCCTAAAGAAGCACAAAATATATTAGGTGTAGGTCTGTTGTTTCCCTGAAACTTCTTCTTCTACCCGCTATGTTTTATTGCAGCAAGCTGATCTTGTCCAGTGATAGAAATGGGAAGTTATTCACTAAGGTGTGATAAAGAGGAGAGAAACTCTCAAATTCCTTTTTTATTCTATGGAACCTATGCACTAACATATCATCAGATTGATCTGCCCCAATTGTAAATCATTATTACTCTCTGTCCCTCTCCTGTTATCTCTATACGGGAAATCATATGACATATCTGCCCATAGAGCATCTTGTACTACAACATGACCTGTTTGCCCATACAACATCTTGTACTACTCCATGTCCTGTCTGTCCACACAGCATGTTGTACTACTCCACGATCTAAGGACACAGACAGTAAGTATCCTTTACTACTCTATGATCTGCACACACAGCATCCTGCCCTATTTCACGATCTGTCTACGCACAGTATCCTGCACTACTCCATGATCTGCCTGGACACAGTATTTGTTACTAATCCATGATCTAAGGACACAGTTTCCTGTACTACTCCATGATCTGCCTACACACATAGCATCTTGTAATACTCCATTTTGTGCCTGCACACACAGAATCGTGTACTACTGCAAGATCTGACTGCACACACAGTATCATGTACTACCCCAAGATCTGTCTACACACACAGCATCCAGTACTACTCCAAGAGCTATCTACACACACACACACACACAGCATCCTGTACTACTCCAAGAGCTATCTACACACACACACACACAGCATCCTGTACTACTCCAAGAGCTATCTACACACACAGCATCCTGTACTACTCAAAGATCTGCCTGCACATACACAGCATCCAGTACTACTCCATGATCTGTCTGCACACACGGCATCCTGTACTACTCCATGATCTGTGTGCGCATGCAGCATCCTGTACTACTCCATGATCTGTATGCGCACGCAGCATCCTGTACTACTCCATTATCTGTATGCGCACACAGCATCCTGTACTACTCCATGATCTGTCCGCGCACACGGCATCCTGTACTACCCCATGATCTGTCTGCGCATGCAGCATCCTGTACTACTCCATGATCTGTCTGCGCACGTGGCATCGTGTACTACTCCATGATCTGTCTGCGCATGCGGTATCCTGTACTACTCCATGATCTGTCTGCGCATTCTGAGCACACAGCATCCTGTACTACTCCATGATCTGTCTGCACACACGGCATCCTGTACTACTCCATGATCTGCCTGCGCACACACCGCATCCTGTACTACTCCATGATCTGCCTGCGCACACACGGCATCCTGTACTACTCCATGATCTGTCCACACACACGGCATCCTGTACTACTCCATGATCTGTCCACACACACGGCATCCTGTACTACTCCATGATCTGTCCACACACACGGCATCCTGTACTACTCCATGATCTATCCGCACACACGGCATCCTGTACTACTCCATGATCTGTCTGCGCACACACAGCATCTTTTACTACTCAATGATCTGTCTGCACACACAGCATCCTGTACTACTCCATGATCTGTCTGCGCACGCAGCATCCTCTACTACTGCATGATCTGTCTGCGCACACACAGCATCCTCTACTACGCCATGATCTGTCTGCGCAGGCAGCATCCTCTACTACTCCATGATCTGTCTGCGCAGGCAGCATCCTCTACTACTCCATTATCTGTCTGCGCACACACAGCATCCTCTACTACTCCATGATCTGTCTGCGCACAGGCAGCATCCTCTACTACTCCATGATCTGTCTGCGCAGGCAGCATCCTCTACTACTCCATGATCTGTCTGCGCAGGCAGCATCCTCTGCTACTCCATGATCTGTCTGCGCACGCAGCATCCTCTGATACATGAGCTCCTCTCAATGGAAGTCTGTATTTATCATTATGGTGCAGCTGGTTTGCTCCTTAATTTTTTTTTTTTTTTGCATAGGTCTACTCATTTATATTTTGCATGCATGTAATTGTGTTATATGTGCACATCCCCCTCCCCCCTCCCCACACACGCATACCTGCTGCGGATGGCCAGAGTTATTAAAAGACCATTCTAATGTATGTTGTGCCATGATAAGTTGGTACCTTGCACCCACCCCCTTGCCTATTTGTAACCCTTGATGAGTGGAAGAATAATTTAAAGATTGTGAGGGAGGATGGAGCAGTTCTTCCAATCAGGGCCAGCTGCACTAGCAACAAATTATATTAATTATTTACCCACAATGCAGCGTGAATATTAAAGTAAAGTGCACAAGATGAATCGTTCTCTGTGTATGAGTCTGGGGAGAGGGTGAGTGAGAAGGGAAGAGCAGGGAGGACAGTGAGAAGTTGGGGGGGGGGGCAGGAAGAGAGACTGACGAACAAGACAGATGTAGAGCAGATAAAGAAGAGGAAAGTTGATAAGAAAAATATACACAGATTTAAGAATAGGAGTAAAGGAGAGAAAATAGAAAAGAGTCAAGGGGAACCTGAATTAGGAAATGTGCTATGGGGAAAGAGAAGGGGGGGTCTGTGAGTGAGGAAAAGTGGGAATTGGATGGGAAAGATAATAGAGAAGAGAAGAATGTGAGGAATGGGGAAACAAAGCTGGAGAGGGAAAGAGCGAAAGGTATGTGGGAGAGGAAATATAATTGGTTCTGATGAGGAGGGTAAGAGTTGGCAGGGGGGAGGAAAAGGTAGGACATCAGAGTTATAAGATAAGAAAACACTGAGGAAAAGGTAGGTGAGGGAATTGGGGGGGGGAGTTGGCAAGTACCAGTAAAAAAAAAAAAAAAAGTGGAAGCTGTTGGGTTCCCATAAAAAGCAGAGGGAATGGAAGCTGTCAGGTTCCAGCAGAAAGGGGGGCAATAGAGGTTGACAAGATCCAGCAGAATTCAGTAAAATGGATGTAGAATGGAAGCTGATAAAATGGAGAAGGACCGAAAGCTGACATGTTCCAGTAAAAAGGAGAGGGAACAGACTTGGATGAACAGGGTCCAGAAAAAAAAAGAGAGAGAGGCAGTGGAATCTGACAGGTTCAAGTAGAAATGTGAGGAAGTGGAAGTTGGTGGAATCTAATGGAATGGAATGGAATGAAAGATGTGGGATCTAGTAGAAAGGGGTAGGAAGCTTGTGGGATTCAGTATACAGAAAAGAGATCTCGTACAAAACAGTGGTAATGAAAGCTGGTGCTATCAATCCGAAATGAGTGGAAATGGAATCTGCTGGGACCAATAGGAAGGAGAGAGAGAACACAAGTTGGCAAAATTCAGTAGGAAGGCAAGAGAATGGAAACTGGAGGGAATTATGTAGAAAGGAAAAGTAACGGAAGCTGAAACGATTCAGTATGAAGGAGAGGGAATGTAAGCTGGTGGAATCAAGTAGGAATGGAAGATGGTGTGATGTAGTAGGACAGGGAATGGAAACTGGTCCAATCCAGTATAGAGGAGAGGGAAATGCCTTGCATACTTTTCCTTCATATTTCTAAAAGTTATTAACATTTCAGTGTAGACAGCCTACTTCAAAAAAAGAAAACAGGTAGGTGCAGTTTTGTGCTTCTACCACCCCCTACGGTATATCAAAGCATACCAATGGCGTACCATTTTCCTTGGATGAGCAGTAGCTAATGAATGCAGTATGAAATCTTAGTACATTTTAAGGGGTAGAAATATAAAAAGATGCCAATTTTTTCCAGTAGCACCATCTTCTGGAAACATCTGTTCACACCAGGCTAGGTTTAAAAAGGAAAGTGACCCCCTCAAGGGGTTGGTTATCTACCTTTCAAAATGGAAAGCTCTGTCTGAAGTTGTTACAACCATTTAGTACAGGCAAGACAAGTTATAAAAGGTTGCAATTGGTTTAGTTTTGAACTTCTGGTACTCCCTACAGTATGTCAACTCAAACCAATAGGTGCCATTTTTCTTGTAAGAAAAGTAGCTAATAAGTAAAGCAGGAAATTCAATAGTTTTCAAATATTACAGTGTTTTAAAAGTGGTGGAAATGTAAAAATATGACTATTTTTTTTTCCTTCTGGAAACATTTATATGCAACAAGCCAGGGATACAAAGGCAAGTGACACCTCATTTGATGCATTGGAATATCTATGTGCGTTTTAGTTCATAAAGTTGAAAATACCCTTTTGAACTCCATAATTAGAGGTTTGAGCAGGCCATGCATGTAAGTAAAACTATACATATAAATGTAGTATTTTTGTAGGTGGTTTGGGTTTTTAACCCCTTAAGGACCAGTGGTCCAGGGAACTTACCTTCCCTTAAGGACCACTTTGATCCTAGACTGAGCAACACAACGGTGCAGTCACATCTAGACAGGGCGACACACCGGTGCAGTCACATCAAGACGGAGCGACACACTGATACAGTCACACCAAGAGTATGTGGTCAAGTCTAGATGGGGCGACACATACCGATGCAGTCAAGTCTAGATGGGGCTATACACACAGGTGAAGTCACATCTAGACGGGGTGACACATACCAGTGCAGTCAAATCTAGATGGGGTGATGCACACCGTTGCAGTCAAGTCTAGATGGGGCGACACACCGGTGCAGTCACTTCTAGACGGGGCTACACACTGGTGCAGTCACGTCTAGATGGGGCGACACAACTGTGCAGTCATGTCTCAACAGAGCGACACACCGGTGCAGTCACGTCTAGACGGAGTGACACACAGGTGCAGTCACATCTAGATGAAATGACACAGGCACGGTCATGTCTAGATGGAGCGACATACAGGTGCAGGCACATCTAGACGAAATGGAACAGGCACATCTAGACAGAGCGACATACAGGGGCAGGCACATCTAGACAAAACTAAAACAGGAACAGTCACGTCTAGACAGAGTGACATACAGGTATAGTCACATGTAGATGAAACAGCACAGGTGCAGTCATGTCTAGACAAAACGACACAGGTGCAGTCACATCTAGATGAAATGACGCAGGCGCAGTCATGTCTATATGGAGCGACACACTGATGCAGTCACATCTAGATGATACAACACAGGGGCAGTCACATTTAGAAAAAACGACACAGAAGCGGTCACATCTACACTGAATACAGACGCAGTCCCATCTAGACTGGACACACAGGCACAGTCCCATCTAGACTGGACACACAGGCACCGTCCCATCTAGACTGGACACACAGGCACGGTCCCATCTAGACTGGACACACAGGCACTGTCCCATCTAGACTGGACACACAGGCACTGTCCCATCTAGACTGGACACACAGGCACGATCCCATCTAGTCTGGACACACAGGCACGGTCCCATCTAGTCTGGACACACAGGCACGGTCCCATCTAGACCGGACACACAGGCACGGTCCCATCTAGACCGGACACACAGGCACGGTCTCATCTAGACCGGACACACAGGCACGGTCCCATCTAGACCGGACACACAGGCACGGTCCCATCTAGACCGGACACACAGGCACGGTCCCATCTAGGCCAGACACACAGGCACGGTCCCATCTAGACCGGACACACAGGCACGGTCCCATCTAGACCGGACACACAGGCACGGTCCCATCTAGACCGGACACACAGGCACGGTCCCATCTAGACCGGACACACAGGCACGGTCCCATCTAGACCGGACACACAGGCACGGTCCCATCTAGACCGGACACACAGGCACGGTCCCATCTAGACCGGACACACAGGCACGGTCCCATCTAGATTGGACACACAGGCACGGTCCCATCTAGATTGGACACACAGGCACAGTCCCTTCTAGACCGGACACACAGGCACAGTCCCATCTAGACCGGACACACAGGCACGGTCCCATCTAGACCGGACACACAGGCACGGTCCCATCTAGACCGGACACACAGGCACGGTCCCATCTAGATTGGACACACAGGCACAGTCCCTTCTAGACCGGACACACAGGCACAGTCCCATCTAGACTGGACACACAGGCACAGTCCCATCTAGACCGGACACACAGGCACGGTCCCATCTAGACCGGACACACAGGCACGGTCCCATCTAGATTGGACACACAGGCACAGTCCCTTCTAGACCGGACACACAGGCACAGTCCCATCTAGACTGGACACACAGGCACAGTCCTATCTAGACTGGACACACAGGCACAGTCCCATCTAGACTGGACACACAGGCACAGTCCCATCTAGACTGGACACACAGGCACAGTCCCATCTAGACTGGACACACAGGCACAGTCCCATCTAGACTGGACACACAGGCACAGTCCCATCTAGACTGGACACACAGGCACGGTCACAGCGCACAGTCTCTATGTGTACATTGCTTAGTGAAGGAGCTGTTCCACAAGCTGTCACATGAAAATATCACATAAACCATCCAAAGTAACAGGGGAAATTTGTGACAAAATGTCATATTTTATTCAATAATATTTATTTCACTTTTTGGTGTACTTTGGTATACAGTTTTGGGGTTTAATTCTTTTTATTTTTAGAATTCTTATTTGTTTGGAAAAAAGTAGTAAAAGGTCTATAACATTTTATTTTTAACCTCTTAGATGCAATAGAAATCCCAAATGCATTTCAAATTAATATGATGCACCCAAAAGGGTTAAAGGGTACCATAGAAATACAGAAAAAAGAGAGATTTAGGGATTTTTTAACCATGCTAAAGAGGTGCAGTTCTGGTGTAAACACAACTGCATCCACAAATTCCCATTGATATAAATGGGGCTTCTGACGCCATGGGGTTTATGCACCAAGGTGTGATAAAGAGGAGATGACTTCTACAGTGATATCACTTCTCCAGTTCTGGGGGTTTATGCACTAAAGCGTGATAAAGAGGTGATAAAGTGGAGATAACTTCTCCATAGATATCTATTCTCCAATTCCTACATTATTCTGTGGATCCAATGCAGTAAGATTTCTCAGACTTTGTGCATGGGCTCTAGAGAACAAAATAGGAACTGGAGAAGTCATATCACTTATAGGTGATCCATCACCCCTATACAAGTTATTCTTATTAGTTAGATTATTTAGCAAATATGTTTAAAACTGTATTCATTTGGGTTTTTTTAAAACGCTACTTGGGTGAAAATTAGTGTTTAAAGAGTGCCCTGCACCCTACTTCTGGACAAACTGTGGTTACCTGCTCTGTACCGCTGTCTGCCACTCTTCCTCTGCTCCTCTACCTCTATCCAGCCTCCTCTGATGACGGAGGCTTTATGCCTGTAAGCTGAAGAGATCTCATTAGCTGGATATCAATTTCTACCAATGAGATCACTCCAGCTTACAGACAGAAAGCCTCCGTCATCAGAGGAGGCTGGATAGAGAGAGGGGAGCAGAGGCAGAGTGACAGACTGTGGTACAGAGCAGGTAACCGCAGTCTGCCCAGAGGCAGGATGCAGGGCAATCTTTAAAACATAAATTTTCGCCCAAATAGAGTTTAAAAAATAAATAAATAAATACAGTTTTAAACATATTCGTTAAATAATCTAACTAATAAGATTAACTTGTATAGGGGTGATAGATCCCCTTTAAGTAGTTATCTCCATGCTATCACCTCTTTATCACCATTAGTACACAACCCCCCGTAAATGGAGAAGCGATATCAGTGGAGAAGTCATCTCTGCTTCATCACCTCTTTATCACGCCTTAGTACATAAATCCCTAGAAATTCTAGGGACATTTTCAGCTCACTGAGAAGGTCCATATGGCTTTATACACAAACAAAAAGTGGTGCCATTCTGGACCAAACCAACAGCGCCATAGAGGACAAATACAAATTCCCAATGATTTCAATGTGCCTTTTAACCCCTTAAATGCTAGAGAGGGCTCTGGTGCATTTCCTGTGCATAAGGTCCATAGACAAACCTCTGAACTCTCTGGGTTTTGACCTAGATCTCTGTGTTTCAGGATGAGAGAGTCCAGTGTTTCATACTTTATGATCTGCACCCATTATCTGCTATTTTTTAGTCTTTAACCGCCTAAGTGCCAGAGAGGTCTGTGGGTGTTGAAGTGCATGTGTGTATATTCATGTAAGTTGTAGCATGTTAACCCTGTGAGTGCAGAGTGATAGCAAGCAGGGACATAACATCTAGAATCTACACTAAGGGGACCATTGTGGGTTAATATTTCCGAGACGTCAGGGTCATCTCATTTCAAAAGCTCCCAGGTATGTTAACCCTTTCAGTTGCAATGCGTTGTGTAACCCTCTAGCACTGAACGGGTTAACATTTCTAGGCTCTCTGGGTCTGCTCATTTCCAGGTGGGACCATGGTTAGACAGAAGGGGGCCAAGACAGTTCGGGAGAGGGCAAATCCCATTAATTAGAGAGATAATTAACTCTAGGGTGCAAATAAAAATGTATCTATTCCAGTGATCCAAATGGGGCTTTTAATCCCTTGAATTCTCGACAGGTTTCCCATGCATCACCTTGCAAGGAGTTGGTGACCTCACTAGCATTCAAAGAGTTAACAGCCCCACTAAAATCAATGGGCAGCTTATGCTGCCTCAGAACTGCTCCACTTCTACTTTACATATACTACCCAGGTGATGCTACTATGTGCTACATCTCACAATGGACACAGAGACCGATCCCTCTTTTCCTTTACTTCAGTGGACTTCTCTGTAACCTCTTTATCCATCCATGTACTAAGAACGTCTATCTACCTTTCCTACCATTTTCTCTCTCTTCTCCTCATCATTCTCTGCCCCCATGAAATGCTCCCTCCCTCTCAGTTTTTTTATATTTTTCTTCCCCATCATTGCCTTCTTCCTCATTTAATTCTCTGTCTCCATCCCTCGTTCTCTTCTCTCTCCCCCTCCCTTATTGCTGTATTCCCTACATCTCTGTATCTCCCCCTCCTCCATTCATCACATAACAGACAGATTATGATTTATGCAAATACACACAGCTGTGCATAGTGAGAAGTGGAGAGACAGCCCCTCAAATACAAACCTCCCCCACAACACGCAAGCACCCCCCCCCCCGAGACAGCACACTCAGGGGACATTTCTGTGGACCACTAGTTGTGATAATAGGGAGTGCCAGGAATCGAGCAGTAAGAGTAATTACAGGGAGCAATAGTGGAAGTTATAGGGAGTGATTACATGGTGTAATAGAAAGAGTTTTAGAATGATTTAACCCCTTGGTTAACCCCTTGCAAAGTAATGGGTTGGAGAAAATCACTAGTATTCAAGGGTTTAACCCCTTGAGTGTCATGCGTTGCATACCCCTCTGACACTCAAAGGGTTACATTTTGCATTAGCGGGAGTGGTTAGAAGGAGAATTATATGGAACATAGAGCTAAATGGTTACATTGAACAAAAGAAAAGGATGGATGCAGAGGCTATTGTACTGTACTAAGAAGAATTGAAGCCGTTCTGCAACAGAGGTGACAACTACAAAATCTCATTTGTTTAAATAGGGATTTTAACCTCTTGATTGCTACAGATATCACAGATACCTTGCTTTGACCAATTTAAATCATTGGGGATTTAGGGAATTTATATTTGTCCCCCCCTTATGTGTACTTGGTTCGCTCCATCAACCTCAGTGTTAGAAGCAGTACTGTGTTTAGCATTTTACTTTATTACATTCATTATTCTGCATTTCATTTAACTGGTTATCTGCCTTGTAAAGTAGCCTCAATGCTTCCTGCTGCAGAAGCTCTCATCAGCAGTGCCAGGCTGGTTGTCACGGTGACACAGGCGGGCATACCTGCCACCAGCCCCCAGCACTGCCATCTGGCACCCTCTCTCTCATGCATACACATACTCCTGAAGCCTGGTGCAGCTGAATGTAGAAGGGGGGTTGCTGATTGGCAAGATATGTGCCTGGTACGTGCCTGAGAGCCTTGTGCCAGGCAGCAGCTTCCAGCTCCAACTGGCAGCCTGCCACAAACACACTCCCCAAGTGAACGACCCCTGCGTCAAAATGTCCCCCTCCTCCTGTGTTACTGTGTCCTGTTGAGCAACACTTGAGGACCTTGTCTGCCTGTAGAAGGTTATGTCTGCACTTGTTGCCTACAGACTGGCATTGCCATGAGGGTCAGCACTGGCAACATTGGTAAGTGGCCTCTCAGAAAAGCACAGATTAGATTGTAAGCTTATAAAGCTAAGGATGCCTCAGTTTGTATTACAGACCAGACTGGATAACTATGGAATGGAAAACAAGGGCTCATACGCTCATCCAACCTCAAAGTAATGGTATTAACCCCATCTGTCTAGACCTAACCTAGGAAATGTTGTGTCTGAGAGGCTGCCATTAATAAGAGTGTAAGTTACTGAGGATGCTCTGCGTTCTCCCCCTACAACTGGGATCGTTTATTTTGCTCTCTGAAAACAAACAGCCTGAGTTTTATCTCCTGCACACAGAGGCCTTAGACATCATTCATCATCCCAACTACCAGAATATACTGGCTGTTACATGCTGGCATAGTAAGAGAGGAGAGAGAGACTAGAGTGGGTGGAGAGAAATGAGAAAGGCAGAGAAAATATAAAGTGTAAAAGAAAGAAAGATAGGGTGAGGTAAAGACAGAGTCCTTTTCAGTAGCCTGTATCAAACCAACTTTGCCATAGGGGAAAAGTACAAAATTACCAACGTTTCCAGTGGCATTTGAGCCTCTCTAGCATTCAAGGGGTTAAAAAGCCCCATTTAAACCAACAAGCAGTTGGGTAGTTTATATTTCTCCCATTTTGGGGCAGTTGGTTTTCTTCAGAATTGTTCCACCTGCACTTTTCTCTATAAGGCCCAGAAGGATATGGGCTGGCTGAGGAGAGGAAGCAGGGACAGGGGGGAGAGGGTAAATGAGGAGACCACTATTAGAAACCTAAATTCCCTACTCTCTGTCCACATTATATATGGCTTCCTGAAGTACTGAACTCATCCACCTGTGACATGTGAAATACTGTAGGTCAAATATGATAGGACAAACCCATGCTGCAAAAGAACACCATGCAAAGCACAGCTGCAGTATCTGCACTGCCTACGCAATATATATCCCATAATGCACTGCACAGCACCACGTAATGTATTTTGGTGTACTGTAACTTACTTAAAAAGCCTAAATGTTTTCTATTTTTAGCATTTAATGGGCCTCTAAAGTTGGCAGGGCTCCAGTTGCAACAATGATCGTTTAGTTCCTGGTGATGATCCCAGAATCCTTTGCAGCATTCATTGTCTGTCATGTTCTTCCCTTATGATGGACTAGTGGACATCAGTGTAAGAGTGGTCCAAGAATCTTGCCATTATCTCCTTTTACTTCTTTTCTAAACTTCCTTATCTGACAGGTCACAGGGGAACAGAGCTCCACATTTTAGGGATCCACATTAAATTCTGAGAAGTGATTAGAAAATGAAGCTAAGGGAGAGAGGAGGAGGAGAGATGCTGATTTCCAACACCTCGCTGGTTTTCAAGTTGAATTATTTATTGCAGATTAGATGTAAACGCACTGTTTTTGCTTCGGGGCTCTGGAACCTTTTCGGTACAAAAAATCCCAAACTGCACGTTGGAGAATCAGCAGGGATTTCTGTCCCAGAATTCAGGACATTCGCCTGCAATGCCTACAATACCGCTTCTCCTTAGAAATTAGGGGCACCTTCACAGTGCCTGCACATCCTCACAGATGAGATGTCCAGAAATGATATGGGGTATGCAGTTTCAAATTTTGTGTCCTCACTAGATACACAAATCTGTGTCAAGATTCTAGGGCTTTCTGACTTGAATTTTATGGCAAGAGGAGGATTGAACAGAAAATGACGCATGCAGCAGAGAGAAACAGAGAAGCCGTCACTCGTCGCACATGGAAAATGTTCCCTAATGCCTCATTAAATACCACATGGACCCTGCAAACCTCATATGCTAACCCCACACTAGCAAGGACACAATAGCTCGGCTTAGTGCTACGAATTTTGATGATTGGGGAACATCCTGCCAAAAGAAGAATTAATTTGAAATTGCAAATAATGAACGAGTAGTCAGATCTTGTTGTTTGTAATCTGACGCCATATTGAGATGTATATATTAAAACATATGAATGTAAATGTAACAATTCTAAAAGCTAAGTAAATGTAGAATGTAGCCTATGTGCACAAAATGTATATTAATTAACACTGTGAGAAAAAAAAATATACAGTATTTCACACATGAGCTGACCACATACTTCAAGAGGATCTGACTCCTACATTCCAGCTATCCCTACAGATACCTGCAGAAGCCTTTCTTATAATCATATGGGTTCACATCTAAATTATTCCTTCTTATACCCTGTCTACCCCACAGATACCTACAAGACCATTCCTTATACATCAGATGACCTCTCATATATCTCTAAGTTCCCTTGTTTCACCTCTGATACCAACAGGATCCCTTCGCATACATCAGATGGCCTCACATATCTATAAGATTCATTATTACACACAGGCTATCCTTAGAGGTTCTCACAGGACTCATCCTTATACAACTGATGACCTCTCATATTTCTACAGGATCCCTTCTTCCACCACAAGTAACACAACAGATGCCTATAGGACTCCTCCTTAAATCTGACACTGTATCACAGATATTCAAGATCCTTTTTTTTTTTTTTTTTTTTTTTTTTTTAAACACCTCTGCCAACCACACAGATATTTATAAGATCCCCTCTTACACCCCAACAGACTTAACTGATATCTAGTGGGCTCCTTCTTATACATCAATAACCTCCCATATATCTATATGATTCCTTCTTAAACCCCAGCAAAACCAACCAATACCGATAGTGCTGCTTCTTTTAACCAGATAACATCAAGTATACCTACAGGATCACTTTTTACGCCACTGCAAACTTCAAAGATGTCTACAGGACTCATTATATATCTATAGGATCACTTCCTACACCCCGACAAAACACTGCATGATCCTTTCTTAAATCTCAATGAAACACATAGATCTCTAGATATCTCAATATCCACTCTTATACATCAGTAGGACTCACAGATGTGAAGACAATTATCATGTACACATCAGACAATCTTGAGGATATCTACAAGACACCTTCTTCACATCAGTAGATGCAAGAGATAACTACAGCATCCCTCTATACAGCTCAGCAGACTGTACAAATATCAACAGGATTAATTATTCTGAATATTTACAAGAACCCTCCTTACACTAGTTACTAAAGAAGGTCACAAGTGGCCTATCAGTTGGATAGCCTTTATCATCAGGACTTGCTCTTACACATAATCTGGCCCAAAAGATGAAGGATATGCTCTTTAATATGATATCTCATGCATCAGCTGGTCCCACATATATCTTTACAGGACCTCCTCTCAGACATCAGCTGATCCCACAGTATCTACATGACACCCTCTCACACATCAGCTGGTTCCACATATGTTTACAGTATCCTCTCTTTAAATCCTACATATCGTCACAGGATCCCCTCTCAGACTATAACTGATCCCTTAGATGACACTGCTGATCCCACATATATCTACAGTATCATCTCTCAGAAATCAGCTGATCCAGACACCTACAGAATAACATTTTATACATAACCCTATACAACACATTTGGCTATAGGAGTTCCCTCTTTCACTTACATTTACCACACAGATTCAGTCAGGATTCATTCATACACAAGTGGAGATACCACATATCTAAAACAGGATAGTAGCTAAAAACGGAGTTGCTTTTATAGTTTAAAGTATTAATATTTCGCCTCAGTTTGAAATAGATAATAAAAGGTACAATGTATGGGGTTATCTGATGAAAACACACACCTATCCTCTTCAAAAATCCTTCTCCATTGGTAGTTTGAAAGAATTATAGTGGAAATAGGAGTGGAATTGAATCAGATACCATAGACAGTACATGAGCCGATGTTGTAATAGGACCTGTTGTATGTATCAAGTGTTGAAACATGAAGAACTGGAAGCTTGTGCAAGCACGGAAATGCTTGCGGTAGTTGTGATATGGGAACAAGAAGACAGGGGAAAGATACCAGACTCACAGATGAAGGGACATAAAAATGGGGGGAATTTAGACATGTTTTCAACAAGCTAAAGAGATGCAATTCCAAAGCAAACCACTGGCACCATAGGGGGAGAAATGAACACTACAAATTATTTAGATGGGGATTTTAACTCTATGAATGACAGAGAGGTCGCCAACGCACTGCTTTGCAGTGGGCTGGAGACATCTATAGAGAATTTGAGGAATTAGTATTCCTCCCTATGATGCAGTTGTTTTGCTCCTAAATCTCATCTTAGCTTAAGGACTAAGGCTCATAGAGAAAGAATATTGAGACAGGAAGGCATGAGAATGAGAGCCAACACAGAGACAAGAGAGAAGAGCAGAAGGGAATAAAAAACAAACATGGAGACAGCAAAGACAAACATTGTTTAGGAGAAGACATGACAATGGTGGGATGTATACAAGGAAGGCTGGAATACACAGGAGAGAACATAAAGGAGACTACAGAATAAATGGAGATATGACAAAGTGGGTATCAGGAGATAAGGATCAGAGAAACATGGCAGGTAGGAAAATGGATGGGGGTGATGTATTAAGGAGAAGAAGTAGAGAAATCACGGGCAAACCAACTGCACCATAGAGGACAAATAAACAATTTCACTGATTTAAAACCCTGTGAGCGCCAGGAAGCCAACGCATTAGATGGATCTTTCACCCATAAATGTTAGTAAACCCTCTTAATATTTAAGACTCTGAACGCCAACGTACGTAACACATTGCCTTGCAATACATTATGCACCCCTCTGGCACTTGAGGGTTAAAGGATAAAGTTCCCTTTAAATCATCGGGAACATTTGTCCACTATGGTGCAGTTGGTTTTACCTAGATTTCTTATTAGTACATGGGCGTTCAACGTATGGCTCGTGGGCCAAATGCGGCCCGTCTGACCCCAGTGTGAGATTTTTAAAAAGCTATTTTTCTACCTAATTAACCAGCACACACCTGTCTGCCAGTACCGTACAGTTCAAGGACAGATATCTTACATATCAGTATTGTCATTGACTTGATCAATAAAAATACCTGGGAACTTTGTTTTCCTGGCACTCCTGTGGTGCCGTTGAGGGATATAAATGATGTGATGTGCACCAAAAAGGGGTGGGGCTTAACAGAGGTGTCAGAAAGTGGACAGGAAATGGGAGGAACAGGGTGGAAGGATCAGAAGTGGGCAGTTTCCCCAACACTGGAGAAACAGTGTGTGTCCCTGGAGACCCAGCAATTCATTGCAAAAACCAGAGTCTCCGGGATATGTCAATAAATAAAAAAAATCTGTATTTCTAAAAAGCTGACAGTCTACAATTCACCATCGTTGTCAATTTAAAACCCCCCCCCCCCCAAAAAAAAAAACGCACCCCTCACACTTATGGCTTTCCGATCATGTGGACAGCAACTGAGAAAACATGGATGCTCCTGTCTTAGTACATCAGTCACAGGATTCTTAGGGCTGTATTCAAAAATCTAGACAGGTACAATTCTGGAGCAAACCAACTGCAGATGCTTCTTTATCATTTGAAGTGCGACAAGTCCCACTGAAACCACTGGCAATTTTCATTTCTCCTCTATGTTTCAGGTGATCTGTTCCAGAATTGCACCTCTTTAGCTTCTTGAATACGGTCATTAGAGCCATATGCACTAAATGCAAAGTAATTATTGGGCAACCTAACTGCATTAAATAAACTTCTCCAGATTCAGGTTAGTTTACAGGGGTCGCAACAAATGGGGGGGTGGGGGAGACCTCTCGAATAGCTTTGCAATGCGTTGCGCACCACTCTGGCACTCAAAGGGTTAAAGTGGAACTACCACCCTCCATAAAGTCGCCCTCCAACAATTAGGCATATGGCGACTAGCTTCATAATAGTGCTATTATCTCTCATACGTACCTGGTTCTGAAGTAATCCTTATTCTTCAGAGACCGGTAGCCAGGCTTGCATGCAGCCATCTTGTCTTAGAGACATCTGTGCGCCTGCACTGTCTGTCCCGGTCTCCTTTAGGAGGCATTGCACTGTGCCTTAAGGCACCGGAAGGGACTGATGGAGCAGGCACGCAAACAGCTCTGCAGAAAGAAGCCTGGCAGTCAGTCTCTGAAGAATAAGGATTACTTCAGAACCAGGTACTTATGAGAGATAATAGCACTATTATGAAGCTAGTCACCATATGCTTAATTGTTGGTGGGAGATTTTTTAGAGGGTGAGAGTTCCACTTTCCAAGCACAATTTCAATTAACTCTGTATTGGTCTCCTATGATGCAGTTCATTTGTTCCAGAATTGCTAATCTCACAAGGCCTTTAACCCTTTGAGTAACAGATGGGTGTCCAGCTTATTGTGTTGGAAACCCCTCTGGAACTCAAATGGTTAATATTCGGACCCAATGTCTCCTAGTTCAGGTGTCACCTGGATCTACCCACATGTACACAGGGATGTGCACTCGTCCTGTCCTCCGGACACAGTCCACTGTGTATTTTTGGCAGGTTCAGTGATGTGGGTGACAGCGGTGGACAGTGCCTCTTGTCACACAACAAGACTCACTCTCAATGGCTCATTCACTCCAGTCTATTAAGCTGCATTGAGAAGGGGACAGGCAAGAAAAATCTCATTATGATATTTTTCCAGCCCTGTGTATATTTACTGCTGGGAGTTTTTTTAATCGACAGTGGTGAGATGTACACAGATAGTAAATGATAATGACAGTAAGTGTGCAGAGATCCACACTTGTCATTGATAGAATATGTACACAGATACAGTGTCACTGACTGGATGTGTACACAGCTTCTCAGCATCACTGACTGGATGTGTACACAGATGCTCAGCGTCACTGACTGGATGTGTACACAAACAGTAACACTGACAGGATGTCTATAAGGATATTAAGTATTACTGACAGGATGTGTATATGAATATTAAGTACTACTGACAGGATGTGTATGCAAAAACTCAGCAACAATGTCAGGATGTGTGTATGGGAACACAGTATTGCTAAAAGGGTATGTAGACAGATACTGAGCATCACTGATACAATGTTTTGTACACAGATACTCCTTATCACTCACATGGTGTAAAGATTGATACTTTGGATTACTTACAGGATGCATACACAGGTACTCAGAATCAATGAAAGGATGCATACACAGATATTCAGAATTAATTATAGGATATGTACGTGGATAGTATTAATGAAAGGATGTGTAAACAGATACTCAGTATCAATGATAAGATGTGTATACAGATACTATGTATCAGTGATAGGATGTGTACACAGATACCCTATATTACCGACAGGGTGTGTTGACAGATACTTAATATTACTGACAGGATGTGTACACATATATTAAGTATCACTGGATACAGAGAGATACTTAGGATGTGTACACAGATGGTATCACTGACAGGATGTGTACATAGATATTCAGTATCAATGAAAGGATGTGTACACAGATATTCAGTATCAATGAAACAATGTGTACACGGGCACTCAGTATCACAGATAGGATCTGTACACAGGTACTTATTATCACAGAAAGTGATACTGCTTATCCATGTATGTATACTTTAAGGATGTGTAAACAGATACTCTGTCACGGACATGATATATACAAAGATAGTGTCCCAGGCATGATGTATACACAGATAATATCACTGGCATACATACATGGATAGTGTCCCAACATGATATGTACACAAATAGTATCACTGAAAGGATGCATACACAGACAGGACTCAGCACTTGACACCCTCTTACCCCATTGTCTGTCTCCTTTTGCCCATTTAGATTGTAAGCTCCTTGGGGCAGGAACCTCTCTCCCATTATTTCTATGAATGTCACACTTATTTCATCCCCTCTTATTTATTGTAACATATGTCTATTGTAAGGTGCTGCGTACACTGTGTGGTGCCATATAAATAAAGATATACATACATACATACACGAATATTGTAGGGTGACCACGTGTCCCGGAATGCCCGGGACTGTCCCTTATTTGAAGTCTGGGTCCCACGTCCCGGGTCACCCCCCACCGGGACAATAAAGAGCCTCGGAATGAAGCAAAGCCCATGCCACCCACAGAACTGACCACCTGTGCCACAATGTCCGCATTATAGATGACTCCCTGCCTGGCTGCTGTGGCTCTGCTGAGCCTGCTGACATGGGGTAAGTACATATGGCTGCTGGCCGGGTGCGGAGTTGCGCAGCATCAATGTGAGTAAGTGCTGCCCTGCTGCTGCGTCTGACGTCACCAGCCAGCATCCACATATCAGGAGGAACTCCCCACGTTTTCTATGAGCGGAAAGAGAAGATGCTGAGTGAAGGAGTAGGGGAAGAGAGGATGCCGAGTGGAGGAATAGCGTTGGGAAGAGAGGATGCTGAGCGGTGTGGCAGTGGCACTGACTGGCATTACAAACTGGAGACAAAGGTAGTTTTTGAGTGTGTGTGTGTGGCACAGCACTCACCACAACAAAAGACCTGCCTAGTCCTGTATATAAATATATGTACACTGGTTTGTGTGCTTAATTGTTTTTAATTTCTATTTTTTTATTTATTTTGTTGGGAGACTAAAGTAGGGTGACCACATGTCCCGGAATGGCAGATTGGAAATGTGGTCACCCTAGTGTCCCAGACATGAGGTGTACACAGATAGTATCACTGAAAAGATGCGTATACCAATAGTGTCCCAGACATGAGGTGTACACAGATAGTATCACTGAAAAGATGCGTAGTGTCCCAGACATGATGTATACACAGATAGTATAATTGACAGGATGCGTACACCGATAGTGTCACAGACATGATGTATACACAGATAGTATAACTGACAGGATGCGTACACTGATAGTGTCACAGACATGATGTATACACAGATAGTATAACTGACAGGATGCGTACACCGATAGTGTCACAGACATGATGTATACACAGATAGTATAACTGACAGGATGCGTACACCGATAGTGTCACAGACATGATGTATACACAGATAGTATAACTGACAGGATGCGTACACTGATAGTGTCACAGACATGATGTGTACGCAGATAGTATCAATGACATGATGTGTACACAGATAGCATCACTGACAGGATGCTTACACTGATGGTGTAACTGACAAGATTTGTACACATACTCTATCACTGAAAGGATGTGTATACATACACTATAAGACTGAATAATTACACAGATACTCTGTCATTGACAGGATGTGTACACAGATACTCAGTATCATTGGCAGCTGTTGCTGATCTCATATACACAGCCCCTTCACTGCAGTCTTAGCTGATAACGAGGCCAAATAATTTACATAATAAAACGAAGAGAAGAAAAAAAAATCTGACATCCGAGCTGAAATATTCATCAGAGTGAGAATGAGAGAGCGGGGGGAGTGTGCGAGAGGGATGGGAGTTTCAAAGAGTGAGGGAAGCAGAGGCATTATGGACTGCAGCAGGGAAGTGGTTAACTGTACAACTGCACAAATTACCAACACAGACAAAACAAAAACAGCCACACTGATAAAGCATGTATAGTGATATTCACTGATTAGCTGATACCCACAAAAACCTCATCATACAGACACACCAGAACAGACACATCAACGAAGGCACACTAGGGGGCTGTACAAACACAATTCTGCACTAAAAACAAAAGCTGGCGCCTATGTACGAAGCTTTTATATTCGCAGTGCTCCCCTCAGTGTACCCTGCACCAACAGTAAGGCAGAAGGCAGTGAAAGGGCATGTACCATTCCTCTGCACCATTTTTCACAGCATGTTAAATGGAGTATCATTAGTGTATTTTGCTATGTTATAGGGGAGATGTGCAGGGTATTGCTAGTATTAAAGTCTTACCCCTTTCAATACCAGGGGGAGGGCAACACATTGCTAAGTAATGTCCCATACCTCCCAAGTGTCCCTCTTTAGGAGGGACAGTCCCTCTTTAGGAGGGACAGTCCCTCTTTTAGACCTAAATCCCTCTGTCCCTCTTTCCCACCCTGATGTCCCTCTTTTTAGGAGATCAAACTGTGTGGTGTATATATAAGTGTATAATGTTGCTCTACAGCAATAAAACTCACATTATTGTTTGTTTAAATGTCAGTATATGTGTTTATAAATTAGTCTGTGTAAATAAAATGCTTTGGTCTTGTTCTAAATAATTTATTAGGTTACACAAGGAGGTGACAATAGGTCATGAAATAGCTTAAAAATTCCTGGTAATGCCCTGCCCACCAGCCCCGCCCCCAGCCCCGCCCCCTAAAACACAAGTGTCCCTCTTTGGCAATTTGAAATGTTGGGAGGTATGATGTCCTGTATACATTTGTAAACTGCAAAATATCACGTATAATATTCACAATCTTGTCTCTTTTCACCTTATGTGAAGTGTGTGTGGGGGGTTGTATTATTCACAAGAGAAAAACACATATATATATATATATATATATATATATATATATATATATATATATATATATATATATATATATATATATTCAAGTCTGCTCCCCTCCACCTCAATATGCTATCACCTTCCCCTCCCTCTACTCACCCCTTTTGGAGGCATCTGGGACATCTGCGCAGTGGGTGGCATGCTTGCATTTGCCACCATATTCCCTCATCTTCCTGTGAGGACCTGTGTTAATTCAAGATAATGGTAGTGCCCTTTGAGGACCTGAAGGTCCTTTTAGAGCATTAGTGTAGATCCCATGCATAGATCTCTGTGCACTGCAACTATAGTAATATCCTGTGAGGATCTTCAGGTCCTCAAAGGGCACTACCATTATCTTGAATTAACACAGGTCCTCACAGGGGGATGCAGGAAGTGGACAGCAAGTGCAAGCATACCGCCCACTACATAGATGTCTCAGATACCTCTGTAGGGGGTGAATAGAGGGAGGGGAAGGTGGAAGCATAGTGAAGTGGATGGAGGGAGGGAAGCAGACAAACTATTTTTTTTGGTGAGTAGAGTGAGGGAAAACAATGGTGCATATTATACACAGGAACTTTTATTTTCCCCTGAAATCTTGGGTATAATTTGCACCTGTGTATATTATACCTCAGATTTTATGGTATATCTGTGGTCCTTAAAAGTTGAATGATGGCAAAGTGTGCACTATAGTGATTACAAATAATTGTATATACCTTGATTTCTATGATAACATATAAACACAGACAATAAGGCTTATGTACTATGAAATAAAAACTCCCAAAATGCCCATTGATTTAAATGAGGGTTTCAATTCTTTGGAAACAGACGAGGTCTCCAACATATTGAGAAGCAATGAGCTGGGGACCTCTCTAGCATTCAAGGAGTTAAAAACCCTGTTTAAATGATGGACATGTTTAATTGCCCCCTATGGTGAATTTGGTTTGTTCCAATATGTCTTAGTCCATCAGCCTCAATGAAATGTGCTCCTGTTAATTGACACACTACAGAACAGACGTGCTAGGTAACAGGCTTTATGGATTTTCCTTGTGTTAACATTGTGAGAAAAGGTTTCAATCATGTTATCACAGATATGGAATTCTATAGAGAATTAATGGAGATATCAAGGCAAGACTAGTATACTAAGGACTGGAGTTATATTGTAGTAAACCAGTGGGGATAAATCAACAAAGTTCTCAAATCCCAGTTTTTTTTAACATGGCCTTTAACCATTCAAAGATGGAGGTTTCCAACATATTGCAAAGCAATGTATTGGAGTCCTTTCTAAAGGATTGTTCAGGTAAAATGCAGATAGGAATTTCTTATGTGAATGATAAAGAGTTATAATCTGGGCCACATATACCCATGCACAGACAGAAATAAGAACAAAATGTTACACAAATGTAGGCATGCAAATTACCTACATTTAGACTCCTTTCACACTGATGATGCCAAAATAGTGATGCTATGTTGGTCATGTTGACCATTGTGAAAAGTTCTGTGCTGGCCTATGGTGCTGTGTTTCACCAGGCCAGATAGAGACTCCTACAGAAACCCCACTGCCACCACTTTCCTGGGAAGTAGGCACTTGCCTACTCTTCCTATTTGGAAATCTGGTCCTGACTGTCTCATAACATTTGGCTAAATTTACCTGAGAGAAACAGCTTGCCTTAATGGTGTTGCTCAAATGGGTGATATTTGCCTCATATAACATATCCTAATGTAGAATGCTGCAACTTGACATCCATGTTTCAGCATGGATGCCAGCGTTTCAGCATGCTAGTTATGTGCAGATCTTTCACTAGGGCAGAAATGGAGAGTGCAATGTAGTTTGAAACCCCTAATGACTGGCCGACCCCTGTAGACCTTGGCCAAAATAATGCCCAAAGCCCATGCGGGCCTGCCTCATGATACCTCCTCCACTCACCTTACATAAAAGGTTCGCTGGGAGAAACAGAAGATTGAAGGAAAGCATGTACATTTGGGCATGCTCTAAAACGGAACACAGCCAAATCAACCAGTATGACCAAGGCCTAAGAAGGATGTACAAAATGAAGGGGAAGCATTTACTAAGCATCCATATATTAGAATGCCAAATCAGTACTTGTGCCTATTCTTCTTAAGTACTAAAACATTAGAACAAATTGGCTTACAGCTCCATCACATACCATCTACTAACACGACCCATTTACAACATCCCTGGAGCAGGCATTAAGAAAAGAAAGTTTTGCGCCTATTTTTTTTCTGCACCCAGCTTGTACATAGCCACAGAGGAACGGCATGCTTGAAAATGCCCTTGGCACACACAGAGCACAGAATCCAAGAACTTTGGGGGGAATTCAATAAAAGTGGGCAATGGCAAAAACAAGTGAAAAAACATGCAGAGAATTAAAAACTCAGTCTTATTAAACTGTGCGTGGATTTAAAAGGATTGTCAGGCAGTAAAAGAGGCGTGGGTTTTAGAAAGCATAAAATTGCTCCTATTTCACTGTGTGCACTTGACATATACTGTTGAATTGCACACAAAAAAGGTTAGTGTAGGAAGTCATTAATTGAGCGGGAAACTTTCTGGATTTGACAAAATTCAATAAAAAACAGCACACTGCTATTTGAATTTCGATCATGAGCAATCACAATTTTCTATTCTTTTTATATTACCTATTACAGTAATGCTCACCTTTATTGAATGCTGCCCTTTGCAGATAAACGCTAAGCAGGAGCAGGACCCTTATAACTCTTAGAAATGGCACTTTGCACGTATTTAGCCTCTGCACCACACTAGTACATTTCTCCCAATGTGACCCAGAAGTGGCATGTGCTAATGTGATTCAGCACTGGAACTCTTTTCTTAGGGTAAAACCTGCCTAATGCAAATTTTCTAAGCTACTTACTACAGTAAAAACAACTTTCCTCTATACACCCCTTGCAGCATGGACAGGAGCAGTGGGAAAGATTTTCCTGTCATCTGCACCTTGTTGAACACTATATACAGAGTAATTCAGTGTAACATTACCCTAGTTTCCTACACATGCTATAGGAGAGGAGTTCGATGCTTGCTTGCATTAAAGTCTAAAGAGTGGTGGAGTGTGTACACCGGAATGGACTAAAACATTCATACACTCAAGTGCACACCCTGAAGTGCAGGTGCAGGAGTACACATTCAACATTACAGCATAGAAAATTAGCTGCACTAGTGGATTTCCTCCACAATATATCAATAAAATGACACCACACACAGAAAGGCCGACACCATTCAGTAGATATATGGGGGGGGGGGGGGTGCGCACAAGTACTCAGACACAAGTATACACTAAGGCAGATTTACATTAGTTCTCAATGCCTTAAAGCATGGGAGTCCTATGTGCGGCCCACCTGAGATTTCTAACAAAAACTTGATTAGCTAGCACACATGAACTAGTAAGTCAATAAGGCTTAACCATAAAGTTTAATACTAGTTGTCTGTTAAATAGCAGCATTGTCTTTAACTGATAAATCAATAAATCCATGTTTTTGAATGGCATGCTGTTTTCACCATTGTATCAATAATAAAAAAAAAGTATGTGGCCTTCAAAAAGTTTGGCTTTCTGATCATGTTGCCCATGACTGAACAAACTTGGATGCCCCTGTCTTAATGATCTGCAATGCATTGTGTCTGTAGCATTCAAGGGGGTTAAGCACTAAGGAGGGATAAGAGGAGATACAGTAGGAGATACAGGAGGAGATAACTTCTCCAGTGATATAATTTCTCCAATTCCTATGTTATTCTATGGAGCGCTATGATATCTCAGATGCTGGAGAAATCTTAGTGCACTGGCTCCATAGAAAAATATCACCTCATTATTACTCCTTAGTATATCTCCCCCAAGCTGTTAAAAGCCACATTTAAATCAGTGGTAATCTTTATTTGTCCCAGTGCTGTAGTCAGATTACCCAAGAATTGCTCCTATTCTTAGAATAATGGCATCACCATAATTTAGAAAAGAAAAGACCACCTAAAAAAAGAACGTAAATAAAAGAGGATTTTAGTCTTTCCTGTTATATCCTTTTCTCTTAGTCCATACAGGTTACTGGTAACTCTGGGCAGGCGATCCGCCCCTTTAAGTAGGCAGGAACAATTCTAGAATTGTATGCAGGGGGTGGAGCCGACCTTCCCTCCTTGGCTGCAGCTAGACAACCAGCTCCAGAAAAATCTGAGACACTAACTATTGACTAGATAGTGGAAGGGAAAGAAGACTCCTGTGAGCATGACCCCGAAGGACCCTCACGGTCTGCCACAGGAGAGACAAGCATGGTCCCTTCTCAGGGTGGGAGACCAGTAACCTGTATGGAATAAGAGAAAAGGATTTAATAGGCAAGACGTAAATCCTCTTTTCGTCCAATACAGGTTACTGGCAACTTTGGGATGTCCAACCATTGAGTTTCCCAGAGGCGGGAAGTAAGGCAAGGACCAGGAGCAAGACCCCCAAAGTCACCAGTGCAGATATGAACCATCAGATCAGAGATAGCCCAACAAAAACAACGGAAGTGTCAATTGACACTGAACAGGGGTAACAATACCCCAGGAACTGTTACACAGCACACTGAAGTAGAGCCAACAGGGCTCAAAAGTGAAGGAAACACCAAGAACTGAAGGAAATCCTAGGCAGGGAAGACTGCCTCCAGGATTTTCCTCCCAAAGCTGGCGTCAGCCGATGCCAGCACATCAACACGGTAGTGCTTCGAAAAGGTGTGCACAGACGACCAAGTGGCCTCCTTGCACAACTGATCAGCAGAGGTCTGATTCTTGTAAGCCCAAGAGGCCCCAATAGATCGAGTAGAATGAGCCGTGACCCTGAAAGGGACAGGCTTCTTCCTCAGCTCATAAGCCTTACGAATAGTGGACTTGATCCAAGAAGCAATAGTAACCTTGGATGCAGGTCTTCCTGCCCTAGGACCCTCAGGAATGCCGAACAGCACGTCTGATTGCCTGATAGACTCAGTGCGATGTACATAAAACTTGAGACAACGCACCACGTCTAACAAGTGGAGATCCCTCTCCTTGTCAGAGATGGGGTCCGGGCAGAAAGAGGGTACCACAATCTCCAGATTGATGTGGAACTCAGAGTCCACCTTCGGGAGAAACTCCTGAGAAGTGCGAACTGCCTTGTACTTATGAAACACCAAATAAGGTGGTTTGCAGGACAGAGCATGTAACTCTGTGACATGGCAGAAAGACAATATCTCCAGGAGAAAGGCCATTTTCCACGTCAAGAAGCGTTAAGGAATAGTAGCCAAAGACTCAAATGGGGGGTGCTGAAGAATGCCCAAACCAAATTAAGATCCCACTGAGGAGCAGGAATCTTAAAGGCAGGACGAGCATGAGCAATGCCCAGGAAGGACGGCAATGCGCCTCTGAAAGAATCAGAAAGCACAGAAGTCTAAATCTTAAGGGAACTCAGACTGAGGCCCTTATACACACTGTCCTGCAAGAAGGCCAGAACCATAGGCAGATCAAAAACCTGAGACAGGTCCTTGTCAGCACGCCAAGATAGAAAGGTCGACCAGACACGATGGTAGATCTTGGAAGAAACAGGTTTGCGGGCACTGAGCATAGTAGCCACCACGCCAGAAGAGAACCCTTTCTTCTTCAATATTGAGGATTTAATTTCCAAGCCGTCAAAGCTAGCCGATGAACATCCTCATTCCACAGGTAACCCTGCAGAAGAAGATCCGGATGGTAAGGGAGCCGAAATGGCTCCGCCACAGACAGATCCAGAAGATCCGGAAACCAAGACTGACGAGGCCAGTATGGAGCAATTAGAATAACTGGACAATGCTCCAGTGGTAATGTCCATAACACCCTGTGCAACATTGGGAGGGGAGGAAAGATGTAGGCCAGAGGGAATAACCAAGGAATGGATATTGCATCTACCTCCAGAGCCAGAGGGTCTCTCCACCGAAAGCAGAACCTCGGTACCTTCCGGTTGTGTCTTGTCACCATCAGGTTGATGTAAGGAAGACCCCATTTCTGAACAATGAGGTTGAACACCTCTGGATGTAGCTCCCACTCTCCACTGTCCACTGTGTGTCGACTGAGGAAGTCCGCCATGACGTTGTCTATGCCAGGAATGTGCACTGCGGATATGGCAAGAACATGTTCTTCTGCCCAGGACAAAATAACCTTGACCTCTAACCAAGCGGCAAGACTTTTTGTTCCACACTGCTTGTTGATGTAAGCCATGGATGTGGCTTTGTCGGACTCTATTCGGACCAGACAGTCTTGCAAATGAGATGTCCAATGTCGAAGGGCATGAAATATCGCCCAAAGCTCCGACATGTTGATCGGAAGGAGGGATTCCTCCAGAGACCACCGACCCGGAGTGCTCAAGCGTTCCAGGACTGCTCCCCAGCCGGAAAGGCTGGCATCCGTCATCACAGTGGTCCAGAAGGATACCACGAAGGACTTGCCCTTCAGCAGGTTGGAAAGGTCGAGCCACCATGACAAACTCAGTTACACATGAAGAGGAAGAGAAACTGACATCTTCAGAAGGTCCAGTTGACCCTTGCACACCTGGATCACGAACCTCTGGAGCTCCCTGGTGTGTGCCATGGCAAACGGGACCACTTCTATGGTGGAGATTAATTTTCCCACTAGAGAGGACAGCTTCTTGACTGGAACTGGATCTTGAGCCAGAACAGCAGAAACCCTGTGGGCGATCTGGTGAGCCACCTTGTCCGTGAGGAACACCATGCTCTTCTGAGTGTCGAAGAGAAGGCCCAGAAAGACCAGACGCTGAGATGGGATAAGATCTGAGTTGTCCAAGTTGATGATCTACCCGTGATGGGTGAGAGCATGAATGTATTGCTGAACCTGCTGATGAAGAAGTTTCGCAGAAGGGGCTTTCAGAAGCAAGTCGTCCATGTATGGAGTAACTCTGATGCCGTTCTGGTGGAGGATGGACGCTAAGGCTCCCAGGACATGGTTGAAGACCTAAGGAGCTGTCGTCAGACCAAATGGAAGAGCTGAGAACTGAAAACATCCCCTGTCGCAGGCAAACTGGAGGTACTGCCGGCTCTCTGGATGAATGGCAATGTGTAAGTATGTGTCCTGAAGATCCAGAGAAGCAAGGAATTCCCCCAGGGACATGGCAGCAATCACCAGCCGTAGAGACTCCTGATGATAATGAGTCCGGGTCACAAATTGAGATCCTTCAAGTCCAAAATGGGACTACAACCGCCATCCTTCTTGAAGACCACAAAGAGGTTTGAGTAAAAACCCATACCCCTGTCCTGAAGTGGCACCGGCTCTAGAACATCCTTGTCAAGAAGAGCCTGAACAGCGCTGTCAAAAAGACAGCGTTTCTCTGCTCCTTGAGGCGTGTGAGAAGGACGAAAGTGAAAGGGAGGAAGAGAGACGAAAGGGATACTGTACCCTTCCGTCACCACCTGTAAAACCTATGGGTCCACCACTGAACCCCCCCAAATGCTGTGATAGTGTCGCAGACGACCACATACAGCAGAGTGTGGACCCAGGTTCAGAGAGTCATGCCGAAGAAGGCTTGGAAGCCTTGAGCTTATAGGAGACCTTGGACTTCCATAGTTGTTTGGGGTTGGAGGAGGGTCGTGGAGCTGAGGGAACCGTCTGGTTCACCGGATGCGTCTCATTCTGAAAGGAACGAAAATACAGATTACGTTTAAGTGGCAATTTCTTCCTGGGAACCAAGGGTAGAAGAGTACTCTTACTACCTGTGTCCTCACTGATCAGATCCTTAAGATCTGGCCCAAACAAGGAGGTACCCTGAAAGGGTAGAGAGAACAAGGCTTTCTTAGAACAGTGTCAGCAGACCAGATCTTGAGCCAAAGAGCTCGTCTGGCCACCACAGACATAGTGAAAACCCTAGCCACCAAACGGATGGCATCAAATAAGGCAGCAGAAACATAGTGCTGTGCCTCAGAAATGTTGGCGAGAAAGTACAATTAATCCAAAGTAGGAACATCCTGACGGACAGCCCAGATGAGCTGTTCAGCCCAGACCGCAATGGCCCGGTTCACCCATGCAGCAGCAAATGCTGGACACATGGCAGAACCAGCAGTGGCAAAAATTGACTTAAGTGAAACCTCAAGTTTCTTGTCAGTACAGTCCTTCAGAGCAGAGGCATCACAGACTGGTAAGGCAGTAGACTTAGATAGCCTGGAAACAGGAGCATCCACTTTGGGAGGATGGACCCACCGAGTAAGCACAGCTTCAGAAAAGGAATAAAGCCTGGCAAATTTCTTGGACACAGAGGGTTTCTTGTCCGGGGATTTCCACTCCTCAGACACAAGGTGGTCAAGAGTGGGGTTAGGTGGAAAGTAAGTAAAGGGCTTTTTAGGCTCCTGGAACACATCAGAGGGGTCAGAAGGAACCTCCAGAACTAAGGGAATGTTAAGAGTAGTTAAGACAGCCCTGATCAGGCCCTCAGCGGAGGGTTCAGGATCAGCCTCAAAAGGATCCCTAAAAAACTGAAAGGAGCCCAACGCAGAACATTCCTCAACATCCAAATCCACCAGCAGTTCCTCTTCAGAGGAATCTGACACGTCAGGTACTCCCTGCGGTTTGGGCAGGGAAGACTTGACTGAAAAGGGGGTCTGCCAAGAATGAAAGACCCCTGTAACTGGGATGGAAAGAGTTGCAATGTGGACCTAAGGTCCCTAGTAGCAGCCTTGAACTCTTGCACCCAACCTGGCTCTAATGCATGGCTGGAGGTCCCTGGAATGCTGTCAGGGACATCAGAAAATGCTGGGCATAAGTGACCTGAGAATTCTCTAGGTAGCCCTGAGTGGCATGAAGAGCAATGCGCAATGGGGGATACAGAGACCCCAGCCTCCTTAGTCTTAGGTCCGGCCCCAAGCTCCAGCGGTATAGATATTCTTACAGTGTCAAACAACCTTACCGTATAAGAAATCACCCAATTATAGTGTGTAGGATTAAAATTTCACCCCAGAAAGCGCTAAAATAAACTTATCTGGCAGTTGAAGGGTTAATCAGCAGAGGAGAGAAGGAGAGTCTAAGCCCTGCGTAGGATACTCGTTCTGGAAAGATCACAAAATGGCTGCCACGGCGGGAGCCAATTAGAAACGCGCTCGCGAAGCAAGCGCTCATGGGAAATGTAGTTTTCCCAGAAAAGTACCCCAAACAGTGCGTGAAGCCCCCTGAGCCCCCCAACACACTTTAAAACATGAACCGGATGATAGAGCAAGGGCAGACAAGTAAAATGAGCCATCTCTGAAGTCGCTAGGTTAAACAGTTGCAGAAATATGTCCCAGTACAGTTCCATAGAAGTGAATGGAGCAATGGCGTCAAAATTCAGAGTGTAAATCTAAAATGCCTAAAACAGCATTAGAACATGTTAGGACACCCAAAAACACTAAACCAGTAGGAAAAGTGTTAGAAAACACCTGAAAAAGTGCCAATCCAACAGCTAAAGGGTTACGTTACCACATAAACCTGCTCCAAAACACCCAGCAGACAGAGATAGACCCAATGAGTGCAGGAGTGTGCAATAGGAACTCCAAATGAAAACCCCCTGTGCGGAGGGGCACTGTGGGACAAGTGGATCTGCAGCACTCAAAGGGTTGCTCACCTTTCCTGCAGATCTTCTGTCTTCAGATTACCATGTAGTAAGAAGTAACCTCAGTGGGTAACTCCTGGGGAAGCACTTGGAGTCAAGATTTTCCCCCTCAGGGATTAAGGTCCACAAAAAGCACTTGGATACTGAGCTAGCCACATCTAAGGGCATTGTCAGTCATGGTAATCCGCCTAATGGTGGTATTCCATATCTAATAGAAAAATAAAAAAGTTTTTAAAACTATAGCAGAACTGTTCTCTTGCCTGTGTTATGTTCACCAAGGAACAAATCTTTCTGGAGCTGGTTGGCTAGCTGCAGCCAAGGAGGGAAGGTAGGCTCTACCCCCTGCATACAATTCTAAAATTCTTCCTGCCTACTTAAAGGGGAGGATCGCCTATCCAGAGTTACTAGTTACCTGTATTGGACAACACAGAAAAGGATTTACTAAACGTTTGGCTTGACACATATCCCCCTATTCATACAATCTCAGTTAATTACACATATAGAAACACTAATACAGTGTTACACACATTTAACCCTTTGAGTGCCTCTCTGCACTAAAAGTGTTAACGACTGGGGTTTACCAAGCCACAAAACCAGCTGGGGAGGTCCAAATCCCACTTTTATGCAAATAACCACATAGAAGGCTCTCAATTAAGAATAAGGAATAAGAAATTCTATTAGCAAAATGGAGTGTAGGAGAACTAATTGTCATACCTGGGAGCTTCCATTTGAGGGCTACCCGGAGGGGAGTTCTCTGTTCAGCAGGGGGTGACAAAAATGACGCTAATCGCATCAAAAAGGGGCGGGGCTTGATGCGAGTGGGGGGGGGCAGGGCTTAAAGTTGTCACACAGAAGGCTTGGGACGGAGGAACAGCGGGAGAAAAAGCAGATGTGGCAGAGTTTCAATAGAACCTCCCCACATCCAGAGGAATCAGCCTCTGCCCCGGAGACCCGGTAAAGCTCTGTCAGAACCGGAGTCTCCGGGGCAAATCCGTAGAGTTCCCAGGTATGCTAACTGTACACCTGACATAAATGTGTCAGTGCAAAAGAAATGCTACTATTTACTCTGAACCGAACTAACTGAATCACAGGGGATAAAATAACATGTCCCATTGATTTAACTAGGGTGTTTAACTAGGGTTGCCACCTTCTGTTCAAAAAAATACCAGCCAAGGTATTCCCTCCATAGACTTAACATTGGAAAGAAGCCAATTTTTTTATCGGCCTGCCGGCAAAATACCGGCTGGGTGGCAACCCTATGTTTAACCCCCTGAATTCCAGAGAGGTCAAGAAGAAATGCCCGTTGCCTACTGTGACAGAAAGCGATGCCTCTTCTGGGCTACAGGAAAATAACCTCCAGACAGCACTCTAAACACTAGAGTCTTGAGCCTGACATCAACCAAGAGCTGCAGTGGAAATTTGTTGTAGTGTAAAGATAGTCTGTGGTTTGGGCGTAGTGTAAATTATTTTGTAGTCCACCACAGGCATGGCTTTCAGTCTCAACACTCAATGGGCAGTTCTCCATCTAGTGCAGAGAACTCTGTGGTGTGCACTTCTCTCTGCAATGTCCCTGAATGGCACAACTGAAATGTGGTCACCCTAGTCAGGATGGATCTCAGAGAGGGACAATCTTCAGTGAGCAAAAAAGAAAACCTGAAAAATCTGTCAAGGGGACAGGGTTTTTCTTATGCTCACAATAAGAAGATTGTTCCTTGCTGTGATCTGTCCGGTCAAGAGAACAGATTCCACATTTGAGGGGGAGTCGGCTTACACTAGGTAAAAGGAGAAGGAGAGGGATACTTTATCATTCAATTACTCTTGAACTACAACTCTGACACTCTCCATGGCCCAAATACTATGAAGATTAATTGGAGCTGCTGTTTTTGTGAAACATTACTATTCCTTTAACCTCTTGGATGTTAGAAATGTCTCCAACACATTGCTATGCAATGTATTGGAAAACTCATCATCATTAAATCAGTTTTAAAGGGGAACTTTCACCCCGCAATAACTTAATGTTAACTTATTGCACACCTGGCGACTAGCTGCTTAGTAGCGCTAGTCGCCAGCAATATTACCCGGTTCTTCAGATATCGGCTTTTTGCCGATGGTGACTGGAGCAGGAAGCACGGACGTCTCTTCACAGTGACGTCCGTGCGCCTGCGCTGTCAGTCCCTTTTGCACCGATATCTGAAGAACCGGGTAATATTGCTGGCGACTAGCGCTACTAAGCAGCTAGTCGCCAGGTGTGCAATAAGTTAACATTAAGTTATTGCAGGGTGAAAGTTCCCCTTTAACCCCTTTTAAATAAGTGAGAATGTGAGGTATTTTTATATGTTCCCTGTAGGTACATCAGCCTCTGGGATGGACAAATCCAGTGACACACACACTGCTTTAGTAAAGACTATGCAGGTGACACATACACAACCCCACCTGTCACCTCTAACAAGACAGACTTAGTATAATGTGCTCTTGTCACATCCAGCCCACAGGATCATGAGATCATCAGATAACCCAACTCAATCACTGACACCCAGGAGACTAGGACTATGGAAATACTAATGATTATACAAAGCCAAAGTCTGCATATGAATGAGGCCCTCTGTACTGCTTATAAGCCTGCTGTACAATGAGTATTTACCTATAAACTAATAATAAACATACCACACTGTATACTGATACTGAGTATCTGTACACTTATAATAATTACCCTGCATTGTCTAATGATAGTATGTATACACCAATAAATAACATGCCACACTAGATAATTATATCAAGCATCTACACACTGAAAATGAATATACCATACTGTGTAATGAAACTGAGTATTTGGCACATATAATGAATACACAACTGCACTATATCAGGATACTGTCTACACACTGATGATGAATTTGCTGCAGTATAAAATGATACTGAGTACAACTGAACACCCCACAGACTCAACATCACAGAATTTACAATCTAATGCAGGAAGAGGAGACCGATAACTGGATCTAAAGCAAAACAGTAAACAATGGAATTTCCCTCTTCAAATCAGTGTAAATATTATCACTATACACTATTACTAGTCATGATTTCTATATCCAAATATTGTCACTATACACTTGTCTACAGCCCAATATCTCTCCAAATCAACAGGACTGAGACAGAAAAGTCTGCTCTTGGGAAATACTTTTCAGCAGATCTGAACACATGGGTCTTCCACCCTCTAAATCACAGCTGGGCAACCTGCAGCCCTCAAGCTGTTGTTCCACTATTACTCCCATTATCCAATCAACAGATTAGACATCCCTCCTTCCTACAGGTTTAAACTCTTCTTGCTCTTCTTTGTTCTCCCCATCTGGCTCTTTCCCCTTTAATTCCTGCCTTATTCCTTACTTATATCTGTGTTTACTTATTCTGTCCCCTCTCCCATTTCTCTTTCTGTATCCCAACTCTCTTTTCATGCGTTCTCCATCTTCCCCCTTCACACTTCTCTCTTACTCCTCTCGGTCTCTCCATTTCCTAGCTCTCCCCCCTTCTATTCACAGCTCACAACTTCATCTGAATATCTGAATTAACACAGAAAATGAAAACATCTCGCACCTTCTCTTCTCGTTTCCATGGTGATGAGATAAGAATCACGCCAGGCCTCACGGGGAAGATCGCTGAGCGCCTGGCATCCCTCCCTTTAAACCTCTTCCCCCAAATTTCCCTTGCCCCCCAATAACAGAGAAGGGTCACAAGAGATCACCAGAAAAGACAGGAAGGGATCATTGATTTAGTGTGCGTGAAAGGGCAATTATTGTCTACACACTAATATTAATCACTTCACTGCCAGGGGTACCAACTGCAGAGCTATATTATAACAAAGAGAATTACAAAACACCACACAGAGGTAAAAAATGTAGGGAGATAGAAACATGATGACATAATAATATACAGTGAGATGCAGAGCAACGGAACATCCACAGCTGCACATAGAGCTGTATAAACCAATACATAGGGCCTTCTGCGCAAATGAGTACACATTCTGGATCAAACCAACTGCCCCAAAGGGAACAAATCATTATTCCCAAAGTTAACATTGATTTAAAAGGGGTTTTAACCCTTTGAATGTCAAACCAACACATTTTCCAAGACCTTTCTAGCATTCAAGGGGTTAAAAGTCCAATTTAAATCAATGCATCCTTATGGTGCTGTTGGTTTGCCTGAGAATTTTGTAGGTTTGCCTTTAAACATAAGGCCCTTTGTATCATGCAAATAATTATTGGGGGGGGGTTGCTCTAGAATTTTTCCACTTTGGTCCCAAGGTGTGATATAAATATCGGTACATAGAATTAACATTGACAGCAATATTTTACGAGACGTAGTGAAAAAGGAAGAAATAACAGTGATCTACTAACATTGGGAAATGGGAAGCATATAACATACCTCCCAACATTTCAAATGGCCTAAGTGTGACACTTGTTTTAGCTGGTTTTGCTGGGGGTGTGGCTGGTAGGCAGGGAATTCCAGAGAATATTTAGGTTACTCCATGGCCTCTTGACAGGTCTCCATGTAAATGTATACATTTTTTAGAAGAAGACTAAGGTAAGTTATTTACATACAGTGATTAACCCCTTAACAACCATCTGCGCAGGCACTCGACAGTCACTAAAAGGACCACGGAGCTTTTTTTTTTTTTTTTTTTTTTTTTTTTTTTTAATTTCGATTCCGGACTCCCCGAACGGCGTGCAGCCGCGGGGGGAGCCCGGAATTCCATGATCATCATAGTACGTCATGGGTCGTTTAACTCAGTTCGACCCATGACGTACTATGAATGTCAATGGTCGTTAAGGGGTTAATAAACACAGATACTGAAGTTTACACAAACTTGAATGTGAGTTTCATTGCTGTAAAGTAATGTGATTCACTTATATACAAACACCACACAGTCTGATCTCCTAAAAAAGAGGGAAAGAGGGATTTAGGTCTCAAAGAGGGACTGTCTTTTCTAAAGAGGCACGCTTGGGACGTATGTTATAACAAGCAGAAAAAGAGAGCAAGTGAATCAGTGTGCTGATGGTCCCTGATATAGAACAGTACAAGAGGAACGTGTGTTAAGATTATAGTCCAGTATTGCTTGTGTGTAGACTACGTGATGCAGGTGACCACATTTTAAGTTTAAATGCTGGTGGTGTGTGTGTCTTAGATAGATAGATAGACAGACAGACAGACAGACAGATAGATAGCCCACGTTACATTTTTTTGGGGGAGTGGGGGAAGAACCAGTAGGACTTGTTACATAAGCAAGAAGTAAAATGTATTAGATGGTCAATGTTTCGGTCCATGTACGGACCTTTCTCAGATGAAAATAAATAAATAAATCATATATATATATATATATATATATATATATATATATATATATATATAAAAATAGAAGGATTACATGCTCATAAAGCTCTAAAGATGGTTTTAAGAGATGAGTTTTATTGTGTTAATGTTTTGATTACAAAGCTATAGCTGTGTTCATGAGCTGAGGAAGGTCATGTCTTTTTGACTTAATTGTTAACACATTAAAACTAATCTTGTCAACCTGTCTTTGGATGTATGTGTAAATGTGTGTACGTGAGTGTGTGTATGTGTGTGCGCTTATTTATGTTAGATATATGTAGAAAAGGAAGCACAGCGGTTTTAAAATAAGGAGAATAGCTTATTAATAAATTATGGCTTGAATTCATTTACTTTGATTTTCTTGACACGTAAGCGTACTGCTATCTACATATTTATGCATTAACTGCCTTCTTTTCTGCGCCCATATTATTCTTTCATGTGAGTGTGTCTAATTCTTCAATTAAAAAGAAATAAAATAAAAAAATAAAAATACATATGCATTTTGTTTCTTGCTGTTGTGCTAAAAAAGAAATGAACTGCACCTTTCCAAATCCAAGTTCACTTCCCCAGTTATCCCATTATCAGCTCTACCCCATGTATCTAAGTACATATATTACATATAAACATAGCTGCTAAAAACCCTGCCCCCTCCGTCTGGAGATCCTGACGTTATGTCATGAGATCTCTTTGCACCTGCGCAGGTGCTCCACTAATTATAGCCTCATCGTTAGCTTTACCAGTAATAGTATTAGTCTGTAATAGCCTTATAATTAGCTCTGCACCTGTATGTTTAAAAGGGGATGTATCCCATCTGCGAGTCTGACAGATCTGAGTGATCAACTGTGGACATTAAATGTGTGTACAGTATATGTGCAGCACACTTTAGAAGGAACACAAAGAGGCCTGCACTCATTTAGATGTAAAAATAAAGTAATTAACCCTTTGAGTGGCAGAGGGGTATGCAACGCATTGCTGTGCACCCCTCTGGCACTCAAAGGGTTAAGAGTAGTGTACACTGCCCTTAAAGTGACAGTAACACCAGCTCTGATTAATCTTCATAGTATTTGGGCCATGGAAAGTGTTATTTCAATACTGTCAGAGTTGTAGTTCAACAGTAACTGAATGATAAAGTATCCCCCTCCGTCTCCTTTTACCTAGTGTAAGCCACCTACCCTCAGATGTGGAATCTGGTACCTTGACCAGACAGATCACAGCAAGGGCCAATCTTCTTAATGTGAGCATAAGGAAAACCCTGCCCCCCTTGACAGTTTTTTCCTTATCTTCACTAAAGATTATCCTTCTCTGTGATCCATCTGGACAGTTTTGCTTCTCTGAGGTGAGCAGTGTTACATCAGTAAAAGGGGAGGGAGGGGGATACTTTACCAATCTATTACTCTTGAATTACAATCCTGACAGTATCGACATACTGTAACACTCTCCATGGCCCAAATACTATGAAGATTAATTGGAGCTGCTTTTATTGGGAAACATTACTATCCCTTTAATATGCATCATTTGTAGAAACAAGTTGTGGTTTGTTTGTTTTTTTTGTTGATTGTGCTTTTCTGTATAGATTAGCAAAATGAACATTTTGACCGGGGCATGGGAGGGAATGGAGAGAGAAATCACTGGATCATAAGGAGGAATACAGACTCATAGCAGGTAGAAGGCTGATTTTGCGGGAATGAGGAAGTGATTTAGTAAGCTACCTTTGTACCGGAAGCCATCTATTAAGGGAGGCACAAATGGCAAGAAATGTACGTTATGTATTATCACGAAATGGAGCAGCTGCACCACAGAACACAAATTCCCATTGATTTATATGTGGCTTTTAATCACTTGGATGCTACAGAAGTTTCCAATTCATTGATTTGTACTGGAAGAACTCGCTAGCATTATATGGGTTAAATGCCCCATTTGAATCAAATGGAATGTGGGAATTGTATTTGTAATCTATGGGCAGTTGTTTTTCTCCAGAATTGCTCCACTTTTCCTATGCAGTTTATAAATATGTTCCAATGTATCAATATGCTGCCTGAGAAGTGTTATACACAGAGAGGTGTTTGCACCCACATAACAATGTTCATTGCCTCATTAATGTTGGGCTTTGTGGTGTTTGCACTCCAAATATTTTTCATACTGTTTAAAGGGGAACTAGCACCCAACTAAAGTCCACCCCACCTAATTAGGCATCTAGCAATAAGTTTAAATTGATAGTAATGTTTCATAATAAAAGCAGCTCTAATTAATCATCATAGTATTTGGGCCTTGGAGAGTGTTATTTCAATTCTGTCAGAGATGTGGTTCAAGAGTAATTGAATGATAAAGTATCCACCTCCCACCCCTTTTACTGATGTAACACTGCTCAGCTCAGAGCAGCAGGGGGGTGCCCAAGTAGTTTGCAGAGAGGGACAATCTTCATTTAGGAAGGGGAAAAAGCTAAAAAAACTGTCAAGTGGGGTAGGGTTTTCATTTTTCTCACAGTATGAAGATTGTCCCTTGCCGTTATCGGTCTGGTCAAGCAACCAGATTCCACATTTAAGGTGAGCAGTGTTACACTAGGTAAAAGGGGCGGGAGGGGGATACTTTATCATTCAATTACTTTTGAACTACAACTCTGATAGTAATGAAAGAACACTCTCTATGGCTCAGATACTATGAAGATTAATCGGAGCTGCTGTTTTTGTGAAACATCACTATCCCTTTAAAGTGGAACTACCACCATAGGTAAAGTCACCCTGCAATAATTAGGCAGGTGGCGACTAGCTTAATAATAGTTATATTACCACTTAGAATGACAAGATTCTATAGAAAACCTTAATCTTCCGAGACCGGAAGCCAGGCATCAATGCAGACGACTTGTCTGTGCTCCTGCACTATCAGTCCTGGTCTGTCTCCCTTCACAAGCACCGCACTGTCCCGAAAGGCACAGTCAGGTGTGCAGACTGCACTAACCTGGCCATCAGTCTCGGAAGATTAAGGTTTTCTATATAATCTTATTATTCTGAGAGGTAATACAACTATTATTAAGCTAGTCGCCACTTGCCTAATTATTGCAGGGTGACTTTGCCTATGGTGGTAGTTCCGCTTTAACAATCAAATGGTTATGTAGAATAAAGACCGCGTTAGTCAGAAATCCTACCCCAGCCAACACTGACGGCCAGGCAACAGTGCTCTAGAGGCATCTCTGTGTCTGTGCTGTGAGTCCCTTCAAGTACCTTATGGTACCATGCAATGCCTCCTAGAGGAGAGTGGGACTGACTGTGAATGTGCGCAGACATCTGTAAGCAAAGAGGTCTGCTCTGTTGCCTGGCCGTCAGTGTCGGTGAGGTAGGATTTCTTACTAACGCTGTCTTTATTCTACATAACAGTTTGGTTGTAAATCTTATCACTAGATGCCTAATTAGGTGGGGTGGACTTTAGCTGGGGTGATAGTTCCCCTTGAAGTGTGATTTCATTGGTGTGTGGAGCCACATGTTGTCCATAAACTATTTATCATTTTACTGACAATGGCAACATTATTATTATTTTTTTTTTTTTGTTGGGGTGGGGGGGTTTGAATACTTTCCCCTGCCATCATTACTGTAAGGAAAAAAAACATGAAAAAACTGCAGAGTGTGAGCTGTGACACATCCAACCCCACAACCAATGGAGTGAGTGGAGAAGGTGACCAGTACTGCTCAGTAGTAGGCTGGAAGTGCCACTATCCTGCCCATGAACACTTATGGTTAGGGCAGATTTTGGAGCAGATTGCACCACAGGAGACAAATAAAATGTCCCCAAATACCATTGATTTAAAAAGCGATTCAATCCCTTTAATACTATCAAGTTCTCCAACGCATGAATTCACAATCTCTCTAGCAATCAAAGCCCTACCTATATCAACGGGAATTTTAATTTTTCCCATATGATGTTGTTGGTTTACCCCAGAGATACTCCACTTTTCATTGAACAAAGGGTCCTTAGAAAATCTTAGGGCAGAAAGAAAAAGTGGAGCAATTCTGAAGCCCGCTCATGGCACTAATGGAGAGAAATAAACATTACCAAGGGAAGGCGGCAGTGGCCACAATCTGAAGTATATGTAAAAAGGCAAAATCAAAACATCTTACTCTCCCCCCTGATGTAAACAATGGTTTATAAACATCAGAATGGGAATGTTGTAAAGGATCATACCTGCCCTTTTACTTCTGTGTTCTTACTGATGTGAATCTTGGACTTTTCTTTGTTATGCAAATCTGCATAATATCTTTATCATATTAAATACACCAATAAAATATATATTAAAAAAGTCCTATGAGAATAGATGAAAATGTGCATTTGTACTTTTGTCTTCATATATAGACTCATTAGTGTAAGTGGAGTGCAGCAGGATATTTTGGATGCTGTTTCCCATTGGTTAGACAGTGACCTATTTTAGAATGTTGCCATACAGATACTGAGAATTCTGGGGCAAATCAAGTGCACATAGAGATAAATAAAATTTCCCATCGAGTTAAATGGGCTTTAAACCATTTGAATGCAAGAGAGCTCTGCAATGCATTGCACAGAAATGCTATGGAGAGCTCTCCAGCATTCATCTGGTTTAATTTACCATTTAAAATGAAGAGAAGTTTGAATAATTTGTTACCCCCTATGGTATGGTTGGTTTATTCCACATTGGTTTTGCCTTTTCTTTCTGTATAAGACCCTCTATGTATACCAGCATGACCTGACCCTGGGATGAATATACAATGGCAATTCCTTGCTACATCGTGCACTTGAGTTGATTTACAGTACCTATGTTTGCCTAATGTCAATTTACTAACTTATGTACTCTTCCTCTTGGTGCAAGTAGCTTTAATGGAAAGTCTTTGAGCATTCCGGGGCGTTTTTTTCCATTACACCTTGGCAAAGTACTACACCAGTTCTCTGAATGTGCTATGGAGCTGGCATACGGGGCTTGCAGGAATTAAAGTCTTAAGGATGTTGGAGATTGCCCACTGGTTGGCATAACAGCACTCATACACTGTAGCACATACCCTAGAGTGCTGTCACTGGTGTTAGAAGCTACCGTCAGTGGCAAATTAATACATTCTCCCCTTGTCTTCTCCTGGGTGAGTGGGGAAATGTCATCCAAGTGGGTACTGCTTTGTCACTGAGGCACATTCAGTCTGTACTGAGGATATTGAATATTAACATAAGCTGACAAATCACCAAAATGGAGTAAGGCAAGGTGGAACTGGTAAAAACATGAAATTGAGAGATAGATGAAGAAGGTGCAAGAGCCATCTGCTGGGGGGTAAATGTAAACTCTATAGGGAAATCCTGCTGCTATGAATCACAAATGAGTACTGTCAACACCTGGTCTAGCTCTGCTCACATTACCACCAGGTGCTCTACCACTAGTTGTCTCTGATTGGTTGGTCACTCCTTCCATTGGCTGTAGATGGGGAATCAGTAAGGCTGATAAACTAAAACAGGAGTGATTCTGGAGCCTACCATCTGCACCATTGGGAACAAATAATCAGTCCACTACTTCCCATTGATTGAAACAGGACTTTGAGCCTCTTGAACTCTGAAGAGGTCTCCATTGCATTGCTTTGCGACCTCTCTAGCATTGAAGACGAAGTGAAACTGTCACTTTGTACCAAATATGTGACTCTGAAACAGCATCTAAAATCACATATTTATGTAAGTCATTTTTTGCTTACAACAATAGTTTATAAGGTATTTTCAAGCTATGTGCCTGACAGATTTGCACTAACTGAGGAAAAAAATAAACACAAAATTTCTCATAAACTATTGTTTTAAATAAAAATGGTTAACATAAATATTGGGGTTTTTGAAATATCTTTGAATTTAACTTGATTGTCACAAAGTGACAGTTCCATTTTAAAACTCCAGTTAAAATCAATGAAAATGTTTATTTGTCCCAAATTATTCTTAGTACATCAGCATCACTCTGTCTACCCATCACAGTTACTTACAAACAACCCAAAAATCCCACAACCAGGTTACTCATAAAGCATCCTTACAGCAGTTCATTATTACTCTCCACCCATTGTGAATTCATGATTGGCTGGCAACTACTGGACCAGGGTAGCCAATTAACTGACATTTTACTGGCAGGTCAGTCAAAATAAGACTTATATAAAATAGTAAGTGAAAGTAGGACAATGGATAGCTGGTATTTTTCCCAAAGAAAAATGGTAAAAGTAGACTAGAAGGATTAGAAATCCATAACAAACAGCATACATTTTCTTTGTATTGCATTAAACTGCATATGTTTATAAACTAAAAATACACATATACAATCAAGAAGTTATTAAAAGCAGGGTGCTTTCATCTATTTTCACATGTATTACAAATAAGACAGAATAGGGTCAAATCTACAAAAACAAGCAATTATGGGGTAAACCAATTTCACCAACTAAAACTACTGATTTAAATTGAGTTTTTAACCCTTTGAGTACAAGAGGGAAGTCCAACACAATCTTTTGCAATGCATTGGGCACCCCTTTGGCACTTAAAGCTTTAAAGGGCAACTCTCACCTCTGTTAAATTTGGTCTTATCTTAATGTTCCCTTTTTACTGAATGTGTAATCCATTTTTTTTTAACGTAATATTGTATTGCCTGAGATATTACCTTGTAAAGATAAGCCGGTGACATCAGTTCAGTACAGGCTACACATTGGCAAGAGACAGGGGAGGGCTGGCAATTTGTGGCCTGGAGGGCAGCTACAATCAAGTGGCCCAATTTTACTATTGTTTCAGCCCTCTGTCCCAGCCCACCCTCTTTTGTTAATTTTAAAATTGTCATTAACCATTTGAGTGCCCGAGGGGTATGCCACGCATTGCTTCGCAATGTGTGGTATACCCCTCTGGCACTCAAAGGGTTAGTGTTGTGAAGTAAGGCAAGCAATACCACAGAGCTTACAATTGAAATAGGGTTACACTGGTGCAACTACAGAGCTTACAATCTGAGTAGTGCTACACTAGTGATACCATAGAACTTACAAGAGAAATGGGTTATGCTACTAATGTAGCTCCACTTGGATTGTAGCTCAATTTCAATTGTAAGCTCTATGGTATCACTACTATAGCTACATTTGCAGCAAAAAGAGGGAGTGGCCCACCAGCCCAGACATATGACTGGCCCAGGAGGCAATTGCCCCCTGCCCCCCAGGCCAGCCCTCCCCTGGCAAGAGAGTGCTAAGACTCCCATGCTGAATTCCTCAGTCAGAAGAAGAGGAGGTAAAGGGGAACAACTGGGGAGGGGAAGGCTGCGGTACAGAGCTGTACTGCAGCCTGTACTGAACTGATGTCACCGGCCTGTCTCTACATGGTAATATCCTGAGCAATACAGTATTAAATAAAAAATAATTAAAAAAATGGAATACAGATTCAGTCAAAAGGAAACATTAAGATAAGGACAACTTTAATAAAAGTGGGAGTTCCCCTTTAACACTGAATACTAGCGTGTTCTCTAACGCATTGCTAAGTACTGCATTGGAGGTCTCACTGGCATTCAAGGGATTTTGTTTAAATCAATGGAAATTTGGGGATTTATTATAACGTTAAATACTGCATAAACTTTAGTTTTTAATAAAGATTGGCTAACATAAATATAGGTGACTTTGAAAGCCCTAAATTATAATGTGTTATTTCCACTTTAAGGTTAATTCCTTTCCATCTACTACAAACATGACTAAGTTACTGTAAATATACTTGACATTCCAAACGTGTGTATATCAACAATAAACTGACTAGCTAAGTGCTTACAGCATCGCCCAATATGATCCGATCCTCTGAATATTCAACTGAGAAGCTTTGGAAGAGTAAACTTACAAACTAGAAATCTAGACAGAAAGTGTTTTAACAAGAGCAGTTGCTCAAACTGCAGAGCAATAGGATTGTAGCCTTACTTGTTTAATCACTTGTGATTCAGATGCTATCAGTTGTTTTATACTGACACACTGAGGCTGATATACTAAGAAGAACTTGGGGTTATGGACTAAGGTGTGATAAAGAGGAGGTAAAGTGGAAATCGCTTCTACAGTATGATAAACTCTCCAAATCCTGTTATTCTATGGAGACTTTTTTCCAGTGTGAGATATGTTAGTGCATAGAATCCATATAACAGCACAGAACTTGGAAAGACTAACCCTTACAGTACCAGAGAGGTGTGCAACGTTCACCCCTCTTGCATCCAAAAGGTTAAAACACTGACCTCCTCTTTATCACACCTTAGTGCATAAGCCCTCCCCCCCTGAGAAATTCTGGAATAAACCAACTGTTGCATAGGGAACAAATAAAACATTTCCCCAAATTCCCATTGATTTAATATCTTGTGCATTAGCTTTTAACGCCTCATGTATTAGCTAAGTCTCCAATGCATTGCTTGGCCTTTTAATCCCTTCAACATCTAGCATTCAAGTTAAAAGTCCCATTTAATTCAAAGCAAATTTTGAATTGTTCCCTATAGTGCAATTGATCCAGAGTTCCTCATGTTGTTCACCCTCCCAGTCATAATATGGACCAACCAAACTACTGAATCATATCTCATTACAGAGTGTTACCAAGTACGATTCCGCCCTCTCCCAAAATATTAAAGTAAGCTTTTTACGTTAAAAAAAGCTATAATTTTCCTATTGAATAAAACAAATGTTTTTGTTTTTTTTTATCAAAAAAGTGTTACAGATTAAACATTTCATTTTATTAAAACCATAGTTTTCTATTGTGGTCACCAGATGGTGTTGTTCCTGTTGCTTACTATGGAGAGCTGTAGTCTATGACACAGAATACATTATGGAAAAAATGCCTCTTGTACACAGTTATTTCTGCTGATAACAGTTTGAATAAAAACAACCATTCATTTGAGCTGCACTAACTTCTGAATAAAACATCTCCCATCGATGGAAGTAGCTTTGGAATACTCAGCAGGAAAACCCATATAATGTATTTATTCATAAAAATAGTTTTCATCTTAAATAACAGTTATTGCCAAAAGGTAAATATGAAGTAGGAAGGGAAAGTAAAGCAAGAGACATACCAGATGTAAGGAACATGGTAGATGGATGTGGACTGTCATATGTGAGTGGCACGGAAATATCAGGCTTGATGGTTGTGGTGTAGTAGTGTGCAATACCACATGAGATCCCATGCTGGCCATAAGTATTTGGACAGTGACAAGTTGTATTGTTTTGGGTCTGTACCCCAGCACATTTCATTTGAAATGAAACAATGAGTAAAAGGATAAAATACAGACTGTCGGCTTTAATTTTAGGGTATTTACATGCAAGAACCATGAACCATACAGTCATTTTTATACACTGTCCCTCCATTTAAAGGGACCAGATTAATTGGACAATTGGTTACTCAGCTGTTTCTTGGCCAGGAGTATGTGTTTCATTGTTAGTTCATACACAAGAGCGCTAACAAAAGGTGAAGAGGTGATTTTAGGTGTGGCATTTGTATTTGGAGTCTATTGCTCTTACCTCTCAACAAGAGGCGCAAACCAACTAAACCATAGGAGACATAGCAATTGCTTTCATTTCCATTTATTTTAAATGGGGATTTAACAGTATATAGGAGCAGTGTTATGAGACCAATCGGATATGATGGACAGTGTATGGGGGCAGTGTGATGAGAATTGCCTAATGAGATGGACATGGTGTATGGAGTTGTGTAGGATGATAAGAGTGTATGTGGGCACAGACTTACCTGATGTAAGGGACACAGTGTCCTTTTCCCAGGACACCACACTGACGTACTCCTGCACGGAGGGAGGGGTGAGGCACTTAAAGACAGCGGCGCTGCCCCGCATGGCGCGCTGATCCTCCACTCGCACTGTGTACGGTTCCCTGAAAACTGAAACATAGAATAATGTTACTGGGAGCAAAAGGAGGCAAGAAATTTGGGAATGAGGGAGCATACTGCACTGTTCCTGGAACATACACAGTGTAAAGCTTGGAACAGGTACTACATGCACACCAAGTATGTTAGACACACTGCTCTGCACTACACTGATAATTGCATACCTCCCAACATTTCAAATTGCAAAAGAGGGACAATTGTTTTAGGTGGTCCTGCTGGGGTGTGACTGGTGGGAGGGGCAATACCGAGCATTTTTAGGTTATTTCGTGGTCTTTGTGTATCTAAATAAAAGATTTAGAGTAAGACTGTGTTGTTTGTATTTAAGTGTATCACATTGCTTTACAGCAATAACATTCACATTATTGTTTGTGTAAACGTCAGTATATGTGTTTATAAATTGGTCTGAGTAAATAAAACACTTTGGTCTTGTTATAAATCATTTATTAGGTTACACACACACATAGGTGTCAATAGGTCATGGAATAATCTAAAAATTATCAGTAATGCCCCACCACCACCACCAGCCACACACCCTTGTAAATCATCTAAAATAAAAGTGTCCGTCTTTGGGCTTTTGAAATGTTGGGAGGTATGGATTTCTTTATGAACACATATACTGTAGTTTAATGGGAGTTTTATTGATGTGGAGCAATGTAATACACTTATATAAACACCACACAGCCTGATCCCCTAAAAAGAAAGACACCAGGGTGGAAAGAGTGACATAGGGATCTCGGTCTCAAAGAGGAAATCTTGGCAAGGTATGAACGTGTTGCTCTGCATTACACTGATAAACAATATTATTTTCTTCATAGTTATAAGCTTTTCTGTGCTTCACAGATAGAAGCTAGTAGCTACTCCTCGCTTCACAGTTACAAGCTCCTAGGGAAGTCACAGATAACCTCTACATTTTTAAGATACAAACATCTCTAAACTGAACAGATACACACAGCATTGCACTTTACATGAACACACTTATCTGCACTGCAGATACACACTGCTTTACACTGCTCAGATACATATTTTTGTGCACTTTACAGATACACTGTGCTCTAAACATCACAGATAAGTTCTGAACTTCCCAGATACATTGGTAGTCTAACATCAGCAATATACACTGTACTTCTAAAATACACACTGTTCTGAGTTCACAAATACTCATGCTCTGCTTTACAAGAACACACACAGCTCTGCACTTTACAGATACATACTACATGCACCACAGATATGTTTATCTGAACATCACAGATAGATTAGGAAGGCATATGTAAAGTGAAGAGTTTAACATCAGCGATAATCCCTGCACTTTTAAGATGCAAACTGCTCTGTACTTTACCTGCTGCTTTTAACATGACATATTTTGCGTACATTGCTTTGCTCTTCTCAGATGAACACTACTTTGCACTAAAACAGATACACACTGCCCTTCAGTAAATCAGATTCTCACAGCTCTGCACTTTATAGATACACAGTGTTTAGCACTAAACATATACACACTGCTTTGCACTAAACAGATACACACTGTTCTGTAGTAAATCAGATACACAAGGCTTTCACTAAAGAGATGTACACTGGAGTGGAAATGTACAAACCCACTAGGGCACATCCAGTGTACAAAAACAATTCCAGGAGCTAGAATCAGTTTTTCTAATTTGCCAATTAATACTGCCTGAACCAAGGCAAAGGACACAGTGGCAGTCTATGGGTATTTAAAGTCATTTCTTAGATGTGTTCCGTGGAGGAAATTAACAAATCCTGTTGTCGTTAACCTCCAAACTGACACTGTTCTCCGAGGTATGCACTAGACATCATGATCACTTTAGTACATACTGGTGCAAATACTCCAATATAAGTATTGTTGGCGCTATATAAATAATGAATAATAATAATATGGGCAATCCCCAAATAACTCCCCTATAATTCTTATCCACTGCCACCATCTTGGCTTGAAGTGGAGAAATGTTAGTAAAAGTAGCTAAGTGAACTGGCGCTAGGCAGACATAGGACTAGATAACAGATTCCAGAGCCTGACTGTTGAGCACAATCCAATTAGTACATACGTCCTACTGATGTTGATCTACTTAGAAGAAATGTAGCAAGCCTGGGGCCAAGCACCTCTACCACAGAGGATTAATAAGGTGCATTATTTAAATGGGGTTTTAACCCATTAAATGCTAGAGAGTTCTCCAACAAGCGTAATTCTGGAGCAAGTCAACAGCACCATAGGGGGCAGATAAAAGGTCCAACATTCCCATTGATTTACTTAGTTCTTTTAAATTATTAAATGCCGGAATTCTCCAATGCATTGAGAAGCAATTCAGCCTAAACCTGTCTATAATTTAAGGGGTTAAAAGGCCCATTAAAATCAATGGAGGTTTATTTGTCTCAGGCCCCTTAATCACTCCAGGCCTCCTTCTAATAACAGCCTCATTTTACCCTAACGCAGAAGTAGGCAATGTGCGACCCTCCAGCTGCTGCCAGAATACAACTCCCACAATCCCACGCCAGTCACTGGCTGGTGGAGGATCATGGGAGTTGTAACCAGGCAGCATCTGCAGGGTTTCACATTGATCACCTCTGCCCTGTGTGATTTAATGTACAAAACATGTTTTTGGCCTATGTTTTTAGCCATATCATAAGGGAAGTACAGGATTAACACATTAAGTGCCAGAGGGTGATTAATACATCATGAGGCAATATGTTTGACCCTCCCTGGTGATCAAAAGGTTAACGTGGAAAGTATTTTACAGCATATTTACACCTAATGCATTCTAGTAAAACAACTGAAGCATATTTATGAAAAATATATATACATTATAGATAAACACTAGGTGACAAAACAGGGGCTTTGCAGCCTCAAGTGGGTGATAAAATCAGGCCTTAATAACATCAGTTAGTTTTTTCACACATCTTATCTTCATGATTCTAGCAACACTATACTTAACACTGCAAATATCTCACAAGTTTTTAAATTTACTATAATATTACATGTTCCTTTGGGATTGCCTTACTGAATTAAGAGAGAAAAATGCATGGAACACTAAAATATAACATTGAAATGCAAAGTTTTCAACAATAAAGCAGTCAGGGTGCACAAGCTTGCTTAAAGGGATAGTAATACTTTGTTTTATCTTTATTTTATTTTGTAGGCAATAAAAAAAACATGAAGAACAATATAAGTCTTATCTCTCAAACCTTTATGGTTTGAGAGATATTCACAAGCAAAGTTTCCCCTCTCCCACCTTTTACCTAGTGTAAGCCACCTCCCCTCAGATGTGGAATGCAGTCCATGGACCAGACAGATAACAGCAGGGGACAATCTTCTTCCTATGAGAATAATGAAAGCCCTGCCCCCCTCAGGTTCAGGTTTTTTCCTTATCTCAGTTGAAGATTGTTCCTCTCTGCAGTCTACCTGGGCACCTCCCTTCTGATCTGGCTGAACAGTGTTACATCAGTAAAAGGGGCGGGAGGGGGATACTTTGTCATTGAACTACTCTTGAACTACAACTCTGACAGAATTGAAATATCACTCTCCGAAGTCCAAATACTATGATTATTAATTAGAGCTGCTTTTATTATGAAACATTACTATCCCTTTAACCCTTTGATTGCCAGAGTGATACGTAATGCATTGCAAAGGAATGCGTTCCGTACCACTCTATGCGTTCCGTACCACTCTGGCAGTCAAAGGATTAAGATTACCACATGCAGTGGGTGAAGCTTAGGTTGTGCACTGTTGATAGCAACTGTCATGTCCGCTTTCATGAACATGACATCTAGGACTTACTGTAGATGTGTGGGGGGTTATGCCTTAAGGAGTGATAAAGAGGTGATAACATGGAGATAGCTTCTCCAGTGATATCTCTTCTCCAGTTCCTATGTTATTCTATAGAGCCTATGCACTAAGATCTCCAAAGCTGGACTAATCATAGTGCATTGGCTCCACAGAATAACGTATCACCTTTTTATCACGCCTTAGTGCATCTATCCTGTTATCTTTTGAACAAAGGCAAAATTCATAGGGTTTTTGGTCATATGAAGTTAAGTGGGTGTTAGTAGGAGGTGTTAATTCTGCTTTAAGAGTCATCTTGCCCATATATATCACTTTAATTATTTTTTGTTCACCACCAATATGTATCTTTTTTTATGTATTTGTGCCATTGACAACAACATACACCTTAGAACCCTCATAGAATTGCCTGCGTATATTTTCTTTTCTATTGAAACAAATCATTAGACTTTATAGATAAAGGCAAAGTGGAACAATTCTGGGGCAAACCAACTGCAAAATAAATTATAAATGGGAATTTAACCCCTTAAGGACATTCCCATGAAGTTACATTCCCTTAACGGCTATTTTGATGTGCCGGCACATGTGACCCGTTACGTGTGCCGGCGAGCCAAGCAGGGGTCTGGGAGAGGCCGCTCAATTTCAGACCCAGTTTTTACATACATCGCTCCCACATGAGCGATGTAAGTAAAAGTACGTGATGTATATGAGTATACGAGAGGTCAATACAAGGATCTCTGCAGTGAGCTATTTATTCCAAGGCCTGATCAGGTGACCAGGGGAGACACCCTTTGAGATTAGAGGAAAGGAGTTTTAAACTTCAGCAGAGGAAGGGTTTTTTTTACAGTAAGGTGGAATTCATTGCCCAGGGAGGTAGTTATGACAGATACAATGGATACATTTAAGAGAAGATTAGATACATTTCTTTCAAAAGGGAACATACAGAGTTATACTGTTTATCAGTAGGCTGATCAGGAAGGTCTGATAAAGATTAATTTAACTGGTAGCAGGAAAGCTATAAAATTCTCAGTTACTGGGGTATGAGGCGAAGGTTGAACTTGATGGACTTGTGTCTTTTTTCAACCTAATTTACTATGTTACAATGTTACATGCCAGGACCGTCACCAGTCCTTAAGGGAAAAAAGCGGTCCTGGCACATCACAGGGTTGTTAAGGGGTTAATAAGTGAGCACTCTAACAGGGCAGAACAAATAATCAGCAGTTCTTTATTTATTATCGTATTAGCACCAGTGCTTAGAAAAATCCCTATATTTATGCTATGTTGACATGTAACTGTAAAGGTGCTGGGAGGCATTCTCCCTACATCATCTAAAGTTAAACAAAGACCTGTATAGTGGCTTCTTCCTGCTCCTTCAGCCAATCATTGAGCTGTTTTCCCTGGTCCTGAGAGAAACAACTCAATGGTTGTCTTATTAAATACACCACTAAAACATCCATTGATTTAAATATGACTTGTAACCACTGGAATGGTCTCCAACTCATTAACTCTTTGAAGTTGGAATCCACTCCGGCATTCAAAGGTGTTAAAAGCCCCATTTTATATCACTAGGAATTGTTGTCCCCTATGCTTTACGCATAAGACCAAGCAATTCCTTAGGATGCTTATTCCAAACATCCATCTTCAATTCCACTAGTGATCATTCGCAAATATCACTTATTGCCGTTTCTAGTTTGAATCACAATTTTCTGCACATTACAGATTCATGAATCACTGCATTTCACACTGCTTTGCAAAACAGGATGAAACAAGGTTCTGCATGTTACAGATACAAGGTGCTCTGTATATTATAGATAATGCCCTGTATGTTACTGATAAGCACTGAAAAATACAAAACACACAGGAGATTTACCAAGGAGCGAAATTACCCTGGCCGCTGATCTTGAACCTCAACACACTTTAACATGCACTCAACACACCTTAATGTGCTTGTAATTTTATCCTATTTCCTACAGCATGAATTGGAAAAATCCAAGTGCTTATACCAGGAGAAATGGAGAGAGGTGAGAGATGTCACTCCAGTAAGATAATTTGTCCAATTCCTATGTTATTCTATGGAGCCAAATGCACTAACAGATATTGCAAGCTGTAAGGAGTATGGCCCTATTAACTGCTTTCTCCATTGTAAATACCCATTTTCCACTGTACCGCCATGTGTACAGTGTTTTATTGTCATCATTTTGTATCTCACTTAGGATGACCACACGTCCCGGAATGCCCAGGACTGTCCCTTATTGGGGGTCTGTGTCCCGCATCCCCCCCCACCGGGACAACAAAGAGTCCCGGAATTGAGCAACATGCTCCAGTCCAGCCAGCCAATTAAGTGTATTCGCTATATGGTCCTCATTGGCTGGCTGAGCCAGCCAATGAAGACCATATAGCAAATACATTTCCTTGGCTGGCTGGCTGGACTGGTACATGCGAGACAGCTGGGGTGGAACAGGTAGGCTGGTCCTGCAAGTGAAGCAAAAGAAAAAACAAAAAAGTCCGCACTCGCTGGCATGTAAAAATAAAATATGAATACTTTATTGGAAAGTGATTAAAAACATCCGGACACAAACAGGACAAAAATACCCCACGATAGTAACCTAACGCGTTTCGGACCTTAACGGTCCTTATTCATAGGTAAAAATGCAAATAATCCCATAAGCCTCCTGCCTCTTAAAGAGACACACACGCTAAAAACATCCATACAATCGTATGTATCGATACCAAGTGTAAAACACTAAAGCATCACGTGGGGTTAAAGTGTCCAGTACACATGAATATTCTCTTCTTTATCTTCCCATATGTTCTGAACGAATAAAATTAAACCATCAAAGGAAATACTTCTGATACTACAATTAAAAATCAGATCAAGTTCCCATAAACTAAATACCAAACTTAACCCATGGGGTGCAGAGATAAATCCCCTAGTAAAACAGACTCAGGACCGTTAAGGTCCGAAACGCGTTAGGTTACTATCGTGGGGTATTTTTGTCCTGTTTGTGTCCGGATGTTTTTAATCACTTTCCAATAAAGTATTCATATTTTATTTTTACATGCCAGCGAGTGCGGACTTTTTTGTTTTTTCGTTTGCTTTATATTGATTAGAGGAGTGGATCTCCTCGGTTCCGGCACCGCTCTCAAGGTTGATGCCTGCCTGGCGTTAGCTGGATCACCAAGCAAGGAGGTGAGCGTTCGCATGACGGGGTGAGTGAAGTATCCAACATATTGCAACATTTTTTTCAAAATTCGCTACATTGATATGATATGTGCTACACTTTGGTCTGCTAGAGCGGTCTAGCTTTATGTGTATGGTCCTGCAAGTGAGACTCGCGGCTGAGGCTTTTGCCGGCACTGACCATCTTTCTGAGAATGACACAGGGTAAGAGTTCCCACTGGGAACTCTTACTATGTCAGCCTCAGAAAGATGGTCAGCACCGGCGGGAGCCTCAGCCGCGGGACTAGGGTGACCACATGTCCTGGAATGGCAGAATGGAAATGTGGTCACCCTAATCTCACTGTGGAATCTGCTAATGCTTTGTAAATAAATAATAACAATAATAGTGTTTCAACTGGAAAAGAAGGCTTCAGAGAAAAATATAAGAATTGGTCTCACTAGACTGACGCTCTTACCTCTCTCAGTTTAGTGCATAACCCCCCCTGTTGTTTTGGAAGTAAATGGGTAATATTTGACAATACTGGATTAGGACAACAGCTCTGAGGCTGATTTCCTAAGAATCACTTAACTCTTACAGTGCCAGAATGGTACGCAATGCATTGTATACCCCTCTCTGGCACTGAAAGGGTTAACTCTTTGAATACCAGATGGGTCTGCATCGCATTGCTTCACACTCAACGGATTAAGCAATTGTGGAGCAAACCAACTGCACCATAGGGGACACATAAATTACCAAAATTCCCTTTGAATTAGTTCCACTTTAAAGGGTTAGTAATGTCCAAAAAAAATTTTTTGCATTTAGAAGAGCTTAAAAAGCTGAGCTAAATGCAAAAAATGTATATCTCAAACCGCTATGGTTTGGGAGATACAGGCATTTAAAGTTCGATGTCTCCTACTGCCATCTGTAAAGCTGTCAACAGGAGAACCATGTTAGTCGACACGGAGGCTCTGCAGCAGAGCCGCGGTCTCGTTAGTTACAATGAATCCCTTCATTGGAATGGTCTAAAATGTGTGCCTGGTTTGCAAGCACACGTTTTAGAGCATTCCAATGAAGGGAATCGTTGTAACTAACACGATTGCGGCTCTGCTACAGAGCCTCCTTGTCGACTAACACGGACCTCCTGTTGACAGCTTTACAGCTGTCAGTAGGAGACATTCAACTTTAAATGCCTGTAGCTCTCAAACCAGAGCGGTTTGAGATATACATTTTTTGCATTTAGCTCAGCTTTTTAAGCTCTTCTAAATGCAAAAAACTTTTTTTTGGACATTACTAACCCTTTAACCTAATGAATGCTAGAGTGGGCTCCAATGCATTGCAAAGCAACGTCTTGGAGACCTCTCTAGCATTTAAGGGGTTAAAGTGGAACTAACAATTTATAATGATTTGGGTGATTACAACAGAACTTTCAGAATTACCTATATTTATCTTAGCCAATCTTAATTTAAAGCTATAGTTTAAGAGATATTTAGCTCTGTTTGTCAATCATACCTCCCAACTGTCCCTCTTTAGGAGGGACAGTCCTTCTTTGAGACCCAAATCCCTCTGTCCCTCTTTTCTACCCTTTTGTCCCTCTTTTCAGGATATGAGAATGAGTACTGTTTATTACTTTGCTCCACAGCAATAAAACTCACATAAATGTGTAGTTAATCTTTAATATATGTGTTTATAAATTAATCTGTGTAAATAAAATACTTTGGTATTGCTCTAAACAATGTATTCAGTTAAACAAAGTGGAGCCAATAGGTCATGAAATATCCTAAAACTTCTTGGTAATGCCAAGCCCACCAGCCACACCCCCATAAACACCACCTAAAACAAAAGTGTCCCTCTTTGGCCATTTGAAATGTTGGGAGGTATGGTCAATTTATGCAAATTAACCAGTGCTAACTGGCAAAGTCAGAAAAAGAAATAAAGATCCCCCTTACTATCTTCTCATAAAGATAAGTCTAATACATGAGGCACTCAAAAAAGCAAGTCTGTGTAGAATCGTATAAATGCTTTATTCATATTTAGAAAGATGGATACAAAAATATTTAAAAACAATTAAAAACATATATGAGGGGGAGGTCCTACCAGCAACTAAATATATCTATGAGAAAAGGCTAATAATCTATATGTGTCTGCTTTCAAAATGTCACAAAAGGTATTAGATAAATGACTATATGTATATATCTCCACTGTATACAAGGTGTACTAATTACCCCGGTAAATGTTGTATTGACTATACATACATACACCACGTGTATCTTCACTTTATTTTGTTTCATATTTTTGTATAGCTCAAATGTATTAATATATCTTTATTCGATACAACAGTTACCGGGGTAATTAGTACACCTTGTATATATATGTTCCAGGAGACCAGGTAATTCAGTCTGAAAACAGGAGTCTCCAAGGCAGATTCAGAGAGTTCCCATGTATGGAAATAAAGCTGAATCTCTCAAAGTATAATTTTAAATAAAAAATGGCTAAGTGATAAGTGTTATTGAATGCCCTTGTTATAAAGTGTTAGTTCCACTTTGAAAGTCTTGTTTAAAATATAGTAATGTTTCATAATAAAAGCAGCTCTAATGAATCATCATATTATATAGGCCTTGGAGAGTGTTATTTCAATTCTGTCAGAGTTGTAGTTCAAGAGTAATTGAATGATAAAGTATTCCCTCCCACCCCTTCTACTGATGTAACACTGCTCAGCTTAGAGCAGCAGGGAGTATCCAGGTAGATAGCAGAGAGGGACAATCTTCAGTTAAGATTAGGGAAAAAGCTGAAAAACCTGTCAAGGGGGACAGGGATTTCATTGTTCTCGCAGTAAGAATTTTGACCTTTGATGTGAGCTGTCTGGTCTATGGACTGGATTCCACATCTGAGGAATGGTGGCTTACACTAGGTAAAAGGGGCGGGAGGGAGAAACTTTATCTTTCAATTACTCTTGAACTACAACTCTCACAGTAATGAAATAACACTCTCTATGGCTCAAATACTATGAAGATTAATTGGAGCTGCTGTTTTTGTGAAACATTACTATCACTTTAAGTCAATGGGAATTTTTGTGTTCCTTATATAGCAGATAGTTTTATCAACATTGCTCCTGTTGCTCTTAAATGCTTTTTGATACCAAAAAAGGGAGAAGGAAAACTGACCATTTATTCATTGAAATTTTCCTGCATACTGAACCCCCCAAAGTATACTCCTTTTTGCTAACTACATTTTCCATGGGACCTGGCAAAGGGATTAGACTCAGTAGGTGTAGTTCAATGGCTGCTGTGACAAAGCCAGGGGTTGGTATGTGCAGTCAAACAAGGCAGGGGGTTGTAGCGAAAAAAATGCACTGTAAATATTTTAACTAATGGTAATGTTTCACAAAAACAGCAGCTCCAATTAATCTTGATAGAATCTGAACCATAGAGAGTGTTATTTTAATACCGTCAGAGTTGTAGTTTAAGAGTAATTGAATGATAAAGTATCCCCCTCCCGCCCATTTTACCTAGTGTAAGCCACCTCCCCTCAGATGTGAAATCTGAGGCAACAGACCAGACAGCTCACAGCAAGGGACAATCATCTTACTGTGAGAACAATGAAAGCCCTACCCCCCCAACAGGTTTTTCAGGTTTTTTCCCTTATGTTAATTGAAGATTGACCCTCTCTGCAATCCACCTGGACACCACCCTGCTGCCCTGGGGCAGGAGGGGGATAATTTATCATTCAATTACTCTTGAACTACAGCTCTGACAGTACCGAACTAACACTCTCCATGGACCAAATACCAAGAAGATTAATTGGAGCTGCTTTTATTATGAAACATTACTATCCCTTTAAAAACAGGTACATGATCTCTGTGAAGTAGCCACTTATGAGCCTATTAAGAGTAAAAACTTCCAACCCAGCCACAGCTACGTACAAAAAACTCATTAATAAATGGGACAGCTACAAAAATCAAAATTTCTCTCTTAGTAAATATAGTGCGCAAACCAACGATTGCGTGAATAATCAGCATGCACACCATGAGTTCTTCAAACTATGGATAATAGCACCATATACACAGAAACAAATGGGGATCAATTCTACAGCAAAAATGAACACAACAGAACACACAACTTTGATGTGCACTATGTTGGAGATCTCTCTAGCATTTAAGGGATTAAAATGCATTTAAATCAATGGAAAGTTATAGTTGTTCCCTGTACCTGGTTTGCCTCAGAATTGCTGCACTTTTGCCTCTGTGCAGTGCATGTATGACCCTGACACAGTGTCACTCAATGGGCATTATGTACAAAGAAAAGTAGAAGGGCGATTCTTTATTCCCAATTATTTTAATGCAACGTTTAACCCCTTGAATGCCAGAGAGGTTTCCAATGCATTATGAATTTGTATTTTTTTCATTACAGTGCAGTTGGTTTACCTCAGAATTTATCCACTTTGTCTTTAAGAATATGAAACAAGGGCACATATTCAATAAGCTACATAAGTAACACTTAGGAGCAAACCAACTGCCCAGTAGGGGAGAATGAAACATTATCCAAAGGAGTCATTGATTTAAATGCTGTTCTTAACTACTTGAATGATAGAGAGCTTTTGCAATGCATTTGAGACCTAGCTAGCATTCAAAGGGTTAAAAGCCCCTTTTAACTGGAAATTTTATTTCTCCCCTTTAGAGCATTTAATTTGCTCCAGAATTGTATCCTTACTGAATTCGGCCAATAATGCACACTGTTTTAGAAGAGAAGAAACACTGAGTGCTCTGCAACATAAAATACACAATGCTCTTCCTGTCAGTGACACACACACTGTTCCATACATAAAAGATTCATTGTGCTCTGCCAATTATTGCAAAACCTCCGTGCACTGAATATCCAAGATTAATAAAGCTACAACGCAGACAAGAGTGATGCAGCTTTGGAAGTGGGTGTTCCCAGAGTGAGAAGCTCTGTTAAATCTATGAATCTTGGATTCTGAAATTAGATTGTAATCTCTGCTGAACAGGAAGGGACTGCAGCACTAACACTGTAGAGTACACACTGCCAGTGAATGTGGAAGAATACAGATCTAATGTTATTGCAAGAATTTGTGGCAGCTGCTTTGGAAGGTGGAGCTGTCCATGGTTCTGGTGTCCTGGCAAAATAATTTCACTCTATGCAATGAGATTTCTGCTCCTGGAGAGGAAGACATTCCTTAAATGAGAAGTAACATCACCTTATGCCCAGTTAAAGAGACACTAACAGTTAATATAAAATTGGATAATACATTTTTAAAGATCATGTACTTCCACCTAGCATCTGTTAACTCTAATTCTTTTATGTTAGATTCATAAAATCCAATACAAAACTTGCATTTTTAATGCATGTGTAACCTATCGTATGCAGACACATTTTATAGTTTGTGCAGAGAATACTGTTAAAGGGATAGTAATGTTTCACAAAAACAGCAGCTCCAATTAATCTTCATAGTATTTGGGCCATGGAAAATGTGTTATAGCAATACTGTCAGAGTTGTGGTTCAAGAGTAATTGAAGGATAAAGTTTCCCTTCCCACCCCTTTTACCTAGTGTAAGCCATCTCTTCTCAGATGTGGGATCCAGTTCATAGACCAGACAGATAACAGAAGGGGGCAATCTTCTTCCTGTGAGAACAATGAAAACCATGCCCCCCCTTGACAAGTTTTCAGGTTTTTCCCTTATCTTAATTGAAGATTGTCCCTCTCTGCAGTCTACCTGGGCACCTCCCTTCTGCTCTGGCTGAGCAGTGTTACATCAGTAAAAGGGGCGGGAGGGGGATACTGTCTCATTGAATTACTCTTGAACTCTGACAGAATTGAAATAACACTCTCCAAAGTCCACATACTATGATGATTAATTAGAGCTGCTTTAATTATTAAACATTACTATCCCTTTAACGTACAGAGATTAGCACACACTGTTCTCTTCAGAAAGGTTGTTACCTTATCTCAGTCCATTTAAAGACAATGCAGAACAAATCACTACTTCGATACTATCACAGTGGTTCTCAACTTTTTTTGCTCAAGACACGCAGTCTGGAATTTTTCAGAGCCCCCCTAACATTGTGTATTATATATTTATTTATTTTTTGTTATGGAATAATGAAGGGTACAAGTACATAAATATATACTTATTTTTAGGTCTTGCAGAATAACAAATGAATGCTTTGTACACAACAATTTCCATAAAAATATATCGGAGACTCAACATTTACATTTTTGTCAAAGTCTTTACAGAAAACAAGAGGCACCCTAGGTGGATTGCCGTGGCACATCATAGTGCCATGGCACACTGGTTGAGAATCACTGCCCTATCAAGATAGCTCTGGTAATGGGAGCCCTGAAAAAAGCTGAAATGGGAGTACTCATAGAGCATATATATAAACAGTAGATTTTAGGCCTCAGAAAATAAGTAGATTTTTTTTTTTTTTTTTTTTTTTTTTTTACAGAGCTTAACATGGAGTACAAGATATTTAAATGTGTATAATCCCATATCATTTTAGGCACGAGTGCTCCTTTAAAGGAGCAGTAGATTTTTTTTTTTTTTTTTTTGTTTACAAAACTGCTGCCGGTTTCTTTATCTAAACTGCTCAGATTATCTGGAACCAGTGACAGCATGATTACTTCTTGAAAACTCAAGAGGTCAGGAAGTGACTCAGCAGTTTGTTTCAGATTCTGTGGAGAACTATTATTAGTAACTAATCTCTCCTGCAGAATGCAATAGAATAGCTAACTGAAACCAGACCACTAGAGGGTACTGTTAAAGTAAAAATAAACCACAACAGTATAAACTGTAATAAATGTGAAAAGTCACATCTCCCTACAGTGGAAGTACTCTTTATTTACTCAAGTTTACTGCTCTGTTAACTTATTATGTCCAAATAAATCCTAATGCGCTTATGAATTTTGCCATTGTGCCTTTTTTTTTTTTTTTTGTTGAAAATGTCAGGTGGGCAACACTCTGGGGTCAGGCAGGTTGCATTGAGCTCAAGGGCAGCAGGTTGGCCCCTGATGAGCTACAAATTCTGCTGCATCTTTCTCCAATATTACTATATACAGAGATATATAAATAGCCCAGTTATTTGGGTTCTGAGCACCGCAGGATACAGTTCTATTTCACTTTGTGAATCTATATTTATGTGTCAATCTCAATCATTTGGCTTCTATGTACATCTCTGACTTGGTGAGTTTGCCTTGCTCTCCATCTCAATATGAAGGAAACTGACAACTAACAACATCTGGAAAGTCACAGGTTACCCAACACTGCTTTTGTCTGTGTGAATTGTAGTTTCCGGTATTCTATTAACAACCTAGAAAACCTACCAAGGTGAATGTTTTGATAAACTGTACTGAAACCTAGTTCTGGGCATAGAGCCACCAAGTGGCATAAATTCCCTTTCATTTGTGCTAGGACTTCTAGTTCCCATGCAGGAGTTTCTAGGAAATAGTCAGTTGTCTAAGTGCAGTGGTTCTCAATCCCTTTTCACTCAAGGCACCCCTAAAGTGCAATCTGTAATATACAGGACACCCTTCACATTTTGTAGGCAAGTTTTCATGGGCTTAATGAAGGGAAGAATACTATAAATGTATAGTTATTCCCTGGTCTTGCAGTCAGAAAGACAACAATGCTGTTTGTGCAAAATTATATCTAAAAATATACATTATAAACTCAGCTTAATTGAAGAGGGGCACCTTGAGCTGGTGTCCACAGCACACCAAAGTGCCACAGTACCCTTGTTGTGGACCAGCTCTCTAGAGAACCAGGTTTGTGAATCCAAGCGACAGAACCTGTTGTGTGGTTGATATGTATACATATATATCAAACCACTAGGTATATTTTGGAATATAATACACTGTTGTAGTAAGACACACTGGTGCAATTCTGTAGCAAACTAACTGCACCATAGGGGATGAACAAAACGTACTACTGATGCACTGGAGAGCTCTAGAATTCATGGGTTTAAAAGCTTTTAAATCAACAGGGACTTGATTTGTCCCCTAATTCTATTGGATAACAAGTATTAATGTATCTATTAGTCTTATTCGTTGCAACTAATGTTTACATTTAGACATACAATTTACATTTTTTAAACCATAACATATTTCATTCACTGTACATTAATCTAAAGACTGATAATATAGATACAGGCATGTTCATACAATAAAATACATGGAAAGCTACAAAAATAATGGGCAGACTTTAAGTTCTACAAAATCCACACTATGTGAAAATCAGGGGATAAGCAATCAGGTAGACTACAGGAAGTAGGAGATAAAAAGTGATGCATATCATCAACGCATTCATGATTGGTTCAAGAATGTATATCTGTGAACAAACAGTAAGACAGAACCAAGCCTGAGTATTGTTTGTATGTATATTTCCAACATGAGAGGACATACATTTTGTACACAGAATACATAAAACTGATTGACCCATTGAGAACCAAAGGGGTGTACAATGCATTGCTACACAATGCATTGCACAACCCTCGTGTCACCAAGGGGTTAACAAATGTTTAGCCAAATATTTATCCAAAAATGTTCTAACATGAACATTCCCTGGCTATGTTTGGATCAAGATGTTCTCCACTTTCTAAAAAACAATTGGCAAAGTATCAGAATTTTTCTATACAGTAGCCAGGAAGTCTTTCAATAGACTAATATTCTTATAGGCCTTTTGGAACAAAAGGCATGCTCATAACATGGCTAGGATAGGAAATCATAAAAATAAACTTTTCCTGCAGAGCTCGCCTGTCTGAAATCCCAGCTGAAAAATTAAGTCAATATGTTTATTAAAGATCTACCATGACTACCACATGGACAACCCCCCACACATACACACCTCCAACTTACTTTTCTTTGCCAGATAATTAATAGATAATAACCTCAATGCTATCCACTCCTCTTCAGCATTATCAAGCATGAACCTGAGTTCTGTTTCACATTTGTGCTTGTGTTTGCACTTGAGCATGTGTAGAAAAACTGGTCTTACCCCTGGAGAAAGCACTGTTCAGAAAGTCTGGATGAACCAGAAAATTTTCCTAGACTTGGTTCCAGCAATTCACCCCACTTTATCCCTTTGAGCGCCAAAGGGGAACGCAATGCATTGCAAAGCAATGCGTTGAGTACCCCTCTGGCACTCAAAAGGTTAAGGATCAGCGCCAATGTAAACTACAATTATGGCAATTAATGGTCTCACCAACAAAAAAACAGATTCTGAAACTAAGCAAGCCCCCAATTTTCAGAATACAATCACATCAGCACAGGTCATTCAGTCATTAACACTGATGGATCTGTCAGATAATTGAGCCACTGAATGATGTCCTCATTCATTTCTAAAGCTAATAATGTTATATCGGTGAAATTTTCCTTTAACAAACAAAACAGAAAATCTGAAGTGTACTTTTGAAATTCAGGAAAAGTGGAATTGGTTCCTACTTAATTGTAGCACAGATCAATGGGTTGGGTGTTTTTGCCTTCTGAATTTTTGTTTTTTGCTAAAATGTTCTTAATTTCCAGTAAGAGTTTGTTTTTTCTTTGCTATACATAACATTCCATCTTTGTAATGGTGAAATATATCCTTCTTAAATCAGTCTGTATGATTCTCCCCCTTGAGGAAGTCAGGTGGAAAGGCTTGATTAGAACAGTGCTGTTTTAATATACCTTACATGATCCTAATGAACAATTTATGATGGAGTCAAACTGTGTAATCACATGAAAATCAAACCTGAAGTGAACCTACTGAATCCACAATAGATGCCTGCTTGTAAGAAGTGCTATGAACTGTTGAGTGTGTCCAAGTATCAAACAAACATTTACTACGCACTCAAAGATTTGGTTTTGGTGATAGCCACACCAAGAAGACGCTCTCCTGGTATGCGTACCCTGTTAGAAAGCTGGCTTGGTCTCTGTTTTGAGAAATGTACTCAACTTCCTACTTTATACAGAAAGGAAAGGGAAGCCATTGACTTGGGTGGCTGATAATCTGACTGCTCTTCCTTCAGAAGGAGTTCAGTCATTGACTCAAATTTGACTTTGCAAACCAGTTTTTGAGACGCATGCATTACTACTTGCTGTGGCTGATTTTTACCCTCTAAAATATCTGTTTTCACAGGGCCAAAGATGAATGATATAGAAAGCTAAGGCATGTCTCTTAATTGAAGGACATGGATAAGTATCTAAAATACATCAGATGATGTGGCCAATTCAAAGGACAGTCATAGTTTTTAAATGAACCTCCTGGTGTGATTCTGGATAACAATGATAGAAAATCAGTAATGAATGCCTTAGTAGCATTTCAGTGGATGTATAGAATACACCCTAGTTTAGCAGAGCCAAAGAGAAATGTATGAATACCATGTGGGTATTACTCGATCTGCAATAAGTCACGTTGGCTGTGAACATTTTTACTACTAGGAACAATGAGACTGATGTACCAAGCAGATGTGGAGCAAATCTAGAGCACACCAACTGCACCAGAAAAAAAACAAAAAATACCATTGATTTATTTGTCCGTTTAACCCTTTGAATACTACAGAGGTTTACATACACCTTGCCTTACAATGTGTCGGAGATCTCATTAGCTTTCAAGGGGGCGAAAGCCCCATTTAACTCAACTGAAAATGTTTATTTTTTTCCTTTTGGTGAAATTGGTTTGCCTGAGAATTGTCTCAGTTCTTCTGGGTACACCAGCCTCACATTGTAATAATGACAGTTACTTGTTTAATGCACCAGTCACTACTGAGATTGACATGTTTAAGGTATTAGTCTCTCCAAGAACCTAAGTGTACTAATGCAGTGACATGTGTAAGACGCGAGTCTCTGCCAGGATGCTATTTTAGGACCAGCTTGCTTACATAGTATAAACCATTGCTGTGAAAACCTAAAACCCTGTTTAACCCTTTGAGTGCCAAAAGGTTAAGCAGTAAGATTATATCACGATTTTGCCTCATGTTTATTCTAATTAACTAGGATTTCCTACACATTAAACCCCAGTGGTGTTAAATGCCTCTCCGCAAGCTGACCATTAAAGGAGAAGTAACACCTCTTAAAAATACCCTCCCACTTACATTGCTACGGCCAGAAATCCCTAATGGGACCAACAAATTTTGCCATTGTGCCTTTGGACAACATCTTCAAATCACTTCTGCATGTTACATTCATGGAGGTGGACATCACAGTTGCTGCCATTTTTTTTTTCTTTTCAGTTTGAAGCAAGTTGAATGCATGAGACTACTAAATCCTTTAAGAACCAGGAGTGTGCAGTGTACACCCCTCTGGTCCTTAAAGGGTTATGTTTACCATGTGCAGGAAGTAGTGTTGGAGATCCTGCAGTCCTTCTAGCAACTATCATATATGCCTCCATTATCATAAAGTGTAAGAAACAAGGATCAACAGTCAAAAAGTGCCAACAGGAATTACTTGCCAAAGGTATCTGTGGGGGTTATTAGGCGGCATTAGTTCTGCTGCTATCTATCAGAATTTTTAACTGTCAGAAGGAGGAGCGCCTCTATCACTGACATTCATAGTTACTGTGGACTCTAATGTCCTTCCCATCCCCTTACCTGCTTTGACGCGGATGTTGGGACTCCTGATTTTGCCTGCTGAGTTCTCAGCTGTACAGAAATAGTCATTGTCATGTATAAAGCTATTGAAAGCGGATGGGGAAAAGGGGTACAGCTGAAGGGTGCCGTTGGCGTGTACGTGCCTAATGTGTGGCACGTCATAAATGTCATCTCCAGTCCCAAGGTACCATCGAAGGCTGGCGCTAGGGGATCCGGCAGCCGGACAGGGGATGAACACCCCCACTGTGCTGGAAAAAGTGATCTGTAACAAGGAAGTGTTCACAAAGTATAGACTTGTGCCGGCATCCTCTGAGTGAGCTGCAAAGAGAGAGAGAGAGACAAAGGCTAAGTGAAGTGATTAGAAGACACCAGTCTCACAAGAGCCTTGTGTAAAAAAGCAAAATGGAGTCATTAGGCAATAAACCATCTACACCAGTGGGTCTCAGACTTTTATTGATCATGGCACCCATGTTACAGAGTCTGAAACACAACATTCTCATTTTTGCCAAATTCTTCACAGAAGAGGGTGGACCCAATATGGACACCCGCAGCACACCAAAGGACTTGCTGAGAACTACCGAACAAGTCTACAGGGAACATATAAAGATTCTCCTTGAGTTAAATGAGACTGTTAACCCCCTGAATGCTAGCGAGGTCTCCAATCCATAGCAAAGCAATGCTCTACAGACCTTTCTATCATTAAATAGTTTAAAAATTCTCATTTAAGCCTACAGGAATTAGAGGATGTTTTATTTGTCCCCTGTGGTACAGGTGGTTTGCTCCAAAATTGCTCTACATCACATTAAAGTAGGGATATTCGACCTGAGGCCATGCAGCTGTTATTGTAAGTTGATGGAAGAAGCTGTAGTACAAAAACAGTATACAGACCTCTGGTTGACCAACCCTGCACTACAGCATAAAATACAAGCCTGTCTCTGCCATACTGCTTCATATAGCTTCACAGCTATAATGAAGTGCCATTGTGTTGCTGCACTGTAAATAGACACCTTTGATGGTTTTTTTAGTTGTTTTTTTTATAGTGGATATACAGAAAGAGCTTCAACGTATATTTCTGATACTTCATATAAAATGAAATTTGGAACTTACTTATGTTAATATTTTTGTTACTAGTTAAAAAAAATACACACTGTTTTACAAACATAACAAGCCAGACAGATAAAAAAGAACTCAAACTAGATAAAACAGGAATTTAGGAGAGACAGTTCTGTTTCTTTTATTGGTCTGAATATTTAATTACAATGTGGGTCTGTGACTGCAACACCTAGCACAAAATAACACTCCCATGAAGATGTTAAAGGGATAGTAATGTTTCATAATAAAAGCAGCTCTAATTAATCATCATAGTATTTGGACTTTGGAGAGTGTTATTTCAATTCTGTCAGAGTTGTAATACAAGAGTAATTCAATGACAAAGTATCCCCCTCCCGCTCCTTTTACTGATGTCACACTGTTCAGCCAGAGCAGAAGGGAGGTGCCCAGGTAGACTGCAGAGAGGGACAATCTTCAATTAAGATAAGGGGGGCAGGGCCTTCATTGTTTTCATAGGAAGAAGATTGTCCCCTTCTGTTATCTGTCTGATCTTACAACCAGATTCCACATCTGAGAAGAGAAGGCTTACACTAGGTAAAAGGGGCAGGAGGAGGAAACTTTGCTTGTGAATATCTCTCAAACCATAAATGTTTGAGAGATAAGACATATGTTTCTTCATGTTTTTTTAATGCCTACAAAATAAAATAAAGATAAAACGAAGCATTCCTATCCCTTTAAGGCTGGAATGCATTAAAGTGCAGGATGAGCAGAATATCTGACATGCTGTTCTCAGTCATCTTCGTAAACAGATACTTTAAGATATTCATCAGTGTTTTGATGTATTTCCCTGCCTTCCATAGGAGACAGGTAAATCAGAGATATATGGTGTACATTCTGCCATTACCATGATACACATGCATACAGCATGTGTGTATGTCCACCCAATTAGCTATCTATGGGAACCTCCAAACTGAACCTGGAAGATAATGGTGGATTTGCCTGGTACTCATTATTGATGATTAAACAGGTACAAGATACTGTACAATCTGGCCTTTAATGCATTGCGACTGGCAAATGCACGAGAAGATCAGGGCAGTTGTTCACACATTCAGCCACTCACCTTTTGATGAATTTTGGCCTTAATGGTCCAGTTAGGAAAATACTGCAGTGATATTGAGAGTTAGGGGACTCCATAGGAAGGGACAGCTTGGGAATAAGGAACAGGAAGGGGAGTTTCTATTTTCCCAAAAGAGAGAGTGCTTGAACCCACCAAGTGAATTATTATTGAACCATGAAGCCATTTTCACCTTTACCATTGCATAGATTACAGCACAGTATTACAACCTTCTAAGTCCTAGACAAGGAACAAAATTGGTGGCATTTAAACATGAGCCCCATTACAGAGTAAAGCCACAGGGTATGGGTCTATTGCAGGGTATTTCTTTATGGGCAAGAACCCCTTTATAGCTATGAATGAGAACACGTTTGCTTATTTTGCTGTGTTTACCAAGGGTAATAGATAAGAAGAATGTGATGCTTCTGAATACTCGTTACTCTGCTCTTTGCTATTGGGGTGGAGTACAGGCTACACTGCATTATAATTTTAAGTACACTGTTGTGCAAACCATACAAATGCAGGATGTTTAACCCTTTAAGGACCATTGCGAAACAATGTGTTGCACAGCCCTCTGGTCCTTAAAAAGTTAACCTAATGAATAAACATAGAAAATGAGTTGAACTACTGAATTTGTACACCTCCCCACGATGTCAAACAATGTAGTAGCCATAAAGAAGTACTTTTCTTGTCTGAAATTTTCAGTTCACCGCTTACAGAAGCTCAGTAAACACTTTGCTATGTGTGAGAGAAGCTAAATTGCAACAACACTATCTCCCCAAAAATGCAAACACTGGTCACCACTGTGTCATACTGGGCTTTTCCCATGGGTGACAAACACAACGAATGTTGCAGGTAGATGCAGCACGCTGCAAATTTCCTCCTACAACAGGTGAACGAACCTACACATTTTAGGATGGGCTTCAATAGAAACACGCAAATACTGCAGAGTGAAGACAACTGCATTTTCCGCAAGATGTTCTCACTGTTTATATCGTGAGAAATAAATTCTTGGAGAAAATAAACACCTACTTTTGTCCTCCTAGTAAAAATTCAAAAGCATTCACATGATTCCACATAACCAAACCATTGCTACAATATAGTCTCTTGTGTGAATGCAGCCACAGAAGTACTGAAAGAAACGGCTACTTATATAGTTCCTCTGATACAGTGAGGCTGGTGTACTATGGAATAGTGGTGCAATTCTGGGGGACACCACCTGCATCTCGAGGACAAAAAAATCATATTGATTTCAGAAGGGATATTAACCTGGAATGCGAAATGTTTTAAAACCTTTTCAAGCTTCAAATGGGTTAAAAGCCCCATTTAAATCAGAGGGAATTATAGGAAATTGTATTTGTCCTCTTTGGTGTAGCTGGTTTACTCCAGAGTCAATGGAACAAAATATTAACCTGTTGAGGGTCAGAGGGGTGTGCAACAAGGGGTTAAAATCATAACACTGATGTGCTGACAAGTACTGTAGCAAACCAACTTCACCATCTGAGACAATACAAATACCCCTGGATTAAAATAGGGCCTTTAAACCCTTGGTTGCAATGCACTGATTTGGAACCTGTCTAGCATTCAAATGGTTAAAATTTCCCAATAAAAGCAATGGGCATTTGGGGAATTTTTATTTTTTCCCATTTGATGCAGTTGCTTTCATCCAGAATTGCTCCAAATCTTCTTAGTACATCCGCTTCTCTGCCTGCTTCTTCTCTTTATAGTCACTACATAATGGTGAGTGGCAGCAGAGGATTACACCTGCTCTCAAGAGATGCTATAAAATCAGGATTTAAGAGTGTATCCCCTCTTGACCACCAGAATGTCAATTCAAAGGACCAGCCCCTTGATTGATCCACATACACTCAAACACAGATTCCCTTAACACATGGCCTGTTAACAGCTTTTGAGGACTAGATTTATGATCCCCTGGTGTATAGATTATAATAACTGGCCAAATCTTATCAAGGTTAGAGTTGAATTCTTGGATTAAACCTACAGCCTTGTTAACCCTTTAATCTCTTACGTATTGAGTACCAAATCATTCTGGAAGAATGAAAAGTAAAGATGTATTATATATAGGTTCCCCTTTACTACACAAGCAGTGCGGAAAACACTTTGACCCAAGGTCACTGAAAGAGTTACGCACTTGACAGCTTTACTGCTGCATTATTTTAAAATTATATGGAGCCTCACCTTTAACTCATCTGTCTCCAACAGGAAGTAGACATAAATGTGAAATATAGGAAGATATATATCCGCCCTGTTTATGTACAGTGTTTGTAGCAGAACAGCTGGCATGTGGAGTGAAGATAACGAAGGTTAATTATTAGTGGCAGGCTCCCATACAAACCAGAGCTAAGATTAGTGTTCCTCATTTTTGTTTTTTAATTTTAATTAATACAAATCAAAGAATTCCTCCAGATTTATTTTCCAAAGTATTAAAAGCAGGTCGAAATTATATATACCCCCCCCATCACTTTAAATGAGGGATATTTTAATACAGCAGTGGGGTGAATGTGTGAATTTAGCCTCTAAAACATAAAGCTGAACTTCAGAGTATGACTAGAATGTATGATGTCCTATACGGACACATTCTGCCATTGGTAACACTATATTATGATTAAGCCCCAAATGCCTTTACAGCACACACACAGGAAAAATTATTTGTTATACCAATTTCCTCTGCATCTTGTTTAGTACATGGTATTAAAGGGATAGTAATGTGTTGATATTAAATCAACGTTGATTGTTCAATATACTTTTTTATAATGAAACGTGCCTTTCTAACTGTCCATAATGTTGTAGTCTGCATTTAATTTTAAAGTGTCCCCCTCCCACCCCTTTTTCATATGCAACCCCTCAGAGCAGCAAACCAGTCCGGACAGAGGGTGATGAGGCACAATCTTATGTCAGCATAAGAAAAAACATGCCCTCCTTCGTCTAAGGTGTGTGTGTGGGGGGGCAAGGTTTTCCTTACACTGATAGACAGAAGATTGTGCCTCATTTAGATCTGTACGGTTATGGGCAGTTAGAAAGGTAGGTTCCGTTATTAAAAAAGTATCCTATATAATAATTTGCTAAATGTATGTTTGTCAGAAGCTGTCATGCGCAGTACAGACGGCTGCACACACTGCAGTCATGCACAGTACAAACTGCCCGCACCGTGGCTGGTAAAGGAGTGGGGCTCTCAGCTCCATATCAGCCGCAAAGCAGGCAGTCTATACTGTGCATGACTGCAGCGCGGCCGTTGCTGGTTGGCACTGTGGCCTGTGTACACAGGCTCTTCAACTAGTATTGAATAATCAACATTGCCTTACTATCAACACATTACTATCCCTTTAAATAACACACAGAGGAACTGAATGCCCTGCAGTGCCAACACACTCAGGGCCAGATTTCCCAGCAGGCAAAGTAGACAACTGCCTAGAGCTCCAAATTTTGAGGGGCGCCTCAGCTGTGCTAGCCACACCCACATTCTGAATTGTGGGTATGGTCAGAGACATCTCAAATATCCATGCACTAGTTTTAGACTATTATTTAACCACTTGGATGCTTGAGAGATATTCAGTGCATTGCAGAGCAATGCGCTACAGATGACTAACAAAAAATGAATTAAAGCTTTTCTTGTTTTTGCCTGTTGTAGGCCAAGAGTGTTTTCTGTGTCAGGAAACAGGGGCCCAGCTAAGGATGCCTACAGTGCCTTGCCACACCAGGTATGTAAATCTGGCCATGCTTATACTCTTGCACTTCCTCTCCTTGGTGAAAGCAGTGTTAAGTGGAGAATTTTATTGTAAGTATATTAATACACAAGCGTTAGGTAAGCACAGTGCATAAAATCAATTCCAGTTCTTATTTTAGAATTAAATTGTTCTAGCGAATACCCCTAGTTGTGACAGCCATATTAAAATTAGTAACTTCTAACCTCTCTACCAAAATACTGGTATTGTACTGTTTACCCCATGGCCTAGGGCGACTATACAATAATGAATGAACTTTATATCAGGAGTTGGAATCAATTTTTAGACCATACTCCTGCCTAATGCCAATTTTTTAAGCTTCTTACACAAATATTTCTCTAATGCCCCTTGAATCAAGGAGAGGACAATGGGCAGTTTGTGGTTGATTTTTTCCTGTATACTAATTTTTGTGTGTATGTATCTTTATTTATATAGTGCCATACATGTACACAGTGCTTTACAGAAGTTGTAATAGTACAAAACAATAATACAGAACTGGATTAAGAGCAATAGTGCTAAAGTGTGATCACTGCATTATTTCTGGGGGAAAGTGCAGCAAAGGAATCATACACTGGGAAAGGCACCCTGCCCCGAGAAGCTTACAGTCTAATTTTTTAAACCTTTGAGTGCCATTGGGGTGCCCAGCGCATTACAAAGGCACCCTTTTGGCACTCAAAGGTTAATGTAACGTATTAAAGTAACTGGCATGATTTTGCTCCATTTTCCTGACCATGTTATGGGGCAGGAGTAAGGAGTTTGCTGGCATCAAAGGCCTATTGTAAGGACGATACCAGTACATACCAGTATGTACAACAGAACACTCATACACTTTACTGTGTGCCCTGAAAGGCAGCCATTTGTGTTACATGCTAACACAGCTAAGATGAAGCAGTATATTTGTACAATATGTGCACAATGAATACAATTCTTTTCTTATTGTGTGCAATATCTCCTCTCAAGATTCTACTTACGACTTTTTACATTTCGTACTAGATTTACAAACTCAGAATAACATAATAATGGTAACAAAACACATAAAAATCAGTAAAATTAGAAAAATAATAATAATAAAAAAAAAAATAATAATCAGTGGAACAATTCTGGGACAAACCCAGGGGACAAATGAAAATTGTAAATGACTGAAATTGGGCTTTTAACCCTGCGAATGCTAGAGGTCTCCAACACATTGCTTAGCAATGCATTGGGATCTCTAGCATTCAAGAGATTATAAGTCTTCTGACATATCCAAAGTTTGATCTCACCCCCATTTACTCCAGAATTTCTCCTTTTTTCTTTTGTGCATATGTCCTATAAACTCTAGAATACAAAATCCAGCTGCACAAGAGCTTTCATTCATTTGTCAAATTGGTACATTTTAGCACAAGATTTGAACGGATATAACGTTAACCCTTTGAGTGCCAGAGGGGCATGCAATGCAATGCAATGTGTTGAGTACCCCTCTGGCACACAAAGGATTAACCCTCAGAATGCTAAAGAAGTCTCAAACACATTGGGAAACAATGTGTTGGAGACCCCTCTGGCAGTCAAAGAGTTAACTCTTTGAGTACCAGAGGGGTATACAGTGCATTGCAAGGGTTAATAGAGTCTCCATTGTTAGATGAGTGGGATTATGCTACCAGTAATGAATATGGATCTCCCTTTTCAACCGCACAGGCCTTATATACGGAGAGCCAGCCTCTCTTCTTCATGCCGTCAGTCAGGTATATTACTAATGGAGGTCCCAGTATAAAGCTCTCTCCACCCCCCTCATTACCATGCACATAGTCAAATCTTCTTGCACAGGTGTGTCTTCCACCACCTGCACACTTCTGGTCAGAGAACTTACAATCCAAACACTGACAGCACTGCAGCCTGTCCCCTGCAGGTCTGCCAACACCCTATGTATCCTCTGAATATTCATGAGTATGGTTTGCATATCGTCAGACGTGATCTGCATTCATTGAGCGTATTTGCATACTAGAGATAATTAGGCTTATTTCTGCACGTACTAAAGCTGGAGAGTGAATCCATGTGTACCCTGGGGCTGGACACAGAAGGGTTAGTTATTACCCTGTGGATAATGCAGAGCAGTGGATGGCTGTATATTCTTCCTAAAATGTCTGAGCATTATTTCTCTTATGTGCAAAGTAGTGCATTGCAGTGCTGTATCTCTTTATAATTCATAAGTATTGTGTTGCAGAACAGTATCCCATGCAATGCACAAGCACTGTGTTGAACAGCAGTATCTCTTGAATTGCCGCCATTGTAATATTCTGAGGCATGTGCTGCAGAGCAGTATCACTTTGAAATTTATGCAGCAGTGTACTACAGAGCAGTATCCTCATGTAATGTACAGAGCAGTCTGTTGCAGAGCAGTATCCATTTGTAATGTACAGGCCAATGTGTTGAAGAGCAGTATCCACCTGCAATGCATGAAGTGGTGTCACGCAGAGCAGTATCCCCTTTTGATGTAAAAAGCATTTAGTTGCAGAGCAATATCCTTCTGTAATGTACAGAGCAGTGTGTTGCACAGCAGTATTCCCTTGCAATGTCTGAAGCAGTGTAATGCGGAGCAGTATCCTCTTTAAAGTATGGAGAGACGTACTGCAGAACAGTATGCCCCTGTAGTTCATGGAGGAGTTTGTTGCAGAGCAGTGTCCTCATGCTGTCCAATGAGCAGTGTACAGCAGAGCAGTATCCTCTGGTAACATGCAAATACATGTAAAGAAGAGAAGTGTCCCCCTATATTCAAGTAGCAGTCTATTGCAGAAGAGTATCCAGATGTAATATATGGAACAGTGTGTTACAAAGCTATGTGTGATGCAGAGCATTATCCAGTTGTAATGTACAAAGCAGTGTGATGCAGAAATCTGTCCCCTTGTAATGTACACAGCAGTGCAATGAAAAGCAGTATCCCTTGTAACTGCATTGCAGAGCTGTATCCCTTTCTAATGAACGGACAAATGTTATGATGAGCAGTATCCCCCTGCAATATTTGGTACTGCAGAAAAGTGTCTCCTTGTAATATAAGGGGTGGTGTACTGCTGAAAATACCCCCATTGTAATGTATGGGGTGGTGTATTGCAGAGTAATAAAGCCCTGTAATTCTCAAAGCAGAATATTACAGAGCAGTGTCCTCATATAGCTTATGGAGCAGAATGATGCAGAACAGTAACCCCTTGTAATGTACAGAGTTGTATCCCCCTGTAATACAAGAAGCAGTGTATTTCAGAGCAATGCCCTCATGTAATATATGGAGCACTGTATTGCAGAGAAGCATCTCTCTGTAGTATAAGAAGCGGTGTACTGTACTGGGGTATCGCCATGTAATACAAGCAGTGTACTGCAGAGCAGTATCTCCATGTAATACAAGAAGCAGTGTATTAGAGGGCATTATCGCCATGTAATACAAGAAAAGGTATACTGCAGAACAGTATCTCCATGTAATACAAGAAGCAGTGTATTAGAGGGCATTATCGCCATGTAATACAAGAAAAGGTATACTGCAGAACAGTATCTCCATGTAATACAAGAAGCAGTGTATTAGAGGGCATTATCTCCATGTAATACAAGAAAAGGTATACTGTAGAGCAGTATCTCCATGTAATACAAGAACTGTATTGCAGAGCAATGTCTTCATGTAATATATGGAGCAGTGTATTGAAGAGTGGTATATCCCTGTGATACAAGAAACTGTGTATTGAAGAGCAATGTACTTGTGCGCTATATGGAGCAGTGTATTGCAGAGCTGTATCTCCCTGTAATGCCAGAAGCAGTGTATTGCACAGCACTGTCCTCATATAATATATGGAGCAGTTTACTGAAAAGCAATATCCCCCTGTAATACAAGATGCATTGTATTGCAGAGCAGTGTCATCATGTAATGCATTGAGGAGTGTATTATAGCACCGTATCCCCTGCAAAGCAAGAAGTAGTGTTTTGTAGAACATGGAGTTATTTAATGTATGCAGTGCCTAGAAGAGTGATATGTGTATCTCTGTTCTGGGTTAATAAGTGGCCATACAGCAGTACATTGAGGAGCATGGCCTATCAGTAAGCTGCACAGTAAAAGTGTGCCACGATCGGAGTAAAGCTCTTTACCTAGTGAACTACATAGGAGAGTGCACCAGATACTTACCTGCCTGTCCTGGGAAAATAACTATATTACAACGCAATATATGTTCTCCAGCTGTCCTTACACGCCTGGGAAGCAATTTGGAACAAGGGGATAAAGAGCCTTATTCACAAAACTAAAGTGGAACAATTCTGGATCAAACCAGTTACACCACAGAGAAAAACTAAAACCTTCCAAAATGCCCCTCTGATTTCAACGGGGCTTCAACCCCTTGAAACCTAACGTTCTCCTGAACATTGGGAGGCAATTTGATGGAGACCTCTATAGTATTCAGCGGGTTAGAAGTTCCATTTAGGTCAACAGAATTTCCATATGTCCCTGTGACAGTTTGTTTGCCCCTGTTTGCCCACTTAGTTCCCTGAATAAGGTCTACAGTGTAAAGCCAGAGGCAAATAAAGGGAAGGAATACATAGACTGACATTCATGAAATTATGAATTATCCAATACGCGCGGTAATCAGAGGAGGTCCTTCCACATTAACCATTAATGGCCAGATCGAATTTGGCCATCACTTAGTCATCAGGAAGAGATGGCTAGACCTCCAGATTCCATTACCACCAGTTTCAAGCTGGTAGAACCCATTATAATCAATGGGGGAGAACACAAGCGTACACATACGTGGTACGCGTATGTATTTCTATTTCCAGAATGGCACCAGTGACACCTTTGTTGTCATATTTCCATGCATAGGAAGTTAAATAAATTACATAATTGATGAACATCCATCACTGATCACGGCAAAAGGCTGATGAAGAATAGTCTATTTTATATGTTGCTTTTCCAGCAATTTAAAGAATTTTAGTGTTAGGGACAGAACTGGGGTCATTCTGCCAAATGAAAGTAAATTTCCTGTAAAGACCTTATATTCCACAACTGAATCCACCAAAGGCTCTTTAGTTTGAGGAAAAGCCCTAGAATTTGGTGTTACACTTTCTGTTTCCATGAATAATGAGGAAGTCATTTTCTATGGACACTAGGCCATTGTATGTTTCCTGAGATTGTAATAAGCTTTACACAAATAGCTGTAATGGTTGCAATAATGTGGTTAAACTGGCAGAATGTAGATAAAAGTCTCTGTAAAATGAAAAAGAAGGGTTCTAATCTCTGCTTTAGATCCAATCATTTATGTGCCACTCATTACAAGCTTACATAAACAAAAATAATCAGGCATTGGTCATGCAGAACAGCTTATACATTCATTAGAAGAAAGTCTAGGTTCAGAAGCAAAAGTGATGTTAAAATATTACTATCAAAAGGTTTTACCACCAATTGCTCAAAGATATAAATCACTGCATAAAACCATGAAATAAGATTTTAAAGGGATAGTAATAGTTAATTATATTATATTTATTTATTTATTTACTTATATTATATATAGTAGGGTTTATTCCACTGAGTAAAACAAGGGTATTTTCTCACTGACAAAAGGTGTTTTATTCAAAGGTTATTACAGCACAAACTTGATTTTTAGGTGCAGTACCACAGTGCCCTGAAAATGCCCAGTGGTGCTGTTGCTACACCATCCTGGGGAGATTTATGGTCAACTGACCAGAGCTGTCCATAGGAGGATGGTGTAGCAACAGTGCCACTGTACAATTTCAGGCCACTGAGATACTACACCTAAAAAAATCATGTTTGAATTGTAATAATTTTTTAATAAAACACCTTTTGGCAGTGGGAGTTCCCAGGTTTTACTCGGGGGGGGGGGGTGATAAACACTACAATATATATTTTTACATGTTAAGTATTACTATCCCTTTAAAGAAATGGGCTTAAACCTGTGAGTGCCAGGGTGTGGCGCATAAAGGGTTAAATATGTGTGTAGTCAAACATAACCAATATTCTGAAATGTTTACTCCAAAAATGGCCCTCTATATTCTGCTTGTGGTACAGGAGGGCAGTAGGGAAATGTATGTGTCATTCCTTCACTCTGTGCCATGTCTAATAATAATTTCCACTTACCTTTCCATGGCCAGAAAATCCTAATGGCCCCTATGAATTTTGCACATGAATAAAGTTATGAAACAATCCACTGTGGCTTGTAGTACACATCATTAAAGGATAATAACCCCCTATTTACCTTACAGTGACCATAACATCTTAATGGCCGCTGAATTTTGCCGTAGTACCTTTATTTATTTTTTTAAACTAAAGAAGGCAGAGTACATAAGACTACTTACCCCTTTAAGAACCAGTCTGAACAACCCCTGACACTGATAAAGTTAAAGTGAATGTGTCATCTCTGTATAACTTAGCATAAATAGGCTATATATCAAGCATTACTAAAACTGTCTTAATGTTTTTTTAAGCTTTATTTTGTGTAAATTTAAGTTATAAAGCCTGTCCTGCAGCTACTTCCGTATAAACTGCAGTCCATCGCTCTGCCTCTGCTCCCCAACCTCTATCCAGCTTCCTCCGATGACAGAGGCTTCTGTCTGTAACCTGGAGTGGCCTCATTGGCTAGATATTGATCTCTGCCAATGAGACCGCTCCAGTACAGACAGAAGCCTCCTTCATTGGAGGAGGCTGGATAGAGGGAGGAGAGCAGAGGCAGAGCGACAGACTGCAGTTACAGAGCAGGTAACCACAGGCTATGAGGAAGTAGCTGAAGGATAGACTTTATAACTTAAACTGACATGAAATAAAGCTAAAAAAAATTAATTAAGACAGTTTTAGTAATATTCGATATATAGCCTATTTATGCTAAGTTATACAGAGGTGACACATCCACTTTACAATTATGTGCAGTGGGTTGAAATTTGTGCCCTAGCAGATGCCATATCATCCTCCATGGACAAGATATCCAGAACTGATTGAAGGAGTTCTCTTTAACTCACAAAATATTCATAGGGGCCATTTGGATTTTCTGGTTATAGTATGGTAAATGGCCGGGGGGGATTACGATCAGTAGGTGATACCTCCCTTTCAATGCCAAGTACTAACAACTCTCAGGGAAAGATTTGTAACGTTACTCCATTTTCCCAGCGAGTGCTATAGAAAAGGCGTTCAAAGCTTGTTCACAATACAGTCTTAATGGCAGAGTATATGCACCAGTATGCAGTAAAGTAATCAAATGCTCCAAAACGGTGATTCTCAGTCCCAGTTATTGAGGCACACCAGCAGGTGAGACTTTCACGACCACGATACTTAAAGAGTTAGTAATGTCTACTTAAAATTATTTTGTGAGTCTTCTGCATATTAATAGTAACATATTGCTCTATATTGAAGTCCTTACTTTTGTGTAGTTTAAAAGTTATGCAGAGATAAAGATCCCCAGCCTACCCCTTTCTGGCCAGAGAGGGACATGACGAGGGTTAGGAAAGTTAGTTTAGTTAGGTTAGGTAATAGGGGAACAGGTGGGGAGTGGGGTGGACTTACAAGGTTGTTAAAAAGAGGCTTCCCTTTCCCCCTTCATCTGGGCCCACGTGGAAAAAGCTTCCCTCCTTGATAGGTTAAGGTTGGGGGGAGACTCATTGGTTGGAATGTTAGAGTTTGTTGTAACAGGGGGGAATGAGCGTATTGTCGGGGCAATAGTGTAGGATTGTCACAGCGTAGTGCATAGAGGGTGATTCTTGCCACTTTAATATCTGACTGGAACTCCTGATATCTTAAAAGGCGTGGGGACCCTGGAAAGTGGAACCCATTCAGCTGGTAGGATGAGGCGGTTACTGGGGAAGCACATTTAGATTGATTTTGGAGAGACAGTGTCAGGGATCCTTCCCTCCCCCCACAATATTAGAAGGGAAATAAGGAATGTTAGATGGGCATAGGTTATTAATATGACTTGTAAAGGTTTGTATATGTTTAAAATGGATATGCTTTATGTTTATGTTATATTTTATTGCTAATATATGCCATTGTTTATTATAATATTTTCAGGGCTGGTGCAAGGATTTCTGCCACCATAGACAAAACTTAATTTTGCCGTCCCTTGTGCCCCATCTGTGTATTCCTTATATGTATATATGTGTCATTTTTTAGGTTTCCTATATGTGTATGTGTATAAGTGTCAATGTGTGTGTTCCCTATATGTGTATGTGTCAGTGTGTGCATTCCCAATATGTGTATAAGTGTCAATGTGTGTGTTCCTTATATGTGTATTAGTGTCAATGTGTGTAATCTTTATATGTGTATAAGTGTGTCAGTTTGTATGTATGTGTGTCAGTGTGCGTACTTATCTCTATGTGTATCAATGTGTCAGTGTGCGTACTTATCTCTATGTGTATCAATGTGTCAGTGTGCGTACTTATCTCTATGTGTATCAATGTGTCAGTGTGCGTACTTATCTCTATGTGTATCAATGTGTCAGTGTGCGTACTTATCTCTATGTGTATCAATGTGTCAGTGTGCGTACTCATCTCTATGTGTATCAATGTGTCAGTGTGCGTACTCATCTCTATGTGTATCAGTATCGGCAGCGTTGAGTAATACATCGCTCTAATTTTGCATTCTAAAAGTGATTATTTTATTTCAGTATGTATATGCATGCACTTCTATAATAGATAAAAAAATCTGTCCAATAAAAGGCAGGAGGTACCCAGCGTACCCTCTGGCACTCAAAGGGTTAAAATGGGACCTGGTTATTGGTACAGTATTGAGTGCTGATACAGCACGGATATCTGTATTCTCTCTTTATTTTAAAAAATAAATAAATAAAATACTATTCAGAAGTGCCAAAGAGGTATCCAACACATTGCAACACAATGTGTTGGATACCTCTCTGGCACTTAAAGGGTTAAATGGTGTTTTTAACCCCTAGAAAGCTAGAAAGGTTTCCAACGGATTGTGAGACCTCTGTAGCATCCAAAGGGCTAAAACGCCATTGCAATCATTTGGGATTTCTATTTGCCCCCTTTGGGGCAGTTGGTTTAACCTCTTGAGTGCCAAAGGGGTAGGCAACACAATGCTAAACAGTGCTCTGGCACACAAGGGGTTAATCCAGCTGTACATTAGCCTTTGTCTCTGTCCATAGGGACCATTGTGCTGTGCATGTATCTGTACACCAGGGAGCCCTAGAAGACCATAAGATCACACCCACGGGGAGCCTCTCTCCTGAGCCCAGCGCTCCTAGACATCCTGCTCCTCCCTGGGGCTCTGCCTGTTCCAGCTCCGCTCCCTCCCTGCAGTCCCCAACCAATCAACCATTCATCAGACCCACATCACTCACGCGCTGACTCCAGACTAGTGCCCATGCATGTAATACTTATCCAATGCGTGTTGTTGTGCTGTGAGATTGCAAGTGCCCAGCGGCCAAGGTGCGCGCGGCTCTGCGCCGCGCCCCCAGTAGAAGTGCGCCCTGGGCTGGCACCTAACTCGCCTATAGGTGGCGCAGGCCCTGCATATTTTCATGATTGTTTAATAAATATGCTGTGGACTTTTTCACTACATAACGGCTTCGGAGTTTTATTCAATAGGGAGTTTAGGTGGGGGGGGGGGTTACCTAAGGGGATAGTCATGTCCCTATCCCTAACATTAAGAATCACTGATCTAGAACTTACAGTTATGTACAGATGCATGAACAGAAATTGTAAATAAATTAACTATGATGATTATGAAGTTGTACATCCACCCATGTTTGGGGGGGGGGGGGGAGGTATTTTCTCCACTTTCAAATCCATAAGCATCATCCTAACAGTTCTGTTGTTAAAATGTCTGTGTACGTACCATGGCTGTACGTGCCTATCCTCCATATTTTCAAATAAAATTTCTGTCATTTTCTGAGAAAATGGTTCAAATATGATCACATTTTAAAAGTGACATAATGCTTTTGAACGTTCCAGTTTAAAGTGGAACTACCAGCATAGTTAAAGTCACCCTGCAATAATTAGGCAGATGGCGACTAGCTTAATAGTTATATTACCTCTCTGAACCAGCCAACTCTAAAGAAATCATTAATCTTCCAAGATCAGAAGCCAGGCATCAGTGCAGACATCTTGTCTGCGTGCCTGTGTGGTCAGTCCGGTCTCCCTTTAAGAAGCATTGCACTGTCCCGAAAGGTACCAGAAGGAACAGACGGCGCAGACACACAGACTGCACTAACCTGGCCGTCAGTCTTGAAAGATTAATGATTTCTTTAGAATCGGCTGGTTCAGAGAGGTAAGCTAACTATTATTAAAGGGGGATCTTTCACCCCTACAAAAGTTAGGCTGATTATGTAGAGTATATATAGATAATGTTGAAAAAGTTAATGATTTAAAAAAAAAACCAAAAAAACAAAAAACAAAAACACTATTTGGGTTAAGCGAAAGCTTATAGAGTGCCCTACACCCTACTTCCACATACACTTCCATTGCTGCAGATTGCCACACTGCCCTTGCTTCCTTCCCACTATTCAGCCTCCTCCGATGACGGAGGATTCTGTCTGTAAGCTGGACCGATCTCATTGGCAGAGATCAATGTCTAGCCAATGAGATCGCTCCAGCTTACAGACAGACAGCCTCCATCATCGGAGGAGGCTGGGTAGTGGGAAGGGAGCAGGAACAGTGCAGCAACAGAAGTGTATGCGGAAGTAGGGTGCAGGGCACTCTATAAGCTATTGTTTTAACCCAAATAGTGCTTTTTTTTTTTTTTTTTTTTTTTTTTTAATTAATAATGTTTTCAACATTATCTATATATATATATATACTCTACATAATAAGCCTAACTTTTGTAGGGGTGAGAGATCCCCTTTAAGCTACTCGCCATCTGCCTAATTATTGCAGGGCGATTAACTATGGTGGTAGTTCCGCTTTACAAAAATGATGCTAAATCACAATGTACAAATATGCATTTTTTAACACATGTAAGTAAGATTGTAGGGTTTCTACACTAAAGAAAGACATTTTCCAGATCTGAGATGGATGTGAAGTTATAGTTACCCCTCTGGTCCTTGAAAGGTTAATTTATAAAGAATGTACGTTAAAACTGAAGAAAACCGAACACATTAGAAGTTAAAAAGGTATTCACACATGGCTTTTCAAAGTGTTGCAGGCCTTGTTAACATACAAGGGGTTAACCGTCTGAGTTCCATAAGGGTACAAAATGCATTGTAATCCCCCCCTCTGCCACTCAAAGGGTTAAGGGAACACACTGTAATGTAAATAATGACACTGTCTCTTTTGCAAGTGGTGTCCCCCTAAAATGAAACTGTAAACTCTGCAGCATAATGTGGGGATTATAATATTAAAAGCTATTATTTTTCACACAAATCTTTTAACTCTTTAATTACCAGAGAAGCGAGCAATGTATTTTGAGACAATATGCTGCACACCCCTCTGGTAATCAATCTTTTGAGAGCCAAAGGGGATGGTTATCCAACACAATGAGTTGGATACCCCTCTTGCACTCAAAAGGTTAATCAGTTAATTAGTCCAATTGATTAGAAATAAAGGATTTACAGATGCTTCACAACAGGAAGGGTTTAAACCTGGCTTATTAAAGGAGCAAAGTCTGCCTACAAACAGGGTGTCAGACAGATGGGGTCAAGTGGATGAGGGAGATAATAGGGGCACATGAGGACGCCAGTCATTCAGATAACAAAACAATAATCAAAAGATCAACTGGACACATTAAGAGAATAACAAGGTCACGGGATTTGGGGCTATTTAGTGACAGGTACAACAAGGAGTTCATTGAGCTGCATTATGTTGAAGTATATAGTGTAACGTCCATTGAGAAAGTACTGGGGCCGCAGAATTCTGGGTAATGTTACCTTATGTCTAGATTTTCCAGGACAGCTCCACTTTTTGTGGACTGAAGAGTCTGTCCTGCTGGAATTGTAAAGTAGGCTGCAAATGTCCTGCCATTTCTTTGTGAGGGAGCTGGTGAACTATATTCCACCTTTCTCGCTCTATTACACACTCTATTATGAGTGCGGGATGCTTTCCCATGCTCACCACAATGTGCAACTAGTTGTCTACTGCTGCAGGAGCAGGCGAGTCCTGTGACTGTCTGAGGGTGACTTGTCATACAATCTCACACAGTGACAACTCAGATCACACAGCTATCTGCCTGGAATTAATAACAATGCTATTCTCTGCCCTGCTATGCCCAGTGTCTCTACTGGACTAATACTGGTGTGTCACTCACTACTAGTAAAGCTAAGCCTGAGTTCACACTGCAAAGTGGTAGCACTGATTTGTAGTTCTGAGTAACTCGCTGGTGCAAACTCAAAGTGGGTAGTCCAACATTCCCCCAAGTGATTCATTCTCAGGGTAGTCCAAAAGGTGTGACTGATGGGTGGGACACATAAGCATCAGCCACATAATATTTGCAGATGTCCACACAAGTCTTTATTGAATGGATTGTTGTGTGGAGAACCACAGAGATTCAATTGCCAGTGTTAATCTGCACAGCGACCTCATAGGTCAATGTGCAGTCCATGTCTGTTGCATCCTCACAGAAATCTGATGGGAGTGCAGGAAAGATGCAGAAAATTGCATTGGAGAAAACATCATCTGTACGAACAGTCCTATTTACAAGCTATTCTGTTTTGGGGACTTTAGCTTAACGATATAATTGCTGCTCTAAAGTCTCCATGTGAACCCAGCCTAAGACTCTTCTTACTACTGCTGGCCCCCAATCTATGCTAAAGCTCTTATTGGATAACATAAAGTCCTAGAATGCGTAGCTCACTGTGTGCGTAACCGCACATGCGCAGTAGGGACTCGCAGAACGGGCTGATCCTGAGTGGGGAGCTCTGGAAGGAAATGTCACCCAGCGCCTCCACTGCTGCCCCAGAGCCGGGAGCACAGACAGGCTGTCAGCCTTCCGGAGCTCCCCGCACCGGATCAGCCCGTATATACGGGCTTTGTAACTAGTAAGATCCATAAAGGAATAAATCTACATAAATGTCCAGTGTCTTAAATTAATGCCCTATTTATAGACATTTGTTAAAAATGCATCTCACATTTTCAGAATTTTAGTTACATGTAGTTGATAATTCTAAGTGTCCTCTGTTTCAGATACAGTATCCTTAATATTGGGCTATCAGCTGAAGTGCAGCAGGTTATGCTGGGATGTATAGGGAAGGATATTTAAAGCGGTATAGACAAAACACTCCCATGCAAATTGAAATAGAGGCAGATATGAACAGAAATCCCCAGATTATAACAGAGGAGGATTGTTCAAGCAATAGAGGAGGATATATTTTTAATAATGGAAGTGGGGGGGGCAAGATATGGACAGTGCGGGGGGGGGGGGGGGCGCAAACACATGACCTTAAAACCACATAATCTTCTTTGAAATATAACAGGGCGAGCGAGATCCTAATGCTGCCTTTTCATATAAAATCAGGTCCCAATCACTCAGATTAAAAAGAAAAACATCAAACTAAGACTGTAATATTTTTAAATCACATGAGACATCTGGGAACGGACCACCTGCTGTCGGATCAAAAATATAACTCAGGATACAGTTATCCTATAATGGGAAACATGCACTTAACCCATTGGGTGCTAGGGACATCTCCAACGTGTGAGGTTTCTAACTGCCAAGGGAATAATTGTAAAAAGGGTAAGAACAGAGAAGAATTTGAAATAAGAAAAAACAAAGACTGTACAAAGGGGAATGGAGTGAATAGGGAGAAACAGAAGAGGAAAGAGAGGCAACAAGAGTGCAGAATAGTGATAGATACAGGGGTGAATGTACAACCCTACTCCTCCCTGTTAATTTACCCAGTTACATATGTCTAAATTCTTCCCCTTGATGCTGCTTGTGCAAGAGAAGGGCCATGGGGTTGTCTGTGGGCGCTCCCTTCCTCTACTTGTTTTAGGAACTTTACTAAGAAGGCCTATATAGAGTAAATGACATGAATGTACACCATTTCCCTGCGCATGTATGGAACTGGAGTACAGAGCCTGCTGGCAACGAAGTTCTAACAATAGCGGAGCGCAGCCCCAGAGTGTAGCCACTAGTACTATGTGGTTAAAGCAAATGGGGCTGCAGATACACTCACCCACTGATGTAGGAAGACTGGACAGGATAATGTATGAATCCAGCTGTGCAGCTTACTTTCTGCACTGGGATGTTTGCTTCCTACTCATGAGCCTGCGTTTCAGGGCATGTACTAAGGTGTATAAATGTTTTCACCCTTTGAGTGCCAGAGGGGTAAGCAACGCATTGCTCTGCAATGCATTGCGTACCCCTCTGGCACTCAAAGGGTTAATATAAAACATTGTTAAGACTTTAACGTAAGTCATCCCCAAACACTTCTCCTATAGCATGAGCAGCAAAATGAGTAAAGTTCTGCCAGTTCCCTTTGTACATTTGATAGTGCATTGTCTTAAACATAGTGCAGAAAAAGGGGGTCACCCCAAAAAGGCCACACACTTCCACATAGTCTCCTACATGCTGCAAGGAGAGTGAATACGTGTCACACATGAGTAGCACTAAGAAATCACTTCAAGTACCTACTTTAGCTTTGATTCCTATTAGTCAATCTCCCTGGGGGATTTGAAATATTGGAAAGGTTTGAGTTAACCTTTTGAGTGCCAGACAGGTGCTCAACGCATTGGTCTGCTATGAGCTGCGTAACCCTCTGGCTTTCGATGGGTTAATACAGGGTTAGGTAGAGGTCCAAATGTAGCGAAGCTGATGTACTAAACAGAACTGCAACAATTACTGGGCAAACCAAGAGCATCCCCCCCACTCCCATTGATTTAACCCTTTGAGTGACAGAGAGGTATTCAAATCATTTTGTTGCAATACGTTGGATACCTCTCCGGCACTCAAAGGGTTAACCCTTTTAGTGCCAGAGGGGTACACAACACATTGCTTTAAAATGCGTTGCGTACCTCTCTGGAACTCAAAGGGTTAAACGGGGCTTTCAAAAACTTGAATGATAGATGTTGCATTGGGAGACATCTGCAGCATTCAAGGGGTTAAAAACCTAATTTCACATCTATGGGGATTTTCTCTCTCCCCCGTGGTGCAGCTGGTTTGCCATGGCATGTCTTCAGTCCTTAGTACACCAGGTTCCTTATATGGTTGTAATTACACAATCAGAGGGTAATATTCATTGTGACTACACAGTCCTGCCAGGTCCTGGGAAATGAACCATAAAGATCCGATCTCCTGTAGACCAGCACAAAGGTTTGTAATCTAGCCATTGAGGGGGGTCACACCCCCATTCCCACTTCCAAGACCAGCTTTCCCTGTTGCAGTTATTATGGCTGATGGGACACTGTTGCGGAAACAAGAGGCTGAAGAAGTGAAACCAGTAATAGAGATTGGAGGAGGTTACAATCAGACCCCCTCCTCTCTCATTACCAAGCTGACAGTAATTACCCCTCTCACACGCGCTGACTGACGTGGAGCCTTTGTCTCTGTGTGTGTGACATATTAACACTTTCACAGCAACAGTAGAGCTATGGCTGTCAAATGCACATGCAATTGTGTCTGTGTTGTGCTGAGTAGTGTGTTTGCTATGTGATGCAGCAGTGTGCACCTGTGCAGGGCAGTGTCTTCCTATTATGCCTAGCAATGTGTCCCCACAGTGTGTGTGTGGTATGCACAGAATTGTGTGTGTGTGTGTGGGGGGGGGGGGAGTTACACAGAGCTAATTTTCAATGAGGACATGGCTCTGCACCTTTTGTTGGTGACACTGTACCTTCTGTCTGTGACATGTTACCTTTTTCACGTTACAGAGAAGTGTGTCTGTGTGTCATGCACATACGTATGTGTGCAGTGCACACATAAGTTTGTGTGTGTATGTGTAGTGCAAGGTACATAAGGAAGCCTCTGTATGTAGTGTGCACAGATGTGCAGGTGTACAGATGTGTGCAGCAGTGGTGAGTACGGAATTGTATGACTGTTTGTTGCTTACAGAGATCTGTATATTAGTGTGTGTCAGTGTGTTGCATACAGAACTGTGTACAAAAGCATGTGCTGCATACTGAAGTCTATGCAGGTGGTTTACCCAGTAGTTGTGCACACACATGTTATATGTACAGAAGTTTGTGTGTGCAGTGTGCATGGGGCACAAAGAGGTACAGGAGTGTGTGTGTCTGACAGAGATGCAGGACAGGGAGTAAAATGCAAAGCAACGTGTATGCTCTTTATGCACAAAGACAGATGTCAGACCGTAATCTCACTGGGGCTGGGTCTGTTTGTTAGACATTGTATTATCACAATGGCTGGTCTGGAACACATGCACATAGGGCATAAAGCACCCTATTCCATGTAGCTGTACAGTAAATAGATCAATCTAGGTTTTATCACTCTCAACATACATCAAAGTCAAACCACTTGATCACTTTCATTGTTTCAATTATAATAATTCCAAACTCATATAATTTGTAGTTGATTATTCCTGTTCCCTTAACACTGAGTATAGGCAACCAATAAATCAATTAATTTTAACTACCCAGTATTCCAAAATGAGAAATAAAATAAGTTCTACTTTGTACTCAGTGGGCCATATTAATTTAAGATTAGTTCTGGGACAAAACAAATAAACCACGGATAAATACAGCAATATATATTTTTTCCACATTCAAATATATTATCTCTGTGTATATACTATTAAAACATGAAAAGTAAAAATAAAAAAGGATATTATTTTAAGATGGCTTTTTTTTCCTTTTATATGTAACTTAAAACAGAATTATAAGATCACAACAGAGCAAAATATTTTCCTTGTGCCACACAAAGGAAATTACACACAAATTACATTTGTAATTTACATACTTTAATATATGGAAGTACCCCACAACATGTAAAAAAACAATTCACTATACTGCAAAGATTTTTATTTTTATTTTATTTTTTTTTTTGCAGTTTGCTTGATAGAACTTACAATGTTGCCCCCTCCCCTTACCTCCATTAAAGAAAATGTAAATCTTTCTGTAGGTAGTGGTAGTGGAGCCCACGTTTTGCTCTTTATTTCAGTGTGGAATCACTGGCTCCACACTGCCTCCTCTAGTACAGATGCGGTGCGTGTGTCACTGGCCACATGTGTTCATCGTGTCTGACTGGAATGGACTGCTGACGAGAACAAAGTCACCAGACCAGACACTGTGAGGGAGCGCTTGGTAGCGAAAAGCAGCGCTCGCGGCAGATATATATAAAAAATAAATAAATGGAAAAAAAAATAAAAATTTGCAGCTCCCCCTGTTTTGGCACCCCCCTCAGCTGCGGCGCCCTAAGTGGCTACCTAAACAGCCTTATGCTAGCGCCGGCCCTGGGTGGAAATAATACATAATTCCCATTGGTTTGTATCAAGACTTTTAAACATTTGAATGCTAGAAAGAACTCCAGCATATTTAAACCAATGGGAATTTGGATCTCTTTCCCTTGTGTTATGTATAAAAATCTAATTGAATCTAGTTTGCTTTCAGGGGGCAAGAATGGAAAGCGCTGATCGGTTAAGGAGGATCCTCTGCCTCTTCAACCAACCACCGCTGCCACTTTTTTTTCTTTACCCCCACAAAGATTTGCGTTAGATACCTCTCTGGTACTCAAAGGGTTAAAAAAGCCCTAAGGTTTGCAGCATGAGCAAAGCCATGCCACACACCTGCTAGTAAATATATAAAAATCAAAGTGGTTTCTGGTACACTGTCAGCCACACCCCAGGGCGTTCCAAAGGTGTAATTATGTACAACTCCCCTTTAAGCATCCAGTGTTATATGGATGGGGACATGTGTATTTACCAATTGGCTGAGGAGGAAGCAGGGGGCAAAGCCCACTGCCTCCTCAGCCAAACAGAATACAAACACTGATTGGATGAGTTGCCCACTTCCTCCTCAGCTAAACACAATACACATACTCATTGCCTCCTGTATCCTCAGCAAAGGAGTCCAGTTCTCCCAGCCGAGACGATGAAGGGGAACAACACGATGACCCTGCATCCATCCTACCTGAACTACCACATATTAGTGGGCAGGATCAGGGAAAGCCTACCCCATTTACTCACTGGCATCCACTCCCAGGGGCAGCATCGACAAAGTCAATGCACAGATTTTCTGACAGGAATTTCCATGAGACCTGCCTGGTCACTCCTGTCAAAATCAATGTCCCTATGAAACTCACTGCATTTATTTTGAATCCCCTATGAACACGCCTGTCAAAATCAATGCAATCTTGGCTGAGCCCCCAGAGCCTGCCACAGGGTTATGAGGCAGCATGTGACCAGAGCAGCTGACAGAGGAGCCAAGGAGCTGCAACCGACTGGTTAGATTAAGAGCAGTGTTAAATGACAGAGTGCATGGGGTACAGTGGTATATACGACAGGGAAGAGGACATGGTAGGCAGTGGTACTTGAAACTGGGCAGTGATACATGGGACAGGGCATAGAGGAAGTGACAAACAGAAGAGGGCGGGGCACATGAGAGTGGGCATAGGGGCAATGGTATAAGTGGGGAACAGTAGTACATCAAATAGGGCATGGGGGGGGCCAGAGGCAAATAGTGGTACATGGCATGGGGGGCAGTAGTACATAGAAGAGGGCACAGGACAGCAGTACATGAAAAGGAGTTAATAGTACCTGTGACAGGGCACGTCTCTTTTCTCATGGGCAATGCCATGCTTTTTTTGCTAGTATATGTTCGTTACACACAGACACACATATATGGCCCACTGATAATATCTTTGGACTAACACTAACATACTAGTGTAAAAGCCCATGTACACTGGCGTACTACCACAGAACTACATGGGTCACATTGTAGTAGTGGTCTTGTCCCACTACCTTGCATCTTGGGCTTGGTCGGTTTCTCCTTGCTGGCCGTTCGTTCTAGCAGTCTCTGCTGTGCATGACCGGATCGGACAAACATACATCTGGCCTTTCATATTATAGGATAAGGGGAGATTTGGTTTCCCTGATAGAACTAACATACACCAATAACCCCCTATTCTGATACACATCAGAGTTAGCTATCCATAGAAAGAAGGAGAGATCATGGCATATGCTACATGCAGAAAAGTGGGAAATTCTGCAATAAACCTAATTCACCATTGGGGACAAATACAAATCCCTGTTGATTTGACGAATGCATTTAACACTTTCTATTCAAGAGAAGAAAAGCCCAATTTAAATCCCAATGCATGGTCCAAGGGTTACCTATATTTATACCTCCACTGTTGGGGGGAACCCATTGGCTAGTTAAGGAGCCAAAAGGAGGCTAGATTCTACCAGTGAGTTTGGTCACTGCCTGTGCAGAGACAAAGGAGAATTCATCAAACTGTGAATGGTACAATGTGCACGAAAATCAGAGAGCCCCCCATTGTGTATAAAGGGATCTGCAAACTTGAAGCTAGTGGATGGATTTTGTTGCTCTGTCTGGCCTTTACATTCTGATGAATAAGTGATAGCTAAGTACTGAATTTGCAAAGGCCAGACAGAGCAACAAAATCCATCCACTAGCTTCAAGTTTGCAGATCCCTTTATACACAATGGGGGGCAAACACACATAAGGTGTATGCACAGGCATCACCTGAATGCAGGCATTTATGCATGTTTTCATTGTATACCCCTACTTCATATATGCTAGCAGGGAAATATTATATACTAGTTGAAGAGCCCATTACATGGGCCACAGTGCCACTGCCAGCTGGTCACGGAGAAGTCATGCACAGTAGAGACTGCCCACACCGCGGCTGATACAGTGCCAGCCGGTTGTGGTGCAGTCATGCACAGTAGAGACTGCCCACGCCACGGCTGATACAGTGCCAGCCGGTTGTGGTGCAGTCATGCACAGTAGAGACTGCCGACGTCGCGGCTGATACAGTACCAGCCGGTTGTGGTGCAGTCATGCTCAGTAGAGACTGCCCACGTCACGGCTGATACAGAGCTGAATGCTCCTTTGGAGCGCCCAGCTCTGTATCAGCCGCGGCGCGGGCAGCCTCTACTGCGCATGACTGCAGCACGCGCAGTAGTGTGTACTGCACATGTTGCGGCGTTACACACGATTTAGCGAATTATTATATAGGATATCTTTGGGTACTCATTAATGATCTAGCAACGATAGAGATAAAGAACAGTGTATTTGATACACTGCTTTTCCCACTCCACGCCCCATTAATAGAGATTGTAAATTTGGTTGGGGAAGAGGAATTGAAGCGCACCACACACATTTGCCAATCAGTCTTTTCTGACCCATATTAGTAGGCTAATTTTGGCAGGATTATTCAACAAGCCTCAAGTACCCAGGATTATTCCCTCATAACCAGCCACAACAGATCAATTAAAAATGGTTTCAAGAGAATAGCTGAAAGGTGTTTTACGTGAACAAGGAAACTGGGCTGGGCAGCTGCCACTAAGTGCCCATCACTGCATGAAAGTTGAAGGGTGGGCAAGGACTGGCATTCCCTTTTTAGAAACTGTACACTGCTAGAAATGCAAATGGTTTGAGTTGTGGGCACACCTGCACATATCTATACATATCTACACTACTAATGGTGAGAGCAATGTTTAATTTCCTTCCTGCTTGAATTTCTGTGGCATAGGAGAGATGTTTCTTCTTTCTGCTCAATTTGCAGTAGTAAGGAAAATTATAACAAACACACACTAATGTATAAGACTGGAAAGTTAAGCCCATTATATTTGTACTTGCATATATCAGGATCAGGGACATTGCTAGGTGCTCTTTTAGAGGTCTAAAGCTCCAAGTCCCATGCTTAAAGCCTTGGGTCTTTTAGAGAAAACCACTGGTCCTTTAGGAACCTTGCAACTCCTATGACCAGGGTGTTACAGAATCACCCTGTAAGCCCATATTTGTACCAGGATCCTACAGAATCAACGTAATAGCGTATATTCTAGCACAGCCACATTCTACCTAGCATACACCGGGATCACACAGTGTAACCCGTATGCCTGTAAATACCGGGATCACACAGTGTAAACCATATGCCTGTATATACCAGGACCATACAGTGTAAAAGTTTTCCTGTATATCCCAGGGTATCCTGTTGAAATGTTGCCCTCTATCTGGTGACCAACAAAACGCTGCAGTCAAAATGTCACCTGCATGAAAAGGATGACATCAGAATGTCACCCACATCAAAAGGATAATGTAATATGACATCATTCTGATGTTGCAGGCTTAAGTGTCTCCAGGCCAAATCGCCTCCATCTGTTCCTTAACCGTTTTGAGTGCCAGAGGGGTCCACAACACATTGCATGCAGGCGACATTTTGAATGTGGAGTTTTATTGGCCGCAAATAGATGGCAACATTTCAATAGTAAACCATATCCCAGCATTCCACAGATTGATCCTGAGGCTGACATACCTAAAAGAACAGGTGCAATTCTGGAGCAAACCAACTGCACTCCAGGGGACAAATAAACATTCTCATATATTTAAATTGTATTTTGAACCCACTGAGTTGAGATCCCAATTCAAACATTTAAATCAATATATATCCCAGGGTACAACATGATTGGCTAGTGTAAATATAAGAAATAGTCTACAGTGTAACAACCCATAGTGTAAAAAAGTAGGGAGAGGGTTTAAAAGGCACTTATCTGCACTTTGTCACTTGTCTTTAGGAAGGGCAGTGATGCAAGGCCAAAACGTTGACCACATGAATAACATTTCTTTTTTATTTCAACCCTTGAAATGTCCTGTGAGTGCGGGTTGAAATAAAAAAGAAATGTTATTCATATGGTCAACATTTTGGCCTGGCATCGCTGCCCTTCCTAAAGACAAGTGACAAAGTGCAGATAAGTGCCTTTTAAACTGTCGGTTACAACCGTGACATCACTGGCTTCCAGGACGCTGTGTTTGGGCACCTAGCAGGGAGAGGGTTTAAATGGCACTTATTTGCACTTTGTCACTTGTCTTGAGGAAGGCCAGCATTGCCTGGCTAAAACATTGACTATATGAATAAAATTTCTTATAGATTTCAACCTTGAAATGTTCTGTGAGTGCTTGATACTTCATTTGTGTATATTATATT